>CM074440.1:19356700-20847950 GCA_037101425.1 Elopichthys bambusa
CCAAAATAATTTTTTGTTATTAAAATCCAGCCCAGGTGAGAAAAAGTAACGTAAAAGTAATGCAGCTCATTACTTTCCATAAAAAGTTACTAAGTAACACAATTAGTTACTTTTTTTAGGGAGTAACGCAATATTGTAACTCACTATTTTAAAGGTAACACACTATTGTAACACACTACTTTAAAAGTAACTCTATATTGTAACGCACTACTTTACATTTGCCAAAATAATTTTTTGTTATTAAAATCCAGCCCAGGTGAGAAAAAGTAACGCAAGTGTAATGCAACTCTTTACTTTCCATAAAAAGTTACAAAGTAACGCAATTAGTTACTTTTTAAGGGAGTAACACAATATTGTAAAGCACTACTTTTAAAAGTAACTTTCCCCACCACTGATATGCAATAAAAATGGAAATAAAATAGGTAGTTGCTCTTTTAATAATATAGTATACTGTAGCTAGTACGTTTTATACAGTTTTTGTTTCTATGTTGTTTCCCGAAATTAGGTTTGGACAACACACATATTTACTAAAATTTCATTATGTCTAGACAAATGGCATTCAAATGGTGAATGTTAGCCAGTACCGCTGCCTAATATTAACCAATCAAGTGTTTCGGCACAGGTGATTATTGCCACAACAACTGAAACAGAGCCCCAAAAGAAACTAATAAAAGCTCTGTCATGATTAGAGAGCCTGCATATGTCATGAGAAAAGGCACAATTGCTTCTCTATTTTTGAAAAGAGAGTTTTATTAATTACTACAGAACTACAAGATACATTGTTTGCTGATCTTTTGTGATTTTAATCTTTAGCGGGAGTTAAGTTCATGTAATATTACTCTCCCTTGATCCTGCCGATTTGTTCCTTAAATCATCTAGACTAAGCCTTGTTTTAATCTTTGATTACACTGCTCTCCTCAAAACACAATGCAACTTAAATGATGTCCTGATATACACAATTGAATTAATTGACTAACAGCAGGTGTCGAATCTAATGCTATACATCAATACAGGGGGATCACTGGATGAGCAGGGAATCAGATAGTTGTGTCTGAGGGATCCATTGGAAAGCTAATCAGCCTCTCAGTGGACTGACTGCAGCTGCTGTTGGTGACGCCCCCAGTATTTACACCGGGTGTCTTTTCAACTCTGAGAGCAGCTTTAGAGAGCTTACTGTAAGATCAGTGTTGGGTGCATTTCGTAGGACGCATGGTAGGTGGGGAGATGCTTGCACGGTCTACAAGAGATGTCACGACTGAGGAACATCATTAGTTGTCCCACTGGGGAGACAATGGAGCCTCTGTAATCCTATCTACCCCTCCCCTGAGTTTATAAGATCACACATGCGTGGAGGAAAGAGTATGGCCCCATGGTGGTTCCTCTGCTTCCAAGCCATAAACTGCTCAGTTGCACCTGTATATGAAGATGACTCAACAAGCTGCCAAGTTACACGGTTGTATTCCTAAAATTGATAAGATATTGACAACAACTTTAGAGAGTTAAGCCTGTGACCAAACTGACATTTAAGAACTAGCAGCGACAAAAGTGTTGTTGCCTCACATCGCCTGCATCTGGGCCAAAAAGATGCGCTTCAACATATCACAAAGACTACAGCCAACAGCCAACTAGCATGTACATTCTGCTCCTGCATAAAAGGGAAACTGTCTATACCCACCGGTGGCAGAGGTCTACATTCATCATTCAAAAAGGAACACTGAAACTAGTGCTGTGTCCCAATTCCCCTACTTATACTATGCCCTAAAAGTAAGCACTCCTGAAGTGAAGAGTGTAGCAGAAGAGTAGACAAGCTTTGGGACATACTATCACGTCATATAACTACGCCTTTAATGGACGCTCTGTCGCATAGTTTCGTCATTTATCTTGTCACAGTTAACATCCTCCACATTTAATTTAATTGAATGTATTGGAGAGAAAAGTAGCATGTTGATCTGACAGTCGTGGGTGTTTCATGCTGAGAAATATCCAAATATGTTTGCATAATGATGCATTTAAAAGTTAATGGCCAAACTGATTTTTATAAAAGTTCACATTGTTGCTGCAGATGAAATATAACACAGATAACATTAAACCAATATTTTATTTATCAGGTTAAATGTTGATTATTAGTCACATCCACTCGTTTTGAACCGAATCCTCAAAGTGCAATGGTTTGTGGGCAATATTAGCCGTTAGAGTGTGCTTGGGTCCACATTCCTTCCGGAAGTAGTAGACCATCCAGGAACTTTTGGCATAATCTTTTCACCATACTATGCTTTGGGGGTACACTTATTCTAATCTCACATACTGTTTAGGATGGATAGTATGCACATTGGGACGCAGAATAAAAATGCAAGATATAGTCCGCAAACAAAGCAGCACTTGTTTACCATTTTGAAAATGAATCATGTTAATCAGTTGGTCTTCACTTTCTTCATATAATGACGTCCATGTCATTATAGAAATATTTAAAGATATCCTTAGTTGGAGCGACAGCTCTAGAAGCTTTTCATTGTTTTTATAACACATGGACTTAATAAATTGTTATCTTTAGCAAAATAAGCACGCTGACATTAAGTACATCTCATTATGTACATCTTTTATTTTGAACATATACAAATGTCATTTACATATTTTAGTTTGTCAAGAGATTTTAAGCACCATTTTTGAAGAGTGCGCATGTGCGTACGTGCTCTGGTACGTAGGAATGAGCCTATGATTGAATCTGGAAATAAAGCAAAATAACTGAGAAAAATGAAAAGTATTCCTCAGATGCCATGTCTGTAATTTATAGCAAAATTCTAGCATTAATTTGATCTCTAACGGATTCATTTAAAGAAGTTATTACTCCACCACCTGTGTGACATCATTCACCAACGTGGCTGAACGACAAGTTTGCAACAATATGGTTTTGAGAAACAGTCATGACTAGGTAGCTGATTTGTTCAACTATGTATCGAATGGTAGTGAAGCAACGAGTTACGTCGTTGTACGGGAAACGCACCCCTGAATAGGCAGTCACTGTGTTCTCTCTCACCGGCTGCCCAACGACGATTCACCATGTTTACTCGGACAAAAAGCTATACCGACAGGGTCTGACAAGTGCTATGGTGCAAAACACCCCAAAAACTGGGCTGACAGTCATTCAACGACAACCCAACGGTCATTCAACGACTTGGCATGTCACAGTCTTTAGAAAAATCATAATTCTGGTGCCTATCGTGATGTTTAGGGGAAAAAAAATTTAAAAATTACTCCCAAAAATGGTCCTAAGGATAGTGAGGGGAAAGTGGCCAGATGACAAACTGGTCTTGATTGTTCCAAATGTATACTGTGCTACCAGCAGGGTCTGCTGATATCCTCAGTTCCAGGACAGATTTACAATTAGAAAAGATGCCCACAGCCTGTCTTGTGGGGGGTTCTTCCCAAGCTTGTATATAGTCAAGCTTGTATATAGTCAAGCTTATATGTGTGCCATTACACTTAATAATAAATAAATTATTAAATTAACATAATAAATAAATAAATATGTGGAATATGAACATGAGTGAGAATGGGTGAAACCAGTTTCAGTGTATTATATTAATATATTAAAACTAAATACCCTTCGGATTCTGGCCTACCCGGTCCCTTTACACTGGATAGCAGGTTAGTGGATGATGACATTGGGTGGACTCTTGGTTCCAAACTGACTTTCAGAGAAAGTTTGAGCTTTGATTTCCTTCCCCTTCTGATGGCAAGAATAAAAGGGGACAGTGATACATATTTCAGGGCTCTAGGATCCACAAAGGGACTGGAATAAAGAGGTATAAACCTTTGAACTAAACAAAGGTCCATCACCCGCACATCATATCAGAAGTGCTTGTAGCCCTTGTACAGACGAGACTGCAGAGAAAGAGGAAGACAGAAAGAGAAAGGGAGGGAGAAACTCAGAAAGAGAGTAAAACCATCGAGAACCAGTATGACTTTGCTGACAGGTTGTCTGAGTGTCACCCCTATGTCCTGCAGCCCTTGTCCTCTCCTGAACCTCATGGCCCAGTCTTTCCACCCTCTGCTGGGCCACAGGGCTTCCTGAAAGCTCCATCTCAGACCTCCATCTGTGGAGCTCTTTGTAAGTGACTGCTGGTTGCATTAAGTTGATTAAAGTGGTTGGCAGACAGTAGTATTTGTACTCTCTCCCTTGCACAAAGATGAAAGAGTCAGGTATGTGTTTCCAGTTCTGAGTACAGGAGACGGCCTCCCTCCTCCTTCCACTCTGCTCTTAGAGAGGTCAACAAAAGACAAAGGCCTTTGGATTGAAAGCAATGGAAAGCCTCTTTCACCAAATGATCTCTAATTGTTCCTTTCTTCCTCCTGTATCCCCAGTATGATATCTGTGGCGGTTGAATGACTTTGTCCGCAATTGTGTCTTTGAAAGCTTCTCTTGAAAGAAGAGTCACGTTGAGACGAAGGCTATTACTTATATCATACTTCCATAAAAACAGACAACTGACAATTTTCCAGTATTGTATCTATCAAAGGAAAAGTGTAATTTATTTCTATTGCTTTCAGTCTAAAAATATCTAAGGGCATTTCAGTAAACATTAAAATGAACTGATATTTACTGTTGGTTTTATGAAGAGATGTTTGTACCGAGAAAGACTGAGATTGGACTTCCAATGTACTGTATTAAACATCAACATCAAAGCAACTAAAACTGAACATACTAATGTGAGCTGTAATAATGTATAAGAACTGTGGTGTCTTGCAAAAGTATTCAGATCCAGTCTTGTAGCAACATATTTTTATTTCACAATAATGAAACCCCAACAAAATGATACTAAATTGCTATACTGGTACATGTATAATTTTAAAAACAAAACAAAAATAAACATTCATTTGTGTTTGAAATCACTGATCCTTTCTCACACGCCTTTTTTCTTTTTTTTCTTTTTTTTAAACCAAAACCAGATGTCTTGCTATACTTTTGTAAATTGATTATTGTCCAGCCTTACAGAGATCTCTGGATAAACAGACTTTGGATAAACTGACTTTATGTATTTTTACTCTCCTCTCAGCTACTGAACAAATCACTGAAAGTGATCATTGGCCTGTCTAGACTCCTTTAGGTGTTCTCAGAGACTATACATTAACACTGCAGCAAAATATGGTTGTCAGTCTTGTTTTAGAGTGCTAAATATGGTTGGGTTCCAGACTCTGTTACATTTTTAGAACACACATCCAGGTTTTGAGGGTAAGTTTGGTGAAAACTTGTTACCTGTCCATCGAGAGTGATTTTTCAGTAACTAACAGAGATGTGGATGTGAGCTGTATGTCATCTGAGCTTCTTATGATCATACACTCCGCACTCACTTAAAGGGATAGTTCACCCAAAAATTGTCCCATGATTTACTCAACCTCAAGCCATCCTAGGTGTATATGACTCTCTTTTTTTTTCAGACGAACACAATAAGAAATATATTTAAAGATATCCTTAGTCCTCCAAGGTTTATAATGGTTGTGAATGGGGGGCCGCGTTTTGAAGTAAAAAAATAATGCATTCATCCATAAAAAAAAAGTAATCCATACAACTCCAGGGGGTTAATAAAGGCCTTCTGAAGCGAAGCGATGCGTTTCTGTGAGAAAAATATCCATACTTAAAACTTTATCAACTCAAATAACTAGCTTCCGGTGGATGACGGTACGCAGAATGCACAAGTCCTCTAACAAGATGTATGGAGTAGGATGTAGGAGTATCGTAAACTTACTTATCGTGAAACTCGGTCGTCTGCCGGAAGCTAGTTATTTGAATTTATAAAGTTTTAAATATGGATATTTTTCTTACAAAAAAACATCGCTTCGCTTCAGAAGGCCTTTATTAACCCACTAGAGTCGTATGGATTTATTTTTTTTATGTATGGATGCATTACTTTTTACTTCAAATCGCGGCCCCCATTCACAACCATTATAAACCTTGGAGGACTAAGGATATTTTTAAATATATCTCTGATTGTGTTTGTCTGAAAGAAGATAGTCATATACACCTAGGATGGTTTGAGTTTTGGTTTTGGGGTGAACTATCCCTTTAAGAAAAAAGCTGCTGTCTGTTAATTAAGATTTCATATGCACATTCATCAATTGGACTTTAAAAAAAAATGTTTTATCAATTAATATAATTTATGGGGTCACATTTTTTATATTTATTTTAGTCACTGTCACTATGGTTACAGGCATTATTCACGGCTGTTGCAATGACTATATACTTCTTCCAGTTGCTTAAGTAGTTGTATGAGCAGGACAATTTGAGATTTTTGTTAAGAATATTCTCAAACAGAACACTTCACATTACAATTTCATTACAGTTTTCATTTAGGAACTTCATTGTAGAATTTGTGATGTTAAAAAAGAGGGAATTGGAAAGGGTCTGTATAATGTGTGTGTGTGTGTGTGTGCAAAGACCATCAAGCCTGTACCACTGCTTAGTGGTTAGGTGGTTAGAGTTGTCTCTAATGACAGCTGAGTCTTTGATTAAAACTTTACAATGAGGACAGTAGACAGTCACAAATATGACAGTTATTTTAACACTGCAACAAAAAATAAACAAATAAACTAGGACTTTGGCATTAGAGATCTGTTCCACGCATGATTACGATATAAAGAGAGCCACTGTGATCAATGGGACTATGAAATTTGATAACTCGTTGCACACCTGAGACAACTGATGGATGTTTTTGCAGCAAACAAGCCTGCAATATACCAAATTACCCTTCAAGCAAGTCCTGAGGAATATATGGATTCATTGCAGGCGTAAATAAAGGGGCAGCATAAATTACCACTGGATGTCAATCGTGATTGTGTGCCCTGTTTTTCTTTGTGTTAGTGTGTCGCCTCTTCTTCTCACTGGCGGATGACATGAAATGAAAGCATTCTCTCTCCAGCTCCGACAGCACCACTCTGAGCGCTTTCTGACACTTGAAAACGATCGGTATGGTGGTACCACAGCTGGGCTGGCGTTGATTGGCTGGCTCATAGGCTGCCACTAAACTTTCGGTGCTTGAGGAGCTGTCTGTGCCGGGACAGGTGGTGTTTATGCAGATGAATGAACACATTACTGTGTGCTCTTCCTTTTGGTTTAAACATTAGCGTTTCAAATGTGACAAATCAGATGTTCGTCTCCCGCATCCTGCCTCCATTGTTGTTGCCGGAAGGATGTACATGTGGAGAGGTTTGCATGAGTTTGTGTGTTTACAGTTTTGCTGTGTGTGTGTGTGTGTGTGTGTGTATGTGTGTGTGTGTGTGGGCGGGTGAGTGAGTGTATGCATGAGTACGCATATGTATATTTAACATCTGATTGAGCTAGTACTGGACAATTTATCATAGTTTATCATACCTGCATGGAATTATTTGCACCCATCTACAAGCGGTAGGAGACCATGTGTAACAAACAAGCATCATTTTTTGCCCATTTATAGAGATTATGTTGATTACATGACTACATGTACTCCACACTATAAACTGCAATTTGTTTTCACATGCATACTCACACACACACACAGTGTGTCTCTGTTCCACAGAGACCAGCAAGATTGAGAGGAAACTCAGCTGTAGTCTTTGTTCACTGCGTGAGCGAGAGCTGTTGTCTACTACCCGAGGACACAAGGCCTTAAGTGGGTATAACTGACAATAAGCAATTACCTCCTTATTATCACAGCACAGCGGCTGTAATTGGCTCTCCTTCAGTAGCAATCAGCTCAGTAGACTGATTAATCCTGCCATTGGATGGGACTTGCTTCTTGTTTATTTGTATTATTGACATCACAAAATTATATAAATGCATTTTCCATTAGATATGAAACCAGTCCTGTTATGTGGGATTGCTCATATATCAAGGTAGATAGAGATTAGAGAAAGTGTGTCTTTTAATTGCCATTTATTAATTATTTACACCTATATCATTGGATGTTAGATTGCATAATATGGATTAACTTGAATCCCATTCCATGGGAAATGACACGAATACAGCATAATTATAAGTAAACACTGTCTTTTTAATTACAATTCCTTTCTCAACTGCCCCTTGTGTGCATCTTTAAAGCTCATCTAAGAGGCAAATTGACTCAGTTCTTGTATACGTTATTTGATTAGTAGCATAATTTTGAAATTTGAATTTAAAGTATTCATCTCAAGTACAAAGCTCCTTTTTCCATCTTAGGAATGTGCGCATTCTGTGTTCCTCAATGTGTAGCTCTTTGTTTGTGTAATACTTTGTTTCGGCTTTGGTAGTCTGAGGGAATTGGTTCAGAGCAGTTTTGGGTGAGAGACTTTAGCCCATTGTCTGGCTCAACTTGACCCGACCTGGCTGGTTAAGCTGACGTATTGTGGACTGCAAATCGTTTCAGCTGAGGGGGCCAGTTTCTTTGTGAAGCATCGGAGAAAATAACTTGGTTAAAAAGAGCATCCCTGCAGTCTTGGGAGAGGCAGATCGGTTTTGTTTAGCTGCTCCAGACAACTCCAAATCTGATGTCTACTGGCTGGAGGCAGCGAGGAGAGGAAAGGGAGAAAAAAAAATACCTCCACAAATGGTGAGAGGTTTATTGTTGCCAACTCTGAAAACCCTGCACCAGATGAACACCAAGCTGAAATAACAAGAAGATCCACTGTCACCAACACATTTGAAGGGCTGCTTCTTAGCATTTCTTTCCATACTATTCCAATTTCTCTCCATCTTGCCAGTTGTCCACACAGGTGCAAGAAGCGGATATTAATAGAATGGAGCTCCACTGCCAGTCCTCACAGGCCTAGGAAGTTACGTGACATAAAAAAAGCTGACAATTCAGCAGCAATCAACAACTTGTTTTCTAGCTGGATCCCCACAGCCGTCGAGAGGGGTAGAGGAAGACCTGCTGATGCTTAACGCCGGCTTCTAATCACATTTCTGCCATGCGGCAGGCCCGGGCTTGTACCTCACAGGTATCTGCTAACTCGTCTCAGCCCTATTTCCTCACACCCTCCGTGCTCTTAATAGCCTGGCTTTGTCACTCTTCCCCAGCAGCCGGCCCAAAGACAACCTCAATTTAAAAATGTAATTAACTCTGACATCGCATGAGCTCTCCTTGCTCTACATTCAGGGTCTTCAGAGGAAAAAAAAACAGAAATAACAAACAAAACACACCCAACCTATCACCCCTCAAACATAGTGAAAAGCAGGAGACAAACTATGCAGGCACTATCGGACAGCATGTTTAAACATAACGGGTGCACGTGATGTGATTGTTTAGCTCTTGAGAGACACACTTGGCCAATGGACCAATGCTTATATTGGACTGGAGAAGCAAAATGGTTGACTACACGTAAACTTTTTTCTATTTACGCAAGTCAGTCAGTGTCAACAAGCCAGTTCCAAATGGATCAATCTAAGGAAACACCTGTCAAAAAATTGCTTCTGCTCTATGGCAAGCCAGTCATGACTTGTATGATTATCGAAAATGGGCACAGCTCTTGTTTGTGGTCTCCCATAGCTCAAGGTTTGGGTACAGGGTGGGACATCAATCGTTCCCTTACGGACAAGGTGCCACCGCCTCATTTCCTGTCGGACCTCAGCGAGCGACACTTCCAAGTGTCTAATTACCACTACGGAGCTAAAGCCACACCAGCAGCTCTCCAGCGTGGAGAGCCTCTCGGTGAACTACACAGCTAATTGTTCCATTGCTCCCTTAATGACGCAGTCAAAACAGAACAAAGGATAACACCAAAAGGTAGAGACCAAGTTGATGTGATAATTTTCATTAACCCTGCACTCTGTGTTCTTTCATCCACTCCCCACCCCCACCCCTTTCCCCTGAACTGCGTAGTGAGGTACTCAAATTATCCACAAGCATTTCAGCCTGTGCTAATTATCCAAAGAGTTCCTCATTAGACGATTTTAAATCCAATCTTAGATCAACACTTGCTCAGACCTCAGGGATTCTACGTTCCCAACAGCGGTTAAACAAACAATCAGTTCAAAGGATCAGGTATTCCACTTTAAGAAGAGGGAAAAAGAGAAGGGTAAACAACTGCTCACTTGAAAGAAATGACTCCAGCCGTTGCCCAGCATGTATGCAGCAATCTATAATTCATTTCACTCAAAAACGCTCAATTTTTCCCCATGCACCAGCTTTCTAATTTGAAGTGTAGTCCACACACTCACACACCTACACCCACATGATGACTGCGGGCAAAAGCCAGACCACAGCTCCCAAAAAAAAAAAAAAAGAAAAACAAAGAAAAGAGAATGGCCAGCATAACAATACGTTTCATGCAGCTTGCAATAATGACATGGTAAACAAATAAAGGTGACAACCATCTTAGCAGTGCTGAGTCTTATGGGTGCAAAGTATTTTCCACAATTAGATCAGGCTTACAAAAATGTATTCATAATACGGCCAGAACACACTTAATAGCCACCAAGAGCACATAAATAAGCAGCCCTGTACAAAACTGAATATTTTATCCACGTTTAATTTCGGTCTGATCTTACTTCTCTTTACTTGTCTTTTATTTACCTGCTTGTCATTGCTTTGCCTTGCAAGGGATTGGTTGGGAAAGGGGGAAAAAAAAGACTGTATAGTGAGCATGTGAAGAACTGATCATATGAGCCTTTTAATAGGCAGTTAAAAATCTGGCCTTGAGTGGATTCCTAAGAGAGCACTAGTAGATGTACCACATCACACTTATAATGTGCAGTAATTTCAACAGCATTTCTCCTCCCCTGCCTTTCTCTCTACCTCATTCGTTTTATCTTTCCATCTCTCTCTCTATGACCCAGCTGCACTCTTTCTCTCTTTCGTCTCTCTTAATGTCAGTGTGTTGCCACTGTGAAGCATCACAGAGCTTGAGTCTGTCACTTAAAATAATGCTGTCAGATCTGTAATTTTAACCTTGAAGCAATTAGCTGTTGTTGAGCCGTAATGAATGCTGACACCTCTCGGAGATGATGAAACCCCTAATTGCTCTGTAAGAATTGAAGCTTTTGACATTGCTGCTGACAGAATTTTTCCCCTTCCTTTCTTGTGCTCCTTCATGTGGCCACACGTACAATGACGGTGGCTGGTTTGAAACTTGAAAGCTAGCAGAACTTCTCCGCCATCAGCTGTCCCGTCACTTGAGCAGAAAAAGGAGAGGGGAAAAGGCTGGTTTTGCTGAAATGATGAGAGCGTTTAAACCATGATAGCACTCAGCTAATGCATCATTCAGCAGAAGTGTCATGGATGAGCGTTAATGCCACGACAGGAGCAGGAAGATGACTGTTCCAGCTTAGACAGGAAAAGGCTGATGAAATGATGGCTCAGGACACTTGTAATAAGTTTGCTCCTTAAATACCTGGCAGGACTGAGTGAAGTGGGATTTACAGAAATAACAGTTCACTTACGCCTTTAGCCACACATAGTCTTAGATGTGGAAGTCCACTTGTATATTTGCAGTTATTGTCAAAAAATATTTCTTGCTTTTAAATGAAAGACTATGGAAATAATGTCAGTACTCTCCTAGATTGTTTTCTGGCAGTCAATTTTTGCATTGGAACTTATCACAATGTCCAGTTCATTTCTGTGGGGGACGGGGGGAAAAAATATTGCTTCCAGAACCAGGGCACACTACCGTATGACAAACATTCCACATTCCTGAAAATGTCTTGTACATCCTATTTTAGATTGGCAGACATTTTTATCCAAAGTGTTTTAAGTATACATTTCAATAGTCTGTGTGTTCTCTGGGAAAATCAAGACATTGGCATTGCTATCACCATCCCAACAGTAAAATATTGCTTCTGTGCTTATATGTGAAATTATTATTATTAATATTAATATTGTCTTTCTCTCTCAGGCTTTACAGTTGCATTATTTTATGGCAGTTTTACACATGCATCATCTGTGAATAATACCCAAATAGACATTCGCTCTAATGATTGAACTGATAACTGGTGAGAAATATATTTGGTGCAATTTTAACACATTCTTACAGCCATCAGCTCTGAATAATAAGTATTATTATAAGTCAACAATGAATATATTAGATGAGGCATACATATAGAGGTGTATTTGTATATTTTTAGATAAAAATGTTGTCATTTCATATTTATTGGCAGTTTAATTAAAATAATTTGTTTTTATATTAAATAGGAAAAAAGCTGTGAATGTTTGTGCGGGAAGAAAAAAAACCTTTCAAATCAGTTTAATCAACAGTTTTAATCTAATAGCAGTGTTCCTATTGTATTTAATACTGCCAGATAGCTGTCAAATGTTCTGCTTGTGAGTCTATTGAAAGCAATGTGGCCATGACTATTAGCAGTGGGGTAGAAACATTTGATAAAAAAAACATGTGAGTGTTGATGAATAATTTGAGTGTTTAGGAACAGATAGTTCTTAATCATGAAAACCAGGCTTCTGAAAGCCTTTTTAAAAGGTATTAGTCTTTTTCACACCTTCACTAAAATTTTCTAAAACTTACTAATAATGCAGAGGTATACCACGATGCCTGTCAACTATTTCTGCCTCCTGGCACAAATCCGCTTTCACACTTTAAACGATTCTAACCTTGTTACAACCGTTCCTCCAATTCAGTAAGCTTTGAAATTGCACACGTTGACAACCTACCATCTTAAAATTCATCATCCTGACACCTCGCCATCACCACAGGGCAAGATTAAGAATCCAACCCACGGTAATTAAGGGACACCCAGATGCTTAATGTGCCGCTTCCGTGCTGTTTTGTGAGGCACTGCGATGACTCGGGCCTTGAGTGCGTCATTTAAATCCCACACGACTGATTGTCGCCTTTCAACGATTCACTGAGTGACCTTGCAACGTGACCATCTTCGAGAAGTTCGTCTGGATGTGTCCCTGCCGTTTGAGTATGAAAGATGGTAGGTTAAGAAACTGCGAGCGAATAATGTGGTAATGAGCGGGCCTTTGAGAGCTGGTGCGTTTCCCTCATTAGGATAATAAGTAAGACATCCCTAACATGACATCAGCTAGAAAATGTGGCAATTACAAAACCTTACTTGGGCTCCTGGAAGCAACAAGAACAAACCAATTCCTTGCAGCAATCTGTTCTGTATAATGTGTGTCATGTAAATGAAAGGTCTGAACATCCTCTTTTAATTTCAACACCCCTCCTCTCACCTAGCTCGTTACCAGTGCCTGGCTTCCCTCATTTCCGCCCTTTGGAAGTCGATTTTAACCAAAGGTTAAATAAAACGAACAGATCTTGGTCAGAAGGCCACAGCAAATTGAGCATTTACTGACCTACAGCGTTTTGAGGATGCTGCTATCAAGCATCACTTCTATTTCTACAGCAACACCACATAGGCTAATGGTCTCCACATCAACTTTCTGGTGGCGCATATTAAAGTGAAACAACATATGTCAACATAATATCTCACTGGCTTATATCCCGTGTTTTCTCATTTAATCTTTCATAGCTCCGCTGTCGATTAGCCATAAAAACAGAAGCGTTTGAAAAGGCCACTTTGTCATAATTGCAAAACCGAGTGCGGAACATAGGAATTTATCATTACACATTGTCCCATTTAATTCATTTGCATTAATTATGAGCATTGTAAAGAATTTACTGTCCAATGCTTTAAAAAAAAATCCACGCGTTAGATTCTACGCATGGCTGTATCCTATTGTTTTTTCTTCTTACGATATGGCACCATTTTCGTTAGTATCTACATATAAACTCTTGATAATATTCTTTGATGCGTTTTAAATATATCAAATGAACGAAAAACTAATAAAAAAAATATGTTAATTCTTTAACGCCTTCCAAGCGATTCATATGACGCAGGTAGAGCGTAAACGCGCAGTCTGTTTTACTGGTTCATATTAAATAAGTTTATTTGGCTAAAGTGCCTGCAACCCGGGAACAGCATTCCAGCTGAACACAAGCTTTTAAAAATAATAGTTGTTTTGAAATGGCTAGATCTGCAATTAAGTGTGCTAGATTAAATTCACAACTGGCTGAATTTGTCTTGCGTGCCCTCCAAACGCTAAAGCATCCAACACTACAGAAATCGAACATTTACTCTACCAACTTTGTTAGTTGTCGATATCCGAAAGCTTTAAAGTTTTGACTTTACTGAATTTCGTTTGCTTTTACTTTATTCTTTTATAAACATAGGCCTAAATCCAAAATTCTGTTTCTCTCTCTCTCTCTCTCTCTCTCTCTCTGTGTGTGTGTGTGTGTGTGTGTTTCAAATTTGTGGTTATTTTACAGTATTAAATTACGCTTTGTTTGCATACCATTTTATTTATGATAGACCTGATTTATACTTTTTATTTCTGAATTTTGTCTTTTTTTATTATTATGCGTAAAATGTAAGGCATCATGCACTGACGTGCCCATGTCATAATGTTTTAAACTACATATAGCAAAGGTCAACTTGGCTTTAATAAGAATTTAGTAGCGCAGAAATCAGCAACCTATTCTCCAATTAGAGGAGCCCAAACAATCGCGCCCTGAGGCTATTCTATCCTGCAGTCTATTCAGTCCTCCAGGGGATGTTATCAAGCTCAAAAAGAAAGGCATTGTAATGTTCATTTAATTATATTCCCCTAAGAAAACTCACGTGATTACTTATATTTACGTCTCGTTTATTTCTTTCACATTTAGTGTAAATCTTCCTAAGCCATTTTGACCAAGGGATATAAAGTATTGCAGTCATGTATTATGTATCGTGTAATCTTTGGCTAGTATGTTTCTCATTTCGATTTTTGTTGCGTCTCTTATTTAAAATTCCTTTTGTTCATTTTAGACCACGTTTATACACATCCACTCACTGAGACCTTTTTATCCATTAGCTTAGTGTTAGAAAATAAATATGTATGAATGGTTATTTTCCTAAATCAAGAAATTATTATGTTTGGTTGCGCTATTTACAACATTATCGTACGTGTTGCTGGTTAAAACGAATGACAAATAGTGCATATTAATCTCGGGAGAGTTCTACAAACGTCTATAATTGTTTATATGAAATGTTTCTTTTAATTCTCTCATGCTGAGAAGGCTCACGCCTGCTGTCTGTCCGCGGCGGTTCTCCCACAGAACAGCTGCCAGACCGGGAGCAGCTTCGCCATTCCCAGGATAAATGCATCAAACCATCTATTCTCATATAGCAGACCGGTCCCGAGTCTTACTTGAATGCACGCCTATGCTAATGAGTTCAGACGGGCTTATAGTTTACAAAGAACTTATGTTGTGCCCTAAAACGTGGGCTATATAGCCTACTACACAGTTTAAAAAAATACAGGTTTTGGTTATTCTTCTTAAATAAATGTTGTACATGTTGTATTACATTATTACATACATGTGCCAAGAAGAATTCGAGATTTAGAGGTTTAAATATTTTATCTTTTTTTTTTTTTTTTTTTTTTTAAATCCTGGTTTTGAAAATACACACGGATGATGCTTAAATCATTCACCATGATCCCTCTTTTGTGAATTGTGCAGTTATGAGAATTAATATTTAAAGTTATTTTTTAGGAAAGCTCCAAAAATGTCACATGAAAAGTAATAAACATACGGCCCCTTTCAAGAGAAAGCGTCTGACATTAGCTTTTTAACATTTTGTCTTTATTTCACCCTTTCTTTAAATCTAATAAACTTTATAAGCGTATGTACTAGTATAAGTGTATCTGTACCAAAAAAGACAAAACAAACAATCTGACAATGAACAGTCATTTTACTGTCACGGTCACAGGCTCATCTGGTTTAGTTTGGCCTATAAGTCAGAAATGGTCCATATTAAATAATACATCTTTTTCTTCGATAAAATCGTCTCTCGGTGTTTTCTGGATGAAAAAAAAGCGTCTTGTGAAAGTTCAGCGCAGTCTGTCACATCACGTGTAATACATTTGTCTCTCAGTGTCTTTTCGTTTTACCGAGGATGCGGTGTACCCGGTATTGGGTTTGCTATTGGGTTTAGTGCCGGTTGTCCACCGGGCCCCAGGCCGTGAATGAGCACTCTGGGGACGAGCGGTCTCTGGAGAGATGGATGCGGTGTGGACGGAGTCCGGTACATACTGCTGTACATGGCAGCAGCGGCTGCGGCCGCTGTCGTGCTGTCCACGGTGCCTAATAAACTCGGGTGGTAGAAATACGGGGATGGGAACATTCTCTGTAAGGCCGAATAATTTCCAGCTTCAGCCAGCAATTCTAATCCGACAGCCGTCTGCCTCTTCCATTTCGTCCTGCAATGAGATCAAAATACAAGAAATCAATTATTAAACTCTCCACATGCTCCTTATGGGCCAGATTAATCGAGGCGTGCATGTTTGATTTTGGCACAAAAAAAAGGGTAAACTTAATTTAAATACAAATGAAATGGGCCGAAATTGTTTGTAAAATAGCCTACATCAGAATAATAAAAACGATAAACATGTTTGTGACTAAAAACATTTTTTTTCCCCTGTAATTTTGCCAAGTTGTGATTTCCGATCAGTTTAGAATTCAGTGAACTTTCTACAGAGTGAATATAACATTCGTCGCCTTAATATATAATAGCTAATAAATGTAATAAAAATATGACAATTGTTTAAAAATTAAAAATTATTTAGGAGGGGAAATCAAAAATATTTGGGGCCTTGCTTAAAGTAAGGCTATAAGTAACATTATTCATTAACAGCTAGTTGCAATCGAATGATTTAAAATTATTTAATATGACCAAAAAAAAATGTAAAACACATTTTCAAACAAGCATGTTCAAATTATTTGATCTAGGCTACATATATAGTTGCGCCGTTCGTTAAAAACACAGCTTAATAATAATAATAATAACAGGCTTAATAATAATAATAATAAAAACTTGAATAACTAATAGGCCTAAGTAATAGCCAAATAATAAAATCTTGAATTCTGGTATCTGCAAATATTTATCCATAAGTAGATACGAAAATATGGCGGGGAAAAAAAATGCTTGGGCAATCAAAATACACTGTACTTGTTATGCTGTACAAAATGCGTTGTTATTATTGATGCTGTTGTTATTAGACTATTATTATTATTATTATTATTATATTCCATGAATGTTATGGGGAAACTTACCGTCGGTTTTGATACCAAGTCTTGACTTGTGTGTCTGTGAGGTTTAGGGCTGCTGCCAGGTCCATTCGGTCCTGTACGCTGAGGTATTTCTGTCTCTCGAAACTGCGCTCCAGCTGGTTAAGCTGATGGTCGGAGAAGGCCGTCCGCGCTTTGCGAGGTTTTTTAGAACGGACGGGCGGACTGTCTCTGGAACTAGAAATTTCCCGATCGCCCTCCTCTTTTGTTCCTAAAGAAGTAAGTGCAATGAAAGTTAATGAAAATGTATTTTAAAAAACTGTATAAGGGGTAATTTATTTATTCATTAAGTGAGTTTACTCAAAATGAGAACATAGTTTAATAATTTAGTAATTGCTGTTTAAAATGTTTATTTTGGTAACTTATGGTTGCTATAGGCCTCGATTTTATACGCAGATGTAAACCTGCTTAGGTCCGATTATTTCGTGTTGGTATTATGAGTATCAGGGTCTTTAGAAAAGTCAAATACTAGGTAGCCTATACAAAAATATAGACTACTTATTTGTTTCCCAGATAAATTAGGTCGTCGCATGTAGACGAAAATATCACAACAAAACGAGCAGGATCGATATGTCAATCTATCTCTATTTGTAGCAGTTTTTGCTGGGCTCCGTGATCCCCCCTCAAGGAAGAACAATAATCTCTCTAATTGACTCACTAGGGAGGATCCCACACCGGGCAAAATTCACCAGCCTTTACATCTGTTATGCTAATATCAGAGAATAACCTCAGTGACAGCCTACCAATATTGTTATTGTATTGTAATACTGGTTCTTAATGAAAATACAGACAAACAAACAAAGCCTTAAATTTGGCTTTAATGTTGACAATAATCATTTTAATAATAATAATAAAAAAACTTGAAAATATTATCGGTATTTTATACCACTGAATGCTTGTAATATTCCAGTGGTGAATTCATAACATTTATTGTTACATCCCAGTTAAGAAATCTTTTTTGCCCAAAATACGTTTGATATAACTTGATAATTTTGTTTAATGTACGCATGACCCATTAGTTCTGAAGAATTCCATAATTATATATGCTTTTAATTTCACAATGAAGACACCTCTTTAAACTCATGTGCTTAGGTTTGCAATATTAAACAGCATAGATAAGTTTTTAGTTTAGTCATTCGTTTTTTTAATAATGTATTTTTTTGTTTGTTTGTACGAACTTACTGTCAAATTACTGTCAAATCAAAAAGTAAGTACAACGTAATAACAATAATATTTGTGCATGTCATTTCTTTGGTGCTTTATTCCTCAATCTCAGATTGTTATTGATAATTGAATCAAATATAATAACAAGTATTAATAAATGTCATACAGATAATGTGATATAAAAGGTTACCCTATGTTTGTATTGATTTATTTAATTATTTTGCACTTAAAACGCACTCTTACCGTTACATTTCAAGTCACTCTGAATGTCATCTCTTTTGTCCAGTTTGCTTCTGTTTTCATCTTGCTCTAGTTTGGGCCTGATGCCGTCCGGGGCGGATCCGCTCTCTGTTTTGGGGCTGTGATGTGGAGATGGTACACTGGTGCTGTAAGGAGCGCACGCTGCTAGCGGTTTACTGTCGCCCAAAATGTCTTTGATTAGAAAGGAGGAGGTGGCAGTCCTGGGGGCACAGCCAGCCTGACCGAGCGGATGAGGCTGGGGTGAAAGCTGCAAACTCTGAGCCTGATTGTGATGATGATGGTGATGGTGATGCTGAAGGCTGTCTTGGACCAGATGCGGTTCGGGATGCTCCATCGTGACTGAGATCGGGGATGAGGGGGCTGTTCCCACAGTGTCTATCTCCGAACATGGTGATGGGGTCGCTTGACTCCTGAAATCCGCTGTTCTGTTATTGTCACCGAGTCGAAAATCTCCGTTCATCAGTACTGAGCTGCCAGAATTGGTTGTGGACAAAATAGTGTCTATTCCGAAACTAGACCCACTGGATCCTTCCATAGTATAAGAAAAGGAAGAGCACTTAAGTCGTCTTCATAACAACTTTCCTGTACAATGTTTTAAAAGAAAAAAAAGAAAAAAAAGGAAAAAAAAAAAAAAGGGAAAAAGCCTTAAACGGAATCAACGAAACAGCGAACAGAACTCAAAGGTTAACGCAGTAAAAAAGCCCCGAAAAAGTACAAAATAAACATTTCTTACGCGCAAATAAAATAATCCTTGCACTAAAGCAAAGAAAAGGAGAAATATAGCCTGCGCTCCAAGATGTTGTTACATTCAAGGTGAAATGTGGAAAGCAAGTGGATCTGTGTAGTCCACGTCCTTTTGTTATGGTTATTGAACTTTCTTTCAAAGTTGAGGTGTGGAGAGATTGGGATGCTCTAACTCCTCGACATCACGCTCCCTTTTGCCACTAATCGTTGTAGTGTTGCTCTACAATGACTTCCTAGACTGACGTCATATTTTCTCCTTTATTATAACACATTCCTCGTGTTCCCCATCTCTCCTCTCATTGGTTACATGGTCACGCGTCTGTCCAATCAGCGATTTGTACTTCATCATTACACGTTAGAGCCACTCATTGATTCCTCAATGCTCTTTTGAAACCTTCCCTCCGCTATAATTTCTCAGACGGCATCTTCATTAGACTTTAATACGTTTATGGCAACACTTTACATCATTGTGTGCATGTTACACATATTGCTTGTTGCAAAAACTAATTACTACAAAGCAATAACAACAACAACAGCAACGTGAAATTAGTAGCTGTTCCACGCAACAAAAAAAAAAAAAAGAAAGAAAGAAAAAAAGTAGACTATAGTTCACTAACGTTACCCAGTGCTAACTAATCACTTACACTGTGAATTGCAAATTATATATTATGGGGCCACTGTATTTAAAAAAGTAAACAAGGGTTTACTGATTTAAATGTGAACTTAATTTTACCATAATTATAGTGCAAGGATTACATTGTTTGCTTAGTACGTTTTCATTATGTTTTGAATTATAGCCTATGGGTTTTTCAGTTTATAATGATTTCTCCAAAAGAAAACCTCACCATAATCCCTATTGGCAAAACAAAATTGTGTCATTTATTCTTTTAAGAGCACAGAGACAGTGAAACGTGCTAGAGAAGCCCGTTTTGAGCTGATAGTCATTGTGTGTGTCAGGGCCTTTGAGTGAAAGCACTGATTCTAAATAGCTCAAGGGAATGAAATGATGGCGAATATTGTACATGACATATGCCCGACTCCTTTCTTTCTTTCTTTCTTTCTTTCTTTCTTTCTTTCTTTCTTTCTTTCTTTCTTTCTTTCTTTCTTTCTTTCTTTCTTTCTTTCCCCCTTCTTCTTCTAAATAAACCCTGGCCCTATTCTAGCTTTATAAATCAGCTTTAAGACAAAGTGCGTTAAATGGTAATATTTTCATATCGGGGAGTAGAAATTAAAAATCAACGAATATATGCGTTTAAGTAATCACCCCTCGTTAAATATTGTAAGGGAAATAACTTGAGTACGCTCTGTGTAACGCGCATTCCTTGAATTATAATTTTGAACTATAGTTCAAAATGTTTTATATGCCGCTGAGTGCGACGATTTCTACTAAGAGAGGAGGATGATGATGCGATATATATGGAGCTATCTGAACAGACGGACTCAGAGCTGGTTATATCAGGCTGCTGCGTTCTCTAGTTACGGTCGAGTTTTCCGTGGATCACTTCACTGTGCTCCCAAACCTGTTTGCAACCTCCTCCTGTCACGGATCGAACCAAGATTCTTTAACCTCTTTTATTTAGCTGATCGACGTGGGAGTCATCATTTAGGTTTGTCCTACGCACCGCTTCAATTTATTCTTTTTCTTCTCAAAAAGAAAATAAATAGTTTTTAGAAAACAGTTTTGTGTGGTTATACATGTTAATAATTTTTTATTTACGTTTATTATGTATTATATGTGCTTATCTATTTTGCTGTAAAGGATTTGGTGAAACATTATTTGGAAACATATTTTAAATATTACAATCAAAAATATAAGAGATTGCATGTTCGTTTTTATTGTTTTGATTACCATCTATTCGTATAGCCTAACAATTGTTTATCCGGGGAAAAACTTGGCAAACTCTTGAAATGTTCGCACTGTTTAATAATTCATACTGATTTACATGATATACGGGAGACTGTCTTTTAAAATGTGTTGTTTAAAAGTTTATTTTGTTTAAATGTTGTTTCAGTTTAAATACCGTGTCAAATATTTTGTTGTTTCTTCAGGCGACCTTAATATCTGACCTGTTACACATAATACAGATTTCTGGTTGTAAGTTTCTGTTAATTAGGTAACTAAACACTATAGCGATACAAATAGACGGTGATGAATGCAGCGATACATGCTCGTGTCAGTTTGGATTATACAGTGTGCTTGACTTGTTAGCTTGCCATTCTTAAAATGTCTGGATTCTGTACTGCACTAAAATAATGAAGTTAAGTCGTGGCTAATTGGTAAAATCTTGTATAACAAGCACCCCCTGACATGATTTTACACACGTTCAGTAATAACACTAGGCGGCGACAAAGTCATCTCAGAATTCCTGTCAATAATCGTTTGAAGATTGCTGGTTAATGCAGGGCAAAGCCACTTTATGTACACAAACCCACATCAAGTTTTACCGACAGCCAACGATATGCAAATATATAAATGCATAAATAGGTGGCTTGAATACCTAAGCGTGGTTAAATGAAACAATTAAGATACACTCTATAGTTAAAGTTGCACTCAACTGAATTTAGGCAACATGTAACATTTTTACAGTCATATCTAAATATAGGCTATTATATGGACAAAAGTTTATTTTAAAATCTTTATCATTTCAAAAACTAGCCTACTCATAATCATTTGGCCAGATGATATTTGCTACCTATAGCCTGTCCTTTTAAACATGAATTCAAATTTACTAACTTAATTGAGTTAGGGGGACTGAAATGTGTTTTGCCCCAAGATATGTGAAAACGATCTATTGGCAATGTATGTCTTTCCGTTGAAGAAAATCAAAGCGATGACTGAACACGCCAGTCAATCTCATGAGACTCCAGCAGCATGTTCATTAACAGTTCACTAATTGCTGCAACTCATTGAGCCTCAATCAATCGCTTTATTAGGTTTAAGGGCGCCGCTGGAACAAATTGAATACAACCAGTCAGGGTATCATCTGATCAGCCGGGGCTGATGGTCGATGATCGGACAGTGAAATTGTAGTTTGCACTGTATTGATTCCCCTTGCGGCTTTTTGTTGAATCTGTCACCTCGCGACTGCTGAAGGCCTCGCGCTGTTTGCAGACAGGTCTCTCCACATCTGTCATATGCAGCCAAATAACAGGAAATTTACTCTAAAGGCATTTTCCTACACGATCTCTGTAAGCTTTTATGAAACGTACAGAATATTTTCCAAAATCCCAGAATATCTGATCTGAGAAACAAGTTTAAAAACAAAACAAGTTAAAACATGTTTTGCTAAATCCAGTATAGCTTTACTTTATGATGCTTTAAAAAGCATACTGTTCTTTTTCTCATTATCTGTACTGTTTATTTATGCTAGAATTACAATATAAGTTCTGTCTGGTGTATTCAAGTTTATGCATAGACCAAGGAAGGCATAGCACCAGATGAAATCAAAGGCAATAAAATAAGCAACCACATGAATCCCATGATTAAATTGGTCTTTAAATTGACAGAAACGAACTGATGTACTTCTTACTTGTCTGTGTTAAATGCGAGTTATTTTTAACACGATGACACTAGGTGTCTATTTAAATGAAAGTCAGTTAAGATTGTCACATTTTTAAACACCACCGCGCTTATATCATGCCTATTTCAAATACAATCTGAATCATGATGTTAAAAACAACTGTCAGAGGTGTGTTTACATATCACTGTAGATCTATGGAAATGGATTTAATCATAAAAAGTTATAATCAGAATTTATATATTTGCAGCTATTTGATGAATGCAAACAAAATATTATTAGAAATACTTATAAGCAGTTTTGGGTTTTTTTTTTTTGTTTTTTTTTTTACATAACATTAATATTTTAGTGAGACACATCCGTGCCATAGGTATCATGCACATCATTATATTTAAAAATGTTTATGTTGTCAAAAAAATTAAAGGTCATGTGTTGAGTATTAAAGTGTATTTCATGTGCAAGTGTCATAAAAGCAGGCTGTAAGGGATGTGCTCTATTTAACGGGCAGTGCGCTTGAGCAGGGACAGCATTGGACAGAACACACAGTCTCACACAAAAATACAACTTTAATCAGAGAATCATGGGTATGACAGAAGACAAATTCGCTATCTCTCTCTAAACATGTCTAACATCTCTATTTGAGCGGACAGGAAAAGGCTAACACAAAATTGTTATTAAAGTCAAAATTCAACAGGAAATGTTATTTTAGAAGCTCTTGTATGGAAGGTTGCTGCTCCCTGTGAGCTGTGACATTTACAGCAATAGCTTTCAGGATCCCAATATTACAATTTTTACTAGATCTTAACAGTATCCCCCCTCTTCCTCTTAACAGTGCTTGAATTTACACTGTAATAAAACATGTGACATTCAAGTTTAATTTGAAGTGCAGCTAGTATTAATCCAAAGGCAAACAAGGAGGGGAAATAATAAGCCTAGGAGAAGGACACAGAAGGGCCCGTGGCCTAGATGAACATCAATTACAGTTTTAATTCAACACCCAAATCAAATGTTAAAATATGAGCGAAAGCAGGAGAGCGCGTATAGTCGCGTCAGCGAAGTCTCTGTCTCGTTTTGTTTATGAACAACACCAATCCATCCAAGAACTACAATGTAAATTTTAGTAAGCGACGATGACACATGCATGCCCATCCCCACATCGCATATCTCTTTGTTAGGTTTTCTGAAATACTATAGTGCTTGCTCAAGGAAAGCACATTGATTTGTGCGCTCCGGCCACAGACCGGCCCTGACAACGTTGTTTTAGCAGTCAGAAGGGTCTTTACAATCACCTAATTACCAGAGCTGTCAATCAGCGCGGGCCGCGGCTGGCTCTGACCGTGTCCGCGAGCTGCATTCCTGCGCGCGGCTGAGCGCGTGATTGATCCGTGCTGATGGCGTCGGGCCGCCTCATGACGTGTGATTCTGTGGCGCGTGCACGCTTCACAAAGGTAATCGGGGGATCAGGAGGGGTCAATGCCATTTCCTATTACCTGAAGTCTAAAAGCACAAAAAAAAATCATGAGGAAATAAGACAGAAGAGTGGGAGAATGAGGGGTGGTGGGTGTGAACTGTGCATTGCTCAAGGGGCGAGCGAGCAATTGAGCAAGACGCGAAAATGATTTCCTTTCAAAGCAACAAAAGCCAGATTGAGATTGTCCAGCACTGCTTTAGTCAGATTTAAAACCGTTCGCACGTTATTACAGTGATAGGCATCAGCAGCACTGACAGAATGTTTGGAGGCTAAATCAGGGATAGGCCTATCTGTGTGTTAGCTGGAGGTCTTCACTGCTGTCATCCAAAATTAGTTCGGCACCTATGGCAGACCCAGCTTTCAAAAACCAGGTTTTACAAAACAATGCATAGGCTAATTGGCTAATTTTAGCTAGGCTATTTTAATAAGCTTTATATACAATTGACTTATTTCTATTCTATATGTTTGTACTGTACTGTGCATTTATATAGGCCTAATTACGAAAATAAAGATAAACTGAATGCAATTAATTGCGGGTTTATGTAATAATATACGTTGTAAAAAAAAAAAAAAAATAAATTTTTAATAACACAGTTAAATGAAGCAAAATGAAAACCTTCCGGATAGTAAATAATTGAATATTAAAGGCTATGGACTTTAAGAATTTGGTAACAGTTTACTTTAAGGCGACGTAGTTACACGTTACTACATGTACTTACTATAATAACAGTAAATTATGCATAATTACAATTATCTAACCCTAAACCAAACCCTAACCCAGCTAATTAATATTACTCAGTACTTATTTGAATAAGTAACTACGTAAAATAAAGTGTAACCAAGAATTTTTGTGCAGAAACGAATAAACATAGTAGTAGTAGTAATAGTAATAGTAATAGTAATAATAATAATATGCTACATTAATAACAACTTGTATTAAATATTTTAGATATTAATATAGCAATAATTTAGTTTAAAATGTGAATGTATATATATATATATATATATATATATATATATATATATATATATATATATATATATATATATATATATGCTACGATAAGCCTATTAGCTATATTACTGTATTAAAGGTTATTTTAAGTAGAATTGTGTCAATATAAATATCTCGTTTTAAAATATATGTAGCACAAATACTTATTCTTTTTTCGTTTTAAAAGAGTCATACCTATTGTAATCCTGCCCTATAGCAGCTAAGCGACAGTTGGCAGGGAGGAAGACGATGACGACCGCCTGTCAAGAACATTTATATTCATTATATCCCATCGCCTTGTGTATGTCGGCCGGTTCACTTTTACGTGCCCAATGTGCGCGAGACAAGAAACACGGCAACAACACAAGACAACACAATGTAAATTGAGAATCAAGCGGGTAAACAGTGTGCATATTGCTGCTGCACCTGAAGGGAGCTGAACGAACGTCACTAATGAACCCGGCAAAACAGTGGCGCGAGTAATAAGAGATAACACTGCATTTTGCAACACCGAAAATAAAGGTGAAATCATCAATGAACGGGAGCAGGGGTGGAAAAAAAGAGGGGGGAAAGCAAAGCAATGATTAAATGATCAAAAGCTGGCGGAGTGAGTCTCCATGTCACTGCCAAGCACACTCATCTACCTACAAGTGAAAGTTAGGTTTCAAGCACAGTGTAATTATAGCTGGGAATGTCAGTTTGACATTAATGCAGCCAGCAGAAATTCCCTAATTGGCCTCAGAGGAGAAAGTGAACCAGAAAATATATTAACATTTTAAAAAACCATATTTTGCCTAATCCTTTCACTTTCCAACAATATTTGAAGACCAAAATGCCCCAGGCATGAGAATTTAAATGAGCAATTTTGTTTTTGAAGGAAACGGCCAATGAGACAGAAAATAGACTAAAGGGAAATCATTAGTGTATGAGAGCTCCTGACAGGCCTGCCTGGCTGACTGGCTGGCCTGTCACAGGGAGTCTGTGTTCTTGAGCTCCGTGCTATGAGCTAAGCAGATAACATGAAAAGACCTATAAACTTGCAGCCAGAAGTCAAAGCCTATTATCTGGAAATTCAAATGCAATGGTGAGGAGGAGGAGAAAAGGCTGCTGCGGGGGGGGGTTTGGGGGATGGAGGGCTGCTGGACTCGTTCTCACCAATGGGGGGGGAAGAACCAGGAGTTGTAACAGGCTCTGGTATGTAATATCAACTTAGTGGCTATGGGAAATATGTCCAAACATCGTTCATATACAGGTGAAAACCTGGAAAGGTGGAGATAGCTGCAAAATGTTTAAAGTTGGAAGTGCTGGTTCTGTCACAGGAGAGTGGGCAGATGTGATATGACCATATCTGGAAAACACAGCTAAGTGCAGTCAGGAGATGTTAGGCCAGTCTCCTGGTGATGGAGCAGCTGAGGATGACATGGCCCCAGGCTTGCCACTGCAGGGCACTCACTCGCCCGCACTGCACTGCCTTTTTGAAACAAAACACAGAGCTGCGACCAGAGGAAGCCGTCATGGCACTGACCACAAGGGTCAGACGTTTTACCTCCAGCAAGAAAAAGGAAGAAATGAGAAGATGGGGTGGATTGAGTGAACCTATAGATGAAGGGAAGTGAGAATAACAACAGATTCACAGATAACAACAGATTGTTTGGCGCTTTTGTTCTAGCAACGGTCATGCATTTCACAGGTACCTTGGAAGCGTGTTTATGTGTATGCATGTGTCGTTATAATGTGCCGTTTTCTTCTTTGACCTGTTTTATTGTCTCTCAAACTTTAGTCGCTTTCCAGGGTTGGGCAGGGTATTTGATCTCTTACTGAACTAAAATACGATGAGCAAGGCATTTAATCAGTAGCTTTGATAAACATTTGGCATAAAGCAGTTGGGCTCTTGTCTCTGACACCTACAGCCCAGGGCGAAAGATTGCGACAAAGAAGGATTTTCACTGGCAATTTCAGGAATTCTACCCGCCCTGTCAGCCGAGCTGTCACTCACTCTGACATAAGGATGGTGAATATCAAAGGAAGACAGGACTTTTTATCTCAAAGAAGCATAGGTACGATAGAAGTTCAGACAAATTTTCACCAAAAAAAAAGTGCATCTAAGTCAACAAGTTCACACAGGTGTTTTATTTACCATTCATGTAAATAGAATTTGACTGTATTATTTTTTAAAATTAATGTTAAAAATATGCCAGCGTCCTTACTTTTATGTTGCTTCTATATCATAAAGGTCAGCATAGAAGAAAATAAATCCTGATATACTGTAATTACACACTGTATTGTGCCCAAAACATAAGAGCTTTTAATTTATAGTACTTGCCTAAAAATATGCTTTGTGTGAAAAAATATAAATTAGATGAGTTTGTTCTTTAACATATTATTTAATCACTAAACCAAATTAAATATATTAGGTTACACTAACAAAATTAACTGTAAGTTCAGCTGGTGTAGAAAGTATATGCTACTCTGCTATTTGCAGTGTATTAATCAGCTTTAAAGGGTTAGTTCACCAAATAATGAAAATGTATTATGATATTATATTTATTATCATTTATTACTCACCCTCATGTCGTTCCACACCCATAAGACCTTCGTTCATCTTCAGAACACAAATTAAGAAAATTTTTGATGAAATCCAATGGCTCAGTGAGGCCAGCCATATAATTAACACTTTCAGATGCCCAGAAAGGTACTAAAAACATATTTAAAACAGTTCATGTGACTACAGTGGTTCAACCTTAATATTGTATTCTTAATATAAAAAAATATATATATATATAAAAAATAACTTTTCTAGTGATGGCTGATTTCAAAACACTGCTTCGAAGCTTTACAAATCTTTTGTTTCAAATCAGTGGTTCGGAGCACTAAAGTAATGTAATTTCAGTAAACGAGGCTTTGTTACGTCATAAGTGTTTCGAAATTTCAATAGTTCACCACTGGGGGCGTGACTTTGGCAGTTTGATACGCGATGGAACCACTGATTCAAAACAAAAGATTTGTAAAGCTTCGAAGCAGTGTTTTGAAATCGGCCATCTTTTTCAATCAGCCATTTAAAAAAAAAAAAAAAAAAAAAATTGGCACAAAAAGTATTCTCGTCGCTTTATAATATTAAGGTTGAACCACTGTACTCACATGAACTGTTTTAAATATGTTTTTAGTGCCTTTCTGGGCATCTGAAAGTGTTAATTATCTTGCTGGCAATGGAGGCCTCACTGAGCCATCGGATTTCATCAAAAAATACCTTAATTTGTGTTCTGAAGATGAACGAAGGTCTTACAGGTGTGGAACGACATGAGGGTGAGTAATTAATGACAGAATTTTCATTTTTGGATGAACTAACCCTTTAAGTAACTTCAATGAAATATGGATTTATGGACAGGTATATCATGGTTCAAATGATTTATTGTCAAGAAGAGAACTAAACAAATGATTTATCCTCAACAAGGTTCACCTCTAATAAAATAATTTAAAATGACAATGCATTTGATATTTGCTAATTTTATATACATAATATATTGTATACACATTTCTATCTCGCACATTTTCAGCATGCTTTATTGCACATCTTATCACTTTCAAACATAAACATAAATTATTGACAAGAAAGAGGACCACCACAAGTTATAGTAGGCCTACACACAACTGATCTTTTGAGTCTTTTGAGTTTCAGGAAATGAACAGTGAATGCACTGTCATACCAGCAGGACACCATGTCTCTGACTGCAAGGCCGTGCTCACCGTGGTCAAGGATGGAGAGAGGAGGAAAGAAGGCATATAAGGAGATATAAAAAGGGGGGCAGGCCTCTCCTACAGTTTCTCCTCGTTACCTGCTCTCCAGATGGGAACATGGAGTGTTGGCTGTTCTCCTTCTCATCAATACAGCATAGCTTTTTGTCAGTAATTTGCAATAAGTGTCCACACCACATCTTTAGGGAGCTGGAAATCATTACTGGATAAGGTCCTGCTCAGCTCCTAATTGGAAGCGTTGGGCCTTATCAACTGAGGATTTTCCCAGACCTCTGACAGATACCAATACGAAAATCATTGTTCAGTTGTCAATTTAAGAGACCGTTAAAGGAGCTTATTTTAATTCTAATTGGAACTTCCTCCCCACTTCATAGCAACTGCGAGAATAAGAAAAAATGTGCCCTTGCCAGTGTGTGCGCGTTGCTTTGAGCATAAGCAGTATCTATGTCGAGTCATAGAGTAAAGGACCTTGGGAATTAGTTCTAAAGTGTTATGCTATGTAGGTCAATTTGACAGGTTAGAGTTGTGACTATTTTACAAATGAAGATGGCGGGCAAACACATTAGTCTACAAAAATCCTCACGGGTGGTTTCCAGGGACTTAATCATGGATACGGATGTGCCTGAGCCTGGTCTGCAAAGCTCCCAATTAAGCAATACTGCATCCGCTTAAGACGTTTGTTTGGAGTGCACGAGGGCTAGTATCGATCTGGCTAAACTGACCGCCTGATATCTGCTGCATATTTATGCGGCCGTTCTCCTGGTGTCCTGGAGCTGGGCTTTGCTGCTGTCGCTGTTTTTAATCCAGCACCAGGGGCTGTGCAGGACCCTTTTGCTAAGGAAATAACTGCGAAAGCCACCAGATGTGGCAGTGACTAACATGCGTAAACGGCTCGACGGTCGCCGATGCGATGACAGAGAATTTGTGTCTGAATCTCAGTTAACAGCCAAGGGCGACGTCAGTAAGCTTTCAAAGGGGGGCAACATTTTTTTGACATGACAATGGCGGTTGATCATCTATAGCGAAGACTAATTGCACCCTTGAAATACACCCATGCATGTCCGCACACACGTACTGTGACATCACATGACATTTATGCTCATTCATCACCTGGGTTGAATTTGAGTTGTGGTAAAGCTACCAGAATACAGAATTGTGATTCAAAATTAAATGTAAGGAAGTGTAAATAAATCTAAATTCAAATAATTCACAACAATAATTCACAATTTAGATAGACAGATAGATAGATAGATAGCCTATTAACTAACAATAGTATGCACTAACATGTTAACTTAACTGTTAAATGTTAGCTTTAAGTGCAAAACAAAAATTGAATGTGAAGCACATACAAATGCTCCACTCTTCTCCACAATGAATCTTCTCATAGTGAAATTTAAAACATTCTGATAATTCCAATACAAGTAAACACTGAAAACTATTAAACACTATCTATCAAGCATCCCCCGTTTTCATCTTACTACAAAACACATAAAATAACATCGAATTTTAAAACATTTTCTCTCTTGATCCAGCCATGTGCAATGCATGCTGGGAACTAACAAGCACCACCCAGTTCAGTTAATGGAACAAAATTCATTTAACACAAACAGATTAAGTTAACTTCAATTTTAGATATATTTAAGTGGATTGAACACAATCAAATGAAGTTAGGACAAAATGTGTAGGAACTGTGTTTAGATAGACAGATAGATAGATAGATAGATAGATAGATAGATAGATAGATAGATAGATAGATAGATAGATGGGAAGGGAATGTGAAAAAAAGTAGAAAAATAAAAAAATCCTATTAAAAGGGAGGGTAACAATAAGGAAGGGAATTCGCCCTTTTTTTCGCCTCAGCAATGTTTTCCTAATGTCCACTCTCTCTGGGAGCCGGTGTTGTGTTTGCCGGCTGTTTTACTAGCTGTCAGAAGGCATTTGAAATGAGGAGGCATCTAAGCATGCGTACAAGGGGATTCATTTGACCTCATTATACCGCAATAAAGCAAGAAGCCGGTTTACTAAATATCACTGCACCACTCACACTTCACATCATATCATGCAGAGGAGCACACTAAAAAGATGATTTCAGAAACGTCTGGTGAGTAGGGGGAGGCGGAGGGAATCAGGAGGAGGGGGTTAACCTTCACTAGCCAGAAGGGATTCTGACAAGCGAGAGGAAAAAAAACCCAGCTACGTAAAGCCCTGTTTAAGAGCAGAGCCAGCGAAGAAAAAAAGATTTATGCTTTTAATTAATGGCAATTAAACCATGCCTGTTGGGCTGGCCTATGGCAATTGTTCTCAGTAAAAAGGAGGCTGTGCTGGTGACAAGCATTTGAATCCACTAAGTTCTACCAGGGGAGCTGACACTGCAGGCATCAAACCCAAACTAAATCAATAAAAGAATTAAACTTTTATAAATTGCATTTTGACAAGTATCAGATAGTGCTACGCTTTGATATTACAAATTCCTTGGAGGTGATGCAAACAAGAGGAGCGGCAGTTAGTGATCCAAACAATCAAAGGCTCTCGTTAACATGCGCTGTCAGATGCCTCAGTGCTATTAATTACTACAAATTAATGTGACTCTGCCCGCCTCTACTGATTGGAATGATAATCAGACTTCAGCAGGCAGAGGGAAACATATGCAGCCTTGACCAAAATAAGACATGCTAACATATGCTCACATATACTCATGTTTACAAGGGCAGTCATTTGACAAGCGCAGATTTTAAATGTACACACCTAAACAGATTCCATAATTTGTGACAAATTATTTTCTATCAAAATAATGCTCTAAATTTATAGTCCAATTTTTTTACAAAGACATTCCACCACTGCTAACAACCAGACATAGAAACAATCACACATTAGATACTTCAGATAGCGTGCCACAGCATATTAGCAACAATTTCATTTCGGTGGCACGGGATGCGTGTTTGAGGGGGGAGGGCGAACCTGTGGAAGCAGCATCGCAGCTCAACTTTTCTGTCAGTCGTGTACGAGAATGTGGGCATCACTATGCTTGGGATGCAGCGGGCAGCGACATCATTCAGCTGGGAGCCAACAGGCTTTCTAAATGAGTCTAAGCTCTGTGATTATGCCCTCTCGCTAAATTGTTTGCCATGAGACTAATCAAGCTTGCCAGTAGTGCTTACGCACCCAATTTCTCATCCTTAACAGCCATATCTTCTGTGGCATCCGACACTGTACTTCGAGACTGGGCACTATCTGAATCTGTGCTAAATCCCAGCCTGCCCTCATTTATTCAGGGCTCATGTAATATTCAATCCCAGCAGAATGCTCAGCAAGTTGTGGCAGTGCTCTCAAGTTTAGAGATTTATTGTGAGTTTTGGTGTCTTATCTACATTAAAAACATGGCTCTGAGAATAATTATTATGACAAAGGTTTGCAACAATTTTTGGTGTTTGGGGGAGTTATAATGTTCATAAATTGGTAATGTTGTTAGATGTTCACATGAGGTTAATTTTAAATAGCTGTACGCCCTTGAACAATTACAATTTAGCTACATGTAAAAACAAACAAACAAACAAAAAACACTTTAAAATACACTCGCACACACAAACACACGTTGAGTTTCCATGTTTTATGGGGACATTTGACAGTGATTTGTATACTGTACAATGATTTTTGATACTTTTAATGATTTTTATAGTTTTATACTGTTCTACATTTAAAAAAAAAAAAAAAAAAAAATTTAGTATGATTTATAAGCTGTTTTCCTCATAAGGACCAAAAAGTGTACCCACAAGAACTATGATTTTTAGATATTGCCATCCTCTTTCTCTCTCTCTCTCTCTCTCTCTCTCTCTCTCTCTCTCACACACACACACACACAGGTTTGTTTTGCTATATTAGTGAGGACATTCCATAGGCGTAATGGTTTTTATACTGTACAAACTGTACACTCTATCCCCCTACACTACCCCTAGTCCTAAACCTACCCATCACAGAAAACATTCTGCATTTTTAATAAAACATTGTTTAGTATGTTTTTAAGGCAATTTTAAATATCATATCACAAAAACGCACACACACGTTGGTATATGTGGTTTACAGGGACTCTCCATAACATAATGGTTTTTATACTGTACAAATTACAATTTAAGGATGCTGTAATTTTCAAACAACTTTAATTTATAGCACAAAATAATGTGAAAATTGTATATACTATATCAAAATATGATATCAGATATCGGTTTTTGAGACACACAGTATAAAAAGACACCGAGTTACAGATTTTAAAAACAAAAAATGCTACAATACCCCCTTTAGTTTCCACTGCATTCTTAAAAGACTCTTTCCATATATCTTTTTCTTTCTATCTGTTTTTGAATCTACAGTATATGCAGAAGATTTAAGAATAGAAATGTCATACTGAATTTAGGTTCTCAAAAATACATAACATTATACGGTAACACTTTAAGGTTCATTAGTTAACATTAGTTAACTACATTAGTTAACATGAACTAATAATGAACTTCTACAGCATTTATTAATCTTTGTTCATGTCAATTTTAACATTTACTAATACATTATTAAAATCTTGTTAACATAAGTTAATGCACTGTGAACTAACATAAACAACTAATGAACAGCTCTATTTTCATTAACTAATATTAATGAAGATTAGTAAATACAGTAACAAATGTATTGCTCATGGTTAGTTCATGTTAGTTAATACATTAACTAATGTTTAACTAATGAACCTTACTGTAAAGTGTTACCCATTATACATAACATTCCTATACAATATCCCACTGAAATACAATAAAAAAATACATCAGTACATCAAAATACATCAAAATCTTGCATCGTTTTATCACAAAAAGTATTGTAAAATTATATAATATTATTGAAGTACTGTTTGTACTGTTTTGATAGTCTATGAGAGTGTGTTCCAGCACTGCCAAACAATAATGCGGAAAATAAAAATGTAAACCTAAGAAACACCCATGCATATGGAGGATCCTTGTTTGCATGTCTACTTTGATTAATATAATGACCATTTACATTGCATTTGTGTGTGTGTGTTGTATGCACATAGGATTACTATTTATTGGCAGGTGTGTTTACTCTTGCAGCTGTGTTTCCTTGCTGATCATCTCTAAAACTACACATGATCTTATTCCCTTGGTAAAGTCCCCTCCTCCACCTGGCTTTAGGCACCTTTGACACCTGCGAATGGGGCAAGCCCTCGGGGACGTGAGGGTCTGACCTCCGCCTGTATGGCCTTAGTGCAGTGAATTAAGGGGGAGAGAGAGTGAAGGAGTGAGTACATTTTCTGGTTAAGTGATGTCTTAAGGCCAGCACTATACATGCTGTGGATGGGTACTGTATTATGGCACAGATTAAGCTTCTGTACAGAGGTGTAATTGGCTGAGGGGATTCAGCTCAGCCCTCGCTGTGTGGCCTTCTTCAGATACTCAGATCAAAAGTCATTTGCTGTCTGACCCTGACTAGAGACTCATACTGACTCCCTCTCTCTCTTTTCAAATGATTTCCTGTGAAATTCTCCCCCTCTGATGTCGACTTTAAAGTCGGCTCCGGTAAATTTAAAGGAATGTACGTGCCTTTTTGTGCATAATCTTTTTTTGAATCTCACTCTGAACTACTGTATCTTTAATTTGGCCATAAAAGTTGTAATATTCACCTGAAGCGAACAAGTCTGAAAGGATCGGGGCTTTGGAGAATAAGAGACGTACCCGCCCTCATTAAGGTCTAATATGATAAAAGGAACTTGAAAATGAGTGTGTGAGATAATAAGCATAATGTAGAATAATAGATTGTGCCCTAAATCTGTATGTGTACAGCAAGTCGTTTATTGTTGAGTACGGCTGCATTAAAACATTTTTTTATCCAGATTTCATTTACACAGCAAAAAGACACATTTAGCAACATAATTTTAGTACATTACATGCAATTTCCCTCAGCTTAAATCTGCTTAACATTTATATGCATTTAGACTTCATTATGATAATTTGATATTTTAACTCAATGGCCGGAGGCTGGATTATGTGTGCTGTCTCTTTTATAATGTTAATGTCTGGCTTTGAAAATGAGGCATGTAGCCATTGATTTTTAGAGCTTATCTTTGTAACGCCTCCCAAAGCCGTTGGTTTAATCTTGTTTTGGTCGTATTCTCTGTTCCAAGCATTACATGTGCAGGGCGGGTAAAACATGACACATGTTACTGATATGATAACATGAATGCTTTGTTGATATTTTGTCATTTTTGAAGTCCTAAATGTCACTTTTCACAGATCTAGTCATGATCACATGGAGAGAGAAAAAGAAAAAAGAAAAAAAAAAAAAAGGAGAGGGAGAGGGAGAGGGAGAGAAAGAAGAAAAATGCTAGCAAGGAATCAGAGAGACAGATTAGTGCCTCTCTGGTACTTCAGTGTATCAGGACAGGGATTACCGTGCCAACAGCTGCGCCCGCCGGTCCCCTGACTGAGAAGAATTACAAGTATTATCACCTAGATCATTAAAGCAGGGTTCAGCGATTGCCGAATGGCTTCAATCAATTCATCCACAGATAACACGCTAGCAGCCGGACCCCCTGCATGAGAACTTGACTTAATTGGCCAATAAGTGGTAAGGAAGGGCGCATGCTATTTGATCAAATTACTGGGGACCTGGCGAAAAGGATTACTGTTCTTCAGGGGGAAGAAAGAAGAGAAGACGAGAGAAGCAAAGAGGGAGGAGGAGGGGTCGTGGTGGGTCAGGGCTACCGGAAGGAGGGCCTGTCTTCGGCTAAAAGCGAGGCGGTTGAAAAATGTTGGCCCACTTGGCGGTGGAGCGGGGAAGCGAAAGGAGGAGTAGAGGAGGAGAGGAGAGGGGGATCCAGGTCATTCTTTTGCTTGGGGAGATGGACTCATTCATCATCACCCCCTTGGCCTGGTTTCTGCCTGGAGAAGGCTGTAAACTAACAACTTCCACATGCTCCTGGCTTTCCTTCATTATGCTTCCTGGTTTATGGTAAATTGAGCAATGGACATTCCATGTACAGTCATTATCTTCATGTACACACAATATCATTTATGATCATTTATGCAAGATATATTAGAATTCCTTGCATTCAGTGCATTACGAAGGAAAAAAAAACTATGCAGATAATTATAACTATAAAGATAATTAGAGGTAATGTATACATTTAATATGATTTTGAATAGGTTAAACAGCTCTACTTAAGTCATCAGTTGTTTTGTCTTGAGGGTTAAATGGAATTCAAATATATTAGACTTATAATACAGAAATCTTAAAGGGTTAGTTCACCCAAAAATGAAAATAATGTCATTCATTATTTACCCCCATTATTTACCCTACATCCGTAAGACCTTCGGAACACAAATTAAGATATTGTTGATGAAATCCTATGGCTCAGTGAGGCCTCTATTGAGAGCAAAGCCATTCAAACTCTCAAGGTCCATAAAGGTACTAAAAACATATTTGAAACAGTTCATGTGAGTTCAGTGGTTCTATCTTAATATTATAAAGCGACAAGAATACTTTATGTGTGCCAAAAAAAAAAAAAAAAACGACTTTTCAACAATATCTATATGGGCTGATTTCAAAACACTGCTTCATAAAGCTTCTGAGCTTTATGAATCTTTTGTTTCAAATTAGTGATTCGGATCTCCTATCAAATGGCTAAATTGCTGAAATCACGTGACTTCGGCGCTCCGATTCACTGATTCGATTTGTAAAGCTCTGAAGCAATGTTTTGAAATCGGCCCATATACAGTATCTCACAGAAGTGAGTAGACCCCTCACATTTTTGTAAATATTTTATTATATCTTTTCATGTGACAACACTGAAGAAATTACACTTTGCTACAATGTAAAGTAGTGAGTGTACAGCTTGTATAAAATGTAAATTTGCTGTCCCCTCAAAATAACTCAACACACAGCCATTAATGTCTAAACCGCTGGCCACAAAAGTGAGTACATCTCTAAATAAAAATGTCCAAATTGGGCCTAATTAGCCATTTTCTCTTCCTGGTGTCATGTGACTCATTAGTGTTAAAAGGTCTCAGGTGTGAATGGGGAGCAGGTGTGTTAAATTTGGTGTTATCACTCTCACTCTCTCATACTGGTCACTGGAAGTTCAACATGACACCTCATGGCAAAGAACTCTCTGAGGATCTGAAAAAAAGAATTGTTGCTCTACATAAAGATGGCGTAGGCTATAAGAAGATTGCCAAGACCCTGAAACTGAGCTGCAGCACAGTGGCCAAGACCATACAGTGGTTTAACAGGACAGGTTCCACTCAGAACAGGCCTCACCATGGTCGACCAAAGAAGTTGAGTGCACGTGCTCAGCGTCACATCCAGAGGTTGTGTTTGGGAAATAGACGTATGAGTGCTGCCAGCATTGCTGCAGAGGTTGAAGGGGTGGGGGGTCAGCCTATCAGTGCTCAGGGCATATGCCGCACACTGCATCAAATTGGTCTGCATGGCTGTTGTCCCAGAAGGAAGCCTCTTCTAAAGATGATGCACAAGAAAGACCGCAAACAGTTTGCTGAAGACAAGCAGACTAAGGACATGGATTACTGGAACCATGTTCTGTGGTCTGATGAGACCAAGATAAACTTATTTGGTTCAGATGGTGTCAAGCGTGTGTGGCGGCAACCAGGTGAGGAGTACAAAGACAAGTGTGTCTTGCCTACAGTCAAGCATGGTCAGAATGTCATGGTCTGGGGCTGCGTGAGTGCTGCCGGCACTGGGGAGCTACAGTTCATTGAGGGAACCATGAATGCCAACATGTACTGTGACATACTGAAGCAGAGCATGATCCCCTCCCTTCGAAGACTGGGCCGCAGGGCAGTATTCCAACATGACAACGACCCCAAACACACCTAGACGACCACTGCCTTGCTAAAGAAGTTGAGGGTACCTAAACCCTATTGAGCATCTGTGGGGCATCCTCAAACGGAAGGTGGAGGAACGCAAGGTCTCTAGCATCCACCAGCTCCGTGATATCGTCATGGAGGAGTGGATGAGGACTCCAGTGGCAACCTGTGAAGCTCTGGTGAACTCCATGCCCAAGAGGGTTGAGGCAGTGCTGGAAAATAATGATGGCCACACAAAATATTGACACTTTGGGCCCAATTTGGACATTTTCACTTTGGGGTGTACTCACTTTTGTGGCTAGCAGTTTAGACATTAATGGCTGTGTGTTGAATTATTTTGAGGGGACAGCAAATTCACACTGTTATACAAGCTGTACACTCACTACTTTACATTGTAGCAAAGTGTCATTTCTTCAGTGTTTCTTCACTGAACTCACATGAACTGTTTCAAATATGTTTTAGTACCTTTATGGACCTTGAGAGTTTGAATGGCTTTGCTCTCAATAGAGGCCTCACTGAGCCATCGGATTTCATCAACAATATATTAATATGTGTTCGGGAGATGAACAAAGGTCTTATGGCTGTAGAACGACATAAGGGTGAGTAATAAATGACATTATTTTCATTTTTGGTTGAACTAACCCTTTAATAACAACAGATTGCATTATGCAGATGCATGTTTTTTTCATGGTTTACTTTTGTTTATTCCATACCTTCTGCCTGTATATGTGTGTTTGCTTTATATTTCCTGGCCAACTCTCAAGATAATTTTGGGTAGCATAGCGGGAATGTGTTAGTCATGGATGCTAAAGTGCTATGAACATTAATTCTGTCTTTGAAACCCACCTGCACAGAGAGGAGAGCTGAGCAGTGCATCTGTAATGCTAACGAAATGAGCAGCCCTCTAGGGGGCCAGGAGTTAGAACCAAATACTGGCCAGAATTAGAATCTCTGCCTCTGTGGCTATTCATAATGTCATTAACATAAAGGCAATTAAATGAGTTTTTAACCCTCAACCTCTTTTTGTTATTAATGAACATCGAACGTAAGGGAAGCACGAGTGAGACCGTGGCGGTAATTATCTCCTCATCAGAGAGCTAAAACAGGCTTAAATAGGAAAGCAAAACAGATGATTATTGGAAGTGTTTGTAGCAGGGCAAGCCCATGGGGGGGGCTTCTTTAATTTAATCACATGACATGGAACCAGGAGGATTAATTAGATGGGCCCTTCCCCTCACTGGGCACAGTGGTGCCAGCCTGGAACACTGGCATCCTAGGATGCGAATAGAGATCTCTTCTCAGTCAGATTGTCACTGTGATTATTATGAACGACGCAGACCTGTCTGCACGCTGTGGACATCCTCACGGAAACGTTCGCTCCATCTGTGAGGAATTTTACGGAGCATGAGGGAGCATGTGCTGTTTACTTACCGCCATCTCAGATTTTATCTGTTTATTTTTACCGCCTGTTAGCCAAGAAAATATCATCAATAATGACTCGTGCTGCCTTACATATGTTAAAACTTTGTAAATATTCTGTTGAGGGGGGATCAAGGATTAGTATGTGGGCACAAATCCATATTTCTGGGAATTTCACTGTAAAATAATTACACAGTTTTCACACAGAGGGATCAAACTGAACATGTGCGTGACACAGATGATAAACTGTTTCTCCTTTAGCACCTTTGTGCGACACACATGAAAAACTGGTTTATTTTTCTCAGAGATACAGAACATTAATCATAGCCATTAGTGTGTTTGTGTGTGCGCACGTTGTGCATCGATGTGCAAGCATCTGTCCTTGAGTTCCAGTGCGTGGACGGGTCCACCATACAAACAAGCAATGACAGAGTTACAGTTTATCAACAAAAACTGGATGCATTTTATCAAGTGGCGAATCGATCCAAGCTCAAAGACAAAGTACCATGTTATCCTTACAGCTCTCCAGGCCACAGGGGTTTAACACGAGAGCCAAGACACCACCAACAAGAAAACACTTGAGCTAAAACACTACTCTCCCTCCTCCTATTTTCTCTCTGCTCTCCCTCTGTTTTCTCTCCCTTACCTCATGCTCCCCAGACAATGTGCTTGGAGGTCACAGGTCATCATCACTGTGTTCTTGAGGTCTGCAAACAACTCATTACTGAGCCAGTGGTCTCATCGGGGCACAGGCTCTTGGGAAAATGATGTGGCAGTGTAGCATGCGGCTGCACCCGTGAGTTTTGGTTGGTCCTGAGGGAAGACCTCACTGTTTTTATGTGCTTCCCTCATGTTTAATCAATAATTAACTCATGTCAACCCGCAGTTTACACACACATGCACATGCTAGGTGAGGATAATGGGGACGGGGGGTGGTAGTGAAAGACAGCAGTTTAATATGCTTGATGTGCTTTTGAAGAAAATATTGTTTGAAAATATTATGTATGGAACAAATTGGGAGAAATAACATACTAAATTTCTACCAGTATTTAATAATAAACTTGGGTGCAATCGAATAAACACTGTCTGCTTTTTGAAAAACTTGTAATGCAGAACTGTGGATGTGGTTTCCAAATTGAAAACAAGTCCATGGTTATGGAGAGTGTGATATTTCACAGCTCTATCAACTGCTAACTAAGCTGTCAAACGAGTAGAATCGGCTCGATCTTACCCGACAAACAATACACAAATGAGCTATGGGCAATTTGCTGTGATTATGCGTGCAAATGGGTAGACTTGTTTTTAATTTGCTTTCCTTCGACAGAGTGTTAAAAAAGATTATCCCCTCATGTCCGCACCTCACTCTTATAGCCAAGAGCATTATTTGCTATGTGACAACAGAGAAAAGAAATGTGTAACAAAATTGAGTGCGAGAGAAAAAGAGAAGAGAGAGAGCGAGCGCGAAAGAGACGTTAAGATGTTTGAAACAAACATGTCAGAGAACAAAGGGAGAACGTCACATGCATGCACCTGCTATGAGGTTGTCCTACAGCCAAAAAGTGGCTTGTTGGAGTCCCCCTCTCAAACAGAGACCTGACAGAGGATAAATCTGTCTGGTCCAAGGTCAACCTGGAGTGAAAAGCCCTAGTGAACCTAGTGACCCATCAGTACATCCTGACATCTCTATTGCAGCCACAGGGACCCATTCTCACTTACAGAAGTTGTACGTTAACATATATTTTTGGAATACAATGGCTCAAATATGAGTGAGGACTGTCAATTCAACATGTTAATTTGGATCGATTAAGTATACTAAAACTAATGTGATTAAAAAAAAAGAAAACTATGATTAAAAGTGCTTGTTCTAATTCAGGAATGGCTTTATACCTTGTTTTATTTCATAGTGACACCTTCACTGGCCTGAGATCTGTGGCTCAGATGTAGTTAATTGACTGTCTATGTGTGATTAATGATAAGGACTTAAACATGCACATCCTGGACATTCTGACCCAGAAGTAAAAGGAAATTTAGGCTCAGAGGGTCATCTCAGGAGAAGCACTTATCTCTTTCTTTCACCAAACTCCATGTTTGGAAGCAGTGGAGAGAGTTGAAAGGAAAGAGCAGAAGACAGGGGCACCAGGAGACAAATGTGGGAGACTTCACTCCACACAATGACCTCCATACCTACCTGAATTCAACAATGATGAAGATATTTAAAAACATTCAATTCATTATCCTCTAACTGGCCCTTCAATGGGGTCAAGTGTTTATTTAAATCAATAATACTAGTAATTCATGTTTCTGTGAAATACTATACAGCTGAGGAATACTGCAGAAGTAACATTTCATATTTACTTTTTCAACATCTTTACATTTCTACTTTTTAAATTTTTTCCATAAGATCTAGTAAGTGACAATATTTGTAGGTTTTAAAAGCAAAATAATGGAACAAATACACACTGTAAAAAAATTTCCCGTAAAATTTACAGTAAAAAAAAGAAAAGAAAAAAAAAGCAGCTGTGATTGCCAGAACTTACCGTAAAAAATACGATAGCAATATTTTAGGTTTTACGGGACAGCACTTTACTGTCTATTTTACAGTTCAAAACCATATAATTTAAAGGTTTATATTGTAATAATTACGGTTCATAACTGTTTATTTTACAAACTGTAAAAAAATTCTGTTAAATTTACGGTAAAAAAACGCATTTCATTAACTGATATAATGTTGATTCACCAACAATGTACTGATGTTTCGGAGGCAAAGAATTTAATTAAAACTTTGTTACACTCTTAAATTAAGCCTAGTCCAGTTAGACGGAACAGTTAGATTTATTTTCTTAAACTTACAGTTGCAAGAAAAAGTATGTAAAAAGACAAAAAAATAGCTGAATTTATGTAGCGTCTGGACCAATCAGACACACAGTTATTCATTATATCTAATGAATTAACCAAAAACTCACTCTCTCACAAGTCCTGTTAATTCCATCCCCCACAACTGCAACACAGAGACAGAATATGTCGTCACCTTTATTTATATAGCGCTTTTAACAATGCAGATTGTGTCAAAGCAGCTTCACAGTGATAACTGGTATATAATTTTGGCTGCACAGCAGCTCTTAAAGAAAATGGTGTCATTATCCATCTTAAGTAAATTCAGTATTGATTCATTCTGATGTAAGAATCAATAGTTATTAATTTAGTTAATTTATCTATATCAGCACTGGAGTAAACAGTGATGTCATCATCCAGCTTCAGTTTGCATACAATGGTGTCAATGCAGGCAGATCAAAACACTGTTGAATTTCAAATGTCAAGTGTCCCCAACTAAGCAAGCCAAAGGTGACAGCGGCAAGGAATCCAAACTCCAACAGGTGACATCAGGTGGCAAACAGGTGTTAAAATGGAGAAAAAAAAACCTTGGGAGAAACCAGGCTCAGTCGGGGGGCCAGTTCTCCTCTGGCCAACAGCAAACAGTGCTTGTGTCCTATTCCTATTTTACTGCTGTCAGGAATGTGCAGAGAAGACTCTGACTTCATTCTTTCTGAGAAGGACAAATAAACCCTTTTAATCCTATATATTCTATATATAACCACATGAGAAATGTATAAACGTATATCCAATTTTCCCCCCTCATGATTTTCCTTTTATAGGGTTTATTCTATGTATTAATTCTCTCTTTTGAACTATTTTTGTATTAATGTTTCAGAGTTGCAAAGTTATAATTACCTAAAATCACATGGGTAGCATGTTTGGTATCTACGGACTCAACTTTACAACTTTTGTTTTCTATTTGGTGATTTATGTTACATGTTACTAACTCTGTGACACATTAGTATTATAAGAATCTAGAAGGTTCTTCTTTCAAACATCCAATCCAATGTCTTATGCTAATATCTTGCTACAGGACAAAGACTCGTAAAAGTTTCCCTCTGAAGGGAAAACTCCTTATTGGCTCAGACACCTCAAGTGGGTGTGACATGTTCACCCTTTAAAATCACTGATCACAAGATCACAGTCTCTCTTTTTCTTGCTTCTTGGACGACTGAAGAGACCCCTTGTTGCTGCAGGCCTCTTCAGGCCAAGGCCTACAACCCAGCCATGTGCTCATCTATGACAGAGAGAAAGAACTTTGTTCCCCACTAAGAGTCAAATTAACAGCTTAAGTTGTTTCATAGTACTTCATCCAACACAGAAGATACTGGCAACAACTTCGGACCGAATCATCAAGATTTCTCCTCAGCCTGCAGATCCGATGCTCCTCAGCCTAAAGGCATCTTGCAAGTATCGTACATTTGAACACTAAACAGCGATTTAGTATTACTTTGTAAACCACCTGTCAGCAAAGGTATTTTATTGCTGAGAAAACTGATGATTCTTTTCCAGACTGTCTTTGACTTTTTCCCATAGCTCTATTTCCGGTCTATTTTTCCCATAGCTCTATTTAATATAATAATTATTATATTAATAATTATTAATATACTTCCCATTTGAGTTAATTCGCTACATTTATTAAAATAACCCCATTCATAAGCATGTGAACCACTGATTCTTAATACTGTGTGTGGTTACCTGGATGATCTACGACTGTTTGTTTGTTTTGTGATGGTTCTTCCTGAGTCTCTTGTTTGTCCTGAGCAGTTAAACTGAGCTCTGTTCTTCAGAAAATTCTCCAGGTCCTGCAGATTCTTCAGTTTTCCACCATCTTTTGCATATTTGAAACCTTTCCAGCAGTGACTGAATGATTTTGAGATCCGTCTTTTCACACTGAGGACAATTGAGGGACTCAAACACAACTATTAAAAAAGGTTCAAACATTCACTGATGCTCCTGAAGAAAACACGATGCATTTATAGATGCACTAATTGAGCAGGATCTGAATTTCAGTTGCATGCACACATGTCTGTGCCCCTCTGATGAAGTCACTCACATTAAATATATTACCAATTATACTACAACATATCATTAATTTTTTTTATACATTTTTACAATTTATGACTGTTTATTTCTCAACAAGAAAAAATAATATTTTATTAGAATACTAAATTCAACAATTTAAAGTGGGAAAAAAATATGTTTGTGTCCCAATTAAACTGAAATTAAGAAACAAAATTTAAAGTGATTGCACGCATTGATAGTAAGTTATGACAAAATGTTCAAGAATTGTTTGGATATTAGCATAACTAAACTGAACAAGCAAGAAATCCATGTTTTCGGAATTAGTGCATGCAAGTAATTCAAGTAAACTAATTTCTTTGGCTTATTCAAGCCAAAAAAAAGACTAAAAGTCTTACACATTTTGAGTCTTATGCCATCCTGCATGGCTCATCAGTGAGCATGTGTACAGCTGTTGTTTTAGTGGACGGTGAGGAGGAGACAGTCTCCACAGCAATCACATGTACTCAGTGTGATCTACAAGCAGCCACTCTGCGTGAAAGAGTACAGCCTACATCAATCACTCTGCCACCAGAGCTGGCCACCAACCACTGCTCAGATTAATGACAAGGGTCTGCTAACATCATTAATGAAGGTTTTTAATCAACTCCCACCTCTTTCCTCCCCAACCAACCTGACCAATAGTTTAAACAAGACCTCTCCCAATAAAAATGGCTGCTGTTTGGCAGTCACAGCAATGCCTCTTTCATCCAGTCGTGGAGGCTGTTGGGGTTGCCAAGAATCAACAGAATGGAAGAAAACATACTTATAGCGAGGTCAATGAACAAGATAGGTCAATAAGGAGAGAATGCTGAGTTAATTTGAATTAGCAGCTACGCTCTGGCCCTCACAGAAAATCAACAGTTCTTTACTGTGATGTCAGAGCCCTCAGCAAAACTCTGTAATCTACAGACTGATGATATCATGTGGGGGACAAGAAAGGAGCTCCTGTCTTGACTTCACAAGGATGGTGACCGTCTCAGGGCATCCTTGGCCTCTTCTTACTGGAGCAGGGCTGTTATGTAGCATGACCTACCAGGCTCACCCACAAGCATTGCCTCTCTTGAAAAGCCTGGCTAGACCCCCATGCAGACAGACAGCGCCCCATATAAGCCGAAGGGCAGTGTGCATTAACACGGCGCTAATTAGCCAAAGCAGTGGTCATCCAATTATACATGCTTCAATCAAAGCTTAGAGGTCAAAGGGCATTCACGGCTCTGTCCACTTCAAGCACAAATAGACTTAAAGGGATATCTTCCACCCAAAAATTACCCTCATGGCATCCCAGATATAAATGGCTTTCTTTCTTCAGATAAACAAACACGATAAATACAAAGATTTCGCAAACAAAGTCTATATAATGCAACTGTATGGGACATCCAAAGATCCCGCTTCACAAACCACACAGAGTGAACATGACAGTAATCCAGTGGATGAATCAATGTGACAAATAGGTGTGTGTGAGAAAAAGGCGAGTAGCCACACGAGTAGCCGTGCGATATGGCTGTGATTCGGCCGTAAGTAATCACAGCGTGCTGATATACAGCCATATTGGACAGCTGTGAGATTGCGCTTATACAACAGTTCAACGGCACAAGTGTGTACATACATAAGAAATAATAACAGAGTGTCTTTAAAACCCTCTTTTGTGCAGAACTACTTCCTTCCACCACGGATTCAAATCTCAAGTTTGACAGTTTGACCAAGGCTCCGTTATTAATTCTAAAACGTCACTTCAAAACTAGTAACAAAGGAATGTTGAGTCCCTCCATTGAAAGTCATTGTATGTTATACAGTATTATTGACAGAGAGAGAGAGAGAGAGAGAGTATACTATATTACCTGTATAACTTGTTACATGTTTATTGCTTTGGCAACATTGTGCCATCCCACAGTCATGCCAATAAAGCTCAACTGAATTGAATTGAAATGAACTGAGAGAGAGAGAGAGAGAGAGAGATCTCCTGAGCGAGCATTACCTGTGTCTGATATAACATTCATTCTTCAGGTCGATGTCCATAATATTATATCCATTATAAAAATCTGTTTGAATGTCTGCTGAGGGAAGCGATCTTTGTATTTGTCTATTTAACAGTTAAGGGAATGGTCCATAACAGCTCTTAAGCAATGTCCTTTGTTTACAAAAGTCCCTTTCAATTTAAAAGTCTCTTGGGACTGACTCATTCACTCGTAAAATATGCTGCCATCTAATGTGTCTAATCTAATCCATATTGCGCACTAATGGACCCTATCTCAATACCAAATAAAACATTTTTATATAAAATAACATTTATTGAACAACAATATTTAAATGAACAACAATAGCCATTATAAATGACAATAGGAAATAAACACAATTGTACAAGTCAGTCAAACGTACAAAAGCAGTGCTCTACAGGATGTTAAATATAAGTTAAATATAGCCTTAATATTAAACAATTAAATTTAACATAGCCCAATTCAATTTGCTCATGGACAAGTTATACAAGTAATAGATTAATAAGACCAAAGATTGCCTGTTTCATGTACCCAAAATTAATTATATCTCATGTTTAACCACTTTAAGAGACAACGGCAAACTGGCTGAGATGAAGCTGTTCTCAGCAGGTACACAAGCACTGAACGGCCGCTAATGGCCTGGAGCTCACATCTACGAAAACATCTAAACAAATTGTAAAACAGGCATTTTGATTAGATCTGAGTCACATATTTCAGGTCTAAACAACTACATTCTCGCCTAAAAAAAACTCTTAAAACTACAGTTTGTGGTACAACAATTTGGATTTGCTTGAACGCCATGACAGTAGCTTCAAGCGGAGTGATATAAACGGTGAAACAGTTCCTGTGTTGATACTGGTAGAATATCGCATGGCTGGAAAGCCAACCTCTCAGCTAATCAGATTCATTGCATTTTGCTTGTTTCGACTCTGGTAGAATTTTCTGTACAACATCATGAGTAATGCATTCCATGTATTCCACTGTTAAACATGATTATTTTGAAACTAAGTTGAAGTCATGTGGTCTAACAGCTTCAACAGAAACAACCTCGTAGCTCACTGTAAGGCTGTCTTTAAAGGTTTATAAGTTATCGTTAAAAATCAGTTTCTCTATGGAGAAACTAAATGAAGTTTTCTTATGAAGTGTATCTCTATGCTGCGCCCTCAGTTGACGTTATGGTAACGCATTGCATGAGCCAATGTCTGAAGCATGTGTGTTACATACTAATTTTGATTGGATACCGCAGTCAGTTGATGTTAACGGGTGCACCAGCAGGTTATATAAGGGCACCTAGAGAGAACGTCATCAGCTTATTTGTCTTCAGAAATCCGTTTCTTTGCATGTGCATGTGATTCTGTGTGTGTGTGGTTAGGAATAGAAAAAAACATGTCTACCACTTTTAAGAGTTGTGTCACGCCGTATTAAAATTTATAACACCCTAGAACACTCGTGAGTTGTGTGTTATATGTCTAGGAGTGGAACACATTCGGTCAGCCCTCAAGGGGGCTAGCTGTGCTCACTGTGACCGTTTCACAGTAAAAAAGCTCCACTCCTGCCTGGATATTTTCAGTGAGGATGGGAGGCAGGCATCTGCACTCCACAGATAGGACCCTGTCATTGTCGAGGCAGCCCAGCGACTTTGATCATGGGGTTCACAGGTTGAGTTAGCTGAGGACCTTGAGATGGGCCTTTCCCTCTTTCAAGCTTCACCGCTAGCTCTCCCATTCTCAGGACAGATCTGGAAGCCCGGTTATTCTAACATGTTATTCTAACGTGAAGGGGCTCGCTGCACACGGGTATATGAGAATGCCCTGGGTCGAAAGATTCACCTGGGTGAGGCAGTCCTGGAGCTCCGACGTACTACAGACCTTGCCCTCCGTGCAACCATGCAGGCAGCCACCAGCACAGGCTGCTTGATTGCTGAAATCGTTGCCACAGAAAGGCACTTATGGCTTAACCTTTCAAGGAAAGGCACTTATGGCTTAACCTTTCAAGGTTTAAGGAGAAGGATAAAGCTGTCCTTCATGATGCCCCGGTGTCACCTTCCAGGCTTTTTGATACTGCTTTCGAGGCAGTGGTCCAGAAGTTCACGGAGGTGAAGTTTAGGTCGGCTGCGTTTGAACAGTACATTTTCGGCCACGGTTGAGGTCCTAGATCCCCCGCTTCTGACCCTGTTGCTGGGCTAGTTGGAGACAGGCCTTGTAAGAAGCCAAAAGAGGACTTAGGAAAGTCATCTTGGCCAAGTCGAACACTTAAGTTTCTTTTTCTGGCTTTTTTACAACACAGTTCTTTGGAGAAGTTAGAAGCATGAGCTCTCTCCAGCATTGAGCTAGGAGTCATTTTTCTCATGATTCTTTACTTCTTGGACCATCAAGAAGTAAACAGTCATGACAAATTTTAATTCATGTGTTTACTAACATCACTTCATTACCATCAGACTATTGCAGTAGTATTGGCTCAGGTATCATCATTCCCTGAGCCTGGGAAGTGCAGTTGCATTTATGTGTGGCAGCACATTAACCCCACTTTTTCAATCAATTTACAGTGATAAATATTGTGCTTCTCTTATATTTACAAGCTTTACGCAAAGATGGCAAGCGGACGCATTAACATCCGTGACCCAAGAGGAAGGGCTACATGCAGATAGGGTAGCAGGATTGTCGCTGCTAGAGCACCACCCCATTGTCTGTTGCGCCCTCGAACACAATGGGTACTGGCTGCAACCGTACGTCTTCTTAGCAGTAAAGCTATACTGTTGTAGAGGAGGTAGAGTGATTGATACAATCTACTCCCTTATTTGTCTCTTCAGAAACTTGTGCTATGGAGGTAATATGGATATGCTTCCCCTGTGTGTTAGGTGTTGCAGGCGTAGAGTTGGTCTTCATAACTCTCGTGTTCCACTCTTCTGTCTGCCGCCCTTAATAGTGCAGTATGGCGGTGAAGTGAATATGACGGATAGCATATTATTTTATCATCTGGTGCCTGTCACACTACTTGGAGTATGGAGTCGATGTTGATATGTCTCCCTTGTGTCAAATAATAGCAGGCATAGATGAAGAGATTGAGCATTTCAAGCTATTCATGTCCCACTCTGTCATCTTGTGCCCCTCTAGTGCACTAGGTATAGAGGCAGAATCACTATACTTCATTGTTTATATGGGCAAAAAAAGGAAGATGGGCAAATGCTGCTGCTCGCATCCCACGCCTTTATCTGCCATTTATTCCTGGTTCTAGGAGAATAGAAGTAGTACCAGGCACTTGCCGGAGGAATCTATGGAAACACTAGAGAGAGGTGGAATCCGATACCAGCCTGGATGTCCTTGGCTCGGTAAAGCAATTCCTCCCAGGATCCTGATGCATCCAGCCTTGCTTGCATGCCGCTTCGCCTGGCATTTCCTCCTGTCCGGCTTAAGGGTCTCTTTGGATGATGATGAACGGTAATGATGTTGGTAGTGAGGTGTTTTCTTGCTAAAGTTGATGTCAGCAAACTTTCAGTTTCATTAAAAACAAAAATCAAACAATTCGTCAGGGTTGGGCAAAGCCAAAACAATAAACAAAATGGCCACTGACTAAACACAATAATAACTAAATTAATACTTAATAAGCCCTGGCTATCCCAAACACAGGAGAAAAGATGGCAGTACAACCCAAAATCTGACTTCAGAAGAATTCTGTGTAAAGGAACTTTTTTACAATCCACAACCACGCCACGAAGTAGAATGTCAGTACCAGAATAAGTCTTCGGGGCCAGCTTTAAAACATTACTTACAATAAGTGAGCTGCTCCCATGTCCCGTAATATAGAAACGTGTGTAGCATCATTCTCACTACTGGACACTACCCATCCATGTAATAAAAAATGGTTCATAACCAGACAAGGGAGAAATGGGTAAAACAGAATTCACAAAACCTACAGTTTTAGACTTGTTTGACTAATTTTTCTTTTTCCAGGCATCGCAATCAGTGATCAGATGACCTGCATCTAGACAGTAGACACATACTCGCCCCTCACTAGACCGTCAGAACGCACACAAAACACCGGCACCCGCCATTTTCTTAAAAGCCATGTACACACAATTTATAGCCTATAGATTTACTCCATAAATTAACTCTACGAACATGGAAAACAATTATAGATGGACCTCTCGAGTTAATGAGAAAATCCAACGCAACTTTGAGGGGACCAAGCAAAACATTGTGTATTGTGTGGATTGTGTATTTCTGCTCAGCTAGTGACACTGGACATCAAACACACGGCAAACAGTTTACAGTATAACAGTTGTCTTTTGGACCCTAAATCTTTGACTATAAGCTTCTGGCACTAACTCGTAAGCATGCAGAACAGTTGCCTTGATCACAACGTAGTCCAGACTTTTCTCTATCCATAATGCAGAACATACTTTTTGGGCTTTCTCCACCATCTTGCATCGCAATAGCAAAGCCCACATTTCTTTAGGCCATTGCAATGCAGCAGTAAAAAAAGCTGTAAAGTACGAATATACCTCCACTTCTCAAAAGGGAGGCACCAAATTAATATGCTCACTCACATCGAAAAGGGGAGAACATCTGGAATTGGAGCAGAACTGAGAGAAACCAGCGCAGGGCCCGAAATGCAGCTGAGCGAATGAGTGAAAATCAGGAGAACCCTCTGGTGAGCTCACAGTCAGTTGAAGTCGCATTTCCTTTTCCATTCAACAAGGCAGTATTTGCCTTGGTCAAGCGTATCCATAGCAGACTGGCAGTCCAGTGCATTATGGGTGTTGAAGTTTTGCTACCTATTTAGCAAAAGGGTCACAGTCAGGTAGCGCAGAATTTTATTCAGCTGTGAAGTACCCCTTTAAGTGTCTTTAACTACTATGTACAAACATTTAAATTAATAATTTGATGCAATGCACTTTTTGCACACAAATTTGACACTATAGTTAAATCAAGTCAAGGCAACTTTATTTAGCTAATTATATAGCTTTTCATACAACACAGATTGTTGGAAAGCAGCTTTACAGTGATAAACAGGAAAATAATGCCTAATTATGCTGTAAAAAAGACTATAGTGTCATCATTTAGCTTACTGTTGATTCAGTTTGGTTCAGTAACTGTGTAAAGTTCATCAATTATGAAATTAGTTCAATTCAGCTATATAGAAGATCTTCAGAAAAAAGTGCCGAAAGACAAAAGTGACAAGGAACACAAATTCCATAAGATGACAGAAATGGAGAAAAAACCATGGGAGAAAGCAGGCTTAGTTGGGGGATTGCTTTGCTTCTAAAGCAAAATGATAGGTGTGTGTAAGAAAAATACTAATACTAATATTTTAAACTTTTTAAACTAAACCATCTCTTCCTGCCAACTGGGTGGGTTCATGAGTTCACACTTGACATAAATGTGTTGTGGATAGAGGGGTCATTTCACTTTAAATGTTTTTACAACATGCTAACATCACACTTTACAACATGCTGATGTTTACTTCTAGCAAATGCACATATGACAGTTTTCCAGAAGTGATGATATTTAGTTTGGGTGGAATATCTTTTTTAACAGTTTGAACTCCTGCTAAACAAGTACAAGCCTACAACAAGGGACACACATTAGCTTGTTAAATGAATCTACCTCTCAAATATCCTCCAATTTGTCCTTTCTGAAAAGAAACTGATCAAAATGCATGTTTATATCATATATAATGATTCATACCAAGCCTTTTTTTTTTTTTTTTTTCAAACCCCTTCTCATTGCCTACAAAGATGGCAATGCGGACAGCTTTAGTGATATACACTGTCATCTGTCTCCTTAATGGGAGAATTTAATGCTACATTAATTACACAACAGAGACATAGCCAGCAGTCACCTTGTGGTCTTTTTCTCTCTCTTCATGGCAGTGGTTGAGATGTGATTACTTGCTGTCACATTAATTTGTCTCTGCATCATTTCAATCCTTACAATATGGACCTGACTCTAATTATTTGTATATCTAGTGTAGCTTGATGTGAATTCATTTTATTACTGTCAGGATGAAAGCTTGAAACGTATGCTCTTCATGGATAAGAGTCTGCATTGGAAAGCTCGGTTTATAGTGTTTGCCAATTAGTAATGCTGGTTTTTAAAGAGCAGAAGGCAGCATCCCCAGTTGGGACTGAGGCAGGGAGGGAGGCTACTTAATCTGAAGTATCTCAGTAAAAACTCAGCAGGTTCGGTACATTTAAGGTCCCTGAGCTCACATCAAGCTCAGGCTTAATATAAATGAATTAATCAAGTCATTGATAAAATAACACTACTAATTTGAAAAGAATCTTTCATAACATGTAGTATGGAACATAAAACTGATGACCAGTTTCAGGGCTGTAAAAGCAGGATGGAATTTATTAATAGTATCTTGTTTGGAATGAAGTTCAATGCAAGGTAAACTCAGTTGACAACACTTGTGGCATAATGTTGATTACCACAATATAAATATTGCGTAAAAAATTAAATACAAAATAATAATAATAATAATAAATAAAAAATCTTGTAAAAATCTGGGTTACAGTGAGACACTTACAATGGAAGTGAATGGGGCCATTCTGTAAAAAAGTTAAAATACTTACTGTTTCAATACTACAGCCATAAGACGTAAACAATATATGTTAACATGATTTTATTTAATTTTTTAAAAACTGAGTGCAGGCTTCCTTGTTTACGTCCAAATGCCAACTCAGTATTGGCCGAAGCTGAACACGTGAGCAGCACGACGCATGCATGTAATGCTGACACAGGATCCGGCCAATAATAAGCCGGCATTCGGACGTAAACAAGGAAGCCTACACTGAGTTCACTACGTATGACAACGGTTCAAATTGTTGAATAAAGTCGTTATTTTTGTTTTGTTTTTGCACACAAAAAGTATTCTCGTCGCTTCATAACATTAAGGTTGAACCACTGTAGTCACGTTGACTATTTTAACCATGTTTTTAACTACCTTTCTGGACGTCAAATGGTTCAGTGACGTTGCTGCCTATGTGTGGATCAGAAACCCTTGGATTTCATCAAAAATACCTTAATTGGTGTTCCAAAGATGAACGAAGGTCTTATGGGTGTGGAACGACATAAGGGTGAGTACATAATGACAGAAATGTTATTTTTGGGTGAACTAACCCTTTAAATTATAACATATCTTCAAAAACCTGACTCCATTTTGTAAGTGCATCACTGTAACCTATATTTTTGCTTTTTAAAAGAAATGGATGTACTTTATTTATTTAATTTTATTATTATTATTATTTATTAATATTTAACATTAGGCTCAAAATATTTAGCTTAACTTGTATTTAACCCAGAAAAATTCCTTTAAAATCAAGGTTTAAAGCAGCAGTGCTGGTGCGAGCCGATGCTGCTGTATCAATGCTGTTTTTGTCTAAGGGGAGTGTGTTCTCTCTGATGGCAGCCATATTTATATTCTGCTCACAGAGCACTGATCATCTGCCACCATCTGCATAGTTTTACTGCCTGTGATCAGTACGCAACTACAACAGCCTGTCAGCAGGCTTTACAATGCTGTTACAGCGCCACAGTGCCACATCAAGCAGCCCTCTCCTATCATAAATGCCATCTCTTCACAACACACAGCTCTTTCTCTTTCTCTTCCCTCATCTCCTGTCTCTACCCCCCTGCTCTCTCTGCTCTGTGTCTAACTGAATGAGGAGTGTTTCAGTTTTGTACGCTCTCTGAAAAGCCCCAGGCCAAAATCTGACCACAGCTTTGCAGCACATCTTGCCCCAACAGTCACATAAAGTTAAGCTGTCTCTCTGCTGTGCATTTAATAACTTTAGTGTTGCTCTCAAGAGTTTGCAAAAGTGTATAGGGACCTAAAGTACAAGATGAGAGTGATATCTATCGCTTATGGAGAGCATTTGAAGAATTTTTCATTCTTTACAGTAGGGCTCCCAAAGAGGAAATCATTTCTCATGAATACACAAAGCATCTTCCTTCTAGCCCTGAAACAAAAACACACAAGCCTGAACAACGTTTACCTTTAAATCCTGACTGAAACCGATACCCTTGTCTCAAAGTTAAAGAAAAAGCAGACACAAAATGTGCTTTTAAACGTTGTCAGTTTTTGAACTTCTATCCCCAGCCATTCTTCCTACACAATCGAAATCCCCTGTGACGAGTTTAGCATATTGTTTGTGAATAACATCCGTCTGGTTTGGTGGGGAGTACCTGGCATTGCCCCTTTGGCTGTGTAAAACATCTTCTCGCTGCGTTCTGTCTTGCTCGCGGTTATCTCCGTCTATTCTTTAAGGAATTTCTTCTGCATTACAACAGTCTCTGTGACAAGCCTAGAGATGTTACAGCGAGAGAGAGGGAGATCCTTAGGGAGGGCTTATTGATTTGTGAAATGCATTCTAAAGGGTCCCTGGCCTGTTTTACTGTGGGGCAGTTGGGTTTAACAAGGACTTTGAACTCCTCACAAGCAGGAACCGACTCTAAAGAGGCTCTGAACGGCGTAGAGCATTAGGGTAGTCTAGAGGATACTAGGGGTCTTTTCCACATGCCATGCTAACGGAAGAAGCCACTCACAGGGGCTTCCTCAGGCCTCGGCTCTAATGGGAGGAGAGGATGTTGGGTGAAAAATGCTCAGCCCAATCATGCATGCAAAAAACATGAGTGCCAGTGGGGTATTCTGATTACAAAACAACGCTAGGGTAGAGTAGAAATGAGGGTGGTGAAGGAGTCGCGGTTAATAATATCATGAAGGCATAAGGAAGAGGAAGAGTCTGCTTATAGGTATGGGGCTAATTAACAGAGTTTTGTCTGCGCAAGGAATCCAGGGCAGAAAATAATGCTCTGATTCAATATTCCCTAAAGATTGTCTTCAAAGCTAAAACAGGGGCTATTAAACGCATCAGAAATGATAATAATAATGCAAGCTCGTGCGACACTGCCGGCGCTTTCCGGCTCTTTCAGAGGGAGGACCTGCTGTGTTTTATCCCTGCCTGTGAGACACGGAGGAGAAAGTGCCTCTAAAACACATCAACCTGATTACACGCTCTCCCATGGTTCATGATATGATAATAAGGATGCTGATGATGCAAACACCATTATTGCAAATTACACCAGAAACAAGGCATGAAAACGATGCACAGAGGCGTTAAAACGTTGCTCACTTCTCCATTTTTCGACAAAGTGCCGTTAAAGGATGTTTTGTGCATTCTTTCTTCCAGTCTAATTGCAGTCAGCGTACATTCCCAGCTCTGTGATTTTCGCTGTGGGCACCGTAATAACAAATAAATGAAACTATCTGACAGTTTGCTAATGACTTGTTATTGAAGTTAGGACAAGCATTACATTGTAATTTAGGTCCATTCACAGTTTTTGCTTTGCTCTCTTACTCTCTCTCTCTTTCTCTCGATCTATCCTTTAACACATAGTATTGCACACCGCAGCACCCAGGGCACAACAAAGAGGATAGATTAAAAGAAATAAGACTTATATTTACAGGCTCTCTCTGGATTCAAGCCGCATAACTAATTAAACTTCTTAACAAATGCTCTGACAGTGTGTGACAGAACACTGCAGGACATCTGCACATGCTGACGAGGTGATTTACAACGACGGTCAAGTTTAAAGAACACATTCAGTTGACCTAGACACCTCGACAGGCAGATTCGTCTTAACAATTGCACTCACAGCATCCCCACCTCTGTATACTTTCCATTTATCAGGGATCCAGATGAGACTCGACTCATCTGAATGGGGTTTTCATGGGATGGACAATGACTAATCTATTCTAAAGTGTCTCAAGGCCAATTAGATCTAATTGAAATGACATGTTTTCCTCTATGAAAGAGTGCCATGTTATTCATGGTAATTAACATGTAATTATAGTCTTATTAAATACTTATTACACTAATTACTCCTGTCGTGACAAAAAAAAAAAAAACAGATAATTAATACCTGCTTTAATCTGTGAACTAAAATTGTATTTTAATATTTGAAGAATAAAAATGTCAAGTTTAGTACTTAGCAATTTAACGCAATAATGCTTCAAGCTGTTGTGGATAGATTTTCCTTTTGTTTATTTTGCACCAAGTGCATGTGTATTGTGGTGGACTCTCTTATTAGTATTGACCTGCTGCTCTCCTGGCCATCATCCCTCCTCCCAAACAAAAGGGGAGCTGTAAGATCTGTTCCCCTCTCTGCCGGCAAGGAGGATCATGCCTTGTGCTATTTTTCTCACTCTCTCTTCCTCTGTCTTTTCGCCCTCCCTCCAACTGTCTGCTCACATTTCATTAAGTCAGGAGGAAACAGCACTGGAAGCCATTGCTGGGGATCCACTCCTATTAGGCGCCTATTATCATCCCAAATCAGTCACGTTTTAGCATTTAAGTGCTGAAAGTTCACGCCAGATTTTCCAGCACTGTGCCCTGAGGTATGGAGGGTGCATCAAACAGGAATAGAAAAAGTGTTCCTCTCAATTCCCTCTTCACAGCCTCTGCTAAAAAACACTTTTTTTTTCTTTTCATCCTCTATCAAACCAAGTGACTGCTTGCAAAATTGCAGCGGATTTCACAGGGCTGAAGTCAAAGGGGTGATGGGATGCTTCCTGAAAGAGCCTGGCACAAGTAATGAGTGTTCACAATGCTCACAAAGTAAATTAAATGCTCTGTTACAAATACTCAACTCAGTGACTTTCCCTAAACTGCTCTAAATTTCTTCAAGAAATGTCTACAGACAATAATAGATATTTCTCAGAAAACAATATCTATCTATCTATCTATCTATCTATCTATCTATCTATCTATCTATCTATCTATCTATCTATCGTGTGTGTGTGCGTGCGTGCGTGTGTCTTCAAGCATCAAAACAATAAGTGTAATACAGCTTTGAATTGTTGTTTTTGTTGTTGTTTTTCAATACATCAGAATGGGTCCTATTCAATTTGCTTGTTTGTTTCTGAACAAAAATTAAATATTATACATTTTACAGAAGACCCAGTAAAATGTCATTCAGTGTAAGAAACTTGTCAAGAATATTTATAAAAAACAAAACAAAAAAAAACAAAAACTATTTATACCATATTAAAGACTAATTGCTTTTACCCCAAATGCTAATTACTTGTAATTTTACACTTTTAAACTTTTCCACTATCCTAGGTTTTGCCCATTTGTCAGCAAGAATATTTTACTCATTTAAAATTCAATAAAGTGTAGTATGCTCGCTTATTCTTTAATATATATTTAATTTGTACAGTTCAGAATAAGTATGTTTTTTTTCAATTTTTACATAAATATGTGTTGTACTGAATGACAATGGAACATTATTTTACCCACATTTTGACATTTTATCCTCCAAAAACTTATTTGAAACCTTAAAAGTAGACGTTTTACTTGCATTTAATGTGCTTTGTATATAAAATAACTTTTGTAAATTTCTATTGATTTCTATCTAAATGTCTTTGACCCATTTATATATATATATATATATATATATATATACAGTCAAACCAAAAAGTATTCAGATATTTTTTATATATTTTTGGGTACAGGACACTATAGTTCATTTATGTAAATGAGGATAGCACAATAAAGTAAACTGTGACATATACCCAAAAATTCTCTATACAGTGGACTACCACTAATAAAAATGTAAATAAAAATCTAATAAAAATTTAGAACCAAAAATTATTCAGGCACTTTGACCTGACCATGTTTTGCTTAAGTGTTATCTGTCATAATTGAGATTATTTTTTTCTGACACAGTTTAACTCTAAGATCTTGTCATATTTTATTACCATTTTTAAACTATAGTGAATAAACTGCATTAATGAATGAAATGTTCAAGGTGTCTGAATAAATTTTTGGTTTGACTCTCTATCTATCTATCTATCTATCTATCTATCTATCTATCTATCTATCTATCTATCTATATCTATCTATCTATCTATCTATCTATCTATCTATCTATCTATCTATCTATCTATCTATCTATCTCTCTCTCTCTCTCTCTCTCTCTCTCTCTCTCTCTCTCTCTCTCTCTACATATATATATAACATATATTAAATGTTTTAATTTAAGTTTGACAAGTATAAAAATGTATACATTTCATTTAAACTGTATCTGACCAAACTGAGTTCAGCTCAATTGTGTTGGCTAAAATTGAGTTGGACCAACTCATTTACATTTTATTGCATGAATTTGTTTTTTGAGTTGGGGATACACATATTTACTGGATGGAAATGCTGCCCTTAATTAAATGTTTGTCCAATGACTTATTTTAAATGTGATTACATTTTATAAAATAGAATAACATTTAAAAAACCTTTTAATAATAAATCATGCTTTGCCTGTGTTTACAAACATGCTTACAGACTTCCATGTATGATGTTTTTCTCTGAAATATGTAGTAGTTCCCTCAATAAAGGTGAAAATATATATAAAAAATGAAATCTAAGATAAGCCATCACAACTGTAAGTCTACATTTTCGTAGTAGCTCTGAAGTGAACATATGAATATGTTCTGAATATGACATGAATATGACATAAAAACAACCATTTGCAACCTTGAAAACCAACATACATGAACACATGCCACACTCAATCTCCAGAAAACACACATGCATGCACATGCTTCAAACCATGCGCTCATAATTCGTACACAAATGCTCACACTCTCACTCTCACACATATATAATTGAGATTTTTCACACAAGGACACAGAGAGCCTGAAGCCAGTGCTTAATTGCACCAGCTATCATTAGAGGGGAAAATCAACAATTTTAAAAATACACCAAGCACCTTTCATCTTCTCCCCTCTCTAATCGCACCAGTAAGAGGCATGGAGAAGAGGAGCTTGATGTAGTCAAACTATCTAAACAGCGCCGGCGGGTGCTGGCGCAATCAGCCGCTCTGAAGTCGATACTACAGGACGTGTCCGTGTGATGTGCGGCCTGTTCCCTCACTGTCAGGGCTCCGCTGGGAAATGTGATGTGACCTGTATCTCGTATTGGGCACATTTCCCCCCTGGTGAATACAGCTCTAAACGGAACCCAGATTCAGAGGGTTAGCTACACTGCTCAGCCAGCACTGCCACACGATTTGTTTGTTTGTTAACTGTAATTTGATGTAGTTTTCATCTGCTGTGCTCCTCCCCCCAACAAATATTCATGTCATGGAGTGAGAGGAGAGAAAGCGCGTGTGAGAGAGAGAGAGAGAGAGAGAGAGAGAGCGTTTTCTTCTTGTCTTCCTCTGACTGAAAGGCTGCCTTTGCTCCCCCTGAGGGAAATAGGATAATGAGGATCTGTATGCCTCCGTTCTGTCTCATTTCAATTGGAAATGCCGCACACATTCTAGCAGTCACACACCCTACACTTTGGGTCGGTGATGGCCGTATTATCGTCCCTCGTTTCTTGTCTGACAGTCTATCATGTCCAAGCTCGCACACACACACAAAAAACACACATCCCCTCAGCGCACTCGCTTTTTTGTACACTGTTTTCACCCAAACTCAGTGAACATAACAAATGCGTTTTTTAGCATTCCAGCTTGCTTTCTTTGCCATATCCTCTAATTTATATATATATAACCAATTTAAAGCAATATTTAAACCTATTACAGAATCCATGTCAGTATGTCTTACTTTTCAAGATTTATATACTAAAACTAGCCTAAGACTAAGATAAGCATCAGTTTAATTATATTTTTGTAAACAAAATAAAATAATTAACACAAAGTTAATGGAAAAACTGAAATAAAGCTTTTGTGTTAATGAAATTCTGTCCTTACTTTTTTTTTTTTCATTGAGAGTAACTCTTTACATTGAGAGTAACTCTTGTATGAATATAGAGATGTAACTTAATTAATCAAAGCTCTTGCATACTAAAATATATTTAAAAAAGAAATACATAAATTTAAAAACATCACTGCTGAAATAACTAACATGAAATATCTGGCAATATTCTGTTGAATGCTGTGATAATTTATCAACTGATTCAATATATATATAGAACTAAAAGACTAAAGATAGTTCTATCTATAAGAAAAAAGATTAAAACTAAAAACTAATTTGAAAATACAAAACTATAATATAAACCAATTATGATCTTTAATTTGTACATAAGCATGGGGAGGACCTTTTGTTGTGTAAATACTTTAGCTTAGCAATTAGCAGTGATAGCAGTGATGAACTCTGTGGTCATCTGGTACGTTACAGTATAGGTCAAAGGTCTAGCGATTTTTGTGATGGCACGGTGCAGCGAGCTGCCAATTTAAAGCCAGCGGTCCCCACCTATTATCCTTAATATTGACAAATGCATAAATGTGGTGTCAAGTGCTCATGGTTATCTGCTTGCCTTTCTCTGTGATGCCAGCCCCCCTAGAGTAAACGGCAGATAAACATATTCTCTTCAAACAATCCCAATGACAGCCAAATAGCCTGCTTGTCGCTTGTAAAAAACCCTCTAATGATGCGTGTCGAGGGAGCGGCCTGCCTCCTTGTAGGAGACGAGTCCCTCGTGTATGAGGACGGGTGGGGGGGGGGGGGGGGGGGGGATAATAACAATCCCTAAAATATTCCTAAACTCAAACGTCCCGCAACACACAGGCAAAAAATCCTACTCGCCAAACCTTTTCAAGATCTAGCACTGTTTTAATGTCTTATTCCCATTTTCCTGTTCCTCTGTTTGTCGCGCTTCCCTTCGCATGCAGAGTCAACATCCATTAGGCTAACCATTAAAATGTAACTTTTGTAATTTCGTCCCAGCCATAGCAGAGAGTGGGATTTTAATCACAGACAATTGGACATGATGGGTACATGCGCATCAGAGTAGAGGCCTTCCTGTTTGAACTTAGTCTCTGCTCGAGATTTGTCTCAAGTGAGTTCTGGCTTCTGCTTAGTGCTCCACTTTTCATAATTAGAGCTGAAACGTTGACGAGACTCTCAGAGAAGCAAGCCGTTATTTTCGAAGCGCAAGTCCTGATACATTTTCCCCGAGGAGGGGGTGAGAGGTAATACGCAAATTCATATCCATGTTATTTTTATTCATTTTCGCTAATGTGATGCTGTGTTAAACATCACACTACTTCCCTCACCATCAGCACAATCAGAGCGCACTACTCCACCAATTAATGGTGAGAGGAAACGCAAGGGTCCGCTAAGCTAGCTTTTATCATCATATCATCAAAATCATGTTAACAGATTTTTGGTAATGAAGTGGCTGATGACACTCATATGAATCCTGCCATCAAAATGCTCCTCGGATCTCTTGAATGAGACATTTGCAATTAACAAGAACTGGTGGCATCATTTGAACTTTTTTATATCTATATGTAATTGATCCATTTCAGAAGTGCTAGGTTTTGAATGAGTTTTCTCATCTCTGTGTGCATACAGTAATGTTCTTGGATGAATGGTCTGTAATCTGAACAAGTATATACTGTTAAAATTGTCTAGGCAATAGCTAAAGAGCTGCTATGTAGCAGCCAATGAGAGAGCGAGAAGCCTGTGTGTCTTAATGACGAGACAGACAGAGCGCTAACGGCTCTTGATTAGCTCCGTTTATCTCTAATTAATTACCTTTACCTAATTAGACACCCTGTTTTGGCTAGACACGGAGTCAAGTAGACTAGATTATTAGCGTGCTCGTTGGGCCTTTACAAAAGGCTGAAATTAATGTAACGCTGGGAAAGAATCCTCTGTTTTAATTGCGCAGGTGTTGCCTTATGGCGCCGCTTTATCATCCGCTGGCTCCCTTGGATTATTAGTGGGGTTTTGTACAGGGGGACTATTCTGTGAAATTCACCTTGGCAACGGCTCATTAGTTTGGCTTGTTATTGTATTATTTATTACATTTGGCCTTCCCCCTATTACACAGATTGATTCATGGCTCCTTCCCTACACACACACACACACACACACATTCTGTCTCTATCTCTCCCCTGTTCTCTGTGGTTTTATGCCACGGCTGGCTGAGGTGACTAAATGTGACCCTGGAAATACTTTAGTAGTTTTACCGCTAAAAAATATTATTTGTTTCCAAGACATGAAAAATGACCACATATCAAATTATCATTAAATTAAAATCTACTCTACAAAATACTGGTGGCAATGTTTAACTAAAGCAATACACCATGAAAGGCTGTGGTAAATTCACTGTAACATACAGCCTTGAGAGAATTATTGCTCTTAAAAACAATATCAAGAGAAACAAAATGAAATACACTAAACAGTTACATTTCTGAGTATTAGCAGTAGTTGTAATATAATAAACTCGTTAACACTTTATTTTAGTGTCATTGTTACACGTTACATGTAGTTACTGTAGTAATAACTATAAATTATGCATAATTACATGCAATTAACCCTAAACCAAACCCTCATCCTAACTCTAACCCTATAGTAAGTACATGTAGTTAATTATTATTACTCAGTACTTAAATGTATAGTTACACTGTAACACGGACACCTTAAAATAAAGTGTATCTATAAACTCTTCTGCTGAGTAATATAGTTCATTACCTTGAATGTAGATCGTTTACAGTTGCAGAGCAACATATCACCATTTATTTATTACTAGCTATTATTAATATAGTAACTAATATAAAATGTTTAGTTGCAAGGTTTTTTTTTTTATCTGTGTTTTACTATCACTTCGAATACAGTTGGAAGCTATCCATTTTATGTTCAATCATTTTCTCATAATAGGATAAAGAAACTGATCCTCAAAAGCTTACAATATTCAAGGAAATTACAAGAAAATTAAACCAGTAACCCTGAGCAAAGTTCCCGTTCAACATTTTGCCTGGACAATAGCTTAATCAAACATGCTGTTTTAACTTATTATTCCAACAAGCTCTATATATGTCACCCCTCCCCCGCCATCGCATGAATATTATTTCAACAGGATGTGCATATATGAAGCGTATGGTGCACATGTAAAATTGATCACAGGCATTATGCATGGAAACAAGCATATGAAGGCAACGACACCTTCCTCGACCAGCACTTGACATCAAATGAGGGAGTTGTTGAAGCATTACAGGTCTGCATGGAATGATAAATATTTAAACAGGGAATTAACAATTAACATGGTCCTCTTACTTTCACGAGCTAAATAACAAGTAGTTTTGCATCAGAGAATGAGACCTTGAGTGATAGAAACATGCAAGGTGAAATAATGATTTAATTCATTTCCGCATATGGTGTACTTTTATAATGCTTAGTCAGGCTAAATCATCACAGGACATCTTATAGATAACTACAGGCCCTGGAGATGTAGAATACTGTTTGATTGTGTCTATTAAAGCTGGAGCTTCTGAAAGATTTTTCAATAGTTATGAATTCAATTATTTTCTGTCTATTATTTTGACTAGTGAATAATCTGTTTACTCTGTTCTTTCGCTCTAATTTTAACATTTAGGTCCAGAATTGCAATTAAAGGGTTAGTTCACCCAAAAAAATGAAAATGCTGTCATTAATTACTCATCCTCATGTCGCTCCACACCGTAAGACCTTCGTTCAGCTTTGGAAGACAAATTAAGATATTTTTCAGAAAATCTGATGGCTCAGTGAGCACTGTAAATCTGAATAAGTTGTGCTAACTCAAAAAATTTGAGGTAATCAGTTACATCAAATTTTTTGAGTTATGATGTTACCAATTTTAAGTAAGCAGAACTATCAAGATTTGAGTTTGTAGTACTCACGCATGATAATTGCTCTTAACTTGAAGTACTGAGTTAGCTAACTCATACGCTTTGATAGCAATTAACTTAAAATATTTAGTTAATTCATTTTTATTTTGAGGTCTTCCAAATCAAATGAGTTATTTACTTTACTGTAAACCCTAATAAGAAAATTCAGAAAATGCCAACTTGCTAATTTGCTAACATGTTAACAATAGCATGGTATAACACTTACTGAATGAGTACAGCTTAAAACTTAAAACATGTAACTTACCTGCTCTCAAACCAAGCCACATGCGCTACTTGTCACCATGATGGTAACTATCTAAAAACCCACATTAACAGAAACTCTTCTAAATTAGCATAACAAAACATTAATCACTACTAAATCTCCCTTATCCATTAATTTTGCACAAAAAAACATTATATAACACTTATTTTTAGCATTTACTCTCCCTTTCGAGTGCATGGGCAAAGCATACTGGAAAATAGAAATCCCAGCCCAGTTTCAATTGAACTTAAGTTAGTCTAAATTAGAAGAAATGAATTCATGCAACTCAAAACAATAAAACAGTTCAGTTTACTTAAAATATAACAGTTCTGTGAACTCAAAAGCAAAAGAAAGTTATAAATACTCATAACAGTTAATTTAACTGAACTACTTTGTTAAATTTAAGTTTGTCCTACTCAAACTAATTAAGTTTTTTGAGCATTAGGGTTTACAGAGGCCTCCATTGCCAGCAAGATCATTAACACTTTCAAACGCCCAGAAAGGTACTAAAGACGTATTTAAAACAGTTCATGTGACTATAGTGGTTCAACCTTAATGTTATGAAGCAACGAGAATACTTTTTGTGCGGCAAAAAAACAAAATAACGACTTTATTCAACAATATCTAGTGATGGGCGATTTCAAAACACTGCTTAATGAAGCTTCGAAGCTTTACAAATCTTTTGTTTCGAATCAGTGGTTCGGAGCATGTATCAAATTTTCATTTTTGGGTGAACTAACCCTTTAACTTTAAAGGCATAGTTCACCTAAATTTGAAAATTCTGTCATTTTGCTGCAATCCTGGAAAAATACTTCAATTTTTTTGGTCAATAGTCAAAGTCAATGGGGTCCAAAAAAATAAAAACAGTTCAAAATATATTCTTTTGTGTTAAGGGGAGTAAATGATGACATATGGGTTATCTATCTGTTTAATGTAAATAGTAATGTTATTTTTGCTGTTTTACATTGTAGTAATAATAATGGACCTAAATATTACAATTAGAAAGAACAAAAGAAAAAACAGGCGATGGGAAAGAAATATTATGCTCTAGTCAAAATAATAGATAGAAAATGGTGAAATAATCCGAAATGCTTCAGTGTAAATACATCACAGACTTTGCCTGACAGGTCATTCGACTGGAAGGCAAAGACATACCATGACATGAAAAACGTTAGCCTTTTGAAAATGGCTATTGATTGTAAATGTCACTGTATAAACCTTGTGCAGGCTGACAGCTTACTGTGAGATGACTTAGAAAATGTCTGAGCTGAAAAATATCACTACAACCATCATTTTCGGTGGCCGGGGGAAGGAAGCAGGGGAATGGAAGGGTTTAAAAGGATAAAAATAAGATGCACCTGTGACAAAGATGCATCGACTTGCGTCACGCACAAAGAAAGATGCCCTTGACCAGAGCTAGTGCAGGCTGAAGGTAAAATGCTGGCATAGTTTTTCAGCTTTGATTGCCAGGGCTTCTTCACCCATCAAACTCTGACTCATCACCAGCTGTTTTCTCTTTTCTCCTGGTGAAGCATGGCTGACAGTTTCAGAAAGAGGCTGACACACAGAGGGTCCAGGGTGAGGGTCTGTCACACACAGGACAGGGGATTCTGATTAAATCTATAATAAGAGCATGAAAAACACAAATACTATTTAAACTTTATTCCTAGACTGCTATTAAAGGGTTAGTTTACCCAAAAATGAAAATGTTGTCATTAATTGCTCACCCTCATGATGTTCCACGCCCGTAAGACCTTCGTTCATCTTCGGAACACAAATTAAGATATTTTTGATAAAATCCAATGGCTCAGTGAGGCCTGCATTCCAGCAAGACAATTAACACTTTCAATGCCCAGAAAGCTACTAAAGACATATTTAAAACAGTTCATGTGACTACAGTGGTTCAACCTTAATGTTATGAAGCAACAAGAATACTTTTTGTGCGGCAGAAAAAAAAAAAACAACTTTATTCAACAATATCTAGTGATGGGCGATTTCAAAACACTGCTTCATGAAGCTTCAAAGATTTACAAATCTTTTGTTACGAATCAGTTGTTCGGGACGTGTATCAAACTGCCAAAGTCACATGATTTCAGTAAACGAGGCTTCGTTATGTCATAAGTGTTTCGAAATTTCAATGGTTCAGCAGTTTGATACATGCTGATTCTAAACAAAAGATTTGTAAAGCTTCGAAGCTTCATGAAGCAGTGTTTTGAAATCGCCCATCATTAGATATTGTTGAATAAAGTCGTTTTTTTGGGGGGTTTTTTGGTGCACAAAAAGTATTCTTGTTGCTTCATAACATTAAGGTGGAACCACTGTAGTCACATGAACTGTTTTAAATACTTCTTTAGTAGCTTTCTGGACATTGAAAGTGTTAATTGTCTTGCTGGCAATGCAGGCCTCACTGAGCTATCAAATTTTCTCAAAAATATATTAATTTGTGTTCCGAAGACGAAAGAAAGTCTTACAGGTGTGGAACGACATGATGGTGACTAATTAATGACAGAATTTTCATTTTTGGGTGAACTAACCCTTTAACTGGCATAGATGTTATAAAAGTAAAGACTTTACTTACTCAATTACATTTTTCTATGGCGTGACATTACTCCAGCTGTTTTCATAATAGCTTTTCCAGTACTAAGCTAATTTTTCCAACACCTTGCAGTATAATGTGACATTAAAATGTTTTTAAACATTTAAACAATGCAGTTCTTTATTATGTTTTCAACTTGGTTATATTCTATTTATTTAGAAGAGTTTTATTACTTTTTTTTTTTCTTTTCAAATTTATATTTTCAGTTAACCACTGTCCCTTGAATCAATATTCATTCACGAAAACCCCTTATTTTTGGTTACATTATAAAATATAGAATTTGTATAATTTCTACCTGTTAAGTCATTTCATTGATACTTTTTTGTTAGCTGGTAGTGTAGCTGTAATTTTAATAACTTTTAAATTATGCATAGCTTGTTGCTTCAAAAGGCTACAGTGTTAAAATAGCTTCTCCAAACCTGTATAAAGGTTGTAGATTCATGTAGTTTCTAACTGTACAGGGATTATGCATCACTTTCAAGCCATCTGATTTACCTGACATCCTCCAATCAGCATGACTAATTAGTACAGACGTCTCTGTTGCACAGCTTTCTTTTTGTCTTCAGTTCTTTTCCCGCTTGACAAAGGCTTTTATTTCATCAGTTATCTGTAAGCGATCACGCAAACTGACTGTATCTTATTGAGGCCTGTCTCTGTTTTTTTCTGCAGCACATTGTTCTGAAAGGAACATCGTCTTGCCTTGCTCACTCAATCAGAATGGGTGAAATTAACAAAAATGGAATGACACAATCTGTCTTTAGCTATTTCATGTCATTCGGCTCAGCAGCAGCTGGGAATATTCCCAGCGGCCTTAATTTGTTAAACGTATGCCGGGTATTTAATATGGGATGAAAGTTGGTGTGTGTCATATTACAAATAAAAAAAATGAGGGACACGTGTCTTTGAAAAAGGAGACCTCGTTGTTAGAAATCTCTGTTTACACACACAAGAAAGAAAATCAGCCACCATCAGCGGAAAAAGAAATGTCTTTGATCTGCTAAGACATTGTAGTGTCACTCTTAAAGTCGATTAAGGCCCATTACAGTGTGTCTGCATGTGGGACTGTTCATTTCAAACATTTAGTGGTTAAAGACCATGCATGTCCTACTGTAAATCTGCCACAATGACAGCATGTATTGCTTCCATACAGATAAGATGTTTCCGTTAGCATTTAGATTGAATCATTTGGGAAACTTCTAGTAGTGTGCATGGCAGTCAGTAGTTTATTGTCCTATTTTACTGACGCAGGTGTTGGCCTCTTTCAGATGGAGCGTGGCTATTTAAAAATTCTGCCATCACATTTGTTTCACTTTGTTCTGCATTAAATTCACTTATGCAGTACTTTAACCAGTTCTGTTGAGCTGTCCTGTGCTGTTTCAGATAAGTAAGCAGATTTAATTGTAGAACGTTAGGCCGTGGCACGTGTTGTCTGTGGCCCAGGACTCTGTCAGCGGGCGACTGAACAGAAATAGCACATCAGGGGCACATAAGGTTCTGTTAGCATCCAGAAGGTCATTCATAATAGCCTGAGTGTTTCCTCTTACTTTCTCCTTCCTTGTCTTTTCTCGGCAGCGGCTGAAGTGCACCTCTCTATCTTCCTCATGCACACAATCGTTCTTTCGCTCTCCCCTTCTCCATCTACCCCTCCTCCTCTGCTCTCTCTCTCTCTGACACTCTCGCTCCGCTGCTGTCCTCAGCATCTCCGTGGGGCGGTGACTAATTGCCCCCGTAAATCATTGAGCAGGCCGCATGCTCCTCCGTTTATTTTTCCTGACAGTAATTTACTGCTTGCTCTTTTACACACTTGTCATTGCGTGTTTTTCCTCACATTAGAGTCCTGTGGAAAAAGGAGTGTAATTAACGGTGTGGAGCTCGCCGGCCGCCGCTCTTTCATCATGGTGTGATAATTGTGCTCCTTGTCTGTCACTGTAACCTCTCTCTCCGTTTCCTACTCGGCTCTCCCCACCCTATTTGTCAACCACGGGAATCGTGTGGCTTTCCCAACGCCCTCGCTCCGACGCTGCACGCCAAGGCACCAGTTTTCCTATTTGTCCGAAGCCTGGGTCATTTATATCCCCAGTGCTGCTTGTCAAAAATATTAGCCTGATGCGCTGCGGAAGATAAAAGATTCATGGTAAACACACCTGGACTGGGTCCTGTGGTAACTAAGGATACCAGACTTTGTATCCGAATTACAGCGGCGCATTGAAATGAGGGTCACGCTGAAGCATTCACAGGTTCGCTGAGCTGAGCAACTACTTCCTGTCTTCATCGCAAGATGCGTGCTCATCAGCATACGCACATACTTCTCTTTCACAGGCCGCTGTTCATGAATAATCTCTGCTGCCGAAACAAAACACAATTCTATTTGCAGGACATACAGTGGATTCTATTTTTAACAGGGGTGGGACAGTGATTCACTGCTCGTCTCATTATCCTGTGTGGTTCTCCAGTCCCAATATATCCATCACCACTAACCCGCGCCCAAGAGGTTAACTCATCAATAACTTTCGTTGGGAGATGAACCCATTCGAGAGACTCTCTGGCTTTGACCCTGCTCTCTGCCCCTCTGCCACAGCCCCCTAGCCTTCCCTCAAAGGTTTCAGTGGATTTTGATAATATCTTTATTGGGGCTGTCATGGACAGGGGCTAATGGGACGTCTGGTCAAGATTTCAGGATCCATCACGGCCAGGCTGAGGAATTAGCATGGAGCTCATGCATCAGCTGCCAGAGCTGTCATCCCTCTTCCCGTCCCCCCGCTCTATTCATTACAGGCCCCTGCCGTGTGCTTTTGCAGGGCTGCCGCACACCCTGTCTCCACTTGCACCATCCTCTTCTCCTCCGCTACCTCAACCGCCCCGTGGACGGTGCCACCGCTGCCAGGCTGAGCTGACAAAGACCCCTCACCACGCCTCTTGGTGTCAGCCCCCCGAACAGTAGCCACTAAATTAGGATCCACCGTCAGCTCTTCCTTTTTAAAATGAGAAGACTAGTCAGGGCCAGAAGTGTTCTGGGAGGAGAGGGCTGATGCACCGTTCCTCCTTCCTCTTGTCCTTTAAACTCCTCCTCTCCACTCGTGGGTGTGTTTTTGCAATACGTGAGGGGGTAGCGAGATGGAATTAGTGTGTTTAAAGCTATTAAGGGTAATTAAGGAGCCTTTGGCCCGTGCAGTAATAAAGTGGGCCTTGACTTTGATTGCTGTTGGCCCTCTCTGTGCTAGCAGGGTGCGTTGGTCTCATTTACGGACCGTGACCTGCGGCACACGCACCGTTGAGGGCCGGGGTCCCGTCGCTCCCGGAGAGAGAGTCATCCTCTGTTCTCTAGTTTTCCCTCTCTTTGTCTCCCTCCTGCATCAAAAGCAGCATCCACTAAGAAGGTCAGAGTGAAAATGAAGGCAGGCGAGCGGGGCTACAGCTGGGGATGGTGGCCCCGGTCCTATCCCCTCTTCCCCTCATTAGCAAATCAAAGCTGCCCCGGATAGATTCACACTCCTCACCTGATTTTGTCCTTTTGCTCTAATCACGTAGCCACACAATCTTGACTGACAGTTTTCTGTATAATTGGCCCATGATCTGGCGCTGCTCTAATAACCAGAAAATCCCCTCTGAGAGACGGCCAGACACGGGTGACCTATCTCTACATCCCACACACACACGCTCTCGCTCCTCTAGATATACTGTATCACGCAATACTTACATAGATCTGACTTATATCCACACGTTCCACGCAAACACGCGCCAGTGTCACCAGCGGCCACCCCCCGTCGCCATCTGCACGGGCAGTGTTTGTGCCATGCTATTTGTGCATGGAAGAGAGCTAATCCTAATGTTCAATAATGATGTGAATATTGGATGAGCAGCTCAGACAGAGGAGCCTCACTCGCAGCCTCTAATTACTGTTCATTTGCCAGAGTATCAAAGCCTAATTACTGCTCATCTCAATATTCCCCAGGACAGAGGGGGAGTCAAGGCAGGGTTTGGAGGAGACGGCCCCAGGAGATCAGTCAGTCAGCCTTTATCTCTCCCTCTCTTACTCTGAATAGGTTAACACGGGTGTTTGTGTGTTCAGTTTCTTCCTGCAAGCAAACAAACAAAGATTCTACAAACAAACACACTGATCAGTCTGAGAGACAGCGAGAGAACTGGGGCCTATAATGCCAAGCTTATTGTTTCTTTTGCTCTCTTTGCCTTGTGTTTTTAATGTGTTTTGGGTAAATATGAGACAACGGGAGGAGATGGGAGGAAGCTGCCAGCATATCTCTCATTCTCTCTTCAGATAAAAAGCATTTTTTTCCCTTTTCCTCTCACCTAATCCTGACAGAAGCCACTGCAATCACTAGCTGCCACCCGTTTGACAGTTTCTGTCACCAATTAGCAGCTAAATCGACATCACCCAAAACAAGAAAACGAGGCAATTTATACGTCTGTTATTTATCGTTGGCTTGTGTACTGTATGTCTAGGTGCTTCCCTCTCATCTCTATCTCTCTTTTTGTCTCTATCTCTGTTTGCGTCTCTTTCTTCTCCTCAGATGCCTGTTCTTCCTCTAGCCCATCGCACGGTCCTGATGGGCGGGGACTGAATCTATCCTCTTCCCTTATGAGTAAGTTTGGCGGCTGATTTTTACCAGCCCATGCTCCTCGAAAATTTACAAGACGTCAACAAGCTTTTAACGAGGTGAGCCAAGCTGTTCGTCGGGCCCTGCCACTCGTTCCTGCCTTTCTCTCTTTCTCTCCAATGGGTCGTTAAATGAGGAGATGCTTGTAACTCGTGCACTTTGTTATCATTCAATCAACGTGAAAACACAAACCGGTCATTGTGCTGCTGTTACTCTGGTGATTTACTTTACTTTGTGATGCAGCATGTGTGTGCATGTCACATCCTTTATTTCTCCTCCCTGTATAACAAATGATGCTAGCTTGAGCTATTTGCATCTACACGATCTGGATAAGTAGGCTATTTGACAGCCAATTGTGATATTTGATGATGTTTTAATAGTAGACAAAAAAAAGTGAAGAAAAAAAAACTAAACTGGACAATTGTATATAATTAGGTTAGACTTTATTTTGATGGTCCCCTTTAGACATTTTGTTGACTATAAGCAAAAACTATAGAATAAGACTATAGAATAGGTAGAATAAGACTATAGAATAACACAAGATGCGTCACTCATATTGCAGCGGCCATTCGAAGCTCCGGTTCCTATAGAAACAGTCAGATGCGCATCTCCGAAATGAGACACAAGAGATGCGCATTTAGGATTGCGCAAGCGCATTAGCTTGATCCAGCCTGAAAAATACATATTTTTGTCATGATTTGAGCATTTAGAAACAAAATTTATGAGACAGTTATTGTCAGGTTTCATTGGTAATTTTTTTTTTTTTTTCATGTGTAATTTTAATATTTGCTTTTGTATGTTTTAAACATTACATTTTCATTGCATATTTTGAAATTAAATAAAAGCTAAATTTGAATTAGTTAAAACATGGCTATAGGCCCTACAGAAGAACATGGTACTGTTTTCGGTTGTATATTGCTCAGAAGATTTTACATGGGTTTCAAATGAAATTACAGGTGTACATGGGGTGTAGGTGTTACTCCATGGGTCTCACATTGGAATATATGTTTCACATGTGATCTCATGGGTTTCACATGGAAATTCACATGGGAATATTACATGCTTCACATGGGAATTTTACATGCATCACATGGGGTTTCACGTGTGATTACATTGGGTTTCACACATTTTTCACATGGAAAACGTTCCAAAAGCACACATTTCCCGTGTGCAAAATGCATGTTTTCACATGTTAAATTTCACGTTATATTTCACATGTGCAAAATCACATGGGGCTTTCACATGTGATCACATGGGGTTTCACATGTAATCACATGGGGGTTTCACACATTTTTCACATGTAATCACATGGCTTTTCACACATTTTTTACATGGGAAACGTTCCAAAAGCACACATTTCCCGTGTGCAAAATGCATGTTTTCACATGTTACATTTCACGTTATATTTCACATGTGCAAAATCACATGGGGGTTTCACATGTGATCACATGGGGTTTTACATGGGGTTTCACATTTAATCACATGGGGGTTTCAGACATTTTTCACATGTGATCACATGACGTTTCACACATTTTTTACATGGGAAACGTTCCAAAAGCACACATTTCCCGTGTGCAAAACACGTTTCACATGTGATCCACATATTTTCACATGTGCTTCTAACATGTTTTCACATGTTAAATTTCATTAAATGTGTTTTTGCACATGTGAAGTTCATGTGTTTTTTCTGTAAGGGTTGTGATATTTGATGATGTTTTAATAGTAGACAGAAAAAAGTGAAGAAGAAAAAAAACTAAACTGGACAATTGTATATAATTAGGTTAGACTTTATTTTGATGGTCCCCTTTAGACATTTTGTTGACTATAAGCAAAGTCTATAGAATAACACAAGACGCGTCACTCGTATTGTTTTGAATAGGAGGAAGTGCAACGCGCAATATGTTCCGCCTTGTAAATAAGAGCCAATCGCCGATTGGTAAAGTCATTGCGTCACTGCAGCGGCCATTAGAAGCTCCGGTTCCTATAGAAACAGTCAGATGCACGTCTCCGAAATGAGACACAAGAGATGCGCATTTAGGATTGTGCATGCGCATTAGCTTGATCCAGCTTGAAAAATACGTTTTTTTTTGTCATGATTTGAGCGTTTAGAAACAAAATTACAGTTATTGTCAGGTTTCATTGGTAATTTCAAATATGAAATTTAATCGAAAGCTTGGCAAACAGCTTTGGAGAATTTGAGGTTTCCCCATTCAAAGAGATAGCTGCACTTGCATGCCTGAGAGGCATTTCTAAGATGGCCGCCATGTGACTTGTCTTAAAGGGACTTTGTTATAAGTAATATTGCACCTAGATTTTATTAGTAGTAGTAGTATTAGTACACTGTTAAGGGGGTAGATTTAGGGTTAGTAGAATAAGTTGATGTATTTGCAAAGTTACTTAGTCCCCGTTTACACTACAGGGTTTTTGTACGCCATTTTAAAATGAAAACGATCCTTGTCTACACTAGCGTTTCCACAGCGTTTCAGAAACGATCTCCATCTACACTACATGGCCGAAAATGCATGTCACATGATCGTTCATGCACACTGGGCATGCGCGTACAAGTGTAAACAGTTGCCTCTTGCGCATGTAGGCAGCTGCAGTATTAAAAAAATGCAGAGTTTAACTGCATAATATCTGCTAAAATTAACAACAAAGCCAGCAAAGATTGCAGTTCAGTCTCCATGTTATTGTTTACACGGTCATCAAGGATACACAGAGTGAACATGGGCAGCCACGCCATCGTTTTTTAAAAAGTCGCAGTTTTGGTCTGTTTCTACTGAAATGCAACCCCGGTGTTTTCAAACTAAAACGGGGTCTGCAGCGTTTTCCAAAGTCTCTGTTTTCGAGGTTCGAAAACGCCGGCGTAGTATAAACGACAGGTGGTAACCGTAGCAAAAGTTATGCGTTTTGAAACGAAAACGTACTAGTGTAAACAAGGCCTTATAGTTAGTAGAATGTCTTAGCAGAATGTCTAAAGTGGAATGTTACCAGTAACCAGTTCATTTTCAAATTTGCATGCACATACACACCCACATATAATAAATCACAGGCTGTATTATTCTTTCCCCTGGCATGTATGGTGCATGTGGTGTCTGTCAGTGGACAGCTGTGCTGGTGTATGCTAGCTTTATAATTATCTCTACTATTATATAGCAACCCTGTAGTGTGTAAGATAATAGGTGTGGATTAAAAGAATACTGGAGAATATAGAAAATCTATATTTCACACAGCAAGGTGCAGAGGCAACACATGTCAGATGTATTATAATGGAATGTTCAACATGTCAGATATGCTACAAACATGTACAATACAGATGAGCCTCTCAGAGGTGCATAGCTTATTGGCAGGTAGGTAAACAGTATGACAATGGAGTTGTCCCAATCAATATTTGCTTTAGAAAGTCATTTGTTACTAAATGACATGTGATGAATATGCTGCCAATAAAGTGAGTGGATTGTCATTAAAAAATGATGTAGATGATTTAAATAATACCTCATTTTTACTTTATTATTTTAGCACAAGACATAATACTCATTCATCAATTGAAATAATTTTGAGTTTGAGTTTTTATTCAAACGTCTTTGTTATCATATATGAAGCTTCTATGATATAATTTTATCATTTTAAAGGGTGAGTCTTTAAAAGACTTCCACATTGTGTCAAACTCTAGAATATGTACAAAGAACATATTATAATGTAATTATAGGATAGCATAGCACATCTCAGTTGGTGTGAGAGTGTATGCTGTAATTACTTGTAACATGGCAGCGTGGTGCTCAGTTAACCCAACAGAGGACTGATGGCTCAGTGGTGAGCTCTTGGCCTAAAGTGCTCCTTATTTAAACCGAAAATCGAAAAAATCAATGAGGTGAAGTATGATTCTGCACTCTTTCAGCTCTGTCCCTTACTCCCGAGAGCTCACTGTTAACTCTCTATTACCAGCTGAGCTCATTCTGCAGAGTTACTGTGTGCACGCACATACACACACCTCTATTAATATGTCTGCATGGTCACCAGAAATGAGTTAATTACAGGTTGGGGTGGCTGATGTTACCAAAAATCATGATGTCAAAACGATTTTAGATAATCTATTGAATTAAAGACTTTACAAATGACAGATTATTTTGCCTTTTTATATAATTGTGTTGAATAGCACACAAACACAAACATTTGTGACCTCAGGTATATTACATTCTTTATTAATTTGACATATCACAATCTTGCTTGGCAATCATAAACTAAACTCACAACCAGTTTTTCCTCATCTTCACCTGCTTCCCGCTCTACATTTGCTCCATGTTTCTTCATTTCAGTGTCATGCAAAATCACATCCTCCCACACAATCCTCTTCCTCTAGTACTCCCAAATGGTGTATAATAGCCATGTTTCAGTTTCCACCATAGACCTTATTCACAGCAGCACCATCTTTGATTTTTAACGGGAATGAAAGCGAGGTTGTGAGGGATAGACAATTCTTTCAGTGGGTTGTACTGTTATTTACTGTGTTTTCAGATTGTTCTGCTGATGAAAAAATATCTTTCCAAGAAATTTCATTAGACAAAAACTCCTGACAGTATGAGCTGTGGAAAATTATAAATGATCTAGAAGCTTTATACAGCTTTTTACAGAAGATGCCATTGAAAACACGACAAGTCTATCCCTCACAGCCTCGCTTTCAAACCTGTCATGGCGCTGCTCTAAATAAGGTCTATACAAGCATACAACTCGAACTATTTTTCAATTCAAGTTTATTTAGCGCTTTTCACAAAACATATAGTTTCAAAGCAGCTTTACAGAAAATGCTTATTTTGGTGCTTCAATTTAGGAAGTATTCTATTATTAGCCAGAGATGAGTGTATGAAAGTAACGTCCATGGCAGTAATATACAGCTATTTAATACATGTCATATGGTTATTTAACTATATTCAGTTAGTCAGCAATTACAACTTGTGCTTGTAGTAATTGCAATGTAAGGATAATATTACAATAATAGGATGACATGTGAAAGTTTTGCGTTTCAATCAAAAATTACTGTCATCTTTGCAATTGTTAGTGTCACCTAAAACCATTGCAAAGTCTGGATCCAAATGAAAGCTGGTGCAATCTGTAGTTACTCCAGGAAGGGCATCCCAAGGAAGAAACAGAGAAGCAAAAGAAAATAATTAGCATAGCTGCTTTTCATAGCATTTTAGGCAAAAGATGATCATTTGGTACTATTTCATGACACATAATTGTAGTACAATTTTATGAGAAGCATTATGTGAATGCTTAAGTGATATGTCTTCAACGTAGATTTAAACAGAGAGTGTGTCTGAGCCCTGAACATTATCAGGAAGGCTATTTAGGAGCCAAATGTGAAAAAGCTCTACCTCCTTTAGACTTTGATATCCTTGGTACTATCAAAAGTCCAAAGTTTTGTGACCTTAAAGAGTGTGATGGATTGTAGTGTGGCAGAAACTCATTAAATACAAAGGACCTAGACAGTTTAGGGCTTTTTAGGTAATAGGCGGAGCATGTGTGAGGCTGGGCTAGGCATAGCCTTCCGCTGGCCACGGATTTCAGAGTGTGGAATTTTCTCACTCAGACTACTGACTGCTGCTGATTCCTATTGCTTTTAAAGCATTTTAGCTAACCCTGCAACCGTATGAATCAAAATTCTTATTTCATTCTGAATTATTGCTTTAAGACCGAACAATATTAAATCTAAATTGTATGATTAATTTGTTTAAAAAACTGCTCCTAGGCTGTTTGTCAAACATTCACTAAACTTTGCACACATCAGGTCTAGACCATGCTGACAAAACGTTATCAAAAGAATTTTGACCCGTTATGACTATTGCCTACTTCTTGTGTGCACAAAATCCAAACTTCTCAAATATAGAAATAAATTACAAAACTGAAAACGGCATTAAGATAAATGCTTCAGACAAATCAGTTTTGAGCTGCAAATTATATCTTTACATTTATTTGAAATTGTCTTGTATCCCCTTTAATGACATGCAATTCATCTAAATTGAAATGTTGAATATGAGTCCACATACACTATATTGCAAAAGTTTTGGGACACCTGCCTTTACGTGCACATGAACTTTAATGACATTCCATTCTTAATCCATAGGGTTTAATATGAAGTTGGCTCACCCTTTGCAGCTATAACAGCCTCAACTCTTTTGGGAAGGCTTTCCACAAGGTTTAGGAGTGTGTTTATAGGAATTTTTGACCATTCTTCTAGAAGCGCATTTGTGAGGTCAGGCACTGATGTTGGACGAGAAGGCCTGGCTCGCAGTCTCCGCTCTAATTCATCCCAAAGGTGTTCTATCGGGTTGAGGTCAGGACTCTGTACAGACCAGTCAAGTTCCTCCACACCAAACTTCCTCATCCATGTCTTTATGGACCTTGCTTTGTGCACTGGTGGAAGGGGCCATCCCTAAACTGTTCCCACAAAGTTGGTGGCATGAAATTGTCCAAAATGTCTTGGTATGCTGAAGCATTAAGAGTTCCTTTCACTGGACCTAAGGGGCCAACCCCAACCCCTGAACAACAACCCCAAACCATAATCCTCCCTCCACCAAACATTACACTTGGCACAATGCAGTCAAGCAAGTACCGTTCTCATGGCAACCGCCAAACCCAGACTCGTCCATCGGATTGCCAGACAGAGAAGCGTGATTCGTCACTCCAGAGAACACATCTCCACTGCTCTAGAGTCCAGTGGTGGCGTGCTTTACACCACTGCATCTGACGCTTTGCATTGCACTTGGTGATGTAAGGCTTGGATGCAGCTGCTCGGCCATGGAAACCCATTCCATGAAGCTCTCTACGCACTGTTCTTGAGCTAATCTGAAGGCCACACGAAGTTTGGAGGTCTGTAGCTATTGACTCTAAAGAAAGTTGGCGACTTCTGCGCACTGTGTTCCCTCTCTCTCTCTTTGTTGCGCGCGATCCCAGTTCTCTCAGACAGTGCGCGATCAGTTCTTCTTGCGCCTGAATGGTCAAATGCACACATAGTTGTCAAAATGTCCATCGTGTGGAATATGTCACGTAAATACAGTCGGTTATGGCTTAAGTGGACGTAAACATTTGGGTGAAAACAGGATATGTGTCAGTATCCATGGATTCAGTCTTAAAGGGACCGTAGCCTATATTTGTCATTAATGTTAATAAAACAACAAAATATGTTAAATAAATGTATACATGGTAAATAAACCTACTGTATCTGAAAAACAAGTTCATTTAATTTGTATCTCTATAGTATTTGTTGTATTGTTTGTAATTTGTTTGTACATTTCTTTTTATATAACAACAATTATAATTATGTAATTATGCCCTTTGAAGGTTATTAATTTTTGTTCTTTAAGTTTGTAAAAAACACATACAAATTATTACTTTTTTCATTAGAGTAATAATAAAGAACCTGTCCTGCATTCATTAGTCTCACTGTGTTGTGCTTGGAAAACTGCAACAACACCCAAAAAAAAATTTAAAAAAAAGAGACAGAGAGAGAAATTAATAAATGTCGGTATCGGCGAGTACTAGAAAAAAAAGTATTGGTACTCGTACTCGGTCCTTAAAAAATGGTATCAGTACATCCCTACTTTTGGCAATATGGTGTATATTATGATCAAACCCTAACCTTCAGTGAAGATCATAAGACTTCACATCATAAGACACATTTCAATTGGATCGCTAATCATCCACATGGGCAATTAGTGATTGGACCCTGAAGATTGCTGCTTGCGGCTATATTTATAACTTTGTAATTTAGTTTTAGTTTTAGTTATTGTATTATTATTAATCAATGTCATCTGAAGTTTATATAACAAACAAAAAAAGCAAACTGGTAAAATGTTTCAGAGAATTCAAAGAATCAAAAGATTTGTCTGATAAAGATCTCCTCTCTGCTTAACATCACCAGGTATGTTTTGGAGAGAGTTCGGTGGAAGCACCCGTCAGTCACGTCAAATGGCCCTGCTTAATCATGTAAGGCACTAAGGGGCTGAACTGATTCTGTTAGAGGGGGTGAGGATTGAAAATGCTGACAGACAAACCACTGTGCCGCAGGGAAACAGAGCGACCACTACCGACACACTTTCTGCATGTTTCTGCTTTACAGCCATCTTTGCAAATGACTTGCAGAACACTCAAGGGCAAGACCTTTTGCAACAGCGCAGTCGCTTAATGAATTTAACATCTTTTGTGAACAGTCACATTTACAGCACAACTCCCTCCAGTGACGCTGTGACTGAACCTTCTCAACCTGCTGCATTTAAATCCTTCTGTTCCTGTTAAAGAAAGCGCTCCTCCTTTTATGCAAACACTCACCTCGGGTGACTAGGATGTGTCTCCACTGCCTCTCGCTCTGTACTTACCCACACACCACTGCCCATCCATACACATGACCTACAAAACAATAAATGACTTTTAGCCTTGCTGTAAAGTATAAAGTATTTAAAAATAGAGCCCTGGGGGCTGCTTTGTCCGTGGCTGGAGGCGTTATTATAGCCGGCCTGTCACGCGCCATCCCCTCAGGTCATTACTAGCGGGCAGAGCTGCAGCCCTTGGCAGCCTAACAGAGGCAGAGTGCTCCATTATCTGGAACAGGGAGCAAGGGATTGGGAGAGGGGAGGAGAGGAGCGGCCTGGACGCTGATCTGAGGAATGAGAAATGGAGAGATGGCAGTGAAAGCTGGGGGAAAGGGGGAATGCTTTTCGGGACTGGCCCAGCTCCTAGATGCCACCCATTTTGAGGCTGATTCACAAATGCTGGTGGTTTGGAGCACTGGCAAAGGAAAGCTTAACCTGATCAAGGACATAATTGCATGTTTTTTTCATCCGTTTTCTTTTTTTGTTTGATGCATATATTCCCTTTAGTTAAATTAGATCCTCCCTGCCAAAGTCCGGTTGTGTTGAATTTGCGGAGCAGGGGCTGGTCCTGCAGATGAGCAAACACTGCAAGGTGCTATAAGAGGTCTTTATTTTACACAATTCAAAAGAATGAAAGTGCAATCACATCGCAGATGGTCTGTAACTCACAGATCTTTTATTCGTCTAAAAATCTCCCACGTCCCAAAAACCATGTATCAATGCCCTCCTGATTGACATGAAAGGCAGAGCCGACTAAGAGAATAAATGGTAGTAAGAACTCAAATCCTGACTTTTGACAGTGGATTAGAGGCATCTGGTCTTATGATGCACCAGTACATTAGAAGACTAAGGCAATGGGTTACCTGAAAGGGGTGCATGAGCAGGTTCCAAGGGGTTTAATCTATAAAACAGAATTGAGAACTTAAAAATGTCAATATATAATACTTTTATTAAACGTTCCATCTGCTCTCTCTCTCTGTAATCTTCTTATCTGAAATTAATTAAAATTCTGCACATATTTGCTAATGCAATTGTGACAGTTCACTTCCTATTTAAAAATGGAGAACCACTTAAGTCATTCATGTTGATTACTTGAATTATTTATATTACCATGAACTCAGGTTCATACAGGTTTTTAAGTGTGATATTCAAACACTTTTACAAAACTTTCAAGTAGTGAAAGTTTCATAAACTGTGAAATTAAAAAATTTATATTACAGGTTTTATATTACATATATTTCAGGAATCTTATATAATTAATGAATTAATTTCAGTGACATAATTATGACAAAAGAGTTGCTCATTTGTGCATAAAAATAATGCATATTATGATTTTTCTATTCATATTCACATTTATTTTAAATTATGGTAGGCCTATATATGAGCACAAAAAGTTTGTATGCATTGTATACAAATAACCCTAGAAAAACAAGGGCAATATACACAGCAAACGAATTATCTAAACAAAGAGCAGGTGAATGAAATCAATCAAACAATAAGTAACTATGACAACAAATGAAAACATGCATAGAAACCATGACAACAGAAAGGAAACACTAAGATACAAACTAATCTCAGTTGGCATAAGCATAAGAACGTTTTCAGTCAGTTTTTGCCATTATAAACCTTGATTTGTTCCTCACTTTTGACGTAGGATGAAATCTATTGAATTTTGGATCAAATCCTGTCATATGTGCGTTACATAAATGAAGCCGCTGGTTCTGGAGGCCCACAGCAGTGCACATTTTTTATGTCCCTCTTATCTGACGTTCAGGTAATTTCTCATTTCTGTGTTTCTTCACGTTGAAAAATAAGGTGGATAGGCTAGACTAAACAAGTAATACACATGTGCATGCTGTCACTGTTTTCACAGATTCGCGTTTTTGCAGTTTACACAGAGATGATAACGGTATCATTTTCTAAAACTTCCACTTCAACCCGAACAAATAACAGATGTCGGGAGGTTAATGATTTCGATTATGAATGCACTTTTTTTCTTTTTTTTTTTTTTTTTAAATGGGCCTACACAAGCCCTTTTCGGACCTGAGTTTTATAAATGATGTTTCAGACAAATCACCTGACTTTTGATTGTATGTACTTATTCAATATGTTTATTACAGATGTGGGAGTGTAACTGAGTAGAGAAAGCTAGGAGAGTACCTTATATCAGGCGCTGATATCAAATTATGGTAGATCCCGTGATTTAACTTCCCTTATTAATTTTATTATTTTATTTATTTATTATTTTATTTTTTTCATCAGATGCCATCCATATTGAATGGCGCAGTATGCAGAATATTGGCACGCAAATTTAGACCATTTTAAATACAATTTACACTATTTAGAGGGGCCCGGATAGTATGCGACAGTATGCCCTTAACTGAAACGGGCAGGGGTTTTGTAGTTCCCAGAATATAATGCATGTGAATTAAAGAGTCTGTATGTGTTTTTGAGCAAGATGAGACTGGTAGTTTTACACTGTGCTGAATTGAAATGAAAAACTATATTTTCTGATAAATAATTACTAAACTAAAAAAAAAAAAAAAAAAACATTGATGTAACTTCATTGATCTGTGTGGAATTGGTGTACATGATTAAACCATGTCAATTCAAAGCACTTTTTCGTTTATAAATAAAGCTGTCTCATGAAAGGGAGAGATGAGAGGAAATTTTGGTGAGTCTGTTATTCAACAGTTTTGATTATTTTTAGTTAAATTATTGTAATCATTTTAAATGCATAAATGATGATGCTATATGATATTCACTATAATAAATACATTCCTGGTTTGGTGCTAGTTAAGGGTATTTGAGCCTTACTGATGGGGCTGTGTGGGTATAAGAGAAGGTGGGGAAACACTAGACTTGGGAATCCGGGTCAAGAGCTTCACACCAAACCTCACCGGAGACATCATTATCTATCGCCCCTGTCCTCTATTCCATACACAACACACCAAATAAACATTAACGCCACTCCAGCGCAATCAAAGCCTTGTGATCTGTGCTCTCCACACATACACTCTCAATCGCTCTATTATTACAATCTGCCATCAAAAACAGATCTCCAATCTGGTCATTTTCAGTGTTAGTTTAAGCCTCAATAAACTTCAAGACCTCTGTTAAGTACATCAAAAAAACAACATTCATTCAAAGACACCACTGTATTGTAATATACAACACGTTGACAAAGATGTAGGTAAAAAGCATGTGTCTTTTCCTGTGTGGTCCTTTCAGGTGTTCACAGTGTCTTACATCAATGACGGCGTCTCATCAACCACTCAATGGCAATAGAACGATACAGCTGTCGTAAATCATTACTGTGCTTTGTCATCGAAGATGCAAAGCTCAGTAACGGAGAGCAGGGATTAATAAACATGTTGTCCTTTGTGAAGTGAGGTGTTTGTCCCCTCATTGTAGTCTTTGTGTATGGTATTGATGACTGCTCTAAACATCTACCATTGTGTCTCCTTTCATATGAGAATGCCTGTTAAATTGGTTTAGCACTTTGAAACATCTCATTCACGTATCTTTGACCAGTCACAGCATGAAAGCAGTTGTAAGGAACGGCAGACATTGACTGTGATTAAAGGCAAAGCGAGAGATGTGAAGCATCTGTCTCGCTTTCTCTCTTTTTGGCAGTGTGGTATGAGTTTGAACAGAGAGATGGAAAAAGCTTTCTCTTGACATGTGTCTCAGCTCTGGCCAGGCTGAGGAAGAGAACAGGGCTTTCACACAAGAGAGTCTGGCCATGTCGAGTGTATGTTAGCTTGTCAGTCAAACATGACAGCTGTTTCCAGACTGACTGAGAGAGATGAAAAGACAAGAGAAGGGAGAGAGAGAATAGAGAGAGTGCTTTATTCGGAGTCTGTTGAATCCATCCAATTCTTCTTACTGGTGCCCACACTACCTGCTCAAAAATACCAATCACAAACAATTTGTCTTCCTATCAGTCTTTTACTATACCACACATCATACATCCAATATGTCATTACAAAAAAAAAAAAAAAAAAAATATATGTTTTACTCAGCTGCAAACATGGTACATGGGCTAATGATATATATTAGTTTTCATGATAAAAAAAAAGGAAAAATCAAGTTTAAATCACATTTAATGACTCGTAAGGTAAAACATAATAACATATTTTGCTTACACCTTTAAAGGGGTGGTTGATTATTATGGTTTCACTTTTTTAACTTTAGTTAGTGTGTAATGTTGCTGTTAGAGCATAAACAACATCTGCACAATTACGACACTCAAAGTTCAATGCAAAGGGAGATATTTTCTTTTAAAGAATTTGCTGTTTAAGGACTACAACAAATGGCTGGGAGGGACTACACTACAGAGCTTCTTCCTGGGTTAGTGACATCACTAACCCTAAAATTTACATAAACCCTGCCCCTGAGAACACGCAACAAAGGAGAGAAAGCCATGCTGGGCTGCTTTAGAGAAGAGAAAGAGTTGTTTAGTAGAGTAGTGTTGCCATGCAGTCATTTTACGCTGGACTGCTTCACAAACAAGGGTCAATTCAATGCTGGAATTGCACAAAAAGATTAACATGTTGGCACATTCTAGTTGATGAGTTGAATCAACTCCACTACAACTATATAAATTTATCCACTAACCATTCAGAAACGTCCAGCTGAATTCTAACTAAATCTTGGCAGCACGTCACTGCGCGTCACTTCCGGATAACTGAAAATGGGCAAAGAGGCGGGACGTGGTTGAAACTGAGGTGCCTGGCTGTTGAAACCATGCCCGCCTAGCTCAATGTGACCAAGTTAGCTCAGGCAAAGGAGCTATCTATCTAAAATATTAATAAAGATAACAAGTTATATCATTTGAAAGTTCTAAAGGTTTACTGTCAACCTACGGTGTCTGTTTTACGATATAGATGCTCCAGCAACAGTAATATTGTAATTTGTGTCGTGTGTGCAAATGACAACACGCAAAATCAAAACGGGACTTCATACCTTTGCAATGAAATAACGATCGCAAGATTTTAACATGGGGTTCAATGAGATTCTGCTCTCTTTTGGAGCCTATACCTAGCGGCCAGTCGATGAATTGCAGATTAAGTCACTTCCGTATTGGCTTCAAGAGAAACTGGGGGAGGTTGCCGCTTGTTTTGGCTGCGTAAGATTCTCCAGCTTTGTTGTTGTTGAGCAACCGAAGTGCGAGCTGTTAAAGCTCTGCCCTCTGTTGGAAAGCAGTTGGGAGCAGCAGCTCATTTGCATTTAAAGAGACACACTCAAATAGTCAATGTAATTTTTTTTAATTATATGAATTATAATTCATAAAAAAAAATTTTTTTTAAAGGATTGACACCACATGACATTTTACGACTGAACTAACCTGACTGAACTAACTTTCCATGTAAAAAAAAAAATCATTTGATATTTTAAGAGATTTATTGACTTTGACAGTTTTTTTTTTGTTTCTGAATGTTGCATGCACCACATGACTTTGATTTGATGTTATTCAAATATTAAGCAGTAAAGCAATATTATTACAATTTTACTGTTTATATGCCATACATTATGCCAAACTAGTAATTTTTTCATTCTTCAATAAGATTTTTTTTCTTTATAACGATATCTGAAGTTGTACCTCACTGACATGTTGACTTTATGCCACCCAAAAGATAAACTAAATAATAAAAATGAAATGAAACATTCTCATCATAAGTGTATTCAAGTCTTTGTATGAATTTTTAACATATTATAGTTTAGTTACATACAAAACATTATTCACGGGCCATAAATCATGTTACCTGCACCAAGAATTTGTTAGCATATCAGTCACTGTCCATTTCTAGCACAACATTTTATGCATATTCTATTAGATGTGCATCTGTTTTTGGAGAATTGAGAATCTTCACCTCCTGCATGTTCATATTTTACCCATTTGCTTGGAACGTTCTGGGTGAGAGCTCACACTGAGACCAATGGATAAGATAAGCGTAAAACTTATACATTTATCACCAATAATCACACTTCTCTCTGTGTGCCAATACTTTCAGGCAGGAATAATGAGATGCCTTGCCGGGACAGGTTTTGAATATAAAACCTCTGCGTGTATGCGAACATCCAGGGACCGTCACGCTGAAGGTGAGGAAAACACTATTAGACAGCTGTAAAGCACCATCAACAATTTACCAGATTAAAACGCCTTTCCAATTGATATATAAATAGTTACGATTTTGGTGCCTACTGTTTCTTGCAAGAACTGAAAATGATAACATCCTGTGTGAAATGGAGAAGCAGAGTAATTTTGAATTACTGAACCATTTTCTCAAGGGATGAGGACCTATACTTAGTTCAACCCTTTTAACTCAGCAGTGAACTCAAAACTCTTGCTCCTGTGTGGTCAGGGCTTGTTTACTCCACCTACTGGCAGTAGGGTAAAATGCAAGTGATGCCTTCACATAGTAAATTACCAAAGGTCATGTTAAATCTATTGCTTTGCCCTTACCAAAAGGACCATTTTAAGCCACGCAACATGACCCAATATTTTCCAATGAACATGTCCATGACTTCACCCACTAAATAGGACTTCATTTTCTAAAGCCCACCTTAATTAAAAGTTGTTTGCTATTGTGAAGCAATTTGAAATCAAAATTAGGTGGTGAATATGATAATGTAATACCTAGAGATTTGAGGCAATATCGAGACTAATCCGTAATATAAATTAAATCAGCACTTTATTATACATATTTCCCATAATCAAATGTTTCAAGAAGGATAACACAACTTATTAGAAGTGTAATGTAATAGTTTATGATGGAAAAGAGGGGCAGTGTGTCACTCTCTTTATAGAACGTCTCTGTGGTGCTGTGGTTCTTCAGCATATATTGCTCTGAACTCCACCAACTGGAGACTAATTTGCTGCGTTTACAACCAGAACAAATGGGCAGGGTACTGCTGTGTGCTGTGTGACATACGGACAGCCCTTTCCCGCTGAAATGTGAATCTGAGGGACTTTATGGAAAGGTGTATATCACTTGCCACTTGATCATTAAAGATATGATTACCATTGAATGGGCTCAGACGGCAGAACATTCATTAGTATGGCAACAGATGGGGACGTACATTTTCCCCGCACATACTTCGGAAATGGCTCTTCGGGTAGCCATATAAATATGATGCACTGCTTCACGTCTCTCACTTTATAGAGGCACAAAGTCAAAGCAACTAGGTATGCACTACAGGGGACAAATAACACCACATATTTGGCAACCCTATCATGAATGATCTATTCCACACAATGGTATGGTTTACTAGCTGTCTTGCATATTTGCATTTCTCATAATTTATAGTGGGTTGCGAGGAATACAGAGTAGAAACATAGCAGGCAACCCTGATTTCTTCCTTCATGCAAGTACATCTCCCAAGTGAGAATACATCATTTTCTATTATATGAACAATTTTCACTGTCAGTGGAAATATAGGGCTGTAAAAAAGTGGGATGGGGTTTGACATGCACATCAGGAGAGAGTATCACTGTTGTCATATACATTGTTAAGCCAGACAAACTGAAAGCTCAAACCAATATTCATTACCATATTGATTGAAATAATTCATCATAGTGCGATTTTAGGTTTAGTGGTTGAGAGAGAGAGAGTGTGAGAGAGAAAGAGAGAGAGAGAAGGAGAGAAAGAGACAGGCAGTAAAGAATTATCTAACAAAAGAACAGCATTGTACCATGGGGACGTTTCTCTGTTCCAGTTCATTGATGGAGTTGATGAAGTTTAAATGAAGCAGACACAGGATAAAAGTGAGGGTATTGACCAGCAGGCGCTTGAAAAACCTGATACATGCGCAATAGCAAGATTTGCTAAATGCTCTAATCTTCAATCAAATCTAACATCAATACAGACAAAGTTTGGTAATGAGAGATTCAATGAAGCATGAAGGAGAGAGAATTAATTCCCTTCGCCTAAACTGGGTTCAACTTTGAAGCTTTGCTCTTTGGGACAGACAGTTATCTAAATGCTAAATAAGAAACGTATTGTACTTTTCACAGTATGCTAATCATTTGTTCATTTCATCTCCATTATTTGTTCTCCCGTAGATTTGAGTTGTTGATCTAGTGATTAGAACAACATTGGACAGCGTCTGGAAGTGGGCAGAATACTTAACAGTCAATTCAACAAGGCCCATGTGCCTCTAATTTAAAATCTCAATATTGTTCAGCTCGACTGACTCCAATTATGAACGTGACAAACTACAGATTTTATGTCCATCGACCCCATAATATAGTTCAACGCAAAAGCTAAATTTAATTTTCAGTTGAATCAAATAATACACTATATTCAATAACGTTTGAAAAGGGGGGGATATGTGGTATAAGTTATTAACTGATTACATGTTGTTAATTTGTATTACTAAGTTATTACATATGTAATTACAATGTAACATGAATATTGCAATCTAAATGATGCAGGTTGGGGTTTTGATCTCACACCATTTTTTTTATATTTGTGTATTAAATGTTACGATACTGTGTCGAGTGTGTTTTGGCCTTTTTACTCATTTTAGACCTTGTATAAGAAGCCAGATGTTACACAGATTGCCTATATATCATTAAAAATTATGAAATGATAAAAATAGAATTAATTCGTTATCACCTCTTACAAACTCATGGTGAGCCGACATGTTTTGGCATGAGTATCACATTGTTTTTACAAAAATGTTTCTGAACTTTGGCAGGATTGAGCAATGATCACAGCTCAGGATGTAGCTGGTAAGCCTGGAGGTGACAGACGCATAACAGGTGACAACTCCCTGGACGAGCTGTGATATCTACACACACTGTGTCAGCTATATGACCCTTAACAGCACCGGAAAAAAAGAATGTGGAGAGAGGGCAAATTGTTAAAAAAAAAAAACACAATGCAATTTAGTTTAACATGTTGCATACGTTGCATACCACCTGCAATGTAAGCCTCTACAACCAGCAGGTGAAATGTGGCAACACTTTCCAGGCACACATATGTACCACCATATTTTCAGTTGAATAAGACAAATAATGTTTGAGCCATGAATCTGAGTTTCTCCATTTTTACATGGATGAAATGACTTAATATCAATGGAAAGTTTAATGTATGATAATTAAATTAAATACAAAACAATAAAATGTTTAAGTACTAAATGTTTCCATAAAATAACATTTCAGTAAAGTTACATATGGAACACGTGTTATTAATTAGCATTATTAACCTGTGCTTGCGTATTAAATTTAATTGTAACATGCCGAATGTAAAATATGACCATGTTTATTTATTTATTTATTTTGCATTTATCACTGAAAGGCAATAGCCTACTACATTTAGTAAAGCAGGTTCTGCTGCTCTATTTGTGTTGGCATAAGCGCGATGGGACCTGGAATCTGCAAGTAAAGAGTGCCTGTCAAACCCCTATCTAATCTGCATGTTTGTTTCTTAAACAGGGCGTGTTAGTTTCTTTCTTCAGCCCGGGAGATGTGCGCTAAAACAAACTGCGCTCTCAAAGCTCCGCGCGCCTTTGTACTGCTGCGTGTGTCTTTCTACTGTCACTTATTCCCCCTCTGTTTCTGTCATTTGCTCTATATATTCACGTGTCGCCTGACACATTTCACAACAGTAGTATACAGTTGGGTCGCAATTATATATATATCAACAAAGCAAAAAGCAAAAGAAAGCATTGCTTACGGTGAAGATATTCCACGTTTAAATGGTAAAGGAATAAACACACGGCAGGATGACGCGCGCGAACAAGTTTGTGTTTGTTTGTTTGTTTTTTGCACTGAAACAACAGACATGTCAGTGCAGTAAATGCAAAATTATTTCGTTTTTCTGTGTGAGTCTAAGCTTTCTAAAATTAGACAGCACTATCCCAAGGTGGGGGGAAATATAAATAGGCCTATAATATTGAAAGACAATATTAACTATTTGGAGTTCATTCATCCTTGCCAAATCATATGATCTATAATAGGCCTATAAATGCAATCTTACATTACCTATAGTCTAAATGCATTAATAACTAGAGTACATTTAGTACATTTAGTAACCAAATACTTCATTCCGTACAATTAGTGTTTCACATTCTGAAAGGATTAAATTCTGAAATATATATATATATACATCTGTATTTTCGGTTTAATTTAATATATGTGTGTGTGTGTTTTATATAAATATATATATAAATATATATATATATATATATATATAACACACACACACATATATATATATGTATATATAAAATTATTTATATATATATATATATATATATATATATATAGGCTATTTGAATGTTGTTTCATTTTATTTAGCGTTTATAGTTGTGTAAATCACAATACTGAATCCTCAAAATCTTATTTTATACACTAAAACTTTTTTAGGTGAGTAGCTAGATAGGTTAAAAGCCAGTTAGGCAGACTCATCTCAAACGTTTAATGTTGGCTCAACAAAGCATCCGTAGCCAAATGAGAGTGCATCTAAATTGCAGTGCAGCGACTCCTGGTGGCCAATATCTGCACTGCATGCATGGCCACTGCAGTTTACATTTCAAAATAAAAAATCCATGGCAAACAGAGGCTTCAAGCCAAACACAGCATACGCGATCTTATTTGATTGGCTCAATTCTCTCTACATTTTCATTGGTTTGAAACGATCAATTAACACTCGCAAACGGAGCTGGGAAGACCAAATTGGCGCCGCATTTTATTACAGAAGAGAGAGAAATCTTGCATTTTGATATGGTTGTTATTTCCCCCCAAAGTGTGAGAAAAGCATAACATGTTTTTTTTTTGTTGTTGTTTTTTCATCATGAGTTAACCCGTTACAACCAATAGCCTACATAGCGAGATAACTTTAATGAGATACAGCAAGTATGAATTAAGTTGCTTCGTATTTAATTAATTTATTTGAACATAGCCTAATACGATTTAAGCAACACACTCATTAATCTTAGATCAATAACACAAACATGTTATATGATGATTTACATAACGCAGGGGAAAGATGTAGACTAGATGTATTTATTTTTAACAGGCTATAGGGCTATGTGTTGTTGAATATTTGAACGGAGAATAAAGAGGCGCCGTATGTTTCACGCGTAATGTCTCATGCCCGGGATACCCGTCCGACTCGTCACTTTTGGCTCATATTCTGCATTTCTTCCCGAATCCAACTCAAATCACTTTCATTTTGTGGCTTGTCAAGCCTCCAATTTAGCGTGGTAAGAAAAGCAGGTCATGGTGCGCCCGGAGGGATGAGCGCCAGCTGCTCAGTGACCAGTCACACCTACAACTCTGCTATTCAGGCATTCATTCATCAAAGAGTCCAACAGCATTTCGAAACATTATTATTATTATTATTATTATTAGCCTATTATAGTTGAGCCTTGTTAGGATTTTGCATGTCACACAAAATCAAGAGCAACCGACTCGTTAATGTTCTTGCTGAATGGAATTATTTTGATTGTTGCTGTTGTTATTTACTGCCTTTAACTTTATCCTCTTCTGTAACTCCAATCCAACCATCACATGCCGGGTTCATGTCCTATAGGCATATTTAACATTGGCATAAACACATTAAGACGCTAGACTACAGAAACGCTGTAATCAAATTAAAGAAGAAGAAGAAGAACTAGAAGAACATAGCCTACTGTTATTGTAATAAAAAACAGCAAAAATAACAAATCATTGTGTTTAATTAAAATTCTCAAGGATATAGTTAGGCTCTTTTTTTCATTATACATAATAGCCTACTATTAGGCCTACATTTCAGCCTGACCATTAATTGGAAACATTTTAAAACTGCCGACTGTAATTATGTCGTCATAATAGTACGTAATGACGTGTCTTTAGGGCAGCTGATGATTAGGACCTGCTGTCAGCTGCTGAAATGAAACGAACCAGCCGAGCGTGCACAGCGACATGACTCGCTATTGTTCGAGGCTTGTCAACATATTAACCTGAATTCCCTGCAGTCATCCACTATACCGAATTAGTGCACTAGACAAGGAAAGGGAACTCAGGGAAAAAAAAGAAGGCGGACTAATTGAAAAACAATTGGCGGGAAAGCGCATTAATTAATAGGCTCTATACCGCATGTCAGATGATGCCCCGAGAGCTTGAAGCCCTTTGAAAAAACCGTCCATTAGAAATAATTTAGAGCGAATGGGCGAGCTAATTTCTCATTAACCTTTGTTATAAGACCTAGTTCCACATAATTAGTAATGATACAGTTGCAGTTTCACCTTTATGTTTTAAAACAAACGCTGTTTAAAATCATAGTATACAAGAAATACAGATATAAACACTGAGACAGTGGAATGGATTTCCTGCTCCATAAAAGCTGACTGTGGAGAACCTCAGACAAGCCATACAGATATAATTGAATGTGACAAGGGCTAAAACATATTTTTGGAGCACCAAAATGGTGCATCCCAAACAGGTTTCATCCTTGTCAAAATGTATTGATTTCTCTGGTTTTGTGGAGTGGTTGATGTCTCTCTTACTCAGCGGTCAGCCGGAGAGGGTTGGTTCAAGCGGGTTCAAATGGTGGGCTGATACTAACACCTCATAACCAGTTTGTACAACTGGATTTAACTTAGGCTGCCTCTCATTGTTCTAGAGATACTCTAGAGGCAAAGTACTCTGCCCTGTTTTTTTGTTTTGTTTTGTTTTTTAAGTAAACTACACTTAAGTTACGGTGTTTGTCCAATTGATTTGTCCAATGTATTTGAATAAACCAAAAAAAAAAAAAAAAAAAGTTATCTTAACTTTTGGGAGTAAGTAAAACTCAAAAAAAAAAGCCCATGCCAAAAAGAAACAAACTAATGAGTTGATCACATTACATAAAATCATGAGATACTGTGTAGATTGCTCACATTTTAAATTATCTACATTTAAAGACACAAAATACACCTACATGCATATTCAATACTATTTTTTTTTATTATTATTATTATTTATTTTGTGGGACGGGGAGATGGGTAGCAAAGGGGGGAGAAAGAGAAGGAACGGAACAGAGAGCTCGAGCTTGTGGCGACCACGAAGGTGATGAATTTCTCTTGGCCACAATCAGTGCACCTGGGTTTCCTTTGGTGTATCCAGAGGTAAATAATTGATGGGAGGATAAAAGCGTTTGTAAGGGGGAGTGAGACATTCAGACAAGGGGTGAAAACCCGGCCAGAGCCCCCTCTACCATGCCCCCCTATCAGCCTGAGTCTGGCCCCTTGTCGTTTGGTGGCCCCCTCACACCGCCCCCTCGGACGAGCGCTTGAAGTGCAAATCTGTGTTCTGACTTGTTCCTGGTTGCTGTCAGCATGTTTTCCTCTTGTCAGTGGCGATTGACTGGGGGCTCGTCTCACCCTTGTGCCGGGACTGTAGCGGGATCATTGACAGGCCAGTGACACTGCCCAACCAGATAATGGAAACCTATTGATTTTTTTGTTCTCACACTCTCTCTTTTCTTCTCTCTCTTTTTCACAGAGGAAGTGAAGGCTCTTACACTTTAGGAATGACCGAAAGCAAAAGCAAGGGCAAGGTCGACAACGGCGAGGGCTCGGTCACTGGTCCTGATCCCTGAGTTGCTCCTGCCATTTCAGAGGAGGGAAGTCAAGACAAGTGGCAGTTTTAGGAGACAAGAAAACACTAAGAAAGGGTTAAAAGAGTGTCCATCCATCAATCAATCAATCCATCAACAGTATCTCCTGGTGTTTGTGTCAGGTGCACCTGAGACTATGATCGGAAGATACATGTAATGTGAGATAAACCCTCTCTATCCTTCCTGCGGTCCCTAGTCTACCTTTGTCACAACTGCGCCAATGAAATATTAAGAACATGCTTATCCGCCAGAGGGCAATTTTAATTACCACCTAAGGTTACACCATTAATATGAAACAACATAGCATGCAATCTTTTCCTTATACATTGTGGAGGTTGGATTTAACAAATAAAATACGGTGATTAATAGAAAGCCCCTTTCTTGTTTTCCAAATGCCTCCTGATTCAGATAAGATGTGGTCTCTTGCACACCGAGAAGTGATGACACTTGTATACTGTTTTAATGGAGGAATCTCCAGAGAGCAGGCCTCTTTGATTCACAGCCTAATGATAAGCGTGCTCTGGTCTGTCAGCGGCACAGCCCCGTGGCAGATGGCTGGTGTGGATCTTACACATTTCTTTATGTTCCTGCCTCCCCCCTCGTCCACCTCATTCTTAAAGCTGCCAATGGTATAATGGAAAAACTCAATCCTGGTCATGGTTAGCTCAATCTCATTATAATCCCTCGTTTTTTATTCATTCGGCCCTTTGGGACACTGTCTGCCCACCATGCAGCTTCCAGCCTTGGTGGAGTGCCTTTTGATTCGGCCAGGAGAGCCTAATGAAGTCACAGAGAGATACAATTATTTCCCAAAGCAGGGGCATTAATGTACTCCAAATTCCCTCCGGAGGAACGTGATGACAATTGGTTTGTACAGCTTTGATCGCCAGTCTAAGCCCTGCCCGGGACAAACTGTGAGGTCGCCTCCCGGTCCAGACGCTTACTGATGAACCCCGGTCAAGCCGCTTTCTCTGATATTATCAGAGCTATTCCTATACACAAAGACAGAGCTGATATCATGGAGATCCTTGATACTTACATAACAACAGTGTTGGACAGAGTCAAAGTGGCAGTGTAAAGTAAATAAGTATTAGAGCAGAAAAAGATTTAAATCACAATTACATTTTAATTGGCTATTAGTGACTTAACAGAGACATAAATACAACGTGTTAACGCTTGCTCGGCTCATTAACACATTGTATACCTTAATTGATCGGTATGTGCTTGCACATTATCATCACCAAGTAATGGTACATAGTTACATGGTAACTATTTGAAGGGTTGACCAGGGCATGGAGGACCCTTGCTCCATTTGGTCTTTACAGCTTTATGTACAATCAAATGCTAAGAAATCATTTACCTCAGAAAGAATGAGTGGTAAAGATTCCCTGTGGTATCCTAAAGTAAAACATGATAATTAGTTGCGTTATCATACTTTTTTTGTGATATACCTTACATTGTAGCACCATAAAATGATGAGCAAGAATAGCATTTGCAGGGATTTCAGCAACTTACAACAATAATATAGAACAATGACTTTTTTGACATTATATAGACAGAACTAATATTGCATTATGACAGTATTGCCCATGATATTACTAAACAACTACAAAGCTTTGAAAAATATTGAATGATGTATTCATAAAGTTCACAGTTCATTTCTTTGATAATAGCATTAAAAATCTGGTAATAGGCTGCGTTACATGTTTTGGGCTCTAATGCCCAGTATACGCAATATGACATTTTTTCCCTAATGTGTTAAATGATGCATAAGAGTAAATATAAGAATTTTTAACCAGAAATAAAGCACTACTGTAGATATATTATTATGTTAATATACTCTCTTAAAAATTGGTTATACATGTTTTTTATCAGTGTAAATAAACTTTGCAGCGCAAAATTACAGTAAATAGCATTAAGTCAAGTGATCTTGATCTCGACAGTCATAGTGCCATGTTCTAAACAGTGACCTCTGAATTCTACTATCTTGGATAGTTTCTAAAATCTAGCTGCTGGATTTTAGACTTGCAAGAACTGCAGTCTACAGCGAGACTGCCTAATGTGCACATCCAAGATCTAAATATAGCTGAACTCTAAATCTATGTTGCAAATAGCATGCCCTTAAGAATAACCGAAGATCGATACAATAAAATTGGGATATAAAACAAAGAGAAAAATGAATAATATGCAATATAAGAAAATCTTTCATTTATATTATATATATTTCTATTCTGTATTCATATATAGAGATGTATATGCAGTATTATATGTGTATTTGTTTATGAACATGTGCAGAACAGGTGTACAGCGAGCGTAGCTGGTGTGTAAACGTGGCTTAGGAGACCCCCTCAGGCAGACTGAGAGGAGGGTGTGTATCCAGGAGCAGGCGCTCGGGGGGAGATGGGGAACACAGCTCTTTACACAGCGCCGTAACCTCCACCATACCTGCACCCACGCCGGGGATACTCGTGTGCATAAGATGCCTCTGCAAGTGCTTGATCCAGTCTTCCTGAATAGACTGAGGACCCTGGAAGATCAGATCACAGAACCTGGGGGAAAGAAAGAAAGATATGAGAGCTGGTAGGAGAGAGTGTGGTGATGAACTACCGGAGTGCTCTAAAGTACCTGCAGGTCATTCTGTAGATCACTTCAGAGGCGGCGTGTGAAGATGAAAACGCCTTCCTCTTTGGCCCAGGCCTTGATCTCGGCCTCTTCTGTTTACAATCATATGCTGTGAAACAAACAAAGTAATTATAATCAATGAAAAGCTGAGAGGCTAGATGATTAAATTAGAATAGATTGGAAAAGCAGGTACGAAACCCTACTTGTTCCTTCTACTAAGGCAATTTTCTTCCGTCGCGCATACGCTCGAAGATGATTGGACAGGCTTACGCCGCTGTGGAACGTTGTGTTGCAGTGGATGCAGATCTTCTTATTCACTGCAAACTTCTCTGGATTACACATAAATAAAAAAGTTTTGAGCTAATGAGTATTTAAATAACAGTTAAATAACCTCATGCTTTTTTTTTCTGTAGCTGCACTCCACTCATGACTGCTCTTTAAATAGCAAAAGCATGGTTATATGGCTACATGAGTGTGTAATTTAGAAAAGGAACACAGCAGCTTGAAGAAAATAAAACTGTGATTCCCTGAGTGTCATCACCTCCCACTCCATCTGTTTTCATATAATAAAGATCGGCTGTGCACTCTGTTTTTGAGGACATGTAGTTGCACTATATATTCTCAGCAAGTATCTGCAATCAGTTTGATGGTTTGTTTGTTTGTTTTTTAGGGGGCAATGTTTGAAACTACTCATCTGCTCTCATTGTACTTTCAGATGAAATGTATCCAGTTAATGCAAATCTACAGCTGTTATATGAATCTTGAAGCTCTGGAGATCGTAATAGAGGAAATACAACAAATACAAACTAGAACTGTCAACTGATCAGTTTTAATAAAATGAATTGCATGATTCAAATGATTGAATTAATCTCAATTAATTACTTTCCAGTTTAAAGCTGCAGTATGTAAGTTTTGCCTCTTTATCGCCACCTCTGTTTGAAACCTGCAATTGCAGTTATTTGCGGAATTATCATCTTTATGTGGGTTGTGCATCAGCACGGCTCCTCAGTGCGGATGAATCTAATGTTTCCTGTCAGTCAACACATCGGTGATACTGTAGTTTAGAATCACAGATTCTACATCTTGAAAGTATGACCAAAATAAGAATTTTCACCGGAAAATGTCATCTGAAGGAGTAAATAATAAATCTGTCACTTTTGTTCTGACCAACTGTGAAAAAAGCATAAATAGTGCTGCCAATGGTGATTAAATCTAACTCGCTGCTTAACTACCATAGTACGATACATCGTTGAAGAAATCAACTAGCTAGTCACGACCTAGTGTTTACCAAAACCGTATTGTCGCAAATATGTTGTTCAAATGTCGTTGGTTAATGATGTCACGCAGGTGGTGGATAATAACCTCTATTAATGAATTAGTTTGAGATTTAATTAATAGATTTTTTGCTATAAATTACGGACATGACATCTGAGGACTGATTCTCTTTTTTCCATTTCTATTTTGCTTTATTTCCAATATCGTTCTAACATACTAGAGCTCCGGTTTGAACAATGTAAGGCTGAACACAATCGTCATTTTTGCTGCGTAAGATTCTCCAGCTTTGCTGTTGCTGAGCAACCGAAGTGCAAGCTATTAAAGCTCTGCCCTCTTTTAGACAGCTCTTTTGCATTTAAAGGGACACTGAGCATGTTTTTGCTCACATCAAATAGGGGCAAATTTTACAAGCTCTAATAAATGATCTGTGGGGTATTTTTAGCTGAAACTTCACAGACACATTCTGGGACACCAGAGACTTTATATATTACATCTTGTGAAAAGGGGCATAATAGGTCCCCATTAAATTTATATATATTCGAAATAAAAGATATAGATTGTACTGAATGTCAGCATGCTTATTTTGCTCCAGATAAGGATTTATTAAGTCCACATGTCATGCAAACAAGAAACTATGCTTCTAACCACAGGTTGAAAGCAGTCGTTCCAACCATACAACTTTGCAATGCTGTTTGCAAATGTTCGTTGGAACTTTGTTTTCTGAAAACACCAATTTGTTGAGAAATGCTGAAAACAGCCGAACTTGTGACCATAGTTGGCTAACGATGCTTTTGGGAAACACACAACTATGTGAGGTCATTTTAGGAGCCATTCACACTATTGTTTTGTTTCTTTCTTGTATTGTTCTGATAATAGGACAATTTTATGATTGATTGATTGTACCAAATGTTGAATTGATAGCCCTAATTCAAACAAAATGCATCTTCATTAAATTAAAAATACACATATGAACAAAGTCATGGTCTTTTGGTCACTCTGGGTAATAGTGACAAAAGGACATACACAAAACTCCTTTTGAGATTACATTTTCTTATTGAAATTGTGACTTTTAAATTGTGATTTTTTTTCTTAATAAAATAAGACAAAAAAAACAAAAGAAAAAAAAAACAGGCATGGGCAATGACATCCATGCCTGCTTTCTTTCTTGATTAAGAAAAAAAATCACAATTTAAAAGTCACGATTTACAGGTATATATATATATATATATATATATATATATATATATATATATAAACTACTCTGAAATACACAAATGTCCTTTTTTTTCTTTTTTTTTCTAACTGGCCTCAGTAAACTTCCTGCAATAGTTGTCAGTGTTCCACCTCCAATCAGAGAGCAGAACATAAAGCTACAGACCTGATTATATGAATCTGGTTGAACAATCGAATCAAATTTACTAATCATTGTATATCCAATTAAATTGGACAACCTGTGAAATAAATTTGATTGTGAAACTTTATTAATTAGTTTTTTTTGTTTTTTTTATTAATGAAATAGGAGTTTTATTTGGGTACGCATGAAACAAAGATGTGCAAATACAGCTGATGTGTTTCCAGTAGTACATAAAAGAGCGCTATGCGTTTTACATTTGAATTTCAAAGCCACTTTTGATGACATTCATTCTTTTTGTACCTGCTACAATATTTCAATGAGTGGCAAACTTTTACCCTGCACTCTCTGAATCTTGTGTTCCCTCTCTCTTTTAATGGCATCAACTGGCAACTTCAAGGTTACAGGAAGAGAACTTTGTCTTAAATATGAGGCGTCTGCCATACATATTTAATATGGAGTGTATGACTGAAATTGGGTTTTAGGTGCACTGTAAATAATGAAGGCAGTAGAGGTGGAAAAACATATGAGAGCGGCTGTGAAACAAGGCTGTGCAGTCATGCTACACTGTATTGATCATCTCTATCCATGCTTACTGTAAATATCTCAAATCAATGCTACAGCACTTAACAAACTACTTTATTATTTGCACTTCAAGGGCTATAACTATTAACAAAAGACTAACAACAATAAAAATCCTATGTTGTGGGAATAAAGAATGTTCAACACTGGATTGTGACCCAGATATCTGAAACCTCACCTGTCTGTCACTCTCAGATTCTTTGATTCAACATCACTCGAAACAAGACAGATCACACGCTCAGCTGTCAGTGAACAGGCAAAAGATTCTTGTTATGGAGGGGTTTTGTTTTCACTAAAATTGCTCAGTATCAATGGTACTTCCAAGCTCTCTTTGTCCGTTTACAATGCATGAGAAAACAGAAATTAATGGCCAATTACGAGCCTAATTATTTTTCAGCATCTAACCTTAATGCTAAATGGGCATATGTAATTAAGTTTAAGTAAGGTATTGTCATCTTAAACATGAAATTTACATTTCTGAGCCACTAGGGACACCAAAAATAATTAAAAAAATAATAACCTCTTTCTGTTGTTTGCCAAAAGAACTGTGACTGGTGCGCTATATTCCAAGCTTCAGTAATGGTACGATATCTTTGTGTAAGGAATTATCCATTGATAATTTCCCCTCAATAAATCTCTAATAGCTGTAACTGAATCAGTTCCGAGCTGTGTTTTTTTTTTTTTTTTTTTGACATACTCAGTCTTTATGAGGTGTTGTTTTCACACAGTTGCGAGTTTATATCTTACAGTTTTGACTTCTATCTTATATCTCACAATTCTGAGAACAAAAATATCAAAATTGTTTGATAAAGTCATAATTAGCTTTATTTTTTTATTCAGTGGTGGAAACATGCTTCCACAGGACAGACGTGAGAGTGAGATATTTTCATATTTGGGTGAACTATAACTTTACGGAAGTCTAGGTACAGCTTTTCAAGCATATCGAACATTGGTTTGTTGGTTTGTTTAATGCTATTATCAAAGAAATTTAGTATCTCTGAACAAACGCATAAAGCTAACCAACTTTATGTATTTTGGTTGAGAAAAAAAAAATTCTGTCACTGACTGGGGGTCTAATTATTACCCTGTTCACCTATATCTCAGAGACACTTACACAAATGTAAGCTGTTGGTGAGAAAACACATAATTAGAAATGAAATGTTTCATCATTAATTTGAGGGCTATTTCTTCATCAAGAGACTAGTAAGGTCTTAAAATTTTAAATAAAGGCACTTTACTGAATCTTGTTACTGAAAGAAACTGACACGATTGAGTGATTGTGTGGTTCCTAACCTTGGCTCCAGGTAGGATCCAGCTTCACAGATGGTGATCTGGGTATACTGCCACTAGTGTAGGAGATGGTCAAAGGAGTCCTGGCATCCTCATCCTCCATTTCCTGCTCCACTTTCGTATTTCCCAGAAGATCCTCTAAAGTGCTAGATCGGACCTCATCGGCCCTCTTCCTCTCCCTGTCGACCTGGGGGGACCTGATCATAGTCCATTGCCCTTGGTCTGGTGTGCCAGCGGCATGATGGATCTTCATGGGAATGCCAGAGGATGTAAGAAACAGTCCATCGCTGCTGGCAAACTTTTGAGAAACAAAAGGTTTTGATAAGTGTGGTCTGGAACCAAACACCCTCATAATGTTCCTGTACTCCTCCTCATCCTGAAGAAGTTCTGTCAGAATGCAGAGAGGTGACTTGCTAGCGCCCGAAATAGGCTTGCCAATCCGCTTCAGGTGACCCCGCACATGATTGGAGAGGCCGGTCTTAGTGTCAAACCAGCCCAGGCACAGCGGACAGGTGTGCTCGGTTTTAGACTCTGGCTTATCTGCCATGATGAAAGCACATAATTACTTTAAATTAGGTAACATGTAGAAATGTTTGTACACATACATAAATATAAGTTATGCATGTGTGATTTTAGTTTTAGAGCATTATCTAAAATCACAATGACTTGAACAAGGAAAGGTGAACAATAATCACCTTTTCTGATTCTGCGATTCACTGAGGGAATTTTTCTGCGTATGCGAGGCTGGCGGTCCTGAGATGCCACTTGCTCAGGTGACACCACGTGACGAGCATCATAACTCAGCCCAACCCTATGTAAATGTCCTCTCACATGGTTAGACAAGCCCACCCCGGACTCAAACACTGCGGGGCAGTAGGGACAGCACTTCCTGCCAACCATAGACAAAGGGCTGACAATATACTCTGCATAAGGATCGCTTTGCTGATAAACAACCTGATCAGGGTTATCCTCACTTATTATACTCTCAATACTTTCCTCCTTCACTATAAATGTACAAATATCATCACTGTCATCCACTCTGCTATTGTCTGGATTAGTAAGATTGGAATAGTCCAGAATGTTGTTGTTGAGTGGGATAAAATAATCACTGGGGGTATTGCTATAAAACTGATCTTTGGTGCAGTCGCTGAAATCCTGAGCACCTTCATTGTCATCTCCCTCTTGTGGTGTACTAGGGTCCCATTGTGGAGACTCAGGCTCACATTTTGGAAGACGCATATGAGGAATATTGGCATGGGTGTTGCGATATGGGATTGACATTTTTCTTTTTGACGGTATTTTGTGCCTCAGCGGTTGCAGCGCTAAAGTACTGCCAGTTGAAGGATCTTTGGGACGGCTCTCAGTGCCAGGGTTCAGACAAGCTGCTTTACTCATGATCTCGGTTTTTGTTGCAAGATGTACGTCAAAGCTGGAAAGATATTTTGTCCTCTTTTCTGAGACAGCGCTTTCATATTCTTGATTGTCTTCTTCGACATACGGGAGACCTGTTGTCACGTCTATTTTCTCTGTAGGCAGAGGGGATAATTTGCTTGGCTTGTCACTTCTCAGTGAGAATGGTGACAGCTTGTTTGCTGGGCTGCCAGAGCTCCATTTGATCAGCGAAGAGCTGAAACCGTCACAGGCTTTTTGTGTTTCTTTGCTTCTCACATTAAGGTCAGCTGAGCCATTGGGCCTAAAGGGCAGCTCACCTCTGTCCCTAACAGACCGCTTCTCTGTGCTTTGAATCTTTGGCATCAGTAAAGATGAGTCCTTGGTTTTAGGTTGGTCAAACAAAGCTTTTATGTGATCATCCATACTGCGGTGTGGTTGAGGTTCATAACTCTCATAATATGGCTGCCCGTGGATGAGCTCCACATGCTTTCTGAGACTATATCTATTCGTACTTGTAAATGTGCAACTTTGACATTCAAAAGAGTTGCCACATGTGTTGTGGTGAGCTGAACACTCATGTGCCTCCATTGCAGTCGTAGTCATGTGATCACATTCCTCACAGCTATAAGACAACTTCTCATTAGTTTTGCCATGATGGACAAAAGTTTTGGGGCATTTCGTTCCAAAGACACACTGGGGACACTGAAGGCAAGCTCTTCTTCCCTCGACATCTATCTTACTGAAACCTTTAATCTCTTCCATCAGCCTCTCCCTCCGCACCTGGTGGATTATAATGTGCTTTTGCAGAGAGGTTAGGTCTCGGAATGAACGCCCACACTCTCTACATATAAAGGGTCGGGGAACGTGTTCTTGTCTCACCTTTTTATTCCTATCTAAATGATACATCATATGCCTATGCAAATGCCTTTTCTCCTTGAAATTATCGTTGCACTTTGAACACGGGAAGAAGGACAGCTCTTCGCCTGTTTTTGTCTCTGTCTTTAACCGTGCCGATTTTTCACCCATGTAGGTGTTTGTTTCTACGTCGCTGCCGCCTTCATCACATCTCTCTTCCTTTTCGCTTGAAATTAGCTCCTTCATGGCAGCTGACTTGTCGCAGAATTTCTCCAGGCGCAAGCCGGCATATGCTTTCAAACTTTCCGGCTCTTTCCTGAAGGCATGTTCTTTGTTAATGGACGACTCAAAATCTGAGTCTTCGGCAGACAGGGAATTCTGGGATGCGTAATCAAAGCCATCATAAACCTGTCCTCCAGTGTCAGCCCTCTCCATGGCACGATTTTTACGCATCCTCCGTCTTTGGTTGGCAGGTGGAGCTCCATCAATCTCCACCTTTGTTCTTACCTCATCACCTGCTACACTGCTTTTCAACAGTATCCGCATGAACTTCTCCTGCAGGCCCCAAGTTAGACCATCACAGTCATCAGAAGAACTCTCTGACAACTCAGAATCAAAGTCCCATAAGCACCCTGCTTTGATTCCCTTTCTAGCCAACAGTCGGCTGATTGGCCTGTTATCCAAGCCTTCCCCCACCAGCACATCTAGGGGGGCCTCACCGTCACTGTTGTTTGATTCAGATGAGGCCCGTGCGGGCTGCACTTTTAGGGCGCACCCTTCTGCTTTCTGCCGGGTGTCTGATTGAAGCTCACTGGGAGGCGGTAACACCTCAGGGCTAGTGTCTGTCCCGGGCAGAGGGGACATGTCTTTGTTGTGGACGCAGGACTCCTCTGAGGTACAGTGTGAAGCAGCTCCATTAACAAGTGCTCCTGAAGGCAATGAGTCGTTTGTGCTGGGGGCAGCAGGGACGCTACCACAGACAAATGGGTTCGGCTGGACTCCATTTAAAGGGTTTTGGTGACTGTCCAAGGGCAGGGGCTCTGGTGGATCCAAGCTGTTATTGTTGTTGTTGGGAGAAGATGTGCTTGTCAACTCTTGAGTGTCAGAGGAAGATTCTACCTCTTTGTCTTCCTCTGTGCTCTCTTTTACTGCCGCCATAACGGAGACAACACAATCTGTGAAAGAGAGACAAGTGATCAGTTTTTAAATTCGCATCTCCTTATAAGGGTCAAAGACATGGTGGACTGTGTCCTTGATAAAGAAAAGGAAAAAACACATGTGCCAAGTTCTTAGACAAGTACTATTTGTATTCATGTTTGTTTCATGTGTTTTTTAAACTTTTCAAGAAATGCTTCAATTTAGTGAAAATAATAATAATAATAATAAATAAATGTATTAATTGACATTTATTATCTTGTTATTTTCCAAGATAATACATATCAATAATATTCATTAAGAAGGACCTCTCTATGATATAATTTCCTGTTGCATTTTTTCCCCTGCATATTTCTGTATGTTGTTTGGAGCACATGACCTTGTAGGCTGCACCACATACCTTTGCTGCTCAAAATAAATTCAAATATTAATAAGCAGTTAGGCAGTTCTGTTAAAATACCATTATGATACAAGGACAGTTGTTTCAATGATTTTTAATTCAGAAATTGAAAACATCACAAAAGAGTTCATTCATGTATTAATTTACGTATTCATGTTTTGTTTTTTGTTTTTTTATAAATTCATAGATCCTATGAAAAAAAAAATGCATCCTGAATATAGGGAACATTAAAGAATTTAGAGCTCTCTAAAATGTACTAATAGTGTCCTAAAGAAGATGGCCGTCTTTTTTTCTTCTTTTTTTTTTGCCACAATAAGTCCCAAACACCCACTGTCACCACTTCTTTTCACAACACACCCCAATGTTAGCCCTGGAAGTCCTGGTGAGGAAGCTTAATTATGTGAATGCACCTCTGGGATCTAACCTTCCTGTTTCTCCCACCAAAGTTCTCAGCCGTCTGCTAAAATTGACCAATTTCCATGGGAACAAAGCACACCACCAATAAGATCATATTATTCTGTCTTATCACTCTCTGATGGTGCCAAAGCACATCCCAGCACGAGACTGTTGTTGCTTCAAACCTGACAAATTGGCACACTGCACAAACATACACAGAGAGACAGACAGACACACACACACACACATTCAGGTAGAAATGCTCCCGTTCATGGCTAGCCAGAGAAATATACCTCAGGTGTCATCAGCCGATCTAATTATATTTGATGGTTTTAAACAGCTCGACACCAGCAAACCTGTGGGACAACAGGACTGTGTTTAAAGGGTGTGTTAAAGGGGCCCAGGCTTGCTGTTGTCCTGCTAGGCCACAGTGTATGCTCTGAGGATTTGACATTCAGCACTAGCTGCTCTCAACAGGAAGCCGCGTTGCTAACGAAGTGTTAAATTCAGTGTTAATGAGTGGCTTCACTGTTACCACCTCCTAGGTAAACCTTCCGAGCTCCATATTCTCTCCATCTGTTGGGGTGTGAGGGGCTTTCGGAGGGAGAACAGACGCTCTGCATTTAAAAACGAACTTCACTGCAAACCCCTAAACAGCAGGGTGGCAAAGCCTCAGAATATGATTTTAGCTTTAAATTTACAGGCCTCATTAGCTTCCAGTTTCCACACTGATCTGTTCCATACATAACAAACAGGGTTCAACTGCAATGCGTCTTTTAAAAATTCATTCGCTTCTATTTACTTCATTTAGTCAATGTTAAAAGGCTGCCTTTGCCTTGCTGGAAGCTATTTACAAGGATTATGAGCTTAAATACATTTACGCTCAGCGCGAAGATCAATCTGAAGCGATTAGCTCTTTTTCTCAATCTCGCTCTAACTCGCTTTCTTCCCTCCTTGAAATATGCTCAGTAATGAACATGTTTGAATTCACAAACAACAATGAATCAGAGGAGGTCCCCCCGTGATCAGTCTAAATTAACTGCACAAGTAAAAGAGCACTTAACACTTACACGACACACATATGTCATGTGCTCTCTCTCTCTCTTTCTCTCAGCCCTTATTCTTTCCATCAGCACTTGTTCTAACACTCGAGTTGCACCTCATCTTGAGGTTACTGCTGAAAAAATAAGAGGTGATAATTGCATATTATCATTACACATTATTCTAGAACCCCAGAAGGTAAACTTTTCTTGGATATTTATTAATCATATGAGAACACAAACTACTTGCTATTTTCCATATGGGTGTCTTTAACTTTTTCCCCCCACCTACTAGACTTGTATGTTGGTGACAAAAGGCCAAAAGTTGGAAGTGTATGTTTTAAGAATACAATTATATAGTGTACTACAAATGCAGAAAACCATAAAGTATGTTCTATAAATATGAGACACATTCACAGAACTCAAATTAATCTCTATTAAAAAATAACTTCTTAAAGTAGGGTGAAAGCACAGACCTATATTGCATTTTCCTTCTATATTTTTTCCTAACGCATTCAAGCTACGTGACAGAAATTGATTACCCAAACACTTCAGACTCATTCAGTTGGATAAAGCTGTGAAACCTCTCATATTTCCTTCAGACTCTTCCTCTAAAAGAGAGGACTACACCAAAAATCGGAAAGACCAGGTGGGAGAAGTCATTCAAAGCAGTTAACTGTATATGTGAATCGGCAACATGCCCAACTCTATTTTACTTTATCCATTACTCTCTCGCTCTCTTTCTTTCTTTTACCTGCCCTTCTTTTCCCCATCCTCTCTTCCTCTATCACAGAAAAAAAAAAACTTCTAAACAAAGAAGAGAGGCCATGGCCCCTCAAGTACAGAGCAGAGAATCTTCCTCGGTTAATGGGAGTTATTGATTTGTTTGACACACTGTGAATTTATGATGCCGCCTCTCAAGTGTGAGAGACTAACAAAGCTCGGCTGTGAGCAAACAAACAGGTAGCTATTCAACCTGACACCTCACAGAGACTGAGGAGAGCCTGTCTTTCTCTTCTTCTCTTGCCATGTTGAGGAAAAGCGTTGAGAGCAACTCAAACAGTGTCCTTAACACACAGAGCAGCAGTGACTGGAGGAAACTCTTGCTGGGTTTCGCAGCACATGCAGCTGATGGGACAAGAGATGTTTTGGGAAAGATTTACTTTTTGCACTCATACATTTAGGAATTTCATATTATACTTTGATTAATAAGTAAATCAATTACTTGTAAAATGATTTTAGAGATCTCAGTCTGACTATTTAATCATCACACCGTACAGTAGGTAGTCAAACCAAAATGCCTATTACATCAGTACATGCACAGGTACAATCAAATCACAAATGTTAATGTTTAATATGGAACATTTAAAACATGACCCTTTGACCTAACCTTTCCACATAAACAAAGCCGCTTCACTGCACTGCAAAACCAAACAGTGAAATTAATTAAATGAAATTAGTTTCACTCAAATAATAATTAAAGTTCATTACACTTAATAGAAAAAAAGTTGTGTGAAATCAAAATTTCATTGTAGTAAGCCGAACTTAATATGATTGAGTTGAGTTGCAGCAGATTTCTAATTCCCAGCATGCTTTGTGTCAGACTGTAGTTATTGCGTTATTGTGTGTGTTTTTGCACAAGATTAACATAGGGAGACATAAGTCAGTGTTTAATGTTGTGTTCTGTTGGAATTTACAGGGGGTTCTGTTATGTTAGTTTTGTAGGAATACCATTTTGGTGAAGATTAGAGCCTGTGGTTAGGTTGAAGATGGGCTGCAAAACTTTTAAGACTATATACTATCCGTTGTTTGATTATATACATGGAAGTATATATTGACAGTCTCTTTGATAGTTATAATAGCATGTGTTATTTGCTATCTAATATTTAACCAAGATATGAATGCAATGTTTATGTAAAAAAACTGTATGTAATTAACATTATGATGAGTTGGGCGAGGCTGAGAACTGTGGGATGCCGGTGATGTGATTTCTAATGAGAGACACCTGTGCACCACACTAGCCTTGTTCCGCTTCCACGACTCTTGGCCCTGCCCCACTTATCACAAAAATGTTAAGTTCTACTAACTTTAAAAAATGAGTTACTTGAGGTATTAAGTTTCCTCAAATGTCAGGCAAATGTCTCATTGAGTTTTACAGTGTGACTGAGTTATAGGAAAGCAAACATATGTCGGATAGCTGTCATGTGCTGCACACAATACAGGTACCATACATTACAACCCTTGACAGTTTTTGATTTGGTTTTTCCCCCCTCTTTTCCCATCGTTTGGAAAAGAAACTATGATGCGCAGAGAGTGGCAAGAATCCAATTTCTTTTGAACGCTGTGTGGAAATTGAGAGCTCAGCAATAAATCTGCTTCAATACACAATCTCCACAGAGCGCAGGGGCAGCTACCTTAGCGATCTCTCCCTCTGTGTCTAACAAACCGCTGCTTAACCAGGAGCCAAGGCTGCCAACTCTAAGGTATTGGTTGCCACAGCACTGCAAAAGTTGCATTTTCCAAGGGGTTGCCATTCATAGCCAAGATGATGCAACGTTGCAACTCTGTAACTCTGGTCCACACAAATTTGGCTCTGGATTTTAAAAACAAAAGAACGCATCCTTCCTCAACCCAAATTAAAAGAGTGCCAACACGTACTCAAAGACTCAATCACGCATCTCTCCTCAATACTCTTTCCTAAAATAGAGCAAGTGAAATGGCTGCTCCTCCTGATGGTAGATTTAGGAACGGGGAGAGGGGAAAGGGGGGTCACTGGGCATGATAAAAGGGGACAGGGAGTGAGTGACAGTTGGGTTAAGACAAAAGTCATGTTCAATAGCAGGTAAGGAACATCAAAAGGCGAGTTCACAGGAAACCTATGCAACCTTATCTAGAAGGAGGATTTTCTGTTGTGTGAAGTAGATTAGTGGTGCCAGAGCTGCTGACATGGCCTCATTTGCTGCCCTGTAGTGTTAGAGGAGGATTAAACCATATAAACTTTGAAGCCTTAAACAATACCTTTCAAAATTAGACGGATTAAGGGAGGGATGTCTGATGGGGATTTCCCGTGGCTTTGTCAGTTTAAAACTTCTCTTTTTTAAAAAGGGAGTAAGAGAGCAAGAAAAAAAGCTGAGCAGGTCTGGGGTTTCAGTTTTAATGAGGGCGCTCTTATCGTGAGCTGGGCAGTGGGTGAGAAGTAGCGCAGGTCGACAGGCCTTTAAACCAGTAGCCTCTCTCACATTAAAGAATGATGCAAAGAGTTTGTCACGTAAAGAAGGGGGCGAAAGTTTTCTGGCAGTTGCATCATTCTGGTATTTTTACATGGCAACACATCTCTTGATGAAAAATAAACATTGATTGTTGCACTTTATCCTGCGTAAAATATGAAAGCAATATGCCATGAAATATACTTCCTCTCAGGTCATGAGTTGCAGGCGCTTTTTCAGCTGTTGTACGGCGTTGATTTTTCTTTTTGTGAAATGTGATGATTACTGGAGATCTGATTTAAATACGGCGGGGCTGCACGGGTACGTATCTGCCGCTGTGATCGAGGGCAGACTCACATACATCTGTCTTGCTTGAGTAGTGTGAAAGAAAAAAGCTAACTTTGTCACTGCCGCTTTGCTGAAGACACGTGACCAATCAGATGAAAGCATGTCAGTGTCAACGCTTGTCTACACGCTGAGGACGGGATCGGGTCTAAGCGAGCAGACATCAATATGCTTAAATTTGGAGAAATGTCAAGCACCGCGGGTTTTGGGATGAAACAACTTTTATTACCTTTTCGTAAAACGTAATGTGCCGTGCAAGCTAAGACATGAGCAACATAATAAAAGTGAAAAAAGGGCAAATAGTGGCAGAGGATTCCTATCTAAATCAGGACTAAACTGACAGATGTAAACACACTCAAACTGACTTTTGTTTAACCAAAACTTAATCTAAAATAACATTCTGCTAATAGAAAACACGACCCATTCTTAACAGCATAAAGCAAAGCTTGCACTTTGTGGTCCATCTCCCTCTGAACAGGCTCCCTTAGGATATTAAAAAATCATCACATTTTTATCAGTCCCTGCTGCTTGTCAATGGCATCTATTAAAGCTGAATGAGGGGGCGGAGCTGCATCCAGACTGGTCATTAACACCAGAGCCCCACTCAATCAGAGCAACTCCCAAACATATCAAAGAGGAGGCTGCATGCGTGCAGAAGGAGAGGTAGGGGGTGTGCTTGGTAGCCTGAGAGAGGCCCCATGGAGAGATGTAAATAACCTCCCGAGAGACTCCCGGCGGGCTGTAAAGAAGATGCTAGCTGGGAGACGACGGGAAGCTAATGAGTATAACAGTAAATGTATACAAACGACAGAAGGAGAGGCCCTCCTTCTTTATTCCAATTAATGTGCTCTTATCAACATCAGGGCACCAAAGCTACTTTCCTTGGTGCACTGTCCAGTTGTACTCAATGAAGTCAAAATGCAGCCGACCAAACCAAAAACATAACAAAATGTGGCATTTGATAAACGAGAGATAAGACAATCTCTTTAAAAAATTCTGTTGAACTATACAAACAAACAGGCATGGTGTAAACATATGCATTGAATTCCAGAACATATGTAAACGTATCAATTCTGAATCGATTTTTAAAGCATTAATTAATTTTTATGGAATCTGTTTGCAAGTGGGACTCAGCATAACAACTAAATATGACTTTTTTGTCACAGATGTAATCTGCACAATTTGAAATTTAACTGTGGTTCTCTTTAGCCACACAAAAGTGTAAAGTAAGGATCATATTTACTTAAATATTTTTTTTATTTTTATTTTTTAAATGCAAGTATTTTTAAGAATATAAGTACAATGTGAAAACATGTATGTACACAATAAGTGCAATGTATCAAATAATTAATTTAAATGAAAGTACATAGTAGTTAAGGCCACCTAATATAAAGTGGGACCATAATAATAATAATAATACTTAAGCCAATAGCTGGCTGTATCAGTATTTCCTACTGGTAACTACACCTGATGACCAACAGATGGCTCTGGCAACTTAACACTGGTCCAGACATTTCTACATCCGAGATAGCACAAAATATCTACATAAAAACAAAGAGACAAATACATAAATAAATAAAAAAAATATTTTATTTTTTTTAAAAGTTTGTGTATATGTCTTTGTGGACAAAAGTAAAAGACTTTCCTTCAAGCATGATATATATCAATGCATCAATATAACACACACACACACACATATATATATATATATATATATATATATATATATATATATATTATATATATATATAACAATAGGTATTCCATACAAATTATGTTTTAGAACCCGCTTGTGATCAACAAATCAATAAGCAAATATCACTGTATGTAATGACTACACTGGTAAACCATTCACACACTCTCATCTAGTCTCTTAATACCACATATAATTCAGTGATCTCTTCCTGACAGAAATGCTCTATAATCGCACATCACCCTGCAACCTCTTTTCAAAGCTCTAAAATATCACATCCAACACCAGGAATAATTGGAAAATTTAATGAGATTGGTGAACCACAACCTTGAAGGATTTCGCAAGAAAAAGGTTTTGGGGGCTTGACAGTTAATTCTCAGGCAAACTTTTGCCTTTACCCTTTCAATCAATAGAAACAGTGGATTTAATTTTGGTTAATTGGTACTCAGTAAGAGACACCCTTCAGGTTCGATAGAACATTCTTACGGCCTTGGTCCTATTGATTCTGGAATCTCTTGTAGGCGCTTACAAACACGTCTGTTCCGATGGATTGTGTTCCTCTGCAGTCATCTTTTCTTTTTTCTTTTTTTAATACGAGAACCTGCGATAAGAAAAGGAGTGGTATAAAAGTAATTTCACTGAAGTATGTTCAATTTACCTATTATCATGCAGTACAAAACAAAAAAATCAGGATTTTTTCAGCTGTACTTAAGACTAAGTAGCACTGTCATATTGTGACCAACATTTCATACTGATACAACTATGATTATTTAAAACAGACTATGAATGGCAGAGCAGTAACTGAATCTTCAGAGAGAGGCATTCATATCTTTAACTGTAACCAAGTTTAGCACCCCGCAGAGCATTAGTGATCAAATTCTGGCCCCTAGTGGTGAAGTCATCATCAGTGTGAGATCTGGAGCCTGAGGCAGCTGCAGTCTGTAGCATTTGGTGAGCTGAAAGATTTTACGTGTGTAACTTCCCTCATAAAGTCTTTAATAGGTAGAAGTGTTCTCATTTGCTTATCCAGGGTGTAGATAACTGACTGCCGGGGCACCCATGCCATATCTGTTTCAAAGTTGTGAGAATTGCGCTAAGAGAGAGGCAAGCTCTCAACTTGGATCGAGACTAACCGGTGACAATCACATCTGTCAAATAATTTTGGCACACATCCCAAGACAAACTTCAGAGACAAAGATATCTTTTGAATGCAGAACGCAGACAGGTTAACATTTTTTGCACTATCATCTCGATTCTGTTGGATCATTGTCCAATTACACAAAATTATTTTGGCAGTTTTGCTCATACAACATTATACCCAGATTCCCCTTTTTTTGGCCTTTTTCTGGAGGGCTGCTAGAGGAAGATGAAGGTTGCCAGGTTTCCAGGCTGACGAGAAGTATGCCTCTGACAAGTGTAACTGACAGCTCTGATTTAATTTGACTGGTGATCACACCCAGCTATAGTATCAGAGCAGTTCACACATCTGTGCCTCAGCTCAAGGTGTTGAGACATGCCACCAAATATCTGGAACATTACACACACCCCTGGTGCTGTGTACAGACAGCCAGAGCGCTGTCACTCCAGCTTTCCAGTAACATTAGCGAAGACACAAATCTTACATTCGCCGTTTCCATCCTAATTCTGTCAGTATTTAATCTTCTTATTTCTACACCATTTATAATAACATTAATTATTGCAATGACAGAGGGAAAACGAAAAGACACTAAATGATTATTTAAATAAATAAATAAATATCCATTATGCTGTGTTTAAAACCTTGTAACACCTTTGGAGTTCCTGGTCAAAAATGGCTGGCCTTTAAAAAATTGCTTGTAAATCGCTGATTATGCTATATTATCACCAAATATTGGTTTCAATATTTTTGTCAACTTGTTTTCTTTCAATTAGGACAGGTTTTGTATTTATTTTTGAAACTGATTGATCCTAGGTCTCATTGAACTGAGGTGCATTAGCTCAGGGCTGGATTTCCCAAAAACATTGTCTCTTAGCACGCTACAAAGACTCTAAAGGTATACCTTAACTGAACATATACCTTTTCTAGATGTGTTCCCTGAACTACTTTAGAATTAAACCTTTCTTAAGTGTGACGTTACCAGGTGCTGTCCATGGCGGTGGTGCTGAATTGGTTGATATCAATGGCTCAAGAAACGATAATTCACTCTATGCAGGGCTGCTCAATCAATCAGTTATACCCTGTCTGAGCAAAGTCAGTAAGTTTTATTCCAATGCGATAACATTAACTAACATTTTCGTGGGAAAGAATATCTTCTCCAGGTCCAAATGACCCAAACACAACATTATATATATTCACCGATCAGGCATAACATTATGACCACTGACAGGTGAATAACACTGATTATCTCTTCATCATGGCACCTGTTAGTGGATGGGATATATTAGGCAGCAAGTGAGCATTTTGTCCTCAAGTTGATGTGTTAGAAGCAGGAAAAAGGGACAAGTGTAAGGATTTGAGCAAGTTTGACTGGCCAAATTGTGATAGCTAGACAACTGGGTCAGAGCATCTCCAAAACGGAAGCTCTTTGTGGGGTCTTCCCGGTCATGGACGGCCAAGGCTCATTGATGCACGTGGGAAGCAAAGGCTGGCCCATGTGGTCCGAACCAAAAGATGAGCTACTGTAGCTCAAATTGCTCAAGAAGTTAATGCTGGTTCTGATAAAAAGGTGTCAGAATACACAGTGCATCGCAGTTTGTTATGTATAGGGCTACATAGCCGCAAACCAGTCAGAGTGCCCATGCTGGCCCCTGTCCACCACTGAAAGCACCAACAGTGGCACGTGAGCATCAGAACTGGACCAAGGAGCAATTGAAGAAGGTGGCCTAGTCTGATGAATCACATTTTCTTTTACATCACATTGATTGCCGGGTGCGTGTGTGTCACTTACCTAGGGAACACATGGCACCGGGATGGCACTATGGGAAGAAGGCAAGCTGGTGGAGGCAGTGTGATGCTTTGGGCAATGTTCTGCTGGGAAACCTTGGGTCCTGCCATCCATGTAGATGTTACTTTGACACGTACCACCTACCTAAGCATTGTTGCAGACCATGTACACCCTTTCATGGAAACAGGTGGTTGTGTCCTCTTTCAGCAGGATAATGCCGCCCTGCCACAAAGCAAAAATGGTTCAGGAATAGTTTGAGGAGCACAACAGTGAGATTGAGGTGTTGACTTGGCCTCCAAATTCACCAGATCTCAATCCAATCGAGCATCTGTGGGATGTGCAGTACAAACAAGCCCGATCCATGAAGGCCCCACCTCACAACATACAGGACTTAAAGGATCTGCTGCTAACATCTTGGTGCCAGATACCACAGCACCCTTTCAAGGGTGTATATATATATATATATATATATATATATATATATCACCAAAACTCAGCCCCTTAATCATAAAAGTTCAACATCTCATTTAAGTAATAGAGCATGTTACATTGTAATACACTAATGAGTCTGGTGGCTGTAATGAGAGGTCATGCTGGAGGTTAAATGATATGGAATGAGCAGCTAATAGTCATAGCATAGCACAGGATAAATAGGCCTCTCTCTCTCTCTTGGCCTCTTCCACTAATAGATTTATGCAGGTCTCAATGTTCTGGCTAGATCAACAGCTTACTGAAATATCTCTCCGGCCCAGCTGCAGTAGTGCTGGCTTGCTAATTCAGGCCAGTGTACTTCCATTAAAACAGTCCCCTGTGTCTTCATTTAGAACACTGCGAACTGGGAGCCAAGCAAAAACAGGGAAGATGGGACCGATTTTTATCATTCTGCACATTCCACAAATGCGTCTCAGTGCAAATATTTGACCTTGCTGACTGACACATAATCAATTTTTGTGAAATTAAGTATTTCATTTATTTAGTCATGCTATGTAATCTATCTTTACAGAATTTGATTATGAATTTGTGAGTGCGCGTGTTGCAGTCTGCGTGTGCCTGAGACTTGCTCCTGGTCTTGACCTTCTTCAGTTAGCTTTAGTAATCAGATTTTTTCCCCATAAATCTCTGTTAAGAGTGCGGTTTACATTATATTAAGATGACTACTATCAAAATACACATGGACTGAGATATGATTCTGTTATGAACTTTGAATAAACTGGAAGTTTTCTCAGGACAAAAAAAAATATTCTTGATACTGATTGGTCAATCGCTAGATTCAGGAGTGAAATGTCTCTAAGTAATGATCGTTGTCTATAGCATAAATTTATAATTGAGATTTTATCCAGGAACAGATTGCTCATTCCGACATCCACAGACTCCACAGTCTCTACAAGTAAATTAATAACAAAACTCAAATCAATATTTAAGTAGTTGTACAGTAAAACAATCATTACCTCTTATTTATCAAAAACTAAGCAGAGAAAAAAGCTTCTTTTTTTTTTTCATTGTTGATTAAATTATGAAGTAATTTGTTATAATTGAAGATGATTCTAATAGACATGATTTTGAAGGGGAAATGGCCATTAAATCTGCTAAAGTCTTTATCCAGTGTCTTTGGTAACAACGCATCAATATCTGTATCATCATTGTGTGTAAAAATAACTACCTTGTGAACATATGCTTAGATAATTAAGAATGAGAAAACAGAGTTGCAAAGAACTAATGATCCATAATAAGGGTACTTGGAGCATATGAAAAAAAAAAAAAAGAAGAAGAAAATTATGCAACTCAATACAAGGATCAGTCACACATTAGCAATAACAATCCACAGAAACACCAACACAGAAATAACCTGGGCATACTTCAAAGCAACCAGCCAAACTGTCATTGCTATTAAATATGTTTATATAACAGGTAGTTCCAGTCCTCTATTCTGACTGGTCAAGCAGAGTTAAAAGTGTGCAGATATATATGGGGTTGGAGACTAAAACTGAAACACTGGCCAATAGTGTTAGTAGTTTCATGCCTATATATGCGTGGCCTGGTGGCCAATCTTCACTGATTTTACATTTTATCAGTAAGAGCAGTGTGAAGGCTGAATAAGCAGAACAATAGCACAGCTGTACATAAAATATTGCAATCCACACAACAATGGGAGACATATCAGAGTTCAAAAGAGGACAAATTGTTGATGTAAGTCTTGCTGGCTCATCTGTGACCAGGACAGCAAGTCTTTGTGGTGTATCGAGAGCTATGATATCCAGGGTAATGTCAGCATACCACCACGAAGTAGGAACCGCATCCAACAGGAGTAACTGTTGACGCAACAGGAAGATGTCTGAAAGGAATGTCCGGGTACTAACCCGGATTGTATCCAAAAAACATAAAACCACAGCTGCCCAAATCACTGCAGAATTAAATGTGCACCTCGAGTCTCCTGTTTCTACCTAAACTGTTCGTAGGGAGCTCTACAGAGTCAGTATTCATGGTCGAGCTGCTATAGCCAAACCTTTCGTCACTTGTGCCAATGCCAAACATTGGTTTTAATGGTTCAAGCAGTGGAAATATTGTGGTGTGGAAAATATGTAACATGTATTGTTCTCTGATGAGTCCACCTTCACTGTTTTTCCTACATCTGTGGGCTACGGTGTGGAGAAGCCCAAAAGAGGCTTAACACCTGGACTGTTACAAGGCCAGAGTGAAGCACAGGGGTGGATCAGTGAAGGTTTGGGCTGCCATATCATGACATTCCCTACTGTGCTTGAGGGGCATGTCAATGGACTACCAAACCATTCTGGAAGATCACATGCACCTAATCGTTCAAACATTGTACCCTGAAGGGGGTGTCATGTATCAGCATGTTATACTGCGGGGCCGTTGAATGCCCGAATTTGATTGGTTGGCCAACGTTCTAAGATGTGCAATTATTTTCAGAAAAAAACATGGCTAAAGTAGTTCTAGCAGGTCTTGACCGCATTACAGTTCCATATCACTTCGCCAAATGTTTTCAGTTATTTCAATAGGTCCTTACAGCCTACAACCACAAAAGAAACAAAACCCACGACAACACTGACCAAGCAAATAAATAAAGTAAACAACAGGAGGAAAACGACAAATTACTATCATGGTTTTTGCCACAAAATACGTTTTATTGTGTCCTGAAAGTGCATACTCTCTTGAGAGCTCTCTCTCTCTCTTTCACGTTACTGTATAGTACTGACACACACTCGCACAGAAACGTTTGGTCAGCGCTGCTCTGACAAATTAATCAGAGTAAAATAGTTTAGCAACTTAAGATACAAGACTCACCAGCAAGGTAATAACTGTGCGGTTCTTGAGATAAACTTATAGTTTCGCTATTAGTAGAGACAATGCTGCCGAAGAAGCAAGTCAGAAAACATTTTCCTCCACCAGCATCACATAGTGGCAACTGTTCTGCAAGAGGAATGGCTCACAATCCCTCAGGCCACTGGGCAGGACTTGTAACTGAGGTTGTATTGGCTTCAAAAGGAGGCCCTACACCAGTATACACCCAAAAGTTGGTCGCAAGACCGTTTTGAGTAGGTCATGGAGTGTGCAGTCAAGGTGATATTTTAGAATAACAACAGCAACGTTTTTTTTTGTTGTTGTTTTTTTTTCTCTCTCTGAATCAAGTAGTGTTGTAGTCAAGACCACCTAATCTAAGACCAAGACCAATGTGTATTGAGACCAAGATAAGACCAAGACTTTAAGGGGCTGAGACCAAGACAATAAGACAATGCACCGGTAATTTAGTGATATCCTCACAGTTGTGGTCTTGACCGGTCTTGAAACAAAATCCCGAGTTCTCTTAGTCTGAGACAGAGACAAGACTGAGTACAAATGTGGTTGAGACTGTGACAAGGCCAAGACCAAGACCTTCAAAAAATGGTCTTAAGACCAGTCTCAAGTACTACAACACTAGAATCAATTCCTTATTGTGTCATATATCCAAGTGAAACAGCTTCTGGAACAAGAAAAAAATGTAAGCAGGACTTGATTTAGTTTGAAGGGAATTGATCAGATCGCTTGCTAACTCATGCAAGTGACAGGTTATCCCGCCCTCGCGCCAGTGAACATCAGAGAAGAGAAGAGCTGTTGAGGGAGAAGTTATTTTGATTAAAGATTAGGAGGGGGAACATTCATTTAAAAACAATAATAATGATGATGATGTGCATGTATGCTTTATTTATAATAAATAGGCCTACTCCAATATTTCAATATTTCATATTTTCAATATAAGATTTTTTTCAATTTTGATTTCATGGAGACTTTAAAGCAGGATTTTTCGGCACAAAAAGTTATCATGCAGTAAAACATAGTTTGTCCATCTGCAAGTCCAGAACTAACGGAGGTAAAGCAGGATTTATCAAAATGATGTCTACTGCCATACAGTAGGCCACACACATATCAGTGCTGTTATTTTATTTGAAAACACTATAAAATGTGCGTTTACAGCTATTAAAAGTTCAGGGGGCATGCAAGAATCTTTCACATAGGGCCTATTTTTAAGAACCATTCAAAATGATCGACTGTGGTTTACAAGTGAAAGCAATAGGCTGGCGGCATGTTTGTTTGCCGCGGTGCGCAAACGCGTAGCGCACAGATTCCCTCCAATCAAGGTCGCGCCGAGCGCCTTCAAGAAGAGCGTCTGAACACGTCTGCGCTCTTCAAGTGTCAAACCCGCGACTTAGAGGCCGCGACACAAACTCCCCGCTGACACGGAAAACGGCTCGTCTCATCCAGTGACTGACATCGCTTTGAATCGATTCTGACACCTACCGTGTAAAAGTGTGTATAACGTGTTTTGCAGGGGGAAAACGAGAAACCTCAGATGGAAGAAGAGCGTCCAACTTTCCCCCAAATGCAATACTATTCAGAGCAATAGCGTGACAGCGGAGGGGTGAAACGTTAGCTTGCACGATTCGTGACTGGCACGGTGTTGACATACCTGATGCCCGTGTATTTAAGCTCTTGTGCCCATGCAAGGACTCACTGTACCCATCTCGCACTCATTTCTCAACACGGTTAAACACACATCCAGCAAGGAAAGACGTTGTAAGCTTTAAACCTACCTTTCCAGAGAATGACACTATAACATGGGGCAAGTTTGTCATGGTACTTGATTACAGTCCTTTTTTTCGTCCTCCATCTGTTACAATGTCGCCATTTTGCCTAAAATTCTGCAGGTTGAACTAAAACTCCAGGAGGGATGTTCGGTCTGTGCGTACACAAAACACACCATATACGAAGACCAAAAGAAATGTTTACGTTCTTTAAAAGAGAAAGTGAAAAGGCAAGGTCGTGTTATTTTGTCACGGCGAAATAGTTCATTAGGTCTTTATAAAGTGGGGTGATGTTGAGACATACTGTAAATCCCCCGCTCGCGATATGGATTATTCCAGAGACAGAGGGTGAATTCTTCTTGGGTGAAGTTACTGCCGGTGTTAAAAAAAAATAGACAGAAAAGATGGTGGGGAGGTGGACTTGCACACCTAGGGATGTGGTCAATAATAATGTCATAATTGGCTGGAATGCTTTTCATTTTATCAGGAAGTGACTATAAGCATTTTTTTGTTGTTGAAAACTGTAACACTTTTAGTGAAGATTGCAGTTTTAAGTTGTTTGATAATAGATACAGGCAACTGTCTTGTTTATAAGAATACAATAATGAATTCCTGAACTGCATTTTTGTTTTCTTCTGGTTTTGCTGTTCACTGTTGTTTGTAATGATGTTTTGCAAATCAGTTTTGTTACCATAAAGATGTGTCAAATGTATTTTAAACCACATATTTAAACTCTACATGCAGTGATAGAGTGTAATTGAAACTGAACGTTTTCATTCATGACATTGTCAGTGACTGGAATCCATTTTTTAATAGAATATTTTAAACCACTGGGTAAGAACTAGTGGGTCATCACTTATGACCTAAATTTCATATGAATTTACCACCAATTCGAACACCATTAAGGAAACTATGGTATTATGCCCCGAAAGCATCTGTTACTTGGTAGAAGCTAACCAAACTAGAGAAATGCCAGCATGGACAGTTGTGTGACATCCTTAAAAACCATGAACAAAACTATGCAGGATAAAAGAAAAATGAAGTGGTGTTCTTAGCCAGTTGGACATCTTTATGCAAAAGTATTTTTACAATATGTACAAGCACAGTTATACAGTTAGCATATTACATTTTTGACGAATATGAGCACATAGACTTGTCTGTTATGTAGGATATAATTGTGTAACATTTTAGTTTTAGACCAGTACTAAAGGAGGGTCTGCCAACCGGTCAATAAATTGTTTGGGGGGAAAAAAATAAGTATTTGTTAAACAAAAAGTAAGCTAAGCAAAGTGAAAGTTAAGAAGCTAAAGTTTTAATAAAATCAAATGTAGTAAATGTGCATCAATAGTATTTTTTATTATTATATATTTTTTCAACATTTTTATTTTTCTTATTTCTGATTGGTGAAATTTTATATACAGCATCATGGGTAATGTAGTTTTCCACTACAAATTTAACTGTTAAACATGATTATTTTAAAACTAAGATGAAATAATGTGGGCTGATGGCTTCAACAGAAGCAAATGCTATCAATTAACAGCCTCGTAAATCACAATATGTCTGTCTTTAAAGGTTTATAAGTTATCGTTAAAAATCAATTTCCCTATAGAGAATGTGAATGGAGTTTTTACTTCTGGAACTCAACTGTTGCACTCTATTAACGAGAGAGAGAGAGACTGTGAGTGTGAATTACCTGTGCCTGTACACTGTCTCTGTGTGATATTGAAACTAAGCGTTTAATTACAAAAACAGCAAAGTTATCACCTCGTTGCTGAGAAATATAAGGTAGCTTTCAGTAGTGACGCTGTTTTATTTATAAAATTCATGGGGAAGAGGTTGAGAACCAGTTTATGCTCCTGAATGTTTCTGTGTGTGCGCAGTTTCTATATATAAAGTTTCCACTTCGATAAAAAAAAAACATTCGTTTTAGGAGCTGTTTACACGACACCATTTCAAATAAAAATGAAACACTTTGTATGCATTTTGGCCATTTATTTACACGACAACAGAGTTTTGGGGGTTTGAAAATGCAAACTTTTGAAAACAGGTTTCAAAGTTTAACTTTTTGAAAACGATACCGTTATCATCTCTGTGTAAACAACAAAAACGCAGATCTGTGAAAACGGTGATGGCATACACATACAGTGCTCAGCGTAAATGAGTACACCCCCTTTGAAAAGTAACATTTTAAACAATATCTCAGTGATATCTCAATATCTCAACACAAAAACAATTTCCAAAATGTTGACAAGACTAAGTTTAATATAACATCTGTTTAACTTATAACATGAAAGTAAGGTTAATATAACTTAGATTACACATTTTTCAGTTTTACTCAAATTAGGGTGATGCAAAAATGAGTACACCCCACAACAAAAACTACTACATCTAGTACTTTGTATGGCCTCCATGATTTTTAATGACAGCACCAAGTCTTCTAGGCATTGAAAGAAGAAGTTTTGCAACATAATTTTTTTTTTTTCATTCTTCAAGAATGACCTCTTTTAGAGACTGGATGCTGGATGGAGAGTGATGCTCAACTTGTCTCTTCAGAATTCCCCATAGGTGTTCAGATCAGGAGACATACTTGGCCACTGAATCACTTTCACCCTGTTCTTCTTCAGAGATGTGTTTAGGATCATTGTCATGTTGGAAAAGTGCATGACGACCAAGGGCAGGGAGTGATGGTAGCATCTTCTCTTTCAGTATAGAGCAGTACATTCTGTGAATTCATGATGCCATCAATGAAATGCAGCTCCCCGACACCAGCAGCACTCATGCAGCCCCACATAAGCACACTGCCACTACCATGTTTCACTGTAGGCACCATGCATTTTTCTTTGTATTCCTCACCTTTGCGACGCCATACAGTTTTGAAGCCATCAGTTCCAAAAAACATTTATCTTGGTCTCATCACTCCAGAGTATAGAGTCCCAGTAGTCTTCATCTTTGCCCTGTCAAACTCTACGTGGGCTTTTTTGTGCCTGGGCTTTAGGAGAGGCTTCTTTCGTGGACGGCACCCATGCATGCCATTCCTCTGCAGTGTACGCTGTATTGTATCACAGGAAATAGTCACCCCAGTTTGGCTTTCTACTTCTTTAGATAACTGCAGTGAACTTGCAAACCGATTTTCTTCAACCCGAGGTGTTAACTTTCGTGGACGACCTGGACGTCTCTGTGAGATGGTTGCAGTTCCATCTTTTAAAAAATTTTGTACCACTTTTGCTACAGTATTCTGACTGATAAGTAAAGCTTTGCTGATCTTCTTGTAGCCTTCACCTTTCTGGTGTAAAGAAATTATTTTCTTTCTCAGGTCTTGTGACATTTCTCTTCCACGTGGTGCCATTGCTGACAGCGGGAAATGGGAAGAGGTTTTAACACCCTTTTATAGTCAACTGTCTGCTGGACACCTGTTTAATGAATAATTAGACTCACTGTGGTTGAATTCTTGTTAAATTTAAACATTTGGAGTCTAAAATTAAGTTTTGCTCCAGAGACTTTCAGTGGGGTGTACTCATTTTTGCATCACCCTAATTTGAGTAAAACTGAAAATTTTGTTCACTAAGTTATATTATTAACCTTGCTTTCATGTTATAAGTTAAACAGATGTTATATAAAACTTAGTCTTGTCAACATTTTGGAAATCCGACTGCGTCCTGCAGTAAACCACGCCTCTACTTATTACGCCCCCTACCTCAAGTTACGCCCCCTACAATGAAACAGCCATTCGGGATGTCATCAGAGCCCCTGTGAAATCACTGATGTCATCACTAGTACTGCTCTTCTACTTCATTTTCCTTGCTTTTTAAGCTTCACTATCGCCACCTAGTGATAAGGCATACAGATCGTATAACATATCACAAGACTCCATAGTCATCCTGTTTGTTTTCATTAGTTTTTAAAGTATTTTAATTATAAAATTCTACAGTAAATTTTATTTTTATGAAAGTAGTAGGTTTAGGGCAGGGGTGTCCAATTCCGCTCCTGTAGGGCCACTGTCCTGCAAAGTTTAGCTCCAACCCCAAATAAACACACCTGAACCAGCTAATCAAGGTCTTACTAGGCATACTAGAAACTTCCAGTCAGGTGTGTTGAGGCAAGTTGAAGCTAAACTCTGCAGGACATTTGCGCTCCAGGACCGAGTTTGGACACCCCTGGTTTATGTGTGGGAGTTAGGTTTAGCTATAATTACCATGAGTCTCTATTAATTTGATAGTATAATTTATTTTATGTTTTACTACTAGCTGTTATTTCATACTTTTTCATACTCATAGATTTGAAAGCAATATAAGCTCGTCTTACAGACATTTCATACATACAAACCCGATTCCAAAAAGGTTGGGATACTGTACAAATTGTGAATAAAAAAGGAATGCAATGATGTGGAAGTTTCAAATTTCAATATTTTATTCAGAATACAACATAGATGACATATCATGATGAACACATCTCAAAAAAGTTGGGACAAGGCAATGTTTACCACTGTGTGGCATCCCCTCTTCTTTTTCTGCAAACGTCTGGGGACTGAGGAGACAAGCTGCTCAAGTTTAGGAATAGGAATGTTGTCCCATTCTTGTCTAATACAGGCTTCTAGTTGTTCAACTGTCTTAGGTCTTCTTTGTCGCATCTTCCTCTTTATGATGCGCCAAATGTTTTCTATGGGTGAAAGATCTGGACTGCAGGCTGGCCATTTCAGTACCCGGATCCTTCTTCTACGCAGCCATGATGTTGTAATTGATGCAGTATGTGGTCTGGCATTGTCATGTTGGAAAATGCAAGGTCTTCCCTGAAAGAGACGACGTCTGGATGGGAGCATATGTTGTTCTAGAACTTGGATATACCCTTCAGCATTGATGGTGCCTTTCCAGATGTGTAAGCTGCCCATGCCACACGCACTCATGCAACCCCATACCATCAGAGATGCAGGCTTCTGAACTGAGCGCTGAAAACAACTTGGGTTGTCCTTGTCCTCTTTAGTCCGGATGACATGGCGTCCCAGTTTTCCAAAAAGAACTTCAAATTTTGATTCGTCTGACCACAGAACAGTTTTCCACTTTGCCACAGTCCATTTTAAATGAGCCTTGGCCCAGAGAAAATGCCTGCGCTTCTAGATCATGTTTAGATATGGCTTCTTTTTTGACCTATAGCGTTTTAGCCGGCAATGGCGAATGGCAAGTATTCCTGAGCCCATGTTGTGATTTCCATTACAGTAGCATTCCTGTATGTGATGCAGTGCCGTCTAAGGGCCCGAAGATCACGGGCATCCAGTATGGTTTTCCGGCCTTGACCCTTACAGACAGAGATTGTTCCAGATTCTCTGAATCTTTGGATGATATTATGCACTGTAGATGATGATAACTTCAAACTCTTTGCAATTTTTCTCTGAGAAACTCCTTTCTGATATTGCTCCACTATTTTTCGCCGCAGCATTGGGGGAATTGGTGATCCTCTGCCCATCTTGACTTCTGAGAGACACTGCCACTCTGAGAGGCTCTTTTTATACCCAATCATGTTGCCAATTGACCTAATAAGTTGCAAATCTTCTAGCTGTTCCTTATATGTACATTTAACTTTTCCGGCCTATTATTGCTACCTGTCCCAACTTTTTTGGAATGTGTAGCTCTCATGAAATCTAAAATGAGCCAATATTTGGCATGACATTTCAAAATGTCTCACTTTGAACATTTGATATGTTGTCTATATTCTATTGTGAATAAAATATAAGTTTATGAGATTTGTAAATTATTGCATTCCTTTTTTATTCAGAATATGAACAGTGCCCCAATCGGGTTTGTAAAATATAAAATAATTTATTTAAAATAAAATTTATTCAATGACATCCACGCTTGTTTCTTTGCAGGATGTGTAACTTGTAGTAGGCGTAATGTGTAGGGGCGTGGTTTGCATTACTGCAGGACGCAGACAGAACCTTCTCATCTTTGTGGGCAAACGTTTCGCCCTCACCTTGTGATGGCTTGGAATTCCAAGGGGAATCATGTTTAGACTAAGTCAGATATCCAGATATCGGATATGTATCTGATTTAAAACCACATTTGGAAGTGGCTCAGAATGATTGCAAAAAAAATCTTCAGATTTCGTGCAGATTTTGTGTTTACACGAGTGCAACAAGTGAAGGTGGTTACTTCAACCCGCGGACTAATGGTCTCTTAAAGCTGCAGTCCGGAACTTTTTTTGATAAAAAAATTATCCAAAATCAATTTTTGAGCAAGTACATAACCAGCCAATGTTCAAAACTATCTCATTATCTTAGCTCGATTCACAACGGTAAGCTTGTAATAATGTTTTATAATAAGAGCGACTTGGTGGATTTCTGCAGGAAATTCGAGCATGCAGCAGTTCTTCTTTGTCTGTAAACAGAAAGTAGGAGTCCAGGCAGGCTATTCGGCTTTATCATGTGAGAATGCTTGTTGTAGTGGATCATTTATAGCCTGTTATCACAGCAGCTGAAATAATTAAACGTATCATTTTAATTGGCGTATTGTAATCCAGAAAGGTTCAATCAGTGACAACTGGAGATTTACATGTAGTCAAAAGCAAAAGTGGCTACAGAAATTGAAATCTACAGGTAACGATACTACACACTAAATACACATAGTCACGCAATGCTGATGTTGTTAACATTAACAATTTGAGAACAAAGTATAACAGCAATAATAATTTGCACGGTTTGGCATGATCCAAGCTTAGCGATCGTTAGATTTAATCATCATTGGCAGCAAGATCTATTGTAGGCCTAATGCTTTTTTCCTCAGTTAGTCAGAACAAAAGCGGCAGAAATGTTACGTACTTGTTCGTATATTGTTACGTATATTACGTATATTTACTTGTTACTTGTTACGTATATTTTCCAGTGAAAATTCTTATATTGGTCTTATAAGATTTAGAATCTGTGATTCTGAAGTACAACATCCACACCGGTGTAATGATTGACAGCAAACATTAGATTCATCCGCTGAGGAGTCGTGCCAAAGCACAACGCACAACGCACGTAGCGATAACAATTCCGCATATGTCTGCAATTGCAGGTTTCAAACATAGATGGCGACAAAGAGGAAAAATGCCGGACTGCAGCTTTAAATAACCTTTATTGTAACTGTGACCTTAATTGTCTAGAGCCTGTAAACTGTTTGTGTCTTAAGGACTGTTCCACAGGTGCATGTGCAATAATTGTTTATTGTTCGTTGAACAGGCATAACAAACATTATTTATACCCTTTCCAAAAAAAGATCTGTAAAGCTTGGATTTTACATAATTATTTTAAAAATACAGTATCCTGAAAAAGGTATTTTTTTCTTCTGATTTTATATATTACACCTTGATTCTGTTTACTCTCTTTCATTCTTTTATCTCCGTCCTATACAGTTTAACATTTTAACATGATTGAAATCACTATAGAGTTATGAGCATATGACAACTTATAGCATCAAATGTGGGTTACACTCTATTTTAAGGTGTCCGTGTTACAGTTAAATTATGCATTTAAGTACTGTGTAATAATAATTAACTACATACTTACTATAGGGTAAGGGTTAGGATTGGGGGTAGTTGCATGTAATTATGCATAATTTATAGTAACAGTAACTACGTGTAACAAGGACACTAAAATAAAGTGTTTGACATCTTAGCTGTGGGTTCAGAGAGACATGTGATGAGACAACAAAATCAAATAAATCTTTTAATGTGAATTGATTATAATAAATCATTCATTTATAATAAAATAAAAAAAGAAATACCTGCCTGTAAACTTCAGCCAGTTTAAAAATATCTGGGTCCAATGCTGGAGCACCTTATTTTCTTGTAGAGAACATTAAACACAGGAAAGTTAATTAATCTGGAGAGTGTACTGTACATTTCTGATGAAATATCCAAATTAACATTAGGCCTCTGTTTTCAGAGCATGAAGTAATTCTTTTAATGGCCTGCCAAGCATACGCTGAAAAGTTTGATTTTGGTCTGCTGGAACAAGAGCAGAGAATCTCTAATAATTTATTATGCTGTTTGTGCCTCACGTTAGTAGTTATCATTCCCTACCTTGGGGTACATTGGGCCATTTTTATCCATTTTCACTGGCTCACATTTTTTCTTGATCCCGTACGCTGCCGACTAAGCTTGAGCCTGGAGCAATGGTGTCGAAACATCACAGGAAACTACATTATTATACCGCTGCCTGTTAACAGGCAGAAAAGAGACAGTGTACCCGTTTAAATCTGGGGGCAGAAGAATGAATACAAAGGATTAGAGAGTTCATCATTTCACCAGAGGTGGTTTGTCTTTAAAGCAGGGCAGCGTGCAGAGCTCACCACGTTTCATCCATCCTGTTACACTGGCAGCTCTGAGACCTAAACATATTAATGAAAGACTATTTTTCACTCACTTCGCCCGTCAACTCAAGGTCACTCGTCTGCGTTCACCTGTCCTTAAGGGAGATATAGGAGAAGTTCAATGTTTGTGGGGGCACAGTTTAATAATGTCTTTTGAAGACCTGATCACTTTGAATATGTGTGTGTGTCTGTGTGTGTGTGTGTACAGGTTTATATTACATTGTGGGGACCTACATTTTGTTCCCCACAAGGATAGTAAAACCTGAAATCACCTACATTGTGGGAACCAGCCACCGGATTGGATTAATGGATTGAACAAATAGATTAATAAACATACTAAATGATGTTTTTATGAAAATGTAAAAATGCCAAAAGTTTTCTGTGATGGGTAGGTTTAGGGGTAGGGTTAGTTTATGTGTGTGAGTGTGTGTGTGGATGTGGATGTGATGGTAACTGCAAAAACATCCTCCTCTTTGACAAAGCCACAAGGTGGCAGAACGTCTCAGTGTGTGGACGGACATGCAAGTCCTTGAACAACATGAATTAAAATTATTCAAAAGAATTCTAATAAATTATACATGTATAGCCTAATAGGGCATCAGCCTTTACAATGTGTTCATGCAACAATTCAGTAGATGTAACATTTTGCAACAGCTTTCATGTTTTTAAGGAATATCTTAAAGAAGGACAGATGTACTTTTCTTATCTTGTGTGCCGTGTATCAAACGGTATTATTCAAATCGCAGCATTTATTATTTATAACCATTTCATTTTATTATAATAGAAACATGATCTTCCCTCACAAATAGCCAAAAAGAATAATGATCGTATTTGCTTTCTCTTGCTTCTCCTTTTATTCAGTCTGTGAGTTGTTTTCAGTGTCACTATATGCAAATGTATTAAATTCATCTCCACTTAACTTCGTGGAGTTTGTTGTTGTGGGTATAGTGTTGACAGGATTTTTTGCTATAGGTTTGATTCTTTTTGTTATCATTCGTAATCATTCACTTTTCCACTCTGTATTGTCTCTCTTCCTAGTTTGAAAGTGTTCTCTGAGTTTCAAAACTCTGAAAACTTTCCCTGCCAGAGGCTTTCTCTATCTCTTTTAACAGAGTATTGCATTTGTGTAAACTTAGCAGAGCTGTAGTTGATATTCTTTGTGTTGCGCTTTGTGAATGTTTTTAGCAAAGCAATTATGGCAAAACAGAGAGTTTAAGGTTATCACACCAATTCTATTATTCATATGTCAGAGAGGTAGTGATGTCTTCCCATGGAGTTTTGTAGTTGATCTTTCTGTAAACAAGTTTTATGAATGCAGGATTTGAAGTAGATTGCAAAGCCGGAGCTGTTTTAAGCGCAAGGCTTCGGCTTTGATGTTGCCTTTGTTGGGGGGCTGAACAATGTTCATCAGAAATGGAGAGACCTTGGGCAAGAAGCGAAGACTGATTAGTTCTGCCCACTGGAGATATCGGCAGCAATGGATGTTTCTGTAATATTTCTTTTCATTCCTCTGAATTTCTGAGGAGGAATAAAAAGAGAAAAGCTTTACATATCACCGATTCTTTTTCTCTTCAAAAGACTGAGAAAATCTTGTGTTTCTTTTGGTATGTCCATTGTTCATGCTCATTACTGCAATAAGCCGTATTGAGCCTCTACAGATCATTCTAGAAAGAGAATTGTCAATGACCCACTGCTGTTTTCCACTTAATGTATTATTACAAAAGAATAAAATATAGTAGTGGGTTTGTGCCAAGGCTACAGGAGCACTGCCCAGGAAAAAAAAAAAAAAAAAAAAAAAGACCTCTGGCTGGAATGTTTGTTATGGGGTCCCGTCAAATAAATTGAGTCCTTTGGTAGATCGCTGTGTTTTAAGCAGAAAGCTAGAGATTTGCACTGTCTGTTCATCTCCATTATTTGACAATTAGAGGCAGCATCGTTGAGAAACAATGTTTTTTCTTTTGTTTTTGTTTTTTCAAAGAGAAACATAATTAAAGCAAGTGCATCGTATGTCTGTGCAGATGTGTATTATTTGCTCTGAGATCTGGATAACTACACCGGGGAATCAAAGTTGAATCAACACTGCCTTAGGAATCCATGATGATGTATCAAGGCGCTCTTTTTATTTCGCCCTCTTTGGTTTATTTTACAATTTTTTCTATCCCAGTTCTCTTCGTACAATATCATCCAATTTTAGCTTTTCAGTTTAATTGGCAAAAGTGTGAAATAGAAAACAAACATTATATCAGTGGGAGACAGAGGCTAGTTGTCACTTTTTACCTCAGTGAATTTTTTTTTTCTTTTAACTTTATTATTTTATTTTTTTTTAATTCTTACTATTGAACATTTCCACCATTATTAAAATTATACAATTCACTAAACACACATAACTTTTATGATCCAATGGCATGGTGTCATATAGGTAGTTCATTTCAGTGTTTTCATATAGATTTGACAGGAAATATAAGTAAATAAATCCCCGTCTTGGTTTTATTGCGTTCACTTTTTTATCCAACAACAAAAATATGATGATAGGCTATTGGAAGTTTAGTTTAGTTTCACAAAACAATACCCTAATGTAAGGCACTTTGAAATAGATTTTTGAAACCTACAATCACCGCTAGAGAAAGCAAAAAAATTGTGTATTTGGACTTTTGATTTAAAACCTTAGTTACTGAAATACAGTTCTTCTGACAACTTGCCCCGTTATACTCTACAGCACTTTCCTCAAAATGTGAATATCAATATAATGATGATGAGAAATAGAAATTGCAAGCAAATTAGTAGTATTCCAGGTTATTAATTCTGATTATTTACTGCTGTTATGGTTTAGTTCATAGATAACTAGTGTTACTGGTAAAGCTGCATCCTAGTTATTGTTCTGACTCTTGAAACAGCAAAGAGACCAGTGTTAGACAGTGGAGACTGATTTCCGCAGCTTCATCAGATATTAGGTCTATATTTGTTATATAAAAGGTAATTATGTCTAACATGAACCTCACATTTAAAGCTAGACACAGCTACAAGGTCTGTTTATTATCAATAACTATGAAAACTGATCTTGTACTTTCTGATAACATTCCCAAGAAGTAGCACATAAAAGTTACAATGGTGGTGTAGTTCACTTGATAAAGACAGCCAATTTGAAGCCTGCAGAGAATCTTGAGTGGTTGTCTCATTGTGCAGAAGAATGGAAGTTTATATTTCAGTAATTCGCCCCCTGTCTCCTTCCACTGGCATCGTAAACGGTGCCGTCCAGCCAAGTAACATCCTGTTACAACCAGCTGCAAATGTGCACATATTCAGGGAGCATACGGCAAATGACTGGAATGCAGACTCTGGCATGCTGAGCACACTCTCTCTCTTAACAGACAAGCGGCTGCCTTGCCAAAAGCACAAAACATGGCGAGAAACGGTCTTCAAACTGACAGTGTGAAAATGCGCTGGACAGAAAATTAAAAGCTGTATGACCACTAGAGGTCGCTGCAGCTAATAAAATCAGCGTGACTGCGTAAAAGAAGACAAACTTGACAACTCACAAATACATTCTCTAATGTTGCATAGCCTACCTCTGTTATATATCCATACGATATTAAATGTATTCATCGTGCTTAATGTGTCAGTAAATACTCCCCCAAAATCTATTTTATTGTGGTAGAAAGTAGAAACTCTAGTAGCTGATTTACTGACTTGAGACATAGGCCTACATTAAAATGAACTTGATACCAGGTGCTTTGTAAAAATGGCAACGAACATTGAAGCTAGATGTGAGTAAAGGTCTAGCATCATTTCTTACAGCAAGTTCCATTACAGTAAATAAATAAATTAATAAATAAATTTGTACAAGTACTGTGACATGTCAGTGTCTGACAATATGATGCTGACTGATCTCAACACCTCACACTTCTCAGAGGAATAGAGTTGAACTATGTTACATTATCTGCCTTGAATATTGGCCTTGAGAGAATAACAAATGTGCTCATACTATGTCTTCCACACACATAAACACATGCGCCTGGACGTTGTCCAGCTGCGAGGGTGTAAACAGGAACTCACCAGAGAAGGGGAATCAGACACCATAAAACATCATTAGTGCTCAAACTCTCCCCATCCACCACAGTCACATCCTTCTATGGAAGAAAGACAGTAGATGAGAAGGACACATAGAAATACTAGATAATAATTGAAAATAAATAATAGGAAAAAAAAAATAAGACATGCAGTTCTTCAATGAATAAAGCCACAGGGCCCCTGTTGCAAGACCTGAGCTGAGTGTTACAGTGATACAGTGCAGGTCTGTCTCACCAGAGTAGGTCTGCTACTTGACGGCTAGTGATCGCTCAGCATTTTCATGTATGGAAAACAACAGAAATGTTTGTGTTTCATGGAAAAACCACCAACACCAATTAAAAATAACTTAATATTTTTCATAAATAATAAATAAAACTGTACTCAAAGCAACTGGCCCTCTATTGGTCAATAAATAGAACTTCATGCATCTTGCAGAATAATTGTTTTGGTTGTGTTTGGCTCTGAGCTGATGAATGTGGTTTGCGGTACTGATGTAGGCTAGACATGTTGCGTTCAGACTGCAGGCAAAAGTTGCCAAAAAATGCTCATATGTGACTGTTTGAACAGTTACACAATGTGAACAGCACAAACAACACGGAATGCGGGAATCTTTCATTTCTAATTAGGGTCATGTCAATATGTGGTCCTCCTAAAACAGATACATGTATTTGACCAATCAAATCGGATTTCATGCGACTTTTACGCTGTTTTAGCGCAAAACATTCGTAACAGTTCTGCACAGATTGGAGTCACTCCCAAAATTTTACATACCATTCTTCATCTTCGTCTGTCCTTTATCGCCTGCGCACAAATTCGCTGGCCTTTGCAACATTTCATCACATAATAAATGAATGCGTAAACACTAACTTCAGTGGCCTCCATGTTTTCTTCCGTACGACAGATTGATGCGCGCCATCTTTGTTAATGTTCTTGTGCGCAGCATGGGGTTCAGTTCAGAACTGTGACCAGTTCACACTCGAATGTGATATTGGACACATTTAGAAACATAATGTGAACAGCCACACAAAGAAATAGGATCTGAGCAATAAATCAGAATTGAGCACTAAAGGGCTGTTTACACACCATTTTCAACTAAAAACAGAAAACTGTTTATGCGTTTTGGTCATGCGTTTACATGACAAAGGCGTTTTGGTGGCCTGAAAACAAGGTTTCAAAGTGCAAGTGTTTGAAAACGATACCGTTATCGTCTCTGTGACGGCTTACGTGTTTAGCATAAAGGCATGTGAGCTTGCTGTGAGTGCTCTGTAAAAGAATGTGTATGCGTAGTCTTTCTTTACAAACTTTCTTTACATCGACAACTACTTTTCTGGCATGCATAATACGGTGTTTTACTCATTTTCGCAGATTGTTTTGATGACATTGTCATCCATACAAAGAAAAAAACGCTCCAATTATGCTCCAATAGCGTTAAAAAAGCTTATTTTTCAGGCTAGACAAACCAGTGCACATGTGCAGTCCTAACTGTCGGAACCTGAGCTTCTAACGGCAGCTGCAGTGACGCAATGACTTTATCAATCAGCGATTGGCTCTTTTACTTAGAAGGCGGGACATATTCCGCCATATTGTGCGTTGCAGTTTCTCCCATTCATAACTAACAAAAGTGAACCATCTTTCTATATCTATAGTCTTTGGTTTGGTCAATCGGCCAAAGTCATTTTCACAAAAAAACTAAAAAATAATATTATGTAAAATTTTGGGCTGATTCCTCCAACCACCTATGTGCATATTCATTTTGTACCTACATTAATCACAGAACTTGATTAACAAATATAAAAATGTTATTTTTTTGTCTTTTGGAAGCTGCATTCGAAGTTCATTTGGCTTAAAAAATGCATTTGTGGGGCATGTGTCCCCTCGGTTTGAATGAGCATTCCCAGCAAACAAAAATATATTATAAGAATGTTTTGCTAATGTTCCCATTAGTTATGAATACGTTATTTCTAAATGTTCCCTGAATGTACAAAAATAATGTTTTTGTGCTAACATTTTGAGAACATTATTAAAGACCAGATTACTTTGAACAGATGTTCTATTAATGTTACTGGAAGAACGTTTGTTCATAACTTTGAGAGAACCTTGCCAGAACATTAGCCAAGTTCTTAGCATGTCCCCTGTTATCTGGGCTGACGCCCCTGTACACACCAGCTTATGTTTGGACATTCAGGAATGTTATTATTTTAATTTGCACTATTTTAAGTCTTAGGCTATTGCATTAGGACATTTGAAGTTACGTATATAGTGTATGAAAAGAAAGTACAAGCCTGAGCACTGAAATGTGACTAAGTTTTTGTCACTGTAAGGCACTAGGGTTTACACAACCCAGGCTGGCCATAAATCCATCTCAAACCCTTTCTGTCATAGTGAGAAACCTCAAGTTTCCAGTCATGCCAATCACTGTAGCTCAGAACTGCACTGCCAGCACCACCTAAACACACAAAGAGTGAAGAAGGACAGCTGGATAGGCTATACTCTCCTCGCCACACACTCACAGGAGATGACTAAACAACATTTTGAACATGTAAAAGTATTGACTCATTCAGTTTATACCACCCACAGGTGTCAAGGTGCTTATCATATAACTGTAATCACTGAATAGGCAATTGGATTAAACAGTTGATTCTGACACAGAAAGACAATGATCTCCAAAGTCAACTCATATAATGACTTGATATTGACGCAAGCACATTTCAAGTCATGGAGACCCGGGGCCCTCTAGTGGTCTTTTTAGGTAATTTTTTTGGGGGAACTATTTCTGTCAATCTTTCTGAGAAAAAGGTAGCCATAAGTACCTTCTACCATTCATCTCCATGGCTGTTGCTTGGCTGGTGGAAGCAAGTACATGACGCCCCCCCCCCCAAAAAAAACTGGGCACTGTTGAAACCTCTACAATTCTATAATGAAATATAGAAATATATAAGTTGCTATAATTTTTCACATAACATTTCTAATATGATCTTAGTCAGTGTAGATGCCATATTTTATTTTTCATGAATTAATACAACACTATAAGGGATAGTTTTAAGGTCTTGTGTCATTTTTAATTTTCACAATACCATTTCCATAGGTTTTTTTTTTTTCCCTCCCTGTTTGTGTTTAAATTAGAACACTAATGCAATGTCTTGTTTTAAATGATAGAGTCTTTAGGAAATAGAAACAATTCCTATACTATAAAGTTGACCTTATCAGAATCTAGGAATAGTTGTCCCAAAGTTATGGAGGAAAGATGTCCTTTAGTGGTCATTTATTTAGGTGAGAGTCTCTGAAAGTTGACCTTAATAGTCTGCCAAACATACCCGAATACGAACCCAGTTGGTTTCATTGTAAAGGGCCAGAGCGGCTTACGGACTGCAGACGGTGGTGTCAGAAGTCTGCTAGCAGGATGAGTTATCCCTGCTCCTCATCCCGCCAAGGACTAAAGCCTGACTGATCCATAGCGTCCCTGGCCAGAAGATCCTCACGGGAGCCCCTTCCTCGCTGCACGGAACGTTCCGTCATCTCTGTCTCTCCTCCACTGTCTGAATGCATCTGTCTGCTGGCACAAGAGAGAATGTCCTGCTACACACACGCTCACACACTTCCATTTCTCCTGCATTTCACCCCACTCTGCTTTTCTCTGTTTCCCTCATCTTTACTCTTCTTTGCTTTACAAATACAGACAGTTTTCTGGTTGCTATCCTAGGACACGTGTTTCTCTGCTATCCTGCAGTTAGCAGCAGGTGGGACTGCAGCAGGTACATCTCAGATAAAAGCAAGCAAATAACACTACCACGTATAGCCTACATATCACAAGATACATTACATCTCAGTGTCAGTGCCCAAAAATTTACCAGTACCATATTTGTACATCAAGCTATGTTAAAATGTAATTTATTCAGTGTTTTACAATGACCTTTTTTTTTTCCAGCACAACACCTGAGGAATACATTCACAAGCACATTTGTTTGCTGTTCACACCAGGAAACCTGTGTCACACCTGCTGAATTTATTTTAAGAGTTCTAAGTTCACATTTTATAGCCTTATTTGCTAAAAGTTCATAAAAACATCAATATTTGTTTTCTATTTTCTTTTTTCTTTTTCTTTTTTACACAATGAACTGGAAAGAAAGTTTGTGAAATTTGTTTGCGTAGGTCTCTCAGTTTCCAAACCCAATCTCACAGGAAATCGTATAACTATTTTATTAGGTGGGGATTTTATCCCAAATCCCACCTCTAAATATAACCGTCACTGGGAAGTAAGAAGATTGAATTCATACATGGGTCAATGACGTGACGGATTTTTTTTGTCCAAAGGCTTAAATAATAATAATAAAAAAAAAAGATATGACATCCAAAGTATGTAAGGTAGTACAACTAGATTTCTTTTATTGAATCCAAAAGGTTTTAATTATATTTTGCTACATATAAAGGTATTTTAAAGATTTTGAAATGTCAAAAGGTTATTCGGTTTAACTGTCCAAAGGCCAATACAGCCAATTAATAGTGCAAAATGGTATTGAAATTGTGTGTAGAAGTCGTTTCTTTGTTATGAGAAAGAATGTCCGAAAAAATACATTTCATTGATGTCATTTGGAGTAACCAATATAAATCACCATTTTGGATCAAGTCATGCAGTCAGTATCATGTGACAGGATGTGACATCATTTAGACACTGGCAAAGGACCACATGGTCATGAAGCAAAGTAACTAACTCTCTCTTAACTATTTAAAAAATTCATGTTTTCACTTGCTCATACGCAAAAATGTTGTAATATTTAAAAAACTTGTACTAAATATAAAATGTTCGATTGTCCTTTTGCTAGATGCCTGTTAGCATTGTTTGAAAATATCGTCATTCGGTACAACCAAAAGTGTAATTCGGTAAAACCGAAATTTTGGTTAAACCGAATGACTTTTTTGGTGGTAAATTTTGTCCGTCTTGTAAAAAATGACAAAAGCAGTGTTAATTGATTATAAAAACCACATAATCTCTTTCTTAACATGTAATAAAACTTCAAAATTAATTATATCACCATTATGTTTTTTACACTTTTAAAAACCTTTTTCGTCAATGACCCACATATTAGCCACCAATTTTCCAAAATAAAATAGTTGTGAATTGCCATCGAATTATGTTGCTGTTTCTGTCACGGAGTCACAGCCAGCACCCACCAACACCAACACATCATCACCAGATCTACACGCTCCACCCACTCGTTCACAGTCTCCTGAATTCTATTCACCCGCACCTGTACCTCATCAGACACACTATAGACACACTATACTCCCTGCACTTCTGTGTCTGGTCTCGTCTAACGTACCCGGACTTCTTACCTGTGACTTACCTGAGCATTCCGTACCCTCTTCCATCCATCTTCCTTCGTCTACTCTCTGTTCCTCGTGGATCCTTCACCTGCAGAGAGACAATCCTCTGTTAATACGCCAACTAAGTGACTGTTCCAAAGTGCCTGTTCAATTATTCACCTGCATTCTCCGTTTGCCAGTGTCCGTGCCTCTGTCTCAATAAGCAACCTATTAATCACTTACCTGTCTGCCTCCGTCTGTGTCCTGCCAGTTTCTCTTACTTGTTTTTTTTTTTTTTTTCTTTCTTTTCTGCTAGAGTAATTTCCTGCAGGGCAAACAGATTTACAATTTAAAATGTGTAAAGTCTTCATTCCATAACAATGACCTGCTGTCTGAGCTTCTGCTCACATGTTTAATTTGCTCTAATTTCTAAAAAGACAAACTGAAGAAGGCTAATGAAATTCTCTGTGTCAAGGATAGCAAAAAAGAGCTGTATGGTCAGTCAAAATCCTCCTCATATATACACATTTTTTCCATACTTTCATGAAGTGCTAATGATATGTATATGCTCGTGAGAGTGAGATATATTCTTCCAAACTGAAGTGATGTGGCTGAACATGCAAAGTTAAGAGTCCACTGGTACCTGCAAACCACATCAACACATCTTTAGAAAAGATGAAAATTCCAGGTCCCCCACCATTCAACCAGACATAAACAGAATTGTAATTCAGCCTGATTATGTGTTAACACATATGTAACATATGTTTTCAGCCACATGGTACCCATGGTACAACACTTACAAGACATGCTGCAAAAAGCATGCTTTGAAACCTCTCAAGCAGTAAGTTAAAGGGATTGTTCACCCAGAAATCTAAATTCTGTCCTCATTTACACACCCTCGTGTTGTTTCAAATCCATATGACATGGAACATGTAAATATTACTCATTTATAGAACACAAAATCAGAAGTTTACCAGAATGTCTCTTGCATTTAATGAATAAAATGGAAACTCTCCAAAATGACAAAAAAGCACCATAGAAGTATCAAAAACGTGGTACATACTGTATATGCTATATTCCAAGTCAACAGAAATTGTGTGACGAAGAAACCTAAATTGTTATTCAATGATAATCTTCCGCTCTGTTAACCATTAATTTGATCCTGAGAACCGAATCAGTCTGATTAGAGCATGAATCAGTAGATTCATTAAAAACTTAAGACTCACAAGCTCTCGTGAACGTACCAAGGAGAGCAAGAGTGCTATTAAGAGCCCGTCCACATGGAGTACATCTACATTAGATGAATACGTAAAAATGTTTGTATCGTATCTGCGTTTCGTCCAGACAGATCCGGCGTTTTGGAAGCCTGAAACCGCTGTTTTTTTAAACTGGGTCCCAGAGTGGATAAATCTGAAGACGATACCCTTGCGTTTTCGTGTGTACATCCAATCCATATATTTTGTAAAACAATGATGTCATAACCCCATGTCTCAACCCTAGTCAGGCACCGCTACGTCACGTAACAACAAAAACAACAAAAGTGGACTACATGCTTGTTTTCATGCCGCAGAAGCTACTGAGCCTATTAGCTTTACTAAAAGCTATTTTAGCCTATTAGCTTTATTTCTTAGCTTAACTAAAATTTGTATACAGTGAGCAAGGTTTGTGCGCATGCTCCAAGTCGTCTTCTCCAAATTTAGTTTATCTCTCTGGCAGTGCCACAAACTGCTGGCATACATAATACGTTTTGAGTCCGTTTAAGTGCTTTTGTGTGTACGCAGATATTTCTAGAGATGAGGGGAAAAAAGATTGGATAAGGAAAGCTCTGGCTTCGTGTGGATGAACTGCGGTCTTAAGTGCTGGTCTTAAGCAACTAGCTCCAGCTCAGGACCTGCTTAGGACCAGCACTTGACCAGCTTAAACCGGCTCATGACCAGCTAAGGACCAGCATAAACCAGCCTCCATGCTTCAAAACATACCTAACCAGCATAGGTTTTTTTTTTTTCAACAGGGAAGATTTTCAGTGAATAACGACTTAAATTTGAGTATGTTCCAAACTCAAAGCTATGGCTTCAGAAGATATGGACAGCTTTTATGATGCTGTTTTGTCATTTTGGACCCTGGCACTTTGATTTTTAAAGGAAAGGATATTCTTCAAAAATCTTAATTATGGAAAAAAGGGTTGGGTAAGTTCAGCATCACAGGCTGTTCTTTTGTATCGTTCACTGTGGTATAATGTAGAAGGTCATACTCACATACTTTTACACAAGCTGTCCAAAATCATAACGAGTGTAGCATATCCTCCGTCAAACTCTGAGCCTTACATAAGATTTAATAACATCTTTTTTTCTCCTATGGCTACAGTGGAGAAAGATTTGTGCACAAATAACAGATCCTAAATAGAAAACACAAAAGACCCCATTCTTCAGAGGTTTGGCCATGTCTACTTTAATTTTATTCCCTAGAGCATGTTTCTCTGGCCCTTCACTTTAATCATGCTTTTGAATAAACAAAACTGAATCAAAATCAATTTCCAGAACATTCTCTCACCCAAATCATTGATTGAAACATCAGTCAGCTTGTCCAAGATCTTTGCTGTGGAGTCAACATTTGGTTCTTTCATAAACAGACACACAGCTTTAATTATGCATTGATTATTTAAATAAAACGCCAACAAATGTCAAATCAGTGTGCTGAAAGAGTCCATTGGGAAATGAGTTTGGACTTGTAAATCATAACATCTTGACTTATTGTTTGCAATTTTGTTGCCACCCTTTCCTGTTAATTATATATCAAGTACCATTTTGAGGGTGGCATATTAAAGTCTAAAGTCTATAAAGACAGCTAAAAATGTAGTTAGCTAACATCTTAGTACAAGCCTGGTAATTATTATTGCCTTTGCAGTAATTGTTTCCTCTTGTTTTTCTGATTGTTTAATTAGCATGATGGAGAACACCTGGGTTACAGATCCAGATATTTAAAAGGGGCTCAGGTAGCCTGTTAAACTGTGGTAAGCTGAGGAAAAATACAATATGTATCAGTTTGCCAGCAATGTTTGCATTGATTTTTGTGCGTGTCTTATGTTCTTTGATCACTCAGACAACATAAAAAAAAAAGAAAAGAAAAAAAAAGATAATACTGTTTTTAGGATTTAAAAATATAGATTTAAACCTAAGTCTTCTCTATCAATACACCTGCAGTCAGATAAGTGAAGTCATCCTTCTGCATATAGGAACACTAACTGGTTTCTAGTTATAGGCACATTCCCTTGTGTGTACAAGTCAATGTTGCGAAAATATCTTGAGTAGAGTGTTGCAACAAAAATGTGCAGATGGAAAAAGCAGCTGCTGAAAGCATTACTCATCAAAGTGTGTTTCTCTCATTGTGAGGTGTTTGTGCTACAGTTTGCCACCTGTGCAGGCCATAGAACACAATATCAATAAGAGCCCTTGATTTAAACAACCAATGAGGTGTTAGTGGATAAATAAAACCCACTTGTTAATCTGTGGGGAATTTGTTTTCCCCCACTACACAACAGGGAGAGTAGGAATAGGCAATATTTTCATGGACCATTATATAAGATATTGTCATCTTTGGAAGTTTTAACACTCAAATGGGTGAATTTTAACCATTGGAGTCCTCGTTCATAGCCCTCCCAGTTGGCAAATAAATAACGCATTTGAAGGTTGATTCGACACATTTATGTCATGTGTTTTTCATAGCAAACCATAGTATTTTTCACAGCTGTGCTCCACTATAGGATAAGATACCTCAACAGTATATATAAGCATGAAAGAAAAATGGATACAGATAGTATCATAAACAAAAAAGTCACTGTAAATAAATGGATCTGGATTTAACATTGTATTTCTTTTACTCTTGCCTTATTTGGGGAAGAACTTAACTTAGTTTGCACTCCAGAAGTCCACTGAGCGCCTGGTGGGGGATTGTTTACATTTGGAATAATCAAAACGATATGATTTTCGTGAAAACCCAATGTGGAACTGTTAAGAGATCATTTATATCATAGTCCAACCATTTGACAGGTTCAAGAGCAAATAGATACAAATGTCTCAGTAAGGCCAATCCACAGATGAAAACTGGCCTTCAGATCTGGGTTTTCTCTGAGCTGTTTATGTGATCTACACATGGTAAAGTCTCTGGAACGTTATCGATCCTACAGGAGAGGGAGGTTAAAGAGATCTGCAATTTCTGACAGCATAAACTGATAAACAGCCTCTAGCCCCAGTTGCTTCTTTCTTTTTTCATTAAGACAAGAATGACCTTAACAGAGCAACAGACATGACGTTCCCGTGGTAAACTTTCTGTAGTGTTGTGTAAAGTGCTATTGAATATTAATATGAGAATGATTGAAGCATTTCTTACAGTCGTTTAAAAAAAATAGTTATCATGCATAGATACAGGGCATAACAGTAAGGTTGAGATGTTTAATAAAGAGGCTTTTTTTAAACTTTTAAACTTCAAGCTTTATCATTGCTTGAAGATGCTGAGGATTAAAAATGGACCTCAGGACCTCATACATGCAAAACATGCACTTTTTTTTTTTTTTTACACCTGTTTGTTTGCAACTGATTTTACCACCATTATAGCCAATATATACACAGGATATGCATGCACTAAGATGCATGGGATGAATTGACGAATTGACAGTGCTTTGAGATGCTGGGGAATGAACCTAGGACCTCATTCTTATAAATCATACTAAATTAAATGTTTTGAACATCTAAAAATGCAGAAAGTTTTCTGTAATAGGTAGGTTTAGTGTAGGGGGATAGATTATACAGTTTTTACAGTAAAAAAAAATCATTACATTTAACATTTTTTTAACTCAAAACCCACTCACTTCAAAAAGTGGACATAGCAAAAACTGTATTTTAAGGGACACAAAGGCAATTTCAAGCAAGCTGAAAAACAGGCTGCATGAAATATTGGTTTGAGATTAAAATATGCATTCTAGATAAAATATATTTCTGAATAAAACTGTTAGAAAAATATATATCATAAATGGACATAAAATGTATGTACTTAATAAAAATCATACAATTAAAAAAACATACAAATTTGGAGATTTGTGCTCCAATGTTCATGGGATACATTAACTTTCTGAGGAATGCATTAACTCGGAGATGCTGGGGGTAAGAGCTCATACATGTGTAAGCATGTGCTATTGTTAGGCTGTGTTCTCAGAGGAAGAGGAACAGGTTCAAATACAAAGTAATCCAATTTTAATTCGAACAGGCAGGAACAACACAACATATAATGATGGTGAATGGACAAAGAACTGAACACCAACTGGAACTTATACACAAAGGGAGAATGAATTAATGACGTGCAGCTGTGAAGACGGTCCATGGTGTCCATGGTGATAGATGAACGTGCGCAGGTGAGGAACAGGAGGGATGCTGGGAAATGGAGTGCTAGTGCTGGTGACTGTGACAGCCATACCATTCCCAGTTATCAGCATATATATATATTCCCATGCCTCAACAGCATATTAGACAGGTGGTCATAATGTTTTGACTCATCATGAGAAATATGCTCTAATGTGCAGGAGATGCATTACAAGTTACATGTACTAACTTTAGTAATAAGCAAATTATGCATAATTACAAGCAACTAACCCTAAACCAAATTACAAAGTACACTGTAACAGTGTAATCAAATATTCACAATTCCTTAAAGACATAGGGGTTCAAACCCAGAACTTCATGCAACACGTGTGCTCTAGCTACACTGGAATATGTTCATTAAAGGGTTAAGAGAAGAAAGAGTGAGTAAAAGAGAATGACACATGGAGAGAGAGAAGAGACACAAACTGTGGCCAGGACTGACCTAAGTGCAAAACAGACTGGATGTCTGCTATTCTGTTATTGACAAAGCAGGAAGTGCCTCAGGACTCCTCAGGGAAACCTTAAGGTAACAAGCCTGAAGAATCCAGCCATTATGTCAGCAAGTGCCAACAGCACTGCCCTTCTCACAAATACCAGCTGCTGGCAAAACACATTCACAGCAGTGCCAGTGTGCTACTCACAAATACCAGCGGCTGGCTGCAATTAGAAACACTTTATGCAGACAAATTCTTCTCTCTCATAATTTAGTACACATAAAACATGTGAATAAAGGGGCGTATGATAACATATTTGCATTCCACAAAATCCATCAGAGAGACATGGTGTGTGTGTGTGTGTGTGTGTGTTTGTGTACAATACAATACGATTTACAATAAACAATACAACACTTTATAAGACAGTTAGGTCCAGTCCTCTAAAGCCGCTTTTCCACCGTCGGGCCGAATGGCTGTCATTGCGTAACCGCTCTATTCCATGCCGATCCGGGATAGCTGGTACGGTTACGGTTTCATTTTCCACTGTGGGGCGCTCTTTTGAATGTAATACAAAAGCGTCAGTCGTTGCCTCGGTAACGTGTAAATAACGACCGCGTTATCGAGATATTTCTTTCAATTTTATAATTAATTTGTGTTTACGTCGCTTAAATAGAGCGATTAGCCAGCTACAGAGAAACTGGTAGCCAGGCAAGTGACCAATCCTGAGTAACACATCACTTCACGGATTCTACCAGCACGGTTATGCTGCGTTCCAGACGAGGTTGTACGTGGGAATATTCCAAATTAAATGTCCCACTTCAGACCTCAGTTCGTTCCGGTCACAATACGTCACATTCACATGTTGACTATTCCCATGACACCATGAGAGCATTTCGTGTTTTTGTGTCAATTATGGCAATACAGAATAAAAAAAAAAAACATAAAATCGCTTTGAAAACAGCTTACGAAAGCAAAAAACGAATGTAAGATTACATTAACTTATTATACAATGTTAACGTTTTTTTACGTTTCTTTTCTTTGGAAGGAGGATGCGCCGACATCTTGGAAGTGACGTCAAATGACGCGTCTCGCTGAGGTCGGGGTTAATCGATTTACCCGAGTTCACACGCCGAATGTCCGAATTTGAGTGGAAAGAGGTGGGGGAAATCCAAAATCCGATCTGTCTGGAACACAGCATTAGACGAACAGTGCCAAGAATTCCGTCCGAGAACGGTTTGTAATCGTGCCGTGCGGTACCAAGCTCAATGGACTACTTGCACTGAGCCTCGACGCACATCCGGGTTGATACATTAAGGCTCAGTTGTTTCCAGTTATATCTATTTTCAATGTGCTGTTAACACATAGCTAACTAAATGCCTCTTAAAATGAGTCATAGGGATGATTTTAAATTCCAGACATTTCAGAGACAAGAGAAGAGATATTCTGATGATTACTGTGTACAGACCTTTCCAAACTCAAAGGAACTTTAAGTTTTAATCCAACATAAGCCATGATTCTTTCACCACAGGGTGCCAGTGATCGCGACGCTGCAGTGTGAGATGCGATGAATAAGATCAGAATGAACATAGTATTATAATTTAATTTTAGTCAGTTCTGTGCCATTTTTTCACTGACAATCATTTGTATGTAATTCACACATTTATGCCAAAAATCCTAATATTCAAAGTAGTTGCGCTGTCATTGCATTATTCTTTAAGGTTAATTGAATATTTAACATCGATAAGGCAGTTATCACATTTATTCAACTATTTCAAACACTGGAATAAAAATGCACCAACAAGCAATACTGCTCGTACGAAAATTAACCATAGTTACTACACTCTTACTATAGTAAAACCATGGTTCGCCTTCATAAGTATTTGATTATTTATAACTATTATATGAAAGGTTATACTGCTGTTTAATCGTCAGCTTGGTTTGTTTGTGCATGTCTTGTATGCTCTTCACTCGTTTACAGTCAGAAAGCAGCTAACGTGCAATGCTAACGCTGCTAGCGGACTTACAGTGATTGTCATTCTGTTAACAGATTGTTAGGAGGGAATCAGCGATGCTTGACAGTTTTAACTTGTTTTTGTTTGCAGTGCAATTGTAACTGTAACGTAAAATAGTCTAGCTATCATGATAATGCATTGTCACCCATAGTTACTACACTTACCATAGTAAAACCACACGCTTTATTAAGGGTGTTTATCAGTCAAATAAATTTAAATGTAAATTTAACTGGTATAAAATATAATGACTAAGAAAAACACTACTAATGAGAAGACGAGCACTTGACGGCGGTAGTCTAGTGGAAAAAGCGGCTTAATATTCCTTTTTAACTTTTTTTTTTATCTGGTGAGGAAAAATATATGAACTTATTTTACAATTTTATTTGAAATGTGCATTCTCAAAATAAAGTTCTTGCAAAGACTATAGAATAAAACAAGATGCATCACTCGCATTGTTTTGAATGGGAGAAAATGCAACGCGCAATATGGCAGAATAAGTCCCGCCTTCTAAATAAGAGCCAATCGCAGATTGGAAAAGTCATCGCGTCACTGCAGCGGCCGTTAGAAGCTCCGGTTCCTATAGAAACAGTCAGACGCACGCCTCCGAAATGAGACGCAAAAGATGTGCATTTAGGACTGCGCATGTGCATTAGCTTGATCCAGCCTGAAAAATACAGTTTTTTTTGTCATGATTCGAACGTTTAGAAACACAGTTTATGAGACAGTTGTTTAGATTTCATTGGTGATTTCAAATATGAAATTTAATCAAAAGCTTGGCAAACAGCTTTAGAGAATTTGATGTTTGCTTATTCAAAGAGATAGGAGCTGCACTTAAATGCCCAAGAGGCGTTTCAAAGATGGCCGCAGAGTGAAAAGACTTGTCTTAAAGGGACATTGGTTCTTGTTTACTGAAATGTTGTATACTAGCAATATCACACTCCCAATTGTGTAGTTGAAGACTACTGAATATTAGCACAGCTGTGATTATCTGTGGCCAAATACACAGCTCTGACCTTATGTTATGTTAAATATACAATACAGTAAATGATATGCTGCCATTAGGTTCTTAAATGGTTTTCTACCCTGTCTGTTGCAGGGATTTTGATCATCATTTCATATGTAAGGAAATGGGGTGTCTCATTTTGAGAATAACCCATTTCCTGGTCACAGTATGAAAACAGTAAACATGCTCACATGCTTCTGTGAGTCCATTCAATGAGGCTGAGCGCTCACCAACAAAGCAACCTCTTCTTCTCAACATGGACCATAAATCAAACACTACATTCTGATGACTGAGAGCTTGCTCTGAAAAACAGAGCTCTTACCACACATGCACTATGCCCTGACCGACTTTAACATTTCTCACATTTTTATCTTTGAACTGTACATGGCCTCTGCTCCCAGAGGAGTCAATGCAAATACACAAAATAACTGACCCCACACTCCACCGATGACCTTTCTCTTCTACAGCCGTGGGACACACTCCTCCACTGGCTGCATAGAGGAACATACCAGATGGTTTCAGGTAAAACCAAACAGCATTTAGGATTTATAAGTCTCAAAACTGAGGCAGTATAATTGCACTGAAGAAAAGATTACATCTCTGGCAGTGTTTGTTTATTCCTTCCTTCCCTGTAGTATTTTTATCCATTATTGAAATTTCTTTTAAATGTATTAGTTTCATTTAGTTTAAATTTATTATTTTGATTTTATTAAATAACATTCTGTCATGACAACTCTCTGAGAGTCTGACATGGTAATGAGTATATATGTTTGGTCTTGGCGCAATAGATTTGCTTCACTGCTGCTTCTGCTGTTGATTTTAGCTGCTGCAGAGCAAGTACATGCCACTGCCAAAACACATTACATGCTGCTATGAGCAAGCAAGACACGCTGCTGCTGTACAATCATACATGAAGTTTGAGGCGGACTGCCACTGGACTAAGAATCTTAGTGACAGTAAATGGGGCGATAATTCTGGGAGCTAGTTTATTACAAATGGAGCAGAGAGGAATATTCTTGGAAGAAAGCCACACTTTTTGACCCACGAAGCAGACGGGAGGCTCAGACCGGTGGCGATCAGCCTGAGCCTTAGTGCGCACTCCCACTCGGAGGAGTCTCTCAGGCTCTTCTCCAAGTGTGACGGCACCTCTGGACGAAGGCGTGAGCAGAGGGGACCGCGACTTCGGATTCCAGACTAGGAAAAATAGGTGTCTGGTAACCTAAGCTACACTCAAACGGAGAGAGGCCCGTGGATGACACTGGTAACGAGTTATGTGCGTACTCTACCCATGAGAGTTGCTGGCTCCAGGAGGAAGGATTCTGTGACACCAAACATCGCAACACTCTCAAGGTCCAAGGTCCTGGTTGGCCCGCTCAGTTTGGCCGTTGCTCTGAGGATGAAAACCAGAAGACAGACTGACACTCGCACCCAGTACACGAAAAAACTCTCTCCAAAATTTGGATACAAATTGGGGACCCCTGTCAGAGACCACGTCCATCGGGAGGCCATTAATGCGAAAGACGTGATCAATGACAGTAATCGCTGTCTCCTTGGCAGAGGGTAATTTGGGCAAGGGAATAAAATGGGCCACCTTTGAGAACGACTGTATTGCCCTAGGAGGGAGGGAGGGAGGGAGGGCAGTAACAAAATTGAGCGCGATGTGGGACCAGGGTCTCGAAGGGACAGATAGTGGTTGAAGTAACCCCTCCGGAGTGCGATTGGAAGTCCTAAACCGAGCACAAACTGAGCAGGCCAAAACAAAATCTCACGAGCCATGGAACGCCACCAAAATTGCTGTTTAACAAGAAAACTGGTACGCTTCACTCCTGGATGGCACGCTACGTTGGAACAATGACCCCACCGCATAATGTCGGACCGCAACCCCTCCGGCAGAAATAAACGACCCGGTGGGCAACCGGACGGAGGCGTTACCCCTTCTAAGGCCGTGCGGACCTTCGACTCGATCTCCCATATGAGTGTGGAGACAACAAGTCTCTCAGCTATAATGCACTCGGGAGTGGACGGTTGTTCGGAATGGTCAAAAATACGAGATAAGGCATCAGGTTTGATGTTCTTCGACCCCACACGGTAGGAAAGGGAAAAATCAAAACGACCGGAAAAAAAAGCCTGCCCACCGAGCCTGCCTGGAGTTGAGTCATTTAGCGGATCTGATGTACTCAAGATTCTTATGGTTGGTCCATACAACAAAGGGTACCCCGAACCCTCTAACCAATGACGCCACTCATCCAGCGCTAACTTGACTGCCAGCAACTCTCTGTTACCAGTGTCATAATTACGTTCAGCAGATGACAGCCTATGAGAAAAAAAACGCTCAAGGGTGCATCTTGTCATCCGAGGAAGAATGCTGGGAGAAAACCGTGCCTACCCCCACCTCTGACGCATCGACCTCCACCACAAACTGACGTGTAGGATTAGGAGCAATGAGGATGGGAGCTGAAACAAAGCGGCTCTTGAGTTTGGCAAATGCAGCTTCTGCTGCACTGGACCACCTGAATGTCACGGCGGTCAGAGGAGCAGCTAGTTGGCTGTAATTGCGAATAAAACGCCGGTAGAAACTGGCAAACCCTAGAAACCTCTGCAGGGCCTTGCAGGAATCTGGGGTTGGCCAATCCACCACAGCTCTAACCTTACCCCAAAAATGGAACCGACTGTGCATGGAACGTGCACTTCTCCGCCTTGACCAAAAGCCCATTCTCGAGCAGCCTCTGGAGCACCCGCCTGACGTGCTGAACGTGTTCCTGGAGAGAAGAGGAAAATATCAATATGTCATTCAGGTAGACATATATGAACTGATTGACCATGTCTCTCAGCACGTCATTTATGAGCGCTTGGAAAACCGCAGGGGAGTTAGACAGCCCGAAGAGCATAACGAGATATTCGAAGTGCCCCCTGGGGGTATTAAACGCAGTTTTCCACTCATCCCCCTCCCTTATGCGGACCAAATGATAGGCGTTGCGTAAGTCCAGTTTAGTGAAGATGGATGCTCCCTGCAACCGCTCGAAGACTGAAGACATCAACGGCAAGGGATAGGTGTTCTTTACCATGATGTTGTTCAGCCCTCTGTAATCCAATACACAGTCGCAGGGAACCATCCTTCTTCCCCACAGAAAAAAAAAACCCTGCCACCGCGGGAGAAGAGGAAGGACGGATGATATTTCTCCATGGCCTCCCTTTCTGGAACAGAAAGCGAATATAACCTGCCCTTAGGCGGAGACGTACCTGATAATAAATCTATAACACAGTCATAGGGATGATGCAGAGGAAGAGAAGCAGCCCGGAACTTACTGAACACTTCCTTCAGGTCAAGATACTCCTCAGGCACGTTAGACAGGTTCACTGGCTCATCCTGCAACAAAGAACAAGACACAGGAGAACAAGCAGACACCAAACAAGACGCATGACATTTCTTATCCCAAGCCAAGACAGTTCTCTGACTCCAATTAATGTGAGGGTTATGGAGTGTGAGCCATGGATGCCCCAGCACCACTGGAACCAAGGCAGTGTCAGTCAATAGAAACTAATCCTTTCTGTGTGGTTGCCTGATCTGGTGAGACTCACCAGCCCAGTGAAATGAGTAATAGACGACAGAGGTTGTCCACCCAGAGCATTGACAGATATCGGATGAGTTAGTGGATCCACAGGTATGTTAAGCTTGTAAGACAAGTTAATGTCCATAATGTTGCCCTCTGCTCCAGAGTCCACTAGGGCTTCACACCAGTGATTCCCACCAGCCCACTACAGTCTTACCGGGAGGAGAGTTGCAGCAAGAGAGGATTTCTTGAAGGCATTGCCACCTGCCAGTAACCTCACACCTACTGACGGGCCTTGTCTTTTACTGGACATTTAACAGCAAAATGTCCTGCAGCACCACAATAGAGGCAAAGTCCCTGTACTCAGCGTCGTTCCCTCTCCTCCTGGGACAACCGAGCTCTGCCCACCTGCATGGGCTCAGGTTCAAAGGAGAAAACTCCTTCTCCACAGCAGAAGTCCGACTGCTTTGATCATTGATCTCGGCGCTGCAGCCGCGTGTCCACTCGGATCGCTAGATTAATCAAGTCGTCTAATGTTGTGGGTAAATCCAGCGCGTAGATCTCATTCTGGATACGGTCGGCCAGCCCATGCAGAAAGATGTCCCACTGTGCCTCCGCGTTTCAGTTGCACTCTGCTGCCAGAGTTCGGAATTCGATGGAATAGTCTGTAACAGTCCTGTCTCTCTGACAGAGGTCCACCAATGCTCACGCTGCCTCTCTCCCAGAGACTGAGCGATCAAACACCTTCTTGAGCTCTACCTTAAAGGACTGAAACGATGAGCAACACGGATCACCCTGATCCCAAACCACCGTTCCCCACAGCGCTGCTCGTCCCGATAACAATGTTATCACAAACGCCACCTTAGACTCCTCTGTAGGAAATGATGACAGCTGGAGAGCAAAAAACAGGGAACATTTAGCCAGAAAGGAACGGCATAATTGTGGCTCACCAGAATAAACAGTTGGGGCTGGCAATCGAGGCTCCGTGGTTCGGGCGGAGTGGTCAGCAGGTGGAATAGCTGATGGTGGATTGGGTACAGTGGGAGCGTGGGCAGAGTCAGTCCGTAGTTGTTGTAACTGCGTGGTCAATTCCGAGACCTGCACCACCAAAGCCTGAACAGCACGTCCCGTCGCCACAATCTGCTCCTCCTGATGATCAAAACGAATGTTGTTGTTAGACAGGATCTCCCTCAGTTCGGCAGCACTCGCTGGATCCATAGTGGTCAGATCGTTATGTCACGGGTAATAACACAAGATCCAGTAGCGAGTGCAAAAACAGTTTATTTGTTCCACAACAAATATAAATATCCAGGCAAGATAGTCAGAAAGTGCAACACGTGGCAGGCTTTGGTGGCAAGGAGACTGCAGCGGGCTGGGATCCAACAGGCAGACGGTAATCCAGAGAAAACGGCCGGGTAAGAAATCCACACTCAAACAGAAACACGACTCACAGGAAGCAGGAGACAAAAGGAGAACTGCTGGGAACAATGAGACCAACGTGAGCACAAGAACGATCTGACAAGGAACACAGCAAACACACGACAACGAGCTGCACCTGTGACTGATCAGCGCAGTTAGTCACCATAGCAACGCTAATGACTGAACTGACACTGACAGCACCCAAAGAACAAACACACACTCACACGCAGACAGAGCGAAAATGAGTCAGTAAACACATGAACCATTCACAACATGACATTCTGATTACCATGTTAATTGGTTCAAGTTTATTATGTCATTTTGTGCAGATGCACGTTATAATATCATGTTTATAAAGCTGATTAATCTCACATGTACAGTATACAGTATGTTTTAAATAAAGTAATTTAATTATCATCATAGTGCACATTTTTTACTTGTTTTTGTTATCATTTATGAAATCAGATATCATTTTCATTAGTAATTTTGTTGTCACAAACACTGATCTCTGAACTGTCAAAATTTATGTGGATTAGTACGTAACAAGAAGAACCATGAAATGATACACAGTAGAAAGCTAAAACTGGTTGGCAGTCTCACACTACATCTGCCAATTCCAAACATAAAACCATGTGCAGCGTGACCTAATAAAGGCAGAGGCTTATTCCAGTCACGCTGTTCGACAGGAGGTCGCAGGAACATGTGATCATAGAGGCCCATTCTTGAACTACATTTCCAGTATTGAGACTTATGTCTTAACACCTGCAGCTGTTAAGTGCACGTCTGTTTCAGACTCATTGCAGAGCCAATGACTAAAAGAACTTGCAGTCATGCTTCAGAACTTTCTGCATCTGCTTTAACTTTCAGCAGATTGATAGGGGAGTTTGTCTCCACCAATCAAAATTCAGGTGCTTAGTGATGGCAGGTATAGCATCTGGTTATGTTTATAGCTTGGTGAAAAATGGAGATACCGAAGCAGTGGTGGAGAGCAACTGCAATGACGTGGTTCTCCTAGAGATTCTAGGCCATATTGCTTGCAAAAGACAACAGCTCTCAGGTCCTTTACTGAGGGAACTTCTTGAGATGGCTGCCATATTTTTTACAAATCTCTACCCTTCAGACAGGCAGATTAAATGGAGTTCTAAACAAAGATGTAGCGTCTGGATCAATCAAACATTGTAAATTGTAAAATTCAATCTTCACAACATGCAGACTCTGTAATGTCAAATAAGTCCACTTTCAAATGTTTCAAAGGAACATTTTCTGCTTGGAAATTGCACCTTTCTCATTGGTCAAGCCAAAACTCAAAGGTGTGACTGCTGTAGAGGTTAAAAAGCCCCCACGCAGATCGCACTTGCTCTTCTCGTTCTTTTTTGTTCTTGCTGATTCTGCTGCTTGTTGTTCACGTGAGACCTCGGCCACCCGGGCCGGCGCAGCCAGGTGGGCAGGCCTCATTCACTTAAAGCCATGCGTAATTTCTCGACAACAGGGTCAAATTAACAGCCCAAGTTCTTCGTCATTTCTTCATTCAACGCAAAAGATATTGATTACAACTTCAGCACCATTGGACCGAACCACCAAGAATTTCTCAAGTCAACAATTAAGGCATTTGGAAGTATCCTACATTTGAACAGTAAACGGCGATTTAGTATTAAGTTGTTAACCCTTTTTTAACAAAGGTGCTTTATAGTGAGAACATGATGGTTCTTCCAGCTCATTAAATGAGTCTTTTCATAGCTCCATTTCACTGTTATGCTACGGTTTAATTTCATTTCCACTCTCTAATTTCTTATGTATGAGTGATTTTTTTTATGTCTGTGTGTGTTTAGTCTAGCTATGTGTTCATGATTCAGTTAAATAAAACTTTGTGCATATTCTTGTGAGTTGATTCTAATCTGCTTATAAACCAATGTCACTGATAACGATTACAATCACAGCTACATGCTAAGAAAGAGTTATTTTTCTGTGGCCACGGAAAATATTCTTTCTGAAGAGTTGATAGATGATCAATACTGAGTATTCGCTGGCCAAACAGATTAATTGATTGTAATATTAACTCAGCTACATCAAGTTAATTTGATTAACTGATTAAAATATTTACAATGAATTATAACGAGTTATGAGCTAAGGCACTGCATTTAATATTCACCTCTAGAGGTCACATATTCAAAAAAAACAAAACACAAAAAACAAAAACAAATGCAAAGTTTGATGATGCTGTGTAGGAGCGTGGAATGATGGGAGCTGTCGTCTCCACCTCCACTGCCGATGGAAATCAGTCCAATGGGACTCAAAAAACATGTTCATGAATGAGGTAATGAAATAAATATTCTATAGTCTTGTAACTGTCACATTTGATCACATGATTTTATTTTATTCTAATGAATTACCTGCAAGTAACAATGTTGAATTCTAAATTACTGCTCATAGATGTATGTATTTAAAAACACTGCCATAGTCTTGTTAAACAGTGTTAGGAAATGCCACACCAATACTGATCCTCGTTTTATTTCTCCTCTTGTCCAAAACTCTTCTTGGGTCATTTAATTCACCCATACGATTACGTTTCTTGGAGTTATCTTTGGCGGCAGAACCTGCTGCAAGTGCAAATGATAACAAATAATTGTGGTCCATGATGACTGTGCGAAAAAACAACAGAGTGGTGTGCTAGACGCTATAACTACTTCTGCATGTTTTTTAAAATTGCAAAATTCTCTGGATTTCAACATTGTTAGCAACATTTGGGATAATGTAAGTACACTGTGCTAGTGGTTTTTGGATATTTTAACGCATATAATACATATTTTGTCTTGAATCTCAATCTCAAATTTGAGAAAATTTTTAAAACATTAATCATCTTTTTAAAGTTATAATCTTTATTAGCCTATTATCTGCAAGAAATGGCAAAATCTGGTTTTAATCAATGATATTTGAAATTGCAAAGAAAGAAAAATAGATTCATGTTTTTGATGAAAACTGACGAAAGGAAAGGAAGGGATTTGTGTATTTTGACGTTTAACTCAGTTGTGGCCTCTTCAACGAGCAAAACAAAAAGAGCAGCGGATGAATAATAATCCTTCTCTCTCTCTCAGGGAGTGCTGTGCTCAAGTCAGCCACAAGTGCAGTTTCACTGGAAAAGAGCCAAATGTCCACGACAGAAAAAACAATTCATCACCAGCAGTGTTTTTCTATTGGTCATAGTGCAGTCATTACAGTTTACATGTAATGAGGACGAAATGATTCTCACACTCCTCCCTTCTCAACCTCCACTCATATCACAGCCCTGAGATAAAAGTCATCTGTGTCCAATTTTTCCATTATGTGTACACAGAAATATTAAGTCATTTTCATCTCTCTCCAGATATTGGATGTGTGGGGCTTGAAGCATTTGGTTCTCATTTAGGGCTGAGGCTACAATTTGGGGCACAGTTTCATCTCAATGGTGATTTGGTTGTTGATGTTGGTGTGTGGCCCACGGGTGGCATTCCATTATTCCTCAAGTGTGGTTAAAAAGTCTGGGGTCTCTGGTGATTTGAATGATAAAACGAATTATAAACAGCTTTAACAGTTAGGAGCTATTACATAAATATCAACACATGCTGGATGGTGACACAGGATAAAGAAAGTCTTGTTTTTGTTTTGATTTTAGTTTCTTTGCTCTCATATGACCCTGTTGTTTAGTTTTTCTGGTAACACTTTACAATAAAGTTTCATTTTTGGCAGGAATAGTTCACCTGAAAAATTAAAATTCTATCATACATTGGATCATTGATGGATCTTTTACTCCAAACTTGTTTGACTTTCTTCTGTGAAACAGAAAAATATATTTTTAAGAATGCTTCAGCAGCATATTATGCATATTAAGTCAATGGGGTCCAACAAACAAGCTATAAAAAGGACATAAATGTAGTGTGCAATAAATCAATACATCCCAACTAACATCAAACATCATTGATTCACATAAATTTAAATCTGTTCATCATACTGTACAAAGTTATTTTTATGCCTCAAAGATTTAGAGTCATATGATTTAATTTCCTTTTTGGACCTTGAAAGTTTTGGATCTCGTTGACTTTCATTATCTGGATATAAACAGCTACAACATACTTTTCATATCATTCTTTTAAACATTAGTTAATACATTTTGTATCATGAACTAACAATAAACAAACATGTTTACAGCATTTGTTAATGAAAATTAACGTTAATTTATAAATATATTGTTCAGTGTTCATTCTTAAAAATGAGTTAAAATAACCTAGATTAACAAATGCTATAAAAGTGTTAGCTCATACCTAATGCATAATGTTAATGAACTTCACTGTAAAAAGTTGTTTTTAAAGAAAAATTCAAAAATTTCGGTACTTGGGTGAATGAATGAACTGAACAAATGTGTGGTATATGTATGCATGCATACGTAGAATTAGGATTTGTATGATGCATTACATAAGAATACACACGTGCACTGTATGTGCAGATGTGTGTATTTGAGTGTTGGTTTGTGTTGGCGCACAATCATGACAGAGCACTTTCATTATATGTGGTATAATTTTATGGCTATAGATTTCAGCACTGGAGACTCTCCAGTGTTTCCAGCCATAAATACTGAGCTCCCTCTTCCTCTTTAGTTAAATATACAGCCACCCCAGTGCTGTCATCAAAATAGAGTTGGCGACTCAGCAAAATTAAATGCTTTTTATTGATATTGGCAGCCATATTTAATGCTGTATTTTTAAACCCTCATGTGGCAAATTGGCCAGCTGTTGGAGTGGGACTGAATTGAGACCCTACCCCACATCTGTGGAGATTTCAGCCTGTAGAAAAGGTTTTGCCAAGTGCATACAGAATTTCAGGTGCAGGTGTCAGACTGTTAACTAAATTGTATTCATTTCTTTATGGGACCATCAATGCAACAAAGAACCCAAAGTGATATTCAGAGAAAATACTTGTGCCTACTTCAAAGTTATCATACCTCACCTCATTTGCTTATTTAAATTAGTTAAATTAATTTCATATTTGTGAAATGTTATTACTGTATGTTCCTGCCTGACAACACATAAAGGCTAATAAATTAAAGCAATAAACCCCAAGAAGCTGTGGTTTACAGTGAATTTATAACAGCTAAGGGGCGTTGTTAGGCACGACGCAGAGCGGACGCCCCTTAGCTGTTATAAATTCACTGTAAACCACGGATTCACGGGGCTTATTGCTTTTATAAAACAGTTACCACACAATACAAATATTAAAGCCAAAAAATATGTATCAGTGCAACTTTCATGAAGTAAAATCATTAAAAGGCTTCCTTCCGCTGGAAAAAAATAGTCCCTGACTGTCAACAGCAACAAAAGTTACATTTATGACACCATTAGATGGCGGCAAAGATTGTCTTTATGAGCGAGTCACTCAGTCGCAAAGACTTTTATATTGAAAGTTGTTGTGAACACGAAACAAGACGCAAATGAAAAATGCTTTGGCTAGAGCTGTCAGTGTTAGCAGGGCACGGGAAATCCCATTAAAGGACAAGATCGCAACGGACATTCAAACTGATTTTCTTATTGTGAACATAGGACTGAGCTGAAGGAAAATGCTAAATTTGAATGCAGGTAATACACCTGGTCACTCTATCTGTCACTCAAGCTTCAATGAACAAAATCAATAAAGAACAAACACATGTTTATGTTGCTAAGAGACAGACGCAGCAACATACACATTCAGTGGCTCAGTGAGACTTATGTAATGCGGTCAACGGCTTCGAACGTGACTCAACCAATCAGAATCCGTTTTTTTCTCAAATATACGTTTTATAAGTTATTTTTTTAAACTATGTTTAAAGCGGTAAGGAATTTAGATAAGGGTCAAGAATATAGTTACATGTTAAATATACAGTATTTTGTATTTTAGGAGTTCTTGCTCCATGGACTAAAACAGGGGGTGGGAAACGTTGATCCTGGAGGGCCATGGTCCTGCAGAGTTTTGCTCCAACCCTAATTAAACACACCTGAAGCTAATCAAGGTCTTCAGGATTACTAAAGTTACAGGGAGGTGAGTGGTTTTTTTTTTTTTTTTTCAGGGTTGGAGCTAAACTCTGCAGGAGTTCCCCAACCTTAACGTTCCCCAACCCTGGACTAAAACTTAGCTCGATCCTGGACAAGGATCCTCATTATTCATATTCCACTTGAGTATTTTAAGTGGTTCAACCGTGAATATCAACTGGGCCTCAATCTCAAAATCAGCCCTTTACCTCATTCTCTTTTGAAACATCACCTAACCCAAAATAAACTCTGATGACCTACATTTGAGTCACTATTGTTTAAGACACAAAGCCTGCTCCATATCGAGTAAATCCCCCCTAATACTTTTTTTCTGGAATCTATTGTGACTTGGTCATCTTATAATTATCATTTGATTGGGGGATTTGATAAACAATTTGACAAATTACATTACAAGTAATATTACTCTGGAAAAGAACATTTATGGAAACGTTCCATAAATGACACAGTCAGTTGATCTAGTAGACTGACAGACTGGGCTCTTACTAGGAAGGTGATGTCATACTGAAAGTCCATTGCCCCACACTGGTCACTGTTGGCCAGTTTAAAAAAAATGATGTCACCACTTTGCAGTTCTCTCAGGACTCCTTTCTTTATTATTATTATTATTTTTTTTTTAAAAATTGATTTATATCCATTCCTTTTTATATTTTGACTCTGAGGCTGCCCAATCAAAGTATGGCAAAGGCCAATATTGTCCAAAAGTCATTAATGTTGGTTTATGCATATGTATACACATTCCCATATGCTCATCGGTGTGGATGCCAGATCTCTATATGGTCTACATAAAGTAATAAACTCATTGTCGAACATAAGATGACTACACAGTACTAACACAGGATAAACAATACTTTATAGAGGCAATCTACATAGCGACGAGGGTCTTATGACAAAATATTTGATATATAAACAGAAGAATTCAACATTGCCATCAAAGGAAAAACTTTTCCATTTTTAGTACATCGTTGTCGTGTAAATGTACGCTAAGAACTGTACTGTCTTCGTTGACCCACTTATTGGAAGAAATGTGGTGCACAAAATGAGCACACAAACAAACTCCGGAAAGATTACAAGAATTTATTTGGTATATACAGAGCATACATATAGCATGCATATTTACAGCACATTGTATTTACAAACACTACAAGGTTTCACATACCATTGGAGAAAAAAACAAACTATTCACAAATAGTGTGTAGTTTCAGAGCAAGACAGCCTGAAAATGTTCACATTTACATCTTTCAGACTTTCCTCTTTTGTCGGAAAGCCTGGTGACTGATATGGAGTCAACTGTCAAATCTGTAAGATAGAAACATTTGATGCGATATATTTTATGTAACATCAAGATCCACACAATATGTACAGTAACATATTCTTGATGTCAAGACAGTGAAACCTTATACACACATAGACACACTCAAATGAGGTAGATAAACAGAAAGACAGCACAATCATTTTCACCATTCAACATACAGGAAAACCACTGTGTCAGACACAGCAGCGTGAACTTACATTTCAAAATAAAGAGTTTATTACAATACAGAGTGTTTACTGGAATGAGAGAAAGACCTTTTTATAAAACAAACAAGGCCTCTGTTACCTCTACAGCCATTATATGACTCTAGATTACACCTATCAGAGATTCAAACTCTGTTAGACAGCATTGTTTTAAACATTCCCAAAAGACGCAATACAAGGACTATGCATATAATCATTCATTTAGACCCACATACATGGATACATAGAGCTATAGTGTGAGCAAACACACGCAGACACTTAAATGGTGAAGAGCTTAAAAGAGAGATAAAAACATCTGCATCATCAAAATATATTTTGTATTCCAAATAATATTGTGTTCTTATATAAAAGATGCTTGTAAAAAATATATCTATAATAAAATCTTATTTTATATGATTATGTCAGGAACATATAAGTGAATGCAGCTCACTTCAGCATTATGGACTATGTTTAGATTTAGAGAAAACACGCAACATTTTCTAGAAATATGCCCACAAAAATTCACAGTATGTAGATAGAATTATAGGGTGGCTCTATGTGTATATATATATATCTATATCTATATATATATATCTCTCTCTCTGGAAAAATAAACTTTATAAACAAACACATGTGTAAATTCTTACTCTCTTTCCTCTTACAGGAGACATTTATACAAGTTTACAATGAAATTAAGGTTTGAAATAAAGTACATTCTATAGGTACAGTCTGTAGCAAGCAACACACACAAAAAAGCAACATTAGATATTTAAAACAACCAAACTAGATGCACAGATTTGGCAGATTTTCACATCAGAGGGTATATACTGTGCTTAAAGCAAAGCGAACACCACTTCCCTTCTTGCCTCATTTTATCTCTGAAATTATCATATACTCAAAGTTAAGGCACATATAATGTAATGACATTCATGTAAAGTTTTGACGGTGGGATTACTCTGGCTTTGCATTCATACATTTCTTGCACTTTACAAGTGCATCTGTATGCATGTTTAAAAAAAAATCCCAAAATGTTAACTTCACATACACAGCAGAAATAAAGTAATGATTTTTTTTTTTTTTTTTTTTTTTTTTGAGAAATGTTGATTTTGTGTTGACTTTAGTGGTAGGTTAGTACCTAAACATATACACCGCAGATGCTGCTGTAACACTAAAAGACTGGAAAGTAAATACCCATTCTTTGGCATCAGATTATGTACATCTTTTGTGACTAGGCACATAAAGGCTGTTCTCAACAAATACTCATTTTGATTTAGTAATTTAAGGACAAAATATTAAAATATAACAGTCTGCTGTTTGCTGAAATCATTACCTTTTATACTCATGTTGAATAATGCCCAGCATTTAAAAATAACATTCTATAAAATATATAAGTCCATTTTTGACTCATAAAATGTTTATTATCTGTAATTATCTGTACAGAGACTAATAGTGGCTATTGAACATCAAAATTTAGGAGGGAAACAACTAAACATCATGTTTTAAGTTAGAATCTTCTTTTTATTATTATTATTTTGCAACTATCTTTTAAAGGTTAATTCTGGGAAAGAGCTTATGCATGTATATATGTAAATTAATTTATATTAGGCAAAATTATCTCCTAAATGGTGTATAAACATTTGATAAATATTTGGTTTTAGAAAAAGCTTATTCCACTTTAAATTTCTATGCATTCCATACAATATTAACAGAATATACATATTTTACAATCTGCCAAAAACTGTCCACTGATAAAGGCTTTTTACACAATTCACTGAATCCCGAAGACAGCTGGTCTTAAAGAATACTGTACACTATAATGTATAATTCAATGATTGGCATCTGGGTATTAAAAGCCAGATATGGGCAAACTGACCATTAAAATCATTTATCATGACTAAGAAATGTAAAAGTAATTTCTCTTGTCAAATATCTCATATATGTATGCTTGATTGGGCAAAGCACTAATCTTTGTTTAGGTGCAGACAGAACCATTGCGAAACTTCACTGAGTACTAACTGTTCCTCTGGACTGCCTTCATGCCATAATGGCTGCTGTAAACAGCCTTTGTTATTTTCACGTTGATCTCAACCATATAAGGCAAAAACAACACTCTCTTGTGGGGTTCAAGAAAAAAGCAACATTTAAAAACTGTCTGGGATCTTGATTTTGTTATTTCCCTCACCTCTAAACGTAGCTTATTTCATCCGGTTGTATATTCAGCCTAAACATTTCAGTTCAAATAATGAAAATAATAAGGCCTGGTGTTTTCAAGATGTGCTACTAAATCACATATTCTTCCATTCTTCTACAAAGCAGAATACCAATAAAAGCAGCAGTCAGTCTAGCTGCTCTATGCGTTACTGCTGCTTGAACACGGCGTGCTTTGTGTGCTGCCGATACTGTGAGCCGCACTGCTGTTCTCAGACACCGGCTGGGACTTTGGCACCTGCTGCCTTGCTCCTGTGCCACCTGAAGAAGGAGATTGATAAAAAAATACGTTAAGGCTTTCAGGGACACTTGGAAAAACACACTGTTTTCTAGATGTCAAGAATCTGAACACTGACTTGCACTAAATGTGACTCTTTCAGAATGGCAGAAGTTGTTAACCCCAAAGTCATGAAAGCATTAGGGGCTTTCGCACCAAATAGTTCTAGGAACTAGCCACTAGGATAGTTCCCAGAGAACTAATTTCTCCCCTGGGCCATGTTCCTGGTTGCGTTCGCACCGGAATAGGAACTCTGAAGCGGATGACAGCATGGCATTTACAAACGCTAAAAACCGGTGAATAGAGGATGCCGTGATCGGAGCTGTGTTTGTTGTGTGTCGTGGGTTTCTTGAGAATGGAGATGGAATGTAAACACATCATTTATGTGACTGAAAGAGCAAAAAGTGGGGCCAAGAGACTAAATCTCCTATGACAACTTTCGGTATCGAGGCTGAGAAATAAACAACGCTGCAGACAACAGGTACATGCCATTATCGCTGTTTTCCATGTTTGTGAAGTAAATATGTTCACACGGCTTTTTAAAAATGCTGGGTGCCGGTGTTTGACATGCGTTTGACCAATCAACGTACACTTACATCACTGATAGTTCCTATAGAGCTGGTTTAGACCCTACTCTGAAGTAGAAGCTAATTTAGTTCCCCCAAAAGGAGTTCCTAGAAATACAAAGTTCTGGCATGAAACTCTTATGGGCAGGCTAATAGGTTCTTTAACTAAACCTGCTCGTAATCACATCATTATCTATAGGACACAGATGATTGGTTCTTGCTGTATCAGTAGCCAATGAGCTTGCGTGCTCAATCTTCAAATACATGAGTAGCATTTGCCTTAGCAATGCAGCGCGCTTCAGAAACCCTCCACCTTCCCCAGCTCCACCTGTATAGATCTGCTACGGGTAATTCATGTACGCTATGTTGTACAGCAGCTGCATGTCTTACTTGCTCACAGCAGCGTGTCGTGTATGTATTGGCAGTAGCAAGGCCCATACTTGCTCTGCAGCAGCAGCAGCAATAACAGCAGCAGCAGCAATAAAATCAGCAGATCTATTCCGCCAAGACCAAACATGTCAACAATGTCATACCCATTACCATGCCAAACACTCAGAGAGTTGTCATGACAGAACTAAAATCGTTCCTAGTTCCTGCAGTGCGAACACGGCAAAATCTGGGTACTTCAGCCAATAGTTCTAGGAACTATGAAAAGGTTCCTCCAGTGCGAAAACCCCTAATGTAATTTTGATGATTACAGCTTGCTGCTCATCAAAATAAAAAAATGAGTATCTCAAATGATTAGAATATTTAATTTCAAGTTCTATTAAATTACCATTCTCAGGGTATAAATACTGGGTTTAGGTCAGTAATCCCAACAGCAGTCATGGGGAAGTCTGCTGACTTGACAGTTGTCCAGAAGACGATCATCAAGACCCTCTACAATGAGGGTAAGCCACAGAGGGTCATTGCTGAAAGAGCTGGCTGTTCGCAGAGTGCTGTGCCAAAGCATATTCATGGAAAGTTGACTGGAAGGAAAAAGTGTGGTAGGAAAAGGTGTACAAGTAAAAGGAATGACCGCAGGCTTGAGAAGATTGTCAGGCTAAGCCGATTTAAGAACTTAGGAGCTTCAAAAGGAGTGGACTGAAGCTGGAGTCAAGAGCATCAAGAGCCACCACACACAGACGTCTTCAGGAAATGGGCTACAACTGTCACATTCCACGTACCAAGCCACTTCTGAACCAAAGACAACGTTAGAAGCGTCTTACCTGGGCTAAGGACAAGAAGAACTGGACTGCTGCTCAGTGGTCCAAAGTCCAAAGTCTCTTTTCAGATGAAAGTAAATTTTGCATTTCATTTGGAAATCAAGGTCCCAGAGTCTGGAGGAAGAGTGGAGAGGCACAGAAACCATATTGCTTGAAGTCCAGTGTGAAGTTTCCACAGTCAGTGATGATTTGGGCTGCCGTGTCATCTGCTGGTGTTGGTCCACTGTGTTTTCTGAAGTCCACAGTCAACACAGCCATCTACCAGGAAATTTTAGAGCACTTCATGCTTCCTTCTGCTGACAAGCTTTATGGAGATGCTGATTTCATTTTGCCCACACTGCCAAAGGTACCAGAAGCTGGTTCAATGACCATGGTGTTACTGTGCTTGATTGGCCAGCAAACTCGCCTGACCTGAACCCCATAGAGAATCTACGGGGTATTGTCAAGAGGAAGATGAGAGACACCAGACCCAACAATGCAGATGACCTGAAGGCCGCTATCAAAGCAACCTGGGCTTCCATTACACCTGAGCAGTGCCACAGGCTGATTGCCTCTATGCCACGCCGCATTGATGCAGTAATTCATGCAAAAGGGAGCCCAACCAAGTACTGAGTGCATAGAAATGAACATACTTTTCAGAAGCCTGACATTTCTGTTTAAAATATCTTTTTTATTGATCTTATGAAGTATTCTAATTTATTGAGATAGTGAATTGGTGGGTTTTTGTTAAATGTGGGCCAAAATCATCACAATTAAAAGAACCAAAGACTTAAAGTACTTCAGTCTGTGTGCACTGAATTTATTTAATACATGAGTTCCACAATTTGAGTTGAATTACTGAAATAAATGATCTTTTCCACGACATTCTAATTGAGATGCACCTGTATATCATCATAACATTACGGTTGAACCACTGTAGTCACACTGAGTATTTTAATGATGTCTTTACTATATTTCTGGACCTTGAATGTGGTAATTACGTTGCTTACATAGGTCTCACGGGTTTGGAACAACATTAGGGTGAGTAATTAATGACAAATTTCAATTTTGGGTGAACCCTTTAATAAAGTAATCAAATATAAAATAACACTGCATAGTCTTCACTGTATAAATTAAACATAATCCTTATTAAAGTTACAAAAGTTATTCAGTCAAGAGCAGTGAGTGATTTTTCTTAGTCTTTGTTGTTTGATTAACATTAAAAACAGCAGCAGGAATATTAGGCTGCTGTCACTTTAAGAGCTAATGCACGGATCCAATTACTGCTGATATACGTGCGTTTTCTTTCTCAACTGTTTATGTTCACTTAAAACATACTCGCTAATATGGGCATTTTGATATAATTTTATTTGAATATGCCTGTTCGAGCGCAAGACATGAAAGACAGCTCAATTCAGTATTTGAGCGCTGTCTGAGACGCGGATTTTTTGGCGCGTGCTTTGGACGTTTGCGCACAGAAAACTTCCCTTTCGTGACGATGCAGCACTGACCTGTCAACTGTCCTGAGCGTCATTCACGTTCATGTTCTTACAACACTGAATTGTTAAAATTCATAAAAATGTTACCGGCCAACTGGTGATTGACACTGTTTTTATATACTCGGCAACACCGAATCGTGCTCGCATTTGGGTCTTGGCGAGTGTTAATTTTAGGCCCTAGATAGATGCAATGCTGTCTTTGAATTCTAAGGAGGCTGCACACTAGGTTTTGGAACAAGGCTTACGTCCATCTCATTCTTCTGCCTTTTTCTTCGCTGATTGTTGTTTGAGATAGACTTAAAATATTCCACTATCCTCTGATAGTGGAATATTTAAGTCTATCTAGAACAACAATCAGGAGACTCAAGCCTGAATCAGAGCGGCAAGTAAGAATGCATGTACTTTATCTTGAAGACAGTTTGCCTGACAGAGGGTTGAAGAGTTTTTAATCAAATTCCAGGTTTGCTTTACATACTTGGCATTTGACTAAAATACCAATATTAATAAGCACTTTACTATCCTACACTACATACATCTGAATTCTCTGTAAAAATCATCTGTAAATAATTTCCAACAACCCACCATTGTAAATTGTGAGCGCGTTTATGTATGTGTGCTTCTCTTCTCAGCTCAACTGGATGTGTCTCTGCTTCCCTGTTTTAGGCCCCTCTGCTGCTAATATGTGCCAGAGATGTGCTGCCAAGAGCTCCAGCTAAAAACAGCCTATTTCCTCACACAGTGCTGTGTACTAGGCTCTCGCTTATCTGCCTCCGTAAACCTCACTTTTACGACCAATCATCTTGAGAACGTACACAGTGACAGCACACAGACTAACAACATATGTTGGCTATAGTTAAATGAAACACTACCCCAAACAAAGATGCATTTTGTTGTATGTGTGAGAAAGAGTTTGATGGCAGCTTGTCGACCTCTTCCACTCAACCGTGTCATTTCGTTGTGTAACTCCCACTCTGTGTGCACAGGGGCAACGTCCTTAACCTATCAGTGTGATCTACGACAGGGATGGTGACAGGATTACAGGAGCTGTTTTTTAACAGACCCCCACAACATTCCACACATAGCTTTCCCTAAAATAGCAAGCATCCCTAATGTATAGAACAATTATGTACTCATAATCATTATACACATCACATCACTTAGTGTTAAACAGTAGTGTTATTATTAAGTAAAACTGTAAAAAATAAAACTAATAACAAACTAAATAAATAAACTAATAACTAATGACAAAACCACATAGAATTAACTTAAAAATAAAATGAATACTTTAAAATTATAAAAATAAAAGCGAATTCAAAATATTAACAAAAACTATATATAAAAAGGGATATAAAAAATACCAAAGTAACTTTATGATGAAAAAAAAATGTATATGAAAAAAAATGCTAAAAAAAAGTAAATCTCTCTCTCTATATATATATATACACACACACACATACACATACACACACACACACACACACACACACACACACACAGTATCTCACAGAAGTGAGTACACCCCTCACATTTTTGTAAAAATTACACTTTGCTACAATGTAAAGTAGTCAGTGTACAGCTTGTACATTTGCTGTCCCCTCAAATTAACTCAACACGCAGCCATTCATGTCTAAACCGCTGGCCACAAAAGTGAGTACACCCATAAGTAAAAAGTCCAAATTGGGCCCAATTAGCCATTTTCTCTCCCCGGTGTCATGAGACTCGTTAGTGTTAAAAGGTCTCAGGTGTGAATGGGGAGCAGGTGTGTTAAATTTGGTGTTATCACTCTCACTCTCTCATACTGGTCACTGGAAGTTCAACATGACACCTCATGGCAAAGAACTCTATGAGGATCTGAAAAAAAGAATTGTTGCTCTACATAAAGATGGCGTAGGCTATAAGAAGATTGCCAAGACCCTGAAACTGAGTTGCAGCACAGTGGCCAAGACCATACAGTGGTTTAACAGGACAGGTTCCACTCAGAACAGGCCTCACCATGGTCGACCAAAGAAGTTGAGTGCACGTGCTCAGCATCACATCCAGAGGTTGTGTTTGGGAAATAGACGTATGAGTGCTGCCAGCATTGCTGCAGAGGTTAAAGGGGTGGGGGGGTCAGCCTGTCAGTGTTCAGACCATATGCCGCACACTGCATCAAATTGGTCTGCATGGCTGTCGTCCCAGAAAGAAGCCTCTTTTAAAGATGATGCACAAAAAAGCCCGCAAACAGTTTGCTGAAGACAAGCAGACTAAGGACATGGATTACTGGAACCATGTCCTGTGGTCTGATGAGACCAAGATAAACTTATTTGGTTCAGATGGTGTCAAGCATGTGTGGCGGCAACCAGGTGAGGAGTACAAAGACAAGTGTGTCTTGCCTACAGTCAAGTATGATGGTGGGAGTGTCATGGTCTGGGGCTGCGTGAGTGCTGCCGGCACTGGGGAGCTACAGTTCATTTAGGGAACCATGAATGCCAACATGTACTGTGACATACTGAAGCAGAGCATGATCCCCTCCCTTCGGAGACTGGGCCGTAGGGCAGTACTCCAACATGATAATGACCCCAAACACACCTCCAAGATGACCACTACCTTGCTTAAGAAGCTGAGGGTACCTAAACCCTATTGAGCATCTGTGGGGCATCCTCAAACGGAATGTGGAGGAGCGCAAGGTCTCTAACATCCACCAGCTCTGTGATGTCGTCATGGAGGAGTGGAAGAGGACTCCAGTGGCAACCTGTGAAGCTCTGGTGAACTCCATGCCCAAGAGGGTTGAGGCAGTGCTGGAAAATAATGGTGGCCACACAAAATATTGACACTTTGGGCCCAATTTGAACATTTTCACTTAAGGGTGTACTCACTTTTGTGGCCAGCGGTTCAGACATTAATGGCTGTGTGTTGAGCTATTTTGAGGGGACAGCAAATTTACACTGTCATACAAGCTGTGCACTCACTACTTTACATTGTAGCAAAGTGTCATTTCTTCAGTGTTGTCACATGAAAGTGTTTTGATATTTTTCATCTTTTAGCATTTTTTTTCCAAGAAGCTCTGAGTCAATAATTTAGTCTGTTCCAAACATGAAAAGCACTTGGGGTTAACGTCAGTATCAAAAAATGATTACATGTAGGGCTATTTAAGTAACATGATTGAATAATTTACAATACTGTGGTTAAATAGGTCTTTGGCTTGTATGAAGTAATCAATGCCATTATGAGAAACACATGGCTGGAATGATCAGAGCTTAGTACACCACAACTACATTTATTTTATTTTTTTTACACCCGTTTCTGACAAGAAGTGTCACAGTTTTGACCATAAATTAAAGGTGAACTCAGTATTATCACAAAAACACGGGCCGATACCAACAACGAACGTGTAACCAATCAGCATTAGGGGGTGTATGACGTTGAGGAGAGAGAACGAGCAAGAGGGAGATTTGAGAAAAAACAACCAAAAAAAAACAAAAAACTGCAGAATGAGAGATGGGACACAATACAAAAGAGATTAAAGAGCTGAAAAGAATATCACTGCAATGAAGGTTTATGACTGGGCAAGCACTTTAGGACCCGCGTTTATATTAGAAAAGCTTTCCAGCGCTGGAGAGAGCTAAGCAGGAAGGCCTGAAAACAGACGTGGAGGCTGCTTTGATTCCTTATCATGTAAGTAACACTGGGTTTTGATTGTCTGGAGCTGCTGTTCTGTTGGCGATTAACAACAAACTCTTGTTTGCATTTACTCTTGTGTACTGTACATACATTTTTGGTGCTTCCTCGTTCATTCATCATTTTTCATGAAGCATTTTGTTGCGCGTCAGCTGTGTTAAACAGACATCCACTCTCATTGCGTGTGTAACAGTGGCCAGATAGTGAGAGTTTTGCAGTTAAACTACTGCATACTGACGACCACTAGAGAATGCAGTGTTTAGCGTCATTGGTAGTGCACTCTTCTCGCATGTCAGCAGCGATCGGGCCGGGGTTCGATACTGACTCGGAGCAGGGTGGTTAGTATTGGAGTGTGAGTTCTGGAGGTGGAGCAATGAAGAGAGGGGTGGGTTTGGGTTGATTTCAAATATCAACATTGTTCAACAACGAATTTGAGAAATCACACCTTTAACTTAGAGGGTAGTCAAATGAAACACTGTGTCTTACTAGTAACACATAAAAAGTGACCCTGATCTTAAGTGCTAGCATAAAAAGGTAAATAATAACAAACTCAGCATTTGGGGTTCCCTGATCTAAACTCTTCAGTCTCATTTAACAACAACGAGCAGGAACACAGCTGGATAATATCATCCCAACTGAATACCACAGGCAATATTAATAAAATTACACTGATTTATGTTTTTGAACAAACTCTAAAATAAAAAATGAGAGCTAATAAAAGCTGAACATGACTCCTTTTATGTCAAGACACGGATATATCCAAGATACACATGTGCAAAAAATATAAATAGCTCAAATCCAGAATGGCTTTGATCCTTAGTCAACATACTGATACTCATCAGCCTACACTACAGATTCTGGAACTGTGTTCAGAATGGGAATCCCTTCAAATGTGTGCCATAGAATGGTAGCAGGTCAATGGCACTGAAGACAAGATCCAGAGGCCGGTCTAAGGGTGAATGCAAATGGGTGGAAATGGGGGCTAAGACCGAGCATGCGCTTCCTCCGAAGAGTCAACAGAGGTCGTCGGCCTGGCGACAACAGGGCAATGCAGGGAGGAGGGGTGGAGTGAATCTTGGCATTCAGCTGGAGGATTGTATATGTATTTTCCTGTGAAGCCCTAGAGACACCCTCACAGCGGACAGGGGGAATTCCAGTCCCTTTCGGGCTATTGTACCCAAAATACTGTCGACCATCCAGCAGTCCCCCCAATGCTTGAAAGAACGGAAAAGACAGATGCGCTTCTGCTGACGAACAGGATATATTTACGGGCTGGGAGTCGATATGTTATTGTTAATAAATTGCTGTTAACAGAACTGGCAAGCCCTTCCGACGATCAAAAATGAACATGTTTGCTTTCTTATTTTGACAATATGATAAATTACACAGTGCATAACTCTCTCAATACTAATTAGCGTGAGGCAGGAAATGAGAACGAAGGTCAGATGAGTTCAAGGGTGTTCTGATGTGAATATGCAGGGACTTTGGATATTTTCTCACCTGTATGCGAGTAGATGAACCATAGAGCGCCAGTCAGAAGGGCTCCGATCACAAAGGCAGAAAAAGCGATGCCCACCACAGTCGGGGTGTCCAACACATATATGATGCCTGCAAGAAAGAAATCAAAATATAGATTAAAGTATGTCTGTTAAGCATGTAACAGTTCAGATTTTTCACTCTGTGGTCAGTACAGTTTGGTAAATATTTGGTACATCGCAATTAGGAGTGCATCGATCGGAATGTGATGAAACCAATCCAATTACCGATATTTATTTTTCAAAGAAATGTTTTCACTCCACTTTTACATGCATTTAGCCAAATGCTGCAAAAACGTCTCAGGTTACGAATGTAACTCTATGAAGAGTATATTCGATAATGGCAGTCGACACAAACAGTCCCGAAAGACGATGAGATGATGACTGCTTCCCCAGGCGCCCCTTTTATACTTCCGGGTCGCGCCTGTATGACGTCATAGGCCAATAGGATTTGGAGTTATTGGATAGTTGGCTTTCGAACACCGAGTCACGTGACGTTTCCCCATAGCGTTGCAAACGCAGAGTAGAAGTTCCCTTTCGAAAGGGAACATGGACAACATTGTAACATTTTTTTTTTTTTTTTCAAATGTCAACATTTAATCAAATATACATGTAAACAGTACCTGAGTACCTGAGTTATGTTAAAAACGAATGTGGGATAGCCAGTACTTTATCCATTTATTCATTCAATTGAACTGATTTAATCTAAATAATGACTATTTACTATTGTCTTTCTAAGAGCTGCTTTACAGCAGAATTGAATTGTGTTTGCATCACTGAATCAAATAATCACTGTAAAACTGCTTTGAAACAATCTGTATTGTATAAAGTGCTATATAAATAAATGTGACTTAACTTAATTTAGCTCCAAAACTACCCAAGTAAAAAAAATTATGAATAACTAAACCTCTTGGGGTTCTATATGTTAATTAACACAAACTACTAATTCAGTATTTGCAAGATGACCTAACAGTGCTGTTAATGTCTTTGTGTGTAAAGTATGACCCTCTGCATATACTGAATATTGGCCATGTTTTATAAACAGCCCACTTACGATGAACTTTGATTCCCTTTCGAAGTGGAACTCAACACTGCATCTTGGATCTACGCAATGTGGAATGGCATCAGTGTGACCGGTGTCCGAAGCATGTGTATACACACAAAAATTTCAATGGCTGACAACAGTCCATGACGCCACTTGCGGAGCACCCATGCGTATAAGAGGGTGCCTGCAACAGATGTCATCAACTCTTTGTGTCTTCAGGAGACACAGTCGAGACACTACATCTCATTGCCACATTGCTCGCACAGATGGCGTTCCCCATAGCGTCGACCCGAGACGCAGTGTCTCGTTCCCCTTCTCAGGAAACCATGCTATATTCGTACCCTGAGAAATTATGGCTGTGTGGTGGTTATCAGTACATTTTAAAAGCTGAGGTAGAAGCTGACTTTGGTTCAAGTAGCTTGGTATAATAAAGGGATAGTTCACCTAAAATGTTTAATTCTATCATTTACTCACCCTCAAGTTGTTCCAAACCTGTATGAAAATCTTTGTTCTGCTGAACACAGAAGAAGATATTTTGAAGAATGTTTGTAACCATACAGTTGTGGGGGCCACAGTATGGTAAAAAAAAAAAAAAAAAATACTATGGAAGGCAATGGTTCCCCACAACTGCTTCATTACTGACATTCTTCAAAATATCTTCTGTGGTCAGCAGAACAAAGAAATTTATACAGGTTTGGAACAACTTGAGGGTGAGTAAATGATTACAGAATTTTCATTTTTGGGTGAACTATCCCTTTAACATTATATCACTTGATGAAACACTATTATAACTAAAAGTATACAAGCACAAATATCTTGTAATACCTGAAAACATTGCCAATGTATTTATTACAGTGCATTTCTGGCAACCACAGCTGCTGTTTTTTTTTTTTGTTTGTTTTTTTTACCATAAATTTAGCTGTATATTTTTACAGCATGGTGAGCCATATGTTTTTACAGAAAACATTTCACTTCTAATGTCTGTATTTTAACTCAGGATAGTGTTGATGCGGTTCATAATGTTTACATGCTGTGTGGTGCTTGGTGACCACGTATAAAGCAAAAGCACATGCTTGGTATTGGATCAAGCCATCCGAGAGCACCCGAGAGCAAGCCAAGCATCCAAGAGTCTCCTTGGACTCGTGCCACAGACCGAATGACTTTCAGAGCTCTAATTAGCTCTAATGATCACTGATCACACAGCACAATAGACCCTGTGTGGCCGTCAGCTTCATAGCCCGTCTGGTCAAGTGCCAAAATCCTAAGCACAATAGAGGCTATTCTCAGAGAGAACACCTTCAGATTTTCATCCCCTCTGACAGACTGATGACAGACTATCACTGGAGCGCTCTGTTAAAACAAGAGCGAGTGCTATGTAACAGCTTCTACCTCAGGCTTTACCCTTTACCCCGAATCACCACCAGAACCACCCCCTATATCATATCTGTGCAGGGCAGCTCAAAAATATAAAGCTTGTCATCAGCACTCCTGTCTATGTACATGTTTTGAGGCCTGAGCAAAGGGAAGAGAGACAATAAACACAAAATAAAACACTACAATTCAAAAGTTGGTAAGATAGGTATCTTATGCTCACCAAAGCTGCATATTTGTAAAATATATAATATATATTAATTTATTTCAGGATTCTTTGATGAATAGAAAGTTAAAAAAAAAACTTTGAAATAAAAACATTTATTGTCACCTTCAAGCAAAATCAATTAAATGCATTCTTACTAAATAAAGTATTAATCTGAATATGAAGTATTAATTTCTTTTTAAAAAAAGGCATACTTATTAACCTTTGAATGATAGTATATCTTTGATAAATGTCTTTTTTGGTCCATGCAATGAATTTAATAAGGTCTCCATTGGCTTGTTTGGACTCCATTGACTATCAAAATATCTTATTTTGTGTTCAGCACAATACAGAAAGTCATGTATGTAAATGATAGAATTTTATTTTGGGGTGAACTATAGAAAATGAATAATAAAACTAAATCTCACAATGTACTGTATTTATGGCTTACAAGAGGAAGCAAAACAGAACAGAGAACAAAAGTTTGTATGTTTAGAGGATTCCTGGGAGAAGCTACAGTATGTCAGCTCAAAGCAAGGGATGTGGTTCGCTCTGCCGTTGCCATAGGTTTGTCTGAGTTACTCCACCCACAAACCCTGTAAAGTATCTCTGAGGGAAGTAAATGAACTAGCCCTAATGACTTAGGCAACATTCTATGTAGTCACCACCACCCAAGATCTTCTCCTGGGTGTCAGAAAATATTTGTGCTGTTCTTTACTTCGCCCTTTTTAGGGCTAACTGGGTTTCTCAAAGGAAGTATGAACACAAGAACAATACTCTTGTGTGTATTTTTGGGACAAGCATGGGACAAACTTTAACAAGATGATGTGTTTGCCTGATTCAACAGTATAAAGCACAGCAAAAAGTAAAAATCCCATTCATTTCATTCATAAAGAAATAATTTAAATAAAAACCATGGGTACCCAGTTCCTCTACACTCTCAGTCAACTTATACATTTAAATATTACAGACATTGCATTTTAGACAATGTCTAACTCAGTAGATTTAATTTATATAATTGTTTCTGGTTTTATTACTTCATTCACAGTGCTAAAAGGGATGAGCCTCAGATAAGAGGTTAAGTACACAAAAATCTAAACAAGTTTTCATCATAAATCAAATTTTGTAGAGTTGTGATTTATCTTGGACCTGATTGGTTTAGGTAAATACCTACATTTCTTTGTTGACCATTATTTTATTTGTAAGGTTTTGGAATACACTACATAATTTTTAAACAGATTTTTGGCCCTGATTTGCAGTCTGGAGGAGTCAACGCTAGTTGCTTAGAAAGTCAGAACCACACGGTGGAAAGTCAGAACCAGTCTGCAGATTTTTGGGCAGACAGATTTAGCTGAAAATCGCATGGTTTATGATGGGCAGAGAATAAGATGTTTTAGCTTCAGATTATGAATCTGTCCAGTTGGAGGATATCATACATGTTTGATATGTTGAGAAACATTCAACAAGTTCAACATTCAACATTTATAAATATTCAATTTGACATTGTACGTTTGCTTTAGACCAAAAGGGTAGGGAATTATTGATGTTTTCTGATCATAAATCTTTTTTCGGATGGCAATGTTTTGTTCTGCCATGTTTTTCTCAAAGCATGGCACTCCCATAAACTGCCCTCTTTGATTTGTAGATTAAGCCAAATATTTTGGGATCCTGTCCAGAGCGGCGCTTTGAGCCTTTTTGAAAGCTGCTTTTCTGCCATGTCTGTACAAGAGTTGTCTTTGTGTTCAAAATGAGAAACAAAGCCTGTTTCCATTACTTTTATGGCATATCTGAGTTTACTTAATACACACCAGATAGAATAAGTCTGACACTGGCAACACACACAAGCTTGTTCATCAAGAGTAATCCCACACTGGATTCACATTGAATTTACATACAATCTGGATTCACTCCAGATTCCCCAGGTATGTGTCATCTGCTTGCTGTGGAACAGATCTTTGATTTTGTTTCCACTCAAAAACAACTAAACCTACATAAAACTTGACTTGAGCCAATCAAATCCCAGCTTGCATCCTTTAGGAGTGGCAATCATTTACCTAATCAAGTGTGACTAATAGATGCACGCTCCATTTGCTACAAGCAGTACAGCAACATTGTGTTATTAAACTGGAATGATTTTCATTAGAGCTGCGAGTCAGTAAAGTTGATTCACTCTAACCGCAATAGGTGCAATAGTGCCAAGGGAACAGAACAAATAAGTCATGGTCAAATTAAGTTTCTTTGTGAAAAGTTTAGACACCACCCTGCTGTCCTCGTGTATGCCACATAGCCCATCAGGTATATCAGGTATATAGTGCATAAAGGCCTTTCTTTATCATGATCAAGTTTTTTCCTCATCCTTTTTTCTACTCTCTGAATCTCCCTCTCTCTCTGTACAAAAAGGGGAGGCCTTAAAGAATGTTTAAGTGAAAACAAATGCTATCCAGAATTGGAAAGCTGGTCTTTTTCCTCTCTTCTGATGCATCTATGAGTTCCTTGTCCCACATCTCTAATGAACCACATACACTTTAAAACCAAACCACACTGAATGCACAATAAACACACACATGCAAATGCACACATACTGTACTCAACACTGCCACATACTAAAAGACTCCAGATGGGTGTAATACGCCACAAAGTGAGACAAGACAGGAACTATGCGACCTGTGATCTGATTGACACACATATATAGACTCAGACGCATACATTTTCCCATGATGCTCCCTGTACACCACTCACAGCAAGATGTACTTCAGAATATCTAAGCCTTAAAGGCTCAGATATTAAATTGACTGAAGTTTGCAAAACAAAAACAAATATTCATTTTCAAAAAAATGCACCTTTAAAATATATGTCCGAATGTTGGATGTTGTATTGACTTGTGATCCTTACCTTGATGTTTTGGAAATACATCCTCAGGGACCTTAACAGTGACAGGTGTGTTGTCAGAGATGACCACCATTGGCTTGGTGAAGGTCTTGGTGTTCATCATCATGAGTAGGATGTTGTCCACACTGAGGGAAGTGCAGGCTTCATCCGGTAACATACACTATAAAGAAAGAAGCAGAAATGTGAGAATAAGATCCAGCTGTAATCTTTGGCATATGGGCACCACAATCCTCAAAGAACAGCATGAACCTCACTCATAAGATAAAAGAGCTTATTATAATAAACAGGCTTACAATTGCACTTCCTTTATTATGAGAAGAGGCCAGATTTTTTAAACTGTTGCAGTTCAGCAAAGAGAGAAAACAGGCATTCTGAATGTATAAAAGGGATGTTATTATACATTATATATCAATATTCATTTATTTTCCCTTCAAAAGGTACCTTAAAGCAGTGGTTCCCAAACTTTTTAGAATGGCGTATCCCCTGAGGCTTTTAACATCCTTCTGCGTACCCCCTCACTTCCATTTAGACTGCAGTCACACCTTTTCTATTAAGGGACAATATTTGCCCCCTTAAATTTGAATTTCGGGTGAATTTTTTACCTTTGTAAAGGCAACGTTTTTCTAACCCTATTAAATGCATGTGTGATGTTTAATGTCAAATTCTTAAAATTCTTTTAATATAGTTATTAATATAATAAATAAAGCAATAAATTAAACTAAATCAGTAATTTCAATAGAATGAAATCAATATCAACAAAAGCTATTGCACTGCAGTGGTACAAGCTACATCTAGTTGTATTTATTTTAAGCATTGTTTAATGCTGCTCAGAGGTGGCATGTTTGAAAAACAATGGCATAAATAATGTTATGAGATAATGTTTTAAATAAAAAGTTCAATAGAGAAATATGAAATGATGGTAACAACGAAGTGATACTTTTAAATATTAAACTAAAACCGCCAAAAAAGTGGCTGCAAGTCATGTCTTACTGAGTGAGTCATTGAGTCATTAATTCATTCAATAACAAAACAAATGGCTCTATTTATGAATGGGTCATTGAATCATTGACTCTACCGATTTATTCAAAGCTGCAGATTCATACACTAAAAAACACCACTGTGTGTTGCTTGGAGATACAATAGTTCTACTGTGGCATTCGTTGGAACTATTTAATTGTAAAATAGAGCAAACAATATATATAATGTTGTGTTTTAAATGTACGTCACTTAATATTATCTTTTTGTTTGTTGAACTGTTGTATAAAATCAATGACGCATTTGCAATCATGTGGATTTTTTGGAAAAATCTTGCGCATATAATATATTATCAAAATTGAAAACAATAGCTCACACAGGGTACGTTTCTGTATCAAAGAGAGTTTGGGTCTTAAATCGATCTCTATGCACAATCAGTGTCCATATTTATTCTTCATTTAAGTGCTAAAACCCCACTTTTACAAAGGTATGGTTGAGAACGGCAGTAATGTAGCACAATTTGCTAAGGCAGCATACTCTGCACACAAACTATCATTTGCACGCTGTTTGTGTGGATGCAGTCGGTTTTGGGCATAAAAGATAAGGTAATTTGATTGGATATCATGTATTTGACATTTTACGACACTACCATTTTATCTGTTTTTACACTAGTGGTGGCATTTTGCTTTTTACAGATACATGCAGTTCAATGTTATTTTAAGGTGGTAGGATTAAATGAACGGCAAATCTCTGCATTTTGTTTGGATACCCCCTCTGTAACCTCACATACCCCCAGGGGTACACGTAACCCAGTTTGGGAACCAAACTGAATGGCAAAGCATTTGTTTGGGTACCCCCTCTGTCACCTCACATACCCCAGTTTGGCTTAAAGGTTAAAGGCCTTAAAGGTCTTAAACTTCCTTAAAAGGTTTTTTGAAATGGTACATTCAGCTGGCCCGAAACACTCTCACAGTTACCCCATCTGACCATCCATATTGTTGAGCCCTGTGATGTTTAAAATTTTCGCTTTGTTCTTCATAAGCATTAGTGTATATTTCAAGCCATTAAAGCTATCCCATTTGTAGCAGACATTGTGCCTGAGCCAAACTGAACACACGCTCTTCGAAGCGAAAGCACATATAATTTCATACACAGTTTATACGGTTTGACGTGTCACATCTCTTATCCTCATCCAGATTATGACTGAACTGTAAACATATACGCCCAAACAATGAGTCACTTTCAAGACCATGTTAGGTGAGACATAAACAACCTTAAAGTGCAATATGATGATTAGAGTGGCTGAAAATGCAGGAGATTAAAATGATTATAACTAGAAGCGAGGGAGGAAGGACATTTGAAAAAGGACAGTGAAAGTTGGAGATTTGTTTTTCTTCTGTGGATGGTAACTGAAGTAACCCGAGATTTACGCATCCCGCACTCACAGAGAGTGGATTGATGCTAGCAGCTGGCGTAGAGTGACCCGTGCCAAGGCAATGAATTGAAAAGCAACTCTTAGGATGGACAGCAAAGTCAAACAGATTATATAAATGAATTAAAGAGTGTTCATGTTATCCATATAATAAAGCAACTACTCTGAAAATATGTGCTAGTGTCAATAAGTTATCTGCATCCCTGTGCTCTGACTTAATGACAAATCTGATAACCCTGTGCAACCTAAAATCAAACAAACATACACAATGCAGCTAATTTTGATTTTGTAAATGATAATGCAGTTAAATGATTTTCAATTTAATTGTTTGAAATCAGCTTAAATTGATTAGTACTGGAGTTAAATCACAGTTATCTATAGAGATCTTTATAAATACAAAATACAACGATATTAACAAAGAAACGAGGGAGAAATGTGTGTATGATGAAAGCAAAGATAATGGAGATGAAGGCTTTGTTCCAAAACCTAGTGAGCTGCCACACTGCCTACTGCCAAAAAAAGGAAGCTTCCTTCTAAGGCAACATCATAACTGAAATGGAACATCATGAGGAACTCATTTGAAAGGTTCTACATAGCAGTTCCTCTGGGATTTTGCTATCTTGAACGTAAGAATTACTGCAAATTCAATCAAATGTATTTTGCAGTATGCATTTTTCCACAATTAAAAAAAAAAACAAACAAAAAAAAACGTTAACCTGAGCATTTGCATCATGAACGCAACTTCTGTATAGTGTGACGACTTAAAATACTGCCTACAAATGCAGCTCAATAGATCTTGGAACAGAGCTGATATATATGATATGATAGATGATGGTTTGTACCTCTGGCAGGTTCATCTCCTTGTCATTTCTTCTGGAGCAGAGGGACATCTCACAGTGCAGGAAGAGCAAAGATACGTTGAACTTTGATCTGTAAGTGAAGCTGAAGCGTTTTTTGTCCATCTGGGCATGAGGGATAGGGAAATCGCTTCGCTGAGGGTAATAGAGAACAGAATCGTCCTTGGGACATATGTTCTCTATGACAACGTAGTCTGACGGCATGAGAGGATTGGAGTCTGGAGATATGAAGCAGCTCTGGATCATGAACCCAAGGTTAGGGTCAGCTTTTGTGGCTGAAATCTGCAGAGAAAGGTCACATGTCTCTGTTAATAAAAGAAAAAGTACTTTTTCTGTGAGACAAAATATGCATCTGCTGCAAACAATAAAAAAATAGAGACAGCAAGACAAAGAGAGAAATAAAAACTGCTTTCTTTATCTTGAGTAATACAACATTTTGACAATTTTTCATAAATACGATCAAATGTGATTCATATAGTATGAGATGGATCAGCAGAGTGATGCTTAGATGCTATATATTATATCTAGTCCTCTGCCAGACATGCTCAGTCTATCTTTTTTGACCGGTCTGAGTGATTTTTATTTTTTTTCCACAAACTCTTTCAGGCATTGATTCAAATCAGCAAATAAGGCACAGAGGCTGTCCATTTGTTTTAACACGGCACACTGTCTAAAGAAACACTGTCAGAGTGTTCACCGTTCCAAGAATCACAAATTCTTACGTCAGATTTCTGTGCCTTGAATAAATCTTTGAGGATCATTCAGTTGTAATAGTTTGGCCATCTGATGCTGTAAAAGCACGCATAACAGACGAGAGCTGCCACAAAAAACATCACATCCCATTTCCTCAATATAACTGTGCCAAGGGGGTGTCAAACTCAGGAGAGTGGCCAAATCATTTCAGGTAGGCAGACTATGATCCTGAAACAATAATGTGAAAGATGCATAAATAATAGTGACTTTTAGTGACAGGAACCACAAAAATGACTTGCTAGATTTCTGAAGGCATAAAGTAGCTTTGTCTGAGAACAGTGCAAAATTGAAGTCAGATTCCACTGAAAATCTAGCTCTCCGCATCTCATATCACTTCTGTATATATTGGAATTCATATTCGAATTGAGCAACACATTTGGTTACAAGACAAAGGAAAATCAATAGCATCACTGATGTGTGTGAAATAGCCTAGTGTGAAATAATTGAGATAAGCTATTGTATGGGTGCAGACTTGGATTTAAAGTCAGTGATCACTGTCTAAAATGCTGGAAAAGCTGAAATCTATGTTTCAAACAACATGAGTGAGTAAGTGATGTCAGAATTTGTATTATTCGGTGAACCTTTTGACATTGTAACGCTAGTAAATCTTTAGATTTACTTGAGAAGCAATACTGTATATAATCTTAATCACACAGTTGTCTATTAAATTATATGATATCACTGGAAATGTACATACTTCACCCTAGGCTAGACCCTAGTTTGTCTTTTTGTGGTTTGACAGCTTAACTAAAGTTCATGCTACATATAGGGAAATTGTATGATATACATTGCCCTTTCTTTTTATTTCATAGACCAAACTTTAAACTCATCCATGCCACTTTGTTCATTCTTAATACATAACTGGAGAGTGATTAGATTAACTGTTATTGTTCTGCCACCTTGAACTCAAGCTAGCATGCAGCATGGCACTTTTTGTGTGTGACCAGCTATATTAATATGAGTGTAATCTCAACTCACTGAGACTTGTATAAGCATAATAAAACAAGTGGGGGAAAAATCTAAAAAAAAAAAAGAAAGTAATTAAAAACATTTTTGCAAGGCCCAAAAAGAGTTTGACAAAGCGGATCCTCCACTGATGTGGCCATAAATCAAGAACAAACTGCACTGATCTGATGTTTTCATATGGCATATGAGGCAGACCTTCAGTGGAACACATTTAATCAAAGACTCTAACCTTGAAAGAGAAAGAGTTAAAAACATAAAACAGGGACCTGAGCATTTCACTCTGAGATCAAATATTGTCAGCCTTGCCCCCTTGAAACCCCACTGATTAACGACAATATGACATGCTCCCGGACCAGACAAAATGTACACACACAGCAGACGGCTGACTTCTTTCACAGCGACTGACAGAGAGACATCTATACACACGTGTGTACTTTTGCAGCTGTAAATGCTTACAAACTCAGGACAATGTCTGACCAGACAGACAGACACCAAGCGCTTATGGTATTAGAAACATGAAACCATACACAATGAGAACCACACATTATGGTTAAAGGGTAAAAGCAGATCTTGTATTTAAATAGCTTTTGGCAGTGACTGTATTTGTGTATATGGTTTCTCATTCAATTATTAAATTAGATTTCTAATGTGGTTACAGCACTGGAAATGGTTTTATTGAACCCCAAAGGAGTCTTTTCCACCATAACGCACATACAGAATGTATGTATTGCACATTGTAATGCCCCATGGTTTCCACATGTGCAATACTGTTTATGTATATATTTTTAAATGAATACTATTATTCAGTAAGGATGCATTAAACTGATCTGATCAAGTGACAGTAAAGACTTTTTGGTAAAGACTTTTGGTTTGTGTGAAGTTTTTGTGTTTTTTTTTTTAAGTTTGTGTGTAGAGAGTATGTGTATGATTGGTCAACAAACCAGGAATGTATTGGAACATCTTGGAACCGAATTTATTCGATCAGAATCAAGAATTCAACCATGCTGTAGTATATGTATATGTATATGCATATGTATATGCTTACCTCCACATAGATGGGCCTGTTCTCAGTGATGGTGAGGAATGACTGAGTGATGGGGTAGTGGAAGGCATTGTTATACAGCTCCATGTTGAAGGTAACATTGTCTAGAGAGTCTACAAGGAAATCATCAGATCCAATATCACTGTCAAGTGGGGTGTCCTGGTTCTTAGGGTATGTGCAGTTGAACTAAAGACAGAGAAACAGAGAATTGAAAAATATAAATATGCATCTTCTATGTAAGTGACTCTTCAACTTAACTGAAGGGAAATGTAAAGGTGAGAGAGACAGAATATGTTATTATTATCCTGATGTATTTGATCACATACAGCAAATACAGTCCTAATTAAACCTAAATATATTATGATAATATTATAAATTATTATTTTCCTATGGTGATGCCATTAAGAATTAAAAATATTATCATTCAAACAACTGAATATATAATTTAGGTGAATATGATATAATGGTTCTATTCCTGTAGTACCATTTATAAATAATATAGTTTGACATGTAAATATCATACCAAGATATTCGCACGATGTCTGCTTTCTGGAAAAATTCTTTCTGTCACCTCCAGATCTCCTGGTGATACAACATCTCCTGACTCCAGATCTTCATCATCAACGGGCCAGCCGCTTCCATCCTTCTGTTCCGATTGGCTAATAACAATCTGTCAATCACAGGTACATGTAGTTCGCAATAAGGTAAGATAAACCCAACAATTTCCTAACATTGACATTGCTTTACTTTGGTGCTTAGCACAGATACAGTCAGAGATAATCAAAATCTATACTTGCCAAAGGTCTGCCAAAACAGATGAGAAAGCTGGATTTAATACATGGGAATGCACATTTCCCAAGGCAGATGAAGAAAAAAAAAAAAAAAACCTCTCAGTTCTTCTCATCGGAAAAAACAGGGCAATCCATTTACATTATAATATGAGAACCGCCTTCTTATGTGACCTCAGGACAGTTTATGGGTTCAAAAGTGAAAGAGGCCTGTGAACATTGTCTAACAGAGGTAAAATTCATTCACACAAGACAATTTGCCAATTTGTCATAGGATTGTCATTGCAACAACATCCTCCTTTGATGCTCTGTGGATCTTGCTCTGTGAGCCAGTACTGTGCTCTGACCATACGGGTCACATCGTTTTAATTGCCCTTGAGGCTTAGAGTGCAGAGTAAAGGATACATATTTGGGAGGTTGCCCAGTTTTTTTTTAATGGGTTCAAGGCTAAAAGTGTTGTTAGGAATTTCCGCTAGAAATTATCGCAGAAAATCAGTGTGGAAGTGAATCATCCCTGCTGGGTGAAAACACACATGCAACACCAGGAAACACAGAAAACAGATACAGCGTGTTGGAGTGGACACTCCAACTGACCCTGAACACCGGCACGCACTGGACAAAACAAAGCAAACAAAGACTAGATTTCACACTGGATATTATTGATTGTATATTGGCTTTAGTACTCACTGAATTGATATAGAGGACCACTGGGCTGGGGTGGGAGGGGAATTTGGTGGTTTGGCAGCCAGACAGGGGCGTCTCCAGTATATAGTGGGTGGTATTGGAGGTTGCTTTGCATTGGGAGTCCTGAAGAGTGATATTGGGTTTTCCAAACCCATTGGCCTGTGAGGACATTAGGAAAACATGACTTCACAGGAAAAATCTTGACCTTTGACAACATATCAAACAATATCTATTATCGGTCCTCAAGATACTGCTGTCTAAATTTGAGATCCATTGTGTTTCAACTTCTGTTGACTTGCAAGCTGGTCTAACTCTGTTCAAAAGCATTTTGATTGTAAAATGAGATTTCTCTCTCTCTGAAGTGGTCTATTACACCACTTCTGGTTTCTGACGTCAGTGCATATGGCCCACACATTCTGGGAATATTCACACTGCTTCAGCTTGAGGGAAAAACAAGGTGCCTCTCACACATCACTTCTGCACTTCTTTAACCTCTTTATGTTGTTCTTACCACTGTTAGGGAAGCTACTTTAAAAGCTACACTATAAGCTTTTAACTACAAACTGTTCAAAAGTTTGGGTTCAGTATTTTTTTTTATTTTTATTTTTTAAAGAAATTAATACAGGCAAGGATGCTTTAAACTGATAAAAAAAAAGTGACAGCAAAGACTTTTAGACTATTACACTCACACACTCATCCAATATTTGCATGTACAAAAGGTTGTGCACTTGTCATTTGTGTTTCCTACCTGTAGAGTTTCCTTGTCAATGCTGACCACCATTTTGTTCTTCTCACACTGCACACTGAACCCTACATTCTGAGATCCCTGCTGCTCCTCTGGACCCCCAGCCTGATAGACTCGTTCCTCGAGAGATGGCATCAGAGGTGGAAATGACAGGCCCTGCTCCATGGATGGCAGAAAGGGGAACGGGAATCCATTCGGTGCAGGGGAATCCCGGGCGCTGGGCTTTGGAAGCGGGTTGGTATTGCGGAGAATGGACAGCTCTGGTGGGAATATTCCCTTATCCATGATCCCTAGGTCTGGAAGTGATCAAGAAAGAAGAGATTAAACCATCAATCTGACTGTCAACTTCTTGGTAATGTAGATGCAAGAAAATCACACACAAAGCAAACACAGAACCAACTGACAACAACTGACAATGTATAGTTATTTTTTATCAATGCTGAATCATTTTCTTCAGTAAAATAAGTAAAAAAAATTTAAAAAATGTTGTCTTGTTTTCTAGTACACAATATTATATATATATATATTTCCAGTATAAAATATTATTAATATATTATGAAGAATTGTTTTTAAAGAAAAATCTTGATTTTGGTTTTAAATGTCTTTATTATCAAATTGGTTCTTATAGCTTTTAAGGGGACAGTTCACCCAAAAATGAAAATTCAGTAATTTGCTCACACTCATGTTGTTACAAACCCATTTGACTTTCTTTCTTGTGTGGATCATTAAAAGGAGATATTTTAAAGAATGCTGGTAACCAAACAGTTTTGGTTCCCATTAACTTCCATTGTTTCCACTGTAATTTTCGGGTTGCATTTTTTTTTTGTCACTGTTGTTTTAACAAACTTGAATAAGCAATAAAAAAAAATTTAATCAAATCTTATGTTAAACAAATTCACTTCTGAAGTAAATTTATCTCTGTGTATATTGAAATAGTTTTTTTTTTTTTTTTTGCAGTGTATTCAATTAATTAAGCTAATAGTGTATTAACTAATTAAGTGTATTGTAACTATTTTAAGTTGATATTATTCATGTCTTTGGTTATTGGTCTTGCCTTGTTCTCTGAGGCGCAGTTTGAAGTGGTTGGCGACAGGGGTGTTGGTGTAGGAAATGACGGGTTTAAATCCATTTTCCTCTGCCCACTGGATCAGAGCCTGAGATCCTGCGGGCAGCTTCTGTTTGACCGTCTTTGACACCTGCATCAGCCTTTCTGTATCATCATTCAGGCCGACAGTATCTGACGTCTGAGAAGGACAAAGAGGAAGAATAAGATAACACATTCACTTCACATGCAGAAACAGAGGAACGCAGTCACAAGTGTTCATTCTTTGCTATAGAACAGAAATATGTAAATAAATAAATTGATATCTACTTCTGTTCAAATCCATTTTTGATTTCTGAGACATATTTTACAACCCTTTAACAATAAGCTTTCTTGTTTTCATTGAAAACACTTCGTCACCTTGGAATTATAAGGTTCTATCTGACATTTTTGTCAAAATTGAGTTCAAATATTCTTATTCTGTGACAACTTATTTACATTATGTGATTTTTTTTAAGTTGTGTACATTTTGGGACTTTTTATTTAGAAAACAAAAAGGTTCTATCTACAAAGCCGAATGGAAAGCAAAAACGTTGAAGCTCAAATATCTCAAAACCGCTCAGAATGTAGATAGAACCTTATAATTCCAAGGTGGTGATTTTCTGATCTAATACCTTATCTTAAAAGTCCAAAATTACACACACACACACACACACACACACACACAAAAAAAACACTAGCCAGTAAAGAAAAAGGCCAAAAAAGGAATTGCATGCATGAAATGCATGTTTTAAATCAAATTGCAAGAACTAGAGACTGATCCTCAATGATGGAAGAGAAAAAATATCAGGGCTCAAATGCCAAGCAACTTTTACCTTTTCAGCATAAATTTACCAATAGAAGTAATTCCTGATCTCTTTTTATGTCGAATATTCCTCACATTAGGTCACCCAAATAAAAAAAAATAAAAAATTTTTTGATGGTTTTACTGAGAGATTGGGACCTCATCTCATAAATGCCTGAGCTTATAGTCATAAATAAATTATTTTTAAATAATAAATAATTAAAAAATATATGCAAAATGCAGTCTCATGGCCAGTAAGAAATATTATTAGGCTTTTGTCAAATCACATGCCATTGGCAGGTACGGAAAAAAAGTTTATTTTGGCACATATTTGGCATGATAAATATAAATATATATGTGTATAAACTTCTACAAAGTGAGACAATTTACCAGGTTCAACATTATCATGGTTTGAGATCGTGGCCAAATTACGTAGGAATTATATACTAACTACTGTTTGTTCTCTGTTGGGTGTGAAGGGCAGATGGCCCTCATTCCCAGCCGTCTTTCCCACAAATGCCTCACCAGGCTGGACAACGAGCTTGAGCCAATCTGCCAACAGTAGCAGGGCTTTGATTTTACAAGGCTGTGGATCGTATCACATGCATAACTTACATTCTCCTACACTGTAACTGATTCACTCGGACACGGACAAGTGCAATCGAACACATTCATGGAGACAGATGCATTATACACACACTTAGACATTTACATTAAAATTCTCTAATGAACTTTATAACTCCTTGATTGTTAATGCCAGAACACCATAGCATAATGCAGGACCTACTCCTAATAGTTTGATCCATATATTTGTTCATCATATATACACACATATAAGAATTATAACACTTTACCTTAGCCTTTATGTATAATTTTTTGTTTATTTACTCAGGAAGGTCTCATCTGTTCTACCAGGGAGTCCTGGTCAATGCATTATGAAGTTATTAATAATGTACATTATAATGCATTATGTCCTTTCATAAATAATTGTAACAAAAGTTAAAATACATTATAATATTTGCAGATTCCTTGTTACATCTGAAATTGGTTGTTTGTTGTGTTTTAATGCATTATACTTTCTAAAGGTGTAATGTTTTATAATGTATTATAACTACAATTTTTCAATTTATATAAATTGTTATGTCAATTGTGGTCTACTGTACTATTTTGATGTCTTTCTTTGTGTATGCAGTGAGAGGTCAGTGCGAAAAGAATTGCATTGCACTTGTACATATAAAGTATTGTTCTCTTCATTATACTTTTCCAGCTCAGAAACACATCTATAAATTATCCTATAAACACCTTGAAACTTATATGACTTCTCCTAATGACAGTGTGGATTTTTTTTCTCATAAGCAGCACATAAAAGCAAATATTTAGCACTAGATTACACAGAGTGTGTGCAAGTTGCTCTCCGAGAGCTGTGCAGTGTAGTGACAGTTTCAGTGGTGTGAGTGTTATGCTGTGCTATCTGAAACCAGCAGAGAGACACTCTCATAATTCATATTCTGAAGTGCCAGGCCAATGTTACAATAAAAACTCTCCAAGGATCTGGCTGAAGAAAAACTAACTACATGCCTCCTTCTGTTATTACTTCATCTCATAACAGGCCTCCAGATCACATAATTCATTGGATCAACTTGCTATTTTTTGCTCAGCATTTTCACACAGCTTGAAGAGTAAGCATAACATATAGTTTATTTAAATAAAATCATACCATTCAAAGCTTTGGGATCATCATTATAATTGCTCTTTTTTTGTTTTTGAAGATTTAATACTTTTATTCAGCAAGGACAGACTAAATTGAATAGACATTCATAATGTTACAAAAGATTTCAATTTCAAATAAATGTTGTTCTTTAAACTTTCTTTTCATAATCCTGAAAATATACTCTGTATTATGATTTCCACACTTAATTAAGCAGAACAACCATTTTCAACTGTGATAATAATAATAAAAGGTTTCTTGAGTACCAGATCAGCATGTTAAAATGATTTCTGAAGGATCATACGACACTGAAGACTGGACTAATGGCAGCTGAAAATTCAATTTTAATAATATTTCACAATATAACTGGTTTTGGCTGTAATTTTCATAAAATAAACATGGCTTTGGTGAACATAAGAACATAAGAAAGAATTTTTAGACATAAAATAATCTAAATGATCCCAAACTTTTGAACAGTAGTGTATAACAGTAATATTTGTCTAATCCTTTTCTGCATTTTTTCACCATTACAGCTAAACCTTTATATACAGTATCAGTGGCTATCAGCACATCCAATGTAATTTTATAAAAAAAATAATACATTTGTGCTTTACATGCATCTTTAATCAGTCTCTTTGTATTATTCTTTCGGAAACACTTTAATATAGGGAACACATATTCACTTTTAATTATAACTTTACCCTCAATAAACTCTTAATTTACTGCTTATTAATAGTTAGTAAGGTAGTTGTTAAGTTTAGGTATTGGGTAGTATTAAGAATGCAGAATAAGGCATTAATATGTGCTTAATAAGTACTAATAAACAGCCAATATTCTAGCAATATGCATGCTAATAAGCTAGTTAAAAGACCCTAAAATAAAGTGTTACCATTCTTTCTTTATACAATATAAATTACCATGTGAAGCAATGTTTTTATATTATGCATTGTTATATATATTTTGCATGTGGCCAACAATTTAAACATCATACCACAATGTCCAGTTTGCCGATGATGCTGTGGGCTTTGATCACCCAATTCACTGGCTTTTCACACTTCAGAATCAACACAATGTGACGATGGAGTGGGGCGTCACCATCCAGCGGCCTTATATCCACGATCACATCCACTTGGAATGCACTACTCAGAGAGAGAGACAGACAGAGAGGCAATGGAAGGAAGGCCATAAGAATCTTGGAAAATTTAAACCTTAGTTTTAACATGCTTTCTGTCTGGCCAATTGATTAAAAAACTGGATCGTTTCCTAGAAAACAAAGCTGGACACATGTGAAACAGACCACATAATGCAGTGCTGAGATCCATCATGATGCTTGCATATCTTTAGATCTGTTTTTCATTTTTTGAGTCACTATTATGCAACAGCGAGTGATATTGGTATGGACAGAGACAGATTTACCCTGCAGAGTTTTCCAATATCAACAATACTCTAGTTCCTGCCTATTTCCAAATAAACTGTACAGAACCGGAGGAAACACAATGACAACCTAAAACGACAAACACGCACGTACATTTACACGCGAAAGCAAACACACCCATCCATGAACAGTCATGTGTAAATATACACACCATGGTATACTAAACACACCCATATGCACAGAAATATTGTTTTTTTTACTCTGAAATGTTTGTCTGGTAAGGCCTTCAGGTGTTCACTTTCAACAGCAAATCTAATGATGTACACTGCTGTTCAAAAGTCAGGGGTTGATGAGATTTTTTTATGATTTTGAAAGAACTCTCTGTCAACAGACAAGAATGAATGAATGAGAACATGAACAAGAATTACAATATAGAATCAGCATTTTTTTAATTAGTGCAAAAACTAAATAGTCTGACTTCACATTGTGAAATTACAAAAAAACTAAATAATTCAAAACATTATGTTAAGCAATCAGTTTATGCAATGAGTAAACAAATATGCTAGAGCAACTGTTTTTTAAATTAAAATATGTCCATGTAATTTTAAGATAAAATTACACAGAACTACCTATATTTTCTTTATTTATGCTTTTCATTCAACAACGTTTGAAAGTTCATTTTACAAAATTGTAGCTTTAGGTGCGTTCAATTAACATTATTACAAGATTTCAACTTGTAAAAAGCATTCACGTCCTTGTAGAGCTCGTAATTACAGCTTGTAAGATGGGAATTTTCTGAGAGCTCCTACATTTACCACGTGACCGCTGTACCACCTGAACGCTACAGACTCATATAGCCGTTGATAGTGTTGCCATAGAAATGCATAATTCCCAGTCCGAGGATGTGAACATCTCCGAATAAAATGTCACGTGCTGTCATCTCGAGACTACGGTAATTGCAACATGGTGTGAACGCAGCATTTGTTATAAGCTAGTCTGTTTCTTTTCTTGTCTACCACATGATCACCTGAGCTGAACATGTTCACTGTCTAATGTAGGGTGCAGACAGGTATATGCTCAGGCAACTTTAGCAAGCACAGGAAAGTGGCTCTTATTTGAATGGCAGCAGACAAATGCCTGTTTGCTTCTTGGTGTCTGCATCAATTTGATCATCAACATTTAAATTACTTATCATTAACTTTCGGGTGATGGACTTTCAAATGTCGGATCAAATTTGTCATGCTGAATGTCTTTGCTGTAATTCCTCCACAATTAACTTTTTCTTTGTGCTTTGCAGACATTACAGCTTGCAATCTTAACGTCCTATTCACAGACTTTAATAATATTTCCACATTTTGGTAAATAATTCCAGTGCAGTCTGTGTGCATGGGTGTACTTTTGGAACACAGATCAGCCAAAATCAAACACAAAAACCAGCCGGTTCCGATTAATGACTGGTCGACCGTGCATCTCTTTATTTAATCAGTCCTTGCTGTTTTCATTTCTTTGAAATAAATGATTAAATAAATAAAATCTTACTGACGCCAAACTTTTGAACAATAGTGTATGTTTCCCATCATTCTCAGCATTTAATGCTCACTTCTGTTTATTTAATACAAAGTTCAGTCATGAAAATATTCTGTGCTGCTGACTGGCTATCTCATTGCTGGTTCTGCAGCCAATGCTTCTTCTTGCCTACGCTTGCCTTTCTTTTCCAGTCTGACTAGATGGAGCACAGCCCTGCGTGCTATGTCTATATTCCTCCTCCTCCCCAGCACCACCTGTCTAGATCTGCTATAGGGTTCTCCTTTGTCTTGCAGCAGCACATTTTACTCTTGGGTTTTAGCAGAGCAAGTCTTTGTAATTTGCTCAGCAGCAGCAGCATGTTTCTTCTCTGTATTTCTTTTGGTTTAACAGAGCGATTAATTTTGTCTTACAAGCACTAAAAAGCTTTTAAAGGCACAATATGTAAGATGTTTGGATTAAAATATCCAAAAACCACAAGAACAATGTTATATATTTTGTTGACTTGTGCACTTACATTATCCCAAATGATTCGAAGAATGTTTAAATCCAGAGAAATAAGCAATTTTAACCAGGACACGGACCGTATCCATGCGTCACCTATCAATTACATCATACCCGCAATTTCCGGTTATTTTTAGGGAACCATGCACTGTAAACCCTAACACCCAAAACAATTAATTGGTTTGAGTAGGACAAACTTAAATGAAACAAAGTAGTTCAGTCAAATGAACTTTTATGAATATTTAGCACTTTCTTTTTCTTTCAAGTTCACAGAACTGATATATTTTAAGCAAACTGAACCGTTTCGTTGAGTTTTATGAATTTATTTATTTTAATTTAGACTTAAGTTAAACTTAAGGTTAACTGAAACTGGGCTGGGATTTCTATTTCCCTGCATGCTAAAATTAAGTGTTATATAATGTTTTTTGTGCAAGATTAACATTAAGTGGGAGATTTAGTAGTGTTTAATGTTTTGTTATGCTAATTTAGAAGAGTTTCTGTTAATGTGGGGTTTTGGAGAGTTAACATCATGGTGACAAGTAGCGCATGTGGCTTGGTTTGAGAGGAAGTATGTTAAATGCTTTATATTCCTGCACTCATTCAGCAAGTGCTATACCATGCTATTGTTAAAATGTTAGCAAATTAGCAAGTTAGCATTTTCTGAATTAGCTTGTTATAGCTAGCTAAATTTACACTAATAAAAATGTTTACATTAGTAAATTAAGATTTTAAGTTTAATGTATGAATTAGTGTATTCAAACATTTCAAGTCAAGAAAACAAAATTAAATTAAAATCATTGTTATATAGTTCAACACAGTAAGTCTTATTGTTTAAATCTTGTTTTCTTGATTTACAGTGTGTACCATGTTGTACCATGCCAAATATCAATCTAGCTTACTGCAGTGTGCAACAAGTGTGTCATAGTAGCCGCCGAGCGAACGCACAGAGTAGCATCATAACAACTTTCAACACACAAATGTATCTAATATGATAAAACAGCGCTGCGTTACCCCACATATGCTTGAACGGAAGAAGTAGAAGCAGTTGTCTGCGGCATAATAAAAGCTCCACTGCTCTCGAGCTGTGTGTCGCGCTTGTCTCTCATTAGCAATCACTCCAGCGGCCTTGTTCCACTACAACGGCTTTCAGCCATACCCTGCTTTATACTACAGTAATATTAATAAATCTTTAATACATTAGCTCTTCCATGAATATGATTTCTGCCTGAGTCTCGTCGGATTCTTTCCCACTGACTGTAGACATGAAGACAACACCTCCTATGATTCCACAAAATCAAGGTGTCATCAAGCTACGTCTTTGTTTTGAAAAAGCGACCTCTAGCGGCGAAAAATTACATATTGTGCCTTTGAAAGTCTTTTAAAAGAGACAAAGTCTTTTAAAGATAAAATAATATGAATAAATAATATGAATGTGACTGTACTTTACTGTAGGGGCTGTATTACAGAAACACCCAGAAACTTTCACAGAAAAATCCTTGATTTGTACAACAGTCTTCTCCTCACCTGCTGGAGTTTGGTGCCTGGAGCTCAATGATGTGGACCTCCTGGTCATGATCAGGACCTGAGAGAACACACCCTGTGGATGGCTGGGGCTGGATGTAGCTGGCCAGGTAGTTCAGAGATAGGAACTTGTTATCAATCTTACAGGTCTCGGAGAAGACAGGGTCTGAAACAAATATGAGATATGTTTATGCCAAGGGCTGATAGGAACTTTGAGGACACAGAAAAAAAAAAAAGTTTGACTGACAAATAGTTAACCAACAGTTATTTACAGTCCTATAATCTGATTTTTTAATATAAAAGCCCTGGAACATTTCACTGTTTGTATCACTTGGCTTGTCTGTGTTTTGCAGTGTTCCAGACCACAGTACATGAGCAGAAATGGAAGCAGAGTGGAGTTTGTAGGCATTTTCATAGTGGTCAAACATTTTTAGTGGCCAATGCTGATACCGATATCTTGAAAGCAGGATGACCGAATGCCAATATCATGCCAATGAATACAATTCGGTTCAAAAATTGTGGTCGTAAGATTTTTTTAATGATTTTGAAAGAAGCCTCTTATAAATAAAAATAAAGTAAAACTATAATATTGTAAAAATATTATTACAATTTAAAATAACTGTTTTCTATATTATTATATTTTAAAATGTAATTCATTCCTTAAAGCTGAATTTTAAGTCTTCAGTCACATGATCCTTCAGAAATCATTCTAATATGCTGAATTTGGTGCTCAGGAAACCTTTTTGATTATCAATTTTGAAAAAAGTTGTGCTGTTTAATATTTTTGTGCAAACTATGATGCAATTTTTTTTTTTTTTGATTCAAGAATAATTTATTTGAAATTGGAATCTTTTGTAACAATGTAACGACTCTTTCCTGTCAGTTTTGATCAATTTAACGCATCCTTGCTGAATAAAATTACTTATTTCTTAAAAAAAAAAAAAAGAAAGAAATTAATAAATACTGATTCCAAACTTTTGAACGGTAGTGTATAATTAAAAGATGGCAAATTAGTTGTACACAATATTCACTCAAAGAAAATCAGCAGTCTATGACAAACCTGTCAGTAAAATTTGGAACTGTCAAAGTAGGGAGATAAACACTTCTGACCAACCAATTGGACATGGTTATCAGTCGATGTTTATAGTCTTGAAAAAGGCCAAATGCTGGCAGACTGTCCTCATTCAATCAAAAACACAGCCTGACCTGTCCTGGCCCAGTTTAAATACTCCCTAAAAAATCCTCTCTACTCTTGAACACTGTTTTCTTTGCTCCTCCACAAAAGAGATGATGGCTCTTCTCTTTGCCCCAGAGAAACAGAAGACAGATGCTTCCTTATTTGGCCATTATGCTTTTGGAAAAAAGTGCAAGGGTGATGAGTGTCAACTCCTCATGAAAGGCTGGCATCTCTTACTCTCTGCTCTTCCTTGCTCTTTGAGGTACTGGGGGAAAGTTGCCTGTTCTCTACAGCAAACAGATCAGAAGCATGTCCGCTCTCATGCGGAGCTACAAAGGGTTGAGATAGAGTAGAAGGCCAGAACTCTCCTGTAGAGGTAAACACAGCCTTTTGAATCACTGCCAAACCTCAAATTCAAACACCGCAGGGCCAAATGTTTTATGGGGCTGACCGAAACAAGCTTAGAGACTGGAAAGAGTACTTTGAATGATGCAGTCATTACTTTCTTCCAGTACTGGAATCTCATGTTCTTTTACGGACTGAAAAATTAGCTCCAGCAGTTTAACTGGGCAACCTGACAGCTGATAGATGCTGAAGTTAGACGTGTTGCTGATTTGGTCTTAGAACTCAGCGGGGGAAACATGATGGAGCCCTGGGTGAGACACACAGCTGGATCTGTCCTTTTCTTCTTTCTTCAAACAATCCCTGTGGCTCACTGTGCTAATGGTGCATATTTGCAAGTATCTGTTTCTGCTTTCTCTCTTTCAAGCTCTCAACGAGTAAACAACAAACTCTATTTGAATGTGGCAGCCCTGTCTGACTCAAACATCATATCAAAGTCCAAGAGTCGGTTTTAAGTTAAATGCCCCTAAACCGTTTCCTCTGATAATAAGCCAATTTCCCCCTATGGCTCATGTCATTGGGCATATGGCTAAGACACTTTCTTAGCAGAATCTTGCAAGGCTTCCTGGCACTGCTATAAATTTGGACTTTCTGTTTTGTGCTTCTTCTATACCCTCCCTGCCAAACTTTCCCTTTGCTCTTTCCCTTTTTCCTCTAGGTCTGCTATTCTCCCTCATCTTTCTCTTTTTAAAAGGACTGTTGTGAAAGGCTTCAGATTTGGCAAAGGGCCCGTACGCACAAGCTGGCAGTCAGGGCTTTCATCTGAAACTCTTCCCGTATGTTTACTTGGCCTTTCCATCAATTCTCCATCTCTCGGCTGCTTATGAGCCTGACATGCACGCAAATCAACTGATTACAAACAAAAGACAGAGAAAGTCTGCCATTTAATCAGCCCACAGATTTTGCCATGTTGTTTTTAAATGAAACTGAATGTTGCCAAGTGGAAATTAGAATGACTTGAGGTGGCTTCACTGGGATTTGCTTTATTACCCATGGGTCCAGTTCAGTGTTAATTTTGTTGACGAATAATTTTTTTTCACAGACGAAAACGAGACGATGACTAAATAAAAATGTGTTTTGAATGACTAGAACTATGACTAAAATCTACTCTAATTTTCATCAACGAATAAAATGAGGCTTTAGCAGCACTTCAGACTGCTTCGCAATTAATGGATAGCGCACATTTATGCCAAGCAATTGCTAATGTTGATTAATTATGACAATGTTTACTACACAATGTTTATATGGTAATATGTTTTAGACGGCTGTAAGAATGCATATTTTATCTATAATGGCATTTTAGTCATAAGACTATGACTAAAACTAAATCAAATTTTGCTGTCAAAATTAACACAGGTCCAGTTACTAAACACAGTCAAAAGGCACCATTGAGGGTGAATTAACATGTGCAGGGCCATGCCTGAAGTTCAGAGGCGGCTGAAAACAACAGCACAGCAACTTATTATAGGCCAAATAAACTTAAACCAAATAAATGGGTTTTTTTTTTTACAAAAAAAAATAGTGATTAAGAAAAAATGTCATGTGCTCTAAAAACATTAATAATAATTATTTTGAAAAAAAAAAAAAAAAAAAATACTTTGAAGAATAGGTAAAACACTATGTGCATGCAAAGAGATACATACCCTCTCCAACCTTGATGTAGATGTCATGGGCCATCTTGAGCTCGCTGAAAGAGGTAACAGCACGATAACGTTGATGGGCCCAGGAAAGCAGGGTGCTCATTGCCATGAGGAAGATTTTCCACCTTCACCTCACATGACTCAGAGAAATTTCCTGCCTCAAAATGCACTTCACATCCCTCTGCAACCTAAGAAATCAACAAAATAAACAGTTAATGTATTTTCTACCACAGTGTTGTTAAATTCTTGATTCTGATTGGTTGATAGAATAATTTTCAATAACTAAACAAGTATGTATAGTTCCAGGTTTGATAACTCCAGTTTCATATCACTTTGACACCGAAGCTTCTGAACTAGTAATCTTGGCTTTTGTCAACATACAATAATTCTTATGTATGCAACAATTGTGTTACAAAGAGAAATTGGCAGATTTTTTTTGTCTGAGCTACCCTGATGTACAAAACAAACCCCTTTTGTTAACTTGTGGAGAATTTTTTTCCCCTTGACAGTTCAAGAAACAAAGATCTCTCTGTTGATGAAGACAGGCCCCAAAGCTGTATTGATATGCACATCCCATTTCACAGGGAGAAAGTCTAAGGTAATAAAGTTTAAGGGCAAGACTACAGATTATGAGAGGAAAGGAAAAAGAGTATCACAACAGGCCTTTCCAAAACGAATGCTTCCACACAATCTTTGCCAAAACACATCTTTAACACTCTGTCCTGATGGTTTTCTGAAAGCCTCTTCAAATGTGTGCTCAATATTTTTACACATGGTCCTCTTACACAATAAGGTGTCTGCTTTCCACTGTTTATATAACACACTGCTGTGCATCAGAGGAGAAGGGCAGGAGGTAGAATGGAGAGCTCATGGCTGCGATTAACCTTATAGACAACATATGTACACACTTTCACACATGCAAAAGCAATGCAGACCATCAAAGTCAGACTTTAAGAGGATCAAATACTTTGTCATGCAGTATGTAGACTCAGCACAGTATGCATATTGTGCAGATAATAGTACTTTTGTGAAAATATGCAGTATACAAACAGAACACACTACACTAGCCACTGTATCGTACAGGGCACTCAAATTGATCCTTTTCAGTGTATTTTTTTTTAATTATTATTATTTTTTTATTCATTACTTGATTATATTTTAAGTTGATATGCCAAAAATATAACATTCTATGGTTTCAAATGGTTAGAATTAATATTAAAGTTAGGATAAAGCATACTTTAAAAAAATAGTTTGCAGTACGCTGGTATTACATTCTGGGGTTAATAAAGGCCTTGCTTTGTGTATAAAAATAAATAAATAAATAAATAAATAAAAAACATAGTTAACAAGTTATATCTAAGTTATATTTAAGTTAATATCTAGCTTCCGCCAGACCACCTTCCGTATTCAAGTTACGAAGAAAGTGTAAACTGGCGTTGCATCAGTTACACTTTCTCCGTAAGTTGAATAGGGAAGGCAGTTTTTGAACTGGTAGAGTTTTACACTTTCTTTGTAAGAAGAATACAGAAGGCGGTCTGGTGGAAGGATATTTATTAATAAAGTATTTCTGTGATTGTGTTCATCAGAAAGAAGAAAGTCATATACACCTAGGATGGCTTGAGGGTGAGTAAAGCTTGGGGTAATTTTCATTTGAAAGTGAACTAATCCTTTAAAAAAAGAATATACTGTTATCATTTATTCACCCTTATGTCATTTAAACCTGTATAATATAAAATTATAATCTGAAGAATTTTGGTAACCAAACAGTTTCGACTTGACATTCATTGGATGGACAAAAAATATAATAGAAAGTCAATGGGAAACAAAACTGTTTGGTTACCAACATTCTTCAAAATATCTTCCACTGTTTTCCACAGAAGAAAGAAAGACATACAGGTTTGAAAACGGCATGAAGGTTAAGTAAATGATGACAGAATTTTCACTTTTGGGAGAACTGTAACTTTAATGTTTAGCAGACATGCACATGCACAGACCTTTTGTCTATGTGAATAAATTGAAACTGATTGCAGATTGCAAACGCACTGTTTATATGTACAGATGTGCATCACATGTATTCTGAATACAATATCTGTGCACGTGAAGAGCCACATTTATACTGGGAAATGCAACCAGCAGTGACAAGAAAAACAAGATTAAACTTTGAAAAATTTGAAGTCTCATAATTGTTTTTCCCCTCTAATAACTAGACATGGATAAAAGTATGTAGCAAAGATTGGTGGGAGAGAGATGTCCTGCTGGAATTCACAGTTTTGGAATTCACAGTTTTAGGATAACAAGGCATCCTTTTTTTGTGCTATGGATTTTATTAAAGAAAAACATGGCTCTTGCAGAAAATACAATAAGAGCCCCTCTACCCCCAATAATATGTGTTGTTTTATATATTCATAAAAACACAATAAAAAGGTGCTTATGCTTATTTATTCTACAAAACAGCTGAAATGAGTTGAATTTAAAGGTTTACATGCCAATTATTCTTTAAAGGGGTAGTTCCCCCAAAAATGAAAATTTTGTCATTTATTGCTCACCCTCATGTCGTTCTACACCCATAAGACCTTCGTTCATCTTCGGAACACAAATTAAGATATTTTTCTTATGGAATCCGATGGCTCAGTGAGGCCTCTATTGCCAGCAACGTCAATGGACCTCTCAAGATCCAGAAAGCTAAAGACATATTTAAAACAGTTCATGTGACTACAGTGGTTCTACCTAATATTATAAAGCGATGAGAATACTTTTTGTGTGCCAAAAAAAATGAAATAACGACTTTTCAACAATATCTAGTGACGGCCGATTTCAAAACACTGCTTCGAAGCTTTACAAATCTTTTGTTTTGAATCAGTGGTTCGGATTGCATAAACGAAGCCTCGTTTACTGAAATCATGTGACTTTGGAGCTCCGAACCACTGATTCAAAACAAATAATTCATAAAGATTCGAAGCAGTGTTTTGAAATCGGCCATCATATTGTTGAAAAGCATTTTGACAATATGATATTTGTTTGTTTTTTTGGCTTTTATTAGATTTAGATTATTATTCTACATGTAAACATAATCAGAGAAAGAAAGAGTTGTGTTAGTGTAGTAGTGGACAGAAAAAATAACAGTATGTACACTTCACAGCTGTTATAGCAACTCATGACTGAGGACTCCTGTCAGCTTCTGCTAACCTTTCATCCAGATACTCTAAATGTGTTATGTGCTTGATTTCCTTCAAATACTATGTGTAAAGAATGAGGTGCAAATTATAGAAATTAAAGAGAGTTAAATGTGAGCAAAAGATTAAAGTAACATGGCCCAGAGGTAAGAAAGAGAAAATATGAACAACGTGTTTAAGTTTCATTTGATTGCTGGCAAATGCGTGTACGCTCTTGCAAACATATAAAGCATTGCGTTGTGAGTTTCTCTGCATGTTGTCTTGCTTGACTTGGGCGGGCTTTGCTCCGAAAGTCCTCCCTTTGGCTCCAAATGGACCCTGGGTCCACATGCTCCATTTCAGAGAGATAAACATTCACATATGTTGAAAAACTCGCCGTACAGCTCCACACAGCTAAGCACATGGTCTAGACAGCCAGACCTCATTACATTGCTTGTGAGGTTTTTTTTCCATTCATTTCTCTCTCTCATTCTCCCAAAGGTGTTCTTTCTACTCTCAGCCGGCTCTGTGCTGGCAACCCCAATTAAACCATTATATCACAACACAGCTTTGATGGACCCCATACAAGCTGCGCAGAGAGCCAGTCAGCCAATCTGAACCACAGCCAGAGGCTTGTGTACTATTGTACGGTGACAGACAGAAGAGGTGGAGTGAGGATAGGGAGAGATAAAGAGAGGTACATGACGTGGTGAATGAGCTGAGATCTGTCCTGGTGCACAACCCAGTACCATGAGGAACATCTGCTTGACCTCTGGACGGCTCCTCAGGCAAACGCCCCATCCTTGCCAGGAGTGATAATTTCAACAAGAAAAAGAAAAAACATGAGAAAGGGGCATGGAGGCCGTCGAAGAATTTAGGTCTTGGTTGAAGGTTATTTTTAGGGTTCCTCTGTACTGTAGACAGTGTGTAAAACTGTGCAGTTTTTCCTTTTAAAGGAATATCGAGGGTTTGACACGGTTTGTTCAATCGATACCAAAAAAGGGGGGCAATTACAGTGGAGGGAAATGGGGCTAAGTTTTGGTGTACGATGTTAATTTAATATAAACTACCAATCAAAAGTTTGGGGGCGGTAACATTTTTAATGTTTTAAAAGAAGTCTCTCATGCTCCCAAAGTCTGCATTTATTTGATAAAAATTCAGTAAAAAACAGTACAGTAATATTGTGAAAAAATTATTACAATGTGGGAAGAAAAAAAAAACTTGTTAAATGGTTAGTTCACCCAAAAATGAAATTTCTGTCATTAAGTACTCACCCTCATGTCATTCCAAGATCTTTGTTCATCTTCAGAATACAAATTAAAATATTTTTGATGAAATCTGATATATTTTTTTTCTTTTTCTTTTTATATTTTCCATAGAAAGCAATGAAATAACCACATTCAAGGTCCAGAAGAGTAGTAAAGACATCATTAAAAATAGTCAACATGTCTACAGTGGTTGAACCTAAATGTTATGAAGTGTGATAAGTACACGCAACACTTTTGTTTTTGCCCCATTTTTCATGAGCTGAACTCAAAGATCTAAGACTTTTTCTATGTACACAAAAGGCCCTATTTCTCTCAAATATTGTTCAGTCTTAAATCTGTGTTAGTGAGCACTTCTCCTTTGCCGAGATAATCCATCATCTCACAGGTGTGGCATATCAGGATGCTGATTAGAGAGTATGATTATTGCACAGGTGTGCCTTAGGCTGGCCACAATAAAAGGCCACAGTTTCAAAATGTGCAGTTTTATTGTAATAGGAGGGGGGGGGGGGGGGGGGGGGGGGCAACACATCTCCTTCGCATAGAGTTGATCCAGGTTGCTGATTGTGGCCTGTGGAATATTGGTCCACTCCTCTTCAATGGCTGTGCGAAGTTGCTGGATATTGGCAGGAACTGGAACGAGCTGTCGTATACGCCGATTCCAGAGCATCCCAAACATGCTCAATGGGTGGACATGTCCGGTGAGTATGCTGGCCATGCAAGAATTGGGATGTTTTCAGCTTCCAGGAAATTGTGTACAGATCCTTGCAACATGGGGCCGTGCATTATCATGCTGCAACATTAGGTCATGGTCGTGGATAATGGCACAACAATGGGCCTCAGGATCTCGTCACAGTATATCTGTGCATTCAAAATGCACCTGTGTTTGTTGTCCATAACATCCCCCCCCCCCCCCCCCCCCCCCCCCCCCCCAACCCCCCCCCCCCCCCCCCCAAATCTTTTGTAAATTATAAATGCCTTACTGTCACTTTTGATCAATGACCTCAAACCTTTGAATGGTAGTTTAACATAACAGAAAAGGTTAATAAGCTGTTGTGAGAGGAGAGGAGAGGAGAGGAGAGGAGAGGGAGAGGAGAGGAGAGGAGAGGAGAGGAGAGGAGAGAGGGAGAGGAGAGGAGAGGAGAGGAGATGAGAGGAGAGGAGAGGAGAGGAGATGAGAGGAGAGGAGAGGGTTTCTGTTGGCAAGCCCAACTAAACTCAGAGGAGTTTATCGATTTAATTGCAGGAATAGGGCTGTAATTAGTCTCGAAGAATTAGAAGGAAAAGCCTAAAACTAAATTAGCTCCAGGCTTTGGGAAGAGTTTCAAACCTCAAGAATTTCAAAAGGGAATATGAAAGCAATAAACCCACTCTGGAGTTCAGCCAGACCCCCAGCCCCCAACCCCAAACCATCTTCATCCTTTCCAAAGCCATCAAACTCAATGCCAGCATACAGATGGACATACATGTTTTTAAAAGATTATAGCATGTAATAAAATGAGTCTACGGCATCAAAAGTACTAGTTATATGACTGTCATCAAATCTCTAAAGAGATTAAACAGACTACCAACCCTCCAACAATGCATCCTACACAAGACAAAAAATAAATAAATAAATAAATTCGAATACTTCTCTATAGTATGCAAAAAACAGTATGCGGACAGAGTAGCATGTCCGAATTCATAGTATTTGAAAAACAGTAGACAAAAAGTACCCGGATTACTTACTATTCCGGTGAGATTCTGAAGTGCGTATACGATGGACACTTTACTATCCCATGAAGCCACGGGAGAGGATTTGTGAATGGATTTGAAGGGGCGTAACTGACACTGGTAGGTAATGTAATTTCATTCATACAACACGCATTTGTACTATATAGAACATACTTTTTCAATGGTCGTGAAGTATATTTAAATTCAATGTTTTTTTGGCAGAGAAAGAATATACACACTAATGTGCCAAATGTTGAAATATGACTGAAGCAATGTTAACTTCTTGTTTATAGAACTATTGTATAAAAGAAGGACATGTACAAGAGTAGAACCTTGGCATAATCATGTAAATACCATGGTATATCACACAGGCATTCAGAACCATAAAATATATCAAAGTATTGTCTACTATAGAAAACACTTGATTGCAAATGCTGTACCTGAAAATGATGCACAATGTACATTTCAAAAAATAATAATATTTGAGGTAATAAAGACTTCACAGTAAAAGGTAAGTAAGAACACGGGGCAGTTAGTTAGTTTATTTTACATAGACTTCTATAAAACAAATAAAACAGAGAACGATTAAAATGTGAGTTTCTCTTTAACAGTGTGTCTCATGAGTGATGTGGTAAGTGTCAGTAAAGTGTGCTGAAAGCTGCTGCTCACCTTTATTGAGCATAATTAGTGGTGTGTGTTAACAACAGAATCTCTCAGTGGGAGGCAGTTACCTCAGGCTGTAAACCCTCATCTCAATCCAAATTACAAGTCAATTTTTACTTCTGCACCAATGTGAAACAGGTTCCAGGGTAAATAAGACAAAAATCTTTCTTTTTAAAAAATATTAACAAAAGAGCTTTTGTTTTCATTCTTTTTTTTGTCATTAGATTATGATTATATTTGTTATCCCAAAAAAAACCTTTTCATCAGAGCTTGTGCTTTTCATTTGAATGGGAAAAAAATGTATATAAGCAATGCACACAAAATATTTAAAAAGATTTATCAGGTGATAGTGCATCTTAAGAGCAACAGGAGTGAAAGTCCTTAAATGGATATGGTTTGGGTGTGTATATTCCAATTACAAACTGTGTTAACAATCCCTCATTTAGTAAACCAGATACATCAAAATTAGAGGGTAAGAACCAATTTATGTGTGTATGCATCTGTTCCGGAAGAAGTTCTAGCATGAGAACCTTTTCTGTATACGTACACTAAGAACACTTGCATGCAATTATTAGTGAACATGACCTGTTGACTGATACTGCTCAGCTTTCAACTGTACCTATCCAACAAAGATGCAAAAAGGCTATTAAAAAAAAGTTTTCTATCCACTGTAAAGTGTCTATATTGGAGCAGTGTCTGAATTTGAGAAGAATGACGTTTCCCTCAGTGTCTTGAGTGTCATCACTTCTCAGTACTGCTCTTCTCACACTCACAAGAAGCCGTCTGGAACATTTCAGCAGACTTAGCCCTGCATAAATCTTCCTGTTTATGCCTTATCTGTCGGTAAACAGGTCCAGACTGGAGCTTAGCCCTGGGTTTGCTCAGAGATATGAGCTAATGTCCATGCTCTGCTCTCTGGAGTCCGACTCTGTCTGAGTCTCCGAAAAACCCTGTGAGGTAACCTGATGGATTCAGAAATGTCCTACAGAGTTGCTGAGTCTTACACAACTCAACGAAATATCACATCATCCAGCCAAACCAGAATGTTTTATCTACTTCTGCTGAGAAAGCAAGAACAGCTTGACATCTGACATTTGCTGATACAAGGGTTTGAAAAATTGGGTTATGAAATTTTACACCCCACTGCTGCCATGGTTTTCGCACTAGTTTTGTGAAGGTACCTTCGTTTACGCCTTGGCCAAAGAAGGCAACATATGCACCATTTCCATCACACCTGTGTCCTCCTAATATCTCTGATTAACATCTGTCCTCAACCTAGTAACTTACATGTATATTTCACTGGGATTTCCTGCACCTTCTACCTATCAGCATATACATATTACAACGATATGTTAAGAATAAGAAGAGATGGTGTGCCAAATGCTTTATATCAATTATAAGCGCACACTAATCTCCAAAACGTCCACTATGAAACACCCTCTCCTTGAGAAAGCACAAATATCTGCTGATGATCAGATGATGAAGTGTTTAAAACAGACGTGAGAATGGAGGAAAGAGATGCGATGTGAGCTCCCGAGATGGGGGGAAACAAACGTGCCATGACGTGCTGAAAAGATGAAGGCGGTAAATAAATTTGTGGGTGATTTGTTCTGCTCACTCCAGAAAGCTAATCAAGTTCCTGGCAAAGTTCCATGGTCGTGTTCCTGTGAACCGGAGAGAGTCTGCCATGGAACAAACAACACCATCTGTCAGCAAGCGCCATAGAAGAGCATTCTTGCAGATCAACCTCCATTGCAAAACCAATATTGGTCCCACAATGGTTTCAATTAAAAATCAGAGGGAGAGGGAGACTGTTTTTGCTAACCCCCCAAGGCAATAAAAATCAGGAAAACAGCCACTTGGCAAATACAGAAAGAGCAACAAATTTACAACAGATAAACTTTTTAAGATGTTGCGTCATCAATTATTTCAGAAACATTTGCCAGATCGAACACAGTCCCCAAATTAACAAGGCCCTGCTGAAGATCACAGCTTAGACCAGAACAATTGTACAGTCTGGTTAGTTCTGGTTTGGTGCTAGTCTAGTTTGTGGATCATAACAGCTGTTGTTTACCAGAAAAACGTTCTTTTTGGTGAAGCATCTTTCTGGTGACCAAGAAAGCTAAGAAGCATGTTGAAGATGCCAATTTCCCATGCTGCTCACAAACAATGAAAGTTAAACATATGCCAACTATTCTGGTCTTCTTCAGACCTCTCTTGACAAGAACAATGTTTTGAGATTATTCTGATAAACAAGTATCTACCCATAGCCCCCCCTGAGGCTCTTTCACGACTGGCGGAAGATTGGCAATAGCGTCACAGGAATTGTGTTTTACAATGAGATGTTTGGATTTCAGGCCTTTTGTTTTAGGACGGGTGGTGAAAGCAGCCAACACCAGCTTTCTGCTCAGACTCCAGGACTCCCATCTGCCTCTTTGGACCTCCAAGTGCTGGAACCAGGAAACAAGGGTTGGCAGGGCTAATCCACAGACAACCAGCTTTATAAAGCCATTACGCAATTGTAAAAATATAGGGCCAACTTTAAGGGCCTGAGAGGTAGAAACTTGGTTCCAGGGTCAATGACAAATAACAATGTCCAAAATAAAGAGATGGAAAAATCTTTTCAAAACAAAGTTTAAAATGGATGTAGTTCTTAGAAATGTATTCTTTGTATTCATATGGGTTTTGAAAAAAAATATTCATCAAAAGTTTATATGTAATGTGATGTGGTGTGACCATCAAGTAAAGAGTAATAATATATTTCCTTAAAAATATTTTCTTTCTCTAATAATTAATAAAACATGATGCTAACTTAAGGTGCTTAAGGTTGTTTTGATTTTTTTTTTTTTTTTTTCCATTATAATATTAGGACAGCTTTAACACCCTGACATGTTCAACTTTATTCTGTGAAAAACTATCAAAATGAATTTTACAATTTAGAAACTTAAAATCAGAACAGATTTACTGAAGTCATTGTATGAATTCATTTTTTTAATTTAAAAGATCTAGACAAAAAACAAATGAGCATCATGTCATTGACCCTGGAGTAGTCGGGTTGGGTTGATTTGTGCTTAGACGTGACCAGATGTAAACCCTCTGCTTCCTCTCCAACCATGTTTGTAAGTTTTAAACAAAATCGCACGACTTGGCTACGATGCTACATGCACTTAAGCCATCTGCTGCAGCTATGTGCTGGAACTGAGATCAGTTCACGGAGCACTGAGCCGGAAATAGTTCCGGCATGGAACAGGGAATGTGTGAGAGTTTAGAAGAGCTACACTATGAAGGATGAATTCTGTCAGTGTGTCAGGATGCCTGGTAAGGAGGTTCTTGTAGTAAAAAAAAAAAAATAGTGTGAGCTCATTGCCTTGGCTGATCCCACACTAACTGTGAGGGTGGTATGTGTATTCAGATGATGTCATTATTAGACAAGGGCTAATAAAATCAAAGCCAAAAGCAAAAGGAAGACGTGAAGTGAGGGATGAATGTACGTGCTGACAGCTCAACAATGGGATCATGTCTGTTTTTTTCACAGTCCTGACTCATTATTGAGATGTTCCAGTGAAGAAAGTGGGCTTGAGTAGTAAAATTCCCATTTGCAACAAAAGGGGCCAACAGATCACATCATTGGCCCACACAAGGCACCAGTATTTCTGTGCTATCAGTCGTACTGTTCAGTTGACTTTTCAATGGCCGATGTTGATGCTAATCCATGTAGAGTACAGGATGGCTAATATCAAAATATCAGAGGGGAACTGTCAGGACTTTCTAGGCCCTCAGAGAGGGTCTAAACTATTATAAATATAACATTTACAAACTTTTAAATAATAGTTTAAAAATTAAAAAAAAAAATTTAATAAAAAGTCATCAGTTCTAAAGTTATTTTTTGAAAATCATAAATTGATAATAAACATCTAAATCTTTTTGAGGAAATAAACTCTTAAAATCCGCCTATTCAGTTTGTGTTGTGTGGTGTGGAAGCCCATTTTCTCCATATTAGAATTTTTCTGCCTTACGCTTTTAGATCTGTGATTGGCGATCCAGCTATGAAATTACAGAGGGCCAAGCGATAGCAAGTCAATGAGAGACTAATTTCATATCATATTGATGATATTCAATCATATCATCCCTCTAACATATCTTCCCTCCACCTGTGGATGATCGGGGAAAAAAGAAGAAAAAAAAAAAAAACGCTGATAAAAGAGCTAGCGCTGTTCGCTATGGAAAACACAAGTAATGTTAGTGAGGAAGACATCTTTGCTAATATATTATTCACACCGTTTAAGATTAACTTTTAAAGAAAAGCTGTAGTTAATCGGCAAAGGCAGACTAAACTAGAGCTTAATTTGGTGCAGAAAGCCAAAGCTTTTGAAAGCATTTCAAACAATTATATATGATACACCTGGATCATCAACCAAGAAGCTAAAGCTTTACTGCTGGAATTGTTCTGTTTAGATAAGTTATTGAGAATCTAATAGGTCAGGTGCCAACCGATTTTATTCTGATGCCTCTTTTTTATGTTAAGCTTTATTTGAGAGTCAGAATTACTGGTCAACCTGTGAATTTACCAACTCAGCGACCATTATGCACTTTAACTGTAATTCTGCATACTAGTTAAAATTTTCCCAAGTCTTAAGTTTATTACAGTCTGTTACATTCATTTAATTGGCTGCTGTGAAAATGGCACGATCGCTGTTCTTTGTCTGTGATGTGAAAGTGTCTGTCACTAATTTGCTTTGGTCTGAGTGCTGTCATGATGTGTTGGCTTGCAGTAAATTTTGTTGGTTTTGTGTGTCATACGTTTTGCAACCCAGCCAGTTTTGATGATGCAATTATTTGTAATGAGGATTTGAGAATAAAGTGGATTTTTTACATTTTGTTTTATTTTGGTGATAACTCTCAATATCACTGAGCTGACTGCTTGTTGCATTTCTTGTCAAAGGTAACTTATGCAGTACTATAAAAGAGAACATGGTAAGCTAGGCTGATTTTAGGCTGAGGGGGTGAGAGGGGCATGGTTCAAGGGTCACGGATTGCTGCTGAAATTTTTGTTCATTTATCAAGTCAATCATATTGGTTGTGAGCACTTTAAGGATTTGTCTTGGCCTAACTGCAGCAACCTGCTAAAGCATCTGTCACAAACACAATCTTTACCCTTTCTCATAATTTGCTCTAGGCTCTGCCAAAAGCATAAACATGCTCTTTATTAGCACTGCATACAAAGCTAGACATTTATAAGAGTGTCAAACAACCAAGGATGACCTCAGTACATTCTCCTCTGAAATACATTTTGGCCATATAGTCGTCTGCATGAAATTACATGAAGCTGACATGAGAATACATCCTGTCTCTACAGGAAATAACTCAATTTGTGGTCTAGCATGATATTACATTTTTCTCATTCATAATCTCAAAAGTATCTGTAACCTGAGTCTTGGTTGCAGACCAAAAAAACATGTTTCACTGTGGTTCGTTTTCATTCTGTGCTCAGTTTGTGCAATGCAACAACAGTTGTGTTGACAGCAGTTTTACAAAATAAATAGTCCTTTCCCATACCCAGGTGATGAATGACAACTACAGCGTTCTGAATTCTGGAAGAAAAGACTGAATCTTACATGTTAAAAGTGGACTGACTCACACAAAGAGAATGTAGGGTGTAGGGTGTTGGCCACGAAAGAAGTTATGAAGATATTATTATGCTTGTCAGTATGCATGTTTAAGAAAGTCCCTTACACAGACAAAGAAAATAAAGAAATAAATGCGGATGTATAGAGACACTCCGTATGTGCAAATAAAATACATTTATTTGCACATACGGATTGTCTCTGTACATCCGCATGCACAACACAAGCAGGAGAGGAGAACGTATCTACACACATGGAAATAATAGTGGCTCTCAGCACTATATTCCTCTGGAATGCTACGGTTTTAAAACACATTTGAAAATGATTATTGCATAGAACCGCTAGCTACATAAAGGTATTTACAGTGTACATAAGGCAGGAAGAGAGTGACAGAGTTAAACCAGTGAGGCCTCTTGCTCTCTTTGCATTTTGATTTTCTCATGTGATAGGGGCATGATGGGGAATTAACACCCGCTACCAGCCAAATTTGGGTATTTTGGTGCATAATTTATTTACCAGCCACTGTGGCGGGCGACCTGTCTCGGATTGGAGTTTACAAGGAATTCTTAGCAACAACAGCATGCACGCTCATTCTAAGAGGAGAATTTGTATTATATGTATCTCAGGTTCATGTAAAAGATACAAATATGTAGGCAAATATGCCCCATTTTCACTTTATATGCGTAATTCCAAATATTTTAGTTTGTTCGAATAAATCACATGCACCAAAAGACGCCGATCAACGGTGAAAAGGGTAACACATTGATCCAACAAAACCAGACGAATGCATTTGTTGACACAAGTCCTGAAAAAGTGAAACCAAAGTGTCTCGATCGCCCCGAGGTAGCTGGATGCAGTATAGATCATAAACCCCACCCTCTCCATGTAATGTAATGGGAAGTAAGGCAAACTAAACAATCAAATTACAAGTCAAATATTTTTTTTCCAAAGATGGTTTTTATCATTTTAGGCAATTTTTATCACGCTGATGTTGGTTCATTCAAGTGTTCATTCTTGAAATAAGTTTGGTTTTAGTTAGTTATTTGATGCTATAAAAATGCAGGTTTTGACGTCATGATTGACAGCTTTTCTGGGTCTTCGGGAGGGAGATTGGAGCTTTAATTTAAATTTTTACATTTCCAGAACTGTTTATTTCAACATAATGAGTTAACTGTATTAACCGATTCTACGGGGGTATGGGCGGGACCTTGATATTGCGGCTCCACTTCGCGCTCACTACTGCGCAGACTCGAGACTCAAGATATCAGCGCCATACTGGCACACATAGTGGCTTCACTTACTACAAAAGAAGAGAGTAAAGGTGCGTTGTCCATCTTTTTTTACAGTCTATGGATCAAATTAGTAAATAAACAACACTCACAAAACATTCTTGCTTGCAGGCAGCCATAGATAAGAGCAATGTCATTATTGTTAACTAAAGGCTGGCCAACACTAAAAGATTTTTAAAAATATTATCAGATTTTAAAAATGTGAGAAACCACAAACATGACGATCAAAAAAAATAATATCTTCCTATAGTGTGTGAAGTGCCGCAATGTGACCAAGACAGCACACCATGCACTAACAGATTCCATTCACAAACAACCCGACTGTGAACATGAGAAATCTCTCACGGTCAAACGTGACTTTAGAGTAAACAAACATGGTGGAGGACGGACAAGAAGAAATGGCGATAATAGTATTTGGACTGTTTTTTTGGGTTTTTTTTTTTTTTTTTCAAAAAATTTGAGTTTGGATGAAGTTGTGTTATGCTTCTGTCTTCCGTCAGCTCACTTTCTGATTGGGTATTGTTTCGTTCCACGTGACAATCTACAGAGTACATGTGTCTGTGAAAAACGGTTTTGTCAAAAGTTAAAACTTTCCTGTCTTTTAAAGATCTTGAAAGAGTCACACATGTTTTTGTTTAACTCATTGTATGTTGGATTACCTCAATGTTCCATGTCACGGCTTCAGATGGTCCAAAATGCCGCAGCCAGGTTTTTAACTGGGGTTTATAAACGAGAACACATTACTCCGATTTTAGTGTCTCTTAATTGGTTGCCAGTGCGTTATAGAGTTGAATTTAAGATTTTGCTGTTTGCTTTTAAGTCTTTAAATGGTCTGGCACCTTCCTATTTGTCACACTTTTTAAGCGTGAATAAGTCAATTAGATGCTTGCGATCCTCAGACAGTATTACTCTGTCTTATCCAAGATCAAGATTGAAGTTGAGAGGTGACCGTGCTTTTGCAGTGGCCGTTATGGAACAGTCTTCCTTTATCTGTAAGATCTGCTTCGCCCGTATATGATTTTAAATTTAAGTTACAGTCTTATCTTCTTACTCTTGCATTTCATTCATTATAACTCTTAGTTTCTTAAATTTAGTGATGTCTTTTTATTATTACTGTGTCTTTTATTTTATTCTTTTCTCTGTACAGCACAGTGGTCAACTTCTGTTGTGTTTATTTGTGCTTTATAAATAAATGAAGATGAAAATGAAAATGAAAATAAAAATGAAATGTCCTCGGGGTTCCTCCCACACAACAGGACTTTGGATCGTAAATATTCAACATGATGGATATTTACGATTTGAGATTGGTGTGTCCCCGACGTTCTTCGGAGCAGATTCAATCACTCTTAACACACATCACGCCACAGGAAAATCTGACAAGATAATATGTAGAACCATCAAGATAATCGAGACATTACCTAGGATTGTCGGAAGGGGAGAATTGTATGGGTGCCCTAAAACTAAATATGTTAAAAATAAATGCTGAAAATGTTGAAAAATAACACTGAAAAATACGTAGGCCTTAAATATTAGATGTCAATTTAAACTCAAATAACCTAAACGGAAATCAGAAATGTTGCCTTAGCAACTAACTGAAATAAAAAAAGAATAAAATTACTAAAACTAAAATGAAACTAAAAAATAAAAGCTCATTCAAAATATAAATAAATACTATAATAGTATATAAAAAATAATAGTAAATAAAATAAGAACATGCTATCGATTAAAAAAAATCCATTATGAAAGTCTATTTCCCATTCTGGGATGCGTTTCCCAAAGCGAACTATGGTTGCAAGTCATTACCAATAGAGTTCGATGGGACTTGCGACCATAGTTGACTAACCATGCTTTCGAGAAATGCACCCCAGGATAGCAATGCTTATGATCAGAGATCCTGACCAGTCCACGTTCATTTTCTCATTAAGCCTGACTAAATATGGTTGGCTATTCAGGGGGTGGCTTTCTTTACTTAAACCAGCTCCAGCTCTCCTCTGAGCTCCCTCAGCGCAGAGAGGAACGCCCTGGATCTTGTCATCTTGTTATTTTGGGGTGAAGAGGAGTAGAGTAACTCTGCTCTGTTTCACAGGATGGCTGGAAAACAATAATGTTGTCAGGGAGAGTTGTTGTTGCTGATCTCATTGGTTATTTGTAAGTAATGTTGCATCGATCAAAACAGTGTCTCAATGGTTTCCATGAATAAACAACTCCATGACAACCAAATGAGAGATTCTTTGTGTGTGCGTGTGTGTGTTTTCCTGGTTGTGAATATCCTCTGCCTTGCAGTAAATACTAAATGGTTTGGATTTAAAATATGTGTAGATATGTTCCAGGCAAGATGTTTTTAAAGCAGATACAGAGAAAAGAAAAATCTCAAAGGAGATCTTTTTTGTATCTCAATTGTTTGTCCTATAGAATTGTTTGTCATAAAAGACATGAATGAATGTGTATAAATCGTTTGTAAAATTATTATGCAGAGACAGAGATATAATGTATGGGAAAAAAAGAAAAATCTTAATTTAGATTTACGCCATTGATAATGTAATTTAACGAGTGTTAATTAAAGTCTAACAAAAACACTGACAGGCCATTTCTTCCATATTGTGAAGTACATCAGTAAAACAGATTATCGAAAAAGAAAATAAATATTGGGTGGGGAATTGGTTCTTTTCATCATTTGTTGACTGAATGGAGGCAGATCTGAATGTGATGCAGTCAACTGTTAGTAAGAGACAGAGTTTAAATGGACCAAATGATTGGAGAAGTCTGCCATACTTCACCAGAATTAAAAAAAAAAAAAAAAAAAAAGAAACTTGCATGGATGAATTGTTCACAATAAGATCATCAAGACGCATACAGAAGATACTGTATGGTGAAATTCTATTTCATGTCAACTTTAATATAAAAAAGGTGGATGACGATACAGTACTATGCTCAGTCCTGTAATAACATCCAGATATTTGATCGTTTTGTCATTTAAGTTTAGAAAATATGCAGTATATTTTGATACTTACTAATATTAATTACCAGCATCTCACATTAAATAATTTTGATAATATATCCACAAGCATGCTTAAGGTGGTGAAATTCATTCCATACCAAACATTAGAGTTGCCAAAAGTACCGACTTTAGTACCAATCAGTACTAAAAATTTTAAAATGTGATGCTTTGAGCGCTGTTGATCAGATTCGTAAACACGTGTCTGTGATTGGCTAAAATGATCAACGCACAGGGGCGTTTGAAAGCATATGGAACTGTTTGAATTTGAAAGCGTTTTAAAAGCAGGAGAGGGAGCATTTGAAAGCAGGCGTCTATCAGCGGATCGGTCCACGATAGACACCTGCTTTCAAACACTCCCATGTGTATCTGTGTAAGCACTCGGTGAAGAGCGTCATTGATGCCTATTTACAACGTTTTTGAAGCGCTGATCATTGAAGCCAATCACAGACATATCCGATGAGTGCGTTAACACAATGGCCAATCAGAGATGTTTACAAATTCGCTCAAGAGCGCTTGTATTAAAGATTCTTTTGTCTTTATTTGTTAGTTTATTTTTGGTCTCTGTTATTCTGTTTATTTTCTTAATATGCCACAACTTTTCTTGATCAATCCTGGCTCCTCCCTAATTAGTTGCTCTCTGACTAGTATATACCCTCTGTTACTTAGCCAATCACTGAAGCCATGTACTAATGAGTCCTGATTTATAAATGCCTGCAGTGAAGCATGATAGACTGTGAGTCTTTGAAGCTGCTTGATGCTTGTAACGTGTGTGCGTATTCATGAGCAATAGATCACAAACATGCCCATACATACCCCTACTCCTATTCATGTAATGTGCTCCCTGGTCATCTTTGTTCTGTCTGCTCCAATGGAACAATAAAAGTGGTCATCCCTGCTGGACTCAAGCCAGCTATCTCTTTAAAGCAGTGGTTGGCAATAGGCAGCCCGCGGGCCAAAACTGACCCGCCAGCAATAATATCTCGTCTCGTGGTGCCATCTAATATTATCAACGCCGGATGCAACTTTTTTCCTGTCGCGTTGCACCGCGCCACAACTGCTAAAAGCTGCCTACACTGTTACGCGACAAACCGCCCATTGCAAAGCACTTGGACTGTGTCAGAAACAGAACGGGGAATCCGTTCACTGTCGCATCCAGTGTCGTCAATATCATTGATTATAATGGGTTCTATTATCTTTTGACGCGTCGCATCGCGCCGCTTGCGTCCAGTTGTCTTTTCATTCTTCTTTGTATGCCCTATTTTCACTGTCAACTTTCCTCTTTAGACTCTTTGATTGTGCCATTTTCTCTCACCAGCTAGCTCAAATGTTAACATCACTCTGCACACGACATTATAGAATACCTCCAGCACGCAAACAATTTTTAAAAAATGCAGTTTAGTACGTGAGGATGCCAAGGAATAATAAAAGTAGGCTACATCAAATAATTATTACAATAAGTTAGGCTCCATTGTGTAACAAGCAAATTAAAATGATACACATTTATTATTCACAATATGGAAAGAGGAAATAAAACATAGTTCGTTAAGAGCATGACTCAAACATGCCATTAATTATTTTTTTAGTTATTTTTATCCATTCCTCATCCCCCACATATGTGTGTTTTAGCAAGGCGGTCTGTGTTGCAAGTTGGTGAATGAAGATACTTGCCAGGTCATTACTCTGCTTTATTAATTTATCCAGTAAAATCCGGACACTGCCACACAAATGTGGCTTTTTGTTAATGACTGTCCTAATACAGGATTTAACACAGAGTAACTGCTCACTACCAGTTACAAAAGACACTGTAACAGTCTGTCATAGGCAATTCTAGTTGCATTTTTCATCAATTAATTTAAATGATCCTTTGACTATGTTCTGGCCCGCCATCTAGTGGCAAATTTTTTTTTTGGCCCAATGCCAAACTTAATTGCCGACCCCTGCCTTTAAAACCTAAACTCCTTTACAGTGCTCAAAGCATCACATTTTTTAAATTTCAGTGCCGATTATTACCAAAGTCGGTTTTGGCAACCCTAGTGTTTGGTATGGAATGAATTCTTTAGACAGCTCTGCCAAACACTATGTATGTTTACAAATGCTCTCATTTTCGTCAAACAGAATGCATCCAATCCGATTTCAGATTCTGAAAGTTCTGTGTAAAATAGTTTTGAACCCTAAATGTTGCAATTCAATTCACATATTCATTTACATGTGCATTACACTGCATTTGGAATGCCACGATAATGTCACTAGACCTACCACAAGTATAAATTTTGTCTTGATGACATATGCCAGCTTTCTTTTTAGAGCATTTTAGCAAAGATTTAGTAAATATTCAGTCTCATCCACTGACCAGACATGATACGTAATTAAGAAGTAAGTAAGACACATTCATATGACGTAAAACGTATGAAAAACATATGCATCATGGCACTGTGCCTGTGCATTGAAGAATTTACATGCTTATTTATTCCTTTTGATTGGATTATTTCAGTCACCCTTTCAATCTGAGCATAATTTAATTCGGAATAAGCTCAAATGTATCAATTAAGGTGTTTACATGAAGGCTTTTCAGTTCAATTGAGCCCTCAATCCGATTATAAACAGATTATTTGATTGCATGTATACATACCTATTGAGGGGACACATACATCCCCAAAACTATGTAATGTGACATATCACGATAATGAATATACACAATATTGTTAACGTGGGCACTTCAAAATAACGAGTTATTACCAATTATAATTTTTTTTTTAATGCATTTAAGAATACTTGCCCCATCAACCGTATAAAATGCACAACACCGCTGTATTCTGCATCAAAGTGACACGCGCTCAGATGTAAACAAGCCCAATGTGCATGAGAAGCACATGGCGGAATGAGTGAAGGAAACACGCTGAATGAAAATGCAGGTTCACTCTCTGACAGCAGAGGGCGCTGATGGAACAGCAGAAGTGCAGCGGTTACCCCGGAAACCCTGCAAACAAAGCAACTGCGCTGATGAGGTTTTTAAAATGCTTTAAACAGACCTTATTGTAAAGTGTTACCTGTTGTTCTTTATAGCCTAATTCTTTTGTACTTTGCAATTTTACTTTATTTTTTTGTGTGTATTGTATTATTGTATTTAAACATTCAGAGTTCTTTTTGTTATTACAAAAAGAGTTCTTAAACCTGTTATACTATGACAACACTTTTTTTTTGCAATTTATTTCAATATCGTGATAATACCGTATACTGTGATAAAAGCGTCAGCAATTAATTGCAACATGAAAATTTGATACCGTCACATGCCTAACATACACACACACACACACACAAATGTTCAGCTTGAGTTTCATAAATGAGGCTGTGCTGCTGCTCAGATTTTTTTTACTGAAAGCGTCCCGTCATCTCACATATGTCTCCTCTAGAGTTCCAGTAGAGCTCTCTGCAGACTTTTAAATTGCCAAGATATAAAACTCTGCAATCCAAAGTCAGAGATCTCAACATGAACATTTATCATTAAAGTTTTCCCACACCAAATAATCTGAGCCATGCCTTTCACATTATTAACTCTACACTCTTAAACTCTTATGTCAACAATTGTCTCATTTGTGTCCATTTTTTTGACACAAAGTTGATGCATATCTGAGATCTCTACGTCTCCTGAGGTATGAAAGAGCACCCACTGAGCAATAAGTGTTTCTGTGGCGAAAGCGATGGGTAAAGCAGTGGGAAACAGAGCGAAGCCACAAATAGAGAAAAAAAACGCGACACCGTCTCGCCACCAAACATCCTTTTCGGCAGCGTGGTGAACATCCACAGCAGTCAATATAAACCTGTGAGCCTGTGCCAGATGCAATTACACAAGCCTCTGTCTGAAAGATGGTTGTGTTGGCATGGGGTGTGTTTACGTGTGTATATGTGTGCGTGTGAGCATGTTTGTGTTTCCTCTTGGTACACACACCTGAATGCATCTTTGAGCTAGTAAGACCTATGCTGACAGGAGAGTGGAGAAGTTTATTTGAGGAGGGTAAGACGAGCCAAAGAGAGTGTAAATGAATTGTGTGTTTAAAGATGCTTGCTGATTTGGAATGAATGAGAATCTGAATATTTATTGCTGAGAAAATGTAGATAGAGTTGGCTCAGAAGCAATGCTGTGGAGGAAGGAGAGAAAGAGAGAGACAGGGCAGTGATAGAGAGATGGTTTGAGAGTCATAAAGCAGCCCAGACTCACATGGAAGATGCGTTTGACTCCTGAGACCAGTTTCTCTGTCCGAATCTTCCAGAGGACGGGCTGTGGGGAGTTCAGGACAAAGACCAGTGGTTTTTGGTGCATTTGCAGAGACTGGATGGGCCGCAGATGTAACGCCACCTGAAAACAGCAAAAAAAGGGGTCAAATGAGAGCGAGAGAGAAAGGAAATGACATGAAAAGCATACAGTGCTAAAGACAATGAGGACTTTCACTAAAGACAGGAAGGATACATGAAGCTCTGAACTGTATAAAGTCCACAGAGCTTTTTGGCATTCTACAGTTTTTTTCAACTGCTTAGACACAAAATCCTTACTTGTCACACACTTTCTAAAACCTGACACTCAAACACCAGAACCACAAAGCAAATCTGCAAAACCATACACTAATTCTCTGCCTTCGGCTCAGTTTTCAGTTTCATAAAATACTTTTTGCAAAACATAACACAAATCTCTATGTAACACAAAAAAATCTAACAGGAAGTATCTTGATTTCCTTTTTCAAACCACTGTTTCTGTCCAACGGTTGATGTATTTCTTTTCTTTCGTACTATGTAATACTGTATTCACAAACACAAATGCTTATAGTAAAAAATAAATAGTTTGGTTTTTAATCTTGCTTTCGTAATGCCGTGAATTTTTCAACATCTCTCTGCCAATTACTTTCAGTCTTGAAAGTAATTGTGTGTGTGTATATATATATACACACACACACACACACACACACACACACACACACACACACAAAATGTTGTCAATTTGTATTTGATGTTTACACCATATGACATTTTTAGAAAACAATTGATGAAAATGTTTTTTTAGAAAAAAGTTGTTGTTGTTTTTTTTTTTTTATCATATTAAACCAACATGCATTTCTACAAACTTTGTCACCTGCATTTAAAAATTGATTTTTAAAGTATTTTTAATTTTCTTTGTCTGGTCACTCTTATTTCATCGACTCTCAAACACTGATTTCACCTTTGCTCTCGAGTCACATTGTACCCTACATCACACATAATATTTTAAGCACAAATAAAGCTGCTTATTTTATTTTATATATGGGATTAGCCTACGGCTATAAAAATCATGCTAGCAAAGCTTTTATTTATATCATAAATAAATCCTGCTTCAACAGTTAAAATTGAACCCCCCTCCCCCATTCCATCCCCTCATTGGTTGCATTCTGTAGTTGTTGCAGTATTGTTAGTGCCAAAAACATGACTACAGCAGCACTGTGGACGCCTGTTACTCCTTATCAGAGTTTGTGCTATTTATGTCTCCACCCCACTGATAATCGCACAGTGACTGAGAAAGCCGTGTTTTTCTTTGGAAGGCCACAATATGTGGCCTTACTGGTATTTGAACTTTCACACACAAGCTCTTTTGTTCAAAACAGAGAGCTGTACAGCATGGATGGGTTGATTAATGAGGTTGAAGAGTTTATACAGATTTTTTTCTAATTTTAGTTTTAGCTTTTAGTTTATATATAAGTTTCAAATGTTTATTTTTGGGCAATAAAATCGTACAGATATTTAGCCTATTAATTTGTTGAATATCTGCAAGTTACACAACTTAACCCGGGTGCACACTGTGCGATTTATAATAGTCCTTTACGATTGTTGCTTGTCAGACTGTATGAACATGATCCTCATGTCACACTGTGGGATCTCAGTTTATGTCATACTGTACGACAGTCAAGATGCGTTAAAAACAGACGCGCGCATGAAAACTTGTCCAGAGTTTTACATCATCAACCCATACACGTTCGGTGACAGTGAGCTGCATTACACACGGGACTGAAATGGTGGCTAACAAAGAAACGTCTAGCGTTAATTTCGATCATGGCTTGTCTTGAAAAAAGAAGACAATCTGACATTCGTCCTAGGAGAAGTCACACTGCAGGACAAATCTCCAGGCAAATCTGACACAGCCAGAATTTCATCTGAGGTAAAATTTCACTTTGCTAGACAAGACCCTTATTCCTCTACTGGGATCGCGTAGAGCCCTTTGAAGCTGCATTTAAACTGCAATTTGGACCTTCAACCCATTGAACCCTGGTGAAGTCCACTATATGGAGAAAAATCCTGGAATGCTTTCCTCAAAAACCTTCATTTCTTTTTGAATGAAGAAAGAAAGACATAAACATCTTTAATTGGCTGTCGGTGAACATGTCAAACTAGCGATCAAAGACTACAGATTTTAGCATAGGATTATAGGAATATTTTAGGATTCTCAAAATTTGTCTTGGATGACCAAATCTTGGCCAAAATTGTAGTGTGCACCCGCCTTTAATGGCTACACGATCACAGAATCAGCATTATTTTTTAAATGTTGGTGTTTGCATGAAGGTTTATAAAATACATTTAAAAAAAATATTAGTCTTATTAGTTGGTGAAAACTAATAATTCTTTTTTTTTTTTTTTTTTTAAATATATATATGTGTATATATATATATATATATATATATACACACATATATATACTTTGCATTTCCCTATAGACAGTGTAAAGAGACAAAGAAAGCTGTGGATTTGGATTCTGTCACTTCAAATATTTAAAAAATCTGTTTCAGATTTTGAGGAGGCATTTAGTTGGTGTTTTGTTGCACTATACAGCAGCCTCTGACGGGGCCTATGGGCCAAATATAACCTGCTGATTTAGGGCCAGCGGTGGGGTCGAACCAAACTCCATTCCAGACATGGTTTGATTAACTACCTCTCAACACTGACCTGACAAACAAGCACTTGCCTCATCAGCTTTATTACTCACCCTCTTCATCCATCAGGCACTGACCGATTACCTACACTTCAATTTGCAATCATTCGAAATGAAAATACCTTCTGTTTCTGTTAAATTTAAATATAATACATTTCTGTTTGTTTCTACACAAAGCTTTAATACAGCTTCAAAAGATCACAATTATGATACATTTATTATGTTTTGTGTTGGATGCTTGCAAGTTTCATTCATTGTATTTGCAAGGACAGATTTTTTTTTTAATATTATTATTATTTTGGGGTGAATATTTCATATAGTTTGAAGCAGTTTTGCTAAAATATTCTATAATTTTAATATAAATTTGAAAAACTGTGACCAACAAAGTCATGCAGTCAAAATGCAGAACCATTAATAATAATGATAATTATATGACAAATAAATAAATGATAAATAATGATTAAGATATGTACACTCACATATATTCAAAGTGTACTGAAAATATGTTATATTTTACTTAGTTTACTTAATTTTTATTTTGGGGTGAACCATTATTTCAAACTCTCAGAGGTCATCCTGGATATTTCATATAGTTTGAAATAGTTCCTTTCACAGTTAGATTTTACTGATCTAAACCTGATTCTCCGGCTAATACTATTTCATGCTTGAGAACATATTCTCACGACTACATGAGAACAGCCAGTGTCAAATTATTCACTTAACGAATTAGTCAGTTAAGCAATCAGACACTGAAAACTTCATTTGGAAATGATATTATCTTAGATCCAGTCAAAACACAACTACAAAGACTTTGCTTTGATGCAATTACTCAGTGTGTAAGATAAGGAAAAGTTCAATTGAACTGCAAATGAAAACTTTATAAATTAATTTATTATTATTTGTAACTGAAACATTGCATTATTTGATACCTACTCTTGAGTGCAACATTCAGGCCTAGAAGATTATGTCCATCCAAACTATTTCTTATAACTTAGATTTATGTTTATAGCGGAGAACCGTGTAGAAGTGCCTTATGATTTTTATGACCCCATTTATGTACTGTACATTATTGAGTATGACTCAGGGTAAAGGAGACCTCATCTGCATGGTAAAAAATCAACATGTCCCATATGAGACACTTGATGTGGGAATGTGGCCTTGTGATTTTCTCTTGTGTGCATCTATCCACTAGATCACAGGCTGTCACATTTTCATATTATGGTTCAAATGGTGCTCAATAGCACCCTCTATGTAGCCACAATGTGCTCTTGATACTCGCTTTTGCAAAACTACATTACCAAATCGTGGACTTGATGTTGTAATTTACTGTACATTACTGAGTATGACTCAGAGCAAAAGAGACCTCATCTGCATGGTAAAAATGGACATGTCCCAAATGGAACACCTGATGTGAACATGTGGTCTTGTCCACAAGATCACAGGCTGTCACATTGTCTTCCTATGGTTAAAAAGGTGCTCAATAGCACCCCCTATGTAGCTTCAATGTGCCCTTGATACACCTTTCTGGCAAAACTTAGGGCTGAGGATGTCATTTGGGACAAGATCAGTGTGTGCCTAGTCCAACAATTCCGGATGAGATAAAAGAGCAGTAATCCTTGCCATTTCAAGATGTCCGTTTTAGAGGAAGCAGATGTGTTCATGGATGGAAAACGGTGATGTGTTTATGTGCTGCCCTAAATGACAAGCAGTTGATTTACATCTCAAGTGAGCTCTGACCGAGGTTTGGAGCAGCGTAATAAGCATCTCCCCTGCAGATTTGAGCCTATGTGGGAGGAAGCTGGAGTAAATGAGAGTGTTAAGCAACAAGTGCAATAAAAGTACGGCAATAATCATAACAGTCGGGCCTTGGGAGAGTTGAGAATGGAAGATATTACAGAGTGCTTATCACAAAGGGTCTGGCAGACACAGCACAAACTCAGACGCACAAGCAAGAGACCCTCGCTTATTGTTCCACTGTTTTTTCCCCACTCACTTGCCTTCCTAATGTCTGTACTCAGTGGAAAATTTTCAATGAGCATCTAAAAGGCCTATCTACCCAAGCCTCCCGCTTGGCTCAGTCTGAGCAGACATTCACAAACAAATCCTACCTGCACGGAAAGATTTTGAGTGGGGAGGAAAAAACTAAACTGATAAATGGATAAATTTGCTGAATAATTAAAGGGGTCATTCACCCAAAAGTGAAAATTCTGTCATCATTTACTCACCTTCATGTTATTCTAAACCCATAACACTTTAATTCATCTTTGAAACACAAACCTAAGAGATTTCTCTCCTTCCAATGAAAGTTATTACAACAACATTTTGATGCTTCAAAAAGTGCATAGAGATTGTAAAAGAAATCCACATCATTTGACTGGTTTAACCCATGCTTTCTGAAGAGACATGATCACTTTATATTATGAACAAGTATACACACTGATAAACATACATACCTAAAGCAAATATGGTAAGCAGAAGCTCAAACATGCTTGCTTGATGTGCGAACCAACAAGGTTCGTTCTTGCGCGTCAAGAACAGAAACAGAGGTTTCGAAGATAAATAAAAGTCTTACGTGTTTAGAACAACACAAGATTGAGTAAATGATGATAATGTTCATTTTTGGGTGAACTACGCATTTCAGCAAGAACAGAAAAAGAAACAGGAGGGAAGTTTTGTCTGAATAAGGGGATGCAAAGAGTTATAAGGAGAGGGGCGCGAGCACAAACTCTCCTGGTTGTAAAAATCATGGAATTTTCAGAATCAGACAGAAACAATTCCAAAAAAGTGAGTCATTAAGAGAAGGCAAAAACACAGTCGTGCTGCCGTTCCAAAACTGCTCCAAGGTGAGAAGCAAATTATCTTGGCTAGGCTAAAAACCCAGCTCTCCAGGGTGAGCTCACATACTCCGCATCACACATTGGCAATGCTGGGAATTGGGAGCGTTGATTAGTCCCACATCGCACAGGTTCTGTGAAACTCCATCTGCGATGCTGTAATGCATCTGTAATGCATGCACAAACTGAACAATACAAAAGGGTTTACAAAGGATTTCTACAGAAATTCAATATCATATATGTTCATAGAGAAATTCAGTCTTACGTAGCCTGACCCTCAGACTGATGGCAGAAGATCTGGACTCTATCACAGCTTTCACTGGCCAAGAGGATGTTTAACTGACGTGGAACGCAACCAATCACAGTTCGTTTTGTTCTGCGTCATGTTTATGGGCGTGCAATGTAAAGTCGATGTCCCTACAATAACAGACCGGCGTGCATCTAATAAATTATTCATTTAAGAACGTTGTGCAAGTTTACTGCAACAATGGAGCCGCGAACTTCACATACTTTTGAAAATCCAGCGTTTAGTTGATCCTGGTAAGCGCTCATTGTCACAGTTGTAAACATGACAGCGTTCTTCTTCTACGAGGGGGTTTGGCGTCACAGCATTTTTTTCTAGGAGGACCGTTAAAAAATGTGACACACATCTCCCGGACATCTTGTAAATTTCAAGATGACGACTTCAAACATGCCCTTCAAAAGTGTGCCATATGCATCAGACGTTCAGCCAACAGTCTGTGGGCGTGATATCTGAGGCTGAGACTAAGAGAAATTAGTTCATCCTTCTATTTTGCATGTACAGAAGGATTACAGATAATTAATTTCACTGCACACACACATATTTCTTTCCACTGACAAGGTGTCACTGGTTGTTCTTAAACTCTTAAACCCTCTGGTCCTCAACCAGCTACTACTAATGTTAGTTGTTCATCAAAACTAGCATTAGGATGCTGCAAGATTGCATTCATCTGCCTCCATTTTTTGGTGCAATGCCCAAAATCTCAAAATCCAATCAACAACCAATGGATAGAACCAAGTCCACATTTATTTTTCGATAATCTGTTATGCTTAAACATACTTCACAATAAGGAAGAAAAGATCTGTTGCGACTTCCGTTTAACTGTAACTTTAAAATATGTTCTCAAAACCAGCAGTAAGACTTATAAACAAAAGCAGTGATGTACTATATTTGTTTGTAGACTGGCAGAGTGTGTAGTAACATACTAATTTAAGTCATCATTTACCCCTTTTCCACCAGCATGAACCAGATGCTAGTTCAGAGCTAGTGCCGGTTCGGAGTTGGTTCGACTGACGAGCCTTCTAAGAACCAGTTTGCCTTTCCGTGGGCTAGAGAGCCACCACAGAGCCAGGTCTTAAGTCACTGTATACATCTCATCTTTCCCAGCAACGCTAGTGCAGCAGTGCTAACCACAAAAACCCGATCTCACTGCAATTCGTACGTATTTTACAAGGTGGCTAATTCGTACGAATTCGTACGTATTTTACGAGGTGGCTAATTCGTACGAACTCACTCATACGATTTCTTACGTTTTTTGCTAAATCGTACGTATTTTACGAGTTGCCAAATTCGTATGAATTTGTACGAATGACCTACCCCTAACCCTGCCCCTAAACCTACCCGTCACTGGGGTTTAGACAAATCGCACGAGTTATGTTGTACGAATTAGCCACCTTGTAAAATACATAAGAATTGGTCGTGAGATAGCGTTGAACACACCAGGCTTGTTCGAGATTCATCTACCTTGCGCAGACCGATGGGCATATGACATCAAAGTACTGCGAGAGAGATACAAAAGCATAAGGAGTTGTACGCTCTCCAAATGCTCTTCGCTCTCCAAACGAGGTACTATGATGTCATAGTGTCATACACTGATCAGTCTGCGCAGCGCAGATGCATTTCGAACAAGCCTTCCATTAACAATGGCAGACATTGCATTACTATTGATGCTCATAGCTTTGCAAACATCGGCGTCCAAACACGCTGAATCCAACACGTTCGTGCAGCTCGCCATAATTTGTATATACGGAGATTACAGTCAAACTGCTATTAGCTTGATTAGCTGCTATTTAAAAAATGGTGCTCACAAGTTTCTGCTCATCTTGTTGGTAAGGGTTATCCTCACCCCCAGCCCCTGACGCAAACAGTTCTTACTTCTAGACCAGCAATGTTTTGTAAGACCACTTTTCCTGGTTCAGAACTGGTGCTTTGGGTGTCGAAAGACAAAAAGTCAGCAGAAATATGAGAAGATTCCAACAAGATTCTCGAATCCACCAGTCGAGTACTGGCTATAGCACCAGCAACAGCACCATTGCAGTGGAAAACACATTACAGCCCTCTTCAATCTCAGTGTCACCACTGGAACTACCACTGAATTGAAAACACAGTTGTTAAACTGACCACAGCCAGGCCTCAGAAGAAAGAACTGGTTGAGATGATCATGTTGAGATAAAAAGTAAGACATGGCCAGTGTAAAGCCCAGAGTGTGAGTCTGGACCTGATTTCACAGGCCACTGCACTAACCGCTGTCTGATGGTTTTGCAGGGCCCCGTCCGGCCAGATTGAGTTACAAAGAAACTACAGGCTCTGATAGGAGACAGCTGCACCTCCCCTTACAAACCTAGCCCAGAGGCTAGCGTCACTGCAGGGGGTGATGGGAAACTGATCACACCATGTCATTTAACACACCAGCAACCTACTATTCAAGTCAACAAATCGACCTCAGTGAGAACAAACAGTGTCAGCAAGACACTGCAGTTCCTGTGCGGAGACCACGCTGTTCCTGTCTATCTGTCTGTGAAACCTTCATAATTCCTGCATTCTTGTGTAAAGCACAAATTAATCAACTCTGTCAGCTCAGTGTACTGTAAATCTCTTTTACTGCTGACAGCAATTCCCTGCCTAAAGGGAAGGGTGTTGACTCTATTGATAGAGATTGTTATGTGACTGATAATCCTCCCAAAATTTCATTTCACTAAACATCCTCCAATTAGATGCCAAATAATGCAAGATATGCAAAACATTAAGCCTTGTTGAACATAATAGTCACAGTGTTCACTTGGGCCATGTGAAGTTTTGGGGAATAGGAGACGTTTGTGACTTTTAAGGAAGATGACAGACAAATGATAGGGAGAAATGGGGAAAAAAGTTTGTACATTTGACATCCCCTTTTAGGGATGTCAAATGTACTGGTATTTTGCTATAAATTTGAGACTAAAATACAATAATGCAGACTTTCTACAGTCTGAGTAATATAAAGTACAAATTAGGCACAGATTTTTCTCTTTATTTAATTACTAACTTTAACCATTACTTGAATAAGAGAGGATTTACTAATTTGAATTAGAGCTACTTAACTGCTTAAATAATGTTACCATATTTGTTTTTGCTGTGGTATCGAAATTGCTCTTGAGAATTTACACTGCCATTGACTGTAAATGTAATTTTATTTCTTGTAATAGGAACTTTTTATCTCACAACTGCAATCTATTTTAAACAGTATCTCAGATGTGGAAACCATCTTCCATATTTAACTGCACAGATTCACAAAGGCAGTTTTAACTGCATGCAAAAATAAAAACATTAGATCTCAAAAACAACTCTTTCAATTTTTTATGTTTGTTTTCTGGAAAGAATGCAATGTTTGCACATTCTCTGTGACTGTGTCAAAGCAACACACTAAACTACGCTTAGCAAAGCAGAGATTTGTGCTGTCAAGAGAATTTCTTGTAAATTTGATAAAATTATTGCTATGTGTCTGTACATGATCTTTGCTACAACTCTGTTTGAAACAATGTAGAGTTATGTGAGCGTTTGGCACTGTTCTAAACTCAAATCTTTGTGTGTGTTGTTTGACTGTGCATCTTGGTTCTTTCTGCATGGCTGAAGAAGAATAAATGAGGTAAAGATTGAGGGTCAGATCAATCTGTTGAGCACTGTTATCACCACTGCTCAGTAATCTGTGACCTCTCAACCTGAAGTCACTTTTAGTGCACTGTGATGTCTTTCTGCCGGTATCTAAGTGTGCAAACACACAGATATATCTACCTCATCAGCCCTCTGTGCAGATACATCAGAGCATGTGGGTAGCCACACGATAGCCATCACTCTGTGTGTTTGTGTGTACTTGTATGAATTTGGGGGCAAGTTTGGATGATATATCTGATAGCCCTAAGCCTCTATGCATGTGTTATGTGCACAAACACAAACTTGGATTCATTAAAGAAGAGAACAGACACAGGTTGTGCTTTTTGATGAACATGCAATTTTTTGTCTGCACCAGACAGTTGCCAAAGGCTCATTATAGATCCATTTTATAGATTTGCTATAAAAAAAAAATTCAAACATTCCTATTCTTGACATGTATTTTGTATTTTTTTTTTTTAATCTTAAAATTACATTTATGCATTTTACATAAACGGCTTAAATATTTAAAGATGTTTGTGCTCATTTTCCTAATGTATCAAAAGATGAAAAAGTATTTTTTGTCTGCTTTTTCTTTTAAATTATCTAAAAAAATACTTCATCCATGACTATAACTTTACAGTTGTTAAGATTTGTTTTTAGAGAATATATTTTCAACAGAGTATGTATATAATGAGTGTATTTTGAGTGTACCGATTTGCTACAATGATTTTCACACCTGTTTTAAAGTCGGCATGAAATCAAAATTGACCCTATTTACTTTGTCAGTGCACATTACTAGTCTCGTGGTGAACAATTCATCCTTGCAAGTTGATTCACAAAAAACATAGGAAGGACATTCATTTTTAGATTCTGATTAAAGATTAGACATAAATAAAAACTGTCTAATCTTTAATCAGAATCTAAAAATGAATGTCCTTCCTTCCCAGCGGGATATAACAAGCCACGCCCTCTATTTTTCTCATTCAATATTCTGTTTCACTCTGAAAATTTGTCACAATACTGAAGTAAAGTTGTTCGCAACTTCCAGTTCACAGTGATTTTAAGTATAAACATGTTAAAAAGATGTGACAAAATATACAAAATACACTTAATTAGGATACAATCTATGAGTCCACAAGTAAATAAAATATATCTTCATTTAATGATTTTCAGCAATTTTTACTGTAAAACATAAAATATCTTTAAAATATTAACAGAAAGACACCTTAAAAAATCATTAAGAAGACTTTTTTTTTCTTTTTTTTTTGCAGTGCACTAAACTCAGCATTGTACTACAACCAAACATTGCGCTATTACTGCACAATAGAGCGAATAAAAACAATCAAAAAATAAGACATTTAGTGTAATTTATCAACTTAATGGTGAAATGATGGAGAATAGCATTAGATTAAATGGCAATCGAGATTAATTTTCAGGCTGGAGGTGGCAATGTCGCTCCTGTCCCCTTCACCTTGTCAAAATCTCATGTTTGGGTTTGCGAGGCTCCAGTCTCTCTATCTAAGAATTCCACCTGATAAAACAATTATCTGCTCTGCCTCACACTGAGCCACGGCCAAGAGCTGGTGTTTGATGTTTAACTTTCGCTAAATTGATTAGACAAAGATGGCCTGTGAGTTAGATTAAATGGCTTGACTTTGTTTATTTTCAGCCATGCTGTGGAATCACACTCTCAGAGAGGGATAAGAGACACAGGCTATCCACTGTTTGCTTTCATATTGCTAAGAGAAAATTACGCTTGTTTGTCAAAAGATAGAACGTGGTTATTTTTGTGACACAGACAGTTTGACAAGGGAAATGCCACACCCTGTAAACGTCTGATAACTCCCATGGCTCTGCACTGTACCGGAAGCGAAAGAACAAAAGTACGCCAATACTGGTTTGCATAGAGTAGTAGACCACAACTAATACCATACATACCACAAGATTTCACCTGTTACCATGTTAATATAACTTAAGATAACTTGAGTTCATCTTTATCTAAATGTTTGTATTACTGATATATATTCAACATCTAAACAATTATTTTCTCTTTTTCATGTTACTCTGATTGATTGATTTCTTTCTTTCTTTCTTTTTTGTCTTTTTTGCCTTCGCTAGCTTCCTTTAATATGGTGGATCCTCACAGGTGGGTTAAGACCCAAAACTTTTGCTGTCACTGAGTTGTCTCATCACCTGCCATCCTTCTTTTGGAATCAGCATCAGCCAATGAAAACCCCATAATCTTTTCAAACTGTTTAAGACTGAAACAACAACAACAACAACCACAGGCTTATCAACTTAGAAGGGAAGTAAAAATGTTTGTCATATTCTTTGTTGTTGTTGTTTTTGTTGTTGTTGTTGACCTTAAACCATAGACTTGGATCAACACAAATTGCCACAAATTCATCTGTGGCTTATAGAAATGAGCCAAAAACCTGCACAGATTGCATGACATGCCTTCATAAATACATAAACTATTCAAACATTTGGGGTCAATTGTTTTTTATTTTTAATACTTCATACTATTATACTTTAATTAATAATTCACCATTAAGAGACATTTTAACAAAAGAGACTACAAAGACTTTTACAAAAAGATTCTATTCCTATTCATCACTCTTGAAAACAATCATGGTTTCCACAAAAATATTAAGCAGCACAGCTATTAATATCAACGTTAATAATGATAAGAAATGTTTCTTGAAGACAAAATCATATTAAAAATGGGTAACACTCTAGTTTACGGTCCAATTCTCACTATTAACTGGTTGCTTATTAGCCTGCATATTACTAGGATATTGGCTGTTTATTAGTACTTATAAAGCACATATTGATGCCTTGTTCTGGATAACCATATTCTACATCCCTTAATCCTGCCACTATTAATAAGTAGTAATTAGGAGTTTATTGAGGCAAAATTTGTAGTTAATAGTGGAAATTGGACTTAATCTAAAGTGTGACTTGAAGGTTGAATGATCATGTCACACTAAAGAGTGGAGTAATGGCTAAAATTTCAGCATGACTATCACACGAATAAATTACATTTAAAATACACTGAAACAGAAAATGTTTATTTTAAATTGAAATAATATTTCACAATATTACTGTTTTTTTGATCAACTAAATGCAGTCTTGGTGAGCATAAAAGACTTCTTTCAACAACATAAAAAATAACTTTTGAATGGTAGTATATGAGTTAAATCTGCGACTCTGCGAAACCAGTTGAGAACCACTGCTCCAATCTCCTCCAGCTGGTATATTTATTCACATTCTAAGTAGTACATCTAGTGTAAATGTGCCATAGAGTAATTCTTCTCTTATCAGACTACAGTTTTCCTCTCCAGAATATACACTCTTGTCCCCACTAAACTTATTGCCCTTATCACATCTACTGCCGCAGAATGAATGCTTTGTTTCGCCTCTCTTTGAGAAGCTCTATCCATCCACACGTATACACATAGGCTGAGAGAAAGGTTCTGGCACTTTGATCCTTGGGTCACTGTGGAGACTGATGAGATCATTAGAGATTTGTGCACTGAGATGAAGGAGTGAGTTAACCTGGAACTAAAGGATTACCGCCCAAGTGGCCTGTGTCAAAACACAGCCTTTCTCTACCGCTTGCCGCAAGGGTATCAGACTACCACCTTCCAGCCAGGCCTTTGTGGAGGTGGCAGTGATGGAGGGTGCAGATTGCAGGCCTGAAAGGGCCTCTCTGACTGGGCTGGTTTGCTGTCTGTAGCAGGGCTTTCAATGCAAGTGTGTTTGAAGTCAAGAGAATCCATCTCCCTGAACTCTTTAGATAAGGACACTAAGATCCATGGAAATATCTCTTATTTCTCAGCTCTCACAGCGAGGAAAAAGCTGTCTTAATGTACAGGGCTGCAGGGATGGCCACAGACACGGCTCTTTATCAAAAGCACAGAAGGAAGACTCCTTAATGAGTCAGGATCTTACTGCTCTGCCAAAAGAACATTCCACAGCATCATCTAACGTCATTCTAACCTATATTCCCAGAAAAGCCGATGTGTCGTAACAAATGCATTCCGATTAAAACCCCAAGACCATGTCCGTTATACTTAAGGCCATCTATATGCTAGTTAACTCCTAAAAGCTGACAAAATATTTTAGCCAGTATAAATATTTTAAATGGTAAATGCTATATATAAAAAATATATACAGTCAAACCAAAATTTATTCAGACACCTTGAACATTTCATTCATTAATACAGTTTATTCACTATAGTTTTAAAAAATGGTAATAAAATATGACAAGATCTCAGAGTTAAACTGTCAGAAAAAAAATAATCTTAATTATGTCAGATAACACTTAAGCAAAACATGGTCAGGTCAAAGTGCCTGAATAATTTTTGGTTCCAAATTTTTATCAATTTTACTGGTAATTTTTGGGTATAATATGTCACAGTTTACTTTTTTTGCTATCCTCACTTACATAAATGAACTATAGTGTCCTGCACCCACTAGTAAATATATTAAAAAATAATAAAAATGTCTGAATAATTTTTAGTTTGACTGTATACACACACACACACACACATATATATTATACTTTGCTGCAATAATATTAATATTTATTTTACCTTATATTTCCTAACATAATTTGCAATAATTTGACAATTTATTAACAAATAATTTAAAAATAAATAATAAATCAATCAACTATTTTGAACTATAAAAAAAAAAAGACACTAATTAGGAAAAAAGCTGCCAAATATTGGTTGACGACTGCTGAATTTTGCTGAATTTACATAAACTGAAGGCTACTGGCTGGTTAAAAAAAGTTATTTGATATGCTCAGACAACTTCCTGTTTCAATAGGAAATACTTGAACACAGGAAAGAACTGAGATGGTCAAACCCTTTCTTTGGGTCTCTAAAGAGCCATTTTTCGCACTTTATCCTTGTTTGACCGGTATCTAGCATGAAGGCACAAAAATATACTGGGGAGAGAGGGAATGGGATCTAGGGAATGTCGCAGACAGGACTCGAACTTGAATTTCCTACATGAGCACTATCACTCAATATGTCCACTGCACCACAGCTCTGACAAATTTTTCATGGGGAAAAAAATATTGCATTACTCATTAAAAAAAAATTATTGAAGCGAAATAAAGTACCGTTATATTTTCAGTAAGAGTGATGAGGAAGTGAAAGCAGTATGCACAGTCACTGCTAGGTGTTCAGTTTCACTTAATTAGCCAGTGCTGCGGTTCAGTCTGGACCAGTGCCACGGCCATTACAGAGCAAAACGCAGCTGTGCACTTCTCTCTGTTATTGAGAGGATAACACAGCCTGGGCTGTCTACTGTAACACTGTACAACACACTGACACTGGGAAAAGAGAGAGGGACAGGAAACCGTTCCTTGTGATTTGTGCAGTAAAATGGAAATGTGTGTATGTGTGAGGGGAGCAGAAGGAGGGAGGCTGTGCTTGGGAAAGATTTTACACAAGGATGTTAGTTTAATGTGAATAAGAGGCAGGACTGACACCTTGCAGCTGCTGTCTGTGTGAGTGTTAATGTATTTCTGTTCAATATACAATAATTCAGATCATATTTTTTCAACATTTTATTTTTTTCCCTGAGGTCTACTTTTAATTTTAGTCAAGGATCTTGTGCCAAAACAGACATAATTTAATTTTACATGAATATTTTCCAAAAAAACAGGAAGGGAATTATCTATTAGAAAATAAACACCCTGTTTGCATGTGAAATGAGCAGCACTTACACACAGGCTGTAAGTGTTCTGTCTCGTCAAATATTGTCTGAGCTTCTTCATCCTTTAATAGTACAATAATTTTGTCCATTAAGATTTTGCCCATTTGTTCCTTTGTTTAACACCTTGTGTAAACAATTAACTGCAGTTCATCGCTTCCATGTTTTTTTTCTGAATGCCAGCTTAGTATTGGCCGAGGCTGTTCATGTGAGCACCACGACGCATGCGTGTGATGCTGAGACTGGAGCCGGCCAATACTGAGCCGGAAGATGGAAGCACTGAACTGTCTTCACTGCGTACGAGTCTGACAGGGTAGAGAAGAAATTGTTGAATAAAGTACTTATTTTTGTTTTGTTTTTGCACACAAAACGTATTTTCGTCGCTTCATAACATGTTGACTATTTTCACAATGTCTTTACTACCTTTCTGGACCTTGAATGATGGAAATTATGTTGCTTTCAATGGGATAAAAAAACCTCTTGGATTTCATCAAAAATATCTTAATTTGTGTTCCGAAGATGAAAGAAGGTCTTACGGGTGTGGAACAACACGAGGATGAGTAATTAATGACAGAAATTTCATTTTTGGGTGAACTTACCCTTTAAGTACAAGTACTGTTACAGTGCTGAGATAATACTTAATTACAAAAAAATACAAGTAAACAATCAGTAATAAAATAAAAAAATTAACAAACAAATAAATAAAAAAATAACCTAAACAAATACAATATTATCAATACACAAACGCAATAAACAGTACTGTTTGATTAAGATTAATGAGTGACACAGACAGTAGCAGTTATATTAGGCTGCTGTTACTTCAAGACCTAATGCACGGATATAGGCCTACTGTTAAGCATTTTCTTTCTCGTAACCAACTGTGTTTACATGAATATTCGCCAAGACAGGCATTTTGACATACTTTTGTCAAACCTTCTGTCCATAAATCACTCTGAGCTCCTTCAGTGTGCAATTATGATCAGCTCTCCTTAATCTGCTACAGTGGTGGGTTTTTTTTCAGTCCAAATAACAGGTTTTTTATTGACCACTGAAATGCCGGTCAAAGGTTTGAAAATGAATTCAAACTGTAGGCGTACTCAGTAACGGATTGTGATTTTACAAGTAGCGAAGCAGATTACTTAGCTTAATTTGTACTTAAGTACAAGTAAAATTACAGATTTATAAATAAATAAACTCCTAAAAGTACAAGTACCTAAAAACATTACTTAATTACAGTAACGCGAGTAGTTACTTCCACCCCTGTCAATAACTACTGACACTTAAAGGTGCAATATGTAAGAATTTTGCAGTAAAATATCCAAAAACCACTAGGCCAGTGTTACATATTTTGTTCACTTGAGTACTTACAATATCCCAAATGTCTGCAACTATTTGTAAATAATAAGAAAATTGCAATTTTAACCAAGGCTGAGGAGCTGAGAAGGATGTGCGAGGAGTCACCATGTCAATTGCATCTTACCCGCGTTACCCTCGGTTTCCGGTTTTATTTTGTAGAAACCATGGAACCATATTTATAGACAGAAAATGAATTATTGTTATATAGCTCAACACGTTTAACGTTAGTCTTATTGTTTAAATCTAATTTTCTTGATTTTTTGTGAGTACCATGCCTCACCATGCCTCAGAGAAAAACACTATTTTGTGAAGTAGCTAACATAGCATAATCAGATGCAGCTTTATTTTTAGTAACAGTAATACAGAAACTCCATCATACTATACGTTTTAAAATAAATTGCATTTATCAACACAAGCCATCCAGCATTTAATATGATATTCAAAAATCAATCTAGCTTACTGTAGTGTGCAACAAGTGTCTCACAGCAGCCATGAGCGAACGCATAGAGTAACGTTATAACATAATTTTCAACACACTCATATGTATCTAATATGATAAACAGAGTTGTGTTACCTCATACTCATGACCGGAAAAGCGGAAGCAGTGCCGGCGACTGCGGCATAATAAAAGTTCCGCTGCTCGCGGCGTGTGTTGCACACGCGGTCCTGCTCTGCTTCATACTACAAAAACGTTAATAATCGCATCCATGAACTTGATTTCTGCCCGAGTCCTATCCCAATTCTTTTTCACCGGCCGTTGAGGTGAAGACCACATGTCCCAAGATTCCGGGCTCAAACTTGAGCTACGCCTTTGTTTATAATAAGCCTCTAGCGACCTCTAGCGGACATAAAATATTACATATTGCACCTTTAAATATTAAAAATGGTTATTATCAGTGTGGAACACTGCTTATTTTTGACTAAGCAGCTTGATGCTTAAAATTTCTGTGGAAACTGTTATACACATTTTCAGGATTCTTTGATGAATAGAAAGTTCAAAAGAACAGCATTTATTTGCAATAGAAATCTTTTTTAACAATTTAATGCATCCTTGCTGAATTAAAGCATTACTTAGCCAAAACTTTTGAATGGTACTGTATAGTGTATCACAGTTTCTGCTTAAAAATGTTATTGAGTAAGACTTCAAGCTTTAGTTGCAACAGTACTTGGATAAAGTACAAATTCCCAAAAATAATACTTAAGCACAGCAATGAAGTACAATTACTATGTACTTGAGTTTTGACCCAAAAACACTCTTCAACACAATTCAGACCCAGTGTCTTCACCTCAATCTAACAGAGTTTAAGCCTGTGAGGGGACGTGGAGGATTTGGAGCATTTGGAGACTAACCTTGCTGTAATTTCTGACTGACCGGCCGCATTCATGCTGACTCTGTAAACAAGCATCCAAGACCCAGTCCAAAACAAACAGGAGAATAGCCACTTCAAACAAAATTAGATGAATTTATGAACTCTGTGACCTGACTTACATTCCAAGAGGAATGACAAACAGCTTGCAAATTTCACACAATATGAAGGGCAAGTGATGCTGTTATTTCTAACAGGAGGATGTGAGAAAGACAGGGTGCGTATTTGCTTAGTCTCTGATCTCAGAGGCTCAGATATAAATTAACACAGGATCCATGATTATAACAGAACAGTAGGTCATGGCTTATCATTATTTAAAATATTTTTAAACATTTAGTATAGTTATTGTTAATAATTTTCTAGAAATGTTGATTATAATATAAAACATTTTATTCAATACTGAGAACTATCAACAAAAATAGTTGAGTATTAAAAAATGGATTCATTTTTACCCAATATTTGTCACTATATCAGCACATAATGAACAGAGTTCATTGTGGGAAACGAGTTATAAATAAATCAATAAACATTATTTTTAAACTGAAGTCTAAATCAATGGAAATTTGAATCACATTTCCATACAAGCCACTGTGATTCAGGATTAAGTAAGTAATTGATGATAAATAAATGTGTCAGACTTACTATATCAGACTGTATCAGTTGATAACCTCTGCAAATCAGAGCAAATTTTAATGGTCCATAGTGTATTACGGACAAGTCCTGCTAGTTGGCGGAACCGGGATGGCCAGTAATCCTATCGCCCCTCTAGGTTTTCAACATTGTGTTTAGGAGCAGTAAATCAGGGCTTCGCTGAATTGTTTATGTCTTGGGATCTGATCCATCTGTCGTTGAAGGCCGGTGGCGCCTGGGCACATGAAACACGACACTACCACAGTCTCCATGCTGGATTAGAACTGAAGGACAGTGTGTGTATATGTGTGTGTGTGTGTGTGTGTGTGTGTGTTTATCTGTAAAAAGAAAGAGAGAAGGAGGTTTTGGTTGTGCATTTAGATTGATTTACGTGTGGGTGTGTGAATCCAGAAGGCCACATCTGTGCCAATGCCCCAGGTAGGTGGTTGTTAATGTCAAGGCTCATTGTGATTCAGCCAGATGTCCTTGGGTGCTTATCTTTTTTTCATTTAAGTGAAAAAAGAAGCAGGGCCAAACTTTCTCTCTCACAGCCATGACCCCACAATCCGGCCTCAGCCCCTTCCAAACCTCCTCTGTGCCGCCAAGAAGTCATGGACAGGCAGATTTATCTGTCTTCCAACCATCCGGCCAGGGACCACACAGGTGAACAAGGCCTGAGAGACACTGAGCTAGGTGTCAGGACAGAGTCAAGTTTCGTCAATACATAAAATCTCTTAAATATATAACTGGTGAGGAAAGTTTTGGCATGCCGGGTAACCCAGCACTTCTTCATTAGCACAGTGAAGCAAGCCAACGAATACTGTACACGCTAAGCACACGGCCCCGCAGAGAAATGGCGAACATCTGGAAGCGGTCCAAAACAAATAGTCCAGAAGGGGTTCATATGTAAACCATAAGAAATGCGGCACTCTGCTGCATAAACGTGTCGAGCACAAATAGTCTTGCATGACATTAGAACACTTCTAAAGTGCGAAATCCCAAAGGAAGGAAGCCAATGCCCGGGCTCAGCATTCTGTGTGATTAGCAAGACAATGCTTTTTTTTCTTTCTTGCAGAGGACCACAATGGACAAAAACATGAACTTCAATCACAGTGAGAAACAGATATTAAATGAATGAGAGTCTTCTGAGAATTTGACCATTAGAATGACCCTACAGTTCCCCTTTGGGACATTATTGTTTACTGGTTTCTGAGCCACACAAGCTGAATTCGAGACCAGTAACTGGAGTCATGGTTTTTAAAAGGAACATCCGACCGCAAAGGGCACATTGGACACAAGGTTACAGTGTGTCCAAAAAAAATAAATAATAATAATTTGCTTAATCTGTACTTTTGACTTCCATCATAATTGTCCTTAAAACAAGATACGTTATATAGTAAATACGTTATATAGTAAAATATAGTTATATATAACTATTATAACTATGCTTAATTAAAGCAAGACAAAACATTTCAATACCAATATATGTATATAGTTATATATATTTTAAATGTCAAATTTAGGGATGCCAACTAACTGGAATAATAAAAAAAATTAACTGAAAAACTTAATCTATGTTTAAGTAAAATTAAAACTAAAATAAAAACAAATTAAAGATAAATATAAATATTTTTTAAAAAATTATAAAAATGACAAAAGCACAAATACATTTTAAATGAAAATAGAAAATAAAAATAAGCTTTTATAATAAGCTTAAGCTTATTAAGCTTATATAAAATAAGATTTATATTAAAAAAATCCAAAATATGAATACATACTACAATTATATATATAATAATAATATATAGCCAATATTAATATTTATACTTATACTATTTCTACACTAAAAACTAAAATTAACCAGCCATCAAAACATTAAATGTTACAGAATGTAATATGGATATTCATTTCATTTTGCTAAAAATTACATTTAACAATGTATTGAACGATTAGAGTTATTAAAAAAATGAAGTGACTGTTAGATGAGAGCAAAAGTAATCTAATTATAACAATTGGGAAAATTTGCATGCACAATTAAAAATCCAATATTGGTTGATACAAATCAATTTTATTTTAAAACAAAATCAAATATTGGCCAATATCCATATGGTACGGATATATTGTGAATTCCTACTCAATATGAAGTCTTATTAAGAACCTTTATGTTGGATGTTTACATATTCATTACTTAATACAGATAAGAAAAACATCAGAATCGGTGTGCATGTGTTAACAACCTGGTTCTGCAGTTTCCAAATATGTGTGTCTGATTATATTCTGATGCATAGTCCCTTAGATAGCAAAGATCACTAGTCCGGATGTGTCTACAACAACAGCTGTCATTATGCTTTTGTTCAGTGAATCCTTAATCTTCACTTTTTAATCACTGAGCACAATATCTGGACCGGTCTTTGAAATATCTGCGGCTTGGAATGCAGTGAGAGGAACGGTGTTATCTTCCTGTGTGTGCAGACAAAACTCACCTCACATAAGGCTTAAGGGGGAAGCTTAAAATCTATGCACGGTGCACGAAGAGCACACAACTGTTAAGTTGCAGCCTTTAAAGGCAAAGTGTCTCATTTTTGGGATGTTATAGCTTCTCTAGTTTAATGTAAAGAGATCATTTTAAGTATAAGCATTTTTTTCATTCATGTAGGTTGACAGTTTTTCTTTATTTTTGCAGTTTCGTTTGGTGTCACTAGTGACAATGCAATTAAATCTCCACAAGCTTTTTACATATTTTAGGGAGCTACATGGAAACTTATAATGCTATTTTGTTGCAATTGTACTTGCCAAGCTAGTCGCAGCGTTTGCTTTGTATTATTCATGTTATACATATCCTATTTTCCCTTTTTCCACTGAAATGAAGAAAAAAATTACATAATAAATCTGCATAAGGAAAACGAACCAAGACATATTGCAGTCAGGACTCCAACAAGGCCCTAGAATGTGCTGAGTAAACACAGTCTTGGCCTCCATTCAACTGTTAACCAGTTATGTGCAAATAGCACAAAAAAAATGGCAAATCTGTTACCAAGATACCGATACAAACCCACAACAATGGCATCATAGGGAATTGAGCTCTTTAGCCATTTGCCAACAAAAATGAAGGGCTAATGGCATTATAGCATAGCAGAAAATGACATGTCTCATTCATCATAGGCAGAGTTCCAGTCCACTTTCAGCCGTAGGCTGCTGGAATCCTGATGGCTAGTTGAGACATGTTGATTTTCACACATCTCTAGCACATGGTTTCAGGCCATTGCAGAGTCCTGACGAAGCACATTTAAAGAATGGGATCCAATAGCATGACCTGTGACTCATAGTGCTCGTGCACAGAGGAGTCATGCTATCAGACGTGCTGGTGTTTATCCATGACCCGCTGGTTGAATCAATTGCCTAGAGACGCTTACACCTTCAGAAATCCTGCTGAAAAAGCTAGTTTCCCAGCCTGGTCAGGCTGAACTGGTTTGCTGGTTTTAGAGTGGTTTCGGGCACTGTTCAGACTGAATACCCGACCAGCTACAGCTGTTTCTTGGTGCTAAAGAAACATTTATTATTATAAGCATTGAAAACAGTAGTGCTGCTTAATATTTCTTTTGGAAACTGTTATACACCTTTTGTCAGGATTTTCTGACGAATAGTTCAAAAGTTCAAGAGAACAACATTTAGTTTTTTTTTTTTTTTTTTTTAATCATTTTTTATTGGTTTTACATAAAGAAGGTCACTTACACATTTTCCAACAGATTCTTCACACTTCGAAGCTTTACAAATCTTTTGTTTCGAATCAGTGGTTCGGAGCACGCATCAAATTGCCAAATTCACGCCCCCCAGTGGTGAACCATTGAAATTTCGAAACACTTATGACGTAATGAAGCGTCGTTTAATGAAATCACGTGACTTTGGCAGTTTGATACACGCTCCGAACCACTGATTCGAAACAAAAGATTCGTAAAGCTTTGAGGCTTGATGAAGCAGTGTTGTGAAATCGCCCATCACTAGATATCGTTGAATAAAGTCATTATTTTATTTTTTGGTGCACAAAAAGTATTCTTGTCGCTTCATAACATTACGGTTAAACCACTGTAGTCATAATAACTGTTTTAAATATGTTTTTAGTACCTTTCTGGGCATTAAAAGTGTTAATTGTCTTGCTGGCAATGCAGGCCTCACTGAGCCATCGGATTTTATCAAAAATATCTTAATTTGTGTTCTGAAGATGAACGAAAGTCTTACGAGTGTAGAGCGACATGAGGGTGAGTAATAAATGACTGAATTTTCATTTTTGGGTGAACTAACCCTTTAAAGAGGTTATATGTAAAATTCAGAAACCATTGTTATTAGTGACACCAGTGGCTGTTAAGTGAACTGCAGCCAGCAACATTTTGCTCATGCTCATTAACAAACATCCCCATGCATCCACGCTGCTGAGAATGATGTGAATATGTAAATATGTGCTGCATGCTTTCTTCTCAACAACAAAATAAACACACACAAAAAATGAAAGCGGTGAGAAAACAGCAGTTAAGAAAGAATCTGATCATAGCGATGTGTATATGTTTGCACAAGCTCTGCTATTCACCGGCTTTATGTCGACAGATGAGGTAATTAAAATGATACTGTTATGACAGTTTGATTATAAAGTATATTTTAGACTATAGACTATATAGATCTGGTTATGTGCGACTTGAATTAATCCCTTTTCTTTGCATGACATACTGACATTACAGTTCAGAATTGCTCTTTCGGTATTATTCTAAACATTGTATAAGCATTCATTTCATGTGTCATTGAACGAAGAGAGGCTTTCGGTAGCGTGTGTTAATGTCACATCCTTTTGATTTTTCCAGCAAAAAATGTCCGAAGTGTTTTTGCATAAAACCTAAGAACCTAGGAAGTTAGGGAAGGTCTAGTTTTTTAAATTCCGTTGCAAGCTGTTCACACATTGGCAATAAAAAATTGATTAATTAAAAATTCTTACATATAGCCCCTTTAACATTTAAAAAATTGTTGGCCATGAAAAAGCATTTTTAATGTAATTTTAATAAGACCTACAGTGATTTTGCTCATTATACTTTCATTTTAGTGGCTTAATGTGAGATTTATTACAGTTACTGGCAGATAGCTTTATTTTATTTACTCAAAATTGCATTTTATGGGTCAGTTCTAATTTTTAGACTCTGGATATACAGAAAATAAAGTCTGAAAGCCTTGATTGAGATTCAAATGGAGCATGAGACTGTGGACTGTAGTGAATTTCAAGCAGCTGCCAAAAGAGTGGAGTGAATTTTGACTATAAAAGCATTTATTTTGTTTATCAAACACTTGAATCTTTTGTTTGCAAATGACTTTGGGATTGACAACTTGCAAACAAAAGAAGCTCTCTCTCTCTCTCTCTCTCTCTCTCTCTCTCTCTCTCTCTCTCGCTCACTCACTCGCTCCATGTTGCTTAGTCTTCTGAGATATGTCAGATAGCATTCCTCAGGCTTTTGTTTCACATACTGAAGCCACCAACAACAATCTGATCTCTCTGGCACGGATGTTTACAGCACTCCGCTCCTGTGCTTTGGCCAGTGCGCTTTTTCTTCTGCTTCCTGTCTGTCAGGGTGGAGGGAACAACAGCGATCCTGATTACAATGCTTGAGGGCACACAGTACATGGTATGGATATGAGCGGCAGTCTAATGGAGCGCCTCAGAGTAAAATCCAAGTGGGCTTTGAACCCTGGCAGGGGTGAAGAAGAGAGCCTTTTGTCTGCGCCGACCCAGTTGAGTGATACTTGCTCCCTGATGCAAAAAACACACGACAGTGAAAGCGAGGCGGTTTAAAGCCGTCATTGTCTGTGTCGGCAGGGACCAATATTGTATTTCAATAGAGCTGTGAGCCCAAGCCACACAGAGTTCAGAGAGAGAAAAGGCCTCTCTCGATCCGCGTGGCTGATAGTGCCCAACAACTGCATCCATTTGCACTCTTTCTGTCTTTCTTTCTTCTTCTGGCCTCTCTCACTGCCTCTTTCTTCCTCCCTTTTCACTCACAAAAGTCCAGACAGTGCCTCGAAAACTTACCCCAACTTTCCTGAGGCCCAATGCTGTTTTTCTTGGGATATGTGAGGGCTGAAAACCTGAAGGCCAATTTTTCTCCAAGTACATATTTTCTTTCCATACTCATTGGTTACTAATGAAAATAAAAAATAAAAAATCGTATCTCGTTATTTTGTGAACCAGAGTGTGTTTTTGTGCATGTGATTAAAGAGAGAGCCCTAATTACAGAAATGATAACGCAAACACGAGATTGTACCGTCTCGCTGCGAACATCTAGAGTCAGCAGTGCTCTCGGCCAAATAGTTCTTCCAGCAATTACAACATCAATTCATAGGCGAACCCTGTGGACGCACCCCACGCTGTTTCTACAACACCCCCACCAACTAACAAGAGAACTAACAACTTAACAATCCAGCCAACTCACCTCACCTCAGCCAAGTTCAAAAACAAAGTATGTTTATAACCACTTCATCATTGCAAGTTAAACCTACAAGAAGCAGCTCTGCCAAGAAGCCATTTAAACAACTCTTGGTTTCCAGGTTTAGTGGTTTGATGTTTCATAACAGTGAAATTGCTATTTGAACAATCTAAAATAGTGCTCACATCGGGTCCTTAACATATCCATTTTGTCATACAACATTTCTGCTGGTCTGTGTTTAAGGTTGCATTAAAATACTGAAGGATATAAGTTGGGGAAGCTACTTTGAAAATGCAATCTCATCACTATTTAAAATGGTTAAAATTTAGTCAAGCTACCCAGTAATAAATTACAGTTTAAAATAGAAGTAAAAAACGGTTATGTTAAATTGTTATAATACTTCACATAATTACTGTTTTAAAGGGTTAGTTCACCCAAAAAAGAAAATTCTGTCATTAATTGCTCACCATCATGTCGTTCCACACCTGTAAGACCTTCATTCATCTTCGGAACACAAATTAGGATATTTATGATAAAATCCGATGGCTCAGTGAGGCCTGTATTGCCAGCAAGATAATCAACACTTTCAATGCCCAGTTCATGTGACTACAGTGGTTCAACCTTAAAGTCCCCCTGTGGTGAAAATCAAGTTTTTAATGTTGTTTATATGTCTATGTGGTGTGTTTAACATGCTTTAAGACAAACCATGTGCAAATTCATAAGTCAACACTATTGCTGAGTATTTTTTCTTTAAAACTGCAGTAAACCAAAAACAGTCTCAAGCCCACGGTTTAAAATTGCATTTCTGACATCACAAACTAAAAATAACGCCTTTATTCAACAATATCTAGTGATGGGCGATTTCAAAACACTGCTTCATGAAGCTTCGAAGCTTTACGAATTACGATACGTGTATAAAACTGCCAAAGTCAAGTGATTTCAGTAAATGAGGTTTCGTTACATCATAAGTGTTTCAAAATTTCAATGGTTCACCAAGGGGGAGCGTGACTTTGGCAGTTTGATACATGCTCTGAACCACTGATTCGAAACAAAAGATTCGTAAAGCTTCGAAGCTTCATGAAGCAGTGTTTTGAAATCGCTCATCACTAGATATTGTTGAATAAAGTCTTTTTTCTTTTTTTTTCTGGCGCACAAAAAGTATTCTCGTCGCTTCATAACATTAAGGTTGAACCACTGTATTAGTCACATGAACTGTTTTAAATACTTCTTTAATAGCTTTCTGGGCATCTGAAAGTGTTAATTGTCTTGCTGGCAATGAAGGCATCACTGAGCCATCGGATTTTATCAAAAATATCTTAATTTGTGTTCCGAAGATGAATGAAGGTCTTACGGGTGTGGAACGACATGAGGGTGAGTAATAAATGACTGAATTTTTATTTTTGGGTTATACTAACCCTTTAACTGCATTATTCATTAAAAAATGCAGCCTAGGTGAGCTTAAGGGACTTGTAATTGGAAGTGGTTAAACTGGAATCATTCATTTGATCTGCAAATCCTTAGTTTGATCAGTGAATCATTTATTAACATGTTAACAATGCGAATGAACCGATTAATTGATTGAATTAGACTCCCCATTGCTATATACAAGACACAGCACAATAAAACTGAACAATAAAATGTCATGATAGCTAGTCATTGGAAAAAATTACACTACACCAATCTGAAAATGTGCTACTGAAAAACATTACCCTTAGTGACAACACTGAAGCTAATACAGCACCAATGCATTTATAAGTTAAATTATTTAATAAAGGTACAAGAGGCACTAGTTAGTATGCTAATAGCATTTATTTACCGAATGCTTTTTGGCACAAGAGATTGTAGATACTAAAACATAACTTTGTAATTATGTTTGGGGTTTTTCGATTCTCATTTTTTATTTATTTTGCAAAACTGTTGCATAAAAGCAAGAGGGTATTTGAGGTCATGCTGTTATTCTTGATAACATACATCCCTCTCACATTCTAATGCTTAATTATGACATGACCGAATGAGCTATTAGATGCATATGAAAAGGCACATAAGGATCTGTAGCTGCATTTGAGGCCTAGGGGTGAAGGAACCTTACCTCTGCTGGTTTCTCTCTGGCTCCTTGTGCATTGCCTTTTCGTAGGTTAATGATGTGCACCTCCTGAGGAAGACTGGTGGTTCCTCGGCTAGCGCAGCCTGATAGGGCAGTAAAACTCTTTAACATGGCCTGAACCGGGTGTCCCACCCCAACTGGCAAAAGTTCACAAGGGCTCCGAGACAATGGACCTGCAAATAATAGAAAACATGGTGTGAACACATTTTCTGCCTCATTATTCTAAAAACATAGTGTTGCTTTTACTTATGATACAGCGTTTGACCATTTAAATTTTATCACTGGAAACCATATAGGCTTTTACACAGAACTCTGTGAAGTCACTTCAAATACATGCCACAAGTATGTAGGAGCTCAAAGCATCCCATATGGCTAGGTTCAAGCCAGTTATAATAAAAACCCTTAACAACATTTAAAGATGAAAGCGACATTTTCATATTGCAGTTCTGTCATTGTTAAATGATAAGCGTCAGCCATTATGCAGCATGTAAATAGACAACACAGACAAAAATATTATATATGGTGGTATACATTGCAATATCAAGTTCATTACCTGCCCCAGCATAATAATCTGCTTTTATTAAGTACAGTTCAGAACATGAGATATTCATTAAATATGTCTACATATTTACTGAATTTTACATCATAATCACTTTATTCTGCAATTTATACATAAATTAAACCCATATAGGTTTCTTATTCACACTCTTTATGGTGGAATGTGGTTTGCAATGAATTTCACTGCATTGAAGAAGGTAATACTAAAGGAAATATCAATTTGCTTACATCATATGCAAAAATTATACACATCATTAATCATTATTTATTTATTAATTTATATAGTTTTTTATCATTTATAAATAATATATTTTATTTAGTATTGCATTTTGATTAACATACCAAACATACCAAACATACCAATTGATTAAAACCAAAAAATGCAATACTAAAAAAATATTATTTATAAACTAAAGGTATAAAACTTTAACTTTAAAATAATTTACAATAATAATAACAATAAAATATTGTATATAAATCATTCAAAACTATATAAATAAAAAATAAATAAATGAATAAATAAATAAATAATTAATGTGTATAATTATTTTTGTATTTATTGTTAATTATTATTATTAATATTATTATTATTTTAATAATAAAGATTATACACAAACACAATCTGGCACACAGCATATGTCCTGCTCATTACGAAGACTCCTACTCATCTGTCCTCTTTAATAGCCTCTACTCTCTCTACAATTTTCTCTCTCTCTCTCCCTAAATGGGAAGATTTACCCTCTTAATCACTTTCACAAAGCAAAAAGGCTTCACACGTTAGTGCCCTCCTATGTCAGAGACTCCTCTAATTGGCCCACATTTGAAGAGGTCAGTGCGGCTGTTACCACAGAAACTAAGCAAGTTTGTACTGTAGAAATGGAACAAGCACACACTCTGAGCCATGACCTTGAAACACAACAGAGAAAAAGATCATGGAATAATGAGGAGAAAAACAAGCACTGTGTGAAGATAACAGCCCCTTATGATACTGTTCAGCCATTGGTGATGAATGTTAAACAGGACCCTCTTGGCACCTACAATGAAATGATGGCCAAAAGGTTCAAGGTGCAGCTCTATTTCAAATGGTCACAAGACTTGTCTGGTCTAATTCACCGCAGGTCATTAGATCTCCATTTATGTTTAGGTTGTGCTTTAATAAGCTGTGCACCTTCCAGCTGAAGGTCAACGTTAACAACAGACATGCCAAATGGCAGCAAGATCACAAGGGAGGATGGATGAAGAATGTTTCTCTCAAGCTCAGAGGGTAATCAGCAACCAAATCTAGTAGATGAAGGACCCATAAGGGTAAGGGTGTGTGTCTGTGAGTGTGTGTGTCTGTGAGTGTGTGCGCTGCTGATTGTACAGACAGAGGTCCCTACAGCTAGGCTTATGTCTCTCCTGCCAAGAGAAACCAAAGGAGCATGGGATGATTACATTTACCCATCAGCCGATAAAGCTCAGGACAACCTGGGCAGATGAGCAGACTCAGACAGTAAAGCCAGTGTGTCTCCAATAAGTCTCAAAGAAAAAAAGAAGAAAAAAAAAGATACAGTGGGGAAACTTTTCATTTTTTCAACTGTGGCACATAAAAACAATTTTGTTGATTGAAAAAAATAATAATAATAATCACAGGTTTCTGAGATACAACATCAGAATTGGTAATCATAAATATATGTTCACACTGAATCTTCCAATTAATGTAGAAACAACATAAAGACAGTATTTTAAAAATCTGAAATTTTAAATATTTGTTTAATCACTCTAAAAAAATACTGGGTTAAAAGCAACCCAAGTTGGGTTAAAAATGGACAAACCCAGCAACTGGGTTAAATGTTTGCCCAACCTGCTGGGTAGTTTTATTTAACTCAACTATTGCTTAAAAATGACTGTACTGTTTGCTTAAAATGAACCCAAAGTATGTCGGAAATTAACATTAACCCCCTCGAGTCAGCTAATGTTTAATAAATGAACATTTATTAATAAGTTTACTGAATAATAATAAAACAATAAACCTTTTTTAAATTGCTTAATAATAAATGTTCACCTTTTGATTATTATTGTTGCCTCTAGTAATTATGTGTCTCATTTTTAATTTCCAACCTATTTTGGGTTAATTTTAAGCATACCATATAGTAATTTTTAAACAATAGTTGGGTTTAATAAATCTGCCCAGCACATTGGGCAAACATTTAACCCAGCTGTTGGGTTCAAACAACCCAATCGCTGGGGTTGTCTATTTTCAACCCAACATGGGTTGTTTTTAACCCAGCATTTTTTAGAGTGATCTTTGTTTAATGGTTTAATGGCATCATTTCATGCAATTTTACAGTTTTTGAAAGTGAAAAAGAACAATGCATTTTGTAATTTAAAGGGAAAAAAAGCATAAACTGACATTCCCACAATTCTCTGTGTGACAGCACTCGATGGCTTTTCATTGAATAGCTGTTTTCTTCTTAGTTTGTCCTTATAAGTTATGTACTTAGGGTTTTATGATACAGCACATTTTGCTCAATTAATTTTTATTGCGTTAATTTAGTGATGCGTTATCATGATGGTGTTTTTTGTTTGTGTATGTGTACTTCTTGTATGCACCTCAGCACCTTTTTTTTTTACTGTAAATTTATAGTCAATCTGTAAATGTTATAATGCTGCTACCACATTTACGGTAAAGTTCTGCCAACCACAGCTGCAAGATTTTTTTACCATAAATGGAGGAGATGGCATAATCGATGTAGTATGTAAACACATGCATACTAATAGAGCATACCTTTGAACTTGTAAGAAGTATGATCTTGCATTCTTGCAAATGCATTACCTACTTTGACAGCACACGGTCTCTCGGATGCAGCGATTGTAAGTGGCTAGATTTTGCAGAGACAGTCATTTTAGTAAGCAATATGTAGGAGGTTGAAACTCATAATTTCATCTTAGAACTGCAGAAGATAGCTAGATAATAACTAATAATCTATATACTGAATCATCATACAGCAGTGGGGAACTGCCCACTAACACTGAATGTCACCAATAATACATAGAGCTGACTGATTGTAAAATGAAGGTTTGTTTTTCTTGACATATGGTAACTTTAATGCACACATTCCTAAACCGCATGACACATGTAAACGCACAAACTCTTTTCCTGAGGATGTAATCTCCCGTGAGAGAGCTTGAGGTTAAGTTCTCTTGCAGGTCTCTCTTTCTCTCTCTGTCCACAGGGACACACACCACTCACATTTCAGCTCTAACATGACAAACACACAACCACACTGTAATAATGATCAGAAAAACATTTGGAAACTATTATAGTGTGTGAGAGAGGGAGAAAGAAAGATTCCTCTCTTCAAACTGTCGTATGTTTTACTTCAGGTAAAGTGTTATCCAAAGACTGCTTTAGCTGTTTGTTCATCCAGAAATGAAAATTTGGTTATATTTTACACTCCTTCATGTTGTTCCAAATCTGTATTACTTTCTTTCTTGCGTACAACACAAATTATACACTTTGAAGAATATCATGGTTTTCCATATAATGAAAGTAAATGAGAAAAGGGGCTCCATAATAACCAAAAAATACCACAAAATAATTATAAAAATGGCAAACAGGACTTGTGCACTATTCCAAGTCTTCTGTAGAAAGCAGAAAGAAAGCCATATTGGTTTGGAATGACATTACGTTAAGGAAATAATATCAGAATTAAAATTTTCAGCTGAATTCCTATATATACACCACCATTCTTATCCTCACCAAGGCTGCGTTTATTTCATCAATAATACACACAAAAAAGTATAATGTGAAATATTATTACAATTTAAAATTATTGTTTCTATTTTAATAAATAAAAAAAAAAATAATAATAATAATGTGATTCCTTCCTGTGATGACAAAGCTAAATTCTCAGCATAACTGCTCCAATCTTCAATGTCACATGATCCTTCAGAAATCATTCTAATTTACTGTAATAATAAGAAATGTTTATGGAGCACCAAATCAACATATTAGAACTATATCTGAAAGATCATGGGACACCGAGGACTAGAGTAATGGCTGCTAAATCCATTTAAATCTCAAAATATTTTCAAATTAAAAGTTATTTTAAATTGTAATAATATTTCGCAATATTAGAGATTTTACTATTTTTGATCAATTAAATGCAGCCTTGGTGAACATAGACTTCTTTCAAAAACATGAAAAAAAAAAAAAACCTTACAGACCCCAAACTTTTGAACAGTAGGGTATTTGTGACGACAGAAACGCTTGCATTCAGGGCTCGAATGACCTCTGAATTTCTGTTTTTTCCTTTCTACAGGCTCTATCGGTCTCACATAACCTTTGACGTCAACTTGTAAGTGTGCAAGGAAACTGCACTTTGATGTGCTTTAATAGAAACAGCCATTTTGGGAGAACACGTAGCTCAAGAATGAAAGGTTTTAAAATCACAGATAAAGAGGTTAACAGTCACATGTGTGACTTCAATACTCCATCCTCCTCCACTACCTCCTCTTCCTCCCAGCGGAACAGAGTTTGTTGCCTGTCTAACCGACGGCATCACGCCTTCGTCCCTCACCAAAGTCTGAGATCACTCAAACTCACTTTTTCCTTCACAGAGTGAACAGAGGAATAACAAGCACCAGCCAGCCAGAGTCTGGAAGACAGCCAAAAGATTACAGCTCTTATTGGGCAGCCATGTTGTTTCTTTATTTAACTGCTTAGGGAAAAGGGCCCACAAGACAAAGTGCTTCGGGGAAGAAAATACAGATGATTTGGAGAATAATAGAGAGAAGCCGAGCATTTGTTGTGTGATTCTCCAACAAAAATGGAATTGAAATCAGGGGCCATAAACAAAACTGCATTCCCATCCTGACGAGAAGGTTGATGTTTTTAACCATGGGACATACCATCAAAAATCCCATGAAGAACAAAAATGAACCTGAATGCTTTCAATACATTCATTTTCTATTGTGTATATTTCAAAAGAGATATTTATTTAAAGAAAAATAGGTCTTCTGCAGGAGAGTTTTATTCAAAATTGATGAGGTAAGATTATTATTTCAAATTATCTGGAAAAACACTACATTTTTTGACGACTATAACACATAAAATACATATTAAAGAAAAAATCTAATGGTGAGTGAAATATGCATCATCCATGGTTTCCTGCTGAGCTTTGGGAGACAAAATGAAGCATTCAGTCCAACGCAAGACAAATAATAGTTATTAATACATTTTATAACATTCTCTTAACTGGACCAAATGGACTGTCCTCTCACATCTGGAAAGACTACCAAGGCAGGAAAGTGTCATCAACGTCACCAAAGCTATCTCCTCTCTTTTATTACAGTGTTTCCTAAATGTTTGTGTATGATGTTCCCCAACAACCCCATCAGCAGGACAACCCTTACAGCCCTGGTGTCTTTTTTTTGTTGTTGTTTTTTTTCAGACCTTATATTTCGTTACAGTGCTACATTTTCTCTTTGATTCAGTTTGCTTTCATAATAATAATACGAAAAAAAAGACAAGATGGCGAAGAAGAAGAAGATTTTTGAAAGAAATTAATACTTTTATTCAGCAACGACCAGATGGCACATTGAATTGATCAAAAAATTGAAAAGTAAAGACATTTATAATGTTAGAACTTTTTGAACTTTCTACTTAAAGAATCCTGAAAAAAGAATATCACAGTTGCCACAAAAAACATTAACCAGCACAAGTTTTCAACATTGATAATAATATGAACTGTTTCTTGAGCATCAAATCAGCATATCAGAATGATTTATGTGACACTGAAGACTGGAGTAATGGCTTATTTTAAATTTTAACAATATTTCACATTATTGTTTTAAATGCAGCCTTGGTGAGCATAACACCGTGTCTACAACAGACGTGAGCTGTGCAACGCAACAAAAGCATATAGAACCCATTATAATCAGTGATGCTGTCTACACTGGATGTGGCGCAGTGCGACAAAAATTTCAACAGTAAACTGATGCCCTGTTTAATCTCTGACGTACTCTAAGTGCTCGCGCTACTTTTAGTAAGAAGGACAAATGGATTTGCAATGATCGCTTTGTCGCGTCCAGTGTGGACAGAACTTTTGAACGGTATTGTAGTGAGTGAGTAAACTGTGAGTAAACTTGAAATTGTGAGAAAAACACTATGCAAACATACTAAATATTATGCTATTATTATATTATGTACGTTTGTTACCGTCCACCACTGCAAATCAGTAATAAAATGTGTTATTTTTTTTAACTCAAAGCTTTAAAAAAAAGAGTCAAGACCGTATTGTCTCTGTTAATTAAAAAACAGGACATGTATTGCTAAAGTCACCATATTGAGCTTTCCGATTTTTCCTATTAAGTTGCCTTCAAGTGGTCCGTCTTGCTGTCTCTGGTCATAATTTGTTTTATTGGTTTATGATAGCCAAAATGATCTTTTCACTACCCCGGTTGAGAATCACTGTTCTACATATCTCCACGTTTTTTTTTTTCCCCTTTGCCTGTGTGTCTACGCTCCCTCTTTCAGCGAGCAGAGGACAAACTGGTCCTATCTGGCAGCTGTTAGGGTCTGTGGCTGTCTGCTAGCTCCAGGCTGGACGCCCACAGAAATACAAGAATGAGAGACACCGTTGTTCGGTTCAGCAGGCCTAAAGGCTTGAAAAGCAGCCCAGCTCTCTCACACCTTAAAGAGCTTAGCTTCAATCCCAACACTTCAGATACACCTCTGATCTTTCTTCTGATGTTGTATTCAACCAGCTCTGCACTTTCATCCTCTGTTCCTCCAAAGTCTTCTTCTTTATGCTCATGGAGTTTTCGATATCACGATATCAGGTACAGTTCTGTTCCGAAGTTCACTTCTAGGTGGCAGTGTGCTACCCAAACTGACATGAAATCGACCGTCAAATGTGACAACATAGAGGAACAAAATGGATAAAGCAGGAGAATCTCAATCAACAAGCTCAAAACTAATTAAAAAATAAAAGGGCAGTAGAAGTGAAATTTGGAAACATTCTGGAAACATTGCTATAAATCACGCGTTGCCTAAGGAGGCAACACATCAAACCTTGCCAAGTATTTGTTGTTTGACCATCCTGACTTGTAGAAGGCATTAAGAGATCAACAAGTGAGTGCATCGTTAAAACAATCTAATTTACTTTTATTTACTTTTAACACTGATCAACGCACATACATAAGAGTGTATTGTTTAAATAACACGATAGCTCCAACTCATGCATTTTCTGTTTGTCCATCATGGCCTCCTAATCATCCCCATACACTGATTGGCTTCGTCACTCTGTCTCCTCTCCACCAATAAGCTGGTGTGTGGTGGGCGTTCTGGCGTCCATGAACGTCATCCAGGTGGATGCTGCACATTGGTGGTGGTTGAGGAGATTCCCCCTTCTGTATGTAAAGCGCTTTGAGTACCCACAAAAGCACTATATAAATGTAAGGAATTATTAATTATTATTATTTAGATTCACTTAAGCCATAACCGACTGTGTTTACGTGAATACTCACCAAGATGGACATTTTGACATAGTTTTGTGTATTTGACCATTTAAGCGCAAAAAGCTATGAAAAAAAGAACTCATTTTGGAACATACAAGCTCTTTGAGAGGTGGCTTTCTGTGTGTGAGCAGTAGATATGAGCGCAAAGAAAACCATATCTCAAAGAGCGCTCAAGTACTACTGAATGATATAAAATCGCTTGCATGTTTAAATTGGCAAGGCTTAAAAAGACATGGGGAAATGACATTTTTGTCAGCTGTCCCGAAACGTGTTGTATCGCAGCGCAAAATACTTGCAATCCTGTGCCGAAATTCAGACCCCGTATGGTATTGATTTAATATCGATACAACAGTATTAGTCTGTGGTACTGAACCAACCCTTGTTATATGCATGTGCTGCCTGACAGATGGATTCTGAAGGGTGTCTGAGAGATGTGTGCACATGAAGCCGCTGTTCATAGAGCGTGTGAGTATTGAACGGAGTTCTTTTTGCTGCCTTATTGGGTTTGAACGGTTAAATACACATACTTATGTGACAAAATGCTCGTCTTTGTAAGTCATTTATTTGTTAAGTAAATGTTAACAGCTGAGAAAGAAAACACATGTGTGACTATGATGTTTGTTAAATTTGTGTAAAATGGTTATTTTAATTCTGTCTAAATCATACATGACAATTTTCCTCTCACAACAGGGTTTCCACTTATTCTGACCTATGAATTTTCATGACTTGTTCAGTTGTTCATGATTACTGATTGGGATTTGTTAACAATATTGCATTCACATTGAGCAATTTCTAGCTGATAAAATATTTTAGAATTGGAACAAGAACTAGAATACTTATTCACTCTAGAGATTCCATGAATTTTAAAGACTTCATTAATTTTCATTAACCTTTCAAGGACTGGAAGTCACAATTTTGGTGATGATAACTCTCCAAAAATATAACAATATTTCTAAATGTATCAAGATGTGTACACTCACATATATTCAAGGTATAAGGTAAACCATGTGAGTAAACCTTTCTTAAAAATGTTTTTTTTTTTTAAATGCCTTTTCTAGCTCCAGAAAAACTGTGTAATGTAAACATATACTGTGTCGCAAAAAAAAAACATTGTGACAACCTGACAAAGCCTGTGTTGCCTTGCAAAGATAAATGTGTTACTAATGCCCACATGCACCTGTTTCATTGATGCTGAGTGAGAAACACACACCACACCGTAAATGGGTCTACACCACACATTTCTGACAACACACACACAGCTCCCTGCCATTTACAGTAAATTCACTTCTATCTCCACCAGCATCATTATCTTGCTTACTTGCAAAAAAATACTGCATTTGCACCTCTGAACAGAGAAACCACACACACACACATCCTGTCACAAATTCTCAGGTGGGAAAATACAAACAGTGTCCGAACTCATTGTTGCCAATTAAATGACCTGAATGGCAAGTTGTGGGCAAAACCAAGGGAAAAAAAGAAAAAAACTCCCACACTGTTCTGACTAAATGAGACGATACAGCAGAAAATAGAGATGATAGCGCAGTAGTGAGTGTGTACAAAAGTAAGAGTGTAAGAGTAACAAGCACGTGCACGTGTGTGCTGCCCTGTTGAGCTCACACAGCGAGAAGCATCGAAGCATGACTTTCTGGAGCTTTACGTGGGATCACGTGTTTGAGCTTCCATACTGTACAACACAGAAACTATTCAGAGTGCTCACTGAGTGGGAGAAAGTGAATGATGTGAAAAGAAGAACCCCTGCATCTGATGAGGCTCAAAAACCTTTCTGTTGCACTTGAGAGCTTTACAGAAATAGTTCACACCAAAATGAAAGCTCTGTTATCCTTTACTTTCTCATGTGTTCCAAACCTAACTTACTTACTTCAGTGGAACACAAAAGGAGTAACTCTGTAGACTGTTCTGGTCGCTCTTTCCATGCAATTACAATTACAAACTTACATTACAAACTTGATGTGTAACACATGAGAATGAACCTTATTGGTTCTTGCATGTCAAGCGAACATGCTTGAGCATCTGTTTACCACAACTGATGTGTGAGTTGATGAATGTTTATATGTGAGTGTGACAAGCAGGGTGGGGTGAGAGCCTTGAGAGCGGCGCAAGGTCGGTGGCGTGATTGCAAAGGAACGTCACATGCGCGCTGCACCGATCTCGTATGGAGGAGCTCCGGAAGCATAAAGGGAGGAGCGACGACAGTGAAGGACGAGAGAGGACCAGGCCTGGATTTATGTTATGCTTTTATTATGTTTATGTGTGCGGCAGGGACTGCATTTTATTATGTTTAAACATTTTATTATGTTACAGACAACTTTTATGATTCTTTTATGGTGCTTTTGCAGCATTTTTGAAGATTTAAAGCTTCAGTCCCCATTTATTGTAATTTGGCAGAAATGAGCAATCACAGTCTTCAAAGTTTCTCCTTTTGCGCTCCACAGAAGAAACTCATACAGGTTTGGATTGGAACAATGCGAGGGTGAGTAAAAATGAAGACTTTTCATTTTTGGGTGAAGTATTGCTTTTACAGAAGCAGAGAGCGGAGAGGGATTCTGGCACTTCCCTCTCACTCCACTTTTAATACGCTACAGTTTGCTTTTATGTCCTCGGATCTTCTGAGAATTATTTCTGCTTTCACGCAGATTAAATCTTCAGGGTAAAATAACAGAGGGTTATCTCAAACCGCAGATACTCAAAGCAGTGTTTGAGCATTACATTTAGAGTGAGTGAAACATGGCTAAGAGTTATAAGGTCACATGGAGAGGCAGGAAATGCTGTTGTAGAAATTCAAAACAAGAACATTTCTGTCACTGAGGGTACTCAAATTACTTCTAAAGTGCCCACTTAAAATGAAGCAATAGAAACTTCCAAGAATAATACTTGATTCCTAGTCACTTTTGGTAACAAGCCCAGGGCCTGGTTTTGACATCACAGGAAGTGATGTCAGTCCCTCATTGCCAGCCAAACCAAATCTAATACAGCATTTCTGAAAGAAAGCAAACAAACCCTCTAACTCAACATACAAAAAACTACAATGTTTTTCATTCTCATTGTTCCTGGATGTGAAAGTCAAAATAAAATTCACCCTATACATTCTTAATATGTGTTCTTGGACTTATTATGAATGATTCTGTGCACATTATTTAAAAAGAAAATGTTTAACTACATAGTTTGTCAGTCATCTTGTATTAATAATTATGTTATTACTATGTAACTACTATGTAATATCTATGCAATAACTTGTCTTTTAAATATTCACCTGTATATTTCTGTCCATTTTTTTAATCCAATTAATTTACAATAAAAAAAACAATTCCCACACTACATGTATTTGCATTGAATATCCTTGTTTCACTTCAAAAGCATTAAATTATTAAAGTAAAATGGTTTGCGAGCAACATTTCACATTATCATCAGTATTTTCAGACACACCTTGAACAAAAACAATGTTCCAACCATGCTGAGTTATATTACATAACCTGAAACCTGATCATGTGCAGCAAAGCAATAAAGAATATGTTTTTAATTAAGCTAAACCATTGTAAGTCTAGTCTCATGACAGTAAATGTGAGCAGAGAAAGATGTAGGCTCTGAGGGGTCACAGATTCAGCATGATGGACTCTATATACATAAACTATAGGGAAACAAATCTTTGTTCTCATATAGAATGAGGGATTAAGGCAAATCCTCAAAACCTTCTGCCTCTTTCCTGCTCTATGAAATTCCCAGGCTCTGTGAAGCTACATCAAGCACTTTTAATGAACACAATATTCTCCCTGCTCGTGTTTTTATCTGTAATCACTAGACCTACACTACGCCAGAGGCCACAAATACAGGAAGCCAATGTACTCCTTCACAGGGAATAGAGGGAGTTCAGTTCATCTGTCTGTGTGAAATATGGTTTCACAGAACACCATTGAGGAGCAACATGTAGGTGAAGAGAGGGGGAGAGAATATGGATGAAAGACAAGAAAGGTAGTGGGAGGTAATTCTGCATACTTCAACATCAGTGTGATGTTAAACCAGCATGTATCAAATGCCAGAAGAAGCAATTTTAACATTAAGTGGTTGGTTTTAAACAACTAAATTCCCAGCTACAGTTCTTTTTTGAAAACATGAGGGCAAGAAAAACATTCATGCCTAGGAGAATATAGTGGGCTGATCAAGGTATGGCAATGACTTTGCATCTAGGGTGCAAAATTATTTTTTGCCACATTAATTTATGTTCCTTATAAAGTTACCAACTGTCGAATAATTCAATTTTACTCGGCAAAGCTACTTTTTACTCACATATGGACCCCTTTGGCAGCCATCTAGCTTGCAAATTTGGTCAAGAGGCAGTCCTCGAGAACAGCGGGGGAAAAAAAACACTTACTCACATAAAGTGATTATGACATTTTTCCGTTTATACCATCTGCAATGTGATTGGCTGGATTAGTTACACCTTGTCGTTGCATTGCACACACTACAAGATCACGAGGCAATAATAGCAAACAGGCTCGAGACAGGCTCAGATCACATCCCTGACTTGCTCGTATTTAACAAGCATTAGCGACCGCAATGAACACAGAATTGGCCGCGATCTGGGGGGTTTGTCTGCGGCAGCAAAATACAGCCAAAAGTCATGTAGTGTGAGCTTGCCTTAAACAAAATCCTTCAGACTGAGTAGGGCTGCACGATTAATCGCAATTAAACTGCACGCGATTTGGTAAAGGCTGCGATTATTTTATTCGCAGCTTGTCAGAGCTGTACGGCTGTGATCAGTAGTAAATGCTTTTCCATCTGAAAGCTCCATCTGCTCTTGCACAGAAACTCCAAATATGCCCTGCCGCAGAAGTAGATAACATGCATCATTCCAGGAAATCCCACATTATCCCGCATCATATCGGTGTAGCTGAATAAACAGAAGACTGAAACACTTTGATAAAAAACATGACTAATAAAAACACGACTGCCTTATTTTGTGTAAGAAGCCACATCTCACAGAAGGATGCTCAACTGTCATTATGAAGTGAGTTTGGAACAAAAACTATTATTAGTTATTAAATGTTGTCTTTTGTTAGACAAGATGTTAATAAATGCTTCTCATGTCTGGAAAGATGTTTGACGCATGTTTCTTTTTTAAATGTACATTATAAGCGACTTAAACTTGCAGTGCATTCAGATGGATTAGCATTTGGAGCCATACTTCATTGACAAGCCGCGCAAAAAAAAAAAAAAAAAAATCGCAGCCTTTGCGATTTCATAATCGAGCTATGAATCGCGTTTAAGCATGATTTCAATGTTATTTTTCTAATCGTGCGATTAATTGTGCAGCCCTAAGACTGAATAACTCTCTATTTCATGTCCAAATATGTTACCAGGTGTATTTCTATGTGTAGATAAAGGGCTGTAAATCAGTGTCTGGGCAAAAAGTAAAAAAAAAAGTTCAGGGACAATCGTGGCATTGAACAGGGTTTCAGATGTTCAAACATGTATCAATAGGGACACATCTTTCATTTCTCAGGCAGGAGGAGAGAGAGGTAGAGGCAGCTCCGGGGTCAGAGTAAAATTCATGACCACTGTTACTAGTCTAGAGAGACGGCAAAGCTCACATAAGACTTTCCCTCCGTCCTGCTCTCATTTTGTTTCTCTCTCTCTCTCTCTCACCGGTACTTCTAAAGGTAGGTATAAATCAATGGTCTTTGAAGTAAAAGATGACATGGCCATTTCCCAGAGGACAGGAGAAGAAAAGAAAAGAAGAGAGGAGAGGAAGACTCTCAACAAACAGGTTGACAGCTGCTCCATACAGACCTGCACATGTGTGTGCATGAACAGCTTTAATGTCCGCCCTTCCGAAACATACAGTCCACCTTTACTGCTGACACACGTAAAGAAACAGGAATGTATGCCTCATACATCAACATGCACATGACAAGGGAGATAAGAGAGCAGCTTAGCTAACATACAACAGCAAGAGTACAGGCAACACATTCTCATGGCAAATCGTAACTATTGTATGTTTTGGCGAATCAGCAGATTTCCATGACACTATGTGGTGGAAATGAAATGTTGAACATATTTGGAATAAAATGGCCTTGGTAAACTATTATTAAAAAATAAAGAAAAAAAAGAAAAAAGAAAAAACTTTAATAAGGCACAGTTGTTTAGTGTGGAGGGAATAACTCCACAACTATATGATAGATTTTCATAGACGTGAGTGGCAAAAATTGGCAAAATGAATGATGAAGGCATGATTAAAAGTTTTCAAGACAATTGTAATGTCTTGAAATCTGTTACATTTTAATAAATATCAACCCGTAACCCACTTAACTGTCACTCCCATTTTTGTGGAACAGACCTCAACTTAAATTGTTTTAAATCTCGAATACATTATGGTCTCCTTATAAAGGGGATAATTGGCAGATTATTTTAGAAGTGAAAGAAAAAATATGAAAGTGAAAGAAAAAAAAATTGTTATTGAAGTTTTAGTTTAGGAAAATGTAAAATGTAAAAATATGATTTCTTACAATTTATATAAAATATATATTTTACAAAATTGTTTTAATCTAAAACTGCAAAAAAATCAAAGCCAAAAGCCAAAATCTAAAATCTAATCAAGTTGTGTCTTAAATTTTAGATTGATATCTCAAAAATTAAGCTTTCAGTAAGATTTTGTTTGGGCGCAGTACCGAGCTTTTCCACTAGATACCATCCAGGTTCTATTGGTAACCACATAATTACCCTTTCATTTCCATACAGCCTATGGTTTGAGTGACCTGAACCATTTATTTCCATAATGTTCATACAATCCTATTCAGAAGTAGTATGGGCAGAAAGGCAGTATTTGGTCTGAATTCAACCTTTAACAAACACATAAAAGACAGGCAAAAAAAACAAATTTTTTCATTTTCAAAATAAAAGTCATGAACATGCCTTATGAGTCTGAAAATATTGTTGTTGCAAATTAATAACTTACTGTCATTTGTCTAGAAAATCAGAAAATCTCAAATATGAAAACTACAATTTGTAACCTCTCAAATGGTGTATAGTTTGTCAATATTATTTTAGGTTTAGACTAAGATATTATTGCTTTACTTATAATGGCAAACGTCCCGCTAGCGGGACGGTGACTTACATGTGCCCAAATTTGAAGCAGCCAAAGACAAATGATTGCGATAGATCACCAAGATCAATAGAGAAAGACAATGACAGACACACAATCTCTCTTAGAAAGCTATTGTTTTTGCAGTCACTTCATCAAAATCAATAGTTAATCAATCAAAAGTGCCATGAAACAGCAGGATATTCAAAGGACATGGTGTTTGATTGAAAATAGTCCTCTATTCAGCCAGGAAGGGAAGAGTGCTTTTCAGTGATACTTGTACAGCTTGTTCCCCGTAGCGCCTCTTACCGTAATGGCAAACTAAACATTCCTCTGACCTCACTGCATTGTCAGCATAAGAACAGCACAGCACAACTACTGGCTGACTCCTCAACAATGGGGTGCACAGAGGGGAACATGCCTTTTCACTAGTTTTTATCAGATACATACAAGTTTTTTTTTTCTTTTAATCGGAAAACCTTTGGATACACTCAAAACACTTGTTCTCTTGTTTGAACGTACAAGGAATTCAAGGCAAGACTAAATTTCTTTATAAAGATTTGTTGTTCATGCATGAGTAAATTTCATTAATAATGTTCACAAAGAAACACACAAGAACAGATAGAAGAGTCTCTTCTGTAATAGCACCTGAATAAACTTGAGGGAACTGTTGTCTGTTGCACATAAACCGGGAAAGAGAGGGTCCAATATCAGAGTAAACACTCCAAGTCCTGTGGCTATTTGGACAGCGATTCTTCTTCCCTCCACGGCAGCTCCTCTACTAGGACTATCCTCAGATAAACAAAGACGTCATGTTTCTCGAGTCATCGGTGAGAGCAGCCACGTCCTCTCGGAAGATATGCTCCAAACCTTCCAAAAGAACTGAAACTAGCAAAGCCACTCAAAGCTTTGCATTTCTGAACATATGTGGATTGACTGATTTTTAGTTTCAAACAATCTTTGGAAGAACCCAGATAATATTGTAAATGAATGCAAAAATGAAAATAAAAATAACAATTATACAATAATATTGCTGTTTTAATTTAAAAACTCAAATAAAACAAAACTGATATTTAAAAAGTATTACTGGTGTATTAATAGTCTGGGAATATTTAGATTTTCTCACAAAATGTGTGGGTCTGGTCATTCTTTTGAGAAGTTTTCATCTCGACTCCTTCAAAATGGCACAGGCTAAACAGTGTTATACATTTTAAATTATCTACAAATTTAGGGCCCTATGATTCCTGCGATGCAGAAAACGCGGACGGAATCGCAGAATCCAGTCATAAGAACGAAATTTAGTATATAACGTGGAATGTCAGGGAATTTGTCAAATTTTTGATGAATGAATAAAAAGGTCAGTACACAGTACTATCGCGATATTGACTAGTGTCCGTGAATATTATACCGCAAATAGACCATTTAAATATGAATCCTGCATATCTGTGTGCCTCTGAAATGAATGAAGCGTGGTTTCATTTACCTCACACACACACACATACACACGTGCGCATGCATGTACGCACACACACTGAAGCACGTGCGTCGCTCGCGTTTTAATCATCTGTCGCAGGAAATGAACGCACGAAATTCATCTCCAGAGCTGCTCTGAAAGTCACTTCATCAGCATTTAACTGCTTCGTTTGAAAAACTATTGTCATAAACAGAGAAACTCAAAGCTCTCGGAAACCCGTCAAAATAAAAGTTTGATTTAACTTGACAGAAACATATTACTGTTTTACAGTAGAATTTAGATAAATTATTTAATAATAAATTATTAAAACTATATTTGTAATGAATAATCACAGTTTTTCTTCCATGTTTTAATTTTAACAGTAAAGCTCTGTGGTGCAGCACATTGTTTGACAAAAAAGTTTAATTTCATGTTCAAAAGATAAATTAAATGGTATGCGTTCATTTGATTGCTGGAAAAATTTAAATTTGGAACAGAATTTCTGGGGGGGGGGGGGGGGGGGGGGGATCAAAACATAAAAACTAAAATTTTTAAATACATTTTGTTGTTTTTAAGAATTGAATTAATTAGACATGCTTTTTGATTATTAAAATGTAATTAAACCATTAAAATGGAATCCAGAAAAGTTCAAACAGAAAATTATTTAGTAAAAATAAAACAGAATTTGAGGGGAAAGAATAAAACGTATATCATAGGGCCCTAAAAAAATAATTTTTTGTTAAACTATTGTTGGTACTTTGGATACGTTTCATTATTTCAATTAATTAGACATGCTTTTTAAAACAGAAAAAAACGGAATTTGGGAAAAAATAAAACGGATTTCATAGGGCCCTACAGATTGGATAATTGATTAGGGAGTAGCAACCCAAAGTTATAAAAAAAGTGTAAAATTTTATCAATGGTTTTTGTTATTGTCGTTTTATACGGCCACCTGTCTCAATGATTGATGGCACCCATGACAGGCCTGTCAGAGTGGGCACACAGGAAATAAAGACTTCTGTAAGTGTGAGTCAGGAAAGGCACACTGAGGGCATGAGCATGTTCAATCAGTGTTTCACAAGCAGTAAAACACTCAGAGGGCATCCCATCAGCCCCTTTAAGGTCAGAGGGCAGGCAGTCAATAAAACACAAGTCAAAAGTCAGCCCTCGTTCTTCTAAGCACTTAACAGTCTTTGGTACTCAGCAGACAGAACAAGGTACAAAGGGTTGGATGTAGTGTCCCAAATGGTTGTCCCAAATGGCACCCTAAACCCTGCTGTCCACACTACGTACTGTAATGCTGCTTTGACTGTCAGGAACAAGTCTGCTTTAGTGCGGGACTGACAAAAGTGCGCATCGAGGGCACATATCGACCGCAATGCTGAAACCTAAAATGACAAATGGGACAACCCTATGGTCTAACACACGCAGAGGCCATTGTAAGTCCACAAGTAGGGTTGGGTAGCAAAACTCTATATTATCGGTATGTGCCGGACCGAATCAGAATGCAGATTCCGGTGCCTCATTTCGGTGCTGTCGATTTCAATAAAAAAAACGTTCTTCAATGTTTAAGTATTGGTTTAGGCACCGTTTAGGCAATGGTACCATTTTAAAAGTATCGATTTGGCACCGGTATCGTAAAAAAACCAAACGATACCCATCCCTATCCACAAGTCCGTAAGTGCATTGAAGTGTGCCATTTGGGACAGGACCTTAGATTAATGTACTCAGCAGTAGGGCTGCAATGAATTTTATACTCGATTAGTTGGGTCTGTGTGCTCTACATAGAGAAACTGTCAGTGATGTCACATCACAGTAGAGAAAAACCTCTTTCCCATGGAACAAAACACATTTGACAAGCACACACTGCAACACTGAATCTCATCCTGTGTTATGTTGGTGTGCACTTTATGCATTTCTCTTAACTTTAGTAACATTACTAAAACTTATTCTCACAAAAACCCACATACGTAGCAATGAAAGTTTATTCTTGAAAACATGTCAACAAACAACATGGAGGAAGAGCTTGCCCTCCCATTGCACTATAGCTTCATATTTGGCTTTGGCAGTCAGGACATCCTTGAGGAATCATCAGCTAGATTTCAGATCAGTTTGAAATCGGTTTGGAATCTGTTGTAGTATCTGTGACTACAGGGCATGTGCTGCAAGCTGAGGATTTTTGTTGCATAGTCAAAAACTAGTCAAAAAAGCTTTTTTTTAACAATATCGTTTTTAGAATATTAGGGTGTTACAGGTGATCGATAACCTGTGGTTTATTTGTCCAAGTTAATAGTGGTCACTTCAAAGTCACAACCTAGGCTCATTGGGAAAATATGCCTCTATCTACATTTTTGGAATTTTATAATCTAAAATTCCCAACAAAAAAAAAAAAACATACCTATACATATACATTACTGTAGTATTTGAAATGTATACTAGAGGCAGTAAAACACCAACAACTTTTATACATTTTCTCTCACTTATTGTGATTACAGGGAAAGATTTTCAATTAAAATCTTAAAAAGACTTAGTTTTGCATGGTTCCTTGCACAATACGCTTTTACCATAGCGTATGATTTGTAATCAAATACAGTTTTGCATTACATAACCAGCTCCATATGAATTTTCTGACAGAGTAAACTTGCTTGGTAGCACACCTGGTACAGCGTTGCACTTGCGATGCAAAGCATTCGGGTACGAGTTACGTTAAACACAAGTCTCGTTAAAAGAGCTGTGTTTTTATCTCACATTTGCTTTTGGTAACACTATTGGTTAGGTTTAAGGTAGGGTTTACTGTAGGTGGTCTGTTATTTTTAAACATGAAAGCATTTACCTTTTAGTGCCACTTATCAGACATGTCATTTCTGAACTGCCATGGTATGCACAACAACCAATGTAATAAAATCCTGCACTAAATATTACCCTTCAGGGGTTTGTTCAAATATCTAACCCTATTATGCTTCCCTTAACAAGCATTTACTGCACAGATCGAGGAGTCCTGGAAATGTGATGACTTTTTACAAAATACATTATATCTTTGAGGTCTTATAGGAAAGAAGAAAAAAAGAAAAGCCACAGCACCTGAGCCAATATCTCAGGACTAACATCTGAGCAAGAGACTCTTCATAACCTATGCTGAAGTGCGGTACTAAGCTAAGTTAACAGCACTGTGCGTTGGATGGGAGGAAAATAGGAAAATATATATATATATATCAGCAAATAAATATCTGTTCATCTAAAGTAAAATATGCGTGCAAAGTTGTGGCCATAATAAACTTCATTATGCTAATAGCCCACATATACCTATTACAGAAGAGTGACAAAACAGATATTTACATATATTCTGCAATACAAAATGATAATTTATTTTAGACAGTAATGTTCGAAAGTTTATATAACCTAAAGCAGTGGTTCTCAACCATTGGGTCTCAGCAAACTTCCAACCAGGCTTAAGATGACTTAATACATTTAAAATAAGATAGAACGAGCATTAAAATCAACTAAATATTGAAATGTTGTTATGTTAAGCTCTAAAATACTTAGAAATACTTAATAAAAAAATATTCTTAAAAATAGTTATCCTTAATATTTATCCAGTAAATCATGAACAACTGAAACAGTCATGTAAATTCATTGGTTAAAAAGAGTGGGACCCCTTAAGAACATTCAGCTCTTAAAACTTCCATTTCCATTTCTGAAATCCTTCCATTTCATTTACAGAAACGTGTCAGGCCTTCAAATATTGTTCAGTACAATGGGGGCCCTTAGAGTCAACAAGGTTGAGAACCACTGCCCTATAAGCTTCTTCTCAAGTGTAAGACACTCATAGTTTTTAACTTCAGTGAGTGTGTCAAAGTAAAAACAAACTGACCAACAAAGTGATTCAGCATTACATATACTGGACTTGTACAGAAAATGGTTACATAGACTAAGAACAAACAACTACTTTTAAGTCAAGATCCTTAGAAAAAAAATATTATGTCGAAATCACAAGAAAATTAACTTCATACTGCAAGAAAAAAAAAAAGAAATGAAATGTAAATGGGATTGTACAGGTTTGCCCATGCCATGTAAAGTAATTCATATAATGCTATTTTTTTTTTAAATATATTTTATTCAATATTATGATTTTTTTTTTTTTTTTTAGGATTATATCTCTCCTATTTTTTGTATTACAGGTTTTGAAAGGGGTATGTAAACATATTAACACATTTGTGTAAAGATATTTATTTCAGATTTCATCAGGCAGTTTTATCTACTTGTTCTTCACACACAGCTGGTACAAAAGGAGTTAACTGTAGCTACGATTCTTCTCATCTTTTTCAATGAATTCACGGCACGCTCCCTAGACCTCTCCAAATCTTGTGGCCTGTGTTTTTCGTTTTCTTTTCTTTTTTCCAGCACTCTATGAAACACAATGGAAAATGCAGGGTCACCCCAGCTGTTCTCCATTAGGTTTCTGGCTGAGGTCGTCTACGCACTCACTTACTGGCATAACGGTTGTGGTGGAGGGGAAAGAGATAAAGAGAGAGTATCAGACCGACTCGGAGAGATTGCGAGCTGTGGTGTAGATTGCAGTAACCTGTAATTAAGCCAATGGCGGGTTGCTGTTGCTATGTAAACATCCCTACACCTCTCCCTCGTGCCAACACAAGAGCAGCAAAGGAGTCTGGTTACTAACACTTAAATCACAGAGCAACATCTGGTTTAGGAAGGAGATCTCTCTCGCTCTCGTTCCGTCCAGTTTGGAGTGTGGAGTGTGGTGGTTTGGATCTCACTGCCTCCGCAGCACCACGGCTCAGATTGCAGCGGTTGCGCAATACAATTTGGAGGCCCTCATATATACACATACACACATACACAGACGTACGCACATTCAGACGTAGTCAGTCACACAAACCATAAAACAGCACATAGATCATTTGTCCTCAAACATTTGGAGAGGCACTATTATAGTCTGTCTGATTCTGTGCCTGGTTCTTAAGAGAGAGGGAAAGCAGACAAGTCATTTTAAAAAAGAATATGAAAATAAAATGTTGTTTGGGGTCATTTCTCAGAGCAAGAGACTAAACAAACATGTCTTTTACATTGCAGGGATTAACAATAAGGATTTTTTTCTCCATGTTATTTACCTGTCTTGCCAACATTTTAACTTAGTTCACCAATAGTGATCAATTTAAAATTCAATTTTTACATTAAAATTTAATTTTAATAAATCCTAATGTAAAAAATAGTACTTTTATTCAGATGCATTAAATTGATCAAAAGTGACAGTAAATACTTTTACATTGAAATAATAAGAAATGTCACTTGAGTACCAAATCAGCATATTAGAATGATTTCAAAAGGATGACGTGTCATGATTTTTAAAGAATCATGAAGAGTAATGGAAAATGAAAATTCAGCTTTGCCATCACAGGAATAAATTACATTTTAAATAAAAGCTGCAAGCAGCAATGAAAGGGCCCTCGCACCCGGGCTCACCACCACCCGGTGGCCTTAGGAAAACAGTGAACAGTGGGCGACATGCATGTAAGCGAGTAAATACAGGAGAAATATGGCAAAGTCATTTCAAAGTGCCACACTTCCTGCTGCCAACAGGTGGCACATTGACTGTAACTGAATATTGCCATGTAGATGTCTTCAGGCTAAGACTATTATCAAACAGTTTGGAGCAGTTTGGACATTGTATGCCTGAGTTACAACAACTTCCTGTTTTGTGGCGTTAATCGCATACATTAGCACTTAGCCGAGTGTTGCATGATTTAACGTGTTTCTAGTATGTTTGGTACTTCGTGGCATATTTAAATGTGTTTCTGGGAGTGAATTACAGTGTAAAGCATGCCATTTCCTGTTGTCAGCAGGTGGCACTATGACTAACTGAATATTGGCATGTCTTCAAGCCAGGACTCTTATCATGACATGTGAAGTTTGGGGCAGATCGGACATTGTATGCCTGAGTTACAACAGCTTCCTCTTTCATGGCGAAACATCAGACTTTGTCAGGCCGCCACTGACACACCCTTCAGCGAAAACTCAAGATCTTTGCAAATTAACATTGCTAAGGCCTTAAGATTAGACTGACCAAATATGATGTTGTTCTGGTTAAATCTCAATGAGGAGTTAATCACAGTGTAAAACATGCTATTTGCTGTTGCCCGCAGGTGGCGCTATGACTGTAACTGAATATCGCCAGGTAGATGTCTTCAGGCCAGGACTCTAATAAAACATGTAAAGTTTGGGGCAGATCTGACATTGTATGCTCGAGTTACAACAACTTCCTTCTTCATGGCGAAACGTCGAGTTTTGTCAGGCCACCACGAACACGCCCTACAACAAAAACTATTATTAAAATTTAACGCTGCAAAGGCCTTTAGATTAGACTGACCAAATGATGTTTATCTGATAAAATCTCTAAGAGGAGTTCGATAAAGTACAAGGAATGGAAATGGCAAAAACTGCAAAAATTTTGCTGAGAAAATTCAAAATATCTCACTTCCTGTTGGGTTTTCAGATTTTGCACCAAGGGACTTTTTTGTAGGTATTTTGTAGGTGGTGCTATCGAGCCATTTTGACACACCTAATTCTGAAACCCATATCAGGCATAAATTTTCACCACTTCTGACACGTGTGCAAAGTTTCATGAGTTTTTTAACATGTTTAGGCCCTCAAAACTGCAATTCATTTCGGAGAAGAAGAATAAGTGGCTGAGCAATTACAATAGAGTCCTCACACCATCGATGCTCTGGCCCTAATTATATTAAAATAGAAAACAACATTAAATTGAAATAATATTTGATAATTTAAATAGGTTTTTATTTTGCAATAATCACTGGAAATTATACAACTATAAATTGTTTCCCATAAATTAAATACGCAATTTGGAAAGACATATAGCTTGTTAGCCAACTAGACATGTTTAAAACAAAAACAAAAAAAATTACAATATTGTTCAAAACATCCTAAAAAAAAAAAAAAACGAATGTTTAGGTCATATAAGCACATGCACATTATCAATGAACTTAAGGTGCAGTGAAACACAACAAGGCAATTGACAGTTCCGTCAACAAGCCTGAATCTTTCTCACACTGGCCCTGAGCCTATTGTTGAGCCGTGCTTGAAATGGTTTATTTAGTATTTCGGGTCATTCGTCTCCACGAAGCAGAGCCTTTTTTGTTTTTTTAAATAAGGATGAAGGACGGATCCCTTTAAAGCGTGTCGTTGAGCTGAATATAACTACTGGTATATTTCTGTAAACTCACCTTTCAGCACTAATTCTATTCATGTCTTCATCACATGACAGAATGGAAGGATAGACGAACAATCTGTATGGGGCCTACGGGCATGACAAAACTGTCACTCATCCCTGTGAGCTGTGGGAGGGTAAAAATGATGGAGCAATGAGGGGAAAAGTGAGGCGTTTCACCCGGGTACATGAGCCAACGCGTGTTCCTGCAGCCGCCCCACAGGCCACACGCTCGGCCCTCGGCGTAACCAGCATCCTGCAAGAGCTGTTTTTGGCAAGTGCTGCAAATTAATTTCTGGCAGGATTTCTGCTCCATTCTCCACTTCACCAGTGAAATTTGAGGGCTTCCAACAGCCCTGCCATCCCATAATAACAGTACTGAGAATCTACAGCTTGGCAAAATGAGAGACCAAAAAAAGGCAACTCAGATGTACAAAAAGTGCTTAGAAAGGAATGTCTGACAAATGAAGGGATGAAAAGAGGCAGTGAGAGAGAGAGAAAATGTATTGAAGAACAGACAGCTTATTTAAAAACACTTATTAAAGAGAAAGTTCATCCAGAAAATGAAAATCATAGCATCATATATTCAACCTTTCAAATTTGTATACTTTTTTCCTCCATGGAACACCAACAGAGATATTTAACAGTTGATCTTTTCCAATAAAATGAAAGTGGATAGGGACCACTGAGAAAATCTTGTGTGACAGCCATGGTCAAATGGTTGAATGACATGCGGGTGAGTAAATATGACAGAATTCAAATTCTTATATTTAAGTATTATCCAAAACCTTTAGGCCTGTTCAGACCAACACAAATGTTTAGCACAAAACTTTGTTTAGATTTTCCCATGCTCAGACTAATGAATAAAAAAATGGCAGGTGGGCTGAATTAAAATGCAGTTTCACTCTCTGATAGTAGGTGGCTTATAGAAAAGCATAAATACTGTGGTTACCCCGGTATAAAAAAAAAATCTAGTTTCCTCCCAAATAAAAAAAGCAATGAAAGGATGCCAGCTTTCACAGACAGCAAAAAAGTGAAGTTTTCAAACAGATTTTTGTATTTGCTATGGTGTTTATCAAAACCAAATACAAGAGTACAGAGACAAAAGAGACGGTTGAGATTCCTTACTAATCACTGTCTCTTAGGCAAGTACTCTGTTCATGAGTGCCAACAAGTCTTAGTTTTATGTAACAGCAGCAGCTCTGGGAATGTGACCTGTGAGGTGAATATTATTGGTTGGCCAGCTTTAGTCGCAGTGTGATAGAACAGAGATTAGAACCTCTCTCCGTAAAAAAAAATTATGTCGTATTTATGAAATGTTCACGTCGTTCTAAACAGACCAAGAGGCAACCTCTTGCGATCTCTCTTAAAGCCAACACGGAAGTGATTTAAACTGCAATTCACTGACTGGCCGCCAGAGACAGGCTCCAAAAGGGAGTCAAATTTGTATCTCCCCCATGATAAAATGCCCAACTTTACAGCAGAAAAAATTTTTTTTACAGCCTTTTACAAAAAGTGGTATTTGGGCTATACAGCTAATTTTGCCCTTCACGACAACTGTGAGGGGGGTAAAAAATTTTAAAACTCATCCGTTTAAATTATATTAAGCCTTAAAGTTCTGCATAATTATGGGCGTGGCCAATTGAGTGACAGGTAGATTGCCGCTGCTGACACTATACTAGCCGTTTGTCTGCTGTCTTATGAGCTATCACGTCACCTCAGCTAATTTCAGCCGCCGAACTTGACATCTCTGCTGTGTTTGTGCTTTTTTGGGGATTATTTCATAAAATTATCAAATAATATGGCTTGCTGTGTGGTTAATGGTCGAGACAGATGTACGTCTGTGTACATGTGTACGCATGCAGAAGATAAAAAGAACACAATGATAATGGCTGGAGAATATGCCTCTCAAGATCTGACAGCACTGCTTGGATATTATAACTAAAACTGCTGCACTATTTTTTTTAAATTATACTTTGGACACGGGCTTAATTGTTTGTGAGAGTGCAATCATATACAGTGCTCAGATTTCATAATTTCTTCAAGAACGATGACAGAGAGCAGATCGTTCAGAAGAAATTTGATGCAAACAATGGACAATATATCAATATTTCAGGGATTTTTGTGGACAAAAAGTGCTGTTGGATGTTTTTCAATGGACACTCATGCTCATTTTACCCAAGTGCAACTGATTGGATTCATCTCACGATCGCTATTTCATTACAAAGGTATGAAGTCCCGTTTTGATTTTGTGTGTTTTTACAACACGCAAAATCAAAACAGGACTTCATAGCTTTGTATTTTTTTACAGTCTATAGAACAGACGCATTAACTGCCATTAATTCAAATTAAAATGTTTGAAATGAAAAAACATGTAGATAAAAATGTAAACAGTTTGCACAGGATTAATAAAATGAGATTAAGGAAAAATAAGACATTTAACCCTTTTTTAACATACTTTTTTTTTTACAACAGTCTTTCATTAATTCATTATGGCCTAGTATTAAGCAATTACATGTCAGTCACTTACCTTGTCTTCATACATATTTAGACCAAAAATACACCTCAACTGTGAAACACTATTCCTGCTTTTAACTGGCTGTATCAGTCACTACACATTAGTATGATCCATCCTGGGACACACTGGGACAGATCTTCTTCCTGATATATCATATAGATTACACATTTCTCCACTATGACAGGAGATACAGTGTTGAGGAAGAGACGTTCTGATGACAAGGTCTCAGAAGACATGGAGATGTTCATATATCACACCTCTATCATCTCTATAATCAGATGACTACAGCTAAACACAGGTTATGACTGGCAGTGATTTGAAGTCCATGTGGACAGGGCTCAGGGCTGCAGACACTCTGATGCTGCAGATTAGATAATGCCCTAGTTTTTTTAGAAAACAAGAGACTTCAGGGAGTTTCTGCCGCTATGCTCTAAAACAAAAAGGAAAAATGGAGTACGAGGAAAATATTGAGCATGCCCAGATATGACGCTCAAAAAGTTTGTTTAGACTCCAATTTTATCAGAATCAACAACACCCAAAACAAGGGTTTGGAACAGCTTCATCAACAATAAAAAATTAGACCTAATTAAAAGAAGGCAGAGCTTATTAATAAATGTGCTCCAGGTAAATGTGCCAAAATGTCTAAGAGAGACTCTAAGGAAGCAAATATATAGTGCAAAGCAACAATGCTCGCTCAACAGCATTAAAGGAAGGGGTAGGTAGAATTGTATTCTGGCCAAATTTCACTAAACTCAAGGGACATTCTGACACAGTGGCCATTGTCCTCCTGCTTTACCATCACTAACAGGAACTGTTCCGCTTTGAGCAGCTCGAGACGAAGGTCAAACATCTCGCTTTACCAGCCGTGTTGATGGAGGTGTTTACCCTCTGTTAGCGTTGCGCTGAACTAAAATTCAGTTAACATTTTTAAAAAAGTCCTCTACTTTCTTAGCTTATTTATATATGCCTTAATTCTTACCTCTGAAAATTGCATACTTTTATAGCCGCTGTTAAACTGTTAATTATATGGCTGGTTAACATCAGCTTCCTGACAGCTGCATACTTCATATAATTAGTAGAGTTGTGAATTTAATATATCAACTTAGTGTAATTATTATTATTTATTTTTTTTTATTTTTTTAAGTGTAAAAACCACAGATTTAATCATGCCCCCGCCCCAGTCTTTCAACTAAATATTTACTTTCTTTCTTTCTTTTCTGGAGAAGAAAAGCATTTGGTTTGAGTGACAGAGAAATCATAAAACCGCTGAGAATGGCCAGTGGGATCTGTTACCAACAAAGAGATATTCGACAGAACAAGTGGAAATAAAATCATAGAACGGTGTGAAATACATGCACTCTCAAGTCATAACACTTCATTCTGACAACCCAGACTTGATGACTGTCATAATTTTGCTTGTTCCTTCTGTTTGTTTGGTTGCTGCCATATTGTTTTCTTTCCCTTTTTCTTTTGGCATGCAACTATCTGTCAGGCTGTTGTGCCAGAGGGGAACAAATCATCACTCTTCTGAAGAGACTGAGCCAACAAGCCCTGATCAATCACACAGATAGAGCTGCACGAGTCGGGTTAGAGGACGCATAGCTGACGTGCGGCACTGGTGTTTCGGGCTGAGAGACTGAGGCTGTCAGCACTTTCTTAATGCAAATCCCCCCAGCCTTTGCTCTCTGACAGCCAGATCTAGAAGACTCATGCTGGGAGGAACCGGGGAAATTCCGAACACAGGGGGCGAATCGTGATTGCCTGACAAAACAGGCAACACTGCCTCACTCTGTCAAGACAATGAGCGCCGAGGCACAGCTTATCGAGAACACGCCCTGCGAAGAGTCCCTGCAAAGAACATGCCCCGTTTTCTGTGTAAGACTAGATCCGGGCATGCTTACGGTCAAATAGTGTTCAGTGTCATTTCACCATGAATTTGTTAGTTAATGAAGGATGTCTTTAATTTCGTAATTGATGAAGCACACAAGACGAAAACATATACATGAATTTACATTAATCATACTTTTTTACAAGTCGGGGGTCAGTACAGTTGAAATTAAATTGATCAAAAGTGACAGTAAAGACATTTATAATGTTACAAAATAGCTTACATAAATTCTGTTCTTTTGAACTTCTTATTCTTGAAAGAGTTTTTACAACACTGATCATAAGAAAATGATCCAAACGAACCAAATCAGATGATTTATGAAAGATCATGTGACAGTGTCACTTAAGACTGGAGTAATGATGCTGAAAATTCAGCTGTTCCATCAAAGGAAGAAATTTTAAAATATATATTGAATAGAAAATTACGGAGCCCCGCACATGACATGCAAGACAAAAAAATTAAATTGTGCACACAATTTACTAATTTGTTCCCTCGATTTACTAAATCGTGTGCACAATTTACTAATTCGTTCGTTTGCCCAAAAAAAAAAAAAAAGACAGGCAGATGGGGTCCATTTGGCACTGCTTGGTGACCAGAAATGTACACTTCACCTATAAACGCATACTTTAAAACATCAAAATTAGCCAAGGGTGCATGAGCACTGGTATTCACTTCATCATGAGACATGGCACTTTTGAAAGGTTATTAAAACACCCCTCAGCCTTCCCTTCATCTTCATAAGGAAAACGTAACAGATGATATAGACGGCTCATGCAACGTCATGCCACATTCACTCACTCTTGACCTGTTATTCCAAAATCCCAGGAGAGAGATGATGGGTTACAAGGATAACAGCGCTTACCTGCAGAGGCCAAGCAGCTAAGGGTCAAAAACAGGATGGCGGAAGGGTGTATGTGTGCTGTTAGCCACATGGCTGGAAGAGAACGCTTTCCTGAAGCCAGACGTGACAGAAACAGAAGCAGCGGGTCTTCTTGAATGGTCCCCACACACTCTGTAAAATGGGAGAGAGAAAGATGTCAGTCAATGACCAAGCAGCAGGGTATTAGGGTCTTAATGCCACATCCTGTGGGCTTAGATGGGAAGAGACAGCAGGGCTCTGGTTGATATGGCGGCGCTTTTTAATCGCAACTCACTAATTAAGCCTCGTGAATGGTGGGAATGAGGAGAACGTGTGATTGGTCATTATATAACAACTTCAGCAGCAGTACAAAAAAGGCCAGTTTCAACATACAGAGAGATTTAAATGAATACAACACAATAAAAGAAATGCTGAAGTGAAGATAGCGGTCAGATTAGACACCAGGAGTTTGCTGTTAAGAGCATTAACAGATGACAGCTAATTAACACGACCACAACTGAACTCGAGAGATGAAGTGGCCAACCGGAGTTCACCGGAGGGTGGGCTAATGCCAACACATGCCACACCAATAGAGCTTAAATACAACATGCATTATCCACATGAAGTTTCACTTACTTCACTACCTGACAAAAAGCGTTGCAGTAATAAACCTACCATCTACATGGTGACAGATATTTAGTCATCAAATAAAAACCTTTCAAACAAATCTACACTGGCATTTAAACATTTACGTCTGCTCAGAGAGCCTAAAATTTCACATCAGACTCGATTCAGTTGAAAATGAAAATGAAATTAGTTTTCCATAGCCACCGTCCCAAATCTGAGATAGAGGTTTGGGGTTTTTTAAAGTAAATAATGGTGATTTTAGGTTAAAATCAAGCCCTTCTGATATGAAACATCAGCAAAAACTTGTCTTAAAAGCAATTTCCAATTGTTTTTAGACAGTTTATTATTATGGTAACATTTTACTGTATGTTAAAGGGTTAGTTCACCCAAAAATGAAAATTCTGTCATTAATTACTCACCCTCATGTCATTAATCTGTGTTCCGAAGATGAACGAAGGTTTTACGGGTGGTAAGACCTTCGTTCATCTTAGTACACAAATTAAGATATTTTTGATAAAATCTGATTGGCTCAGTGAGGCCTGCATTGCCAGCAAGACAATAAACACTTTTAATACCCAGAAAGCTACTAAAGACATATTTAAAACAGTTCATGTGACTACAGTGGTTCAACCTTGTAATGACTTTGGCAGTTTGATATACGCTCCGAACCACTGATTCAAAACAAAAGATTCGTAAAGCTTCGAAGCTTCATAAAGCAGTGTTTTGAAATCGCCCATCACTAGATATTGGTGCATAAAAAGTGTTCTTGTCGCTTCATAACATTAAGGTTGAACCACTGTAGTCACATGAACTGTTTTAAATAAGTCTTTAGTAGCTTTAGTAACTAACCCTAAACCAAACCCTAACCTCAACCTTATAGTAAGTACATGTAATTAATATTACTCAGTATTTATTTATGTAATTACACTGTAACACTGTTATTTATGTAATCACCTCAAAGTGTTACTATTATTAAAAGGTTCATATTTCTAAGAATTTATACTTCAGTGCACCACAAGACTTGCACAACTCGCCAGTTTCGACATGGCTGCATCGCTCCTGTTTTTTTCATCAACTTGTAAAGATTACCTATAATGAAAGTAGCAGATTTTAAGAGGCATACATCACCATGCCACACAGTGTGCATAGATACACATACACATACACATACACAGCCCAATAACACTTTATTAACCTGACCAAACAACATCACAGGTTTGTCACGCTAGTTTACTGAAGCATTTCGCTAATGGGTTTAGCAGTTACATTCAGAGCAACCATCCAACCGTGCAGCAACGGGTGAGGCACAGTCCCTGAACCCACCACATGCTACTTCAGTGCATTATGGGGAATCAATGTGTCAAATTTACACAAAGATGCACAGTGGCACAGGTGGATTAAAACCTCAAATGTCAATCAGAACATCAATGGTTAGATCAACCACACGGTACACCGGGGGAGGGGTTGTCACCAAGAGAAGAGTAATGAAAGCCACAGCTTCATCTCTGAAACTGTCACTAGCTCACTCTCTCTGCTTCCTTCCTTCTACTATCTTTCTGCCTTTTTCTCATTCTCTCTCAGTAAGGTGTGGAGAGCACTCTCTCTCTCTCAGCAAACAGCTGCAGGAACAAAGAGCCATTCACACACGGGCAGCTGCTGAGGCTGGAAAGTCATTTTGGAGGATCTCAACAAATATTGCACTTCCAGTACAGGGGCCCCAAGCCAGTGCCCTCTGCTTTTGATTTGGTGTCCCCCTCTCTTACCACTCTCACACTGAGGGCAGGGGCATTTTGGATTCCTGAGATCAAAGAGGACATTATCAAGGGCAAAACAAAGTAAAACAAAAATAAAAATAAAATAAAAAAATAAATAAAATAAAATAAAAGCACTTAAAACAACAAAAAATATATATTTTAATTTTTTTTCTGCTGGCCTGGTTGGGGAAAAACTAAATAAAAAACAGTGCTTTAAAAAATTCCGCTGACCTAGTTGGGTCACTTATTATTTTTTAATTTTAATTTTTTTTTTTTTTTTGAGCTGGCCTAGTTAGGGCAAAAATAAATAAGCATATAAATACATAAATAATAAATAAACGAAAAAAAGAAAAAAAAAAAAAAAACTATATTTTTCTCCAGGACCAGGCAAAACAAAATACAAAAATAAACTTGTAAAATGAACTTTTTGAGCATGTCAACCAAAAGCGGATCAGTGAAGGACCGAACTAAAACCATGGGAATGTAGGCAGGTCGACTCGGTATACCTTTATCGTTTGTGATTAGATATTTGTTTCAGTTTAGAGACCGATCACCTCATATGACTCTTGCTGAAAGATTGTGTCTCTCCCTCTATTTCTCGGCAGAAAGATATAGTACAATAACATTCAGAAACATTCTGGAAAAGTCATTAGCAAATTCAAGGCAGCAGACCCCAGACTGAACATAATAAGTAGCTACTCCACACTATTACCGTGTAGGTGGAGTGTCGAACACCATATGGTTTAATACGCAGCCTCGATCTGAACTCATAGGACCACTTCACTCTGGAGGAAGAAGCGTGCCTTAAAACTATAAAACCATCCATATTCAGTTCAAAATGAGAAACTGACTTAATGAAAGATACAGATCATTCACAATCAGATCAGATTTAGTTTTTATCACATTCTGTGTCTTTTGTGAAAGTATATTTTGTATAAAACCGAGGGTTTACAGAATATGCATCCCACTGTGAAAATGAGCACAACTTGGCAAACTGTTCCCATGCCAATCTATCCAATGTCAAAAGTTGTGCTTTAAAGAGCACATGAAATGGTTTGATGAACACATTTTTCTTTCCTTTGAATGTATTTCCTACTGAGACAATAAGTGTGTGGGATGACACATTTCAAATGGCTTCTTCTTTTTTAAGTTTCCAATAGACTTAGAGATAGTTCACGCACAAATTTAATTTTCACATGTTTATCCTCATTTAATTTCAAACTCCTATGACTTTTTTACCAGTTTTCAACATGATATTAGGTGGGAAATGCTCATACTATAAAAATAAAGGTACCAAAATGAACAGTTATTAAGCAGACCATTTTTTTTCTTAGTGTGAAGAACATTTTAATCATCTAAAGAACCTTTTTCCACTTTAAAAAATATTTTGGATTTCCATGGATGTTAACGTTTCTTCATTGAACCACAGATGCCAATAAAGAACCTTCATTTTTTAAAGGGTTAGTTCACCCAAAAATGAAAATTCTGTCATTAATTGCTCACCCTCATGTCGTTTCACACCCGTAAGACTTTCGTTCATCTTCAGAACACAAGTTAAGATATTTTTGATGAAATCTGATGGCTCAGTGAGGCCTGCATTGCCAGCAAGACAATTAACACTTTCAATGCCCAGAAAGGCACTAAAAACATATTTAAAACAGTTCATGTGACTACAGTGGTTCAACCTTAATGTTATGAAGCGACGAGAATACTTTTTGTGCCCAAAAAAAAACAAAATAACGACTTTATTCAACAATATCTAGTGATGGGCGATTTCAAAACACTACTTCATGAAGCTTCAAAGCTTTACGAATCTTTTGTTTCGAATCAGTGGTTCGAACAGCGTATCAAACTGCCAAAGTTACGTGATTTCAGTAAACGAGGCTTCGTTACGTCATAAGTGTTTCGAAATTTCAGTGGTTCACCACTGGGGGGGCATGACTTTGGCAGTTTGATACGTGCTCCGAACCACTGACTCGAAACAAAAGATTCGTAAAGCTTTGAAGCTTCATGAAGCAGTGTTTTGAAATTGCCCATCACTAGATATTGTTCAAGTCGTTATTTTATACAAAAAGTATTCTCGTCGCTTTATAACATTAAGGTTGAACAACTGTAGTCACATGAACTGTTTTAAATATGTCTTTAGTAGCTTTCTGGGTATTAAAAGTGGTAATTGCCTTGCTGGCAATGCAGGCCTCACTGAGCCATCTGATTTTATGAAAAATATCTTAATTTGTGTTCCGAAGATGAACAAAGTTCTTACGGGTGTGGAACGACATGAGGGTGAGTAATAAATGACAGAATTTCATTTTTGGGTGAACTAACCCTTTAAGAGTGTAAAGACAGATTTGCATACACCCCTCCAAACAAGGTGAGTTATTAATATTTATGATCCATTTTCTTCAAGGGAAAGACTGTATGTTTTATATTTGTAATTGCCAATGTTTAGAAGCACAACAGTATACAGACAACGTCAAAGCTAATAGACATGAACTAAAAGTCATAAAACTGAGGTCTTTACGGTATGTTTGACCATGTCCTTCTGAAAACCATCTCAGCATGAGAGGATCGACCAGAATACATCATGACCTCTAGAGAATAACACACCACAACTATTTCCAGCCATGTATAAATAAAACATAACTCACTCCAGCCTAGATTGTTAAAGCCAAGAAACATGGCATGAGTTTCTATGAAAATGTGGGTACCTATACAGCGCATCATCTAGGGCCACTTTGGTAGCGGAGGCCTCCCGAAAGCCATAATAATGTCCAACACGGGCCTCTTGGCTGCTAATGAATCTTATTTGGATTGAGTCATTCAGCCTAAACAGTGTGGTTTCCCGTTTGCGTAAGTGAACGGTGACGGGAGCCTCTTTGACATGTTTATAATGGAAGATGTGCTCGTTGGCCCAAATGGATCCTCTCCTTGTTGGCTGCAAGCGTAGCCACGTGTCAAACTGTGACACGCTGGGGACATGAAGTGGCCAGCTGCACTCAAACAAAACCACAACCTCCAAGAGTGATACAGACTGATCAATCTACTCGACTCACTGGGCCAACTGCACATCTTTAGCACCGGACACATTCATTCACACAGCATGCACACAAACAAAACTAAATCACACCTCAGGGCCACCACTAAGACCACAGAGCATACACACACACTTATATGGAACATCTGCACATCTGTGTATGTGACCTCTCTGTGAGTCACATCAGAGCATGCAAAGTAACACTTGCATCAACATGCAATTTTTACTCATACGCCTCTAGTTATGAATCATCAGTGATACCAGCACTGCTCACAGAGCATCAACATGACACAGATAGAAAAGAAGATGAAAAAGTTACTTAAAATTAATCAAAATACATCATCTCATGTTAATCTACTCAGCTATGTGCAGTGAATTTAGTTCCCTCCAGAAAGCACTGAACTTCCTCTGTCTCCCTCTATCTTTGAGACTAGAAATTAATAAGTTGTGAGTGAGTGATCGCTAACCCTGAGGACCTGAATCAACATGTCACGGGGGTCTTGAATCAGATAACAGTCACAGGTCTGTTGTTCTCATAAAACCACCTTCATTTTACACCTCATCTCCACTACAATAATCACTGTATGAACTGTCTCTTTAGGCAAAAGTACTTTCAAGAGCTCACGTAAGACACTTGCAGGGATCATCCAATGTCTGACAGGCATGAAAAGCCTGACCGGGACCCAGAACAAATCCCTCTGAGGAGATCAGCCACGCACCAATAATGAAAGAGACTTACAGCCAATGGTCTCAAGTAAAGATATTACTTTAAATCTGTAACTAAACATGAACAGGTTATGGATTAGGTTATAAAATATTATATTAAGACACTTTGCCAAACTGATAAAGTGAAAACTGTCTCTTTGGTAACCAAACACAGAAGCATAACAACAAGGACGTCCGTTGCTTCAATGTATTATCCAATCAGATAGATAGATAGATAGATAGATAGCACATGATGACACAAGACATCATATTTATGAATATTTCCTGTTGTTTAAGTCTTACTCATAGTATCAAGTTCTGTGACAGATATCCCAGGAAGGTAAACTTTGAATTTTTGTCATGTTTTACATAATACTATTCCCAAAGGTGTAATATACTCACAGGCCTGTTTGAGAATTTCACAATACCTGCAACTAGTAAATGGAAGAGGCTTTTGTCTTCACATGCACTGAAAGAGATTCGTGTCATGACTGTACTGTGAACTATGTACATTAATTTGATTAAATGAAATTCCTGTGCAGGGCAGTCCACTCATCCTGAAAAAGAGTCGGTGAAGTTAATGGGAAAACAATTAAGTTTTTCTGTGTTGGACAGCACATTATAGTTCAGCTGTCAGATGGCACCACAAGCACCTCAAGTTTCACAGCTCATCCTGACCACATCACAACATCTGCAGAGATCGTGCAAAACTCTTTAGTTTACTTAAAAAAAACATATTACAATTACTTAATGAATTCTAATGGGATTTAAATCTTTGCATGCACACTTTGCATAGTAGACAACAACTTCATAGATTATAATGGAAGAGCTCTGGTTTTGTCACGTCGCGAGACTCAACATGCTGTGAAACGTGCATGCGCGCCTATGGAATGAGCATGCGACTGTAAACATGCTATAAGCAACATTTTTTTACAAGAAACCTAAACCTGTCTTACAACAATCCTAATACAATGTACACGTCAAACCTAAAGCAAGGATAGAAACAAAGTGACATACCAGCGAATCTTCAGTAATGCTGAGGAAAACTTTCCTAGGGAGTTCACGGTAACGTTTCCTTCGGATGATATAGTAAAGGAGCTGCGTGAAATCTTCTGTCAGTATAGTAATTAATCGTGCGACTAACGCCACGATTTTCGGGATGACAAAGTCTGTGACAGGTCTCAAAAAGTTTTAAATACGTCTCCCGCTTTCTGCGTGTCTGTGTATGTGTTTCAGTGGGAGGGGCCAGTAGGAGGAGGCTGCGATTCACATCTATCAAGACAAATGAGAGGATGAAGTGGGCTTAAAAACCCATCAACTTCGCAGCAATGACACGTGAGTTTACTTTTAAAATAATAATAATACATATTATTGTTATTGTTTTTGTTGTTGTTAGGGCTGTTTGAAATTATAGGGTAGGTTGTTAGTTAAAATCATCATCATCATATTATTATTATTATTATTATTGCTATAAGAAATTATAGGGTAATTGACAGAATTTTAAAAGATCAGTGGAATTTGTATATTTTTCTGTTATTAACTGGTCACAATTTCTCTTCTTTTATACAGTTTTTTATTACTTTAATTACTTTATTTTTACACATAGCATATTCCAAGAAGTCTCTTATTTACAATGAGGTCATAAAAATTATAATAATGCTTAGAACAATGATGTTTAAATTAGTTTAAAATGGAGTGTTGTAATATCTCACAACTTGCTGGCTCCCACCAGCATCTGCACTAACAAGCTTTTACTTATTTTATGCTTAAGGCTATAAAGCTGAAAATGTCTCTTTCTATTATGTGGAGGTGTCAGACTGTAAGACTGAATAATGATTCAACATAGTAATACTTCCACATAAGGCTACAATACAGTATTAAAACCAAAAGAAGTAAACTCACGTTCTTTCAAGCTTTACAAAAAAAAAAGTATTTTGTGTTAATCATATAGACATTTTCAGGAATCCCCAGGAGCCATTTAGAAATGTATTTTGCACTCCACACAAATTGATTTCACATTTTAGATAATTAGATTTAACAATTTATTAACAACAATACAATTGAATAATAGCCTACTGTATATTTTAAAAAAATAAACAAATTTAATTAAAAACGAAAAGTCAAGTGCCCATATTGTGTAAATGTTAAAATATTTACTTGTTTTAATAACATGAACAAGCAATATTTTAACAGTTAATGTACATTCAAAAAGTGTATTTATTCATATTTGAATGCATTTTGTTCAATTTAATGAACACTAATATAATTTTATTTGATTATTTTTACTTTATTAATTTGAAAGCCCTGTCATATGCTCCATGTGTGAGAGGTTTCATCTTACCCCATTTACCTTATTTAAATAGGTCTCCTTCCCATTAAGAGTTTGACCATAGGCACCAATTTGTTCCTGCAGGTGGGTGCCATCAGTGAAGCAATGAATCATAAACATATAAGTTGATTTCCTGAACGCAATGGCCAGTCAAAGGTGTTTAAGCTAGCACTGAACGCATTTTAAGTAGTGAGTGGATTCTGACGGTGCGTCTCAATCAGCTCCCCAGGGCACTGATCAGTGTGTCTCAATTGCAAAATCCTACCTGTGCTCTGAAATGTTCACGCCCTAAAAAGTCCCACAATGCAACGTAAAAACCAGGGAACATCAATGCTCACTATAGGTGCGTTCACTCCATGTTGTAATTGCCATAATTACGAGATTTCAACTTGTAAAAAGTGTTTACATCCTCATAAAGCTCATAACGACAGCTTGTAAGATGGGAATTTTTCGAGAGCTCCTACCTGTACCACATGACCGCTGCAGATTCATTTAGGCGTTGATAGTTCTGCTGTTGTTCATGTTATACAATGAGGAAGTTGTCATGTCGCCAGAAATAGAGTCATCAGTGTCCCAATGTGTAGTGAGCCAGTGTCCTTACTGTCCTTACTAGTGCCATGATATACTGATTCATGACTTAGGAAGCTAGGGAGCTGATTGAGACGCACCCTTGCAAATCCCCTCATTATAACAAACAATGTATGTAAATAAGAGATTCATTTTGCAGTCAGCTTCATTTATTATAAAAGAACTTTGTGAGATCACAATGAATTAAGATGGGTGACAGTAATTTTAGTGATTATATCTGCCATGCCAAGTCCCACATGCTTGCTTTTCTGTTAAAACAGTGGTTTGTGAATGTAGCCTCTTTAATAACAAATCTCCTTATCCTTACCGTGGTGTTGATTCACCCTCCACCTATGATTACCAACCAAACTAAACCACACATTCTTTCCATGAGTGTTGACGCAAGTGGCTCTCCCACTGATATACCTGATGATTTTGGAGTTAATTACGTAAAATGCAAAAATTTATCATAGTGCAAAAAAAAAAAAAAAAAACACACAGAAAGCACAAGCTTTTGTGTCAGGTTGTTATGTTGTAATGCTAAACATAACAGAATTGTGTGTATTTACGACCCGCCGGGACTTGATGTGAGATCCACCAATCAGAGAGGTTCCCGAATCTCAATCGTTTTTTTGTTTGTTTGTTTTTTTGATTGGATAAAATGAATGGAGAATATCTTGTGTTTTTCTGTGGGTGCTCGAGTCCCCTGCCTATGAGTTTGACCTCAGCCATAAACTAAGGTAAAGTGATGCCAATGTCATCTACACCAAGCACTATCCAATATGTGGTTCCACAACCCTCGAAATGCTCTACACATCTTTCCAAGGGGAAAAATATATAGAATTAACTATAAAAATAAATCTGAAACAACTCATCTGCCTTATTTTCATGCACTCACAGAAAAAAAAAGCTACACTGAGACGGTACCCTTTCAATAGGTTCTAATATGTACCATTTACTACTTTTCACTAATCGCTACTAATATTGAGGTATTAATGCTGCCTTCAAATGCTATCAGAATTGATAATTCCCACTTCTGAAGTCGTGATTACGAGCTTATCACATACAACTTTCGAAATGGGAGGGCGTTAATGTGCAATTTCTACCTAGGAAACTCGTATTTACGATAATTCCGAGAGCATGTGAAGGCAGGTATTAATATGCACACCCTTTAAGATTAAATAAGGTACAAAGATTTTACCCCAGTGAGAGCTTTTGTACCTTTTTTTTTCTTCTGAAAGTGTATAAATTAGCATTTTGCAGCAATTCAAGACATTATGAAAAATACTGTTTTCATGACATAAATGAATTAAGATGAAATTTGGAGTGAAATTCACACTAATATCCTTCACCAGACCAGAGTTTTTTTTTTCTCTCTCTGATATTATAGCTAAATCAGATCTTCTGCTGTAGTATGTGTCTTATCTTATCTTACATGATTTAGTGATAGCAGTATTAATCTGTCATTGCCAGCTGATTTGATTCAAGGCAAAGAACATTCTGTCCTGACTTAGACTGGCCTTTTCCTTAGGGACAAACACCTCTTTCTGGACCAAAAGCCATTTTGAAACCATTTTAAAACCATTTACTAAAGAGTAGTTGATTGTGGGATTAACTAATTAAGCCATTGAAAATTAACAAATAACTGCCATAAAAGAAGAATTGTATTTTGCTCATGATGTTTTCCATTTACAGTTGCATTTGGTCAGCTGCATACATCATTATTTAGTTTTAAACATAAACAAAAGGATAAATGCAAGATCCTTTGTATGGTTGTTCTTGAGTTAAACTCCTGCACAGATGTATGTTTGTGTGTTTGTGCAGGATATTTTTGTTTACTTTTTCATTTTTTTTCTCTCTCTCTCTCTTTTTTATTCTGTCTCTGCCTCCTCCCCTGGCTTGTTTTCCTGAACAAACAGACTTATGTTGTCTGACTGAAATGTTCCGCTCCGTTCTAAAAGAAATGGAAATGCATTACCACTGCTTACAGTGTAAATGTCAGAGTCGTGATTTGCCACTAATGAGACAGCACCCTTGCAAGATGGAAAACTTTGTTTTGGAGCTTCTTGCTGTCTTGAAAACATTGATATGCTGCTTTTGAGTGTCAATGAAGATGTACTCAGAGGCTTCATGTCATTTTTCACTTCTCATGCATATGTATGCCTTAGAACCAGGCCTACTCAAAGCATCCACACAGATGGGGAGAAAGATGCGTCAAAATCTAGTCCTGAACATGAATCCCTGCCCTAATTCTTTGATTTCTTTTGTTTTGTTTGCATTTGTGATCTTTGTCAAAACCTTTGTATTAAATTGTTCTTAAAAAATGAAAGAAAATAAGAAAGGAAAACCATCTGTAGATTTTTTTTTTTTTTTTTTTAACGCAATACAACCAGTGCATTGTAAAGCATAAGGACAGTGCACTGGTTGTATTGCATTTAAAAATGGAATGGCTCACCACATCTTCTTACATGTAATAGCTGTATAGATCTCCCTTCTTCCTTCTTGGTCATGGCCTGATCTCTCTCGATCTTTAGTTGTCAAAGTGCTTTCCTGTATAACACTTTCTCATATATAAGAAGTGACCCATGAGGAATGTCGGGTGCTGAACTCTTGACCTTGGAGCCACATGATATGATGAAGCCTTTCATCTGAAGCATGAACAAATACAGGGGATGTTTATGTATAGTTACTTTAGATTCCCTTAAAGTTTTCTTAAAGACAAAAATGAGAATAAAAAACAAACATGACAACATGAATCAACACATATGACATAAGTTATGTCATATAGCTCTCTCTAAATATTTATAAAAGCAAAGATAAACAGAGGACAGCGTTCACCCATTTTTTGGTGCCTTTTGGTAAATGTGTCATTACCATAGTAAGCTTATTCATAAGTGCATGGGGTTATTTATAGGTAATTTAAGTTTTGTACTGCAGCACTGCAAGCTAGAAAACATAATGGAAGTTTTTTTCAATCCAAAATAAGTCATTTGCTGCCCTCTTGTGGAAAGTTTATTTCAAATCATGTTTTTAAATTAGTGAAATAAAATTGTCATCAAAAGTCGTTATAATTTTTCTTTCTTTTGTAGAATACAATGTAATGTTAGTTAGAATGAGTCACCATTCACCATTCAAAAAAAAAAAATGCAATGAAAGTGAATGGTGGCTGAGGATGTTATTCTACCTAGCAATACTCTTCTCCAGAAAGAGAACTCTTCCATAATAACTGAATTGTTCTATGACAGTTTTGTTCCTTAAGGATCAATTGTAGGGATGGTATGTTGACAAAAAATTATATAGGCTAATTTTAAAAAATGTAGGCAACATTGTCTATTTGTAGAATAAAATGCTTCCCAACACTATCATGCATTTAAACTAAATTCAACCACTAACTTAAATGAAACATTTCTAACACTTTTTTAACACGGTTTTGTAACATATCAGGACACAAATTTGTATAATGGCATGGGTATGACATAGGTATTACAAGGAGAGGGTGACTTATGAGGACATTACACCATGTCCCCATTTTTCAAAAGGCTTATAAATCATACAGAATGAGTTTTTGTGAGAAAGTAAAAATGTGCAGTTTTCTGTGATGGGTAGGTTTAAGGGTAGGGGTAGTGTAGGGGGATAGAAAATACGGTTTAGAAAGTATAACAGTATAAAAACCATTACACCTATGGAATATCCCCACAATTCACAAAAACAAAAGTGTGTGTGTGTGTGTGTGTGTGTGTGTGTGTGTGTGTGTGTGTGTGTGTCTTTCTTTGCATGCTGTGTTTAATGCCTGATTGTTAATTGAAATTTGAGGTTTAATAAAGATTTTAAAATGTACGGAGATTCTATCACAAAAGATAAGGACAGCGTCAATTGAGAAGCCAATCACTATCAAGAAAGTGCGCGTGCGCATTAGTTCGTGTTCGCCTCCCCTCAGCATTGCTCAGTGCTCTATCATATCATAGTTCTCTTTGTGAGATTTTCAAGCTGCAGAGATGACCGATGTCCGACACTCGCTAGAAGCTGACAACCAAAGCCACGGAAAAGAGCCACAATGTAACCATTTCACACTAAAAACGGGAATTAAGCTATAGCGATCGACAGAATGTTCTAGAATGGTCATGTGATGTCCGGAGACCAGTTATGTCGCAGTTTTAAAAAAAATACTCTGACGTACATGTCTGTTTCTTAGTTCGTCCGTCGTCGTACAAATAAACGTGATCAATTGTAAAACAGCATTTCGGGTATAAAAATAGAGTGTGGTCTCCGTGGAATACATTTTAAAGGAATATTTTCTCGGTGTTAGAGGCGCGAGGGGGAAGAAGGGAGCACGTGAGGGGTCTTGTCCAATGGGATTGGGCGCTTTCAGCAGGAGGGTATAAATACCAGGCGGTTGCCGTGAGAGACATCCGCCATTGATGACTAACCTTTCAAAGAAACAGAGTTATTTCAAATGTATATGATGTTAATTTGTTCTGTTGGCGTTGAAAACTAAGCTCCACAATCTTTCAGTCGTTTTCTAAGAGGGGTTTTCGGGCGCAAAGCATCAACAAGATCCTTCGATTGGTGAAGTTTTCCAGCAGAGCTCCTCCTGCACTGCAGCGTCTGTCTCAGTTCGGCAGTTTAAACTTTCTTTGTTGTGCCCGAGACGGAAAGGTAAAATTTTGGGTCCAAGTTGAGCTAGCTTCATTTAGCTGGCGGAATGGTTAGGGGAGGGACTGTTAACTGAGCTCAATGTCAGCATCTGACGGGGCGGGGTAATGTGTGGCTAGCCGTGCTAAAGCTAACCAGGCGCCATTTTGTGGCTCGAGGCTTGATAACTCGGTTATCGGGGAATTCATGTAAACCTGTGTCTAATTACCTAAAGTGAGTTATATGCTTGTATAAATTCCTAATACTGATAATTTAAGCAGAGGCGACACTTCTGTGGCGTTCATATTGAGCCGGAAGTTGGTATTGCGTCACCCATAAGAGGTCGTCAGGTTTATGTAACGCATGGCCCTGGATTGAGTAAAGAGACGACAAAATTGTGCATTTAAATGCAACACATGGTGCATATTTAAGTCTCTGATCACAGTGAGCTGTTTATATTTCAATATTATATTGTTGGTAAATTTTGTTGACCTACGAAGTCTCTTTCTGGTCTGAATAGATGAATGTTATTCTCTTGTGTGCAGTCTTAAATTTGTCTAATTGGCATGCGCTTGACCACAACATAGACAAATTGTCTTAACGTCGCTACATTTGTATAGACTAATTGTAAACTTTGTTAGAGAATAAACATGAAACATTTCCTTTTCCTTCCAGTGGACTTTATCAATGAAAATGGACAACCTTTCCTTCTCCCCCCTTCCCTCCAAAAACAGAAATACTCTCTTCCCAACCATAAGCAAACAAAGTGTGAAACTAAATGTTTTTTTTATATAGCTTACGAAAATTTAATAAAGTGGCATTTATTTTTTAAATTGTTTTTCTTGTATAAATAAATTTGTAAGTCCCTAGGTTTCTTGTACAGTGATTTTTGTTTTCTTTTACTTTTATTTAAATAAAGTACACATAATGATCAATATAACTTGTAAATGTTTTTGAGTATGAGGAAAAAAATATTACTGAGCGGGACGATGGCCTTTTAGTTTGGGGTAAGTGTAATGAAGGATAACCTCTGTAGTTGAGCTGAATAAAGCTTGCTCAGACACTTTAAATGAATTTTGTGACTTAAAAAAAATGTTTCACTGTCTAAATTGTAAAAGTAAGAGTTAAATTTATTGTTCAACTATTGGGTAACGTTAATTTAAGTCTTAAAGGGCATTTTAAGTTGAGTGAAAATTGATTAGTGATACATTTCTATTACTACTAGCGTTTTTATATATATTTGCCTTGGGAAAAAAAATGTTGCAGTAATATAAATTTCTGACCTTTTTTCCCTTTTTAAGGAGTTTAGTCTGAAAAAGTCACATTGGCAAATTAAAAAAAAAAAAATTAAACGGCACTTGTGTATATATTTATTATTATTTTTTTTAAATGTGCTGGATAATCTTTGTTTATGGGAGAAAAATGGTTAGCATGTTCAAACTTTGATTTACTGCATTTTAGCTGTAAAAAGTTCCCTTACGGATATCTGTTTGTCTAGTTATTTTTATTTTTTTAATGTTATTTTGGGTGGAGTAAGACTGATCTTGTACTTCAACTTATAAAGATGTCTGTAGTGGAGCTGAAAGGCATTGTAGTGTTCACTTATTAGGCAATAGAGGGCAGTGCATACCGCAGGAAGCCTGCAGTAGTCCTTAGCACAGGACTAGAGTGCAGTATTTGATCAACTAGAAATTTTCACAGTATGCATTTATTACTAAAAAGCTATTACATTGACTTTTATATTTGTCAAAAGGATTTGTGTGATTCAAATAGGCTTGTTCTCATCTGCTGCTTATTTGGATTTGCCTAAAGATAATAAACAGCAGTGTAGAATACCATGAGTATGTTGACACTGCTCTCCCTGTTTACAGTGGCACAGGCAGTGGATGTGTAATGCTTGCTGAGCTGCCTAGGCCTAGCTGTGGAAACCCTTTCCATACTGGTCACCACTCCCTGGATCAGTTCAGGCGATGTCTGATGTGAAACCCCCACAGAATTTCACCATGAATGGGAACCCCCCTCCCCCCGAGTTCAAGAACCCCAAAAAACCTGGGCGCCTCACCAATCAGTTGCAGTATCTAGAAAAAGTGGTGATTAAGTCCCTGTGGAGACACCACTTCTCCTGGCCTTTCAGGCAGCCTGTGGACGCAGTCAGACTCAATTTGCCAGTAAGTCCCACAGTGCTCTTTTTATTTATTTATTTTTTATTAACTTTACTACTTTTTTTTTTTTAAGCTGTTTTATTGACTACACAGTTTGTAAGTACAAATCTTAAATAACCTCTGTTTTAAAATGTTCTTGCTTATTTAATTTAGGATTATTATGCAATCATCAAGAACCCAATGGACTTGAGTACCATTAAAAAGCGTCTTGAGAACAATTACTACTGGAAGGCAATGGAGTGTGTAGAAGACTTCAACACCATGTTCACAAACTGTTACGTGTACAATCGGGTGAGGACCTTGGTCTTGTTTTGTGTAAAGTTGCTTTAAGTTGAAGAATTGATTTTCAACATTTGGTCTCAGACATTTTTGTATGTGTGGTTCCAGCCAGGAGATGATATTGTTAAAATGGCTCAAATGCTTGAGAAGCTTTTTTTGGAGAAGGTGGCAGAGATGCCTCAGGATGAGTTTGAGATCTCTGCTGTGACAAATAAAGCTCCTCTGAAAGGAGGAAGGAAGTCTACAACAGGTATTCTCACCCTAAAACCTTTCTAATTAAATAGATTAATGCCAAATTACTATACGTTTCAGGTTTTTGCGTTTTGGTAATAAAGTTTGCATTTGCATGTTTCTGCAGTGTTAAAGATGAGGCCGCAGTCTCCTGTGTCTGAGGTGGTTTTCCAGCAAACGGTGACTGTCATCCCTCCAGATGCTCTTCACACAATTCCCTCCACTCCCTTGTCTGCACAACTCACAGCCAAAGTCAGTTCCACTCAAACCACCTGCACTTTTAACACATGTCTCAGTAGTATCATAAATGTCCCATACCTTACCCATACCTTACCATACCTTAAGTGAATTCCTAGAAGATGGGCATTGTTACTCATTGTAAGCCTCAAAATGAACACCTGGGCCCTCATTTATCAACAGTGCATAGAAAAGGTTCTATATTTTGTCCTACGAATTAAATTTAGAATGTGCCGAAGTACAAGAAAATCCGTATTTTTGATGAAATCTGAGAGATGTCTGTCCCTCCGTAGACAGCTATGCAGCTACCACTTTTACACTTTAAAAAGTTCATAAAGAGATCAGAAAAGTAATCCATAGGAATCATGCAGTTTAGTAAAAATGTTCTAAAGAGACTCGATCACTTTATATGATGAATAAAAACTTCTTTTGGAAGCTCAGTAGTGCTACGTAACACGAGAATGAGAATGGGGGTGGATATTGTATATAATTTGCAGCCGCTATCAATATGTGGGGTGTTGAAAACGCTTTTGAATGCACACACGCTTTTCACTTTCGAATTCGCAATCATGCATACTTTGTGTATAGGGAGCGGCACCTGAACTCACATTTTACAAGATGAGGTGTCCATGACGCACAGGATCTGTTGTGCACTAAATCCTCCACCAGTGTCTTCTCAGTCATCTCTCTTACGCTTGTCATGTGATGAGTAGGGCTGGGACAATACATCGAATCTCGAATCGCAATACAAAGAATCTGGAGCGATTCTAATATTTTCCGATGTATCGCGATTCTCTATAATCGATTCTGAGCTTAGTTTTTAAACAGCAGATGGCACTACTATACGTGCTTTAGAAACACTCGTACACTGTCTGCTTCCATTTCCTTTACACACCACTTAAACCAAAAATAATCATTTATAAAGTATATACATGCAAGTATATTTAACCACTTGCATGACTCCGCTGACAAATTTTGTACATTTTAAATTTAAATGCATAAATCTGGTGCATTCTGAGAGCAAAATTTAAGTGATTAGATCAATGAAGAAATTTGTTCTCTTGTAAACAATTTCGTGCTCTAATAGTAATTTATTTATTGGTGATGGTAGGGCACATTAGTCACGTACACAACATATAGTAGGTCAAACATGTAGAGTATACATTTAAACCATTAAAAATGCGTAGCAAAAGAGGTTACCTTTGTTGATTTAATTTATTTCTAGAATAATTAGTGGGGGCCTGTATCTATACATCTGTATTTGTGGAACTAATGGTCACTCTTTGATTTGTTAAACACAATCCAGAATGCATTAAACACATTACTTCATTATAGAGAGAAATAACAAATGAATAAAAATATATAATCATATGCTGACCAAAAAATAAATAAATAATATCTAGGTGACTATAAATCAGCAGCAAAAAGTATGTTAGCCTAATTCTTGAAGAGAACTGCACAGTAATTTTATAAAATCTAAATATATTAATAAAAAGTTTAAAATTACTGTTTGTATTCTTATGAAATGAGAACTATTTGAGATATGAATGTAAAGACATATGTATTTATAATAATCTAAGATTTGTATTGTGCAGCTTTTTATTGGGGCAACAAGATAAGATAGATATGACAAAACAAAATAAGCTATTAATAATCTTTCAGTGTGCAAAACCATGATAATATGAAACGCTTCAAAACAGCAGCACAAACCGCTTATGCGCATCCCAGGTGCAGAATGATGTGCTTGAAGCAATATGGAGTCACAGAGTGCAGTTGCGCTGTGCATTTAAAAGTTCACGGCACAAAGAGAATCCCTGTGTATATCTACATCTAACTAATCTAACTACATCTTATTAATCATGTTTCTTTTCACTTTTAAATTCCAGTTATTTTGCGTGTGACGCCATTTCATAGTCCTTGTGTTGTGCGATCTAACAGACACCCTGTAGCCAGTATGATGACATAGTTTAGAAACAGAAATAAACTCCAGCAAGATAGTAATTTTATGCAAATCCACAGCCTTTTATCTACATATCATGTATTATAATGGGAATGTATCATATTGGAGAGTTTTACCATGCTGACTGTCGTTACCGAAGGCGACGCACTGTTTGAGTGCTGAACAGTGAATGATTGACAGCTGCAGCAGAGGGAAGACGAGTTTCCTTTAATTTAATGATGTACATATTATTCTGTCCCTCACATGAAGCTATGGAATGGCTTCATGAAAACTTAATTGGTGCTAGTCTATTTCTTTTGCTCTGACTCCCATTTTTGCCATATAAAAGTGCAATTATCAATCGGTTATTTAAATATCGCGACAGGCCTATTTTGAGACTGTGGCGGGACAGATTAGAATGTGGTGGGCTGCCACAGTCTAGTTAAAATATGGGAAACACTGATTGCAGCTTCCGTTGTCCAACTGAACTAAATGGTTTTTCATTTCTATAGAAAGGCAAAACTTCATTGGGGGCTGTGCTGCGGTGGCCCAGTAATCGGTGTACGGCCAAAGGGATTTATTCTAAGTTAAGAACACTGCTCCAAACCTGCTTAAAACACCTCGATCAAAGTCCAGATATTACTTCCACAAATGTCTGCGTCACACTGTGAAATATTAACATAATGCCCACCCAAAGGCATATGCAAAGAAGGTGACGTTTCAGTGAATTGGCGTCATGTTGCGGAGAATGCGTTTTTGGATGCTGAAGCAAAACCATTTTTGTTTGGATATTCAAAAAAAGGACAAATTTCGGATTCAGAGATGACATTTATTTATAAAGCTTTTCCTGAGCAGCACAACCCAAAAGTTTGCATTACAAGCACATTACAGCAAATTTTACAGAGGACAGCTTCCTGAACCTAGAAGAGCACAATGCCAGCTATACTAAGGCTACTTGCCACTGTGAAATGTTCTGCTCAAGTTCCGATCGAACGGCTTGATAATCCACATTTTCAGAATACGACTCGTGCTTGAACTGCGACGGCAAAACGGACAACATTTACTGTTTTTACAATTGCTTAAAGCCTTGGAAGCTGAAGCTCACGACGGTAAGGGGCGTTACATTTCTGACACACAGTTGAGGTGTTTGACCAATCACAATGCACTGGTTCTTCTGGCCAATCAGCTTTTTAGAAGGAGAGGCTTTGTAGAAATCAGTGTGCTTCAGTCAGAGGAGCTGGAATGTACAGTAATTAAAAAAGAATTGTTTTTTGAACACTTAAAACATGTTAACCTATCCTATTACACCCAATAAAGAAAATAGTAAACTTTTAAAATGGCTTCTTATGACCCTTTTAACATTACAATGAGGTTAGGAGCAAATTTGTGTACGCATGTTAGGAATTGGGCAGAAATTTGTTCTCCTATGTGTATAAATATGAATAATCCACACATTTATTAGTGAATGAGACCCAGTGTTTGGCAAGGATTAAATGCCGTAGTCTTGCCTCTTTGACTCAGATGAGGGCTACTTTGTTGTATCGCTGTGAAGTCACTTGGTATGTTACAATTATGAAAGTAAAATATGCTAAAGGTGGAATAGTAGGATCCATAGCATTAGTTGTTTTAACCGTAATCCACATCCATCTATAAATAAATGGTCTCATTTTCTTTCAGTTGAAAAATGGCGTGAAAAGAAAAGCGGACACTACAACCCCTTCTGCCTCTTCCATCAACAGCTGTGAGTCATCCCCTTGTGTAACAGAACCAAAAGTCCTAAAGTTATTCTCCAGGCGAGGCAGCGGCCGACCCATCAAACCTCCCTGTAAAGACCTTCCTGAATCACCACCACAGCATCAGGTGGGCAGAAGGACCAAACTCTCTGAGAGACTCAAATACTGCAGTGCCATCCTAAAAGAGATGTTTGCCAAAAAGCATTCTGCTTATGCCTGGCCCTTTTATAAGCCTGTGGATGCTAAGGCACTGGGCCTTGATGATTATCATGAAATCATTCACCAACCCATGGATATGGGTACCATAAAAGTGAGTACCAGTATTGTGTTAATATTACTGGAAAATATTTGCTCATTATTATTTAGCCATGTAATTGGCATATTTTTTTTCTAACAGAAAAAGATGGAAACTCGTGAGTACACGGATGCATTGCAGTTTGCTGCAGATATGCGACTCATGTTCTCAAACTGCTACAAATACAATCCACCAGGCCATGAGGTAGTGGGAATGGCAAGGAAACTCCAGGTGTGTCTTTTGGTGGTTAAATCATTCTTTAAAACCTTTGCTTGTCTTATTTTCCTATTTCCTTTTATAAATGCAATATCTGCATATTGCTCTCAGGAAATTAAATCTTTCCTCACAGGCTGAATGTTGGTATTTTTTTTTCCCCCCAGGATGTTTTTGAGTTTCGCTTCTCTAAGATTCCTGAAGAGCCGAGGAATGCAGCCCCAACCTCGAGTCAGAACAGAGTAAGGAAGGGGAGAGCGCACAGTCCGTCCAGCTCTGAGAGCAGTGACAGCGAATCCTCTCCATCAGAAGACTCCTCAGACACAGAGGAGGATGAAGAGGAGAGAGCGCAGAGGCTCGCCAGCTTGGAAGAACAGGTAAGACTTGCTTTTCCAAAACAGTTCATCATAGGCATGCTCCCAATGTGACGACTCTTGCAAAAGGTATGTATCAACATTATGCTGCCTCCGTCAACAAATTCTATGGCAGCATGGAATGTATCCTTGTTGGACTGCACCCTAATAGTGGAGTAGATAATAGAGAAGAGGCTTAGTCGACCTGTTAGTCGCAGAAAAAATAAAACTCCACAGGAAGTGGCAAAGTCACGCACTCCGTGAGGTACGGATCATTATCTGTGGTAATTACAGTATGTCAGGCGGGAAATCCAAACGTTTGCCTATCATCCATTGACCTCACCTATGGCTTATCATTTATAACATGTAAGTAGTACAGGGCTCCAGACTGCAACCAAAGGATCGCATTTGGTTGCCCAACACCAAATGGCAAACGAAATGAAAGCGTAATGAAACCTCACTAATGGTGGCTTACAAAGAAATCTCTAGTGTAAATTTTGATCATGGCTTGTCTTTAAAAACAAGACAATTTGACGGTGAAAATACAAAAATACCACTGTATGAGTGTGTGTGTATATATGTATATATTAGTTAAGCAATATCGCATGAGTGGTGTTTTTGTTCCGAATAGCACGAGTGAAAACGTGATGCTGATTTTATACAACAGTTCAATAAATAAGTTAACTCTGTTGTTTTAGACAAATTGTCTTTGTTACCTATAAAGCCATAGCAGAACATCTCTGAGCAACACAGCAGTGTTTCTGAATGAATCTGCGTTTTAAATAAATAAATCGGGTGAACCAGTGATTCAATGGCCCAGTCATAAAGAGAGCCATTTACTTAATTCCTGAATGAATCAGCCATTTGAATTAATGGAATAAATGACTTGCTCATTTAGACATTTACCACCACCTACTGGCAGTTTTAGTTTCTTGAGTATTATTTCATTCAAGGGCACAGAATATGCCCTTTTTTTTTTTTTTACTTTTTTTTACAAGATTTAAAATAAGTCTCTGATGTCCCCAGAGTGTGTATGTGAAGTTTTAGCTCAAAATACCCCACGATCATTTTTTTTATAGTATGTTAAATTTGCCACTTTGCTTAATAAACTGGTAAACTTTATATTCGTAAATCAGCTCTGAACTATAATAGTGTTCTCACCTTCATTACTGCCATATCCAGTATCACTCTAGAGACTAAAAGCTGGATCACAAACAGTTGGTAGTGATCCATCCTTAAGTAACAACTTTTTAGCAACCTGTGTTTTGTATTGTCCCTTTGTATTGACATTCATTCACAAAGCAGTCTGGTGTAAAATGATTAATAAATTCTATGGTGAAACAAATATTTCTTTCTATAGCTACTTCTTGTAATGTGTTTATTTTTATATATATATATATATATATATATATATATATATATATATATATATATATATATATATATATATATATATATATATATATATATATATATATATATATATATATATATATATCTTACTTTTACATTTAGTCATTTAGCCGACGCTTTTCTCCAAAGCGACTTACAAATGAAAATAGCAATCGAATCAACATGAGTACAGTAGTATGCGAGTGCTGTGTCAAGTCAGTTTCATCAGTAAAGTGCTCGTAGCAAAGGTGGGGTTTTTTTGTTTGTTTTTTTAATATAAATATATATGCAAATAGATGGAAAAAGAATAGAAAGTTGAAAAAGAGTAAAATATAAATAAAAAGTGCTATATTACTGGGTCAAGTGTTAATGAAAAATGTCTTTAGCAGTTTTTTGAAAATCAGTGTGGTAGGTCATTCCTCCAACCAGGAACAGACCAGGAGAAGGTCCGTGAGAGTGATTTTGTGCCCCTTTGGGATGGCACCACAAGACGGCGTTCACTTGCAGAACGCAAGTTTCTGGAGGGCACATAAGTCTGAAGTAGTGAGTTTAGGTATAGTGGTGCAGAGCCAGTGGATGTTCTGTAGGCAAACATCAGAGCCTTGAATTGGATGCGAGCAGCTTTTGACAGCCATTGCAAACTGATGAAGAGAGGTGTGACGTGCTCTCTTCGGTTTGTTAAAGACCAGTCTTGCTGCAGCATATAAAGTACACCCCCTTTGAAAAGTAACATTTTAAACAGTATCTCAATGAACACAAAAACAATTTCCAAAATGTTGACAAGACTTAAGTTTTATATAACATCTGTTTAACTTATAACATGAAAATAAGGAGAATAATATAACTTGTAGAACAAAATTTTCAGTTTTACTCAAATTAGGGTGATGCAAAAATGAGTACACCCCACTGAAAGTCTCTAGAGCAAAGCTAAATTTTAGACTAGAAATGTCAAATTTAACAAGAATTCAACCACAGGTGAGTCTAATTATTCATTACACAGGTCGTCAAACCCTGCTGAAATCTAGTCTTATGCCAATGTGAGCATTCCAAATCAGTCAGTTATGAAGTTTTATGAGGGTTTGGATGCTGCCAATTTGTACAGTAGGCAGTGAGAAGTAGCTTGCAGGGTTTTGAACTATAGACTCAGCGTAATTATTCTTAATTCAATTTCTGTTTTTTCTTTCCAGCTGAAAGCAGTACGAGAGCAGCTGCAGTTACTGACCCAAACACCACTCTTAAAACCAAAGAAAAGGGAAAAGTCCAAGAAGAAGAAGAGGAAGAAAGAGAGAGAGTCCAGTAAGCGAAAAGGTGAAGAAATAAAGAAATCTGCAAAAATACAGAAAAGGTCAAACAGCAGCAAGTCATCAGGGTAAGAAAAAGTTTGTGTGTGTGTTGGTGTGCATACCATCCCTGGCCACACTAAAAAAAAAAAACAAAAAAAACAAAAAACATTTTTTACAATGGCACCTTATTCTTGGGGAAATAAAAATTGTCAACTCTGTTCTCAGGCGGAAGGAGAGTAGAGCATGTGACTCTGAAGAAGAGATGAACACTTTACCCATGTCTTATGAGGAGAAACGGCAACTAAGTCTAGACATTAACAAGCTTCCTGGGGACAAGCTTGGCAAAGTAGTGAACATCATCAAGGCGCGAGAACCCCTGCTCAGGGACACAGACCCTGAGGAGATCGAGATCGACTTTGAGACTCTTAAACCTTCAACTCTTCGAGCTCTTGAGTGCTACGTTGTAACTTGCCTTCGAAAGAAACCAAAAGAAACCGACAGTGAGTAATATTCAGTCATTATTAATAACTTTTCATGCTGGAACATATATGGAAAGCTGTAAATTAAATTATGTGAGTAGTACTAAAACCCTGTTCACAGCACGTGTGATATGACTAAATGACATGAAAATATAAAATGTATGTGCCAAGTCATGGAAAATTCATCATTATAAGAAAAAAAAAAAAAAGAATAACCACAGATTATCGTAGTACAATGTTTTGGCCTCCATGTAGCCTGAATTTGCTTAACAAATTGCTTCCAACAAGAGGTATTTTTCTGTACAAAACTGACATACTCCAGATACCTTTTTTGTATTGTAAAACAGGGTTGCCTGTAACCTTGTCTTTTCAATTAATGAGAAGGAAAACAAATTATATATAACTTATTTATTTTCCTTCTCATTAATTTAAAAGACAAGGTTACAGGCAACCCAGTTTTACAATTTTGTAGAGCAGTAGTGCCTCATGTTCTTCATTTTTAATTTGGTGGTACTTAAACTCCTGTATTGTATTTGTCTTGTAATTTATGTGTAAAGGGAGAAACTTTAGCTTAAATTTATGGGTAATCTGTTTACATTTTTAGAAAATAAGTCACAAAAGAAGTCTAAAATCAAGGAAATAGATAAAGAGATGCAACACACAACTGGAGAACCAAACTCCAATAAAAAGGCCAAAAGTGAGTGTGCGTATATATTTATCCCTTTAAAATAAGTGTAATTGTATAGATGCAATATAAACATGTATGGTGTTTTTGTTTTCTTTCTTTTTTTTTTTTTTTTTTTTTTTTTTTTTTTTTTTTTGCAGTTGAAATGGAAGGGGAGTTGAAAGACATGACCCGTCCGTCTCGTCTGAGTGACAGCAGCAGCAGCTCGTCCAGCTCTGACAGCAGTAGTAGTGACTCTAGCTCCTCTGATAGCTGTGACTCTGATTCAGGTTAGCTGCTTCACACCTACCCACCAACCCTTTTATTCACTCACTGTCTCTCAGGCCAGTCTGTGCCCCCCAGCTAACTATCTGGCAACTGATGCAGAAAACAAACCAAAATTTGTAAAGCTTACTTGGACATCCCCAGTGTTATAAGCTCTTAAAGTTATTTTACTACTGGACAACAAAACACTTGAAACGTTACGCAGTTCAGAATTTCTCATTTTTAAAAAAAAAAAAATGGTGTATGTTCCTTTTTTGTTGTTTTCACTACTTGTCCCATCTCTCTCTTTTTCTTTTTTTTTTTTAATAAAAATTGTGCACTTTTGACTCCAAAAAACTAAAATTATTAGTCTTGTAAGGGGTCTCACTTTTTTTTTTTTTCTCTTTTGGGTGCTATTATTTATTGTTTTTCCTGTGTTTGATATTTTGTTCTTGTTTTCATCACAATCACTTATTTATGTTGGTGCTGTAGTTTAAGACAAGCTTCAGACCTGTTGGCTCTTGGTGTGGGGTTTTTCTGAAGTCCCCCACCATTTAGGTTAAAAAATACTCTGTGGTAAGGGCTTAGAAGAGAGACCAGTTTTTAATTCAGACCTTCATCAAACACAACTGAGAGCACAGTAGTTTGTGCCGTGCTATTGACCCTGCTAAGAGTTACACCTGGTCTGTTTTAAACTACTGCACTCATTCATTACTATGTGATTCTCCTCTTCCATTGCTTTGTAATTTTACCTTTTGTACTTGTGTGATAGGTTATGCAGAGATGTATATGTAATGATGATCTACAATAGATTGTAAAAGCATACGTTAATATGTTGTATGTGAGGTACTTGGATTGTAAACTATAATTGAAACATGGAAGCTAGGACCAAAACAAGCTTGTCATATGTGGCAACCACTTGTCCTGCTTTATATCTATTGCATATTTTGTAGATGTGTGCATTTTATTTACCTAAACAGGTATACAGCTTACCCATTGAGCTTGGTGTTTGACACCCAGAGATTTGAATAAAACAAATTTTCATAGACAACTGTTGTATATTAAGATTAGTGTTGTGTTTTCTTCCCCCTCCCCTACCTTTTTGTCATTTCATTTTTTTTTTTTTTTTTTTCCACTTTTACTCGTCACAAAACACTTTCACAAATTGTGCACATTTTACTTGAAAATACCCAAATCCTACTTGAAACAAAAACTTTTATTATTTCTTTTTATTAGTAATTGACATTTGAAACTTAAAATGCATACACAGTTCATTTTTTTTTATTAGTGGAGCTCAAGCAAGCTGGGTAAATCAGCAGAAATGCCCATGGGATGGGGTTGGCCTTTCCCGCAGCCATGACTGAAGTGAAATGACCTCAGTGTGCATTGTGCGTGTCTTACAGAACAGAAAACTAAGAGGAAGCAAAGCAAAGCCCCTGGCCATGCCAACAAAAATAAAAACAAGGTAAAAAGCACACAAGCCAATAAGAGACAACAACCATTATTAAATGGCCTACTCCCACTCCTTTAATCTTTAATGATGGCACATGGAGCGTTTCACTTCATGTAGTGCCAGATTTTTCCTGAGTGAAATATTGCCCCATTGTCCCCCTCCCCAAACAGGCAATGCGGCAGGCCGTTGCTGAGGTTGAGGACTCTTTTTCTGCCTCAGTCGTGACGAGCCAGTCTCGCCTAACGTCACTAGTCTCAGAGGCAGACTCCAAAGACCTGTTTGTGTCACAGCAAGCAAAGCATCCTGCCGAGGACACCATCACTGCAATCCCAGGTTAGGCTCGGTGCCATTGTTCATACTTCTGTTCAAACTAATGTGTTTTCTGTGGCCACATTGTACAAAAAGAATGAAATGACCTCCAAAAATGAAAACGGTTTCTTTTTTATGCCTCGTCTAAATCTAAAATTTGTATTTGATGAATCAGTGCTGCAGACATCCATCTGGTCTCCAGTTTAACACCTTTCTGTCCATCCATCTCCTTCCACGACAGCCTTACACAGCCGGCTGCCTCCTCAGCCATCCAGACCTTGTGGCAAAACTGCCCCGCTACCTCGTAAAACCTGGACTGCCCCCTTACCGCTCAGCCCACCTCCAGACCAGGCCCTCAGCCCTTTACGCAACACTTCCGCCTCCTCCCCCTGTAAAGAAAACACAACCACCTCACCCAAATGTTCCCACGTTTCAGTCACCCCACACCCACCCACCTCAGTCCTAGCTGACCCATTGTTCCCCTGTAGTCCCTCGCTCGATCCCCTTGACCCGCAGGTATCTCAGGTTGGCCCCCCATCACCTGCTGCTGCAGAGAAGGCGCCACATAAGTCTGAGCAGGAAGGTAAGAGGTCGCTTGATGTGTCGACTCCAACTCCCGCCGGCCTCCGTCCCTCACTCTCTCCCCTCGCTCTGTTAACGTTGTGCATCTGCAACTTTCCCCTTCCATTGTAGGTTAGCATTGTATGTTCGTCCTTAACTGGTGGTTTGTCCTCGAGTTTTGTCGATTTTTAATTTCTCTCCCTAGCTGCATGTCATTGCTGTCCCCGCTTGAATGTATGTATAAAACAAGATACCATTCAAGGTAACCCCCCCTCCCATCTCTTTTTCTCTTTTTCTCAATCTTGCAGGTATCCCTTCTCTTCTGTCACCATTGACTTCACCTCCTGCAGCCATGCCTGTCACAGGATCCCAGCCTACCTCCAGCTCTCAGTTCGAGGTAATTCTCTTTCTGCTAAATACATCCATATGGAGAGAAACTATTTTGTACAGTTTAGCTCATTCATTTAGTTAAATTAGGTTGTTGTCATTAAAGGAAAAGGGAGGTAGTAGTTGTTGCAGATACTTTCTTAAAGGTACGCTACGCAACTTTTGGTGGTAATTGCATGAATTGGGCTTTGGCTCAGCTCTTCAGTGCCAATTATAAAGGTTTGTCATATGTGGTTTCCAGGAAACATTTTATGAAAGCAAATGTAAAAACTTGTGCCCTTCTAAAAGAAAAGACGTGAGGAAAACTTGCAGATGTCTTGAGCAGTTAACTGCCTTTCACTGTTATTTTGCTTTCTTGAAAACGGTTTCCAATAATTAATGTTAAAGACAATGTCACCAAGTCAGTGAAGTCACCATTATTTATATAGCGCTTTTTACAATGTAGATTGTGTCAAAGCAGCTTTACAGTGATAACTGGTACATTATTTTGGCTGCACAGCAGCTCTTAAGGAATAGTGTCAATGCAGGTAGATCAAAGCACTGTTGAATATCAAATGTCAATTGTCAAGTGTCCCCAACTAAGCAAGCCAAAGGCGACAGCGGCAAGGAACCCAAACTCCAACAGGTGACATCAGGTGGCAAACGGGTGTTAAAATGGAGAAAAAACCTTGGGAGAAACCAGGCTTAGTCGGGGGGCCAGTTCTCCTCTGGCGAACAGTGCTTTGTTACGACTCAGGTTGCTATCATAAGTCAGATACGATCGCAACATTCAAAGTATTTAATTCAGTTCCATCCAGTTGAGGATCGTATTCATCACACCGGTATGGACGGTTGTTGAGGAGATGTGCCACTGGTTGTCATGTTGATGAGGCCTTCATAGTGGATGATCTAGTTGACTCAATCTCTGCTGATACTTCAGGGCTGTGTTGTGGTTGTGTCATGGCGCAGGTCCTCGATCTTACCCGGATACGGCCCGGATCCGGCTGACTACGGTAAACCTCGGGATAAACAGAAAGACTAATATTAGCGTAGATGCCATTCTTCTTCTGATGTAACGAGTACATCTGGTGTTATTGGAAGTGTTCCTGGTTCCGGCTGACCTAATTTATGCAGCCTAATAATCCTTTAACGGATTTGAAAAAATAAATTGATAATGTGTTATGTGTATGCCAGGTTAAAGAGATGTGTTTTTAGTTTAGATTTAAACTGACAGAGTGTGTCTGGAACAATCTTCCTAGCATTGTTCGGGAAGCAGAGTTTAGGTGCCAAATAGGAGAAGGATCTACCACCTGCAGTTGATTTTGATATTCTAGGTATTATTAGCTGGCCTGAATTCTGAGATCGTAATAGACGCGAAGGACTATAATGCATTGAGCTCGCTCAGGTACTGGGGAGCTAAACCATTTAGTGCTTTGTAGGTAATTAGCAAGATTTTAAAATCTATACGATGTTTAACAGGAAGCCAATGCAGTGTTGACAGAACCGGGCTAATATGGTCATACTTCCTAGTTCTAGTAAGAACTCTAGCTGCTGCATTTTGTACGAGCTGTAGTTTATTTATCAGGCGAGCAGAACAACCACCTAGTAGAGCGTTACAGTAATCTAGCCTTGAGGGCATGAACGCATGAACTAACTGTTCCGCATTTGTCATCGAGAGCATATGTCGTAATTTAGATATATTTTTAAGATGGAAGAATGCGGTTTTACAGATGCTAGAAACATGGCCTTCAAATGAAAGATTGGTATCAAAGAGCACACCCAGGTTCCTAACTGACGACGAAGACTTAACAGAGCAGCCATCAAGTGTTAGACAGTATTCTAGGTTATTACGTGAGGAAGTTTTTGGTCCAAAAATTAGAATATCTGTTTTTTCTGAATTTAGTAGTAGGAAATTACTGGTCATCCAATTTTTTATATCAGCTATGCATTCCGTTAATTTTGTGAATTGGTAAGTTTCGTCAGGGCGCGAAGAAATATAGAGCTGAGTATCATCAGCATAACAGTAAAAACCAACGCCATGCTTCCTGATGATATCTCCTAAGGGTAGCATGTACAGAATGAAAAGCAATGGTCCTAGTACTGAGCCTTGCGGTACTCCATATTCAACTTGTGATCGATATGACCTCTCTTCATTTACTTCTACAAACTGATAGCGGTCAGATAAGTATGATTTGAACCATGACAATGCAATTCCACTAATGCCAACATAATTTTCGAGTCTATTTAAAAGAATATTGTGATCAATAGTGTCAAATGCAGCACTAAGATCCAGTAACACTAATAGAGAGATACAACCACGATCTGATGATAAGAGCAAATCATTAGTAACTCTAATGAGAGCAGTTTCAGTACTATGGTATGGTCTAAATCCTGACTGGAAATCCTCATAGATACTATTTCTTTCTAAAAAGGAACATAGTTGTGGTGATACTGCCTTTTCAAGTATTTTTGACAGAAAAGTGAGATTTGAGATTGGCCTGTAATTGACTAATTCTCTAGGATCAAGTTGTGGTTTTTTTAATAAGAGGTTTAATAATAGCCAACTTAAAAGGTTTTTTTAGTAATTTCCTTAATCTTTTTTTAAACGCAAAAGAGCAACTGAGTCTAATGTGCTTGAAAAGACAGAGGCAATAGTTTCCGTTGCAACATCGAGGTCTTCTAAGCTGTCTGGCATGCTAAGGCGATGAAACTGATCAGGAAGATTATTTATAAAGCGTTCTTTAGTGGTAGAAGTGATGGTTCTACCAAATTTATGGCAGGGAGGCAGTTTAGCTGTTTTACCTAGTCTTGTGTATACTACATTTAGTCAATGATCTAAGATGTCGTCACTCTGCTGCAGAATTTCAACGGCATCAATATCAATTTCATATGACAATATTAGATCTAAGGTATGGTTACGACAATGAGTGGGTCCTGACACGTGTTGAGTTTAGACACCAATAGAGTTTAGAATATCTGCAAATGCCAATCCCAATGAGTCTTTCATTATCTACATGAATATTAAAGTCACCAACAACAAGTACTTTATTTGCTGCTAGTACTAACTCCGATAGAAAATCAGCAAATTCTTTGATAAAGTCTGTATGGTGTCCTGGTGGCCTGTATACAGTAGCCAACACAAATGTCAACTTGCATAATGTTACGTAAAGTACCATCACTTCGAAGGAATTATATTTGAGAGACTTTTGACTAATACTATAAATATTACTATAAATTACAGCAATACCTGCCCCTTTGCCTTTCTGACGAGGATTGTGTCGATAATCATAACCTTGAGGGCTAGACTCATTTAAAGTAATGTAATCGTCCGGTTTTAGCCAAGTTTCTGTCAAACACGGCATATCTAGATTATTGTCTGTGATAATATCATTTACAATAAGTGATTCTGATGAAAGGGATCTAATATTTAACAACCCAAGCTTTATCATTTGTTTATCATTACTATCTCTATTTTTTTTTATATGTTGAACATCAATTAAATTTTTACCATTAAATGGGTTTGGAAGTTTTGTTTTTACTAATTCGGGGTACAGACACAGTCTCTATGTGATATCTAGGTGTAAGAGTTTCTATGTGTTGGGAATTATTTGACTTCTGTAACGTGAGGCAGCTAGCAGACGGTCGGTTTAGCCGGTCAGTCTGCTTCCTGACCTGGGCCACAGTTTGTCATGTTTCAGCTCTAAGACTATGTGCCATATTACTAGAGAGAAGAGCAGCACCATCCCGAGAGGGATGAATACCATCTCTTTTCAACAGGTCAGGTCTGCCCCAAAAACTTTTCCAATTGTCTATAAAACCTATATTATTTTGCAATGTTGACATTTAACATAATGACTGCTATACAGGTGCTGGTCATATAATTAGAATATCAAAAAGTTGATTTATTTCACTAATTCCGTTCAAAAAGTGAAACTTGTATATTATATTCATTCATTACACACAGACTGATATATTTCAAATGTTACTTTTAATTTTGATGATTATAACTGACAACTAAGGAAAATCCCATATTCACTATCTCAGAAAATTAGAATATTGTGAAAAGGTTCAATATTGAAGACACCTGGTGCCCCACTCTAATCAGCTAATTAACTCAGAACACCTGCAAAGGCCTTTAAATGGTCTCTCAGTCTAGTTCTGTAGGCTACACAATCATGGGGAAGACTGCTGACTTGACAGTTGTCCAAAAAACAACCACTGACACCTTGCACAAAGAGGGCCAGACACAAAAGGTCATTGCAAAAGAGGCTGGCTGTTCACAGAGCTCTGTGTCCAAGCACCTTAATAGAGAGGCGAAGGGAAGGAAAAGATGTGGTAGAAAAAAAGTGTACAAGCAATAGGGATAACCGCACCCTGAAGAGGGTTGTGAAACAAAACCCATTCAAAAATGTGGGGGAGATTCACAAAAAGTGAACTGCAGCTGGAGTCAGTCCTTCAAGAACCACTACACACAGACGTATGCAAGACATGGGTTTCAGCTGTCGCATTCCTTGTGCCACTCTTAAACAACAGACAGCGTCTCGCCTGGGCTAAAGACAAAAAGGACTGGACTGCTGCTGAGTGGTCCAAAGTTCTCTGATGAAAGTAAATTTTGCATTTCCTTTGGAAATCAGGGTCCCAGAGTCTGGAGGAAGAGAGAAGAGGCACATAATCCACGTTGCTTGAGGTCCAGTGTAAAGTTTCCACAGTCAGTGATGGTTTGGGGTGCCATGTCATCTGCTGGTGTTGGTCCACTGTGTTTTCTGAGGTCCAAGGTCAATGCAGCCGTATACCAGGAAGTTTTAGAGCACTTCATGCTACCTTCTGCTGACCAACTTTATGGAGATGCAGATTTCATTTTCCAACAGGACTTGGCACCTGCACACAGTGCCAAAGCTACCAGTACCTGGTTTAAGGACCATGGTATCCCTGTTCATAATAAGCCAGCAAACTCGCCTGACCTTAACCCCTTAGAAAATCAATGGAGTATTGTGAAGAGGAAGATGCGATATGCCAGACCCAACAATGCAGAAGAGCTGAAGGCCACTATCAGAGCAACCTGGGCTCTTATAACACTTGAGCAGTGCCACAGACTGATCGACTCCATGCCACACCGCATTGCTGCAGTAATTCAGGCAAAAGGAGCCCCAACTAAGTATTGAGTACTGTACATGCTCATACTTTTAAGACCAATACAAAGAAAGGATTTTTAGAAATCTTGGCCAACTGAAGTGATATTCTAATTTTCTGAGATAATGAATTTGGGGTTTTCCTTAGTTGTCAGTTATAATCATCAAAATTAAAAGAAATAAACATTTGAAATATAGCAGTCTGTGTGTAATGAATGAATATAATATACAAGTTTCACTTTTTGAATGGAATTCGTGAAATAAAACTTTTTGATGATATTCTAATTATATGATCAGCACCTGTATATCTTGTCTGGTGAGCAAGAAAAAGGCCATTTCTGGCCAGTTGTCAGCACCTCTGAAAATCCCATCCAAATGTTGTACCATGTTTTTGTTTTCCTTGGCTACCATTCTGCTAAATATTGCTTGGTGAAATAACTAATTTATCAATAATTTTTTGTGTGTTTATTAAACTTTGCCAGTTACATAGTAACTGTTTAATTGACCCTTGATATATAGCAGTCATTACAAGCAATCTAACCAATCATAACACCGAATCCGCCATTTTGTCTGACAAAGCAGTCAGGAGTTAGAAGATTAACCTCGGTGGACTTGAAGTTGTAAAATGGTGTGTACTGACGTCTTGAAACAACATTCCTTCTCATGTTCATTCATGTTTATTTGATGCTATGAATTAACTAGAAGGAAGAGATGTTCATGAGCCGCTTGAGCTGAGGCACTACAACAAAACTGTCATGACACATTAAAGAACCACAAAACCTTTTTTATTGTTTGAATTTCTTAAATTACACAATTTGAAAGCTGGGACTTTGACAACACGTCGACAAACAAGACAGAGCAGGTTACTTATGATGTTAAACAGTGTCCTCTTTGCTCCGCGATGTATTTTTCGCTCTGTGTGCTGTGACAGCGCCATGGCTTGACGGACAAAGGGTCTTTTGCGAAGGGTCAATTAAAGCAATAAGCCCTCTGAATCCGTGGTTTACGGAGTTCAGAATGCTTCGTGTTGTTCAAATCACTGTAAACTACAGCTTATTTCTTTATCCATGTCACTACATAATATGTGACCAAGATGTGTCAGGGTATTTGTAATGTAATTGAGGAGTTGATTCGTCAGTCTTTTTTAATGATTTTCTTATGAATGTTGTTCTCAAGCTAGCTGACATTTATTGGGCCCATGAGGACTGGCTGATTATAACAGTTGTACGTGGTTTGATGAAGGGAAGGAGGTAGTGATTGCAATTGTGTGACTATTCAGAGTAATTGGTGTAGCTGAGAAAAGAAGTGGTCAAAGCATTGATTCTTGTTGTATCCCACAGTCAACAGTGGAGACTCTGACTTTGATAAAAAAATTACTTGGAAAAAATTGTCAAGAGCTGATGATAATTTGCAATTTGCACAGGTGCTGCACAGGTATCAAAAGAAACGGGCTATAATTTTTTTTTTTTTTTTTCATACTTTTTTGAGGGTTACATTTGAAATTCTCAAACAGTGCTGCACCATTATTTGAGCTACCACTGTTGCACAACAGTAAATTATTTGATCTATTTCTGGTATACCCACCCCTGAATGTGACCTGACAATAAGAATTTGTTTGGTCACAGTGTCCGTTAGGAGCTCACCTGTAGGGGTGGGAATCGCAGGGTACCTCCCGATACGATCATGACACATGGCTCACGATAACGATAATATCACGATACAGTGATTATCGATACATTGTTAGACAATCCTATGATACATCACATTATTTAACTAACTATGAAAACCAATGCCAGTCTCTTTATTAAAGTCCAAACTGTTAGAAAACAGCACAAAGTTTTTCAGTCTATAAATTAAACATTTGAATTAAATTAAACATTTTATGCTTATACTTTTTAAAAGCTTAAACATTTCTTTACATGTAAACTCACACATTTAGCCTAAGTTAACTGCTTTTATCAGCTTGTTTTATATAAACCTGGTACATTAAAAAAAAATTACCAACCTCTTTTGTTTAAACCTGGGAACATCTCAAGTGTTTACCAGCTTTCTTAAAATAACCCTGGAAATGTTGTCAAAGGTACTGACTTGGGTATATTAAAGTGTAAAAAATGTGAAAATGCCAGCATAGCCTAGCATTTTGAGTGCGGTTGAGTGGATTCTTAAACACCTCTGATTGGCCATTGTGTGTTCACATGTTCAACATATATGTCTGTGATTGGCTACAACGAACAACACAATGATCGACAATTGTAAATAGACATCTTTGACGCTCTTTACCGAACGCTTACAGATTCACACGGGAGCGTTTGAGAGCAGGCGTCTATCAGCAAAGCTTTAATATATCCACTGATAGACGAATCCGCTGATAGACCCCTGCTTTCAAACGCTGACACTGTATATCTCTAAGCGCTCTGTAAAGAATGTCAAATGTCTACGTTTGTCACATCAATTGTATCAAAGCCTAAGCGCATCCAGACTTTTACTCGCACTGCTGTCCGCCATCCCGTTAAAATCCTCTTTTTCTTAGGCTAGTTAACTTATGTTCACTTTTCCCTCATTCATGTGTTGAACGCCGCTTTGAAGTAGCAATGCTGGGAGCAGGGAAATCTGTTTAGAGTGCCTTATTTTATTTATTAAAATATCAATATTTGGCGCCAGTGTATCAATTCTCGTATTGCACAGAGAAGGACAACTATATAACCTATCTATTTTGTCCCACCCCTGTTTAAGTATGCAGTGCTAATCCAGAGTCTTATAGATCAACAGCTGTAAAAAATATTTTAAATTTGATTCTAACAATATCACTACTCTGTTATCGTTATGAACTTTATTTGTAACGTAAGAGTGGATGTGACCATTTGGAACTTGAATGTGCAAGGCTTCTGGTGTCATACGCTTGACATTTATTTTTAGCTGCACAAAACGGGTAGATGTAGTGCTTGAAATTGCAAACTCATTATTCTTATATTTATGTTGTCATAATTATAAAAACACTGGTTTGTAGCGCAAATAGTTTTACCATTTACTGCACTTTTGTTATTTTTCTAGATATTTGCTTATAGCTGCTAATGGAGTCTGACACATTCACAGCTTCAGCATAAGGTGGATAATTGTGGTTTGAACTTCCCTATTCTCATTAGAACAATCTGATTATGTTTGATATCACCATTTCTGGGTCCAAACACTCTTTCAGATCCCCAAAGCAAACAACAAACAGTACTAATATACACTCATGGTATGCTGTAGCACTATTGAAAAATCACATTCAACAACAAATGACTTTTTGTACGATCTTTCTCTCTGCAGCAAAGTAGATTGTTGTCACCTCTGCATGAGAGTCCATTAACCAATATGAGGGATGAGCAGGGCTGCCCAGAGACGCTGGAAGAGCCCTCTGTTCAGCTGCACAAAATGCACGGTCAGCACTTCTTCTGCTGTTTTCCTCTGGAGTCTTTCCCCTTTTCTTTTCCTCAATGGTATCTTCAAATGAGTGCTTTGTTACATTTTCTAGGTGCGACACTTGATGCCGGTGAACTATGCAAGTCTATTCAAGATGCCAAATCCATCCTGCCTAAAAAGGTACAGATGCTTTACGTGGGTACCAAGCAAAATATGCACTCAGTCCTTAGCGTAACCAGTTATCTATTCATGTGTGTTTAAGGATATTGTCCTAAAGCATGCTGACTCCTGGACAAGCCTGGGTAAGATGGCTACTCAAACTCCTTGCCCCATCAAATCGTCCAAGGAAAGTTTTCAGCAGTTTCGCAAAGTTGCCATGGAGAAAGAGGAACGAGAGAGAGCTCGTAAACTGCAGCTGGAGGCTGGTCGAGAAAAGAGCAGCACAGACAAAAGCGGGTATAAACAGAATCCTATTTTTCAGGCAACACTGTGTGTAACATTGTGTTATGTAAGTTTCGTTTTGGAGGAGTTTCAATCTCTGCCTGGCTGGCTGGAGACATGATTCCAGCTGACCACAGCTTCCCATGGCTCTGTTTCAAAACCTAGCGAGTTATTCCTATTATTAATTTACACTCGGATCCCCATAAGCCTACATGTGATTATTGTATGACCATTCTCGCTGAACTAGCTGACAGTGTGGCCTTTAATGATTTCTAGTCTGACGCAGCAGGTCCAAAAGACCAAGCTGGACTGCCAGCCTTCAAAGCCAGAAGTGGAGTCAGCAGAGCTGCCTCTGATGGCGGCCGTCTTGGATACCCCCAAAGCGCCTGAGCCCTGCTCTCTTCCACAGAGCTCTGTGGACAGAGAACGAGAGATGGCCCGCAGGAGAGAGCAGGAACGCCGCAGAAGAGAGGCTGTAAGTTCTTCACACACTAAGTATTTAGATATTCAATTAAAAATGTTAAATATTTAATGCATTTGAAAACATTTAATTCAGATAGTGCTTTGGATATTTAATGAATCAGATAATTGTAATTTATTGTTGTTTGTGCTGATTAAATAATGTTATGATTTTATTATTATTTAGGGCTGGGTAAAAAGAAATGGATTTCTCGATTCTCATTTTTATGAACCAATATTGATTCTTAAATCCCAAGTACCAAGTGACGCCCTGTATAGTTTATATCATTACTGATTTGTTTTTTTCCTTGAAGATTTGCCATGTACTGTATCTGATATATATCCAAATTAATCAATATCGAACGGATTGTGAAATTTTTATCTATACCCAGCCCTAATAATAAAATCACCACAAACATTGATACTATTATTGGTAGGGATGTAATGATTCACTCAACTCACGATTCAAAACGATTCACGATTCGATTTTCTTTTTTTTCCCTTTTTAAAACAAATTGAGATTTAAATTAGAAAGTGTCTTTTTATTATTTCTCAGACAAAATGCTTTGTGAAATTGAAATATCTTTATAACAAAACTAAACAAATTTAAAAACTGATCCTAAATCAAATGAATAAATAAATAGTACAAATGAAATAAATGTCTTCATATGAGTACATGAACAAGATGTTTATTACAGGCTGAACTATCTGTAGCTATTTAAAATTAGAGGCAACCACACCACTGCATTTTAATCACTATCCCAACAAAGATGCTGCATACATGCAGCATGAGCAGTTTTTAATTTAAATTAGGTTGTATACTTTTTAACATTTGAAGCAAAAACAGAATGTTCAGACTTTAGCTTTGTGAAATTATGCTACATAAAACTTCATGGCAGACGGGCTGCATGAGAACGCATATTCACTGTCTTGACAGCAGGTGGTGCTTATGGAACAGCAGCAATACAGCGCTTCCATGGTTACTGCTGTAAACAAAGCAGTGCTGTGCACTAAAACTACTTTAAAATGCATTGTACGGAAGTAAGATGAAAATAAAATGCCATCTAAACTTTTCTGAACCCAGTCAGCTCTCCTTAGCTATACATTCATATAAACCCCCGCCCCCAGATGTATCGCAATTCATTTAGCATCTCAACTGACTTGAATTGTCACGTTTTAATCGATTTTCAACCGGTTCCGAATGCATCGTTACATCCCTAATTATTGGTATTACTCTAATTAAGTTGTTTGTTATTATGATTAAAAACATGACACAGATTACTTGTTATTAATCATAATAAACAAAAATGTATCTTCAGGTGTTGTTGTGGTCTTAAAAACATTGTTTCTATTATTACTATATGATTAAAAGTTATGTTTATCACTGATTATCACTGAACAAATGTTATGCAATAATATTTGTGGTTATTGTTGTTATCAAATAATTAAGTTATGATTTATTGTTGGTATTAACTATTATAATGTTTTGGTGGTAGTAGTAGTAATAATAATGATGTTTTTGTTGTTATTAATGGTGCATGCTTTTCTTTTTAATGCTCTTTTTCTAGATGTCAGGAGTTATTGATATGACAATGCAGAGTGACATAATGGCGACCTTTGAGAAGAACTTGGACTGAAATATAAACAAATAAAAAATCTGCTTGTTTGTGTTGCGCTTCTGTTCGGTGAACAGTGTAGGCCGTCTTTTCCCTACCCTTACTTGCTCCATGAGTCCTGGTGACTGAAACGGGTCTTGGTCTTTTGACGGACAAAAAAATACTGCAATACAGCTGCATCACTTTACATTTGTACTAAATTAGCTCTTGTAAAAATAAGAATACTGTAGTGGACATTGTACAATGTTGTAAAACCAATATTTGCACCATTAACAGTGTTAAGTGTATATTCTTGAGTTTTTGATATTTTGATAAGTTTGATGCTTGCATCCAGAAATGCCTGCACTGAAACGCTGCTGATTGTCTGAGGCAGTTTTGAAAGAAAAACATGTCTTGACGTTTCACAACGGTTTTTGTTATTCTGTTTTTTTTTGTTTATAAAGAAGAATGTTTACTTCTCTTGATTATTATTGCAATCTGAATCTTTGACACATTCCATCAACTCTTCTGCTGTATGAATATTGCATAGCTGGTCGTCTTGCGCTAGCTGTTGTCAGAACTGTAAAGGATATTCCTGTGCAGGGCCCCATCCCTGTTTATCCTCTTAGCTGGTATTTCATATAATTGACTTAATGCAGCAATTTAAACAGAAAATGTGCTGGCTGCGTTAAACTTGTCCTGTTTAAATTATATAAATATATATAAAAAAATATTTCTGTAGTGTCAGAAATGTAAGCATGTGTGTGTATAAATATTTAGCATTTTGTTACTGAGGGGGGAGGGGGGGGACAACCTTCTGTTTTTTTTTTTTGTTTTTTTTTCTCCTCCAGGTGTCTGCCTTCAACAAATCAGACTTATTTAGAGGAGTTATTGCACTTCCTGTATTTCTATTTGTATCCACTTGGAAGTGCAGTGCCATATGTTTCTCTCTTGGAGATTATAGGCAGTTCTTTGTGCCTAAAGTTAGTGGGTTCTCCAGAGCCGTGTTGATTCCAAGGAGTGATCTGGTGATTGTACTGCACTGAAAACATGTTCAAGATCATTTCTCTGATTATAACTGTTGTGGCAGTTTTCATCACAAGCACTTTATTCATTACACCACCATGCTGAGGTGTCACATGCTAGTGAGGGAAAGACATTATTTCAAAAAAAAAAAAAAAAAAATCACATTCTAAAGTTAAATCAATAAAAAAGAAAAATAAGTATTTTCATTAAAATGTGTGTTGTGGTTATTTACAGTGACTGAGGTTGAAAAATATATTTGGGTTGTTCTTGTTGCCCAAAACATATTCATATCCTCAATATGCAATCGCTATACTGTTCAAGAGTATAGAAGATTAATATTACTATTCTGCAAGGAAACATGTATAAATGACAATAAAGACATTGTCATTAAAAAAAACGTATCAAATCAGTGGTGTTCCTCTGAACTTTTTATTCGTCAAACAATCCTGAAAAAAAATTCTTGCCGTTTCCAAATATTAAATCATCAAAACTGTTTTCAACATTTGCTAATAATAATAATAAATGTTCCCCGAGTACCAAACTAGCATATTAGAATGACTTCTGAAGGATCATGTGACTGAAGTCTGGCGTAATGGCTGCTGAAAATTCAGCTTTGTCATCCCAGGAATAAATTACATTTTATAATGTATTAAAATAGAAAACAGAGATATATATATATATATATAATTTTATTTTTTTTAACATATGAACATTGACCATCTATTGCCGTAACGTGAAAAGCAATTTATTGAGATTTTCCAAGGTTTTTATTTATTTTTTTTATCTGCTCTATTTTTATTTATTTATTTTTATATAATTTTTTGCTTTATCTAACACGTTCCAAACAAAAATATTTTTAGAGAATCGTTTGAACTTATAATCATTTCCTAGTATAGGCTACATAAACATTCTATTGTATAAAATCATAAAACTTGGTAGCCTATATGAAATTGCAAAATATGGCTTGTTTTAAATATCAAAACAGATCCAAGTATTTCACTGTGCAACTGTTAATCTTTGTTATTTTCCCATCGTATCAGGTTCCATCAAATAATCATCAAGCTATAATTATTCAAACGTACATATACGTCTTTCAGGTCCAAAACTTATTTGGACTTTCTTTGTCTTTAACGATAATTTATGTTTCCTAACTGCGAGTCAACAGCAGAACAGTAAGATTGTACAACTTTTTGTCCCTGCATCTTATTTAAAAACACCAAGTTTTTAAATCTCTACGTTATGAATGTCTAATATGCTCTAGGCGGAGCTTAAAGTCTCATTGGTCTCGATAAATCGTTATTTTAATGCATGAGGCACAGTATATTTTATTGTTGTATCCTAGGTAAAATACTAGGAAGATGTGTAACCCTCATTTACACTGTGAACGCGACTAAAACGAGATCTCTCATATGATTGACGAAGCTTCTGCTCATTGTTACCGAGAGCGTTCGCGAGAGTCCAGAACTCTGCGCGTGGACAGTCCATGAGCTCGCGCTTGAGCGTTAGGTGGGCCCAGGCAGCTGCATTGACTATTATGGGAGCCTTTTAGTTTTGTCATTGTAGATGGGGTGTAATGGTTTAGTCCGAGGTGCGAACACCTTTGGGATTGAGCATCTTTCGTAAGCGCGACTCTGTACCGTATACACAGGGATCCTCCCTGGTCAGGATGCGCTCGTGACGGTGCGACAGGGCTATTATGATGCACGTCGTTTTTGAAACACAGGCAGTTGAATAAACAAATCAGTAGACGCCGTGATCAACAAGCGTATTTCTGCAGTAATGTAAAGATGGCGAGACTGCTTCATAACTTGCTGTTGTTGACAGTCGCGCTGACGCTGAAGATCAGAGTTATGGGATACTGGTCTCTCATCTATGGATATTGCGCGCTATGCACGGGCGTAGCGCTGCTCAAACTTGGCTGGAATATCATCCTACGACCGTCAACAACCTTTCAGTGGACGGTTCGTGAGACACCCCCTGCGTGCCTGAATGACACGTCCTTGGGAACCCACTGTTATGTTAGAATCAAGGTAAGACATCTCGTCAGAGATTGGTTTAAGATGGATGCATGGCAGTATGAAAGAATGTTTACATAAACATAACTTTGCCCTTTGGTGCTTCTCAGAGGATTCTTTTTATTGCTCAAATGTCACTCTTGCTTAGCTCAGGAGTTCTCAGTTATATTTCTTTAAAATATTAACTTTATTGTCTCAGATGATATAAAATAAAAGAGACGGTTGTTGTGCAGTAAGACATATATATAAGGGGGGGGGGGGGGGGGGGGGGGTCATCTTCAAAGAATTTAATGACAGATATTTGTGTATTAAAATCATATTTTCAGGTTTGGTATCTTGCCAAACCTACAGTTTGAGACATTGTTGAGAACAATGTTGTATTTTTTGAGAATACGTGTAAAATTACTGGTTGTTTTTCTCAGAATTTGAACTCCTGAGTGAAAATTCTGACATAATATACTCACCCTCATGTTGTTCCAAACCTGTATGACTGTTGTCCATACAATGGAAGTCAATGGTAACCAAAAACATCTTCTTTTGTGTCCTGCAGAAGACAGTCATGCAGGTTTGGAATGCCATGAAAGTATAATGATAGAATTCTTTTTTTTTTTTTTCTTCTCATTTGTGATTTTTGTCCCCATGGGTTTTCTCCTGGAAGAAAGCAGTGACCATCAGTGAACATCAATTCAGCACCATTTTGGGTGGACAGCAGTGTGATCAGTTTCCCACAAAATGATTGCCTGAACTTTGCTGTCCATCCGAGTGGTGCTGAAAACATCTCCTCACAGAGCTTTGAACATAGCGTTCAAATGTGAGGTAATTTTGTGCACTTTTCTCTAAAACGTAGCATCCTTTGAAGTCTTAGACTTGAAAACAACCACTTTTACTGAGTATATGTAACCTTTTTGTATACAGCCCTTTCTAAGAAAACAATATTGTAAAACAGTCCCTGCAACTATGGGGAGTGGGGGATTTGATATAAAAACTATGGCATCAACTCATGATTTCTGTCTAAAATTAAAATAACAACTGACCTTAAATGTGACCCTGGACCACAAAACCAGTCATAAGGGTACGTTTTCTGAAATTGAGATTTATACATGATCTGAAAGCTGAATAAATAAGCTTTCCATTGATGTATGATTTTTAGGATAGGACAATATTTGGTCAAGATACAACTATTTGAAAATCTGGAATTGTAAAAAAAATCAAAATATTGATAAAATCACCTTTAAAGTTGTCCAAATTAAGTCCTTAGCAATGCATATCTACTCACAAAAATAGTCATAAATATTTTTACTGCAGAGTTAAAAAAAAAATAAAAATTACTTTATATATTTATCAGGTATTTTGTGAGGTGGGTTGTTTTCTGTATTTGAACAGGAACCGACAACTTGTTTGTATTCAAAAGAAAAATTTGCCATTGCAAACAAAGTGCTTTAAATAGCCACACAACCCGAGGATACTATCACATGCAATTTGAACCAGGCTGTCATTTAACAGGGTATGAATTTTCTCATAAATGTCAATGGAAGATATTGCTTTAATATTAGCTGAAGCCTGCAGACAAGTCTCCCTCTCTCCTTTTACATTTTATAGCTCTATCAAGCAGAGAGTGATGTGAGAATGGATTTTACATCAGGATGGACAGACCCGGTTGATTAAAGAAACTGGGCTGCTTTTATGATATCCTCCATGTACGGGGACAATAACTGCCTCTGTATGTCTCTGTATGGTTTTAGGAGTCTGGACTCAGATTTCACTATGTTGCTGCCGGGGAACGAGGAAAGCCACTTATGCTGTTTCTGCATGGATTCCCTGAGTTTTGGTGAGGCTCAAAACACACTCACACACACAAACACTTCTCTACTGGGATGCTGCCAGACACGGAAATATGTTGTTGTGGAATCAGTCCACATTATACATATGGACTCAGAGATAATTTCTGAGGCACAAACCTTCCCTTTCAACACATACTTCTCTCTTTTTAAGACACAATGTCTAAAAACACAGTACAGTGTGTCATTGTGTGTCATAATCATTTTTTGGTTTGTGTGTAGAGTTACTATTCAAAAACACAGCTTTTTTAATTAGTTTTGTGTTTAAATGAGTTAAAAGTGTTTACTTTTGCAAGAGATGTGTGATGTTTTGCATGTTGTGTGCGTGTTTTGTGTTTAGAGTTTAGAGTTTTGAGCCATAGTTTGAAAAATTGTATAAAATGGCCAATATATTGTATTACTGTTCTGGAATGTGATATGGAGTGTCGTGACATTCAGACTATCTTGGGACCAGTGAAGCTGTCGTTTTAGTGAGCTGCCAGACAGCAGAACTGCGATCAGGACAGGACTGTGCCTAATTAATGTGGCATGGCTCCTTTCTGCTTCATTGGTCAATCTACTGCTCCAGAATCAGTGATGAACTCTTGGACGAGTAGAGGAGACTTGAAGGATGCCCTTTTCTTCTGACTTCTGCTCCATTTTAGTTTGCTGCATTCAAAAAGTGCAAGTTAAAGATTTCCCTCACTGCTGAGCAATAGGGAAGTGTTGAGGTTAGAATAGGGTGTGTGTGTGTGTGTGTGTGTGTTTGTGTGTGTTTGCTAATTTAAAGCTCATCTATATTCTAACATATTTGAGAGCCTCTTCTGCACCTGACTCATCAGAATCCTTTCTCTCTCTCTCCCTCTTTAAGACACAATCACCAATTAGGGAGTGCTCCCAGTGTGACAGAGTGTACTAATATAATTCAGCAGAATCTTACATATGTCAAACTACTTTCAGGGTACTTTCACTACTTAAATTTGATTTGGAACAAGCCATTTAAGTTAAAGTGTGGCACAATCTGCCTCAGTGGATTTCAACACACATCATTTTAAGAAAAATGTAAAAGTCCCTCTTACCACAAGGTCTTTTACACAGAATTTGCAAGATCCTCTAAAATATAAAGGCAGCTATATTTACATTTATACTATGGAAATTTTAATGCACTTAAATATTTACTTCTCATTAGGTTTACACTGTATTTTTTTACCCATCATTAGAGACCTGTTACATGTACCGTTTAAAAGTTTGGATTCGGTCAAATTTGTAAAACCCTTTTTGAAAGAAGCCTCTTCTGCTCACCAAAGGCTGCATTTATTGGATCAAAAATACAGTAAAAACAGTAATATTGTGAAATATTATTACAATTAAAGTAACTGTAACTGCAAGATTGAATATATTTAAAATATTTAAAAACTGTAATATATTTCTGTGGTAGCAAATCTGAATTTTCAGCATTCATTACTCCAGTCTTCAGTGTCCCATGATCCTTCAGAAATAGTAATATGCTGATTTGGAGCTCAAGAAACATTTCTTATTATTATCAGTGTTAAAAATACTGGTTTCTTACGAATTCTTTGATGAACATAAAAGTGTTTTAATATTATTATTATTTGAAATAGAAATGTTTTTAAACATTAAACATTATAAAAGTCTTTACTGTCACTTTTGATCGATTTAGTGCATCCTTGTATAAAAAAGTTAATTTCTTTAAAAAAAATCTTTTTTAGACTTTTGAATGGAAGTGAATAAAACTGAAATATAAAACTATGACTTATGAATAACAAAAAGACAGAGAGAGAAGTAGAAACCTATTGATCGAAATTTAACAGCAAACTGTATTACTTGTGTAACCTTTAGAAATCATACTAAACATTTATCAAAAATTTACCCCTTGTTTTTCCAGGTTCTCTTGGCGTCACCAGCTGAGGGAATTTAAGAGCGAGTTCCGTGTTGTTGCCGTGGATATGCGAGGCTACGGGGAGTCTGACCTGCCCTCCTCCACTGAGAGCTACCGACTGGACTACCTTGTCACTGACATCAAGGACATTGTGGAGTATCTGGGTAAGAACAGACTGCCTCCATTATCTTAGCCCTATTTCCATTTCACATTCCAGCCTGTCTAGAGGTTTTGATAAGGCTGTTGTAGTGGTGAATGCTAATGTAGTACTCTTCCCAATAGTCTGTAATGTGAAGGTGACCCATTCACAGATGTCCTTGACTTTTTAGATGCATATTGTCAGTTTAGTCTGCTTAGATGTCTAGTTTTCAAATACACAGTTACTAGTTAAGCTACGTTACAGTGTGACTGAAGGACAAGGACAATTGTGGATGAACTGTATATCATGTCATAGTTAAATTCATCTGTCTGCTCACACAGTGGCATGTGTGTAAGTGGCTGGCGGTGTATTATGACAGGCCGCCAATGACACGTTATTAGGATTCATGATGATGTCTTGCTTCAGGGTCTCAGCTCCTTGATATTAAATCACTCTATTGCAGACGGTGGAAACTTCCACCCTGGCTCACAGCAATGGTGTCATTCATCCTTAGTCAGTCCTTGATATGACACTAAATGAACTGCAACGTGATATTTTTGCAAAAAAAAGAGGACTTATACATGAACCACAGTGTAAACAGTAGTTATATTGCAAAGTAAAACACAAGGCCCAATATAACATCATTGTTGTGTTATATATTGTTAAATAAAATTAATATTTGATATTAAATAGAAATAGCTCTGAGTTTAATTAATTGGCTTTCTGTGCCATATTTTATATGATTTCATTTATATTCTAATCCACACATCCATGCAGGGGGGCAGGATATTGTGGCTATGATTCAAGAATTTGTCCACAACAAATTACACAAACCGAATTTAAACATTTTTATTTTTTGGTTGAAAATTATGGCGAAAAAAAGTAATTAATGTTTTAATAATTTGTTACCTCATTTTAGGTCATTCGTGGCCACATTGCATTCATTCCCTCATTTTAATTTAGAAAAAAACATGACCATGTTTTAACTGAAACAAGGAAACAAATTAATAAAAAAGTGTCCATGAATTAATAAGTACACAAATTCTTAATGTTTTTTTTTCTTCACGTCATGTTGGGCTTTCAAATTAGAGGACAAACTTCTAGGTTGGAACTGTGGCCTAGTGGTTAAGACATTATGCTCTGGTGCTCATTTGGAAAATATGAGTTCGAGTTTGGCTTGTGTCATTTCCCAATTCCTATTAAAAAGTCATGGACGAATTCTTAATTCATGGCCACAAAATCTTGTTTTTTACACCTACATGTCATGTGTGGGGCTCTGTAGAAAATACATGAAATCATATAAAATATGCAACAGAAAGCCAATTAAGTAAACTTTGAAGTCAGAACAGTTTTTACTTTTTTTTTTTACTATTTAACAGTAAAATGCTTACGGTACGCATTTGGAAAATATGAGTTTGGTTTGAGTCATTTCCCGATCCTATTTCCCCTGTTTTCACTATCATTTCCTGTCTTGTCTCTCACTTTCCATATTAATTATGAGACATACATACACAACAAACACAAACATGTCAGCTTCCTCCTTCTGATCCTCTCCTCAGGATACAACAGATGTTTTCTCGTGGGGCATGACTGGGGTGGCATCATCGCATGGCTCTGTGCAATTCACTACCCTGAAATGGTGACTAAACTCATAGTGCTGAACAGTCCTCACCCCTGTGTGTTCACTGGTAAGAGCCCTATACATCTGACAAACAGACTTCCTGTTCAATCATGCCAGTTTCAGAGGCTCTGCTTTGTTTTTAGGGCTCATTAGTATGATCTGCATCATTCACAATGAAATATTGTGGTTAGGCCCAGGGAATCATGGGGCTTTGCCCTCCATCTGTCTTGTGCTCTCCAGCCTGGAGGAGGAGGTAATTACAGGCAGGCTTTTGGCAGAGACACGGGACCCTTTCATAATAATACCCAGTACCTGCCAAGAGTGACACGTACACGAATACACCTTTTGCATTTCTTGTTCTTTTGAAAATGATCTCCTCTAAATTGGGTGCATTCATTCTGTATTCAGTCTGTAATGCACATGTTATGAAGATTCAGTTTTCTTACAAAAACTGGATCTCATTACTGAAATCAAAAGGTATGTTGCCTAGAGACAACACTGTGGAAAAAAATATTCAAAGACTGATAATAAAAGCTACCTACAACATGACAGTATTAAATAAAATTGCCTCCTAGTTCATCTTTTAATTTAAAAATGTTAAGTAAATACTTAAAAGGTATATATTCTCTTTATAAGTTTTTTTTTAACATGTAGATAATGTATAAGACTCTAAATGTTTTACCATTAGGTTTATCCACCAACAAAAGTGAATACTATTTTTGGATGGCTGAAAAATCAATAAAATTTGCTTTTCGGAGGGCAGTTCTCCAGAGTGATGCATGTCCTCCATGCAGTGCACCATGCCAGATTTTAAATGATTTTAAAATGACTGCCAGGATGTATTGTAACCAAAAAATCTCTTCACTCATTTTTTCAAAGTCAAAATTCAAAACCATTTTATTGCCATTTTATATATGAGTCATGTGAAATGGGTACAAAAATGGGTTTGTTAACCTGAGGTAGAGACCCCCTTCCGTGGGATTCTGTCCTGCTCCCTCAAAAATATGTTACTTTCTCCCGCTCTCACCCGCAACATTCATGTTTTGTCCAGTTAACGCCCGCAGGTAAAAGTATTAGAAGATTTTTTCAGTACATCCATGAAATAGTTTCAAGTTGCATGTCGCCTAGCCACAACATACACATCCCAGTGTAAACACTCCTGATAAATGATTTGTTATCAAAGCGTCTACATTCACAAACCACTATTTTTTTTAACAGAAAAGCAAGCTGCATGCATGATTTGGCATGGCAGAAAGCATGCAAAGTGCGCCCCTTTAATAATCACAAAAAAAGCTGTCACTCATTTTAGTTAATCACAGTCTCACAAAGTTCTGTTATAATCAATGAAGTTGTCTACACTCAAGGGCGTAGATTTGGTTTCAACATTGGGGGGGTTGAACGTTGGTATGCTGCCTGTTATTATTTTTTCAATTGAAAAATAATAATAATAATCTGTTTTATGTGTAGCGTTATTGGATAATTTATTTCTTATTTATTTATTTCTTATTTCTATCTATCTATCTGTCTATTTATCTATACTTCATAACTTTATGAAATGTATGTATAATCATCAAATTCTAACATGAGTGATTCTAAAAAGAAAGAAATTGTTAAAAATTGAAACCGCCAGTAGGCAGCAGCGATTCGCTGGGCACAAATTCGCTCGTTTTGGTTGCCATTGACTTCCACTGTATGGATAATTCGGGAACCGAAACTGATAAACTAGTTCTTTTTTTTTTCTTTTTTTTTTAATTTCTCTCTTCTCTGTCCAGATTATGCCCTTCGTCACCCCAGTCAGATGCTCAAGTCAAGTTACTACTTTTTCTTCCAGTTGCCACATTTCCCAGAGCTAATGCTCTCCATCAATGATTTTAAGGTGAGCGTGACTGAATACAACACTGTTTAAAAGTTTGGGGTCTGTAAGGTTTTTTTTTCTTTTTCTTAATACTCTACCAAGTTATAACTACTCAGTAAATATGCATATACATTAAATTGATCTAAAGTGACAGTAAAGACATTGTTATGAAAAAAAAAGTAAAATAAATGCTGTTCTTTTGAACTTCATCAATGAATCCTGGAAAAAAAATCTATCTTGGTTTCTACAAAAATAATAAGCAGCACAACAATTTTCAGCTGTGATAATAATGAGAAATGTTTCTATGCAAATCAGCATTGTAGAATGATTTCTGAAGAATCATGTGACACTGAAGACTGGCGTAATGGCTGCTGGAAATTCTGTTTTGGCATCACCGGAACAAATTTTGTTGTAAAATACAATTAAAATAGAAAACATTAAACTGTAATAACATTTCACAATATTTTTTTACTGTGCTTTTGAACAAATAAAACATTAGTGGGCATAAGAGACTACTTAAAATCTTAGTGACTCAAACTTGTTGTATATACCTATGTTACTTGTAATGAATGTCCAGCAAACAAAAGATTCTGAATTTCTGGACTGATTTCAGAAGGAACTATACATATGTAACCTATAAACTGAGAAATGCTAGATTACTAGAGTGTGAGTTGATGTTATCTCTATTGTTTTAATCACCCATCATTCTGGATGATTCTTCATAACTGAACAGCTTTTCGGTCCAGCATGTGAATTTGTTTGTGTCAGAATTACTAATACAGAGTGAAACAGTAGGCCAAGTTTATCCATCTGTCTTCTACACACAATCATTATGAATCAGCTCTGGATAGACACTACTTTTAGTGTGTTTATTATTTCATGCATATCACACATCCTAAATGGAAACCTATTAAGCATGTATTTAATACAGCATATTTAAATAATCCAATGTGTATAGGCGTTTAGTATAATGTAAATTAAGGACATAATATAAAACATAAAAAAATATTTAAACTTAATTGTTCAGCCACCTTTGTAAAATGACAAATATTTGTTAAGCATAACATCTATAGAATTGCTGTTTTTTCTTTTTAGTTACTTTGGTGGGATCAGACTGAATTATGGCACCCACTTTATATTAAGCGTCCTTAAGTACTATGTAGTAAAATTTAAATTAATCACTTGATACAAAGCACTTATTGTGTGCATAAATGTTTTAAGTTGTAGTTTTACTTTTTACTTACTTTTTTAAATACCTACATGTAATAAATTTGTAATTTCTGTGATTATATCTATAATTACACTGGTAAACATACTCCTTAACCCACCCTTAAAATTAACCATACCAAAAAAACCTGTAACCTTAACCGTATCCCACTTCAACAGCAGCAAAAATGTTTTGCAATACAACATGAACACAATCATGAATAGGAAGGTTGAATTAACAGATCAGTAGCACAGCTGTATATAAAATATTGTGATCCACACAACATAATGGGAGACATATCAGAGCTCAAAAGAGGACAAATTGTTGGTTCATGTCTTGCTGACGCATCTGCGAACAAGGAATTCATTCTGGTGTATCGAGAGCTGTCAGCATACCACCACAAAGTACGAACCACTGTTGTGTGCCCAAAGCGAAGCACAGGGTGGATAAGTGAGGGTATGGGCTGCAATATTATGGCATTCTCTAGGTCCACTACTTGTGCTAGATTGGCACATCACTGCCAAGGACTATGGAACCATTCTGGAGCACCATGTGCACCCAATGGTTCACACATTGTACCCTGAAGGAGGTGCCATGTATCAGCATGATACCAATACACAGAGCAAGACTGGTGACAGAGTGGTTTAACGGGCATGAGAGTGAAGTTGAACATCTCCCATGGCCTGCACAGTTACAAGATCCTAATATTATTGAGTCACTTTGGCGTGTTTTGGGTGACCAAGTAAGGAAATGTTTTCCTCCACCAGCATCACATGGTGGCCACTGTTCTGCAAGAAGAATGGCTCATAATCGCTCTGACCACTGTGCAGGACTTGTATCCATCATTCCCAAGAAGAATTCATGCTGCATTAGCTGCAAAATGGGGCCCTATACACCATACTAATAAATTATTGTGGTCTAAAACCCGGTCTTTCAGTTTCATTGTCCAATCCCTCCAAGTCCACAGTAGTTAAAGACATATAAAGAATATAAAGTAGGACCAAATTATGACTTCTTTCTTAATGCTTGCTAATGTGGATTTACAGGCCCTGAAGAGTCTATTCACCAGCCGCAGCACAGGCATCAGCTGTAAAGGCCGCTGGCTCACCACAGAAGATATTGAAGCATACCTGTATGCCCTCTCACAGCCAGGGGCCCTCACAGGGGCCCTTAACTACTTCAGAAATGTCTTCAGGTACTTGTGTTTCTTATTTAAAAATCTTATAACAAATTATGTCTTTTAACCGGTTTGTTGGTGTCTTAACACACAACAATACTGCTTAGTTACTGTCAGAAAATGTCGCCCTCTAGTGCCTAAAATTAATATTAATTTTTTTTTATACGTATACAGTATTTTAAGCAACTTTTTTGACAAAGAGCTGAGGTTTTTTTTTTTTTTTTTCAGTAATTCTTATGACAGGATTGTTTTCTTGCTTATAAAGAAAAAAAGGTGATATTATTTTAAAATGTTATAGACAATAGACCAAATAAATCTTAAAGATTTACATGGACAGAATGGAAAGTGCATATGTCCCTGTCAAGAGGGAAAGAGATTGATTTCACGCTCTCTGAACTGTGCATGAACAGCCATTAACTCACAGCCTATGTAGTAATGATTTTCATTCACACTGAGTTCATATCAGCAACAGATCAACTGCTGGGTGTATCTCTGAGAGTACTAAACAATCAAAATGGGTGTTTCAGTTCATTTTAGTATACCCCAAACAGTTGTGGAAATAATTTGCTTTAATTTGCTTGCAGAGTGCATGTGTTTAAAACATGTGAGACGTGCATGCATGACTGAGCCCTCCATCTGCTCCTGAAGCACACTTTGATTATGTCTCAGGGCAGAGCTGCGCTGACTGTGTTTGTGTGTGCGAGTGGGTGTGTAGGTGGGCAGGTGGGTGTGTGTAGGAGGGCGCTGACATAACAGTTTCTACAGAGTCCATATCAGAGAACAGAGGAGAGGAGCCTGAGGTGTCCAAACCTTTAAACATGTCTTAACCTCTTTAACAAACCAGTATGTCCATAGTGGGCATTTAGGGCTGTCAGAAAGCTGCAAGAGGGTTCTAGGAAATCAGTGGAAACATTATAGAGAAAAAAATAAATATTTTACAAAATGTCTTTTTTGTAAGACTGTCAATGTGGAATGATATTTATTATGAAAAACAATATACACATATTTAGAAACATTACAATACATCTTATAGAGGGTAGAAAAATGCTTTGGCTTCAGTGCAATAATAATTTAAATAAATTTAAAAGCTAATTATTTAATTTAGCATAATATCATACTTTTTCTCACATAGTACAAATAAGTCTTTATACATATTCTATATATAGCTGCCTTCATATTTTAGGAAGAGGGTCTTTTCCAAAGGAATCATCATATATGAGGATCCATACCATCAAAAAGTTTGAAACCCCCAGCTTAAAATAGCACTTATATAATGCTTATTTAGTAAGAGTAAAATTTCATGTTTACTTATATTGGTATTTGTCATGGACTGCTTTCTCTATGATCATTCTGGCACTTAAAGGAGTAGTTCACCCAAAAAAAAAAAAAAAAAGATCCCATAATTTGCTCACCCTCAAGCCTTCCTAGGTGTATATGACTAACACAATCAGAGTTATATAAAATAATATCCCTGATGTAGGGGAGAGCGGGGCACTTTTTGACTTTCTCTGTTTGTGTAAATCTACTTGGGGTTCAGGGAATTTCCTTTGTTCCACATTAATTTCACACGTCTGGTACAAATATGTGGCTTTGTGGCTTTTCCATTAATACGGTGTATACTTTTTTCTTTATTTACCCCGAAAGAAGGGAAGTGAAATGTGACAATATGCCCTATAGGTGGGGCACATTGTAACTTGTGATGGGGCATGTTGTCACATGACCATATGACAGTTAAAAATTGTATCTGACTTAATTTAAAAAAAATATACATACACAAACTAAAATATTTTGTCAATAAAAGACAATAATTATTTTTTTCATATAAAATAATAGCATTTTTTTTTAGAAATTCAAATTTAAATAATTTTGTAGTTTGACAATGAACACTCTGCAAAATACAGCACTGGTCAAAACAACACACCCAAACAGATGAAGAAACATATCCAGACATTCAGAAAAATTATGCCAGTTGTATCGTAACTGTATAGAATAGTATAGTTCTAATAGTGGGGCACATTGTAACGCAATGTTACAACGAACCCTATCTGCGCAACTGGAATTCAAACCTGGTTAGGGTCTTCTGATAGTTAGTGAAGCATTAAAGAACTACACAAACTACTAAACAAGAGATTGGAGATTAAAATAATATCAGATGTGTCTAATTTTAAATAAAAACTAGATAAAAAATTAGCTTAAGTAAGAAATTTACTTTTGCTATTGTTAAATAAATGTTCAGTGATATCATACAAAGATTTTTTAATTTTTAAACTAGTAAATATGCTAAGTTTCTTCATGCTAGTGTGTGTGGAAGTATTTAAACCATGTGTGTTACAACTAACCCTGCATTAGTTTGTGCCCTGCGCTCCCCTATTGTTACATTCTCATGGACTTTCTGTTTGTGTTTTCATCTGTCACATGTTCCTTTGTTCTAGTTTCCCGCCACAATCTGTCACCATGGACACTATCACATTCATCTCAGCTGTTCCTCGTTTGAGTTCAATCATCTGTGTATTTAAGTTCCAGTTTCTGTTGATCATGTTGTCGGGTATCGCTTACGTTTGGATGTTAGTGTATGCTCCTCCTGTGTTCCTGTATGCTCCTCCTGTGTTCCTGTATGCTCCTCCTGTGTTCCTGTATGCTCCTCCTGTGTTCCTGTATGCTCCTCCTGTGTTCCTGTATGCTCCTCCTGTGTTCCTGTATGCTCCTCCTGTGTTCCTGTATGCTCCTCCTGTGTTCCTGTATGCTCCTTTGGATTCTCTAGTAAAGTTTGACTCTGGATATTACATTCCTCTTCGTGCGTGTGTCTACACACCTAATACTGTAACACCTATGACATAGGCATAGCGAAAGCTTAGGTGAGAATTGGCGAACACGAAAGAGCAGACAGAGAAAAACAAAATGCTGGTCACGATTTAGAAGTCTAAAGTGAGACGTTTTAAACAAAAATGTCAGAGGATTTCATTATAAGAGAAGCTACGTCCTACATTGGGCCAGAGGTCACCCTTCCACTGGAACTCAACTCTCTCATGAACACGCGTACAGCCATTGCCGGAAGCCAGTGATTATAAAGTTTTACTTATGGATATTTTTCTTTCAAAAACCCATCGTGTCACTTCAGAAGGCATTTATTAACTCACTTGAGTTGTATGGATTACTTTTATGATGGATTTGCTTTTTAGAGTTTAAAAAAACTCTGACACTATTTAATACCATTACAAATCTGGGAAGAGCCAGGATATTGTTTAATAAAACTAATTAAATAATTGTGATCAGCTGAAGAAGAAAGTCATATACACCTAGGATGGCTTGAGGGTGAGTTATGGGGAAATTTAGTTTTTTTAGTGAACTATTCCTTTAACCACGCACACCTGTCACTCCTCAGCCCTCATTACCTTTATCATTATCATCATTGTCATATACCAACCGTAAGCCTCTAGTATCTATCTTCAAGCCCTTTTCAAGTCATCTCATTGTCTTCTAGTCATCCACGTCATCTTATTTTGTCTGAGCCATATCGTGACAGACGACCAGACCTAACAAAGATAAACACAGCAGGATTTTCCAGTCACTTCCTCAAAGAACTTTTCCTCTCCCTTTCACAAAATGGCCGTCTCCTGGAAGACTACTTGGAGAAGTTCCTCAAGCTCTGCCACCTGGTGTCCTGGATTGATGGTACCTTAAAGACCTATTTTTGGAGTGGGCTGGATGACCACCTGTTCCAAATACTGCCAGTGGGAGCTACCACCTGCACGCTGGCACAATACCTGGTTTATGCACTATGGCTCTTTCGGCGATATGAAAGAGGAGGACCTCGCCACTCAGCCGCAACCTACCCAGCCCACTTCCATCATCCAGTCAACAGTTATCCTTATTTCAGTGACCCCACCTGCCTCGGAACTTCTCCCTAGTCTTTCCTCACACTCCTTATTTTAAAAAAGGTGTGACATTTTGAGGAATGTGATTATTTCATATTTATATGGATTTCCACATTTTCTGAGATGTATAATCCATGTGAATCATGAAATGGCATTAAACAATTACTAAAACTGAAAAATGCTGCATTCTCAAATACATTCTTTTAATGCATTGCTTCAACAGCACTGCAAAAACTATCAGCATCATCCAGTGGCTGTGTGCGGGACACCATGCGTGTTTCAGAGTAAAGCATGGCAATGTGAACATTCTAGTAGCTCATGGTCCAGTGTTTTCAGTATCTTGGAATAGCTTCTTTAACAAATAAACCCCAGGTGTAAACTGTAGGCCACTGAAAGTTTAATATTCATTAATATGAAAATAAAACAGAATGCATATATTGGTTTCTAAAGGCAAATCTTTTGTCTATTCAATGATTTATTTGTTTGCAACAATATCATGTCTTAAACTGTGTTTATCGTGGGATTTTCTCAGAAAAAAAAAACAATGTCCACCCCAGATACGAGCGGCGCGAAAAAGTAGGTGTGCCAAGCTTGTAGCATTATACTCAAAAAGACAAAAGAGGCTGTAATTGGTGCCAAAGTTGCTTCAACAAAGTATTGAGCAAAGCCTGTGAATACTTATGTACGTGTTTTTTTTATTTAATAAATTTGTAAATTTCTTTAAAAAGATTTCAAACAAATTTCTTTCACGTTGTCATTATGGGGTATTGTTTGTAGAATTTTGAGGAAAATAATGAATTCAATCCCTTTTGGAATAAGGCTGTAACACACCAAAATGTGGAAAAAGTGAAGCGCTGTGAATACTTTCCGGATGCACTGTATATACAGGTAATATAAATAAAGATTTGGAATCGTATACGTATGTATATTATCAACTATATAAACTAACTTTACAATTTTCACTTGCACTGATATAGCAAGGTATTTTCTTCTTGTTGTGCAAATGCATTTATGTACTTCATATTCTTTAATCTCGTAATCTTCGGCAGATAAGAGAAAATCTTGCTGATTCTCTCATGAGAATTGAATCGTGGTTTCAAGGCATGTGATTGGCTGTTCGCTACTGATGTCACACTTTCATGTGCACGTGCTCCATGAACTCAGGATTAAAGCCTGAGTTGACAGAGAAAGTTGACGATCAGCGTCATGGTAACAACAAAGCCTGATTGAATTTGTTTGGTTTTGTCAACTTTAAACTAATTCTGTAACCTTGATTTTGTTCAACCACCATCATGGTATAGGCCCCCAGGCTAACATAAACCAACAATGAACAGTTGTATTTTTAGTAACACTGACAAATGTTAATGAATACTTTAACAAATATATTGTTCATTGTTAATGTTAATTAGTGCATTAAATAACATTAGCGAAACCTTATTGTAAAGTGTTACTGATTAATGAATCATCATATTGTGTAATTATTTTGACATTTTGAACCAATTGACAGCCCTAATTTTTGTATTATTTGTATTCGGCAGTGTCCTCCCATTGAGTCAGAGTGAGGTGAAGTCTCCTGTATTGCTGCTGTGGGGAGAGAGAGATGCCTTCCTGGAGCAGGACATGGCCGAGGCCTGCCGTCTGTACATCAGAAACCACTTCCGCCTCAACATCATCTCTGGAGCCAGTCACTGGCTGCAACAAGACCAGCCCGACATAGTCAATACACTCATATGGACTTTCATTAAGGAGGGAGAAGGCCGGAAAAGTTACAGGAACTTATAATGGGGTCCTTCCCCCTCTGAGCTTGTCTGAAGAAATGACCAGGGAAATGCCTGTGAACACAAACCAATGTAATGATTAATGCAATCATCATTTTAAATTTGATACATTTAAGATATAGAAACAAATCAAACTTCAGTGAAGCGGAAAAGAACAAAAGCACATTTTAATCGGAGGGGTTGCATAGAGAGTAGTAAGTTTGCACATGACATTCGCCTTAAGGTTTCTTGGTGACAGTGTTTAAAAGTGTGTTGCAAAATATCTGTAAGTTGTAATGTGTGGTGCCTTTCAACATACCATTTTGCAGCATAAAAGATGTGCCATGACTTTTTAAGACTGAGCTGTGGGGCTGTCAGCCATTTATATCATCAGTTTTGCTACTTTCAAACACGTAACAGTCTTCAGGTAGTGTTGTCTTAGTGGAAAATATTGTTCCTCTTCTTTTTTGTATTTTTGACAATATTTGGCTTAAACATTTGAGAATGTCATTATTTTGATCCTCCTGTATGATAAAACAAAGTGATGTTTCAATATTGTACACTTTTTTTGTATCTCTTCCTAAACACTGCATCTAAGACAATAGAACCAGCTCTGCACCATTTTTAATTTATAAACAAATAAACAGGCCTAATAGTGGGAACCCACTCACTTGAACTCTCTGTTACCTTTGGTTATTGATAAGAAGGATCTACAAATGTTTGGTTGGTGTTCTTGTGGGGAAAAAAGGTAGCTGCAGTTACAAATTGTGGCAAATCAAAAAGATGCCAGAATAATTTATAACTGCAACTACCAAATGTTTAGAAAACATTCAAAATAATTCAGAATTCATAAACATTTAATTTTAATATTTCATACTTTGTACCACCTTGGTCAATTACATTTTTCAAAGGCTTTGTTCATAAATTGACACTTTGCTTGTATAGTATTAAGTATTTTCAATAAAGTAATATTTCAAACGTTATCTTTCAATAATGATCCAATAATTATATTAAAGTTAATAAAACTTTTATTATTATTATTAAACATTTTGTTAAACAACAATAGTTGTTGGACCTCCCTTTATTATTTTAATAATCGTTATTATAACACTGAAATGTGGTCAGTGAGTTACTGTACACTTGCTGTAATTTAATTCAAAAAGTAAAACTTAAATATATTCTAGATTTATTAGACATAAAGTAAAATATTTCCAGACTTTTTTGTTTTCATTTTGATGATTACAGCTTGCTGCTCATCAAAATAAAAAAATCAGTATCTCAAATGATTAGAATATTTAATTTCAAGTTCTATTAAATTACCATTCTCAGGGTATAAATACTGGGTTTAGATCAGTAATCCCAACAGCAGTCATGGGGAAGTCTGCTGACTTCACAATTGTCCAGAAGACGATCATCAAGACCCTCTACAATGAGGGTAAGCCACAGAGGGTCACTGCTGAAAGAGCTGGCTGTTCACAGAGTGCTGTGCCAAAGCATATTCATGGAAAGTTGACTAGAAGGAAAAGGTGTACAAGTGAAAGGAATGACCGCAGGCTTGAGAAGATTGTCAGGCGAAGCTGATTTAAGAACTTAGGAGAGCTTCAAAAGGAGTGGACTGAAGCTGGAGTCAGTGCATCAAGAGCCACCGCACACAGACGTCTTCAGGAAATGGGCTACAACTGTCACATTCCACGTACCAAGCCACTTCTGAACCAAAGACAACGTCAGAAGTGTCTTACCTGGGCTAAGGACAAGAAGAACTGGACTGCTGCTCAGTGGTCCAAAGTCCAAAGTCTCTTTTCAGATGAAAGTAAATTTTGCATTTCATTTGGAAATCAAGGTCCCAGAGTCTGGAGGAAGAGTGGAGAGGCACAGAAACCATATTGCTTGAAGTCCAGTGTGAAGTTTCCACAGTCAGTGATGATTTGGGCTGCCGTGTCATCTGCTGGTGTTGGTCCACTGTGTTTTCTGAAGTCCACAGTCAACACAGCCATCTACCAGGAAATTTTAGAGCACTTAATGCTTCCTTCTGCTGACAAGCTTTATGGAGATGCTGATTTCATTTTCCAGCAGGATTTGGCACCTGCCACACTGCCAAAGGTACCAGAAGCTGGTTCAATGACCATGGTGTTACTGTGCTTGACTGGCCAACAAACTCACCAGACCATAGATTCTCTACGGGGTATTGTCAATAGGAAGATGAGAGACACCAGACCCAACAATGCAGATGACCTGAAGGCCGCTATCAAAGCAACCTGGGCTTCCATTACACCTGAGCAGTGCCACAGGCTGATTGCCTCTATGCCACGCCGCATTGATGCAGTAATTCATGCAAAAGGGAGCCCAACCAAGAACTGAGTGCATAGAAATTAACATACTTTTCAGAAGCCTGACATTTCTGTTTAAAATATCTTTTTTATTGATCTTATGAAGTATTCTAATTTATTGAGATAGTGAATTGGTGGGTTTTTGTTAAATGTGAGCCAAAATCATCACAATTAAAAGAACCAAAGACTTAAAGTACTTCAGTCTGTGTGCATTGAATTTATTTAATACACGAGTTCCACAATTTGAGTTGAATTACTGAAATAAATTAACTTTTCCATGACATTCTAATTTATTGAGATGCACCTGTATATATATATATTAAATTATTATAGAGTGCTTGAGTGCTTCTAAGATCAAATCTAAAGACATATCACTTCAGTAATTTTAAAATATAATATAAAAGGATTTCTAACCTAGAAAACCTAGAAAGTGTTTCATTTTCTGAAAGTTAAAGGGTTACACTTTATTTTTTGATTGTCCACTTTAGACATTCTACTAACTATAAGTAACTTTGCAACTACATGACAACTAACTCTCATTAGAGTATTAGTAGACTGTATGCTTAGGGTTAGTTGTTAGTAGAATAAGTTGACAGTTGCAAAGTTATTAATATTCAGTAGAAAATAAAGTTTTGGCAGATTTTAAGCAGACAGTACTCTAATGAGAGTTAGTTGACATGTTGCAAACTAAGTTACTTATATTTAGTAGAATGTCTAAAGTGGACCATCGAAATAAAGTGTTACCAACTAAAATAACAACAGGAGATAGGAGGGACTAACCAAAGCTCCTTTGCTCCATTGCCGCAGCCTCTTCTTCCAACTAGGCACAGGTGCTCCCTAAGGAAAAAAACGGTGGCACAGGTGTTGCCTGTGGAAAGAAGGTGGGCACGGGTGCCCCCTGGGGGAAAAGGGGGGGAACGACTGTGCAAGTGGAAACAAGGCGGGTATGGTGCTCCCTGTGGGAAAAGAAGCTTAAAGGGATAGTTCACCCAAAAATTATCCCATGATTTATTCACCCTCAAACCAGTCTAGGTGTATATGACTATCTTCTTTCAGATGAACACAATCAGAGATATATTTAAAAATATCCTTAGTCCTCCAAGGTTTATAATGGTTGTGAATGGAGGGCCGTGTTTTGAAGTTAAAAATAATGCATCCATCCATAATTAAAACTTTATAAATTCAAATAACTAGATTCCGGTGGATGACCGTAGCTTCTTGCTGTTCAAACAAATAGGGCTGTGCAACAAACTGAAGCTCCTCTTCTCTTATATCGAAATCCTCTGAATTTTCTCTTTAAAAATGATCGTTTTAGACTTATAATCCATGTCCGGTGATTTGTTTTGCTCTATCCTCTGTGCCTCTGCGTTCGTTATTACTTTGTGCGTCAGGTCAAAGGATGCTCTTCCACCGCAAATCGACTTGCGCATTCTGCACACAGTCGTCCGCCGGAAGCTAGTTATTAGAATTTATAAAGTTTTAAATATGGATATTTTTTCTTACAACAATGCATCGCTTCGCTTCAGAAGGCCTTTATTAACTATTAAGTAATGGGTTACTTTTTTTATGGATGGATACATTATTTTTTTTACTTCAAAACTTCACAACCATTATAAACCTTGGAGGACTAAGGATATTTTTAAATAGATCTCCGATTGTGTTTGTCTGAAAGAAGTTAGTCATATAGACCTTATGTAGCTCCGCCCCTTTTCAGCGCTGCGCTCGTTGTCTTTTGTCTTCCGGTTTGTATTTCCACAGCGATCTTACGTATTTATGAATGAACTGCTCGTTTTAAAATCTTCCCGGTCTACTGACATTTGTTAAGACACCTGCTTTAAACATTACAATGCTCACGACAACTTTCATCAATTCTACAACAAGTAAATCCACTTCACCAGCTAAATATTCTTTGACAGCGATGCCATATAAATGTACAGAGCTACTGCAAAAACGGTAGTTCAAAGACAATATATTAAAGATGGCGGCGCGCTTGTTTCTCTGATGCAAAAGGTCTATAGAGACAGAGTACATTTAAGCCACGCCCACGCCGGGGCTGACTTATAACAAAAAACAGAACAATGCCTTAAAGCTGCTGTGTGACAAGGTGTAAGCTACAGCAAACAAGCTAAAAAACCCAGAACTAAGTTTTTATAAGCTACCCGTAAAAGCCAGCCTTTAAGGAGACAAAAGTGGATACAGGCAATAAGACGTGAAGCATAAGCAGGAAGAATGGGTAAATATTGGAATCCTGACACTCAGTATGCCCCAGTAAGCCTACGTGTGCAGTAAACATTTTGTCACTGTTAAGTCAAATATCCAAATGTAAGTTTTATATATTATATTTCCTGTCGCAGATTACGTTACCCTCCAGCGGGCGTAGTTCTCATAGTAATATGACATGTCGCGCTCTGTCTCAATCGCCTGTATCCACTTTTTAGTCCTTAAACGCTCGTTTTTTAGGTCGACAGCTTATAAAAACTTTTGGGTTTTTGGTTCTGGGGTTTTTTTTTATAGCTTGTTTTCTGTACAGCTTGTCACATAGCAGCTTTTATACATTGTTCTGTTTTTTTGTTATAAGTCAGAAATGACAAGGAGGTAGCCTCACGCAATAGAAAGCCAATGGAGACGGTTGGATTGCCCCCCCCCCCCCCCCCCCAGGTGGGCGTGGTTTTCAGATTATGACGCGTGTCGCTCTATTTCTATACACCTAGGATGGCTTGAGGGTGAATAAATCATGGGATTTAATTTTTTGGTGAACTATCCCCTTAAGACTTCTGCTGCCTCTACTTTCTGTGCTTTTACCTCTCATTCTTCCTCTTCTCGTTATACTCGTAAAGCTGCCGCTGTCCAAGAAAAGTGTTTTCCGCACTGCTAAACGTGGAGGATCATGTGGCATACAACTTTTTATTATTATTTAGTCGGCATCAAACGGAACTTCACTATAGTTAATGAACTAACGCATATCAAAGTGAAACGGTTTCTCGAACAAGAAAAAATGTAAGGCGGGATTTGATTTTGTTATTGCTGCGATCTCATCATGTGAGTGATAGGTTGTCCCGCCCCCTTAAACACGTCATCAGAGAAGAGATGTCGTTGCAAGAGGGAGGGAGGGGAAATTAAGATTAAAGATTACGAGGGCACATGAATAAAAAAAATAATAATAATAATGTGCACGGACAAATTATTTATAAATACTCCAATAGTCCATAAAAATAAGAATGGTCTATTCTGATCTAAATAGGTCTAAATTTCTCTCTTTTTTTTAGTTTCCGTGTTTTGTTTTTTAATTTCATAATTTATAATTTGCTTTGCTTGAAAGGTTTCGTTCTATTATATTTGGCACTGTTGGCACACATCTAATAACCTCACACAACCTTCACCTAGTTTCTCACTTTGCATTCCATACAATTCACACCAGCACCCGCATGAGGGCAGCAAAACAAAGTCAGAAATACTCGCAACTCCCAGACAGCACTCCCCATGTAAATTGTGAAGGTTGTGTTAGTTGTCGGCTTTCCATGGGCTGTTAAAATTTACTTTCGCTATCAGAACCATTTGTGGACATTTAAGTGCAGATGCGGATGTTTAACTGCGAGGATGACGCGTTGTTCAGTTTAATAAAGTGTGAGGTAAGTATGCTCATCCAGTTGTCATTGACAACACGACAGTCTCACTGATGCTTTTGAAATGTCATTGTGCCCCAGTGAGTAGTCTGGTAGTTTTATTATCGTCTCCAGCGCGATATGAATATTCCTTTTGCTTGTAGAAAAATGCAGATAATATTTCTATTATTCATAGCGAAGTTTATCTCTTTGTGGTTAATGACAGTTTATAGGCTAATGGCTAGCAGTCTGGATCATTAAATACACATTATTTAAACATTTAGCAGACAAGATGTGATAGATGAAGTGATTTTGTGTAAATATGATTTTATGGCTGGTTTATTAAAGCAAGCTTGTTTTAATAGCTCTTTGATATAACTCAAAGGTGTGAATGCTAATCATGCTAACAGATCAGATTTGTCCATCTAAGCTTTATAATACATCATGACTTTGCATCAGGTGAGTCTAACCTTAAATAATCAATAATTTTCTTGATTATAATTGTGCATACTCTGCTGACCCATGTTTGACTTGATGGTCTAGTGATCAAAGATTTGACAGGGTAACTGGAAGTGTAGGCGTTCAAACCCCATGTGTCAGTTCTACATTTAAGTCCTGTCAATGGACAATTAACGGTTTTAAATAAAATACAGATTTAAATTTAGTTTTTTTCCCTATACATTAGAATGTGTCCTGTTTCATTTTTTATTTTTCTGAGCGAAAAATAATGACTATCATACATTTTTAAATATTTAGAACAGGAATCATTTGATGACATTAAAAGACTTAAGGATCACAATGCAGCCCTCAAATGCTAATTGTATTTTTTTAAGTATCTTTATACCTTGCTAATGTCCTCCAAACCACTAGGTTTTACCCATTTGCCACCAAGAAGTTTTTGTAAAGAGGTGAAAATAATTTAAAATATAATAAAATTTAGTATGATTGATCTGAGTTACAGGTCAGAATAAGTATATTGTTTCATTTTTACATAAATATATCTGTTAGACTGACTGAATGACATTTTACCAAAAAAGGTAGATAATATAACAATTGTTCCAATAACTGCAATGTTTTTAGTATCTTATATCTGAGTAAATAATGACAGAAGCAGATAATAAGCATTTTATTCTACTGTTCTGATGCTCCTGCCATGTTTGCTTAGCTTGTCACTTTGTTTCTGACTTGCTCGGCCCCAAAAATTACTGCTTGCATCTATATTTATTAATACTTTTTGTTTGGCAACATAAATGACATTATCAGGATGAGTATTTTGGGTGGAGAATCCCCTCAATGGCCTCTCTTGAACTCAGAAATATTGGTACACTATTATTCTGACAATAGCAATCCTGAATATCTTTCTCTTTACACCAAGTATGATAACTATAATGATAATGATAAAGATATAGTTAAAAAAAAAAAAAAAAAAAACCAGAGAAATGATATCATGGAATCACTTTCAGAATGATTTTTTCCAGGTAATGAATAATAAAAACATTGACAGCCAATCAGAATCCATTCCGCTTTCAAGAGCCCCAGCATTTAAAGTGGCAGACGACAAAACTGCAGTACATGCTTAGAATGAAGTGTTATAGTTCATTAGTGTGGACGCTAATATAGTTATAGTTATTGTTATAGTTATCTTTATAGTTATTGTTCTTGGTGTGAATGGGCTTTAAGTGGGCCACCCTAGCTATTGGGTCTGCATTTACTTTTTGGGCATCTAAAATAAATCAATAACACAAATATATTGTTATTTATACAGTGATGACTTCTTGATCCCGTTACACTGAATGCTCTCTTATACAAACTGCATTTTCAGGTTATTTAAGTGCTTAAAAAAATTACAATAATAAGACATAGTCCTTTTAATATAACACAGCCAACACCTATTTGAAAATATACAAATATATTTTGTAACTTGGTATTTTATGTTTATTTAAAGATGTAATGGCAAAATCAATTTTACACTTTGGAACATTATTTCCCCTATATGTTGACATTTTATTTTCAAAAAAGTTAATATTAAATATTAATATGAAATATTAAAGCAGACATTTTACTTGCATTTAACATATATTTTTTTAATGTATATAACATGACTTTTGTCAATTTAATTTGATGCGGACACCAAAATGGTGACGTCTTGTCTTTGATATATATATGACCACCCTACATATAGTTTGGGTCACAAATTAAATTATTTGTAAATATTTCATTTTTATCTACATATGTTCATTTGTATTTAAAGTACAATTTTCATATTTATATACCATACCTAATTTGGTTCTAAACATAAGCATTAGAAAACCCATAGGCCTATATTGACTGCAGCCAAAAAAATGTTGTTTAATGTTGGTTACATTTACTGTTATGGTGTTTAACATGTGTTTTTTTGTTTTTGTTTTTTTTTGTTTTTACATTATTTCTTGGTTTACTTTGTCTTTAATATAATATTTTTTTTATTAATTAATTTATTTTCCCCCTAATACATTGTTGTACATTTGACATTGGAAATATCTTTTGTTTTGTCCTAAAAAAGAAAAGAAAAAAGAAAATATATATACAGTCAAACCAAAAATGATTGAGACATTTTTGATATTTTTGATATATTTTTACTAGTGGGTGCAGGACTCTATAGTTAATTTATGTAAGTGAGGATAGCAAAATAAAGTAAACTGTGACATATTATACCCAAAAATACTTCATACAGTGGACTACCAGTAAAATTGATAAAAAATTAGGAAACAAAAATTATTTAGACACTTTGACCTGACCATGTTTTGCTTAAGTGTTATCTGATATAATTAAGATAATTTTTTTCTGACAGTTTAACTCTGAGATCTTGTCATATTTTTTTTTAAACTATAGTGAATAAACTGTATTAATGAATGAAATGTTCAAGGTGTCTGAATAAATTTTGGTTTGACTGTATATGTATACATACACATTGATGTACATTTGATGTACATTGTTTTGTCCTATATTGGGTGATATTTAAAAAACAACAACAATGTATTTATTATTACATATAAATATATATACATGTCTAAAACAAAACTAAAATGAAACAATGACAAAATATACAAATAAATAAAAATAAAAAAACATATTGATTGACCATGGTTGTTATTGTTGTAAATGTACACTATAGGACATTTAGACAAAAGAGTCCCTAAATAATAAATTGGTAATCAGCATCATTTATTTGTTGTAGAATAAAGATAGTAAAGATGTGGTTAGAAGACTGAATTGTGTTTTTTATTTCTCTATCAGATGTTCATCATGGGAGAAATGTGCTGACGTTTGTGCTCAGCAGTTTGGCAATAACATGTCATCCACCGAGGCTGCCAGGGAGTTCCAAGCTAAAGAGCGCAAAAGCAGAAACCAGCTGAAGAAGCGACTGGCAAATGCTCTGTCAGAAGACCTGAACCGGTAATTATCACCTTCATCGTGAAAGACCTTTGTTATTCTTTTTCAAAACTTGTCTGAATTGCTCATAGCATGGAGGATCACTGTTGTTATATGATGCAGTGCACTCTTAGCAACCAGTGTAGTCAAATCACGCCGACCTGCTTTAATGTTTGCATAGCTCATGCCACTCCCTTTGGTGATTTCATACTTATGCAAAATCATTTGCTTTATGTCAACAATGAACATATACTCTACCATTCAAAAGTTTGGATTAAATAAAATAGATTTTTAGTAAAAAAAAATATTTATTAAGACATTTTTGAAAGAAATAGATAATTCTGTTCATAGCATTGATTAAAACTGCTGAAAAAAAATATATAAAAAGAAACATATTTCTCTAGAAAAATAATCTTTATTTATGGGTGCACAATATGTTGGTACCAAACATCTTATATTAGATTTTTTTTTCAGTCTCATTCCTCTTTTTTTTTTTTTTCTCGATTTATACTACTTTTGCCATCATATGGTACTCATTTAAGTTAATCTTTAAAACCTCTAAAAAGTTAAATTATTAGTAATAATATAAACATTGTTGATTTGTAATATTTAGCAAATCTCAAAATGATTATCCATTTTTTTAATACTGCACATTATTATGCACTATGCAGTATCAAAATTCTGCTGTGATGCCTAAATTAACTTAGCATTCATTTTAGTTTGCCGTGTTTTATCTTTAATTTATTTAGACAAAATAGTATTTTAATTGTAATATCGTCCATTTTTTCGTTATTGCCCAAAACATGAAAATTATTATCGACTAATCGATATTGATTCAGTATCAGCCAGAACTGTAATACCAGTACATCCCTACTATTGTTGTTTTGCTAAATGAAGACTACTTAATGCACTACTAGTATTGAAAGAAGAAAGCAAACATATTTACTTAGTGATTCTAAACTTTTGAAAGCCTATGTCCTCCTTTTCAATCCAACCTGTAGTGCACTGTGCACTTCTGCCATCTGATGGTCCACACAACAGTTTTAGTTAAGATGGAAATGCAACTCTCTTCTTTCCCACTTCTTCATCTCGCATCGGAGGAGAGAGGACTGCAGTCACACCGATGGCCAGCACAAAGGCCTAGGGCAACATAGGATTCTGGGTCACCCAGATTCGTCGCACTGCAGCAGAAGATGCCAAAATGATGCTGACAATGATGTTGATGTGGATGTGAAGTGGGGGGAAGAGCCTCCATGAGTAAAGACTCACTTTTTAGATTTAGTCCCCCCAGTGATACTTTAGTAATAGTTCTGGTGTTCTCTAGAGTGAGTGCTGTTGTGTGTTTTTATTGTGTAGTAATTCAGCCTGTTTCTGTATTTTTTCAAAAACCGCCATACCGGTGCGTAGCTGAAACAGCTGCTGTCTTTATTCAATGGCCATGAAGCGCAATGTAGAGTGTATAGAGAGTGGACTTCTATTCCACTAATGGAAACAACTTTATAACACAACAATAAATAACTCACAAACTCTCTTTAATACTGCAAATACCATGTAGAGCCATATGATTTCCGCGATGCAGAAAACATAGATGAAATCACAGAATCCAGTCACAAATACAACTTACTGTATAAAGCTGAACGTTACAGAATTTGGCAATTTTTGGATGAATAAATCAAAAGTATGGCTGTACACTTAATCAGATATCGATACGGACTAGTGTCTGTGAATATTAAAGCTAAAAAATGCTGCTATTGAAATCTGAAGTCTGTATGAATGAGCGCCGCATTTTCGTCTACTACTACTACACATACTGAAGCACGCGTGACGCTCGCGATGATTTCAGTGTCTGCTGTCTCACTCACTATACATTAACTTATTCTGCAGAGCTGCTCTTAGAGTCACTTTATGAACATTTCACCGTTAATTTGATAAAACTATCGACATTTGTCGTATCATATACACAGGAAGTCAAAGGTCTTCACGACCCTGTCAAAATAAAAGTTCGGTATAACTTGAAATAACAGAATACTATTGTACAATCGAGTATACTTTAAATTAATAGAGATAATAATAATAATAATAAACATAGTTTATTAAAACACAAACTCAAAGGTCTTCATTGAAATGACAGAAATTGCACAGTAAAAATGTAGTCTACTTATTAATATTATTAATTTAATTAAATTATTTGATTACAATTTAAACTAAATTGTTAGCTTTATGAACTGATTTGATTACAGTTAATTTAATTGTCCTTACAATGTTTATAAAATATATTTCCTGTACTCCTGACAGTGAAATATGCTAAAATAAAGGTCCAGTGCAAACAACCGTGACATACTATAAAAACCGCCAGAATCTTTAAAAAAAAAAACTGTGATAGAGTTTTTTGGTCAAACCGCCTATAGCACTAACTGAGATATAGAATTTAAAAGAGATAATGTCACTGAGATATCGCAATTACAAGAAGTGTGTCAGTTATAGAAACCCCTGACAATGGTCAATACACTGTTTATAAATACTTTTGAATTAATTTTAAATATTTTTTCATATAAACGTTAATTAAATTTTATCTGTTGTGTACATTGTATACATCCAATTTGCTATTATTAAAGGGATAGTTCACTTAAAAATGAAAATTCTGTTATCATTCACCCTCAAGCTGTTATAAACCTACATTCGTTTCTTTGTTCTGTTCAACACAAAAGAAGATATTTTGAAGAATGTTGGTAACCTAACAGCTGCTGGTCCCCATTGACTTCCATAGCATGAAAAAAAAAAAAAAAAATACAATGGAAGTCAAAACTATTTGGTTACTAACATTCTTCAAAATATCTTCTTTTGTTTTCGACAGAAGAAAGAAACGAATACAGGTTTAGAACAACTTGAAGATGAGTAAATAATGACAGAATTTTCACTTTAAATTGTGTGTAATCTTACAAAATTAACCTCTTAAACTAAAGATTTATCTCATGTCCTGATATAAAGATCTGACATCAGCATCAATTACCTTTTTATTTATTATATTTATTCTAGCTCCACAGAATACTACCACTACCACTGGTTAGTCTGTAGTTTGTTTTAATTCATTTTTTCTTCTTGCTTTTTCTTTTTACACCTTTCCTCTTTCTTGTCTTGGGTTTTCTATACTGCAATACTATAGAAGCCTGTTTCTGTCTGAAAATAAATAAATAATAAAAATGTAATTGCAGCTTTATATTTCACAAGTGTAACTTTATTTCTTAATTTTTATTTCTTGTAATTGAGACTTTATTTCATGATTTGACTTTATATCTCATAGTGTGACTTTATTTCTTATTTTAAACATTATTACATGATTGCCTTCTGTTTTTTTCTCCATAACACTACAGACCCTTAATGTATGTAAATATGTATGTAAATATTGTTAGTTGGTGTTAGCAGAAAGATTGGTCTTTCTGGGGTTCAGCCTTTTAGTTTCCATCCCAGATCTTCAAAAACTAGGCTACACTACCACATATTATTAACATAAAAAAAGACTCTCAGCAGTGTGTTGCTGAATGCAACAAAATAGTAAGAGGTGCTGAGCAAATCATTTGTTACAAGACAAAATGTTATTCCAGTAAAAAAAAAAAAAAGTTCATTTCATTTTGATTTCTTTCTGTAACAGACTGCTGCAGGAGGAGCAGGAGACTGACGTCACTCTGTGTGTGGGTTCTGTTGTTCGGCTGAAGGCCCACAGAGCGGTGCTGCTGGCCAGAGCTCCTTACCTCCTGCAGGGAACCGAACCAACTACACCTGTCATCCACCTGCAGGGGATTGAACCTGCAGCCCTCAAGGACTTCATACAGTACATAATGACATTTTCTGTATTACTCTTTTAAACATGTAAAATAAAACTATGGATCAATATTGTACCTGTAAAAGAGCTGAGCTATGTGTTTTGTAAAACGTTACATGTTGCTCTTGCTATAACAGAAAAGTGTACACAGATGACAAGTGCCTGGCGAAGGAAAATACTGCCTTAAATATACACAACGGCCAGTCGCTGGTTGTGAACGGCACTGCTGCACATGGCCCTGATGTTGACTCTCAGGTTAATTCTGACCAAGGTAAGGACAACATTTCCCGTTACACTTTACTGTTCTTTACTGATTCTTTTTGTCCAGCTGCATTAGTGCTTCTCTCTATTAATGAATTGTAATAGCCACCATTACAAGTTGTAGCCTTTTTACTCATTCTGCTTAACTTATCTTTGTTTGTCAGGTTCAGAGAATTTAGAGTCAGCATCAGGGCTTGGGGCAGATCTTTTGGCTCTGTATCAGAGGTCTGATATGTCTGACATCAGCATTCAGGTGGCAGATCGTGTCTTTTCAGCACACAGGTAAAATAATCATGACCAGCTTTCTGCAGCTTTTGCATAAATTTACCAATGTGCTTGTATCGCACTATTCATAAATCATTTATATAGCTGGGTTCAGAAGTTGCAGACCATTTTGAAAATGTGGTATTGTTTTTCATTTAAACATGGAAATAAACAATTCTAGGATTTTGGAGAATTTTAAACTTATGATGTAAAAACATGAAGCAATGTTTAAAGATTCATGCAGCTTGAGTGCTGCTGTCAATAAAGAAAAAGTGGGACATACTAAATAGTAATAAATTCTAAATACATGTAAAAATGTACAACTGGAATTTCCATTTACATTGGAAAAGAATGGAAAGAATGGAAAATAGAAGCTAGGGCTGCATGATATATCGCTTGAGCATCGATATTGCGATGTGCGCATCCGCAATAGTCAGGATATGCAATGTCAAGTGTAGGGATAAATACACGTGATTCTCAGATTAACTGAAAAGTTTAAACAGTCATAGAGCATGCAAAATTATGTCAAAGTGCCTGTCTCGGCAAGTATCCTTGTAAACACAGTCACTTATGGCTTACGTAAACGTAGACAATTGAGAAAGAAAACTGATGCCTATCATTATATTGGATCTGTACATTCGGTCTTAAAGTGACAGCAGCCTAATATTCCTGTGCTGCAAACAAAAAAATACAGAGAGAAAATCACTTTTGTAGCTGTAACAAATATTAATTATATTTAATTTATACATTAAAGACTATGCAGTGTTGTTTTACATTTGATTATTCAATTTCTGTACCTGAATACTGTTAGAATTACCTGAAAAACATAAAGCACTGTTTATTTAATTTGTATCTTTGTTCTATTGTATTTATCCATGCTTGTAATTTGTTTATTATTTTTTATGCAGATTCACTCCCCTACAAAATCACCCAAATCATTCCAGAATTAATAATTCTTTAAAAACAAAATATCGCAATGTCAGTTTTTTCCAATATCATGCAGCCCTAATAGAAGCATTTTCTCTGTTGAAGTCTTAGACATTTGGCCCTCTATTACTTGGAGTTTCACTAATTCCAAATGTATTAATTTAATCAGCTGTTCAACCATGACATTCTCTTTCACTTTCACTATACTCTTTCAGTTTCACTTTTAGTCTCAGTACTTAATGCAGAGATTCAACACCCACATGAAGGCACTTTTCAGCAAGTTATTACTGTTAAAGAAAACATTCAAAAAATGATGAACAATACAAAAATTGATTGTTATGCTTCTAGCAGCACCAAATGGAAATGGCACCCAAACAGGTTTGCCAAACAGCTACCATTATTTAGATAAACTCATATTATAACAAATTGTAAACAGAATCACAATAGTACTTTTGTATTTTCAGTAGAGATGCACTGATGTTAAAATTCTGTCTGATACATTAAGCCAATAGTTCATGTCATTTCAGCCATTAATCTGTATGTGGCCATTTATTAAAGATTTATACTAAATGAAAGATCTATTAAAGGGTTAGTTCACCCAAAAATGAAATTTCTGTCATTAATTACTCACCCTCATGTCGTCCCAAATGCGTAAGACCTTCATTCATCTTCGGAACACAAATTGAGAGATTTTTTGATGAAATCTGAGGGTTTCTGATCCACACATAGGCAGCAACGTCATTGCACCTTTTGAGGTCCAGGAAGGTAGCAAAGACATCGTTAAAATAATCAGTGTGGTCAGTGGTTCAACCTTAATATTATGAAGCGACGAGAATTGTTTTCGTGCGCAAAAACAAAACAAAAAATGACTACTTTATTTAAAGCTGCAGTCCGTAACTTTTTTTTTTTTTTTTTTGGTTAAAAATTATTCAAAATCACGCATGTGTCGTGCTGCTCATGTGTACAGCATTGGCCAATACTGATCAGTGTTCTGATGTAAACACAAAGCCTGCACTGCGTTCACTACGTCAACTGCGTATGACAACAGTTCAAATTCTTAAATTGTTTTTTGTTTTGTTTTTTGTGCAGGAAAAGTATTCTCGTCGCTTCATAACATTAAGGTTGAACCACTGTAGTCACATGGACTATTTTAATGATGTCTTTAATACCTTTCTGGACCTCAAAAGGTGCAATGACACTGCTGCCTATGTGTGGTTCAGAAACCCTTGGATTTGTGTTCCGAAGATGAACGAAGCTCTTGCGGGTTTGGGACATCATGAGGGTGAGTACCTAATGACAGAAATTTCATTTTCGGAACTAACCCTTTAAAAAAAAAAAAGCACTAAAAACTACATATATAAATTTTTAAATACTACAAATAAAGTTAGGCATCACATTATAAGTATAAAAAAATTGATATTCATTTTGAGTTTTTAAATGTTTAGAAATTAACCTTAAGTGAGCGTTAGATGATGACAAAGTTATTCCAAGCATAGCAATATAGAAAATTAGCATGCACAATTTATCAGTCAGCTTGATACTGATAAAAAGTTCAAAAGTCCCCAGTATCAGCTGTTATATGGTACTGTGCATCTCTGATATTCAGTGCTGGATGGTCTGGCTTAAGTGGAACAAGCTAATGTTGCTGTATCATAAATTCCCAGGAGGTGGCAGAATTACAGTTTACTCCTACGTGAAGCAGCAAAGTCAAAGCTAATGAGAAGGAAACTAAGTGACTAGAAACTGTTTTTACTAACTGAATATAATCTAACTGAATATAAACATTGAAAACCAAAATACAAAAAATGATATTTTGCATACAACACACCAATCTGTAGTGATGAAATTGCTGATGATATTAGCATGCGACACGTATACGATCATGTTCTGAAGATAAAATGACAGCACTGTTGTATTTGTGTAGTTTTCTGTCATTGAGTATCTCCGTAGCACCTTTGTTTGGTGCTGCAGAGGTTAGAGCAGTTGCCATGACCTGTTACTATAGCAACAGGCTCTCCCTCATCATCAGCCAGGAGCAGCATCTCTGCGGGTTTAGGTTGTATGGATGGAGAAATACGTCTGCAGTCCTGATCAGTATGTCAGGCTTGAGGTGACTGCTGCAGATCTGTCAGTCTCACTGCAGGATACACACACCACAACAGCACGGGTAATCCCCATCTCATCTCCCATTCACTTTTATCAACCCTCCCTCATCTGTCCATATATCTCCCAGGAGACGATGATGATTATTCATCACGCACATATGTGCATTTTACAGACATACACATACAGGTTAAAAATGTGCATAATCAGCTGTAATTCAGTGTAAAGCAGTTGCATCAGTATAACTTTGTTTTAAAAATTGGTGGGGACAGTTATGACTTCACACATGGCTAGCTTATGAATAATAAATAGACCATGTACAAATAATTTTAAATCCCGATTTTAAAAATATTTTAGAGAGAGAAATAAATCCTATTAGCTAAATAGCTATAGTGCTTGAATAAACAACATATTTAATTTGACAGCATCATCCACAGCCATTGACAGTCCCTGAATTTTGTAGGTCAGTCGATAAATTTGTGTTTCAACAGTTGAATACACTATCAAATATGACTTGTTGGTTGTGTGGTAATATTTCCACTTGAATATGAGATGTTCAGGCTGATAATCAATAACCAATGCATAGAACCCAATATAGCAGTTGTACGGATGTATGTCAAAAGCGGAATTTTGTTTTATAACTTCAGTGGAAATGGTAAAGCTGTGGAAAAGCAATAGAAAGGAGTGCACATATGGAGACTGTACACAATGTGTCATACAGTGTGAACAAAATGCTGTACAATTGGAGATGCTTCTTCTAAAAAAGATCCACAAAGGTCCTTAGTGTATAAGACCCCTATGAGCAGGGGCATGCAGATCTGTCAGAATAAGTAGAATCTATAATGTGTTAGACAATTTTATGACAATTTTAGACGTTATTCTTAGCCTCCGTCAGTCATCACTCTTAGAGCTGCAGTTTGTTCTGATAGGGGACCAGAAGTGACATGTTATAAAATAAGAATCTATTTATAGCGAATGCTTATGACAGATAGAGAATAATAGGGCTGTTGTTTGAGAGAGATAAAGGAGGACTGGGAGGGAGAAGTTGAGCGACATAAGAGAGCAGGATGTAGACTGTAGATCATATGAAGTATCACCAGCTGTGTCTAATGCTGCCTTAAGGGAAGTTTTGACATGGCTTTAGAAACTAATTATGATTTGGTGCAACAAATGAAGAGCAAAGCATGTGCATTAAGTGTGTAATATGTTATCTATGTGTTTTATCATTCTTGTCCCGCCTCAGAGAATAATGAAAAATGTAGTTTGATAGGACTGTTGCCTCATAAATGGTTAGATTAGAACAGTTTTTTGTCAAGCCTTTAGACTATTTTTATGCTTTTATGCTATTAACCTTTTTTGTTTGTTTGTTTTTTGTCTGGTTCTATTAATTTAAAAGTACATTAAAAATGTATTGTATAATTAATATAACTTGAATGCAACCCTTAAATGTATAACATTTTTTCATTTCTGAATTAAAATTGATTTATGTAATTTATATATAGACATTTTTTCATTAAAGGATTAGTCCACTTTAAAATAAAAATTACTCCTAGCTTTACTCACCCTCAAGCAATCCTAGGTGTATATGAATTTCGTCTTTCTGATGAACACAATTGGAGTTCTATTAATAAATATCCTGATGCATCTAAGCTTTATAATGGCAGTGAAGGGGACCAACGAGTATGAAGCTGAAGAAAGTGCATCCATCCATTATAAACATACTCCACATGGCTCCAGCGGGTTAATTAAAGGCCTTCCGTAGCGATGCGTTTGTCTAAGAAAAATATCCATATTTAACAAGTTATAAAGTAAAATATCTAGCTTCCGCCAGATCTAGATTCCGCTTTCTTCCCAAGTTGAATATGGAAGGTGGTCTGGCGGAAGCTAGATATTTTATTTTATAGCTCGTTAAATATTGATATTTTTCTTACACAAATGCATCGCTTCGCTTCAGAAGGCCACGGTTACTTCCTGGTTGTCTTAGGCTGCTCAGGCATTTCCGGTGAACTGTTAGCTGTTCATTCTGTACTCGCTGTACATCGATACAAAATCGGCAGTGGTTGACTTTTTAATGTTGTATTCATATTTTAATGCAGTTATCACATTTACCTAATTTGCCAATAAACCAGTTTTATTGATTGCAATAAAGACGAAGCTATTGGGACCATTTAAAAAATGCAGTGTCTGAAATTAGACACACACACGCATTTTTTCACACGGCACATTTGTAAAAACACACATTTTATTCAATTTACTCTAAAGTGCACTATAAATATTTAATTTTTGACGCTTTTTTTCACACGAAATTGTGAAAACTGATGGTCGAATTGAATTTAGCCGAGGAGAAACACTGAAGTACGTCTTTATTTATTTATTTATTTTCTATGCTGTCTTACGTTTGAATAACTAAATTAATGCTATGCCTGACTATTTAAGTGACTATATTATGATTATAAAATAAGTATTACACTACTGATGCTTAACACACCAGGAAATTACATCTCACCGGAAGTTTTCGAGCTATCTTATATTATTGCGGAAGTTCTAAAGAACACTGTGTACGTAGCCCATTAACCCCCCGGAGCCGTGTGGAGTATGTTTATAATGGATAGATGCACTTTCTTCAGCTTTACACTCGTTGGTCCTGTTCACTGCCATTATAAAGCTTAGATGCATCAGGATATTTATTAATATAACTCCAACTGTGTTTATCAGAAAGAAGAAAGTCATATACACCTAGGATGGCTTGAGGGCGAGTAAAGCTTGGGGTAATTTTCATTTTAAAGTGAACTAATATTTTAATGCTATTTGTATTATTCTGATGTCATAATGAAGAAAAATGCTTAATTAAAATAATGAAATTCTTGGTATGAAAGCAAGTAGATAAATTCTGTAATGAAACTCTAGATGGTGCAGGATGATAGTTCCATAATGATTCTGTTAGCACATCATTAACTACATGGCACAAGCTGATTGGTTGCATCTGCATCCATTGAGCTTGTTAATCTTCATTTAAACATTTGGTTCAGTTTTTGCTGTAAGCATGCTATCAGAGACCCTCCCCCAGGTCCACATATATAGATCTGCTATTGGTAATCTCATGTATGCTATCAGTATGTTACATGCTCACAGCAGCTTGTCTGTGTATGTATTGGCAGTAGCAAGTCTCCATATTGCTCTGCAGCAACAGCATACCAGCCGATCTGCCAAGACCATATACATTAATATTGTCATATAGCACAGCATACCATGCTAGAGAGGTGTCATGATAGAAACATATTTAAAAACTGTTTAATAATTACAATATAATGATATACAGTAAAGTTTTTCAAACTCAAAATCCACGTAAGTCAAGTCAGATTTATTTATATAGCGCTTTATACAATACAGATTGTTTCAAAGCAGCTTCACAGTAATAAACAAGAAAATAACAGTATTAATGTTGCAAAGTTCTGTAATTATGAAACAAATACAATTTTATCTGTAAAGCAGCTCTGAAGAGACAATAGTATCAATGTTCAGCTCAATTTTGTTCAGTGATGATTTATTCAATTTAGTTCAATAACCGTGTCGGTGTTGCAGAGTTCATCAATTATGAAACAAATCTGATTCAGCTATAAAGCGGCTCTACAGAAGACAGTTGTCATTACAAAGAGTATTTTTCTAAGATCTTGGAACATGACAGCCGTCTGGATGTGTCTGTGAAGGTAATCCGCTCACTAGGTTTTGAGTCAGAGCCACAGTCATCACCATCTTCTAAAATATTCAAGAAACCATTACATCTCCTTCCCACCATTTCATGATTTCTTCTTTATAGTCTTGATTTTTTTTTTCTTTTCTATATGCCCAAACATATCAGTCAGTGAATAACACACACAAGCATGCACACACATTTTTTTCCTGGGGCTGCGTTACAAATATCGAGCCTAGGTAATGTGGTATGAAGCGTGTGTGAGTGATAGGGGAAGCTGACGTTGTCTGTGTGTGTGTTTCTCCTTTCCCACAGGGCCATTCTGTGTGCACGCTCGCAGTATTTCCGAGCAATGTTGTGTGGCAGTTGGATGGAGAGTTTGCGTCAGTGTATCACTCTGCAGGGGTAGGTTATGCAGTATAATCATCAAAATGGGACAAATCACTGCAACTCATCATCTAGCCTCTAAAGGTCTTCGCACATAGTACAAATACAAGTATCAAATACTCTGTCATGTTTAGTTTTTGTCATCATTCAAAGGTAAAGTATATGTATTGTATATTATTATTGTATATGTATATTATTCAGATTTATACATTAGGTAACTTTTACAACATTGCATAACATTTTATATTCACAATTTAGTTATTCTAAGTTGTGTTGGTATGAAAAGAGATGTGTTACTGTAGAGAGAGAGCCTGGAACATCCTGCATTTAAGATGACAAAGGGCTTTGGTTTTAGAAGATCTGTAGTTCCTACAGTATATTGTTACTTTTGATAATGTTTTGGATTGAACCTGTGGCCCTTGTGCTTGCAGTCCATGTCCTTTAAAAATCCAGACTCTGTGTGATAGGTTAATAGGTTATGTATGTGATCTGACATGTTGCAGAGTTCAGCATGAGTTCTCAGTCAGACTTTCTACCTGAGGAGAATATTCCAGCCTACTAGCAATCAATTATTCATTGCTCAGTCTGTGTCTGAGAAAACCAGGATACTGTGTGTAGTGTTTCATGCCAGGCAGTTCAGTTCATGATGTGTATCAAAATTAGACTTTTGTGGATTTTAGTCCATGTGTGAAATCAAGAGCTGATTTATTCTAAAACCACATTCAGCGTTTACTGTACATGGTCAAAACACAATATTGAGAGGAATAAAATACTTGATGCTGATTTTTCGGAGCTCTGTGACACAATTTATGGAAATATAAGGGCTTTTTTATTTTATTAATTTTGGTAGTTCACCATTGCCTTCTTCATCAGTAGATCTACATCTTTGGATCTTTTTCTGATAGTTTGAACTCCGATTCTGGCTGTTCTGCAAGTGTAGGTGAAGATGTAGGTGGTGCCAATGATTGAATCTAAAGTGTCTTGGTTTTGCCAGGTTTTTACATAAACTAAATATGTCCACCCCAACTTTTTTAATAGAAATGATGTCAACACAGAACTGAAAATTGTGTTTTGCAAATAATTTCATGGGTTCTGGGTTCTTTAACAGCAAATTTTAAAAAACACACATTGGTAACACTTTATAATAAGGTCTATTTAAAAAAAAAAAAAAAAAAAAAACATACTACAGTAACGTTAATAATCACATCCATGAACATGATTTCTTCCTGAGTCCTATCCCAACTCTTTTCCACCAGCCGTTGAGGTAAAGACCACATGTCCCAAGATTCCGCGCTCAAACTTGGCGTCATCAAGCTATGCCTTTGTTTTGAATAAGCCTCTAGCGAGCTCTAGCGAACAGAAATTATTACATATTGCACCTTTAAAACAAAAATGCACTAGTGTAAACAGGGCCTAAGAGCTGTTCAGCGAGTATGAATGAATCAGCTGTAATTTGACAACAACAGCATATCTTGGTTCTGTGAAATGTAGCAAAACCAATGTTACTCACGTCTCAAGCAGAAAGAAAGCAACCTCGGTGTCCGTTCTCTAACATTTCTCCAGTGCTAGAAAGTTTTTCCAATAATTTATAAAACTATATCCAGTATTAACGTGGGTCCTAGCTTTTGCTCTTGCCTGTCTTTCCACAAATGTCCCACTTGCTCACTCTCTCCTCCCTCGTCAGGAGTGTTATGGTGATAGGTGGATCAGTCCCATCCACTTTGTTTTTTTGTTTTTTTTTCTTATTTACACAGACAGGACGATGTGCAAACACAATTTTTTTTTTTTTTTCAGAACAGGCATCTAGCAAATATTCACAAAATTGTTTGGGTGTTGATATAAATTTTCAACAGCATTTCACAGAAATCTCTTACTGTACCTTTAAGTAATGTTAACAAATGGGGCCTGTAAAGTGTTAGCCAGATATTTAAATTAAAATGGTCTTGAGGAGCTTGAAAGATGTCAAAATAATCTGAATATATGTTTTTGTTTTTTTGGGTTTTTTTTTTTTTGTGTATCAATTAGTCTGGGTCCAGATGAGATGGAGATTCTGCTTCATTTCATGTACGGTGCCATCTTAGACTTCCCACCAGGAACAAATGTCAGGTAAACATGCTCTGTAGTGACATTTCCTCTCGTCCAATGTGATAAAAATCCAATGGCTTTGGTCAGATTTTGCAGAAATGTCAAGATGTGTGTGTGTTCTTCTCTGATCTTAGTCAGGTTGTGTTAGCAGCAGATATGCTGGGCCTGGAGGGGCTAAAAGATGTTGCCGAGATGGTCCTGACTCGGGACTACTGCCGCTTTTTTCCCAAGGTAAGACCAGAAGGAGGGTTCACGGCTTACACATTCAGTCTATTTGAGGTGAGGAGTGTAAATAGTCCTATTAAGCAGTGAGTCTGTTGTCAGATAGTGCCAATAGTACTATTATCTTGTCGTTTATTACCCTTTAGGGACACATTATGTGATTTGTATTTGTGAGCGAGTAAAGTCTGGGCATTGGTTCAGTTTTATAGAGCATTTAATTTGTCAGCCAAAATTACATGGCCCTATTCCTCTGGTGTGGCTCCAGAGGACGAATCCTCTCTTATTTAAGTTCCCTTAGATGCGGGTGTAACATCTCTCTTCTTTTTTTTTTTTAGCTGTAGTTGTGCCATTTTTTTTACTTTTACTGTACTGCAGCAGACTCACCCCATGTTTACACAGCAAGTGCAGATTGTCGTGAACAAGCACTCTCTGATTCAAAAGGAGTAAGAGTAAGTCAGGAAGCATTGTGTTTGACAGCCCTCTTGCAGTTTGTGAAGAGCTGTTTTGTTTGTGCTTCGAGTCTTTCGTTCTCACTCCCACCTTTCAAGAATGCTTTGAGACCAGTCGAGTTTGTGTCCTTTCAGCAAGTCATTTTATCCTACTGTACACAGAGATAAAAGAGGAATGCATTCACTCCCCCACCTCTTTCAAAATAATTAGCCTCTGTTTAAGTGTAGGAAAGATTCAAGGTATGCTGAGAAATTAGTTTTCCCCATAAAGAAAAGAATAGTACTTTTGACAGATTTGAACTAGGACTGTCAATCAATTAAAATATTATATTTATACACTAAGGATCAAAAGTTTGGGGTCGCTAAGATTTTTTTGAAAGGAGTCCCTTATGTTCATTTGATAAAAAAAATACAGTAAAAACAGTAATACAGTAATACAATTTAATAATACTGTTTTCTATTTCAGTAAAATTTATTTTATTCCTGGGATGATAAATTTTCAGTATCCATTACTCCTGTCTTCAGTGTCACATTTCTGAAATCATTTTAAATGGCTGATTTGGTTTTTAAGAAACAGTTCTTATTATTATCAATGTTGTAAACAATTTAAACAGTGCTGCTTAATATTTATGTGGAAACTGTGAAACAATTTTGTCAGGATTGATTTGATGAATAGGAATTTCAAAAGAGTAGCATTTATTTAAAATTACTTACTGCTTTAATTGTCTTTACTACTTTTAAAAGTCTTTGCTGTCACTTTTAAAGTTTGTGCCCTTGCTTAATAAAAATATTAATTTCTTCAGTTTTATTGCATTTAATGCATTCTTTAAAAAAATGTAATTATAAAATAAATTATATAGAATTTTTGCAATTTCTGATTAACATGCATATCATTAAAGTAGCAATGTGTAAATTTTAAGAGGATCTATTGACAGAAATGCAATATACTATACATATAAAGACCTTACATAATGAACCGTTATGCTTTTATTACTTTAGAATGAGCCATTTCTATCTACATACACCCTTATTCAACCTTACGTCCACAAACAGTTAACACCTAATTCGATAATTAGGTCCATAATTCAGTGGTCCAGACTTTAATGCATTTGATTCTATTTTGCAAATTGTATATTTCCACTTTTTTCTTACTACATGTGTCAAGATGCAGTTTTTCTCTAGTTTTCACATTGACATTTTTGTGATTTACATTGATTCACTCGTTTTTTTTTTTTTATTTATTTGTTTTTTTTATACTTGTTGAGCTTTAATGACCATGCAATTTCATCTTACAAATATTATCAATGGCTTTAATTTCCCTCTTATTATGTATGATTTATAAATAACCCATAAAGATGTATTTTTCAGTTATTTATTAATAATCAGGTGCTTTGAGTAATTTTTGAACAAATAATCTGTGTTTGCCAAAGTTTGCAAATTGTAGCTTTCAGGTAGTTGTTCAGATTAACACCGTGTCTACACCGGATGCAAGAAAAGATAATAGAACCCATTATAATCAGTGACAAATCTCTGACGGTAAACTGATGCCTCGTTCTATTTATGACCTACTGACACAAAGGACAAATGTTTTGCAACGGGCAAAGAAGTAGACAGCTTTTAGCTGTTGCGACGCGAGGGACAACGGCCGCGTCCGGTGTAGACACGGTGTAAGAGTGATTTCAGTTGTATAAAATAGAATTAAACACAAGTTCAAGCAGCTACACTATATACTGTAAATTAGGGTTCCAGGCAATTGATCCAGTAAAGTGAGTGAGATGAGGTGTGAATATCAAGAGTCAGTTCCTTTTCTCATTTTTTGCAGCATGTTGATGGAGTTCAAAGATCCATACTGGAGTGCCTCGCCATTACCCACTCTATTGGCCTGCATGATCTCTACTGCTCCTGTGTCAGGTGAGGCATTTTCTGCACTTCTATGGATGCTACTGCTTTTAATAATGGTTTTAATGACTTTTCTGATTGTACTGCCCCATTAGAGTTCTTTCCTCCATCTACTGCCATATGCGTATACTGTACAGTGCAAATGAATCACTAAATAATAAATGACTAAATAAATAAATAAATAATACGTGTTCCAAAATGCTCTCTGAGATTATGCTTCTGTCCAAATGTGGATGCAACCAGTTTTGCAGATATTTACTCAACATTTAAAACAAACCAATTTTTTAGGTCTTTTCACATCAAATGTTAATATTTAGCAAAATTGTTCGGCAAAATATATATATAAAAAAGCGCATCAAAAGAGCAACATTTTATCTTTGGTGAGTGGGTGGATTTTGTTGTCAAACAATATACAGAAGGTTATTTTGCCAACTGCCATTAAATACCAAAAGACAAATAATCTTGAATATAGACAGACATAGAGCTACTGTTGTCTTTGTACACCAGACCATTCTGCAAACATTCACACTTTTCTCCTAAGACATTTTTTTTTTATCCCAATCAATATTCTTTTGTCTCTATTCTTAGACCTGTACTTCCATGTACAAAAGTTTGCTCCATCAAAAAATGTTCACTACATCTTTAACATTTACACATTTGCCTTTGCATCAAATACCTTTAATAGTTGATAATTAAATAATTAATAAGACATTTATTTATTGATTTTTTTTTTTTTTTTTTTTTTTTGGTCGTTAACACATACTGTAACTTATAAGAAAAGAAAAATGTGCTAGACACCAAGCAGATTTATATAGTGCTGTTTACTCACACAGAATCATTTCTGTTTTTCTCAATACCTCAAAACATACAGTATGTGAAAAAAAACTGTGAAAACCAGCAAAATTTTAATTTTACAAAAACTTTTCCCAGCACTTTATGGACATCTTTACCAAGTCTAATTATTGCTGTGACTTATATAGCTGATTGCTTGTCTTGCATCCTATATTTCTCTAGCAGAGCTGTTTGTGATAGCCGGATGGCAAACCAACTCACCCTGTTTTGTACCAACAAATATTGGCTTCACTCTTGGTATATTCGAGTGTTCATCAACAATTTGTTTGTTTCATATTTGGTGTGAAAGAACCTCTAGGCAGTGCAAAAAGATTAATTTGAAAGAAAAATCTTTCCATCTTTAGATTGTGGTGGCTGTTCCTCTTTGATTTTACTCTAATTTTGTACTGGTAATACAGATAGATGGAAAAATTAATAACTAGATGTCCTTAGATTCTTTGATTGACAACATGAATAGCAGAAAAAATGAAATCTTCGACCTTTAATCATTTCGTACCATCACCATTACTTAATTACTCAACTCTGTCATTTAATTATCTTTGCTTTAAACTCAGTGCACTGCAGTAAACCAGCTCAGAGAGGCGTGTGAATGTAGGTCGGGATTTTTCCAGTGCCTCGGAGATAGAAAGAGAGAGACTGTGTGCGTGTGTGTTGTTTCTCTGATGTTTTGCCTCTGCCTCGGCTGCGGGTAGGAGGGTGAAGAGTCACGCATCAGGATGAGAGGCTCTCAGTACAGCATCAGTGATCTGATGGTACAAGACCAGCACAGTACTGCTGCTTTCAGTTCAGAGCCAGTCCAGCACCAGCTGAACCTACTGTCCTTGTTACTAACCTAGATCACTGGGATATTTAATCCAAAAATAAACATTATTTTGTTGAACAACACGTATGATTGGCATGAATATTTATCAGAATATTCGGGCTGCTCTTTTCTACACTGACACAATTATGCTGATAAACTCCAAAAAGGAGAAAAAGACAATAAAAGTGATATGGAAGTAGTACATATGACTTGTGCACTCTATACGAAGTCTTCAAAAGCTGTGCAATAGCTTTGTCAGAGGAACATAATGAAACTGAAGTTGTTTTTTACTGATAACCTTGGCACTAGTACTAGTATTTGTCCTTATTGCAGTCTGACAGAATAAATAACTTCTGTACTTTGGTTGTATGGAAAGGAGCAGACTGAGTATTCTTCAAAACATTGTTTGTGTTCCACAAAAGAAAAACTACATGTTTGAAATGACACAAAAGTAGGTAAATTATGAATTTTCTTTTGGGTGAAGTGAAAGATTTTTTTTTTTTTAAGTTACAGTGGCCAAAACGTCTCAGGTTACGAATGTAACCAGGGTTCCCTGAGAACAGGGAACGAGACTCTGCGTTTGCAACGCTATGGGGAAACGTCACGTGACTCGGTGTTCGAAAGCCAACTATCCAATAACTCCAAATCCTATTGGCCGGCGACAGCCTATGACATCATACAGGCGCGACCCGGAAGTATAAAAGGGGCGCCTGGGGAAGCAGTCATTATCCATCGTCTTGAGGGACTGTTCAGCAGGCAGCCCGATGTATGGCAAGGAAACGCAGAGTAACCTGAGACGTTCCCTTTCGAAAGGGAACTTCTACTCTGCGTTTGCAACGCTATGGGGAACGATATACCCACGCCGCCATGCTTGAGGAGAATGCCTGCCAAGAAAAATGGCTAAGACAAAGGCTCCAGAGCAGTAGAAACTGCTTGGCAACTCTCCCTCGGGTCACACCAGGCTGTCAGTGACAGCATTCTCTTCGGCCAACAGCCCAAGCAGAACTCCACGAAGGACCTCCTCAAAGGCCCTACGGAAGGTGCTAAGGCGTCTGGAACCAACCTTTCTAGAAGAAAAGTGGTCCCTTCAAGGGAATGTGGCCAAGGAACCAAAGGGAACCTCGGCCAGTCATTAGAGGGGAACGAAGTCACCCCCAAAGCCACCAGGGAGGCCGACCTAGTCTGACCTGAGACAAACTCAGTCTGGGCCAACCCTGTCTGAATACAGAGCCTCCTAACACGCATTCTTCACAGAAGATAGTAAGTAAGAGTGACTGCAAAGAGGCAGAAACAAACTCAAACCCACGCGTAGAGACGGGCATCCTGGAGAGCAGAACTCAGCTAAGTGCTATGAACCCTCGTATTGAGGGGAGTATAATCCACTCATCCTAGGATCTACCCAGTGCTTAATTAACGCACTGAGGAGGCCGTGCGCTACAGAACCCTGATGCAGGGGAGCACAAACCAGCCTGATGCTGGATCCTTAAGAGGAGGCCTGATTAAGGCCTACCCCATGACCAGCTTAGGGAGCTAAGCACTATTACAAACATAACCCTAAAAGGGAAGTACGAAACTCACCTAACAGGTAGACCATGCGATGGGCACATACTCATGGAGGCCGAAAGAGGCCTACAGCATGATAGAGTTAAGTGAATAACAGAAGTCAAACAGAAAGTGGCCCGGCTTTCTTTCCGGGGTAGAAAGATGACTTCAATGGCAGCCTAAGGGGCTGCAAAGTGCCCACATGACAATCCACCCAACACGATCCACCGAGCAGTGTACTCAGTAAAAACACCTTTTACTCTCTAAAGCAAGAGGAGTACAGCGTACGCCAGCACGCATTAAGGAAGGCCTGGAGGGGCCTATAACCTCAGCAGACACGTGGCATCAGCTCGTGGCAGTGTTTAGGCCCAAAGGACGATAAACAACCAGACAAAAGGAGGTTGGTTTATCACTTAGGCCTCTGGCCAACAGAAGTGTATAAAGATAACTCTCAAAGAGAAATACACCCAAACATACTCCAGTGTGTTAAAACTAGGCGGCCCGTAGGCCTAGCAACCTCTAATACACACGCCGTAGTCTTGTGGCCGTTTCTAGGAGCACAAAAGATCCACCCTAGGCGCTAGGTGGCCCTTAGCTCAACTAGAATAGGACTCAGGGAGGCAGATATAGGTAAAAAACAACCTTCAGTAAGGTTTTGCTGCCAAACCAACCTGAGGGGCTAGCCACTCGAAATACTCGGTAAAAAGCACCTTGTCACCCTCACAGCGAGAGGAGTATATAACTGAACTCCACATATTACACCGGAGGCCGAAGTAGGCCTGCCTTAGTAAACACGTGGCATCAGCAAGTGGCTACCATAACCATACCACCCAGAGGCCATGTATTAACAGTGTCATGATTAACACATGAAAAACACTGCCAAACACCGAGAACAGGCCTGTTAGGGCCTATCCGTCAGTGATGGGGTGTGGCCGATGGTGGCATGGTTTCCCAGGCATCCTGCCAACAAGTCGACTAGAAAAAGGAGGCCTAAAGGGGCCTCCATTCCAGTAACAGGTGGCGATCAGCCTACTCACAGGTTAAAACACAAATTGTGCCAAACGTAAACTAAAAAGGAGGCCTGAAGGGGCCTGCCAATTCAATAACACGTGGCTACAGCTCGTGAATTAAAGTGAACCAAGCTACAGGGAACCAGCTGTAACCCAAAAAGCTATGGGAAGCTAACTGCAACCTGCGCTAGGCTACACATTCCAACAGGCAATGTACCCTAAATACACATTTTGACTAAAGGGAACCAAACAAAGCCAACATGGTCTAAGGAAGGCTAATATAAGCCTACTACCTCAGACAGACACGCGGCATGGCCTGTGGCAGCGTAAACCTGTGAAAATATGTGAGCACATTATGATCAGTTAAACAGTATAGTAGAACAACCGCTAACTAGAAGGAGGCCGAATATCATAAGGCCTACAATCCGAGTTATAAGCAATATAACCGTTAACCAGACCACTAAAAAAGGGAGCTAATAGATACCAGTTTTCTTCAACAAAGTGGCACTAACTACCCTGAATATGCAATCCAACAGGTGATGCACCCAGTGACAAGGACCTCAGACTGGAGAGTACAAGTCACCAAATACTCAAAACAAAGGCCTACTTTCACAGCAAAGGGCCTACTGTTATGAGAGCAGGTGCCAACCTGTGGCAGCATAGGCTCACATACAGTGTAGGGCAAAAGTCTAGAACCCAAAGTAACACAAACTTTGATCTACATCTACATCTTTTTTTTTTTTTTTATTAAGAAAAACACTTCCCACACAGATCCTCAAATCTGATCTAAACCCCAGAGGACAGGAGCTAAAAACTAGCAACGTCAACTCAAACTTGATAAAACAAATTATCAAGTGGCTCAGAAGAAAGTTATTCCTTTTAGCATGAAAGTTCTAGAAAGTGGGGCCAAGCACACACCTGCATAACTTATCTACGCAAAGATAAGGGCCTACCACCTGAGGAACAGCATAAGGGAGTCAGAAAACAGTCTACAACCTAGCTGTAAAACTTAAATTGCACCTACACCAGCAAGGGGATAATTGGGCGTACAGCCTAACAACTCCCTCGGGAGGAAAACCAGAACTAGGAAACAAATCCTGAAAGGATAGTGAATACATATGGGGTTACTTCATATATCACATCACCTAGCTCTAGCCTGGCTGCCAAGTTAGAGGCCTATTTTCTTTATTATATACAACAGGCACCATAACAAACAGCCTGATCTCCACTTCTAAATCTCATGATGAGAAAAATAAAGTGAAGCTCAAAGCTGAAAAGTCAGGCGGCCGGTTAGGGCCGCCGTAGACATACAAACTGAAGCAATGAGTGCCAACTCAAACTATACTGAAAATAGCCGAGAGGCTACTCAACATAGAGAGAAAACTAAGCAGCAGCCATTCTGTGACCTGCTTAGTCAGTCTCAACATTCCAGTTTTGCCCAAAAAACCCCTTCAAATTCTACATCTCAATGTACATTCACTGTGACATGTTCAGAAAATATACAGGAACGACACAAAGTCAACATTTAAGAAATGAAATCTGACTCTGTCTTACCTTCCTGTGGCTCGAAGACCAAAGACTGCTCCTTTACAAACATGGGAAGGAAAACATCCATGGTTCTAGAAGCCCAAAGAACCCTTTCACTATCAAGCCAGAAGGCGGGTCTCCAGAAAAAAATCATCATAAGCCCAGCCGTCAGCCTGACTGTTCAAAGGTGTCACCTGAACATACAGTAGTAATTAAAAAACGGATCTGAGTGGAATGCAACTCTTAAAAGCTGCTGAGCGCGCCCTCGCCTTCAGCAGATCAGCCTGGTATGCCTGCAACACTGCCATAGTGTGTAAAGCCGCACCAGCCTGACCCGCAGCAGCATATGCTCTGCCGTTCAGACGAGATGTCTGTTTAAGGGGTCTGGACGGCAAAACTGGAGCTTTTAGTGTCGGTGCTCTGCCCATGACGAGATAGCTGGCAAACATCTCGTCAATGGGCGGCAGCGACACATACCCATGCTGGCCCAATCCATCCACATCAGCGAGATTCCCTCGCCGATGCGGATGAACTCTGGCCGAGCATGGGTTCTTCCATGCCTTCCCGATCTCAACGTGGAGATCCGGAAAAAATGGAAGGCTCACTGGAGTCACGGGGTTGTGGTCGGAAAGAAAACGTTCGTCAAGTCTGCTGCGAACAGGTTTTTTTTTTTTTTTCTCACGCGCCCACACGGCAGCTGCAGTCTGCCAGCAGCGCGTTCCACAACCTCCAGTAACTCTGCATATGCTGGGCCAGGAGACTTGGAGAAAGAAGAAAAAGCCACTTCTTCCTCCTCCATTGCCTCCTGCCCACGGGGGCTATCAGCCAGAAGAACACTCGCTCCCGGATCCGATGATGTCAAAGATAAGACATCATCATCATCCAGGAGCTCATCCCCGCCAGCCGCCACCGGAGGCTGAGAGACCATAACACCTCTCTCAAACTCGGCAGCGAGCTCCATCTGCGAGCCCCATGAGTGCAGCCGCCGCTCTGCCTCAGCACGAGCAGGGCCGGACCGACCAGGTGCAGATGTTGACGCCTCATCCCTCGAGGAGAGGGCCAGACGAGAATGGAGCGTTCTCATAGGAAGACGCTCACAATTCACACAGACAGCGCCCTCAAGCACCATCCGTGCGTGTTCTTCTCCCAAACAATAGACGCATAGGGTGTGCGAACCCTCCGTTAAAAACCTCGGGCATGGATCCACACACTTCCTGAAATGTTTCTCTTTGCCCTCAGACATAACAGAGACATACTCTATGAAGAGTATATTCGATAATGGCAGTCGACACAAACAGTCCCGAAAGACGATGAGATAATGACTGCTTCCCCAGGCGCCCCTTTTATACTTCCGGGTCGCGCCTGTATGACGTCATAGGCTGTCGCCGGCCAATAGGATTTGGAGTTATTGGATAGTTGGCTTTCGAACACAGAGTCACGTGACGTTTCCCCATAGCGTTGCAAACGCAGAGTAGAAGTTCCCTTTCGAAAGGGAACTGCATTTGTATGTCAGCAGGAATAGATAGGAAATAATTTTTGAATTTTTGAATTGCTTATTTGTACTTGGATTTAAAAGCAAGAATGAAAACAATGTATACTCATGGATATGTGTTTCAATCCATAGATGGGTAGCTGAGCATTTCGTGAAGTGCTGGTCAGAAAGGAATTTTGTCCTCCTCCCTCCAGAACTACAGAGAGATTGCCTTAATACTGTCACCAAAAACATGGTATGTAAAATATGTTTTCTAATTTGGTGGGGATTTAGCTTTGACTTTGTTTTTATATTGAGCTAATCCTACTGTAAAACTATTTCTCACTGTCTTTCTTCTTCGGTCTGCAACTTATAGTACAATAAGACATTGATGAGATGAGCTGTGGCCTCTGTTTTGAGTTTGTGTGTGTGGTGTGTGGTGTGTGTGTGTGTGTTAAAGCCACAAACAACTCGTTAACTTCATCTAGAGTCTGGCAGTCCCCCCCCCCCACCCCCACCCACACACACACACACAGACTCAGACCTTCAGCAGCTGCACTCAGCCAAGTGTAGTTGTATAACATTGGGTGTTCCCCCTCCTGACTTCCAGACTTGATGTAAACCACTGCTGAGGCATATTGAATTACACTAGGAAATTTGCAGTCACTAACAGTGCGGCCACTGTGTGTCAGAGGAAGAAGGGAAGATGGATCTATGGATGAGACAGTGTGTTTATGATTTTCAGACTGTGCAGAGTGTAGTATCTGTGCTGTGTGGCAGCGAGCAGCTGATCGGCAGCCTGCCGGAGGTGAAATGGGCCAAGCAGGTGCTGAGTCTGGCCAGCGAACTGCAAGAGGAGTGTCTGCAGATGATTGTCACACACCTGCCCCAGGTCACGCACACCGCTGCCTTCCACGATTTCCGAAGGGTACGACCAGTTGATGATGTTTAGACATAAGATATAAGATGTCTTGTCAGCTATGACTGTCAGACGTGTACTGTTTCAGAGAGAGGAGTTCACACGTGATCCCGCTCTACTGAGGAAGGTGTGCGTGGCTGTGCGGGAGGGTGTTACTGTGGAGAACTGCTGTGACCTCTTTACTGCTGTGAATCGGCTGAGTGGTGACCCAAGTGAGCTAGACGTTATCACAGAAGACCAAGTCAATCAGGAGGAACTAGAGGTAAACAAAACAGGACACTAAAAGCCAGCATTTCGTTACAGCTCATTTAGTAAATGAATCATTTATTTAAACTGATCTTAACAGAGCCTTTTGATCAGCCAGTGCAATAATTTTTCAGTCAGTTTATCACATTAATTTAGTGTGATTTATATTTATTTTAATAGTAAAATGTTTATATTAATTATAAAAAGCAATAAATTACACTGATGAGCCAAAGCATTATGACCAGTCACAGGTGAAGTGAATATCGTTGATCATCTAACAAGGCCAAACAATTAGTTCTCGTAATCAGTGTGTTGGATGCAGGAGAAATGGGCAGAAATAAAGATCTTAGCGACTTTGACAAGTGCCAGGTTGTTATGGCAAGGTGACTGGGTCAGAATATTTCTGAAATGGCAAGGCTTGTGGGTTGCTTCTGGTCAACAGTAGTGAGAATTTACCAACAGTGGTCCGAGGAGAGACAGGGTGTTGGGCGCCCAAGGCTCATCAATGCACGAGGGCATCAAAGGCGATCCTGTCTGGTCCAAGCCAGCAGAAGGTCTACTGTGGCACAAGTCATGCAAACTTTTAGTGATGGTTATGGGCGGAATGTGTCACAACACAAAGTGCATCGCACTTACAAAAGCACCTACAATGGGCATACGAGTGTCAGCTAGACCTTGGAGCAGTGGAAGTAGGTCGGCTGGACTGATGAGTCGTACGAGTGCGCCATTTACATGGGGAAGTGATGCACCTGGATGCGCTGTGGGACGTCAGCATGCCGGTGGAGGGAGTGTGATGCTCTGGGCAATGTTCTGCTGGAAAACCCAGGGTCCGGCCATTCATGTGGACGTTCATGTACCTAAACATTGCAGATCAGGTAGACCCCTTCATGACAAGAGTGTTCTCTGGTGGAAATGGCCTCTTCCAGCAAGATAATGCACCCTGCTACACTGCACACATTGTTCAGAAATGGTTTGAGCAACTTAGAGTTAAAGGTGTTGCCCTGGCCTCCAAATTCTGCAGATCTCAATTCAGTTAAGCATCTGTGGAATGTGCTAGACTAACACGTTCCCTCCACTGTGGCTCCACCTCACTACCTACTGAACTTGAAGGATCTGCTGCTAACATCTTGGTGCCAGATACCACAAGAAACCTTTAGGGGTCCAATCTTCGGTAGGTCGCCGCTGTTTTGGCTGCATGTGGAGGACCAACAGCATATTAGGCAGGTGGTCATAATGTTTTGGCTAATCAGTTTTTATTATTATAATAATAATTATATTATAATATTTCTCCATCGGACTTTAAGCTTGTAGTCAGTACTACTACTTTAGGCATCTCACCTCGGCAAAACACATTCTATGATTATTGTGATTTCTTCTTTTTATTATACATTCTTATTAACAAAATAACTAAATATCATATGGATATTGATCTTACATACATACATAATTACAATTCATCTTGTATGGATTTGTATATACAAAGGTGTTTACTTCTGGATTTACTTCTGGAATTACAGTATGTATGTATGCTTTTGCTTCTAGAATCTCTTCCAATTGAAACAGGATATTCAAAGTATATAGTGACACTTCTGTCGATTGCATGTTACATACTAGAATTGTGTTTAGATGTTTGGATTAAAGTTGTTGTAAAAGTAAAAGGGATTTGTGACGTTGACTGAAAAGAACATTGATTTAAGTGGAATAACCTGCACTAATGCATTAAAAAGTACATTATGAGTTCATATTTATTTTAATGTATTAACTGAAGCTGTGTTGTAATTATTAAAATACTTGATGGATAGAGTCCCTGTGCTTCATCAAGCATGCCTGCAGTAATGGTCTTCTGAGCACATCTTGTGTGTTTAATGGCACTTGTACGAAGTGCTTAATTTTATCCTGGGATTTAAACTCACTATAATGTACATGACCAGGCCTGGGCCGGATTACAGTAAAGTGACACTACAAATAGAAAAGGTCATAGTAAACAACCCCATCTCTCATGCTCATGGTCTCTCTCTGTCATTTTATGTTTTTCTTTATTTCTCTCTGCCCATTTCTGTCACTTCCTGTCTCTTTGTGAGTTAATTCACATCCCAGGGGAAATGGCAGAATGGATTAGTCTGAGAAAGACCAAGAGTCATGGGTGTGGCCATGTCTAATCTGGTTCTATGCCCATTATAGAGGAAAGCAGGGAGGATAAATGAATTGTGGATGGAAAGGCTGAGGCAGGATCTGAAAAATACAGAGGTTCTTATTTTTAATGAACATTTGATGCAGAAGGCGTGAACACAAGCCTCTGCTAGTGACATCATCCATTTAGCCGGAGAGGATCCTGTTAACGGTAGAGGGAGGCAACGGCAATCGTTGCCAAGACAACCAGCCTTTGAAGCAGCTGCTGATTCGCTCCTCTTCTCCTGCTGTTGTATGCACCCTCCCTCCTTCTCTCTCTCTCTTTTTCTCTGTCTCGCTCACCCTCTCTCACTCATTCTGTCCCTCTGGTAGCCATTCAGGCGTGAGCTGTGTTTGCTGCGCACGAGGCTCTGGACCTTCCTGTTTCAGTCCTTCTTTGCAGTGCGGCACACACAAGGATGGGACACTCTACAACCCAGATATCGCGAAAAAATACTTGCAGGTAAGGAGAAGAATGAGAAAAGGTAAGAATTTAACAATAGCAAAAGAAAGAGGAATGGAAAGTAAATGTGAATAATGTGGGAAAGAGAGTACAGTATAAGTCAGAGGAGAGAGAAAAACATAAGAAATGAACAGCTTTCTGTAGAAGCTCCGTATTCAAAACCAGGCAGCAGTCAGAATGCGCTTGTGTGGAGGAGGAGGGTTTTTTTTTTTTTTTTTTTTAAATGGTCCAGTGCAGTGATGAAGAGCCCTCTTTTGCATGGATAATAGGAAGCCAGTGCTGATGAGAGAAACCCTGCTGGATATCCTCCAGCTCCTGTCAGTCCATCAACAGCCATCAGAACGAATCTCTTTAATATGCTTCTGTGATGCTTTGACCATCGAGGGCCTGAATACTCCCAAACACATCAAAACATTATTTCCATTATTTCCAGGGGGCTGGCGAATGGGGTCCATAATTAGATATAATGGGTTTTGTGTTGTTCTATTCTTCAAGTGGAAACATGTATGCTTGTGTATAATCTATGCATTGCTTTAGGTGTCAAGATCGTGCTTACATTCTGCTTTCTAAAGATCCCCCTACATATGCAAATGTGGTGCCTCTTTTGCAAAGCATTCGCTGTGCAACAACAAACACAAACACTCAAGCTGCATTCCTTCACAGGAGATATTTGATCCATGATTTGGATTGTTTTCTGGTGTGACAGCAGGGAAATCAGAGCTCAGTTGTATTGCTGGGAAGAAAGCCTAGATCTTTTTTTTTTTTTATCATGATATTAAGGATGCTTTAGATAAGCTGTGAGGTGATCAAAGACTAGATCTGCGCTGTCTCTATCTGAGATGGAGTAGGAAATCAGTGGCTCTCTGCAGATCTGCACTGCCACTTTTACTGATTAGGGTTGTGACTGATTGTAAGTGTGCAAGTATGTGTGCATGTTTGGCAAATGTTGATTATGCAGGAGTGGATGTTCTAATTAAACCGAAGCTGTCTGTAATCTAAAATTAGTTTTTATTTTCTTCCTCCCTCCACCAACCCTCTCAGTTGCTCTTGATAAAGGAGACTGCAGACAGCTTGGAAAAAAACCTGTGCTCACCAGTTCTCAGGTAATCTTTTATTATTTTACATATTTTGGTAACACTGTGAGAAATGTTTGGCTATAGAGAGAGAGAGAAATTGGCCCAAGTTGATTAATCAGCCAATATTTGATTATTTACTGTAAATATAACAATCCTATTTGCTTCCTTTAAATTGTATTGTGTAATAATTTGCATTATTTCAGCCAACCTGCTTTCTAGATATACAGTATCTCACAGAAAGTGAGTACACCCCTCACATTTTTATAAATATTTTATTATATCTTTTCATGTGACAACACTGAAAAAAATGACACTTTGCTACAATGTAAAGTAGTGAGTGTACAGCTTGTATAACAGTGTACATTTGCTGTCCCCTCAAAAAAACTCAACACACAGCCATTAATGTCGAAACCGCTGGCCACAAAAGTGAATACACCCCTAAGTAAAAATGTCCAAATTGGGCCCAATTAGCCATTTTTCTCTCCCCTGTGTCATGTGACTCGTTAGTGTTACAAGGTCTCAGGTGTGAATGGGAAGCGGGTGTGTTAAATTTGGTGTTATCGCTCTCACTCTCTCATACTGGTCACTGGAAGTTCAACATGGCACCTCATGGCAAAGAACTCTCTTAGGATCTAAAAAAAGGATTGTTGCTCTACATAAAAGAAGGCTATTAAGAAGATTGCCAAGACCCTGAAACTGAGCTGCGGGACGGTGGCCAAGACCATACAGCGGTTTAACAGGACAGGTTCCACTCAGAACAGGCCTCGCCATGGTCTACCAAAGAAGTTGAGTGCACGTGCTCAGCTTCATATCCAGAGGTTGTGTTTGGAAAATAGATGTACTGTGAAATAGAGTGCTGCCAGCATTGCTGCAGAGGTTGAAGGGGTGGGGGGTCAGCCTGTCAGTGCTCAGACCATACGCCGCACACTGCATTAAATTGGTCTGCATGGCTGTCGTCCCAGAAGGAAGCCACTTCTAAAGATGATGCACAAGGAAGCCCGCAAACAGATTGCTGAAGACAAGCAGACTAAGGACATGGATTACTGGAACCATGTCCATGTCCAAGATAAACTTATTTGGTTCAGATGGTGTCAAGCGTGTGTGGCGGCAACCACGTGAGGAGTACAAAGAAAAGTGTGTCTTGCCTACAGTCAAGCATGGTGGTGGGAGTGTCATGGTCTGGGGATGCATGAATGCTGCTGGCACTGGGGAGCTACAGTTCATTGAGGGAACCATGAATGCCAACATGTACTGTGACATACTGAAGCAGATCCCCTCCCTTCGGAGACTGGGCCGCAGGGCAGTATTCCAACATGATAATGACCCCAAACACACCTCCAAGATGACCACTGCCTTGCTAAAGAATGTCTCCAGACCTAAACCCTATTGAGCATCTGTGGGGCATCCTCAAATGGAAGGTGGAGGAGTGCAAAGTCTCTAACATCCACCAGCTCCGTGATGTCGTCATGGAGAAGTGGAAGAGGACTCCAGTGACAACCTGTGAAGCTCTGGTGAACTCCATGCCCAAGTTGAGGCAGTGCTGGAGAAAATTGGTGGCCAGACAAAATATTGACACTTTGGGCCCAATTTGGACATTTTCACTTAGGGGTGTACTCACTTTTGTGGCCAGCGGTTTAGAAATGAATGGCTGTGTGTTGAGTTATTTTGAGGGGACAGCAAATTTACACTGTTATAAAAGCTGTACACTCACTACTTTACATTGTAGCAAAGTGTCATTTCTTAAGTGTTGTCACATGAAAAGATATAATAAAATATTTACAAAAATGTGAGGGGTGTACTCACTTCTGTGAGATACTGTATGTGTCCGCATCAGCCATTAAAAAAAACAATATCCACTTTATATTGACCACTTGAAATAATGTGACTTACTGGCATAGGCTCTGTTGTGAGTTCTGATCTTGTAAGGTTTTCTTTTACTGAAAGACAAGCTGACTGAACTGATATTAAATGGGTGTTAGATGAGTGCTATTTTGTCACAGCAATCTTTAAGGTTGATTCAGGGAATGTGTGCAGAATTACTGATCCTGAAAACAGTTGGATTACCTGTGAGAATTATGTTCTTTAAGAGGAGGTAAATACCTGTTTAATTTTTTAGCCTTGTTATTGAGCAGTAAAAATAAATTAATAAAATAAAACTATATGTATATATGACCTAAGTAAGATGGATACAAAGACCTTGGGCTAAGGAAATAGCTGTCCTTCAGTTATGATTTTCTTTGACTTGCAAGAATATGCTTTTTAGCCTTTAATCCAAAAATCATGGTATAGTGCTTTGTTCTTATATGACTGAGATTACAGTCAAATGGGTTGCTGATCTGATTAATATTGTGCAAAGTCGTCATAGTCATTCTCTCTCCATATCTCTCACTGCAACAGAAACCTACAAAATGCCTCTCGGGCACTTCATCTCCATGTGATAGCCCTACTCATCGTCCCGTTAAGGTATCACAGGGTCTACGTGCTTCCCCTGCAAGATCTGTAGCTGCAGCATCAGGCACCATGAAGTCTGATGCTCTAGGGCCAACAGCTCACATGGTTCCTTCTGGGAAAACAAAATCTAGTAACAACACCTCTCTTAGAAGCAAGAATGATAAAGTTAAGCCAACTCACACGCCAGCTAAAACCAAGACTACATCTACTGTTAAACCAGTGTTGAATGGCACTGCTGGTGGTGCTCCACGGGAGAATTCCACCACTTCAGGTGCCCGTGGTTCACCTACAGGGAAGACGGTGCTGGACAGGAAGCCAAACCCAGGAGCAAGGCCAAAGACTTCCTCTGCTGGGTCTGATCTCTCAACAGGCCAGGCTAAAGGTGGAAAAGTGCTGAAGAACACAATGTCAGGGAAAGATCTGCCTCAGGAATCAGCCAGCAATGCTCAGAATACTCCTTCTAACTCTGGCAGCACCTCACCAGACAACAGCACTGGGAGTCCACGCAACAATGGTCACAGTACACCAACAGGTGAATTTACCTAGATTGATCATTATCTTCACACCACATATATCACTTAATGATACTCTACTTCTTCTCGAAGCTAGTCCCTTGTTTTACCATGAAGAGTGGAGGCTTCCAGCAAAGCCAGAGCTAGTAAAACTGTCTGAGCAGAAAATCAGACCTGAAAACAGCTCTGTAATTAGCAAGACAGAGCTTTAGGTCCATGGAAGTTAAGAAGCTATCTTTAGTTCTCAGATTAGCCCCTGATATTGGAGATTACACCCTATTGTTTACTCTTCTGTCTGTATGTATATGTGCTTCTGAGTTTTAATAAAATTTCGAAAATTAGAACGGGAAAGGAAGGATAGAGAGAGAGAGAGGGAATGTACTAATGTTCTGAATCTTGAAATCCAGAGGTAAAAATATAGGTATCTCTCCACTTTTCCTTGCTCATTAGCTAGTGTTTGCCTGGTACTGACTTCTGAGTCAGAGAGTTTGTGCTCAGCAGAGTAGGTTTTAGCGGGGTATGCCAGAGTTAGCTTGTCATTAAGCTGCTTAGCACTTCTAAAATTGTACATGCCTGTTACCTTGCTCACAGTTCTTAAGGAATGTAGGTTTAGATAGCACAGATGCTGCAGGATATACCAGTTTACTATGAGGTACTACAAATATCACAACTTAATAAATTTTCTTGAGTAGACCATGTTGAGAACAGGATTGTGATGAATAATGCTCTGTTTAATTAGATTAATAGTCTATACATTAAACCATACACACAAATGTTTTATATGATTTGCTTAGAATTGTTATTAAAAATAAATTGTTGTGTTGTTATAAAGACTGAATAATCCTTTTACATTGTAGGTCTCAGGTCAAAACTTCAAGCCAAGGCAACAACAAAATCTCCTTTGACCAAACCTGCCCAAAAGCCAGACACTGAAAAGACTAGCAGGTGAGTTGTTCTATGAATGCAACCAGCCTGTGATCCTCACACTTTTTTTACTATCTCTACTTTCTTCCAGTTGATAGTCAATCTTTGGTCTTTCATTGTGTTGCTACAGCCCCACTAATAAATCAAGCAAGACTAAACCTACCACAACTAGCCGTGCAGTACCTGTAATTCCTGCATCTCGCTCAGATCCAAAGAGCAAGAGCACTGTGTCAGGCCTTTCAGAGAACCATGGTAAGAAATAGTCAGGCTTCAGAATGGATAAACTCATTACTGTTAATAACAATTTACCATTACCAAGTCCTTTCTGTTTCCTCTTTTAAACAGCTTCGTCTAGACCTGGCTCAGCCCTTAGCTCTAAAAAGCCTGCCTCCCCTAGAAAAGAGGTAGAGAAAGATATATCTAAACCTTCAACTATTAAGAAGACAACAAAGGCCGTCTTTGAGTCAAAGCCGAGCATCAAAGCTTCCACGTCTTCCTCTAAGCAGTCACTTACTGCCCCAAACAAAACAGGACCTAAACAGAAGGCTCCAGAAACACTTCCAACAAAATCATCTCTAAAATCCTCAGGGGCAGTCAAAAACTCAACTCCTGCTGGCTCTAAAAAGCCAGGCACTGCTGTGAAAGATTCAATATCTAGCCCCAAACACTTAAAAAAGGTCACTCAGCAGAATCCAGCTTCTACAGAAGGTAAGACAAGAAGCAAGGAAGTGGTTGCATCTTGTCTAGAGAGTTCCAAAGTTCCTGTTTCCCTGGAGCAGCATTCACTAGTCAGCCCGGCTACACTAGACCAGCCAGAAGTGGTTCCCAAGGGTATATCAGCACCTTGCACTAAGGTTCATGATATGGAGAAAAGCAGTGATCCAGTGAGTAAATTACATGGCACAGAGGTGAAGACTCAGTCAGTAACTCCGGACATGCATACTTGTACTTCTGGACAGAGTGATGTGAGTGGGAGTAAATTGGTCACAGACCATGCCATTCCACCCCATACCACTGGATTAGACCGGGGCCTCAATTCCATGAACTCCTCAAAGGACTCAGATCTCCCTCCTGACACACCTTGCAGTCTAGGGAGCATTGAGACACCCCTAGAGGACTCGTGGAATGGGCTTCATCACCAAGTTAGCCCAGAGTCAGAGACTGGCAGTGCCACTACTTCTTCTGATGACATAAAACCACGGTCGGAGGATTATGATGCTGGAGGCTCACAGGATGACGACTGTTGCTCTCATGAGCGTGGCGTTTCAAAGTGTGGGACCATGCGTTGCCCTGACTTTCTAGGCCGCAGCAGCAGTGACACCAGCACACCTGAAGAGCTCAAGATGTACGAGAGTGGGGCTGGACTACGCGTGGAGGTACGGCTCAGAGGACGGGAGGCAGAGACTACAAGTGAAGAAGAGGTAGGGCGTCAAAGACCACGATCTTGGATTAGAAAGGATGAAGTGCCAGTGGAGGAAGAACCTTGTGAAATGAATTCTGCATTAAAAAACTTGAAGAGTGTACAGGACCACCAACTTTTCTCCACTGAGGAAGAAGAAGAGGAGGAAGAAGAGGAAGAGACTGAAGATGAAAGATCAGAAGTTGAGGTGCTACCAAGAGGAATGGCTCCCCCACTTAATGAGCCACCTCCACAGTTCCAGGGTATTGTCAACCTTGCATTTGAAGACCCTGCAGACCAAGAGAATGAGCAACCAGAGTACCAGTCAGCTTCTAACTTCCGTCGCTCTGTTTTGCTCTCAGTGGATGAGTGTGAGGAGCTTGGATGCGAAGAAGGAAGCGCCCAGACTCCGACGCACCAGTCAGGTGATGTCTTCGACAGTGAACCTCAAAATTCTCAGATAGACTGCTGCTCTCAGCAATCCACAAACACAGTGAAAGGAAACCATATCTCTAACCACCAAGAAAATGAACGGGAGCCCAAACCTGCGGTATTCCTGACAGAGGTGCGGGGATCTCCACAGGAGGATTGTGTAAATAATCAGTCAGATGCCCCTGTGCAAGACAAAGACACCAGTGATGTTCCTGCTCAGGAGCGCCCTAGTCACCTGGACCTCCGGCTGACAGAACAGTATGGCAATCTCCAGGCTAAACATATAGACAGCAGGAAAGCTGACCTGCGGCTAGACTTACCTGAGCCGCAGCTGAATGCGAGCTCACCTGCACACTCTCCAGCAGGTAATGTATAATGTTAGAGCCCATCCCCCCTGACTGCAGTCTCAGAAAAATCCACTGTTTCCCATCCTGACACATTCAACTCAAATATTCAGACAATTCTTTTTCAATGGAGTAAATCCTGATTTCATTGATTTAGATAGTAGCACACTACTGCCTCTCTTTTTCCCTTCCCTTTATCATCTTTTTTAAATGTCTATTGTTTGCTAATACTTCAGTAAGATATATAAACAACTAAACTGCCTTCTCTGAGGCGCTATAGTAACTCAACAAACAAGTTTACAAGCTTAATTTTTACAGTAAAATATCTATATGTATGTGGTGTAGTATGCTGAGTCAGGCCATCTGTTATGTGGTATGGCTGGACAATCTCAGTTGTACTAGTGCACTTAATATATAGGCACCCCTAGTAATTTTTGTTTGTTTGTCATTATCCATACTGAACAGTAAGCTTCTTCCTCTCAGGCCAAGTCCTTTATATATTGACTTTTCCATAAGAGATCTTTATGCAAAAGACAAGCACCATGTGACTTGGCCTTCAAATATATACATATATATGCACAAACATACAGTGAGCTAAGCTTCCTTTTAATACTGCACATAAAGGACCACACCTTATACAGAGGCCATGATGCTTTGAATGTGTTAGATCTAGATGTTTTTTTTTATACTTGGTATTGATGTTGAGTGTTGTTGTCTTTTCAAGACTCTGTCTGTTTAGTCATCCAAACCAGGGAATCTTGCATGCTAATACTAGGCTTTGTTATTGATTTTATTAATTTGTGAAATCCCATCTATGTTTGTATCCATCCTTGCGTGTTTGTTTTTTCTTTTATTTCTCATTCACAATATATCACACCATTTGTAGTTCTGTATAGGTAACCATTTTCTCAACTCTAGATTTTTACGTTATAGATTTCATTTTTTTTTTTTTTCAATGTATTTCTGTAGAATTAGTAGGTTTTTTTTCTGTACGTGTTTCTAGAAAAATATCTTCAAGGTCCTCCTTGTGTCTCTCTTTTTTCACACTTGTATCATGATTCCAATCACTGTTAATGGTTTTGCTCGAGTTTTATCTTTACAAGAAGCATATCTTGAGTTTGCCAAGTAAAGCAATAAGCACTCTTTTGCCAGCATGTCCCTCATATTTTCAGTGTAGCTTTAAGTTAAAACTTAAGAAACAAACTGAAAAGCTCTAGTGCTTGCTTACGTTTCAATGTGTATATTTAAGAGAAAAAAAATGCTCAGTTTGAGCAGAACTAGAGAATTCATATCTTTTGTGTGTGAACAAAACATAAGTTATGCTGGAGATACAGCGGCTGGCAAAAACATGCCTTTTACTGTTATAGCACTTGTGAACAAAAGAGACACATTCAGTGTAGATTTTCCTCTGTGCATCACCTTTATGGCAGCTGTCCATCCTTATCCTAAATTCAGAAGTTGTTCCATGGATAACATGGAAACTTCATGGAAAGTCAAGAGTTGCTCCATGGAAAACTTTGGATTTGCATATCTGCTTAATTGTAATGCATGTGTCATTTAATCAAATCTTGATTAATGACAATAAAAAGTGATTACTGCCTAAAACAGAATATATTTTTTCATCTATTTAGTCTTTAAAAGGATTGTTGTCTTAACTGCATCATGAAGGACACAGTTGCACTAGGGGTGATTCTGTTCATCATGTGGATCTAGAAACAACGCATGTCTTCAAGAAAATTCCTGCTTTTTTTTTTTTTTTTTTTTTTTTTTTTAAAAAGCCCACATACGGATAAAACACTTGGTCATTGTGCAGTATTGTCAATTATTTTTAGGGGACATTGATGGTTGTGACACATTGGATCAAACCTGCACACATGACCGGCGGTCGTCTAAAGCCCTGTCCCCCATTTTCGAGATGGACCTGGGAGAAGCCCTCGAACAAAGCATGGATGCAGACAGGAGCAATGATCCCCAACAGGAGGATTCACATTGGGATGGTAAAGGAGTAGAGACAGGGGATGTTAAAGAGGAAGTGGGCAATGAAGACAGTAAGTTTGCAGAGAAAGACTGGAGTCTGCTTCGACAGCTACTGTCTGACCAAGAGTCCAATCTGGGCATCATAAACTCAGTCCCAGAGGATTTAAACCTTGCACAGTACCTTATCAAGCAGACACTGTCCTTGTCTCGAGACTGCTTGAATGAACAGGACTACTTATATCACGAAAAGGACACATTTAAGCGCTGGGCTGAGCTTATTTCTCCACTGGAGGACTCTACCACCAGCATCACTGTGACCAGCTTCTCCCCTGAGGATGCTGCCTCTCCGCAGGGTGAGTGGACCATCGTGGAGCTGGAAACACATCACTGACGGCATCCTGGACTTGAATACAGCCAATGTTTTGATAGGACTATTTGGATTACTGCATCGTTTCCTCCTTTCCGTGCTTATTTGTTTTGGGGAGAAAGACAGATCAGTTGCAGCTTAAGTGGAGCGAAGTTACATGTCAATTTGTACTCATCGTACAGGTACTATATGAAGGACTGGAATAATGACCTCAGTGCAGTTGTTTTGCATGTGGGCAATTTTCTAAGTTATATTGTTTACTTGATGGGTGTTGCTTGAATCTTTGTAGAATACCAAAAATGCATTTTCTTGTTGCTCTTTTTGTCTCTGAATGACGCTTCTAAAATGTTTTGAACGGAGTGTAGAGAGTATGTAAGTGGTTCTGGTTTACATTTGTTGTATTTAAAACAATAAAAGCTGTGATGTTTGATGATTTTGTTGCTTTTTTTCTTTTAAAGGTAATAGATTGATGCATTTAAAAAAAAAAAAAAATGACTTTCATCTGCCTGTATCTTTTTGAATATAAATCAATAATTTCATCTATTTAAATGGTTAAAAAAAAATCAAGTGAATTAGACCCATTAAAAGCTGTGATCACACATACATCTTGATTATATCCAATCATTAAAAGAGTATGGCAATGATATTTTGTGTTATAGGTTATATGGTTTAATAAAGCAATAAGCCCCAAGAAGCCATGGTTTACAGTGAATTTATAACAGCTAAGGGGCATTGTTACCCTAAAACCCCCTTAGCTGTTATAAATTCACTGTAAACCACAGCTTTACAGGCTTATTACTTTTATAAAATGGTTACCACACAATACACATATTAAAGCCAAAAAATATGTATCGGTGCAACTTTAATGAAGTAAAATCATTAAAAGGCTTCCTTCTGCTGGAAAATAATAGTTCCTGACCATGCAACAGAAGTTACATTTATTACGCAATTAGATGGCGGCATGGAGTCACTCAGTCGCAAAGACTCTTCTATGGAAACTTGTTGTGAACACGAAACAAGACGCAAATGACAAATGCTTTGACCAGCACTGTCAGTGTCAGCAGCGCACAGGAAAACTCATTAAATGTTAAAAGGACAAGATAGCAGCGTACATTCAAACTGTTTTTTTATTATTTACATTTAGTCATTTAGCTGACACTTTTCTCCAAAGCGACTTACAAATGAGAGTAGTATTATGAACATAGGTCAGTCCTGAAGGAAAATGCTAATACTGAATGCAGGTAATACACTCCGTCACTCGATATCTCTCTCACAATATTCTTGTGCATAACGCAGTAAGCTTTAATAAACAAAATCAATAGAAGTTATGCACGTGGCGTCACTGTCGACCGTTATGACTGCGGTTACGCCCACTGAGTGGCAGGAGTGGTTTTCAGCGTGAATGCCGCCAAAACATATCCAAAACAGAAAAGAGCTTTGCGGCTGACTGTACAAATAACTTTGACACAAAATCGTAGGTATATTTTTACAGACTGCTGAAAGCTACAGAAAAAAGAAGCTGGACTCCAGGTGAAGAAACAGGTTTTGCAGTTACCATTTTGTGTCAAAATGTTGGATTTTGGGGTAAATTATATATTGTGTTGACATCTCATCAATATAATTACCATATTACATTCTGCATAATTGGGTGTTTTTAAATAAACACTGACAAAAACTATACAAGTTTTAGGGCTGGACGATATGACGAAATATATAACATTGATATAAGTGATCACTCCGATTTAGACCTACGGGCTACTGTATTTATATAAAGCGTTCACAGGCCGATTGGCTTTATGTATTTTCCTGGCGTCGAAATCAGGCACATATAAATGTCAAGAAAAACGATTCCTGGCTGCATGTCAATATCCATGGATCAGGTTCCCTTTCGAAAGGGAACTTCTACTCTGCTCTACTAGTCTCGTTCCATGTTCTCAGGGAACCCTGGTTGCATTCGTAACCTGAGACGTTTCTTTGACATGTCATGAAGAACACTTTCGAGCCTAACCTTTAGTGTAATCCTTTGTTTTACTCGCATTTTCGCAGTCATGCAGCAGGTTCTTTTGCCACTCAGTCCAGCTGAGGGAGCCCGTTCCGGCGGGAAAGTGACGTCTATGCATACCCTCTATAGAGAACAAACATGTTTAAGTTGCTAAGAGTGGTTACCAAGACACTCAGTGGCGCAGCAATACATGTAATCATGTAATGCGGTCAGCTGTATGTTTTCGGGAATTTCACAACGGCTTCGAACGCGGCTCAACCAATCAGAATCAAGGGCCGGAACTATCCGTTTTATAATGTATTAATCCATTTTATTATATTATTATTATTATTAGCCTACCCAATTTATTAAATCAAAAATAAATTGTATCACCTTTATTTGAAATAGTTGGAAATAAATCTGCAGTTTCATTGTTCTGTGACATCAAATAAAAGCAGGACTTAAAACAGCCTAGCTAGATGATTTGGATTTGACTAACAAAAGTAACTGACATTTCAATTGTGCAACACTTACATTACCCTTACTACAGAGACATTCATCCAACAATGCTTCAAAACCATACCTTATCACTTCAAACATGAAAATAGCATTTAAGGCCTGTGTATTTCTGTATCTCTTTGACAGTTAAATCGGGACACTGTGGACTTGGAGGACAAAAAAGTTACCCATGCTATAAATGTTCTCCACTGCTTAGATTAGCTGAGTATGATAGATGAAGCGCTGAAGGGAAAAATCATTGTGTTCTTGCAGAGGAAAAGTAAAAGTGTCTTTAGAAAAATACAATAAGCAAGCCACTTAAGAGCAGAACAGGCCATCCATAAAATGCTGCGGCTCCAAAAGGTACAGTATTATAACCCCACATATCAACAGCTCCAAAGCTTTTTGAATAGATATCATTTTTACATAATCTTTAAGTTCACTGAAATGAGTGTGGGAAAGTGTGCAATTCTTATTCACTTCATTTGTAACAGAAAGGAGGTGCCAGACCACGTCAGCTAAAAATCTGGGCCAGGGTGACAATAAACGAAACATCAAACAGGTTCTGCGACTACACAACTAATTACTCACAACATAATCAGGTCAGCATGACAAGGAGAGTGAGAGTTTCTGGAATGTCTCCTAACGAATTTGTGTTAATGTGCTTTTGTCCGGATGTGCATACATTTGATTCAAAGCCAAACACTGCTGGAGAAACTGGACCAGGTTCAGGCGGATCCTGACTGTGCACCGCAAATAGACACAAACATACACTAAGGTCTATGCCTGCAGAATTTTTTTAAATTTATTTCTTATTCACTGTTTCAACTGGCGGAGGATATAGTACAGTATAGTTTCAAACATTTAATGTTTTAAATGGGTTCATTTTATAATTAACATTAAAATTACCCTGTGATATGCTTGTGGTGGTCTTATCCATCTTTGTCTCCACCTAGTGGAGTTATGTACTACTGACAGGTCAAGAGGTAGACCACAAGAATGGCAGCCTGTGACAAAATAGTCACGGTAATGGTAATGGAAAAAATCCATGTGCTTAACCAAAATCTGTAATGACTCAAAACAAAGTTATTATGTTAGGAGATCCATGGAGACCTTCCCATGTAATTTTGCGAGGTGTATTTTTAGAAGAATATCCAATGTTAAAAATGCTTTTGATGGGAAAAGCAGAGATTATTATAAGTGGACGGAGTGTAAAAACTGGATGTTTATACCACTGATTGTATAACAATAGAATTAGAAGTGTCACTCAGACTTTTTATGTATTATTTTCCCCTGAAAGAACTTACACTTATAATGTAATGTAATGTAATGACACCTCCCTAATATGATAATGAGACACAGCCCATTAGCAACCACAAGCAACTGAGGAGGCTGATGGTGCAAGTTACTTAATCTCCATCTTATCCGTTCTCTTATAAAACACAGTAATCCTCTTTAGGACTGTGACACCTGCTGCCGTTCGGCTAAACTCATTTGTCTTTTTAATTGCAAGTGAAGTTTCTAAAGTTCGCATTGTTTCGCTGTCAGGAGGAATTTAGTCTGAAGCAGATGGAATGAAGATGTAGTGAAGGTCGGGCCTGCAGCAGCTGCAGTCTAGAGCTGAAGAAGAATAAAGTGGACATCCTTATTTATTCCTCATTTCCTGTGAGAGAAATAGTCACTTTCCTTTAGAAAGTTCAGAAAATGCCATAATAATAAACCAGCCAATAAAGCATTGAAGTGCTTTCAAAGAATCATTTCACTTTTCAGCTGTGATGAATGAGAAATTATTACGTGTGTTAGGTGCAATGGAGAGACTTTCATATTTCAGACAGTTTAGATTGGTCAGTGTTAATGTAAAACTCCAAGATAATATATTTGCCTTAAACTTTTTTTTTTTTCTATGAGTTTAGAACACCTCAAAATGTTTTGCCTTGTATGGCAAGCTACTTTTAACTAGAACTTGATATAACAATATCAAAGCAAATAAAGGCAGCTTTTATACTAAAGCACACGCCTGAAGCCCGAGTCTAAATTTGCCTATTTTTCTTTAATCAGTAGATCTCATTTGTGATGGCACAATACTCCCAGTGTTCAGATGTAAAGTCAAGTGTGGGTTCAGTGGGTGTGACAAAGCACAATTACACACATACACATTGCAGTTCATATTAGAAACAGAAACCCAGAATAACCCACAGTTCTGGCAGGCCTGAAATAATATGACTATTTTATATGCGCATATTTTTAATACACACACACACACACACACACACATATATATATATATATATATATATATACAGTCAAACCAAAATGCATTTAGACACCTTGAACATTTCATTCATTATTACAGTTTATTCACTATAGTTTAAAATAAAATATGACAAGATCTCAGAGTTAAACTGTCAGAAAAAAATTTATCTTAATTATGTCAGATAACACTTAAGTAAAACATGGACAGGTCAAAGTGTCTAAATAATTTTTGGTTCCAAATTTGTATCAATTTTACTGAAGAATTTTTGGGTATAATATGTCCCAGTTTACTTTATTTTGCTATCCTCACTTAAATAAATGAAATATAGTGTCCTGCACCCACTAGTAAAAATATATTAAAAATGTCTGAATAATTTTTGGTTTGACTGTATATATATATATATATATATATATATATATATATATTATGTGTGTGTGTTTTAATAAAAGTATTAAATATCAATTCAAAATATCAAATATCAATACAAAAAGTATTAAATATCAATACAATTACTTTTTAATTATTTTTTTCATTCATTTATTTGTATATAAATAATTTATTTTAACTTATTTTGGATACAAATATAGTTCTTAAATGAATTAGGTCACAGGTAAAACTTGGTAAAACAGGTAAAACATTGTTCACATTTTTTATTTTAATTTTAGTTTAAGTTTTAGTAATTTTGAGTTCTGCTTTTTGTCATTTATATTGTTTCTATATAACTTTAATTAATTAATTAATTTTAGTTTCAGTAATTTTAGTACTTCATCAACATGTCTAATTTTCATTCAAGTTTTCAACTAATATTTATATTTTATTTTATTTCAGCTTTATTTCAATTACCAAAAATTGTTTTAGTTTTAGCTAACAATAACAACGCTGACTACTTGACACCACACTAAGTAAACACAACTTTTACATTCACATTACCAAAAGTATGGCAGAACTCCATAATCTAAAAATCCCTGAATCATATACTTATTAAACTGTAATATTCACCAGTTACTTAACATAATTAAGCCTATAAAGTGCTCATGCTGTCCCAGATACTGAAACTCCTGTCCTAGCATGTGAGGAGGACACCCATCCTTTGTCTCCTGCTAAACATACATGCTAGCAACAGTGTTCGTGATTCATCACAAGACTGTTTCATTACTAAGTGACCACACTGTCCTCAATAAGAACTAGAACAAGGCAGGAAGCACTCTTGACAGAGCCAGGGCTTCTTTGATAAATAGCCTATGGTAACTTAAGACCGTTTATTTTTTGTACTTATTGACATGAAAAGCTGCTGTGCTCTGTGCTGTGGTGCTATCGGGTAGAAGAGAGAGTCTTAAAGTCCTTAAGTGTGTTCAGATCTTCATAAATTATGTGAGAGACACACTTGCACTGTAAACATGTTAAAATCCTCATTAAATTATGATTATCTTTCTTGGTAACCTATATGTGAGACAGACAAAGGGCCTGATTTTGTTGATCTTGAAACAACATTCCTGTCCAAAAATGTTTTCCAAACCCTTAAACCTACTTTAACCCTACCCATAAGTTCTCCATACAATCAGAAGGAAATGATAAGTGGATAACACTGATGTAGAAGCACCTAACCCTGGTTGTAAGCCTAAACTTTACATAAACTGGTTGATTGGAAAGTTGTTCCAAGATCAGCAAAGATGTTGATCCAGGAACATGTTGCGTTTGGTGAAATCAGGTTCTGCATCTGACAGCACTTACCTAGAGTTTATGATCAATAAACTGTAGAAGAAGAAATGCGTTTGAAAGTAGATGGAGAAGTGCAGTGCAAGTGAGTCTCTCACATCACATGTCAATTATTGCCTCCTGGTATTGTGTAAAAATTATATTTAACAGGAGCATTTATTGACCAAAAGTGTTTTTAAAGTTGAGTTCCACCGAATACCTAGTTGTATTGTCCATCAGTGCGTGAAGTGTAAAAGGCTGTGTTGCTGAAGGCTGTGAATCAGGCTGGTCTCATGACTGCCACGACTCTCTATTCACTCTTTGTCTGTTTGCCTGCAGGCTAAATTTGCTCTTGATAACAAGTATAAAAGAAAACCATCTTCTCCTTCCTATCAAAGAGAATACTTACAGTTACAGAACTGCTGCGGATGATACAGAAGACTTGGGAAAATAGGCAAGCATTAGAAAAAAATGCAATGGGAAACTATCACAGGAAACAAAATGACAAGGTGTTTCGTTGAACATCATTGTCTTTCTTGAATTATTTTGTGTAAAGTAGCAGGGAAATCAGGCTTAGTATTAGGTATTTATACTAGCATTCTAGAGTTTGACTGTGTGCTGCCTTTGTACACTGGCCACTAACAGAGAGGATGAGTAAGTGTAAGAAAGAGCTGAGTGAGAGAGAGAAAGAACGGTTGCTCATCCGCAGGGCCAGCGGAGCCAACGCCTCTCAGCTGGCTCATATGGAGAAGATGCTACAAGAAACCAAAGGCCTGCTGGAGAAGAAGACAGAGACGGATTCAGAAAGCAAAGCCTGTGGTGACACTATGGGTATGTATATTTGAACTATCTGTAACACTTTACAATAAGGCTCATTAGTTAACTACATTAGTTAGCATGAACTAATAATGAACTGCACTTCTACAGCATTTATTAACCTTTGTTAATGTTAATTTCATCATTTCCTAATACATTATTAAAATTAAGAGTTGTATTTGTTAACATTAGTTAATGCGCTGTGAACTAACATGAACAAAAGATCTGCTGTATATTCAACTAACGTTAACAAAGATTAACAAATATGTATTGCTTATGGTTAGTTCATGTTAATAATACATTAACTAATGTTAACAAATGAACCTTATTGTAAAGTGTTACTGAAATATCTTCAAATGTCATTCTTAAAGGTGCAATGTGTAAATTTTATGAGAATCTATTGACAGAAATGCAATATAATATACATAACTATGTTTTCAGTGGTGTATAAAGACCAAAAAGTTACATACGTTATTTTTTTTTATTATCTTAGAATGAGCCATAAAAAAAGCAACTCTGAGCAGAAAAGCGCCCGACGTCATTCGCGTTTTTTTCCATTGTCCAATCGAATGAATGGAGAGGCGGGCCTTCTGTTGTGCTGACGAAAGTTTAGAGTTGCTTGGACACTGCAATGATAGAGGAGAAACTTGTTGTGGCTGTCGCGGGTTACCCGGAGCTGTGCGACTTTAAAAACCGCAAGTAAATAATATGACAGTTTAACAGCAAACCAAAGAGCACTTGTGCTACACTGACAGGACAGCTGATTCAGTGGTTGTCTAGCAACATAAAAAACCACAGCGCAAGGCAGTGTGAGCGCCTCGTGTTTTTTAGACCTGAAAAACGCGTTCTGTCTGATCGGGGCCTTACGTGTTAAATCGCCATTTTGCGCCGGCATGTCTCTACAGTAGCCCTAAACGGACAAACTGCTCTACAGAGCGCGTTTGCTTGACTAGCTTCTCTCTGCTGTCTCAGACAACGACATTGTTGTCCTGTGTTGGCTACCGTAGCTTCTCTATATTGCAATTCGCAACCTCACCGCTAAATGCCTCTAAAATTTACACACTGCACCTTTAAAATGATCAAATTTCAACATTGTAAAATAATCAGGCTTGTTTTCAGAGACTTGAATTCATTGTTCTTACCCAATTGAAAATCTCTTTTTAAACATAAAACTTTTAAAAAAAAATTTTTTTTAAATAAGAAAAGGAAGCAAATGAGGTCAATCAAATGAATTCAAAACATGTTCTATCAAAGACTAAACCGTTCTAAGTTCTAATGTCTTATATCTAATATCTATATTTATTTTTCTTCTATACATACATATACATTTGTTTTAGGTACGTTTAGAGAAAACAAAATGCATATTATTTAAAAAACATTTTTGCACTGCATTTCCCTCTTTTTAATACTCATCTAACAGGGAACATTCTCACAAGGTTCTCTCAAAGTTATGAACAAACATTGTTCCAGTAATGTAAATAGAATTTTTGTTAAAACGTATCTGTTTTTTAAACAAAACAAAAAAAACTTTCACGATTTTCATTTTGACAAATAGATCTGTATTCAGTCTTTCTCTTGTGTTTTTGCTCTGGTCTTAGTGTCTGATCTGGAGCAGAAGGTCCAGCGCAGCAAGCGAGACCGTCGTAACTCCCTCCATCGCACACAGCTGCTGGAGAGTCAGATGAAGACGGTTCGCGGTGAGCTTGTGGGCACGCTGGACCACCTGGAGGAACTGCGCAACATATTGCGACGCTCACAGCAGAAATCAGAAGAGCGAGAAGCAGCCATGCAAAAACTTGCTGCAGGCCTGAGGTGAGACACCACCTGTCCACCTTCAGTTCATGGGTTACCACACCTCTCATCAAGAAGACTTGAGACACCACTGTTCATCTGAAATATTTGTTTGACTGCACATCCAGAATTACATCATTTTTCATATTGGCTCACACATTCCTGTGCAACCAGATGCTGTTGTAATATCTCTGGTAAATAATTAAAGCATGCCACAATTATTTAGAGGGCGTGTGTTTACCCTCCAAAGATAGACAGTTCTCTCATTTTGGTTGCCAAGATCTCTGATGTGTCTGTATGGTAGCATCCTGTTTTTACTTCCTGTTTTCACTGAAATGTGGCCTTAAACCACAATTTACAACTTAAGTATATAGACATCCACCTAATGCCCTGTTAACTTGTGAAACAAATTTAACTCCCTGTCATATTTGACACGTTATGGTGCCAATTTACCATGTGTGTGATGGCTTCAGGCGAGTGTTTTTTCTTCACAGGATTTGTTTTGTAAGACAATTGTAAGATTGTGAACAATGTCTTGTTTTGAGTTGCTTTATATGTGGTATAAGGAAAGTGTCAAATCAGTCCAGTATTTCTTGATATGGATGCTTTAGTCACCTATATTCATAGCTGCTTTTGCCTTTTTATTTTTTATAAGGTTTATTCCTGTGAACTTTTACATGATCTGCAATATTACAGTAGCCTACATGCTTTTTCAACATTATTTTTAATCACCAATTCAGTAATGTAGGTACACTTTAAAGATTGTGTGTGTTTATGATTTTATTCATTAAAATATTGATATGTCCTCTAGGTTGTACTTTATGAAAAGAAAACAGAAACTTTATATCCATTTCAGTTGTGGATTTCCTCCCCTTATATCCTAAAGATCACTTTTTCATGTTGCTTTGAGGAGGTTTAGTATAAGATTCAATCCTAAATCTACTTTTCAGATCCTCTGCTTTGACTGAAGTTCTCTCATACTTCATGACCTCATTCCCCTCTTGGTAGCGAGATATAACACCACCGACTGACCTGTCCTCACTTCACCTTGTGTTGAAAGGTTAATGGTACTTTTCCACATAAAGAAATGTACTTTTTGTAACATATATTTAGTTGCCAGTCATTGCTTCAGTCATCAGTGGATTAATACATTTTTCATATAGCAGGCAATCTCATGGGGGTCAACATGTTGAGACCAGCAGAACACCACTTACTTAATCTTGGTGGTTTCTTGTGACTAAACACCTTTGCTCATGGACTGAATTACTCTTGGTTAACTTTGAAAAGTGCATTTCGACAATGGTGTTGGTGTTTGAAAACTGCTGCTTTTGCATGATACATCCACACCACTAGGTGTCAGTATACATCCAAGTAGATTGCCATATCTCTCAGGGCAATGTAAACAAAAAAAAAAAAAAAAAAAAAAGCTGAGTGTACCATTAAGCCAAGATTACTTTATCACACTATGGCCCAGTTTCACAGACAGGTCTTAGCCTAAGCCAGGATTAAGCCTTATTCAATTAGGGCATTTAAGTAGCTTTTAAAAATGTTCACTAGAAGAAAACAAACAAACAAACAAACAAACAACAACAACAAAAAAAAAACATTACTGATATGCATCTTGAGACAAAACAATGGCACTGATATATTTTAATATATACTGATATATATATGTCAGTGCAAGTTACATTCAGTTAAAACAGCTCAAACATGCATTTTAGTCTAGAACTAGCTTAAGCCTTGTCTGTGAAACCGGGGGATGGGACTGGATTCACAGACAGGGCTTAGACAAAGACTATAGATATAGAAAGATGGTTCGCTCCTATTAGTTTGTGTCAGATTTTGTTGCTGATTTGAAATATGTTATTTAATTGTGAGTTCGCCCAGCAGTTTTTGAGATTTCAGGATTCCCCCATTCAAATAGATAGGACTTGGTCTTGGATGCCGAAATAGCTGACCAAAGGCGTTGCAAATATGGCCGCTGAGTGAAGACTCAGACTTGAAAGGGACTTTGGCTTAGATTAAGTTATGATCAGGACTTAGTTCAATTAGGACAATTAAGTAACTTTTATAAATGGGCCTTAAAAAAAAAAATCACTGGTGATGTGCATCTTAACATATTTTAAGATCTGTCAGTGCAAGGTTTAAGCCTTGTCTGTGAAACCGGGCAATAGTTTAATGCCCATCACAAATAAATCACTAAAAATATGACCCTAAACATTTCCTATACATACTAAACTTAAATGTATGAAATGAAAAAAAAAAAAGGTATAGTAACCACTAATTAATTTATTTATTTTCTTTTATTTAGTTAAACTGTGGCCACTTTGTATATCAATATGACGATTTAACTAAATTTAGGGTATTATTAATTTGTGGCCATGCCACAATATCTTGTTTTAGTGCAAACAGATTTAAATGCAAACAGATTTAGATGGTTGTTTTTTTTTTGTCAGGCACCACCAACATTTTTATAATTTTCAGAAAAATTTAATGGCCCCCAGAATATTTTGTAGTATGAATATCTTAACATGCAATATATCAAAATAAAGAACAGAGCCTCTGCTTAAAAAAAACAAACAAACAAAAAAAACTTTTATTCTAGCTTCATGAATTATTTTTTATCAACATCTGAATGTGATTACATTTCATAAAAAAGCAACATTTTGAACAAAAAGCTGAGAAAATGTTTTTTTGCCCAAAGCATAAAATAAAATGTTTTTATTTGTTTCTGCTCCTATTTTGCCTGTTTTGATCGGGCGATTCTCTACTTTTTTAGAAGATGCATAATAGTGCCCCCTACCGTATAACAGCGGAGGAAATGTTGTCTCATGAATGACGGAAAATGACGCCAAACAGATCTCGCCCCCCTTTTACTACCATAGTAGGGAAAATAAATACTATGGTAGTCAATGCGGGGCGAGATCTGTTTGGTTACTGACATTCTTTCAAATATCTTCTTTTGTGTTCAGCAGAAGAAAGAAATGCATACAGGTTTGGAACTACTTGAGGGTGAGTAAATGATGACAGAATTTTCATTTTTGGGTGAACTATCCCTTTAAGTATTGATGTCACTACAAGACATTTTCTTGTAGAGACATCAATAAAGCCCTATGAAATACTGAACACTCTCTTATGATATGAGAAAGATTAATTAATGGAGTTTTTGAGCTGGAGCTGGCAAAACTGTACCCAGAAAGTGAGCTTTTAAATAAAATAAGAAAAATGAGTACGAAAAATAAGAGGAATTCAACACTCAAAAAAATGAATTGTTGGATTTATTAAAAAAAGAAGTGTCAAGTGGTTCCACGGAACTATATTGAGTAATTTGTACAAATAACAATTTAGTTGTATGAACAAAATAAATTCAAGTAAAGCTGACAAAATTTCTTTGAGTAAATACAAATCATTTGAATGTCACTGTTACAAAATATTAATATGTGCAGTTTACTTAATAATGTTATGTTTATTACATAAGGTGAGCCCATTATTGACTTAATTTACCTTATTAAATGAACGATTTTCTCTACAAAATGCACTCAAAAAATAACTCATTAAACAAACTCAATTGAATTGAGAGCAGGAATTCCATCCTAAACATGTGTATATGAGTGCTCACAGCCTAAACACAGGCAACCTCTTCTACATAATGGTCACCACAAAATTCAAAAACATTACAGAAACTTCTCTAAATGTCCAACATAACTGAACATTAAACACTAACATAAACTAACAACATCTTTCCCTTTACTGAAAAACACATAAAATAACACTTTAATCTCTAAATTTACTCTCCTAATGCAGTCCCTTGCAAAGCATGCTGGGAACTACGGATCCACTGCCCAGTTAGTTGTGTCAGCATTAATTTGTGCGTTTCACTCAGCAATATTAAGTTGACTGAACAAACACTTACTAAGTAAATCTGACAATACTTATTTTTAGTAGAAACAACGCAGTTAAATTACGTTCATGTAGTTACATGAGTTTTTTAAGTAATGTGAACAAGGGTGGTTTGTGTGAAACTAACAACAGTGAGAGTTCATTTTTTTGAGTGGAGGCATGCTCTCAAAACTCAACAGTTCTAAGTTATGTTTATTTTTTAGTTTTTTAATTGTTGAAAATTTGCATACGATTAGATAGGGTCTAAGTTGTAAGGTCATGTGCAGGGCAGTGAGAACATGGACTGGTGAATCCAAGCTACTATAATCTTCTGGGTTACATAAATTGAATCTTTAGTACATAAATTGCATTATGCCTATTTCAGGTTTCTTCCCTCTGGCAGGTCATTATGAATCTCAGAATATCAACTTATCTGTTAGCTGATAAGCATCAACAGTACAGAACTCTGGATGGCCTGTGAGTGAATATCATCAATAATATTCTTAGTATATACTAAAATCTCAGGTGCTTTATCCAAACCAAACTCTCTAATTACATTATAAACCCTCTCAGGTCACTGCTCAGAGAATGGAATATTACAATACTGGAGACTGTAAAACTTGGGTCATTCTCAGGTAACGTGCCACTTGGGCCCATTTCTTTTATTATTTTTTATAATTATAATGGTGATGAAAGCAAATAGTGTGATACTATAAAAGAAAAACAAACATTTTAAAAAATATTTATTAAATGTGAATGGATCCTTACAGAAGAGTCTCAATTGCAAATCTATCAACAGTATATGTTTTTAAACCAACTTCAAAGAAAAAGAAGAAATGTATGGGTTTAATAATTTATTTTAATGTGCTACTCATACCGCGGTCTCCCTAAAATGTTTTATGGTCATTATTGTTATAATAATGTTATGAGACTTTTTTCATGTGGTATAATGTGTCTCATAGTGTGGATTAAGATCACGAGTTGGATCTATTGCTAAAAACAGAGGTTAAAAAAAAAGACTATTTAGAAACACACTCATCCAATACCTCCACACACTATCAGCAGCATCAGACACCACTATTCATGCTGATACATGTTCAAAACTATGCAGGAAACTCAGTGGAGGTGTAAAATATATCTGATATGCAACACTGCAATGCACTATGAGATGTTGTGTGTATTTTTATTTGCTGTATTTAATGTGGATGTGCTGAAGGACTCAGATTGAGTGTATATGAGTGTATATTGAGTGTATATGAGTGTATATGTCCATTTTTTATTGTGTTATACATTTGTTAAGAAACATAGTCATGAAAGTGTCCTATCTTTAAGCACAATTAGGTAGCATTTTATTTTATTTCAGTCCAAATGCAACGATAGGATGTCCTACCTGCCTGTCAACCTGTATTTGCATACCTCCGCACACCCTGCTTGCACAATCATCAGCGTGTTTCATGAAGCTAAGCAGAGTTGTAGACAGACAGTCACCGAGCGGCGCAAACAAACAGTTTACAGTTACTCCTGAACCAAAACAACAAGCTTATGCTGCGTTCTTTGCGTGTCTTTTTTGAAGAGTGCTCTGAAGGGAGTGGGTGGGATCTCAAATAACTAGCTTCCGGCGGAAGACCGTACACAGAATGCCCAAGCTGACTTATGAAATGAGTAATCCTCTGACTCGATGCATGACACAGGATGTTCAAGTATTGTAAGCTTAGACACCTATTTGTTCAAACAAATAGGGCTGTGCAACAAACTCAAGCTCCTCTTCTCTTATATCGAAATCCTCCAACATTTCTCTTTAAAATTTCTCTTTTTAGACTTCTAATTCATGACCAGTGTATTGTTTTGCTCTCTCCTCTGCGCATCATTGTGTCATTGCGCGGGGTCATAGGTTGCTCTTCCACCTAAATCGACGTGCGCAGAATGCGTGCGTTCTTTCTCCGAAAGCTAGTTATTTGAATTTATAACGTCTTAAATATGGACATTTTTCTTACAAAAACACATCCCTTCACTTCAAAAGGCCTTTATTAACCCTCTGGAGTCATATGAATTCTTTTTTTTTTTTTTTTTTTTATTTGGGTTCCCATTCACAACCATTATAAACCTTGGAGGACTAAGGATATTTTTTTAAATACATCTCTGATTGTGTTCACCTGAAAGAAGATAGTCATATACACCTAGAATGGCTTGAGGGTGAGTAAATAATGGCATAATTTTCATTTTTGGGTGAACTATCCCTTTAACTTCTCTGAAAATACAAAAATACACAGATGACCAGAGCTATTTTTTAGACATATGATTCTTTATAAATATAGGCATATAGTATATCCAAAACATATTAAACCACACCTAAAAATGTATCCCCCAGTTTCACAGACAAGGCTTAAGCTAGTCCCAGACTAAAATACATATCTGAGCTGTTTTAACTGAAAGCAACTTGCACTGGCATATCTTAAAATATGTCAGCGCCATTGTTTTGTCTCAAGATGCACACCAGTAACATTTTTTTTTCTAAGGCACTTTTATTAAATAGATACTTAAATGCCCCAGTTGAAAAAAGGCCTAATTCTGGCTTAATCTAAGCCCTGTCTGTGAAACCAGGCCTATGAATACCAGGCATTAGATAACAACCTTTCCAAATATAATATTTTTAAAAAAGATAGGACAAGAACACATTTCAAGCAAATAAAAATTATAGCTATATTATTCAAACATCTTTTAAGTTAACCACACCTCTTCTATAGGCCACATGTGTCCTACTTCATACATCCACTAAAATGACTTTAGGCCAGTTAGGTAAATGTTGCAAAAAATGGCTAAGAATGGTTAGATCTGATATACCACTTGGTTTGATATTTTGCATTCATATACAGTACGTAAGTGGGAGCTTAAGTGTCGATAAGTTTTTTGGAGCCAGTGTATGAGCATGTGTATGTACAATTGTTTTTTAGCAGTCCAAGAAAAGAGATGTAGTGCTCTCCTAGGAACACAGGACTTGTGTCTTTTAGATTAGCGTCAAAACAAACCACACACTCTGTCAGTATAAGCAGCCTTTTGCCAGCCCTTTTGATAACTGTTTACATTAAGTTCGGATGGTTTGCTTTGTCGTAAACAGACTGCAATGCATTATAATAGTTAAATTCTTCACAGATGTTTTATGAAACATCTTGGTCAAAGAGTGAGTACATTCTTGTTTTGTTGACAGAATACCTCATAAATAACCAATTAGGCTTCCTGTACTAGTGAACTCAATAAAAATATAATTTTACTGTCACAGAAGTTTTCCTTTTCTAGTCAGAGTTAAATGAAGCGTATTATCTGTTCACACATGTTCGAATGGTGGTCATGTGGGTAAGATGTGGCATAGCGCTACCCTCCTGCTGTAAAGTCTGGTGGAATTAGTATGGCTGTTCTGTAAGATCCGAGGAGTCAGCAACAGGAAATGAAAGTGCTGGAGCATCTGTTGGCCATTCCGCACACGTGTTACTCCCAAATCTATTTGATATCCACATTCACAAGGGCACAGAGCACTGGAATACTGTACAGGTTAACCGTTATTTATTTGGGCCGATATAGGGAGGGTCATTGCTGTCTCGTATTTGAGCTAAACTTTTCTTTTACATGAGATGGACAATATAACTATCAAATCCAGCAGTGGCAGTTTGAAATATTTGTAAGTGGTTTTTTTTTTTTTTTTTTTGGAACAAGGTTTGAGAAAGGGAGCCAGGGTAAATTTCCATTGGCCCAGGAACAAATCTTGAGCTGCAGAGAAAATAAACGTTCTCTTCGGGGATTCACATCCAATCCTTCAATGAAATTGGACATTTAGTCACTTCACAGGCCAGTTTGTGATATAATGATCTGAAACTGGTACACCTTTTAGATTATTTTGAAATAGCATCCATTAGACTTTGTTTGGAATTGTTGGATAATCGTATAAAGCCTGATTCCTCCACATTCCTGATGGCACGCTCTGCTCACACTCCTCTGGTCTGAAGACAATAGCATTATATCCCTGTCTTTTGTTGCATGTGGGCACTGGAGCACAGTTTTGTATTTGTGAATATGTGCGTGAAAGCGGTTTGTGTATGTTTAGATAACTGGAGTGTGTTACTGATCACTTCAGGAGGTGTGTGTGTGCGTCAGTGTCTGAGAGTGTATACATACACATGTGTGCAAGCATGTGTACAGGTATGTATTTCTGTGTGTGCGAGATGTAAGGGCGTGTGTTTAAAGGGCAGACAATAGCAGGAAGTGCTGAGGTTGCGGTGAGGGGCTTAGGGATTCTGCTGCCCTCCCGCCAGTGGTTAGTCATGAGAGGGTCCGTGCAGGTGCACTCATTCCTCTGCCAAACAGCCATGTGAAAAGTGCTGAAAAAACAGGACAGATTCAGATATACCAAATCAGTTATTGCCATAGAGTGGGATCCACAAGTCCAAAAGTCTGAAGCCACTTTAAAAATCTGGGATTCAATATCAAATTTAAATCTGGAAATAAAAAGAATGGGTTTGATTCACTAATAACTGATTATTATACACTAATAATAGATTATTCATATTTACTGTATACAAAAATGAGAGCTTCTAATGAAAAATGCCTAATACATGACATGTACACAACATTAGTGTTGTCACTATACTGGAGTTTCTAACTTTGATACAATACCTTGAAATACATATTTTTCAATACCGCAGGGAAAAAATGCAGCAACATTAAGGACGATCGTGAAAATGTTCATACAGAGATTTCACACACAAATCTGTTTGTATGCGTGGTTAGTGAATGTTTCTACTGTACAATTATTATTAAGAGATATTAATAATAATATTCTGAATTCTCTCATATTCTGCACGATTTCTATTTCTATCATAGCATTTGTAATAAAAAAAACTCTCTCTCTCCATATATATATATATATATATATATATATGTATGTATAATTAAAATATGAGGTAAGACTTTACAGCAGGGTTCCTCAAATCCAGCCCTCGAGGGCCACTTTCCTGCAGAGTTTAGTTCAAACCATGATTGAACTCACTTACCTGCAATTTTTTTTGTAACTCTAAAGACCTTGACTTGCTTGCTCATGTGTGTTTGATTAGGGTTGGAACTAAAATCTGCAGGGCAGTGGCCCTCCAGGACCGGGTTTGAGGAACCCTGCTTTACTGTGTTCTTATGTTACATGTACAGTACTTACTGTAGTAATGACATGCATAATGTGCAACCTTAAACCAAACCATAACCCTAATTAAATAGTAAGGATATGTTGTTAAAGTTAAAGGGTTAGTTCACCCAGAAATGAAAATTCTGTCATTAATTACTCACCCTCATGTCATTCCACAACCTTCGTTCATCTTCGGAACACAAATTAAGATATTTTTGATGAAATCCAAGAGGTATATGACTCGTCCATAGACAGCAATATAATCAACACTTTCAAGGCCCAGAAAGGTACTAGACATCATTAAAACAGTCAACGTGACTGCAGTAGTTCCACCTTAATTTTATGAAGCAACGAGAATACTTTATACTGGCCTAAAAGCTGATCACCTGAGCAGCACGACGCATGTGTGTGATGCTGACGCAGGAGCCGGGCAATAATGAGTCGCCGTTCTGACATAGAACCTGGAAGCGCTGGACGTAAACAACACATGAGAATGACACAGAAGAGAAGAATATTGTTAAATAAAGTCGTTATTTTTTTGTTTTTGCGCACAAAAAGTTTTCTCGTCACTTCATAAAATTAAGGTTCAACCACTGCAGTCACGTCAATGGTTTTAAAGATGTCTTTAGTACCTTTCTGGACCTTGAAAGTGGTGATTATATTTCTCATATACCTCTTGGATTTAATCAAAAATACCTTAATTTGTGTTCCGAAGATGAACGAAGGTCTTACGGGTGTGGAATGGCATGAGGGTGAGTAATTAATGACAGAATTTTCTTTTTTGGGTGAACTAACCCTTTAAGTAAGTATATGTAATTAAAATTCTCAGTACTCAGTACTATAACATGTATGTTCTGTTCTTTTTAGTTTCATTGTGTTTTGGTTCTGTTTTCCCTGTTCCTGTTTTCCTAGTGTGTGCTAGTTTGTTCCTTTAGTTACTGATTACATTCACCTATTGTTCATTTACTTTCCCACTACCTCTCCTTGTGTATTTAAGCCCTTAGTTCTCTCAGTGTTTTGTCTTGTGTTAACGTTGCATGTTAAGTTAGTGTCTATCATTCCTGTTCCTGTATTCTCCTGAGTGTCAGTTAATTAATGTCTACATATTGAAATTTCTGTCATCTGTCAATGTACTATAAAGTGCAGTTATACCTGTAGGTTTACTTTTATTTATGCAGCAACAGCTCTGTTAACACCCACTATTGTAGTCATTGGAAACATTTGTTTGTGCCTGTGTTTAGAGGAAAGAGTTTGTATCATTACAGTACCAGCTTCAAGAGACACTTGTTACAGCTTCCTTAAACAGGAAGTTATAACGATAAGTTATAAAAACTGGTCTTGATACACATTCATCACTTTTGAGTTGTGGTTTTGTTTTGTAGTTCTGCATACTCTAGCTGTATTTAAACATTTAAATATTAAAAAATAAGGGATGCAAAGTGCAAAGTACAACATTTCTGTAAAGTTGCCTGCACTTTATTTTAAGGTGATGTTGTTACAGTGTAATTGCACAAATAGGTACTGAGTCATTTTAATTAACTACATGTACTTACTATAGGGCTAAATTTATGGTCTGGTTTAGGGTTAGTAACTTGTGATTATGCAAAATTTACTACAGTAAAACATGTAACTACCTCTCCTTACCTCTGTATTTAATAGTACTATTTTAAAACTTTGATAATCTTAACAAAGACAAAGTATAAAGTAAATAGAAAACCATTTTAATATTAACTGTGTGAAAAAAAAACATTCCATACATTTTTAGCCTACATAAATAATGACTCAGTTGTTGTCACAGTCTCACTTGGTTTGGACTTTGTTTCAGTTTGCATTGTTTCCCTGTTGAGTTAGTTGTCATGGATGTTAATATGATTCATCAATCAGTTCAGATGTGTGTCATTAATCAATACTTGTTTGCCTGTGTACTTAAGTTCCTCTGTTTGCGTTCAGCCGTTTTAATCAAATGTTTTAATCAAATATATTTAAAAATGTGCATGTTTAAAGTAATTTCCTCCACAGTATATGATCAAACCAAAAACATAGTGGAAATTATATTTTGTTTGTTCAGAATGACAACAATAGCAAAATGTCTGTGATACATGTAATGTTAGATGTTGTTAGTGGACAAATTGCGTGAGTATGAAAAGGTTACGGTAACACTTTATTTCAAAAGTCCACTTTAGACGTTCTGCTAACTAACTAACTAACTACTATGTCAACTAACTCTCATTAGAGACAGTAGTAGACTGTTAGTAGGGTTAGGTGTTAGGGTTAGCGTTAGTTGCGAAGTTACTTATAGTCAGCAGAATGTCTGTTGGGGGACCATCAAAATAAAGTGTTAGCAAATATTAAGCAGATAGTCTGCTATAGCCTACTCTAATCAGTTAGTTGACATGTAGTTGCAAAGTTACTAATGTCTATGTGCTACATTACTATATTTAGTAATGTCTGTGTCTAACTATGTGCCCATAATTTTGGCCCTGTGGACAAAAATCTGTTTTATGCATAATTGTGAGCACTGTGTTTCTGCAATGGAAAACAGCCATAGACAGTTGAGGAAACACCACAACAAGACTAACTTTAGCACGGAGAGCCTGTGACTCTGACTCACTCTGACTCACTCACTCCACTCCAGGTCATGCCCCTCCTCCTGTTATTCTCTCATTTTACAGTCCTCATGTCAGACTTTAATGTTTTAAATCCATAGGCCTAGTTTTGAGCAAATCTTTAGGCAGATTTCACCTTGAGCTTTCCGAACCTCAAGAGATGCACCTATGATTTCTTTACCCTTCACTTGAGAAATCCTACTTGGTAGCTTCATAACCCAAAAGCATATTCAGACAAAGCACAGGGCATTACATGGTGGATCTGATGAGAATATTAAATAGAAAGCTTGGTGTCTTGATGGAATATTTCAGATTCTCTAGTATATTACAGTAAATCTTACATGCTTTTTGTTGCCAAAGGTTTCTGTCAGCTGATGTGAGGTAGATTCACAGGTCTGCAGGTGTAGCAGAGCTCAGAGAAAGCCTTGAGATTGTAATGACATTGGAGAGCCATGAGGGTTGGGTGGGGAAGAGCAGGAAAATACAAGAGCAGGGTAGGGCGGTACATATAGTTAGAGAGTGTTATGGAGGGAATGATTGACACGGAGAAGAGTGAATTGTTAGCTGTACTGTGAATTTAATGTGCACGAAGCACAAACAAATAGACCTGACTGGAGCTATAATTACATGAAAGGTGTGGTCTTACTTTCAGTGAGGACAGAATGCCACCTCACTGGAAATATGTGCTGTGAGCTTAACGTTAAGAGAACAATTCAGCTACCAATTGCAAAAATAATGTTGAACGCATAATGCATATTATGTCAATAAATCAAGAAAAAATAGAAGAGGTGAACACCTTTCTTTGTCCTTTGCATGCACTAAAATGCGTTTTACGCAGTCTTTGAGACATTTACAATTCTGTTCCTCAAACTGGATGACATGAATCACACATTTAAATTACATTATTACATTTCTTTTGCATTGTATATTATGAATAATGCATTTGACATTGACATGGAATGCACAAGAAAATAAATATTGAACTTTATTTATGCTTATATGTGATGAAGCATTTGAAGTGTGCAACACCACATTTGATCATTAAAATACATGCCTAAATTTGTAAATAGGCTATTGTGTAGCTGTGCATCATGCAAATAGGAATGTTGAAATAAACTGAATACGAAATAATTTTTGGGAAGTTGACATGTCCTGCAGTGTGACAGTTTTTCGAATAGCATTTTGCAAATTCTTTAATAGGCTATTCATTATTTTTATTATAAATAATAATAGTAAAAATGCACAATATACAAATATATATTCCCTTTCACATTCACGTCAATTTTAACCTAAAATCTAAAATAAAAAATGTTATGCATCAAGTGCGTATAATGTCGTTTTTAATTGCCTGTTGCACCCACCATCGAGTTTTATAATGTATTTAATTGTATCATGTAAGCTATGTAATGTATGTTCCACTGTTCTGTGTCTATGTAGGAAAAAAAGAATAAGGCGTAATGCTGCTTTATGGTGTGATTTGGTTTAGGGGAGCGAGAAGACTTCGTGCCATAAAGTTGCATAATGTGGGTTTAGAGAGCAGCCTCAGGGGGAAGAGAAACAGAGAGTGTCATTGGCTGAGGACTCGCATCTGCCTCTCCCCTGAAAATACGGCAGATCATTTAAAGTCGGCTTGCATCCATTGAAATTTGTGAAACTGAATCTGGACTAAACCAGGAGCAGCTTCTCAAACTAGATCTGTCTTCATCGCCTTCTCTGCATTTCTTTGACCAATAAGGTAAGGAAACTAAACAACCATCACTTTTAGTTCCGTAGGCTACTTCATTGAAAGACAGCTGTGCTCAGAATAAGCTATGCTAGCATTTCTCTGGGTCATCACTTTATATATAGGCTATATGTAACTTTCTGGAGTCTTTATGGGATGTTTCACAGTAGCGGATTTTATTTCTTTGTTTGCATTTTATCTGCTACGCAGATCCCCGTTTTATGACGTAAAGTGAAGCACAGGAAATAACAGTTTATCAATGTAGACGTGGAGTCCTGCAGACAATTTTTTACACTGCTGGCCACTCTTTATCTATATTTAGCCTACAAAAAAACATATAGTTGCCACTATTTTTTGCACTTTGCAGACATCTGTATCATGCGAGGCACTTTTACAACATAACAGATACACTTCAAGGTAAAAATAACATTTTGTTCGCTAAATTTGCATGTATACTTTTATTAGTTCTTATTTAATAAAGAAAAACCCCTAATAGTTCTTACTTAATTTATTTATTTTTAATAAAAAAATCCCGGCTTGAACTTGGGGCGTGGGCGTGTCCATTCAAACACGGACATGAAGCCATTACAACAATTGGTAACCATACTTCCCATTAAAAAGTTAGGCAACTCTTGTAAACTAAATTATTTAAATAAATGAATAAACGTGGCTACGTGGTATAGAACTGCAATAAATAAAAATATTCTTGGGGTAAACACAAAATACTCACAGATAAGTCAAATTATGTAATTAATTTAGTCTACTTTATATTAGTTTTAACAGTTTATCTAATTAAATTTAAAGTGGTTGAAAAAATACAATGAATGTATGACTGCGGGGTTCACATTTGCACCATGTGGCTTTGTTCATGTCACCTCTTATAGTTTAAGGTAAATCATACTGTCAGATATCTCTTTTGATACCATGAATCTGTAGCTGGCAGATCTCATGCAAAATGTATGCTTTGCATAAAACTTTTCCCTGGTAAACTCAAAGGAACGGGGCACGCATGTCTACCCACGGCTGTAATCATGCAGCATGACTCATTTGTTGACTGCCTCACCCTGCATACAACTTTAACTGAATACATCCAGCCTACAGCTGATCACATCTTCACTCATTTTTTCATGTAATTAAAAATATAAGCACATTCTCATGTTATGTTTTACCATGTGCATGCACATGTTTGCCTTATATTTAAGTAAAAATGGTATTTTGAATGAAATAGATGTTTCTTATAGAGTATGTTTTGTTATAGAGTAGAAGTAGATGAAGAAACCTTAGACCTTGGACAGTTATTTTTAATATGAGTAGTAAATAATAAGGACACTTGGTATTCCAGTTTTTTTTAATTTATTTTTTATCACCCTCCCAGTAGTAGGTTTTAGAATTGTTTGTAAAAAAAAAAAAAAAAAGTTTCATAGTTCAGCCCCAGCATTCTTGTATGTTCCAGAAATCATGGTTTTCCACAAGGAGTTCCAGAATGCAGGTAAAGAGCCTGGTCTGCAGATTTGGAGAATAGAGAAGATGGACCTGAAACCGGTCCCCAAACAGCTCCAAGGAAATTTCTTCACTGGGGATGCCTATGTTGTCCTTTACACCACTTCTGCTCCATCCTACAATGTCCACATGTGGCTGGGTGAGTAGAAGTAACTACATTAAAACTTTTGCCAAATTTCTAATATGCCAAAAACCAAAACAAAACAAAAAACTGTGCCCTTTCAAGGACATGGCACATGTCTTTTCGTTCTTGTCAGGTAGGTAAGCAGATACAGAAACACACCTTGACGCTGTTTTTATTTAGGATATTTCTCTGTGTCTGTTTAAACGGCAGGTAATGAGTGCTCTCAGGATGAGGGTGGAGCTGCTGCCATCTTTGCTATGCAGCTCGACGATTATTTGGGTGGAGCACCAGTCCAGTACCGTGAGGTTCAGAACAATGAGTCTGTCACCTTCCTTGGCTACTTTAAAACTGGAATTAAGTACAAGGTAATAATAACCCTTACAGATAGCTGATTGAATTTTAGTAACATGCTTAATTTTACATTCAGTGCTCCATTATAACCAACACTTTTTCTCATTTGAGATGTATTATTGTGTTTTTGTCAAAAAAATGCTGTCTGAAGAATATAATTTAATATCTGCTGGCATCACTATACTGTATGTTACATTTAAGTAATTTCTATAAAATAAAGCCTCTTTGACTGAAAGTTAATTAAGGTCAATGGGTAATAGTAAGGACCAAAAAATGTAAGAATTTGTCATTGAAATCCTATATTGATGGACCACTAATCCAAAAAACAGTGTGGATGCATCAACATCAATGTCTATGGTGGCTATGACCCTGGGTAGTAGTTTAAGAGAGTTATTATTACTGTCCAGGATTATGATTTTTTTTTCTACAGATAACAAATTTGTTTATGAAGCAGGATCTCACAAACCACATTCAAATCAGTTTACATTTTCCCCTTGCAAATACAGTATCTGCCATATTGTGATAGGTTTGATGTACTTTTTCTCTGAGATGGTTTTAATCATTTAGAAATAAGAATGGTTCCAGCAGAAAATGTCATAGTGTAATGCTTTGATAAATATTCCTTTGCTCCCTTTTACAAATGTGAAATTTTCTCTTTCAGATTAAGTGCATTTTACTTTTTGTTATAATGCCATATGCAATTAATTTTCTGTGTATCATGAGGATTTTTTTAATTGTAATGTGAGTGCCATAAGTCATTTATTTTTCCCCTTCACAGCAAGGTGGTGTGGCCTCTGGGTTCCAGCATGTGGTGACCAACGACATGAACGTGAAGCGTCTGCTTCACATTAAAGGACGACGTACCATTCGCGCCACTGAGGTCAATATGTCTTGGGCCAGCTTCAATCATGGAGACTGCTTCATCATTGATTTTGGCAAGGTTAGAAATACATGGGGTGAAGTGATTAATCAGTCTCTTTAGTGCTGTCCTTTTGAGAAATCTAAAATTCCCAACCTCACAAATCATATTACGATTTTCCTAGGACATCTACCAATGGTGTGGGAGTGAATGCAACCGTTTTGAGCGGTTGAAAGCCTCAGAGGTGGCAATCGGCATTCGTGATAATGAGAGAAATGGGCGTGCCAGTCTGCACATGGTTGAGGATGATTCTGAGCCAGAGGCTGTCCTTAGTGTAAGTCTTATCTTCTTCTACTAAAAAAAAAAAAAAAAAAAAAAACCCCTATGTGCCACTGTTGCAAGTTTAAACATGCAGTGTGTAAGAAGAATAAGCATGTCTTTGGATCTGCTGTGGCAGGAAGTGAAAACATGATTAATTGGGTCAATAGTGGCATGCTTCAGAATCTTTATTTGATGATAGGGTTAGGGTAATAAAAAATAAAACACGGTTCAGAGTGAGATCAGTAACAGCACTGACCTTCTTGATCAGTTTGTTCTGGCTTTTTGAATTGTAAACTAAGGATACTGGTGATTTTCTAAATGCATAACAATTCATCCATGCATACACTATATCTCATATTTAAAAACAATTTTGGATTGAACCTTCCTACATTTTACTGATAATTCATTTTACTTGGATTACGATTCAATTACAGCATCTACCAGCCTCAACTATCATCTTGTTCTAAAAAACAGAGGAGTTCTGAGCAACTGTTGTTGAAATGAATGGGACTGCTAACAGATAATTTACTAGCTACAGAAATAGGCTTCAGTAATACAAAAAAAAACATAGGCACAACAAAGAAACAGAGACACTGGATAAATTACAACAGAAAGAATCTGTAAACATTCACAGGCACATTTATCCAAGGGAATTTACAGTATATTCAAGTTCATGCATTTTCTGGGAATTGAACTCATGGCCTTAGCATTGTTAGCACCTTGCTCTAGTGTTTAAGGTACAGAAAAGAAAGCTGAAATAAGTTTGTCACGGTAAATATTAGTAAACGGTAAATATTTAAGGGAACTAGTGATGCAGTCAGCATAGAATGCCAGTTCATCTGGTTTTGATTTTGACTTTTTGCTTGAGGTTCTGCATAATAGTCTCTTTTTTTTTTTTTTGTATCCTGAGTTGACCGCTGCCATGGAGAAAACTTGGTGGAAAATCTTGTTGTGTTTGTTTATTTGTAGGCTCTTGGACCCAAGCCCAACATCCCAGCAGGAAGTCCTGACAATGAGACGACTGACAGAAGCAATCAGAAAAAGGGCTCACTCTACATGGTACATTTATGTATTATGCACATATCAGAGTTACCACGAGCACTGTATTATGCACACTGTGTAGTATTCATGGCATTTTATAAATGTATGCATTTGTGTGTTTTGAATGGGTTAGGTGTCAGATGCTGCAGGCTCTATGAAGACATCTCTGGTGGCCCAGAGCAGCCCTTTCAAACAGGAGATGCTCACTCCCACCGAGTGCTACATCCTGGACAATGGAGTGGACAGCAAGATCTTTCTTTGGAAAGGTATGGTCAAATTTTATTCTGAAGTCCTTATATTACATATATATTAATTAAAGCTGCAAGGTGAAATATATACCTTAAATGGCTGCTTACTGACAATTTCACTACCATTTTAACATCTCAGGACCGCGTGCAAACACTGAAGAACGTAAGACAGCCATGAAGGTCGCAGAGCAGTTTATCAAAGACAAGAACTACCCCAAAAACACACAGGTATCAGATTCTAGCCTGTTCATGGAAGTAGATTAATCTAGAAGACAAATTCTAATCAATCTAACTTTTTGTGATCAGATCCAGGTTATGCCAGCTGGAGGTGAGACCACACTGTTCAAACAGTTCTTTAGTAACTGGAAGGATAAGGATCAAACCACAGGTCCAGGCCAGGCCTACAGCATTGGCCGCATTGCCCGTGTTTCGCAGGTTCCCTTTGACGCCTCCAGTCTGCACTCCAACAAAACAATGGCTGCTCAGCACGGTATGGTGGATGACGGCTCTGGCAAGGTTCAGGTAAAAATACTGACGCTCATCACCCCAAGGTGATCATCATAAACCCAGAGAAGAATTAAGGCCTGTTCACACCAAGAACGCTAATTATAATGATAACGATAACTATATTAGCGTCTACACCAATGCACGATAACATTGTTTATTATAAGTATGCGCTGCAGTTATGTCGTCTGCTGCTTTTAAATGCTTAAGCTCTTCAAAGTCAGGTGGATTCTGATTGGCTGTTTTTATTGTTTATCAGCTTGAAAAAATCATTACGAAAGTGATTTCTTTGTGACATTATCATTTTTTGGTGTGAATGGGCCTTTAGTGTTTTTGAGCCAAAAATTGTCTCAGGAATTGCTAATGGGTTTTTAGAAATAAGTTTTCAGTTTAAAGGCGCAGTCACATTACAGAAATTTTGTTGCATTTTTGTGGGCAAAAAGGTTTATTGTTCATTGTCAATAGTGTAGCAATGTATGAAGCACAGCACACACAGCAAATTCGCGCAAAATCTTTCGCTGTCACGCGTATTTCCAGATAGCACAGATTTCTATTGAAATGACTCAATTTCCGTCATTTCCGTCTTTGCTTAACCTTGCTTGAAGACACTTTAAAGTAATTTGTTCTACAACATGTCAAACCTGATTTTTGTATAACCAACAAGTTTCTTAATAAATATTAAAGAAATAAGACAGGTTCTAAAACTTATGTATCAAGCTGTTAGCATAAATTGCTAATGCTACTATAACATTTATTTAAAGTTTACTACAAACTCAGAAATGAAGCACTATTCTATTCACTATTCATTCGAAATGGCTGAACTATAGTTGCTTAAAATTCAAGATTACTGTTGATTTTATTGTTAACTACAACACTGCACTTGTATGAAGTTCATTTCTCTGGACCTCGGCAGGTATGGCGCGTCGAGGGTGGGGATAAAGTTCCTGTGGACCCTTCTAGCTATGGGCAGTTTTATGGTGGAGACTGTTACCTGATTCTCTACACCTATCGCCAAGGAAGCAGAGAGCAACACATTATCTACACCTGGTAAGTCAAGACAGTCTCAGGATGACATGCCGGAATGTACTCATTAACCACCTGATTAGCCAATATTTACACAATCAAGTCAATGTTTAATATTCTAATTAGATTTATTGATGTTCTTATAAGGCAAGGACTGAAGTGTACACAAGATGAGCTGGCTGCCTCAGCTTTCCTAACTGTCAAGCTGGATGATTCCATGGGCGGTTCCCCTGTCCAGGTACTACCAAACACAGGCCTAATTTCTTGAGTCTGGTCATTATTCCATGCTTAAATAAAGGGCTGCTCAATTATTATAAAAATCAAAATTGTCCATTATTATATTAATATAGCTGTCAAGTAATTGTCATTTTTTTATTTACCTTGTTGATTATAATGGGAGTTTTCCATTTTTTCTTGTCATACTGCTCACTTGTAGTATATATTGGGTATTATACCATCTACTTTTCAATTGACCGGAGCAAAATAGTCTGATGCTTTTTACTTTGATTCTAAAATGTCTTTGTTTCTAGGCATACACAATATATCTGTACCGTGTTGTTGTCATTTCCTTTAATTTATTGATTCATTTCCCTTTAAAAGTTTAGGGTTGTTATTTTTTATTTATTTATTTTTTAAATAAGTCTCTTATGCTGAACAATGCTATTTGATCTAAAAACAGTAAAACAGTAATATTTAAAATATAAAATTTACATAATTTGTAATTATATAAGGGTTTTCTATTTTAATATATTAATTCATTTTTTTATTTTAAAATGTAATTTGTTCCTGTGATGGCAAAGAGGAATTTTTAGCATCATTACTCTAGTCTTCAGTGTCATGTGATCCTTCAGTAATCATTTTAGTGCAGTGATTTGATGCTCAAGAAACATTTCTTATTATCACTGTTGAAAACATTTATGCTGCTTAATATTTTTTTAAGAAAACCGTGATACATTTCAACTCATTCAGCTTTGATGAGATAAAAGTAAAAAAGAACAGCATTTATTTGAAATATAAATATTTTGTAACATTATGAAAGTCTTTACTGTCACATTTGTTCAATTTAATATGTCCTTGCTGAATAAAAGTATTATTTTCTTCTTTTTAAAAAAAAACAAAAAAAACAACAACTTATTGACCCCAAACCTTTAAACAGCAGTGCATATTGGTTGAAATTAAATATTTAATTTTTAATAATAATAATAATTCATTTTTAGATTAATTTGCCATCATCTAATGCTCACTTAAAGGTAATCTTTAAAAATAATTAACTAATAATATAAAAAGATTACTTAGATTGGTCAAAAAAAAAAAAAAAAAATTGAAATGAAATGCTGCAATTAACACTTCAGATAATCATGGCAGATCTTATATATTTTACAATCTTAATTATTTTTCAGAGAAATTATGCATCTCTAGTTTCCATTTTTATATAGACTTCTTGTTTTTTAAAAAAGGAAATAACAAGGTCTACTTGATTTAGAATTCACTGTTATATCATCCTGCAGGTACGTGTCACTCAGGGCCAGGAACCGGCCCATTTGATGAGTCTGTTCAAGGGGAAACCCATGGTCATTCACATGGGTGGGACTTCACGTAAAGGTGGTCAGAGTCGGGCTGGCAGCACACGTCTCTTCCACATCCGCCAGAGCTCCACCCGTGCAACACGTGCTGTGGAGGTCGGTGATGGTGAAAAACACATACGTGAACACAGTCAGGAATGACCATCAGGCAATAATCGTCCTCTCTGACACTTTCTGTCTCTCTTCTCACCCAGGTGGAACCTTCTGCATCTAAACTGAACACTAATGATGTGTTTGTGCTGAAGTTTCCTGATGGCCTGTTTCTGTGGAAAGGAGTGGCCGCTTCAGAGGAAGAAATGGCTGCTGCAAAATACGTCTGCAGCTTCCTTGGAGGCAGTGTTACGGAAGTTTCAGAGGGCAAAGAGCCGGGTGGGTGTCTGCCTTTTATAAATGTTCAGACACTGTAATTTATACAGTTAAAAGGCATTCCTAACCTAATCACGTTTCCTGTTCCTTTTAACTGATTGGTCAATTTTATCTGTCTCTTTGCTCCTTTTAGCTGCGTTTTGGTCTGCTTTGGGTGGAAAGAAGGACTATCAGACCTCCAAAAGTCTGCAGAAGAGTGTTAAACCTCCTCGTCTGTTTGGCTGCTCCAACAAGACTGGACGTCTAATTGTAAGTTAACATAGATGGAATTTGCAACTAGTTCAATTTTCTTTGTTAAATGGCTGCATTCACTTTACTATACCTCTCCTTTTCCATTTCAGGCTGATGAAGTTCCTGGAGAGTTCACCCAGTCTGATTTGGCCACTGATGATGTCATGCTTCTGGATACCTGGGATCAGGTTAGCATTTGAAGTACTGATGACTTAAGTTTAAGTCAACATGAAATTACAGTATGTTTAGAACACACATTAATTCTGTAATCTGATAAACTTCTGAGTGAAACAGGATATCCAACCAGAAAAAAGCAGGATGAGAATAGATGTTATCCATAATCGTATGATTTGTTTTTGAAAAGTGGGTGTTACAAACCAGAATGAAGCACAGAATAAAGTTCAGTTATAGACCTTAATCAGGGTAGTGCCATATTTTAAAAACAGGAATGAAAACAAGGCTGTGAGGGATAAAAGTACAGTGCTTTCAGCGACTTGTACTGTTGTTATACTAACACACATACACAGATTGTTTAAAAAAAAAAAAAAAAAAAAAAACTGCCAACAGACAAAAACTCCATAAAGCAGTTTTGAAAGTTGAGTTGTGAAAATTACGTATACAGTGGACAATTCTTATACAGTGGGTGCCATTGTAAAGACTGTAAGTCTATCTCTCACAGCCTTGTTTTTATCTGTGTTAAATTTAATATGGCGTCTAATGTGACTAAGGTCTATTGCTGAACTATAAATGTAAGCTTCAATTTTTGAATCTTCTTCCCCTAGATCTTTCTTTGGATTGGTAATGAAGCCAATGAGGTAGAGAAGACTGGATCAGCTAACATAGGTAAGTTAAGATGCTGAAGCACTAAACAACATAATATCCCCTCATACCTATAAAAATGACAATTATATTTTTAGGAAAACCAAAAACCAAAATCTCAACTGGAACAGTACATATGTACCAATAATGGAGGATTAAGTTTGATCTAGCATTGGCACTGAATGTAATTCCTGATGGTTAAATGTCATAAAATGTTTCTTTGCCATCAGCTAAAGAATATGTGGACTCTGACCCCTCTGGTCGCCGTGGCACCCCAGTCATCACTATAAAGCAAGGCTTTGAGCCTCCAACCTTTACTGGCTGGTTCCAGGCTTGGGACTCAAAGATGTGGGATACAGACCCAATGGATCGCATCCGTGCTCGTTTCTAAAACACACAAACTACTATATACTTTTGCATAGCTTCCAGAATACTCACCTTGTGTGTTTAATGCATTGGTGGTCTGAAAGGGATGCGGAAGGAACACAGTATGCAAAAATACTGCATGATAAGCCACTATGTACCGTATTTTGCTACTATTAACGACTTTTTGCCTTGTTGTTTCTGTGCCTTGACTTTGCCTTGTTATACCTTTAAACTCTTTTATATATCTTTTTTTTGTATAATTCTGTATTCCAGTGATGTTTTCAACCACATGGTCATTATGATTTTTTTTTTTTTTAAATGGCTATTAAAACGAATGGAAAAGGAAAATGTAGATTTTTATATGCAAGACAAATTTTATTTGAAATTGACAATTCAACAGACTTAGTGCATTTGGATTTAAAAAAAAACAAAACAAAAAAAAAACGGTACAAGTGTATGGATAATACATAAACATCACAAATATGCAAAATGAAATGTAATCTGAGAATATATTGTAGTTGCTAAAAGATTTTAATGTACCTCTACAATTATTCTGATTCACAGTATATAATAAAAAAAACTTTAAAAAACTATTGACTAATGTGTTTGTTGATGTTGGCATTGTTTGAAGGGTCAATTATACACTACCGTTCAAAAATTTGGGGTTAGTAAGATTGTTGGTTGCAGCAAGGAAAAGTAGTTGATGTAGGATCTATAGCCAGCAGTCACTTTTTTTTTTTTAACAATTTACATTTTAAAACAAACACACAAAGAAAAACGAACGCAGGAGAATAACAACCAACTAAAAATAAATGAGAATGGACAAAGAATGACTCAAACTAAAGGGTTCAAAGGAACAGGTGAATGAAATGAAACAATGAGTCACTATGGCAACAAATGAGAACATTCTAGAAACTATTATAAAAGTGTTACAAACTAAAAGTTCATGAAAATATAAAACAAACCAAATCGAACATTACATAAACCCCCCTCCCAAAAGGTGCATACTCGCAGCATAAATATCCAGAACAGAGGAGGGAGGGGGTTTTGGAGGAGGATGAGGAACCGGAGACAGACCAGACCCTGGAGGAGCCGGAAGAGGAAGACACCAAGGTGGAAGTGATGGAGGAAGGAGCTAGGGAATAGATGACGGGAGGAGATGATGGAGGGAGAACATGACTGAGGGAGGAGCCAGGGAACAACCTACAGCAGAGCCATCAGGACGAAGGTCCATGTCAGAACAAGTTGCCAGGGTGGAGTCATAAGCCCAACCAAGTGAGGTAAAGCCGAGAGAGATGAGACCCAGGCAAAGTCCGATGGATGGAGGGACCGGGCGACACCGCAGGAATAGGAGGCTGTGGTGAAGTCAGTCAACGACTTACCAAGGCATTTTAGGGACGAGGGACGAGGGAGGCCAGAGCCGGAAGGATGATGGTCCCAGGTCAAGTCAAGTCACCATTATTTATATAGCACTTTTTACAATGTAGATTGTGTCAAAGCAGCTTTACAGTGATAACTGGTACATTATTTTGGCTGCACAGCAGCTCTTAAGGAATAGTGTCAATGCAGGTAGATCAAAGCACTGTTGAATATCAAATGTCAATTGTCAAGTGTCCCCAACTAAGCAAGCCAGAGGCGACAGCGGCAAGGAACCCAAACTCCAACAGGTGACATCAGGTGGCAAACAGGTGTTAAAATGGAGAAAAAACCTTGGGAGAAACCAGGCTTAGTCGGGGGGCCAGTTCTCCTCTGGCGAACAGTGCTTTGTTACGACTCAGGTTGCTATCATAAGTCAGATACGATCGCAACATTCAAAGTATTTAATTCAGTTCCATCCAGTTGAGGATCGTATTCATCACACCGGTATGGACGGTTGTTGAGGAGATGTGCCACTGGTTGTCATGTTGATGAGGCCTTCATAGTGGATGATCTAGTTGACTCAATCTCTGCTGATACTTCAGGGCTGTGTTGTGGTTGTGTCATGGCGCAGGTCCTCGATCTCACCCGGATACGGCCCGGATCCGGCTGACTACGGTAAACCTCGGGATAAACAGAAAGACTAATATTAGCGTAGATGCCATTCTTCTTCTGATGTAACGAGTACATCTGGTGTTATTGGAAGTGTTCCCTGTTCCGGCTGACCTAATTTATGCAGCCTAATAATCCTTTAACGGATTTGAAAAAATAAATTGATAATGTGTTATGTGTATGCCAGGTTAAAGAGATGTGTTTTTAGTTTAGATATAAACTGACAGAGTGTGTCTGCTTCCCGAACAATGCTAGGAAGATTGTTCCAGAGTTTAGGTGCCAAATAGGAGAAGGATCTACCACCTGCGGTTGATTTTGATATTCTAGGTATTATTAGCTGGCCTGAATTCTGAGATCATAATAGACGCGAAGGACTATAATGCATTAAGAGCTCGCTCAGGTACTGGGGAGCTAAACCATTTAGTGCTTTGTAGGTAATTAGCAAGATTTTAAAATCTATACGATGTTTAACAGGAAGCCAATGCAGTGTCGACAGAATCGGGCTAATATGGTCATACTTCCTAGTTCTAGTAAGAACTCTGGCTGCTGCATTTTGTACGAGCTGTAGTTTATTTATCAGGCGAGCAGAACAACCACCTAGTAGAGCGTTACAGTAATCTAGCCTTGAGGTCACAAACGTATCAACTAACTGTTCCGCATTTGTCATCGAGAGCATATGTCGTAATTTAGATATATTTTTAAGATAGAAGGATGCGGTTTTACAGATGCTAGAAACATGGTCTTCAAATGAAAGATTGGTATCAAAGAGCACACCCAGGTTCCTAACTGACGACGAAGACTTAACAGAGCAGCCATCAAGTGTTAGACAGTATTCTAGGTTATTACGTGAGGAAGTTTTTGGTCCAAAAATTAGAATATCTGTTTTTTCTGAATTTAGTAGTAGGAAATTACTGGTCATCCAATTTTTTATATCAGCTATGCATTCCGTTAATTTTGTGAATTGGTAAGTTTCGTCAGGGCGCGAAGAAATATAGAGCTGAGTATCATCAGCGTAACAGTGAAAACTAACACCATGCTTCCTGATGATATCTCCTAAGGGTAGCATGTACAGAATGAAAAGCAATGGTCCTAGTACCGAGCCTTGCGGTACTCCATATTCAACTTGTGATCGATATGACCTCTCTTCATTTACTTCTACAAACTGATAACGGTCAGATAAGTATGATTTGAACCATGACAATGCAATTCCACTAATGCCAACATAATTTTCGAGTCTATTTAAAAGAATATTGTGATCAATAGTGTCAAATGCAGCACTAAGATCCAGTAACACTAATAGATCTGCCACGAAAGTTTCAGATGATAAGAGCAAATCATTAGTAACTAGAGCCAAGGTGGAGCAGACTGGTCGACGGGCTGAGGTGGAGTAATGAGCTCGGAGGCCCGAGGCAGAGCCAGAGGATCAACACTCTAGGGTGTAGCTGGGGATCTGGAAGCCCAAGGTGGATCCGAGCAGCTGGGCGGAGCCACTAAAAGAAGAGCCGAGTGGCTGAAGGGAGCCAGTGGAGACAGGCCAAGGAACTGGAAGGAGTTGATAGAATAGGAAGGAGTGGGAGGCTGGGCAGAACCATCGGTGACAAAGGAGACGTGGAGATGGGCAGAACCATCAGCAATGGGCTTGTTTGAATTAGTGCACTGCTGCCCAGACCGATCGGTGGCTTACTTGAACCTGAGACAGCGCCTACGGCACATCACTGTGAGTAGTACCGCGAGAGTACCGCAAGAGTACCGCGAAAGCGCTTTGAGAGTAGTCAGTGGACTTAGCTGTCGCAGCTTTTCCAGAGCGGCTGCATGAGAACTGATGATGACACAGCTGTTTCACGATTGGTCAGATTCACAGATGACTCACATGTGTGTTTTGTGTGCATTCTGACAGCTTCAGTTCCGCTAATACTCCCAAATCTGCACTTTTTTTTAACAGTTTCCATGTAGTCGCAATGTTATATTGTGTCACAGACCTCACTTAAATAGTAAAAAGCTAATGTTAAACTTTATTCTTGTACAAACTGACGCTGCATTAAGCAGTACATAAAGTATTGAATGAAAACTGTCCAGCAGCCATATCACGCTGTAGCCCAAGACTGGTTGGCCACTGAAGCTAAGCAGGGTTGAGCCTGGTTAGTACCTGAATGGGAGACCTCCTGGGAAAACTAGGTTGCTGCTAGAAGAGGTGTTAGTGAGGCCAGCAGGGGGTGCTCACCCTGTGGTCAGTGTGGGTCCTAACACCCTAATATAATGACAGGGACACTATACTGTAACAAGCACCGTCCTTCAGATGAGACATTAAACCGAGGTCCTGACTCTCTGTGGTCATTAAAAATCCCATTACACTTCTCGTAAAGAGAAGTGGTGTAACCCTGGTGTCCTGGACAAATTTCCTCCTTTGGCCCTTACCAATCATGGCCTCCTAATAATCCCCATCCATGGAATTGGCTCTATCACTGTCTCTCCTCTCCACATATACCTGGTGTGTGGTGAACGCACTGGCGCCGTTGTACTGTGGCTGCCGTCACATTTTCCAAGTGGATGCTGCACACTGGTGGTGGTTGAGGAGAGACCCCTGATATGATTGTAAAGCGCTTTGGGTGTACAGTAGTATATATATATATAAAGCGCTGTATAAATGCCTCATTCATTCATTCAAACTCTAAAACTTGTGTATTTGACAAATGTTGCATTTTAATTCACTTCATCTGTGATCCAGCCGTAGCCAAAGTCAAACAAGCCTTACAAAGAAGACTTGGAAATGGGCGGAACCATCAGCGACAAAGGAGACTTGGAGATGGGCAGAATCATCAGTAATGAAGAAGACTTGGAAATGGGCGGAGTCAGCGGCGACAAAGGAGACTTGGATTTGGACGGAGCCATTAGCGACGAAGGAGACATGGAGATAGGCGGAACCTGTGGCAACGAAAGAGACTTGGGGCTCTGCAAAGCCAGCAGCAACTGGAGACTTTTAGAATATGTCATAATCCAGATCATCACACCAGCTAGTGTAGACTGGGCTCAGTTCACCCTCAGTTATAAGAGTATGGGCTGGACTGCACTCCATGCCCTAAAAGTTCACTAACACACCCTCTGGGATGGACATTGGTGCCAGCTCTCACACTTGGTCAGACTCTGCAATCGTTTTGGGCTTAGGATCTGGGTCTGCATAGGCTCAGGCTCATAGTCCATGACAGGCTTGGTAAGTGGCTGCATGGGCTTTGGGGCTTATTTTCTCTCCTCAACTACTGTCCAGGAGGAACCACAATGAAACACCCTCCACTCAACGTATTCACAAAAATTCCCCAGAGGACCATGACAGAGATGGCGTGCTTTGGTTTGAGCATTTAGTTCATCTCTAAAAAATACAGAGAGGGAGGAATCAGGATAATATACCAAGGGGACCAGTTTTAAAAAGTCTCTCATGTGGTCCTAAAAGTTGTGGTCCTTTTGGCTGAGGAGGAGAATCTGAACTGCTGGTAGATCCATCTTTGTTGATTTAGGTCCGTTCTTCTGTCACAGTTGGTTGCAGCAAGGAAGATGAGGCAGGACTTATATGCAGCAATCACTTTATTTAACAATAAACCAAATAAATAAAAACAAGAGCACAGGAGAAAAACTGGAATGCAAGAGAATAACAACCAACTAAAAATAAATGAGATCGGACAAATAACGACTCCAACTAAGGGCTGTAAATACACAGACAGTGTGTCTCATTTCATTGTTTGACTGATTTGATTCACCTGTCCCTTGTTTAGCCCTTTATTTTCTCTGACTGCATCTTATTTTGAAGGCTGCATCCTCCAGAGATCGCATTTGTCGGCCACATACGTCATTAAGGCTGCTTCATTTTAATAAACTGACCACTACATTCCAAAGTCATAAAGAAATTACAACAATTTACACTTCACTAGGAATAAGTCAATTTTATAATGGTTACTTTTCTGAAATAGGACATCTTTTATGATGTGTGCAGCTGACAAATGCGACCTCCGAAGGAAGCCTTTGAAACAAGACACAAGGTGCGTTCCATTCGACCGTAAGTGGACTGCGAAGTGGATTTCACAGGGTATTTTGCCATCCTAAGTGAGATTCCAATCCAAAGGGTGCGAACATATTCAGTTCGAAGGGCACTGCAAACGGCATAGGGAATAAGGGAACATCGATACATCACTTCAGAGGAAGTAGAGAGGTAAAATCACCCAACTGTCATTGCGCACCGCGTCACCAGTCAGAACTACGATGGAGCAGAGCCGTTGAAAGAGTTTTTAAACGGCTCTCCGATGGAGGACTTTACATTTGCGTTTTGAGTATTCATTTTGTTATTATTATACGAACGAAAGTATGAATGGTTATGGCGATGAGTGTTACATTTGCATATTTTATTGTATGAACAGGCATGACAAAGTAAAAGTGTTGAAAAGCAGCTGAGGCTCTGTCATTTTTTATTTTACTTTATTTACCTCAGGAGTGTTTACTATGCAGCTGCGCGTGAAAAAGAAAGGGCATGAGATAAGACCCAAACCATGGATTAAGAATATTTATACAGTTAACCAAATTAGTAATTTATTTTCATATGGCATGACAGTTACAGCTTCAAATCTTCAATTTTAAATTCGAAAGTAAATTATAATATCTATTTATGTTATACCATAATCTGCATGACACCATCGTTGACTTTCTTTGATGACATTTGCAGGGTGTTCCAAATGAGCGATTATTGTCAGCGAAGTCCACTTCAACGAATATACCGTGTTCAGGGAGTAGGGAGCAATGAACACTGCGTAGGGACCCTGTCGAATAGAAACGCAGCTACAGTCAGAGAAACTAAAGGGCTAAACAAGAAACGGGTAAATCAAATCAATCAAGCAATGAGTCGCTATGACAACAAATGAGAACATTATAGAAACCATGGAAACAAAAAGGAAGCCCAAGAAAAAAAAATAGTTACAAACTAAAAGTTCATGAAAATGAAACTGAACCAAACTGAACGTAACAGAATGAAAGAAGAAATAAATTAAAACTTTATAGCAAGGATGTGTCAAACTGACCAAAAGTGACAGTAAAAACTTTTACATTGTTACATATATTTCAAATAAATGCTATTTTATTTTAACTTTCTATTCATTAAAGAATCCTGGAAAAATAATGTAGCACGGTTTCCACAAAAATATTAAGCAGCACAACCATTATGTGATAATAATAATAAATGTTACTTGAGAATCACAGGAATAAATTATATTTAAAAATATATTAAAATAGAAAACAGTTACTTTAAATTGTAACAATATTTTACAATATTAGTTTTTACTGTATTTTCGACCAAATTAATGCAGCCTTGGTAAGCATAAAGAATTCTTTCAAAAACGTTAAAAAATCTTAGCGCCCCCCAAACATTTGATCAGTAGTGTATGCATATATGATTTTATGTTTTACAAAATCACAGTGATATTGTGTTTTATCAGATATTAATTTTAGACAAAAATGGTGCATAGAACTTTTGTCCCATGCAGCAGTTGTATTGTTAGGTATTGTCCACCACATGTCTAGGCTTGAGTTACACGTGGGTCATTCTGCTGAGTCTTTATGCACTGGATTAGCAAGAGTAAGTTTTAGCTCATCTCTCAAGCTCCCACTCATTCTGTCTCTTTATCTCATTTCCAGTTCTTCTTAGCCATCTTTTACTTTATAGTCTCTGTCTCACTGTATATTCAGAGAAAGCAAGATTTTTGTTGCAGCCATGAATCATAAGGTTGTACTGATCACTGGTTGTTCTTCTGGCATTGGATTGGCACTTGCTGTTCGTATTGCCAGAGATGAGAAGAAGAGGTTTATGGGTAAGACCAGTAAATAAAATACCTACAAATATTGTGAATATAGGTTATAATAGAATAATAGTGGTGTAGACCAATTACAGCTGTAAAATGTTGCTTTTGTATTGCACAAATACTGTTCAGAGTAAACAGAAATCTCATCGAAAAAAATTTATACTCAGTATAAGATGTGTAAAGATGTTTAAACCGGTGTAATGTATGCATATGTATCAGTATGTTCAGTATTTTTGTGAATTTTATGCTCTTAATAATTTTCAGTGTGGAAACAACAGTGTTACAACTCTTCTCATTGATCACCTTGAAAGTTTGACTGATTTTCAAGCAACTTTGCACGCTAGCATGTATCAAAAATGCTACCCTGTTACAACTGTGATCGGTTTACCCAATATTCTGAATAATTGCAGTAAAAAAGGAAAAAAGTTTCTTTGTGTAACTTTAAAATTTCTTCTAAATAAATTGACTTTGCGTGTTGAATTCTTCCAAGTAAGCAGCTGAGTAGCATTAATTAATTAGTCATTAAATTATGACTGTTCACTATGTTACATGCAAATGTTAACATTTTAGTTCAAATAAACATTAGACTATATGTTTTAGAGGACTATACTTTTTAAAGGAGAAGCTTTGGAGTCACATCATTCTAATGTAAAAGTGCACATGGATTATGTCAGTTTGAAGAAGGGAAATATTCACATAGTTAGAAACAACTGTGCTCTGTTTGCTTGATATGCTGAGAAACTTTCTCATAATATTTCTTAATGTGTAACATGTGGATTGTTCTCAATAAATTGACTTGGCATGAAGATTTTCTCAACATAAGTAGCTGAGAAGTAATCTATTAGTCATTAAACGATGATTGAGTCTCCCATCTGTTCCCTGAATCACTGGTCACTGCAAATGTCAGCAGACTTTAGTTTAAATGGAATTTAAGCTAAATATTTTGACCTTGGCAGTGTATGCCACCATGAGGAACCTGGCTAAAAAAGATGCTTTGGTGGAAGCAGCAGGTTGTACTTTGGGACGCACACTGGAGATCAAGCAGCTCGACGTGTGTGATGAGAACTCTATCAAAGCCTGTGTGAAGAGCCTGCCCAGAGTCGACATTCTCAGTAAGATTATTAGTTGTACTTCTTACAAACGCAAATGCTTCATTCTCATTTTCCATTGTCAAACAATATTATCTCAATAAATAAAATGCTACAGTATTTTTATAGTATATTAATATATACTATATATATTGTACACTATATATAGTTAGTGGCCATTGCATTTGGTAGCTCTGTTACTACTACTGATATTAGTAGTAGTAAGTAGTAACGATACTAATATTTATAATACTAGGTAGGATCAGAGATATAATATGGAGCCCTTAGTTGGAAAAACATTGTGGCCACGAATTAAGAATTAGTTCCCACAAATTATTAATTTGTTCTCTCATTTTACGGTTTGTTTACACGACATTGTGTAACTATGTCAACTAAAAACTAAAAACTTTTTATGCATTTTGGCAATTCATTTACAAAGCAATGGCGTTTTGGGGGCCTGAAAATGCAAGCTTTTGAAATCGAGTTTCAAAGTGCACGTTTTTAGAATAATGTTAGTATTGATAACGTTATCGTCTCAGTGTAAACTACAAAAATGCAAATTTGTGAAAACTGTGATGTCATGCATATGTGTATACATGCATAAGTGTTCAGTCTATAGACATGCAGTGTTTTTTTTACAAAGTGACATCACCAACTACTGGCCTGGCATGCATAACACAGCATTCACACGATCCGTGTGAACAGGTTTTGACAACATTTTCATCTGTAGTACATCGTTGTCATGTAAACGTACCCTTAGATAAATTGTGGCCATGTTGTACTAATTTGTTCCCACATTTTAATTAAATCATGGTCACAATTTAACTAGATTACAATGAGTGAACATATTAGTTCAACATGGACATGAAAGAAAGGAACAAATTAAACAACCGTGACCATGATTTAACTTAACTGAGGGAATTAATTAATAAAACATGGCCACTAATTAATAAGATGTGGGAATGAATTCCTTATTTTTGGCCATGATAACATTTTTAAAAAGAAAAAAAATGTCATGTGTGGGGGCTAGTATAAGGAGGAGATGGACATAATTGTAATGCTTAATATGGTCGCTGCAGGAAAGAAAGTCCTGCCTTTTAGTTAGAAGAGCCAATCTGGAACCAGCATATAACGTAAAACAGCTTGGATTCTTTGTGGCATGGATATAAGAATCTGAGGACATTCCTTAGAGATTCTGGTTCATGTCGACTTTATAACACCATACATTTGCTGTAAATTTGGCCATTAGAGTACATTGAATTTAGTGTCTTGTTTGTTCCAACAAGAGTAGAAGACAGTTTGGGCTTCACCCAGTTCAAGGTTCAACAATTTGCATTCAACATTGCTCTTCTACATTGCACTGTTGTAACACTCAATTACTGTAACCTTCCTGTCACCTTTAATCTTTCTTGCCATTCAGCTCTGACATTTCTCACAAGGTATTTTCACTCACTCAATTGCTGTTTAGGATTACTTTTGAACTATGCATGAAAATCCCAGCAGTTTACGAGATCAGATTTACATCACTTAGATTAGATTTCTTTGCCATTCTGATGTTTGAACAACAAAGAAACTGCTTAACCATATTCACATGCCTTAATGCATTGAGTTGCTGCCAAATGATTAGCTGATTACACAGATGCATCCAGGGTTAGTGATGTTCATGACAGTAATGAACATGCACAATCAGGGGTTATTTACAAATTGCTTTTGAAATTGTAGATATTTGTAAAAAGAAAAAAGAAAAAGCCAATATTCAAGGCTTATGAATACTTAATGATTTGTTTAATTTATCCTGAATCAGTAGCATTGTTTCTACCCTTCTGTTCTCTGTGTTTCAGTTAGTAATGCTGGAATGGGAATGGTTGGCCCCATTGAGTGTCGAACCATTGATGAGATGAAAACTGTCATGGACACCAACTTTTTTGGGCTTGTGCGACTCATGAAGGAGGTTTTGCCTGATATGAAGAAGAGAAAAAGTGGCCACATAGTGGTCATTAGCAGTGTCATGGGGATTCAGGGTGAGCCGTACAAAAAGAAAAAAGAAAGAAACAACAACCAATTGATACTTGTGTTTGAGCTCTTTACCCCAGTATGTGCGAGATCAAACTTTGGATACTTAAAAGATTAACAACAATGACTTAAAGAAGATCTGAGAGGATTCAACAGGATATTACCATCTCTAATCACTATTGTGTTCATATACACAGGTATTTTGTTTAATGATATTTACGCTGCTTCCAAGTTTGCTGTTGAAGGGTTCTGTGAGAGTCTGGCAGTTCAAGCTCTGAGATTCAATCTAAAGTAAGTGATCTGAAGCCCTGGGTATACTTCAGCACAGTCGAATGCACAGCCTTGCAAAGTAAACTTCACTTGACTCGTACGCTTTGGACACGTGCAGTTTTGAGCAATCTCTCGCTACGAGTTACAACCAATGTAAATATATTTGTATTCTTCCATGCTAGAAATGTAACTTTCTAACCTCTTTGCACAATCTGTCGTCTATATAGGCCTCCATTGTCGCTGTAGCTTGCATGTGTTCTGGTCTGTTCTGTTTATGCAGGTTTTCTTCAACTGCCTTGTGAATTGTTGCCTCCAGGGCACGGTTGCCACCTTGTGGATAAACTCATTACTGCAAAAAATAAATAAAAAATTAAATGTGCACGTGCGACCCGCGGTTACAAAAATCCTGCTGTGCGCGTACAGTATGTGCGTACTCTTCTGATGACGAAATTCGTGTCACGCGCACTGTATGCTGACCCTCACGTACGCATAAAAAGTGAAGTATACTTTGGGCTATAGTCATATGTAAAGGTCCACTCCAGAAACTTATGTGCGCTCATTCTGTTTTGAAAGCATTGAATGCCTTGGCCCTCACATTTAAGATGTCATTTTAGGTCTATTTTATTTGCATCTGTGCAGTATCAGCCTCATTGAACCAGGACCTGTCATCACAGAGTTTGAACGCAAGGTGTATGAAGAAAGCTTGAAGATAGACCTCTCCAAAGCTGATAAAGTGACTGCAGATATGTTTCACAACATCTACTTGAAGAATTACAAGCAGATATTTGAGAGTCTTGGACAAACACCAGAAGAAGTTGCAGAGGTACTTGCACGGCCCATCAAAACACTTCCAAAATGTTTCATGCAGCAATCTACCATTCCAATGAATGTTTTGTTTTTTCTCTGAATTACTAATATTATGTCATATGTCATTTCTTCTCTAATCAGCACACCTTCAAAATGATTACCATGAAGAACCCACCATTTCGCCATCAAACTAACACTCTGTACACACCCATGACCACCCTGAAATATGCAGATCCAAATGGTGACCTTCCCATTGGAACCTTCTACAAAATGATATTTGAACATGACAAGGTGTTCAATGCAAGTCTCAATTTCCTCAAGCTCTTGCGCTGGAGAAGCCGTAAGAGTGTCACTTTGGGAAAGTAAAGACTACCTCTTAAAGAATATTCTGCTAGAAAGGGGGGTGGGGGCAGGTTAAGCTATTTCCCTGGGTATGTTTAATTAGAGTAAATGGATAACTTTCAGTTAATAAACTAAGGTAACTTTCAGGGTATGTAGCCACATAGAAACTTACTGTCTGAACATAACTTTGTCCAGAGCAGTTTAGGTTCCAGGCATTATCACCAAAGTGTAAGTAAAAGGGCTAAATCTAAAAGATCTATACATATACAGCAGGGTTGTCTAATCTTGCTCCTGGACGGCCACTTTCCTGTAGAGCAGAGGTCTTCAGCCCTGCTCCTGGGGACCCTGTCCTGTAGAGTTTAGCTTCAACCCTAATCAAGCACACCTGAACCAGCTAATTAAGCTAATTAAGGTTTGAAGGCATCTGCTGTAGAGTTTAGCTCCAACACACCTGCCAAGAAGTTTCCAGTGATCCTAATGACTTTGATTAGCTGGTTCAGGTGTGTTTAATTGGAGCTGGAGATAAACCAGAGCCGCTTTAAGATGAGCCTCTAAGGTTCAGAGTTTAAGGCTATAAGGGAACCCCTGTTATACAACCACATTATCTTTGCAAGGAAAGACTGTTTTCATACTGTCATTATACACTTCAACATCAACCTCACAAATGGTTACAGAGATAAACTGGGCATCATACACTAGACAAGAGTATCACACACCACCAGACGTTTAAGTAGTTTTGAACACAATAAACTCTTACAGAAATGTGTGCCTCGTTACTAGGAAACAAATGACAAAACAATATGTGGTGTACAATGTAATATATATAACATGTTTGATATCCTCCTACTGGATGGAATCGAATTCTGAAGCGTGAAGTGTTCATCATACAATATGTGATTTTCTGGAAAATCTGTCAACTCTGACTGCTGAAAATCTGGATTTCACTTCATTTTAAGGTGTCTTTGTTACATTTAAGTACTGAGTAATATTAGGGTTTGGTTTAGGGTTAGTTGTATGTAATTACGCATAATTTAGAGTTATTACTGTAGTAACTACATGTACTGTACACTGACAATGACACTGTAAAATAAAGTGTTACCAAAATCTGCTTATCTGCCTACCAGCTCTGACTTTCAGTATCTAGCATCCATCCTAGTCAACAATTTGATCTCACAGTGATCTCACCATGAGCTCCCAAGATGTGGTCACAGCGAGCTAAAAGCGTAACCTCACAGTGCACTCATACTACGGTCAATATGAGGTCAGCGCACTCACTGTGCGCTCATACTACAGTCAATATGAGGTCACAGCGCACTCACTGTACGCTCATACTACAATCAATGTGAGGTCACAGCACACTCACTGTGCGCTCATACTACGGTCAATGTGAGGTCACAGCGCACTCACTGTGCGCTCATACTACGGTCAATGTGAGGTCACAGCGCACTCACTGTACGCTCATACTACAGTCAATGTGAGGTCAGCGCACTCACTGTGCGCTCATACTACAGTCAATGTGAGGTCAGCGCACTCACTGTGCGCTCATACTACAGTCAATGTGAGGTCACAGCGCACTCACTGTACGCTCATACTACAGTCAATGTGAGGTCAGCGCACTCACTGTGCACTCATACTACAGTCAATGTGAGGTCACAACGCACTCACTGTGCGCTCATACTACAGTCAATGTGAGGTCACAGCGCACTCACTGTGCGCTCATACTACAGTCAATGTGAGGTCAGCGCACTCACTGTGCACTCATACTACAGTCAATGTGAGGTCACAACGCACTCACTGTGCGCTCATACTACGGTCAATGTGAGGTCACAGCGCACTCACTGTACGCTCATACTACGGTCAATGTGAGGTCAGCGCACTCACTGTGCGCTCATACTACGGTCAATGTGAGGTCACAGCGCACTCACTGTACGCTCATACTACGGTCAATGTGAGGTCACAGCGCACTCACTGTACGCTCATACTACGGTCAATGTGAGGTCACAGCGCACTCACTGTGCGCTCATACTACGGTCAATGTGAGGTCAGCGCACTCACTGTGCGCTCATACTACGGTCAATGTGAGGTCAGCGCACTCACTGTGCGCTCATACTACGGTCAATGTGAGGTCAGCGCACTCACTGTGCGCTCATACTACGGTCAATGTGAGGTCAGCGCACTCACTGTGCGCTCATACTACGGTCAATGTGAGGTCAGCGCACTCACTGTGCGCTCATACTACGGTCAATGTGAGGTCAGCGTACTCACTGTGCGCTCATACTACGGTCAATGTGAGGTCAGCGCACTCACTGTGCGCTCATACTACGGTCAATGTGAGGTCAGCGCACTCACTGTGCGCTCATACTACGGTCAATGTGAGGTCAGCGTACTCACTGTGCGCTCATACTACGGTCAATGTGAGGTCACAGCGCACTCACTGTGCGCTCATACTACGGTCAATGTGAGGTCACAGCACACTCATTGTACACTCATACTACGGTCAATGTGAGGTCAGCGCACTCACTGTACGCTCATACTACGGTCAATGTGAGGTCACAGCGCACTCACTGTGCGCTCATACTACGGTCAATGTGAGGTCAGCGCACTCACTGTGCGCTCATACTACGGTCAATGTGAGGTCAGCGCACTCACTGTGCGCTCATACTACGGTCAATGTGAGGTCAGCGTACTCACTGTGCGCTCATACTACGGTCAATGTGAGGTCAGCGCACTCACTGTGCGCTCATACTACGGTCAATGTGAGGTCAGCGCACTCACTGTGCGCTCATACTACGGTCAATGTGAGGTCAGCGTACTCACTGTGCGCTCATACTACGGTCAATGTGAGGTCACAGCGCACTCATTGTACACTCATACTACGGTCAATGTGAGGTCAGCGCACTCACTGTACGCTCATACTACGGTCAATGTGAGGTCACAGCGCACTCACTGTACGCTCATACTACGGTCAATGTGAGGTCACAGCGCACTCACTGTGCTCATACTACGGTCAATGTAAGGTCAGCGCACTCACTGTGCGCTCATACTATGGTCAATGTGAGGTCAGCGCACTCACTGTACGCTCATACTACGGTCAATGTGTATCTAATACATGGTTGTATTAGATCAAAAGGGTGCTTCTACTAAAGACTGGGCCTTAAAGGGTCTGAATACTTAGGACCATGTGATATTTCAGTTTTTCTTTTTTAATAAATCTGCAAAAATGTCAACAATTCTGTGTTTTTCTGTCAATATGGGGTGCTGTGTGTACATTAATGAGGGAAAAAAATGAACTTAAATGATTTTAGCAAATGGCTGCAATATAACAAAGAGTGAAAAATTTAAGGGGGTCTGAATACTTTCCGTACCCACTGTATATAGCACATTTCATACACAATGGTAATTCAAAGTACTTTACACGAAAAGGAAACAAATACATAAGAAGAAAAAAAACTGAATGCATAAGAAATAAAAATAACAATAAAAGCAGAGAATATTCTTATGTTAATGGAAGAGAGTTTCATTCAGAATATTTGTCAGGTAGCTGTGCCACCAGGCTAACTCAAATTTGTTGTCTGTCAGAGTGGATCTAAACAGATCTTCCTCGTGCCGGAGGGATAACTGTAAAAATATTTATATTTGTCAGGTAGCTGTGCGTTTAAACAGTACCCTTACAGACAAATCTTTCTGGACTAACTCCGTCCAGAGCTCCATCCAGGGATAACTATACCTATTATAAGCTAACTCAACTTTGTTTTCCATCAGAGTGGATCTACACGGAACTATCCATCAGGGCGGATCTAAACAGATCTTCCTGGAACACCAGGGCTAACAGCACAAAGGCTTACTTCCCAATTCTCCCAGCTCTTCCAACCAGACAGCGAGATTTAAAATGCATTAAAACAGTCAGAAATAAAAAGAGGATGCATAAGAGACTGATATAAAATGCATTAAAAATAAAATCAAAACAAGAAAAAAGAATTAAAAGAATCAGTTCGGAGCTCAGTCAGTAAATGCACAGCTAAACAGATATGTTTTGTGTCTGGATTTGAATGTGACTCCTGTTGGAGCACATCTGATCTCTTCTGGAAGCTGATTCCAGCTGCAGCTGGCATAACAGCTAAAAGCAGACTCTCCTTGCTTTGAGTGAACCCTTGGTATTTCTAAGTGACTTGATCCTGATGACCTTAGTGATCTGTTAGTTTTCAGTACTTTAAAATCTATTCTAAATGCAACTGGAAGCCAGTGCAAGGACCGGAGAACTGGTGTGATATGTTCATATTTTCTGGGCTGCAGCTGCAGCGTTCTGTACAAGCTGCAGCTGTCTTACGGTCTTTTTTGGAAAGGCTAGTGAGGAGTCCATTCACATTAGGGCTTTTTACACTTGAAATAGTTAACCCTGGGTCATTCTAAACCCCTGGTAAACGAAATCCTGGGTTATCTTTATTCACGTTTCACACTGCTCATACTATACCCAGGGTTAACAGTTAATCCTGGGTATTCATAACCTACCGTTTCACACTGCACATTCCTAAACCCCGGGATAAAGTCCTTATCTGCATTTTGCGGTGTCAGTGTCACTGACTGGACAAGCGCAGCACGCGACCCATAAAGGCTCTAGTATTGCGTGTCCTCATATTACACATTGCTCACTGTAATTTTTTTTTCCCTGAGTGAACTTTTTGAACTATAAAGGTAAGAATGACGGTCTCTGACGGATCGTTTCGAGGATGTAATAATCACTGGATTCATCAAAGTGTGCCAGATTTGTGGCATCAAAGTTTTGTAAGCACTTAAAAGCAATTAAACTAGATATACACAAGCACAACTGTAGGTTCTGCTTTGTTTTCTGAATATATGTGCAAAAGTCTGTAGCCTACTATATTAAGAGTTTCTACACGTTTTACTATTGAGTGTTTTCTGCACAACTGTTCGGGAAGACTGCCATGCCATCACCTTTGTCATGCTAGTCTATGCACCTTATTTTTAACGTGAGAGTTTTACAGTTTGCACTTTGTTATTTTTCTAGTTATTTAGCCTAGCGACTAATGAATCGGAAGTCTCACACATTCACAGAAAATAGCTTACTTCTGCGTTGCAAAATAAGGTAGATACCTCGAAAGTTAACGCGCTGTGATAGCTCGTTTAACATGTCAGTCATACTTCATGTCTAAGTAGCAGGTTCTTATATAATAAGCTGCATTGTGAAGTGTGGGCCATATACCTTTTGATGTGAATTCAAAGGTCTGGCTATGCGAGGTTAAAACCTGACCATCCAGCTCTGGTGTGTATGGGCCACTCCCGAAAATTCAGTTTTGCATTTTTCCTCCAGTGGCTTGACAAGGCCCCCATGAATAGCCTACTACAATTTGAATTTAACGCAAATCACCTGACTGGCTGTGGTCAACAGTTTCTTCTTCTTCTTCTTCCTTTTTTTCACTTGAAAAGACTTTGAAAATGATGCAAAGTTTTATAGGCAGAAATTAAACCATGCTGATATTAGATTGCAAGCTATCAATGGTTCAGAGGGAGAAAAGGATTGTACAGAGCTTCTAAAATATAAACAAAAATGTAAAATCACTTGTTACAGCACCACCTTGTGGCCAGGTCTCTATTTATATTTTAAGATGTGATTGTACCAAAAAACAAAACAAAACAAAAAACCAAGAAAAGGAAAAAAAAGAAAAAAACATAAGCATCAAATAATTTCAAAATCACACAGTTGAGGATTATTTTAGGTTCCTTTTTACCAATAGGCTACAATATTATAGGCCTATTATATTATAATAATGTACAATTGTAAATGTATAGTAATATAAGATATGCATGTATAGGCTACAGTAAAATAAGAAGGAAGAAAAGAAAACCATAACAAACACAACTACGCTGCTTGGACCCAACTATGTAACCACCTGAAGTTTTAATTCAATGCTAACATACTAAGAGGGTACACAATAAAATATTTTAATGGTTTTAGAGATTTCGAAGGTCGAGATGAAATTCTTTCATTTTCGTTTCTTACAGTAGGCGGCAGTATCGAGCAATCCCACGAAACAATAACAAGCAGAAGAATCGCCGGATATCCGGAAGTGTTGCATTGTGGGGTTCATTTCGTTGATCGCTGACCGAATTGTTGAAGTAATGAATTAAGAGCTTCAGTTGCTTAAACATTTCCGCTCCGTGCTTTTAGCTGAACAAGCGCGGCGTCTATTGGTTTATCCAGGCAGCTCGAGAATGAGTGATCGGAGATGAATCATGAATATAAAGGCGCACAGGAACAGCAGCAGCACTGATGTGTGGATGTGGAGAGTCAGCGTAAACTGATCAACCAAAAGGTACTGACTCCTCATCCTCCAAACACTTACACTCTCTTCCTGAATTTGGATTTAGAACTATATTAAAAATTGCACTCTCTCAGACAGTGGTTTAGAGATCTGCTATAAGAAAGCCGACTACATCACCTGAATCTCCACACAAAGCCGTCGCTGTGGGTGTATCATCATTAACAACCCACTGAACCTCCTCGCCTGGTTTCGATTCCCTTTAAATTCTGAAGCGTCACGGCAACTCATCCCTCATGGCCTCATCATCGGGGAACGACGATGACCTGACGATCCCGAGGGCGGCGATCAATAAAATGATTAAAGAAACGCTTCCCAATGTGCGAGTAGCGAACGATGCCAGAGAGCTGGTGGTGAACTGCTGTACAGAGTTCATTCACCTCGTCTCATCAGAGGCCAACGAGATCTGCAATAAATCAGAGAAGAAGACTATATCCCCTGAACATGTTATAAACGGTAAGGATGGCCCTTCTTGATTATTGTGAGATCACTAACAGCTAATATTTAATTTTGGAAGAGGGTTTTATTAACTTGTTGTGCAGTAAGCTGGAATTAAAGAGGTAGTTCACTCAAAAATGAATATTCTGTTATGTACTCGCTCTCATACGCCTTCACTCGTATTTCTCGCTTGCTTCTGTTGAACACAAAATGAGATGTTTGAATGAGAGTGACTGACAGTCTCCGTCACCATTCACTGTCAATGCCTCATTTTCCATACAATTTTTGTTGAAAACAGCCTAAACTGGTCTACTGGTCTTAGCTGCTCTCCCAATGTTGTCAGGCTTGTCAAATGACAGATTTTAAGGGGGTTTTGGGCACATTTCAGCTGCTCAGTCTGGGAGACTTTTTTTCTGAAGGACCATCTTAAACCATCTTAGATTGGTTTAAATGGAAGTTCACCTAAACATAAATTGTTTGACAAACTCCAAACCTGTTTGCTTTTCATTCTTCTGTGGAACACAAAAGAAGATATCTGGGAAAATGTTGGACTTTTTTTTTTTTTTTTGTCTATAAAATGAAAGACAATTGGTTCTAATGTTGTTCTGGACACCAGTGACTTAAATTTTATGAACAAAAACTATTTTTGTTAAAACAGTCAATGTGACTGCAGTGGTTCAACCTTAATTTTATGAAGCAAGGAGAATTTTTTTCTTTTTTGTGCACAAAAACAAAAATAATGACTTGATTCAACAATCTCTTCTCTTCCCTGCCATTATCCTTATGCAGTTGAAGCAGTAAGCACAGTGTTTATGTCCGAATGCACGCTTAGTTTTGGCCAAAGCTGATCACCTGAGCAGCACGACGCATGCGTGTGTGGCTGGCTCCTGCGTCAGCATATAATAAGTCGCCAATCTGACGTAGAACCTGGTGGCGCTGGACGTAAACAATGTGACACAGAAGAGAAGATATTGTTGAATAAAGTCGTTATTTTTTTATTTTTGCGCAAAATTAAAACTATAAAATGAAGGTTGAACCACTGCAGTCACATTGACTGTTTTAACAATGTCTTTAGTACCTTTCTGAACCTTGAAAGTATTGATTATATTACTGTCTATGAACGAGTCATATACCTCTTGGATATCATCAAAAATATCTTAATTTGTGTTCCAAAGATGAACGAAGGTCTTACGGGTGTGGAACGACATATGGGTGAGTAAATAATGACAGAATTTTCATTTTTGGGTGAACTAACCCTTTAATATACACAAGATTCAGTATTAAATTCACATTTCCACAACACATGGATGGATATGATTGTATTACAGTCATGTAAAAGATTTACACTGTTAAGATAATAGTTTTTTGTTCACTGGCAGTTGTGCATTTCATTTCAAACTTGTACATCTATCCTGAAAACCAATGTAACAAATACTTTTTTGTTTTTCTTCAGCACTTGAAAGTCTAGGTTTTGGGTCATACATCGCAGAAGTAAAAGATGTTCTGCAGGAGTGTAAAACTGTAGCACTTAAACGGAGAAAGGCCAGCTCCCGACTAGAGAACCTTGGCATTCCTGAGGAAGAGCTTCTTCGTCAACAGCAGGAATTATTTGCTAAGGTAAAGATCCTGGAAGAGCTTATTAAATTATTCATGAAACAGATAAATTTACTTTTCACTCTGTAGCTTTCCAGTTTGTTTACAAATCCTTGTAACAAGATTATAAGTGGCTCTTCTGATGAGTTGTGCTGTCTTGCAGGCACGACAGCAGCAGGCTGAGTTAGCACAGCAGGAGTGGTTACAGATGCAGCAGGCCGCCCAGCAGGCACAGTTAGCGGCGGCTTCAGCCAGTTCTGCTCAGCAGGCCGGATCTTCCCAGGATGAAGATGAAGAGGACGACATGTGAATCCCGGCAGGCTTTCTCAGAAGCACAGATAGATTGACGAATATATATATACATATATATATTTACAGACATGTATGGTCTCCCACACACAAGCTGTCCTCTGTAAACCTTAGCAGAGAAGGACCTCTGCAGTGTTGTCTCCTATATAAACTTTTAAATCCCAGATCACCAGTATAAATCCATACTGACGGTTCAGGGGCAGTCATGGGTGCTCTCCTGTGATCTGTTGCTATGTTTGCCTCGATTCACTTGTTAACTAGAATTATTAGCTCTTGAAAATCCCACTTTTCTTTCTCATTTGTTCCTGATTTAATTGAAGGCAGTTGTCATAAGTTTCACCGTATGTGTGTGGGAAGGATGTTAATTCATGTAATGTGGCTGTGACGTAAGACGCACCATGTTAATTGTCATTGGTTAAATTCAGGAGCCGCTGTTTGAATCGCTGCATCCTGTTTTAGGCAATTTGCGTATTTCTCTTATATTTGTCTTTGTAATATAGTTTGAAGAGACACAATTGGGGAACATTTTTGGAAAGTGATTTTTACAGCCGTTCATCCCCGCTTCCGTATTTTGTTCTGCTGAGTGAGATCAGAGAACGTGATTTGTAATGTAGGATGTTGCTTTTCAGTTAATTTTAGTTCAAGTCGGGATAAAGATTATGTAGATAGGCTTTTACCTGCCCTGTGTTCACATCAGTATTCCAAGGAAAAGATTTACATGTGCAGAATAATATCTGTCTTATAGTACCAAAGATAGAAGAAAATATGAAAAATTCAGTCACCAGATAGGCTTTGGAAATCTGCTCATGGTATTTGCTCTCTGTATGACATGAGTGCTTTGGTGCAGACTGCGCTAAACACTCTAACTCACACTTTGTACAATGTTTTGATAGCAGATTTTTTACAGGTGCAATGTGTAAAAGTGGAGTTGTGAATGTGTGGTTAATTCATATCTTGTGATGACTGGTAAGGTGTAGTTGAGAAGCGTATTCACATGCCTTTGCAAAAGCTGTAAGCTGTATTCTCTAAGCAATAAAGTCAACCCGTTTTATAGACAGCCTGTGTTTGTTTTTGTTTTTTTGGTTAATGAAAAGTTTTAGTCTGCATGAAATGTGAGTTACATTTGTCTTTTCTTGTGACGTATGTCTTAGTGAAACGGCTTCTCAAACAAGGAAAAATATTGTTTTTGTCCATTGGGAATTGATTTGATGGTTGTTATCTCACCGTCGCGCCAATAAATACGTCATCAGAGGATAGATGTCATTGCAAGCGGAAGGGAAAATTTGAGGTTTAAAGGGTTAGTTCACCAAAAAAAGGAAATTCTGTAATTAATTACTCACCCTCATGTCGTTCCACACCCTTAAGACCTTCGTTCATCTTCAGAACACAAATTAAGATATTTTTTTATAAAATCCGATGGGTCAGTGAGGCCTCCATTGCCAGCAAGATAATTAACATTTTTCAGATTCCCAGAAAGGTACTAAAGACATATTTAAACAGTTCATGTGACTACAGGGGGTCAACATTAATGTTATGAAGTGACGAGAATACTTTTGTGCGCCAAAAAAAAAAAAAAAAAAACTTTATTCAACAATATCTAGCGATCAAACTGTCAGTCATGCTCCCCAGTGGTGAACCATTGAAAATTCGAAACACTTATGACGTAACGAAGACTCGTTTACTGAAATCACGTGACTTTGGCATTTTTTTTAAATTAAAATATTAATTTAATTTTGATTAAATAAAAGTAAAAATAAATAAAAAAATATTCCGGCCAACATCAAATGCAAATTAAATGATCGCAACTACGTATAACCCCCCAAAAAAGTCTAGACAATTGTGAACGTTTCTATGACTGAACGTGGAAATACTGCCCTGTAGTCTTTGAACTGTGTTGTGGTGGTTGTATTATGGTGCATCTGACAGATGGCGCTCCTGTAGCCGTAATAAAGACGAGAGTCTTACTATGGCGAAGGCTCGAAACATTAATATTAATTACGCTAGGTGACGTTCTCTCAGTAGCCAAGAGTGATTTGCTAAATCACTCTTGAATATGATCGGGTTACGTGACTGAACGCTACCGGAAGGTTACCAGGCAACGTCGTTATGACCTAATTAATATTTATAAGCTCTGCCTCTGTCATAGTAGAATTCGTAAATTCCCGCTGTGGACGTGTAGAGAAACTGTTGCGCTCCAGTCCTCCACCGTTCCCACCATTCCGCTTTATGTTCGCGTACAGAAGTGAAAGGTTGATCGGTGTCTGAGTTTGACTGTTTTGCTGAGCGTTCAAATAGAATAAAAGAGTTTATGAGGTGACAGTTGTTAGAAGGAGAACTTTATATACTTTATATAATTGCTATCGACAGATCGTTCTGGGTCGTTAGTAATACAACAAGGTTGTTCTCTTATTCCCGTTTTGTCTCCCACTGAGCCGAGATACGGTAAGTGTCAAACTGACTGCATGTATACTGTATGTATATGTGTTTATACTGCATCACTCTCGTAAAGTGTTATTCTGTTCAGAGGTAAATAATCATATAAATGTTGCACGGTTCATTTGTGTACAGTAGTACATTTTGATCTGGCTTTAGTCGATATTTATCTGTCTCTTGTTTGATAGTTGCTCTAATTTTCTATTGCTTAATATTGTAATGCTACAGTATGTTATGTTTTTATTACTTCATGTTTAACAATAAGAATAGTATCGCTGTTAAGATATGTGGTGCATTTATTTATTTGACATAGATGTGTTGCTAAATTGAATATTATACATTATGAACGATACGATTTTTGTCAGTTTAAGATCAGCTAAAATGTGTCCTCAATGGCATATAGTTGTCATCTTTAGACAGAGTATAACTAGTAATATTCTGTTCTTTATGCTATGGCATGAATGATGAGTGATTGATCATATCACAGGAAATTCAACAACATGCTGTTCATGTTATCTAGAGGAAATGTTATCATTCTGACTGACATGAACCAGATCTGTAAACTTACTGTAAAGGACTTTGTACATTGATCTATTAAATGCAGGCAGTACATTTAGGTTAGACATGAATCAGTGTTCTGGGTATTCTCATAACCAGAAAAAAAAAAGAAAGAAAGGAATTGATGTGGACATCTGAGCCTGTTCTCTCAGTGGAGTTATTTTTTTTGGAAACTTTGATACAAGATATTTTTACATACCATTTGTAACAGTGATGGATGTTTATAGTAGTCTGTTGTTCCTGTCTTAAATCTTTACCAGTATTGCCTGCTTAATTCATTTATTGTACTTTCAGGTTGAATTTATTTAATGAAAATAAAATGTACAGTTATAGTTCATCCATTTTTATTTTTTTTTTGTCTTTCCAAACCTGAATGACTTTCTGTCTTCTGTAGAACACAAAAGAAGATATTTTAAAGAACTATTTAGGGCTTTTCAAATTTGGGAAAGTTAACCCTGGGTCATATTAAACCCTGGGTAAAAAAAAAAAAAAAATCCTAGGTTATCTTGTGTCATGTTTCACACTGCTCATAATTTACCTGGGGATAACAATTAATCCTGGGTATTCATAAGCCGACATTTCACTGTGTTCCTGTATTTAAAGTGCACTCTTAGAAGAAAAGGGTTCTTTCAGGTGCTTCATATATAAATATCCTTTTAGGGGTTCTTATCATTGGATCATTTGCCCCCGGTTTCACAGATGAGGCTTAAGCTAGTCCTAGCCTAAAATGCATGTTTAAGCTGTTTTAACTGAAAGCAAGATGCACACCAGTAATGTTTTTATTCCTAGGGTTTATAAAAGCTACTTAAATGCCCTAATTGAACTACGGCCTAATCCTGGCTTTAGGCTAAGCCCTGTCTGTGAAACCGGGCCTTGATGGATTTAGTTTTAATTTTTAATTTTAATTAAATTTTATAAACTTAACAGCTTGTAAACATACTTTTTCAAAGGAAAAAAATGAAATACCCTCTTAAACATGAAAGAATTATGCAGTCATTTAAGACATTTCTATATAGAATATACATATATTATATAAAATCTTTTTGGCATAAAGCATTCTTTAAAACTCAAGTCATGAACCCTGTAGGGTGTCTATAGAGGAATTGACTGATCTATGAATGCAGCACACAACATGTTTACATGAAGACTCTAGCATTGCGCATCCTCATATTGCCAGCAACTGCTACCAAGTTCTTCCTGAATGGACTTTTCAGACTATAACGGTAAGAATGAAAAAGTCTCTCCTTCACAGAAATTGACACTCGGATATTTTATTTTTATTTTATTGATTACATGATTACTTAATAGTCAAAAAATAGTCACAAAATGGCAGTAAATTATTCAGAATTCGTTGAATTCTTTTTTATCTTCTAAATTTTCCTTTCTCAAAAGTTTTGTGGAATTGCTCACACAGATCTAGTCAAGCGACTATAATTACAAATGGAGAGGCTGCAGAACATAAACAAATAAAAATATTTAATATTTTTTTAGTTAGTGTTTTGATTGTTTTATTTATTTATTTTATAATTTAACTTTTTATGATTCAATTAAGCTTTTTATAAATTTATGAACCCCTTGCAGTTCCTTCCCAAAGCCAGGGATTCAAAACCTGGTTAAAAAGCGCCACTAACAACTTCTAAACTAGTGCGAAAGATTCCTCTACCTGGGGTTAAATGTGGGTTTAGAACGACTATAACCTGAGGTTAAGTGCATTGTGAAAAGCCCTTTTTTGTCCATGCAATGAAAGTCAGTGGGGTCCAAAACAACATTGGACCCCACAGACTTTCATTGTATGTACAAAAAAGATAAAATACACAGAACATTTTCAGAATATCTTCCTTTGTGTTCCACAGAAGAGAAAGTCATAAAGGTTTGGAACAACATGAGGTTGAGTAAATGATGACTGAATTTTCATTTTTGGCTGAACTATTGCTTTGAAGGAGGGTGCCAGAAGCGGTTCCAATATAGATTTTCAAAAATACACACCTCAGACAGGTTTCATGAGCACTCCTCCTATCTGTCATTGATTAGACAAACATATAGTTCCACCCCAAACTCATGCCATTGCTTAAGTTTGTGTTGCTTAGTTGTGCCCTAGGGGTCAAGGTTTGGCTGGTCACAGATATGCAATTTGATAAGCTATTTTAACGGATACCTTTCTTCGGGTATCAAAGATCTACTTGGTTGGGATCCCCAAATAGCACCACAGAGACAGTCGATAAACACTTTTCTGAGAAATCAGCCTAAATGGCTTAACTCATCATACCACCTTTATTTGCCCTACTTTGCAGCATGTTTGTAATATCATATTCTTTTTATCTATAATCAGAATTGCATGCTGTAACATTCGGTTGGATTATTTCTTATAAATATTTAGTGTTAATTTCATAAATTCATACTGAATATTAAGTCAGATTACAATCTGATCACTAGATGTTATCAGGCCAGTTAATGAATGTGGATTTACCAGTTTGGTCCAGCTTTAGCTCAACACAAGTCGCAAGGTTAGCCACTGGCTTTCCCTTTGAACGTAATCTGATTGCTCTGCAATGGGTATTAATTTTAGGATTTGCTAAAGCTTTAACAATGTTATTTAATTGTGTTTTTAAAGATTAATTAATTAATTTGGTTTGAGAAGCACTTCACTAGACACTGCTGTGTTGTTGGCTTGACAAACTTGCTAAAAATGCATGTTTTAACAGCAAAATATTAAACATGCTATCAACTAAATACTAATGTTGATAGCGCATCTCCGTTCTCCTCTTTGCGTCTGTCTTCAGTGTGTACCGTCTCTGTCTGGCCTGTGTTATTGTCTTGTTTACAGACTTTGTAATTTCCACACAAATGACATTTTGGGAAATTATTGCAAATAAAACTAAAAACCGGTCCAGACCAAAAGAGAAAATTATACATTTAGTCCTGGTTCACTTAATGTTCAAGACCTAAAGATACAAAACACCAACAAAAAACTACTTTTATGACATTAATTTTGTGACGGAACATACTAAACATCCAATACAATGCTGTGCTGCAGAGAAATCGTGAAGAGCTTATAAAATGTGTAGGCGAGTCAAAACAGTACCAGGAATTTTTCCATAGCACACAAACAAAGATCTGCTGCAAGGAGACTGCGTTTCCAATGCCTGTACCAAACTGTAATGGGCAACGTAGCACCTGTGATGAGAAGAATCAGGTATGCTTGACCATTCCGTTTTTTTAGGGTCACATTTTGTGACATCATGTCCTGTTTTTGTTTTTTTAGATGTCTTTGGTCCGTGTTGCGTTTATATTTTAGTTGAACCGCACCAGAGAACGTTTGGAAACGGACCATGACCCACCTTCTCAGGGATTTTGGTCTGCTAGTTTGGTGTGCACCAAGGTTCAGATGGCAGTATTTACACTTATTCAAATGAACCGCACTAACAGAGCAATTGCAGCAGAGTTTGTTTTAATCGAACCAAACCTGCCAAGTGTTTGGTTGAAATTGCAGTGGCACAGAGAATCGTCACCACCTTTTTCCCCTCTAGAAATGGCCCTGTTCCCAAGCACAACTGTCAGTCAAAGTTTAGTGCTCACTTTATCCTGTTGCAATTGAATCTCAGGCCCTGTTTACCCCTGGTATTAAGATCAGTTTTGCTTGATTACAAGTAGACAAGGGAGACCCTTCCCTGTTTACACCTGCTGTCTCTTTTGTCCACTTTCAACCACTTCCTGATTTCTTTGAAGAGAGGGTCTATGGGCAGGTAAATGTATGTTTTTTTTTTTTTTCAGATCTTTCGATGTAATGGACGGAATAAGCTTGCGCAATTTACATATGAACGTGATCACTTAGAACTGAAAACATGCAGAAAGCAGCAGCTTTTGTTTCTGCTCTGATAGCCGCAAGGGCATGCCACTGTGTGTGTGTGTTCGAAGTCAGAAATGGTGATATATCATCGTGCTTGGAACGTTTTTTTTTTTGTATTTAAACCAGTCGACAGTTTAAATCCCATCTGGCTAGCGCGCTTCTCATAATGTTTATGCATTAGGTGAGTAGAGTAGGTGGTCTTGCTGTTCAAACGCGTGTTTGAAAACGAATGTTTTCGACTACCTCTGGAAGTGGTCAAAAGCGGACAAGCTCAAAACGTTTTAGACCTCGTTTATACCTGTATTTAGCATCATCGACTTGTTATCCGATCGACCAAACGTATCTTAATACCAGATGTAAACAGGGCTCAATTTTAGCATATATTTATGGTCATTTTTCTTTTAATTTATGATTAACCCACACAAGGCAATAAATGTGTTATAACAGACATGAAGAAACACTTGCTTTCTCTTTTACAAGCGCACCCTGTACACACACACACACACACACACACACACACACACACACAAGGATGACAAATTCTACCACTGGCCTGTGGAGACTTGGTTTGATCTGTAAGAGTTTGAAGCAGGACTGTTTATCCAAAGAATGAGTATTAGACGAATGGCCATAAATTACACACATCAACACATCAAGTTTTTAGTCTGTATGTGTTTGCTTTGAGGTCATTTGCTTATCTCCCCCTAAACAGGGGTGTACTATATTAACACCAGTATTTTGATATCTTCTGGAATTTTTGTTAAACGATAATTAGATGACTTGCTAAATGTGTTGCTGGTACCTTTTGAGGCCGTGACACACCAAGCCGACGATCTGCCGTTGGCCAGTGTCGGGCCATTGTTGAGCGTCTATCAACTCAGTTTTTGGGATGTGATGTGCATTTAAAATTTGTCATTAACAACTAGCTGTTCAGTTCAGTTCTGTACACACTGTGTGGAATTTTTGTAAATGTCACTAGCTGCATTTTTAGGGAGTTAATTTAGTTGTAGAATGAGGTTGTCACTCCCGTAAATGACTGAACTCTGCGTGTACAGAACAGGATTAAGCACTAAAAGATGAATTGACAACCAAATTTTGCTGCAGCATGTATGTGGCTATATATGATTAAGCAATGAGGTTTTGGTTGCCACAAGTTCTGTGTAAAGTTACCTCATGTTTACTGGAAGTCTTTTAACAGTAAGTTATGTGTGATTAGTTCACAGTGTTTAGGAAAGATGGAAACAGTTATGTTTGGCTAATGCAAATAGTTAATTTACCACATCTTTATTGCAGATAAATACACATAAGGATACATCTTAGTTAATAACATAATATGCAGGTTTAATCTTAGATGGTGTGATACCTAGACTAACCTGTCCTTAGACATTTTCCCTCATCTTGTGAGTATAAGAATGCTAACCTGCTAATCGTTAGCAGACTCTTTTAATAGCATCTGATTTCATACTTTGGTAGCAGAAACATTAGACATTGTAAGTTTAATTCAATTATTTGTATATTCAGCCTATTAATCATCATTTATTTATGGATTTAGTCAATGTTCAGTTTGTTTATTAAATGCTCATTTTTTTCCTTTTATTTCCTTTTAATTTTTTTAAGTCAAAATGTGTTAAAAAAAAAAAAACTGCACTCTTTCAAGGACATGCATTTAGTGCATGGACTGAGTAAATGTTTGAAACATAGCCTACGTGTACAGTTCAGTTGAATAATAAAGTTTACCCTTGTTAAAATGAATGAGCGAAGCAAACTGTTAGCTCAGATATCCACAAAATTAAAAACTGAAATAAGAGTGGACGGTTCTGTCAGTCGGATGCATGTGAAAGGTCGCACTTTCTTTCAGAATCATCACTGGTTCTTGAAAATAAAGTGATGTACAGCGTAATAAAGAGCCCTGTGGTTCTGCTTTTATGTCCCCACCAATGTCAAAATCAAACCTACACCCGTTTGAAAACATAAAATAGTTCCATTTTACAACGTAGCTGCTGTTAGCATTGAGAGATCATTTGTAAAGGTACAAAAATATTAAACTAGGTAAGCTGAATAGTTCAGAACAGCAGCAAAATCCATTATTTTGTAATTACAAACTGTAAAAGGTGGCTGCTGTTTGTCTGCCATTATTGCTCTGTGACTCTAGCAATGGATTGAAAACAATGATTGGACAAAGGTTGTATGGTCCTGAGACTTCCACAGACGATATATACAGTATCTCACAGAAGTGAGTACACCCCTCACATTTTTGTAAATATTTTATTATACCTTTTCATGTGACAACACTGAAGAAATGACACTTTGCTACAATGTAAAGTAGTGAGTGTACAGCTATAACAGTGTAAACTTGCTGTCCTCTCAAAATAACTCAACACACAGCCATTAATGTCTAAACCGCTGGCCACAAAAGTGAGTACACCCCTAAGTAAAAATGTCCAAATTGGGCCCAAAGTGTCAATATTTTGTGTGACCACCATTATTTTCCAGCACTGCCTCAACCCTCTTGGGCATGGAGTTCACCAGAGCTTCACAGGTTGCCACTGGAGTCCTCTTCCACTCCTCCATGACGATATCACGGAGCTGGTGGATGTTAGAGACCTTGCGCTCCTCCACCTTCCATTTGAGGATGCCCCACAGATGCTCAATAGGGTTTAAGTCTAGAGACATTCTTTAGCAAGGCAGTGGTTGTCTTAGAGCTGTGTTTGGGGTCGTTATCATGTTGGAATACTACCCTGTGGCCCAGTCTCCGAAGGGAGGGGATCATGCTCTGCTTCAGTATGTCACAGTACATGTTGGCATTCATGGTTCTCTCAATGAACTGTAGCTCCCCAGTGCCGGCAGCACTCACGCAGCCCCAGACCATGACACTCCCACCACCATGCTTGACTGTAGGCAAGACACACTTGTCTTTGTACTCCTCACCTGGTTGCTGCCACACACTCTTGACACCATCTGAACCAAATAAGTTTATCTTGGTCTCATCAGACCACTGGACATGGTTCCAGTAATTCATGTCCTTAGTCTGCTTGTCTTCAGCAAACTGTTTGCAGTCTTTCTTGTGCATCATCTTTAGAAGAGGCTTTCTTCTGGGACGACAGCCATGCAGACCAATTTAATGCACTGACAGGCTGACTCCCCACCCCTTCAACCTCTGCAGCAATGCTGGCAGCACTCATACGTCTATTTCCCAAACACAACCTCTGGATATGACGCTGAGCACGTGCACTCAACTTCTTTGGTCGACCATGGGGAGGCCTGTTCTGAGTGGAACCTGTCCTGTTAAACCGCTGTATGGTCTTGGCCACTGTGCTGCAGCTCAGTTTCAGGGTCTTGGCAATCTTCTTATAGCCTACGCCATCTTTATGTAGAGCAACAATTCTTTTTTTCAGATCCTCAGAGAGTTCTTTGCCATGAGGTGTCATGTTGAACTTCCAGTGACCAGTATGAGAGAGTGAGAGCGATAACACCAAATTTAACACACCTGCTCCCCATTCACACCTGAGACCTTGTAACACTAACTTGTCACATGACACCAGGGAGAGAAAATGGCTAATTGGGCCCAATTTGGACATTTTTACTTAGGGATGTACTTTTGTGGCCAGCGGTTTAGACATTAATAGCTGTGTGTTGAGTTATTTTGAGGGGACAGCAAGTTTACACTGTTATACAAGCTGTGCACTCACTACTTTACATTGTATCAACGTGTCATTTCTTCAGTGTTGTCACATGAAAAGATATAATAAAATATTTACAAAAATGTGAGGGGTGTACTCACTTCTGTGAGATACTGTATATACTTTAAAAATTTTGACCATGCTGATTATTGCTTGCTATCAGTAATAAATGTTTATGAAAAAAACCATAAAGGCCTCAATATACACAGCAAAGTTTTTCAGTGAAGACGCTGCCCCTTTCATGTGGATTAATCATACTCCAGACACGTTTTCAAATGGCCTTGGGTGTGGTTCTTCAGCCCACCAACCATATTAACCAATTCTGACATCGAATGATTCATGTCCATCCTGCGAACTCTAGTATGAAAGCCCTTTGAGATTTTATAAAGCTGCAGTCAAAGCCTGCAATTCCCTGTACTGTCTGTCATGTACGTGAATAAATGAATGAATGAAGATGCTACATATTACAGTCAATGCAATTAAAAGCTTATTTTTCTCAGTGGAACTGTGTATCTGAACTCAACTCCTGGCTTTCTGCAACCATTCAGGTACCAGCGCGCATTGGCTTAGGGGACTGAAGGTAAAACTCATTAGTCTAACCATCAGAGAGTACTTTACCTCACTCATTGACTCACTTCATTTCATTAATCTCCCAGAAGGCTTTGCTGTACTCAGTCTGAGCCACTGGTAATTGTGCCCTGTAAGGCACTTAAAGGATCACCTATCACCTATTTAAAAGCTCCAACTCCCTATACCAATTTGCAACTAGATTTCAAAACATTTTCTAAAAGCAGCTTTCTCGTCCTGCCTCCATATTTGCCACAGTAGACTTTATTTTATTGGTCATTGTATTGACCTCATGACAACGATTACATAACCACACCCGCTGGTTTCAAGTGTGTGGGTACTCTGTATATGTCCATTAAACAAAATTATGTCATGAGTCGGCTCGCTCTCTGATGTACCTATTGATTTTGGAATAAATTACTTCAAATGCAGTTCATAATAGCACACACACACACACAAGCTTTAGTTTCAGCCTATAGAAACACTACATAGAAACATGGTAGAACACAAAAATATAGTGAAGTCAGTGACGTTACCCAAGGAAATCTACCCAAGAAGTGTCAAAAAATCAGACATGTAATTAAAATTGACATTAACACAAAGAAAAAAATGTGTAACAGATGTGTTCTGTAGATGGGTAAATAATGTTGTTGTTTTTTTTTTCCTTTTCCTTTTTCTTTTTTCGAGATTACTGGCTTTGGGAACTCTCTGGATACAGAGTCTCAGAATTACATGTAACAACACCACTTTATCATAATGTTGGAAATTTGGCAAAAAAGGAGGTTTGTATGTCACAGACAGTTCAGAAAGTTTGACGGATAACAACGGATAACAACAACGCTTATCAGAGTAGGGATTTGGTTGGCTTGTAAGTCATTTATCTATCGGAGGTCAATTGTGTTTACAAATGCTGATTACCAAATCAACCCTAAATGTCTAAACCCCATAGAATCCCTTTCACTTACAAGACATGGAGCCTCAGAAGATGGTAAATGCAGTATTTATTGAGGTCACAAACTGATGTACCAGATGCTCTTGTCATCTGAGATGTCAAGTTTAGGGACCTCGAAGCTGCTTGTGGGGAAGCTTATTGACAAGGAGGTAAATGGACTGCAGGAATCACTCGTATAATGATGCACAAGGTCATTTGCCGAGAGCTGGTTAATTAGGTGTTGGCAGATGAATGTTATTGCCTTCGTCGAAAGGCAGAAAAAGGAGAACCCTGTATAAACTCACCGACAAGGGCAGTAACTGGTTGCCTAGAAACTGTAAAACACAGTAGGTAATAAAGAAACAGAATAGGTTCAGCACCTAAACCAAAACAGCACACACCATGATGTTTGGGCGTAGATAAGCATCTTTTGTCTATGAGACAAATATGATCAAGTAGATGATTGAAGTGTTGAAGAATGAGAGATTGTGGATGTGCTTTGAAAACAGAGATATGACACACTAACTCCATTATGTCTATTAATAGATTTTATACTTCTGTTTATACTCATGCCTTGATTTCCCTCAGAATAAATACAGAGATCTGAGCTTGTGTTTTGTGTAAGCGTGACTGTGAATGACCTTAGCACTCAGTTCTCACCATCTACAAGGCCTTATCTCCTGTCACAGTGCTGTGTTGTGACAACTAGATTACTCAAATTGCAGACACATAGAGGGAAAATGAGTGACTAAATGAATTTGAATGGATTTTAAGCTGACAAAAAAAGCATGATAGTGATTTATACTCACATTAAATCAGCAGTGAGACAGTATTTGGACTTTGCCTCTACTTTATGACTTCTTGTTTTATTAAGCCATTTCATATGGAGTGCTTTCTGTCTCCCCATCTCCTGTCTCCATGACGAGTTTCCTGCTTTGTTGCCTAGCGATCTATAAACCTAGAATTGGCCGCAGACCCTGTCTAAAGTTTCTCTGTAGAGCCGCACTCTCAGTTTTATGTTGCTGTTGTAGTACTTACTACAAATAGTGCATTTACTGCCAGCTTTCACAAGCTTGCACATCTTGGCAGGGAAATGATAACAGATTTACTGCAAAGATATCTTATTTAATTGAGTCAGTAACATGAAGTAACATGATGCACTTTTTTTTTTTTTGTCCAGATCTATTCAATTATTTAAAAATACATACAAATTTTTTTCTTTGAACACGTTTTGAATTTATGAATTAAAATTCATTTTGATATTTTTGAGAGTATAGGCTAAAGTTAATATTAATTTTTAGAAATATATAAGCAGCAAAGCAGTTCTGTAAAAAATTGTAATAAATAAATAAATTAAAACTTTTGTACGCCAAATCCAAGGCATCTGGGTGCAATGTGCTGGAACACACACACAAAAAAAAAAAAAACATTATATAATAGAGAGAACCACTGATTGTGTGTCAAGGTCAATACATTTCTTAAAAATAGCAGATAATTTGACCTTTTTATGACAAGGCAAGGTTAAGGTTGCGAAATGTAGATTAAGCCAAGATTAGGCCTTAGTTTAATTAGGACATTTAAGTAGCTTTTATAAACGTGCCTTAAAAACATTACTGATGTGCATCTTGAGACAAAACAATGGCACTGAAATATTTTAAGACATGCCAGTGCAAGTTGCTTTCACTTAAAACAGCTCAAACATGAGTTTTCGTATGGGACTAGGCTTAAGCCTCATCTATGAAACAGGGGGTAATGTAATACAATGCCCCAAAAAACATAATATTTATATTTTAAAATAATATTTATAAATTAATAATTCATGGTATTTGTAAAAAAAAAAAAAAAAAAACTTAAAAATATATAAAGTTCTGTCATGAAACTCTAGATGGCACAGGCTAATAGGTCCTTAACTCAATCTGCTTGCAATCACATCATTCTCTATAGGGCACAGCTGATTGGTTCTTGCTGTATCAGTAGCCAATGAGCTCGCTATTCAACCTTTAAATACTGGTCAGCATTTGCTGTAGCAGTTGCAGCACATTTTCATCTGCTACAGGTTAGGGATTCACCAGTACCATTTTTTAAGGACCGAGTACGAGTACTGATACTTTTTTCTGGTACTCGCCGATACAGATACCGATGCCTATACATTTATTAATTTTTCTCTCTCTCTCTCTCTCTTTTTTTTTTTTTTTTTTGATGTTGCAGTTTTCCAAGCACAACACAGTGAGACTAATGAATGCAGGACAGCTTCTTTATTATTACTCTAATGAAAAAAGTAATACTTTTTATGTGCTTGTCACAAACTCAAAGAACAAAAATTTCACAGTGTCCAATAACCTTCGAAGGGCATAATTAGCAATATATATAATTGTTGTTATATAAAAAGAAATTTACAAACAATACAACAAATACTATAGAGATAAAAATTAAATAAACTTGTTTTTCAGATACAGTAGGTTTATTTACCATGTATACATTTATTTAACATCTTTTGTTGTTTTATTAACATTAATGACAAATATAGGCTACGGTCCCTTTAAGACTGAATCCATGGATACTGACACATATTCTGTTTTCACCCAAATGTTTACGTTGACTTAAGCCATAACCGACTGTATTTATGTGAGATACTCCACACGATGGACTATGTGTGCATTTGACCATTCAGGCGCAAGGAGAACTGATGGCGCGCTGTCTGAGAGAACTGGGATCATGCGCAAGAAAGAGAGAGCGCGCACGCGAGAGAGCGCTTCTGTTCTGTCATTAAGCGCGATTCCGCCTATCCCGCCTTCACTAATCGATAACGAATTGTGATTGAAAGCATGCAGTTCGTAATGTGTGCACTGTCATCATTAATTTTTAGGTATTTCGACACCCCTGAGGCTGACATTGTTTCTGCTGCTGTCGCCGGTGTCTCTGTGCACAGAAAATTCTGTCAGTTACGTCACATCAGGTATCAGTCTTTGGTTTCGGGGGTATTTTTACGAGTACGAGTACAGATACACGAGCTTGGTAGTTGCATCCATACTACAGGTAATTCATGTATGCTATTTATCTACAGGTCTTACTTGCTCACAGCAGTGTGTCTGTATATTGGCGTTAGCAAGTCCCATACTTTGCAGCAGAATCTATTCCAAAATCGATTATAGATTAGACCAAACATATCAACATTGTCATATCCATTACATGCCAAACACTCAAGAGAGTTTTCATGGCATAAATATATTTTAAAACAGTTTTGAAAATAATGAGGTGTACACTCACACTTATTTAAAGGTGCTCTATGTAAGAATGACAGCTAGTGGTTGAAATGGGTACTGCTGTCCAAATTCAAAATATTGTTTGCCCCGCCCCCTCCTCCTCAGACTCAACGTTCTTGCGGGTTACCAGTTTGAAGACAAGCAACAGGAGCGAGCTCAATTGACATTGGAAGGATACTTACACAATGTAAGATAATTAGTTGATTTATGATGATTTGATATCGTGTTTTAATATGCTCCCGTTCATAGAGATTTTTTAGATAGATGCTGAGGCTTTTTAGGTCGGGTAGAATTTGCGATCTCTGACCAAGTCTGTTCGCTGGCTTCCATGGCTGCAATTCGCTGCATGTGTTTTCCTATAACTGGCAATCCGGGGTGGCGAAATACTATTGGGTAAATTGGCAACGTGCGGTCTCGCACAGACTGAAACAAAAACAAATTCCGACACGGAATGCAAATTTCAAAGTAAAATAACTGGCTGTAGCACTGGTTTTCAGAGAAACGAGTATGTGAACTGAGCATGTTTAATAAATATCTGCAAACATATTATGGTATTTTTATGCTTTAGTACAGTTAAAATCTTACATAGAGCACCTTTAAAGTGTGAGGAAAATATGCTATTAGTTTTTTCTTGATGGTAATATCACATTTGATCAAATACATTTTTTTTTTTCATTAAAATGGTAAAATGTTTTTTTTTTTTTTTTTTTAAACCATGTAAATAATGTCTGTATTTGTATCAGAGATTAACTTGTCTACTGTAAAGCAGCCCTTATATAGGGATAAAACTGCACATTTCCAATGAAATCATGCCAAATATAAGTAAGACAGCCTGTACAGAAACATTAGAGGAAATAAAGGCCATGGGGATTTTCCTGCATCTGCATCTGCAACCAGCATCTGTTGGCCTTAGAGGTTAAACAGGTTTCACTAGAATGTGGTAAGATCATCTTCCTGATAATATCCAATCTGATGACCAATCAGAGCCAAATAATCAGGGTTTCCATCTCTTTCCCAGTGTTATATCCCCCTTAGAAGTAGAACTATTCACATTGTCTCTCAGAGACATCCATTTTAAATCCTTCAATGAGCACACATTTCATAGCAATAATCATGATAATATATTTACACTACTGTTCAACAGTTTGGGGTCGGTAAGATTTTTTATGTTTTTGAAAGAAGTTCCTTATGCTCACCAAGGCTGCATTTATTTGACTGAAAATAGAGTACAACTATAATTTAAAATAACAATTTGACATTTTAATATATTTTTAAAAAAAAATGTAAGGTAAATGTAAAATGTCCTTTATTCTTTTAATGGGAAAACTGAATTACTCCAATCTTCAGTGTCGCATGATCCTTCAGAAATGTCTTTCCTGTCATTTTTGTCCAATATGCATCCTTGATGCTAAATAAAAGTATTAATTTCTTTTTTTTAATTCTTTTTATAAACGGTAGTGTATATACAGAGAAGGGGTCATCTTTATATTGTATTTAACATTTACTATTAAAATGTATTACTCATATTCTGTTATTAGAACACTTTTCCCCCTGCAGTGTGTGGATGGTGTATAGTGATGAAATCTCCCGCTGGGGAACACTGACCCCTAATGGGATAAAGACAGCACTGCAATTACACGGTAATAGAGGATATTAGTATCGTCAAGCTCTTTCTAAGCAAAAGTTTTTTTTTTTTGTTTTTTTTTTTTGCCAGGCTGTCACTAAAAATCGAGCCTGGGACAAAATTTTATGATACTCTTATGCAGGCCCCAAGGGTGATTTTTCTGTGGAAATTTTACAGAAAACAGTTAATATTTTAAAAATGTCCTTGTATGTCCCAGGTAAAACAAATCATGAAATTAATCTTTTTAACTAGGTTTTTTTTTTTTTTTTTTAACAACAACAAAAAATGTACTGAACAACAACAAAATTTATTTCTAGGTGTTTATCTCTTGTATCTAGCCCCGTTTACTTTAGCTTACTCACTGCAAGTTGTACAGTAATATTCTCTGTAAAGCTACTTTAGTATAGGGGCAGTCGTGGCCTAATGGTTAGAGAGTCAGACTGGTAACCTGAAAGTTGTGGGTTTGATTGTCAGTATAGACAGGAAATGACTGAGGTGCCCTTGAGCAAGGCACCCAACCCCCAATTGCTCCCCTGGTGCCACAGCAAAAATGGCTGCCCACTGCTCTGGGTGTGTGTGTCCACAATTTGTAGTGTGTGTGTTCACTACTCTTAATGTGTGTGCAATAACCGGGTAGGTTAAATGCAAATTCTGAGTACACTGTAAAAACATGTCACCTTCACTTTCACTATGAAAATCACTATATAATGAATTGAAATAAAGTGTTTCTTTTCAAGTTGATGCATCAAACATTTCTTTAACACTGGGTAGAAATAAAATATATATTTATAAACTTGCTAGAAAAATATTTTCCAAGTAATGTTTTAATCACTTTTTTGGCCTTTAGTACAATGTTAATATAAAACAATTATTTAATTAAGCTACCTTTATATTTAAGGAAAGGAAATTTAATGTCCTCTTGCAAAGGGACCATGAGGATCCGTGCCGTGGCATCAAAAAATATTTAGTCAGTTCCTCAGGGACACTAGTGTGTTTCCAGTTCCTGTGACAGATATGATTGCTTTAGCTACAGCTGGTACTGATTTCACTGATTTACAAAGATTTTGTTAAGCTATGGACTTGTCACGCCCCTTTCTCCACTAGGGGGAGCCACTGAACTAAGAGTTTTATGCTCCTTCAACAACACCAATTTTCCATCAACAGATTAGACTGGACTTTATTAATACTGTGCACCAGGTCCATATATTTACAATAGGTATAAATAGTACTGATTATCAAAATTGTATTGATTCTACAATTAATAGGCTACCATTATAGGCAGCATTATACTGGACTATGTGCATGTTGATTACGGCACAGGTGTGAACACATACTCTCTCCTCTAGCTGTCCTCCTCCACTTCTCACAGTGGAGTAGTGTTTTTCAGACTAAAGGCCCTGTTTGTGGGCACCTTAATAAAGGTTTTTTGTGAAAATCTGAAGTTTACTGTTAAAACTAGCCTCGTGTTATATAACATACTCAGCATAGCAGTGAAGGCAGGTCAGGTGCTTAAAGACCTTACTCAGAACACAGCCATAGTTCATGTGTATAAAAGTGTATTTGTTAAATGCTTATACAGAGAGCAGCCTGGAATGCATAAAGTGTAATACAATCTGTGATGGAGTGTCATATTGAGCTCCTTTGGAAGAGGGTGGCTCTTGGCTGAGAAAGGTTGTTTTCACCCCTGCTGGAAGAAGTGTGGGAAAAATTCCTTCCTCTTGCAGGAAAACAAGAGCAGCAGGTTTTAGTTTCAGTCTTTCTTTTGTGTGGATCAATGGCTCACTATCTCAGAACTCATAACCGTGTGCGCTCTTGGCTGATGGGCTTGTGTTAATGATACGCTATATCTAACGGAAAATATTGTAAGTGCAAGAAAACTGGCAGGAACGCTGGGGGTCCTGTGGCTGTTTTTAAGCAGAATAAGAGTGCATTTGTGCACCTGCAGGAGACATGTATGTGTATCATGCATTTGCACAAGTTTATTTGTGTTTTTGTCTTTCGAGGATCATACAAGTTGCCTTCTAGCAAGATGTGAACAGTGCTGTTATTGTTGTCTAAAACTATTAAATAATGTGATAAAAATATGATAAATAATAATAAAAATGTGATTAAAATTAAGTTGAAAAAAAAAACTTTATTAAAATGAAAACTGAAAATATAAAAATAAAAACTAATAGTATGAAAGACTAAAATGACACTGAATGTCAAAGTGTAAAATGACACATCACCTTGTGACTGCTTTATTATAGGCCATTCCCATTCAAGGCATCTCTACCTTCCTGTTTCGCAAACACCTGCACATATATGGGCATTGCATTAAATGGATGTGGTTGAGTTCCGTTTGCCATTCTTTAAGCTTCCCCCTCACAAGCACGTAGACTCGCACTCTCCCACATCCTCCACACAGACACACTCACTCAACATCTGCACAAACCGGCCCGAAGCACAGACAGGCGTGACCTGGCAGGAAGTGATGTTACTTGGCTTTGTAGGACTGGTGTTTTTGATCATGTGTGTTGTAGTGCGCCCCACAGGAAAATGAGGAAGTGCTTCATTTAGGATTTGTTGTTCTCTCTGTCTGTTAATGCGGGTGCTGACCACAGATAACTTTGTAGTTGCTTTTTAACAGAATATGTATGAAGTTCCTTGTTCCTGTGTGTGTGTTGGTCATGTTTTGCCTACATTGGGGAGACAAAACAATTTTTCACTGATGAGTAATTCACTATAAGACCAAAAAGATGCATAAAGTTTCTGAAATCTAAAAAATGCAGAATAGTATTAGGGGATAGAAAATATCACAAGCTCATTAAAAAAACAAAAGCAATAGACAGTCTCCTTCATGATAGTGAATCATATGTGTTGGTTTATGCTTCTGTGGCACCATCATGCCAACTGTTGCACCTGGTGACTTGTAGAGCAGGTTCCTGCTTATGACTTCATTTGGGGGAAAATAGGGAAAACCTTTCTAGAAGAGTCAGTGAAAAACAAAGGAACTGAGTGTTACAGCAGAGATACCTGTCTGTCTGCTGGATGAATTAGTCATATGTTGTGCACACCGTAGCTATGTTCCAAAACCTGGTGAGCTACCTACCTAGGCAGCATTTTAAAGCATTTTAGACATACTCCTGATGTAATTGCTGTTTCAAAAGAAAAATAATTATGCCAACTTTAAAGATACATTGTAAATCAGCATAGCATTTCCTGAATGCATACACAAATAGCATATATCAGTAACCCATAGTAGATCTATACAGGTGGAGCTGGGGAAGTTGTAGGGTTTTAGAGGAACTCTGAAGCATGCTGCAAACTGCTATAGTGAATGTAACCAGCCATTTAAATGTGTGAGCAGCAAGCTCATTGGCTGCAGATGTGACATGGACCAATCAGCTTGTGCTGTGCCAGTAGTTAACGCTGTAATTATCATCAGCTAGCGATAAGACCTATCAGCCTGCACCATCTAGAGTTTCATGACTATGAACTATGTATTTCATGCAACACCAAAAAATGAAATGAGCTTGAAAGTTTTTTGTTGTACTTACCATAATTATGAGATGACAACCCGTGATGTTCTTCTCGGAGCTGTTCACATCCTCAGAGCAAAAATGAATCTGTAGTGGTCAGGTGGTACAGCAGTCAAGTCGGAAGTTGTTACGAGTTCTATGAGGACGTCAACTCTTTTTTATAAGTTGGAATCCTGTAATTACGGTATTTCTGAAATGGCGTGAACGCACCTTTAGAAGTCATTAGCTTACCAACATGCTAAGGTTATAATAAATAGTTTTTATTGATAATGTTTTGAAGATTGTATGTGTGATTGTGTTTTGTTATTTGTTCTAGAGGTCGACCGATTCATCGGTTTTGCTGATTAATCGGCACTGATAGTTGATTGGTGGAACAATCAGTTATCGGCAAAAATTCATACCAACCGTTTTTCCGGGTTGCGTCCGTTGCTGGAGCGGTTGAGAAGAGTGCGCTGTCAATACACAGTATGAGAGTGCTGAGGAAGGGTCTGCTGGCATTATACAGAATGAGAGCGGCCTCTAGGGGTGAAATAAAAACTATCACTGGCGCCTCATGTTGTTTATAACAAGGCTGCACGAGATCAGTTTGTTGACTAGGTGCTGCATTAGCAGAGAAAGAACCGTCAAGGCTGAGACACGTATGTTTGCCGTCAAGGCTGAGAGGACGCTAATACTAGTACCTCAAGCGGTTATAACATTGTGACAAAAACACACGCAAACCCGACCCAAATGTTTAATGTTGCAATTGTTACCAACTATTTGCATTAGTTTATATTCAGCTGGTCACTTATATATGCATTAATTTGCCGGCGAAGTTGCATATTTAAAGCTAGTGACGTGATTGCTTTCTCAACATTGATATGTTAACATAAACAAATCAAAAACACATACGATTTCAGTTCTTTTTTTTTTTTTTGTCATTACTGCAATCCATATTTTGTTATTTTGTTTAGATAATTAAGTGTTAGAAGCAAATAAAGTGAGAGACTATGCATGTAGTATACATTTATGTAATTTTAATGCTCTGGCCTTTGCGTAGATATTTAAGCATGACTTTTTGGATTTATATGAAATGGTAACACTTTACAATAAGATTCCATTTGTAACATTAACTAAGGTTAATAAATACTGTAGTATAAGTAATGTTCATAGTTAGTTTGTTAATTTCAACATTTACTAATACATTTTTAAATTGAGTTTTAATTTTTATTTTATCTGTTAACCTTAGTTAATGCATGATGAACTAACATGTAGAACTTCTCAATTTAATATATTCATATTTATATATTTATTTCATCGTGCACATTTCAGTTCAGCATTGTTTTACTTGGAATGTTTTGTTTGTTTTTTATCCAGTATGCATTTTAAAAACTATCGGTTGATTTAATCGGTTATCGGCAAGTACGGCCCAACCTAGTTATCGGTATCAGTAAAATCCACTGTCGGTCGACCTCTAATTTCAGGGCTCCAGACAAAAAAATTCATTAAGGAGCCATTGGCTCCTAGGGGGGAAAAAACAGGCGCCAAATAATTTTTTTAAGAACCACACAACAATGAACTTAAAATTTTAAATCACTTACTTTTAATCATCCTGTTGTGTTTACAGTTTTACAGTTTCAGCATTTTCATCTTGTTATTTTTCTGGGGAATGATTGTCACTATTTTCACTTAATACTATTATAGTTTTTGTTAATATTTTGAATTCAATTAGATTTTTTTATTTTCTGCTTTCATTTTTTGTTGTTTTAATATTTTTTCTTTGTTTTTAGTTTTATTTTTTGTTGTTTTTAAACATGTCTGCTTAGTTTGTATGAATTATTTCAGTATTAACATTTATTTCAAGCAATGAAAAATGTTTTTTAGTTAACTATAATAGCCCTGATGCTAGTAAAATCTTTATATTGAATAATATGTGTCAAATAATATTCTTAGTCTTCCCTTCCTGAAGCTACAACAGTTTACTTTGAATCAAATGAAAATAAATATAAATATATGGAAATAAATGTATAAATATATTAAATTTGTTTTGTGTTACCAAATAACAAACAGGGGAAATTGATATACATACTACTTGACTTTGATTAATGAACAGGCCGAAAATACAGTGGGACTCTTATTTTGAAATGTCTATGCTTTACTTTTGCTGCTCATTCAAGCTCAGATGAGGAAGAAAAAAAATTACGTTGTTACAACCGTTTACAACACATTATAATATAATATAAAATGATATAAAGTAAACTTTGTCATAATTGAAGAACGTGCAACAGTGACATCTTTTGACTTTAAAACATGCAACGCTCACATTTATTTAAAGAAATGAAAGTTAATAATCACATTAGGGAGTATCGCGATTTGTTTTTCCATCCACAAATTATAAGACGCCTTTAAAATGATCATTAACACTCTTGTTATAGCATTTAAGGTACTAAAGACTTTTTATGACCTTAAATTTATCTGATGAGCATGAGCGGAGTGGAATAATGAAAGTGATCAGCATGATTGATATTCAAAACGGTAAGCACGTGCTGCATTGTGTGTGTATTTGCAGTCTTTAAAGCTGGTTCCCAAAGCATGACAATGACAAATATAGACAAATTTTTATAAAGAAATATGCAGTTGTCTCCTTTGCACAGGAGCAGAACGGTGTGTTCAAATGCAGCTTTTTTGCACCAACGCGAGGCCACAACACAGTCGGCTTTCATCAACACTAGTTAGTTTGATGTGTGATATTTTTCCAACACAACAAATGATGTGATAGGCTACTGGTCACAGAACACGCAAATAACATGCATATTTTACAGTCATAACATGTGAATTTGTATAGTCACCAATGCAACCTCAGCAAAAACATCACTCGCAAATTAATATTTAGTCGCAAATGCGACCGTTTTATGCACAGTCTGGAGCCCTGAATTTGTTCTTTTATTAATGTCAAAAGATTTGAAATGTGAAATATATCATTCAAATTAATTAAAATTACTACTCTGAAAATGCAACTAAGATCAGAATATTATATATATATACACTTTTCATTTATATATATATATATATACTTTTTTATTCTACTGTAACAAAGCTTTGCTGTGATAATACAGGCAAATATTATGAACACACACAGTAACACTGAGACACTTGGAACATAAGGCGTTCACAGATCTCCCTCATGGCTGAATCTGTCGGATGTCTTGTGCATGGTCTCCTGACAGCAGTCAGATTTGTTTAACAGTAATAGGGTTGATAAGAGTGTCTGAATCCTGTGTTGTTGTGTACCCTCTGCAGTTCTCTCCTCTGGGAAAAGGGCCAGTTCAAATCTTACAGTCACTAATTGACTAGCAGGAGACAGGAAGTGCTCTTTATGAGTGTAATGTCCACCCTTGGAGTCAAAATCAGGGCTTGGACATCTGACTATGGATGGGCTTTTTTTCTTTTTTTCCTTTGTAGAAGAGTGTGGTAAGATTATCTGGGGAGTATCAGAGCACTGTGTGTGGGTTACCTGGCCCCTGTCACACTGGCCTATTTCACCTCTTTTAAGTGGGTCATCTCAGATCATATTCCTGGCTTTCTTTCTCACACTGACAACGTATGTCAATCGTGGGATCCAGTGCATCATTTTTGTTCTGTTTATGTGAGTTTTTTAAGAGTGTGCATGTGTTTATTTGAAGAAGGAATGTCATAATTGCTCTTTTATTCTTTAACTTTATTTATTTATTTTGTCTATTTGTAAAATGCCGAACAGCGGTGTCACGATATAGGCCTACCGGTATTGACAATAATCGTGATATTTAAAATGAACAGTACATGGGCGGTATATTGGGTTTGTAAAAGCACGTCGTTGGATATGACAGATGAGACATTCCAATGACCCACATTCCAAGAAAGTTAGCTTGCCTGTGTGGAAGTTTTTTGGATTCCGAAAGGATTAGAAAGTCTGCAGGATACCACCAACCTGTTCACCCACAAGTGAGACTCACAGGAGTGATAAAACTTAGAACATTCCAAGAAATCCATAATTTGGACAAAGATGTCGCTGTAGCTGAATAAAATGCATTTTATAAAAGATATTTTGACAGATTAAACATGAAGAGAATGAACACACCATTGCGACAGTATGGGGTTAATATGTGTTCTTCAAGCTTTCTCAGGTATTTTCATAAGAATCATTTTTTATTTATAAGGCAATAAGAATCGACATAGCCTTTATCACTGAATAGAATTCTATAAAATACTATAATTTCTGCCTCATTCTGTGATAAGAAGCCACAGAAAGAAGTTATTTCAAACTGGTTGCCATTAAGTGTAATTGCTCCTTTTGGTTGCAATGGTGTGATTCTTAAAAAAATAAATAAATAAATAAAAGGAAGGAAAATTTTACCATATTCTACCAAAATCCTACCAAGTGAAATAAAAAATGAATAAAAATAAACAAAGTAAAAATGAATTTGACTGCATTATTATTTTTTTTCAACAGTTCCATAGATATTGCGAAATATTGTTATCGTGATTTATTTTAGCCACGATAATCGTGTAGTGAAAAATTTAATATTGTGACAGCCCTGATCCAGAATGTTACACTAGCTGTATCTACGTGTCAGAAAACTGGTACGGGGCCGTAGAGACATTTTTATCATATTTTATATACTGTATCTGCTAATGGGAACTGTTTGTCTTTTCAGAAAGCTTAAGTATGTACATTTTCCACTAAAATACTTTCTTATATTCCAGATTTATGTGCAGAGATAGTTATAAGTAATCTATTTTTAGGTAAAACAAACTCAGGAGTAAAACAAAACATTGTTTTTAGCAGTTTAGTGGTATATGTAGGAGAGTTTACTTATCTGTTTAAAAAAGTTTTAATATAGATTTTTTTGATGGCTGATGTCGATATCAGAAAGTAAAGGTGGCCGATAGCCGATATAAAGTTGATATGATATCACAGTATTTAATCTGAAGGTACTGAATAACACATAATGCAATGAGATTACACAATATTTACTAAATTAAGAATAGTTTGAAAAAAATTAAAACCCTGCAAAATAAATAGAAAAAAAAAATTGTCACTTGTGCGTGTCCACTGAGAGGTGAACTCTCCTGTCCATATTCGATTCACACAGAGGAGTACATGTGTTTTTATGCAGGCTTCAATTGCACTCCAGAGGATGTAACAGCTGGGTTTGCTAAAGTTTACAAGGTTTGTGGAATTTACAGAAGGTATAAGAGCGAATAATAGTGCCTTTTTTTGTTATTAATAATTAGAAAAAGCTGTTAAACAAGACAGTAAACTAGTAAACATGGAGAACTGGATTTTCTGTGCGTTTGCACTCAGGTGCTGATTTTCTCAGTGATGTCAAATTAAAAGTCCTACTTCGACACTTATTGGCCGAATAGAAAAAGCATATAAGTTGATAGTGGCAATTGGAAAATGTACAACATCCCCCCCCCCATATCAAAATGCGAAAAAGAATATCATAGAGATTTGGGGGTGGGCTCTTTTGATCCAGACTAGTTAGCAACGACTTTGCAACACCCTAGTGACCACCCTTAAGACCAGTGCAATCAAATAGAATCATATTAAAAACTGACTAGTTCCTCCACACACACACACACACACACACACAAAGGAATAATTTCCAGCAACCTCAGCTTCAGCAGTCTGCAGGATGTGAGGCGATATGTTCAGTGATGATCACAGGACAGTGGCATGTGACCAATCCCTCTGTGGCCTCACAGGAAAAATCTCTACATGCCTGAAATTCTGTTCGCAGTCTGCCTTTCATGCCGTTTTTGTCCCCTCTTTTTTGTTTTGTTTTTGAGGTTCATTTGAAGCCATGTCTCTTGGCAGACAGAAGAAAAGGAAATATTTGCCTGGCCATAAATAAGTAGAGTTTAATTGCAGCGGTAGTGGCTGTCGGTGGGCAAAGATTATTGATGTGTTGGAAAGTAGAGGGAGGCAGTTTTACCGACCCTCTCACCCCCACAGTCTAATGACTGTTAAATATTCTGGTTTCATGCAAGTTAAGCTCTCTCTCCTTTCTGCTTTCATCATTTCTTACATCTGCACTCTTAAAGAACATTACATTGTTATTATTTGTAATCTTGTATTGCACATGCTGCCTAAGTCAATCAGGTCCATCTACATATGGGTTTACCAAACAGGGGTTTGTGAGGGAACTGCAGGGCGTTTGTGAGTTGATGAAAAGCTAATATTTAATTAAAGCAAATGTAACATTAAAATATCAAATTGCAAGTATCAAATCAAAGGCTTTTTAATTAAAGAAGTATATAGTCTGTTGTGCTGCATGTTTCAGAGTGAAGAGTGGCATTGTGTTCATTAGCACAACAAACTGTATAAATATTGCATGAAAATTAAGAAAGAAAATTCTTAATTTTTGCAAGTTCTCAGCAATTTTGGTATTATAGCACTATTTGTATGTTGTCTCTTGCTTTAGTTTGTATTATTCTTATATTAAGAAACTTTTGATAAATGCATAAATAAATGAATAAATGTAATGCAAATGGTTAGCTTAACTGTATACTTGAGCCACTTTAAATGAGTACCTTGAAGCTTAACAATCTGCAATTTCAGAGGAGCTTCCCATCAGTGCTGAGAATGGTCGTGTGTCTATAGATGTGGGAGTAATGTGCTGTTGCATGTGCGGTTGTGTATGTTTAGTCTGTATAAATCACAGGCAGTTTAGATACTTCTTTTCCTGTTAGATAAACCTAGTCTCCCAACATGCACATCAAGATCATTAGGACACAGACCTCTGGGTGTTTGTCTTCATTAAAAAGCATCAAAGCTTATGAACAACTTACAGTTGACTTGGTTCAAATGTTCGTGCTATTTGTGTGCTTCCAACGCATTGTCTGCCCGTGTGTTTCTCTGTGTCAGATGAGTACATTCTCTTCACAAAACTTTTCTTAGAACTCCCTCAGTGTTTATGTGAATCATATCTGTCATTGATAGGAATCCTTATCTTATCAGACTCATTAATATTTATGAGTGCACATGATACATGATACATGTCACTCATCATTTTACCTCATTCAAAATGCAGTTAAAGGAATATATTTTGGATACAAGTTAAGTTCAAGTGTAAGCATTTCTGGCAAACTGAATTTCCACTTGGAGAAAAAAAAGCAAAAATCTGGGTCACTATGGAGCCTGTAATGTGGAAGGGAAAAAATAGATATCTTGGCCACATATAAAGGATTCTCTCCCATGATTTGTTCATTTATGGTCATGTTTTAGTAATTTTTTCTCTCATTTCAGTTAAATCATAGTTACAATGTACAAATTTGTTTCCTCATTTTATTTAGTTTAATCTGAAAAAGAAAAAGTCTTTGTGGTAGCTTTTGTGCAGTTTTGTGGTACATTATGCTACAAATGCATGTTTGAGCTTAAAGGGTTAGTTCACCCAAAAATGAAATTTCTGTCATTAATTACTCACCCTCATGTCGTCTGAAACCCGTAAGACCTTCGTACATCTTTGGAACACAAATGAAGATATTTTTGATGAAATCCAGCAACGTCATTGCACCTATTAAGACGACATGATAATAGGTCATTGCACCTATTAACACAAATTAAGACGACATGAGACGAAATTTCATTTTTTGGTGAACTAAGCCTTTAACATTAAACCCGGGATATTCCTCTAACCAGGTTTAGTGTTCTGACTTGATGCCAAATGCACATTTGTGTCTTGTAGCTTTTGTTATTGGCTAAAACCTTTCAACCTCGTTCAGATTGTCAGTCCAAATCCGATTATTTGTGTATCTGATTGGAATCTGATCTAAAAACTTGAATGTCCTCACTTGTGTATCGCAAGTGTTCAGATCTGATTTGTGTGTCCATGGCGCTTTGCATTCGTTTCTATGGCAATGATGTTGTGTTCGTAGGTATACGCCAAAAACAACAACAACCGCAACATGGAGGGGTTTGCAATACAGATGTTGTTGTTTTTTTTAAATCTTGACAATGTGTAGCCACCGGCGCTGGACTACTGCGTTTTGATGAGGCAATGGCTGAAACATAGGAGGCAGGTATGAGCGGCTTTATTTAGTGCTGTCGCCTCTCCAGGTCTCAAAACATGTCTCAGTTATAGCCTATAGCTAATTTCTGCTTGTCCGGCACTTTGCAACAACACAGCCTTGTTTCTGCAGCGACTTTCAGCATATTTCCTATAACAACGTCTGATGTTTACATTTTACGTTGCGTGAGAAAGTCACATAAACCTCGTGAAATCCGATCAGAGCGGTCAGACTGAAACGGCTTTCCAGAAATGCGATTTGAATAAGATTCCAAACCACATATGAATGTAGCTCGAAACGGATTTGTAAAAATCGCATTTCGTGTGGTCTTTGGTCATTCAGACTTGCTAAATCTGATCGGATTTCAATCGGATATGCACAAAAATCAGATTTGGACTGATAGTCTGAACGAGGCATGATATTCTAGAGCTGTGAAAATAAAAGTTGAAACCAACTGTGCTGGTTTGCTCTTTCTAAACCAGCACAGACTGATTGATAAGGCACCTCGCCTTGTTTTTTTGGGGGGGGGGGGGGGGGGGGGTTCTTCCCAAGGTTTTCAATTCATCCTCCTTGTACAGAGGAAGGAGGGAGGAACATTAAAAATGAACAAGAGAGAGAGAGGAGGGACCTTCCCATGAGCCGTCTGACTCCGTGCTGTCTCTCTAGGGGTCGTATTAGCGCTGGCCCCCCACTGAGATTGCACCCAGTACACATTCCACCTGCAGGTCAAGAGAACGGCCTCCAGACCACTGCGGGACCCGTGGTCTGTCACACACATTTACAAACATACACTCACTCCTACCTTGTCCTGTCCTCCCACAAGAGCAAGGCAGATGACCCCATGTGCATGGCTCTAATGGAAAAAAGATTAAAGTAGTGAGTGAAGGACGTGTGTGAGTACAGAATATGATTTTATATTGTTTGTATTTGATTTTCATGCACATGGCCATGGATTCAAACATTTGACCCTGCTGCACTGGCTCTATCTTAACAGAGTCATCTGTTTCAGGGTTTTCAGTTGACTTATATTTTCTTTTGCTCAGCCTGAATGCAAGACAATCACATCCTCTTTATAGACAACCGTTTCTCTGAAATGTCACCTTTGCCTTTCCTCCTTTTAACGGACATGTTATTGCTCAACAACACCACAAGCAGCTCCTCTCTTGTCCTTGGCCCTGCAGGCGCTGTTTTTTTTTCAGGTAGGCTAATCCTTTTCCACCTGTTCAGAGAAATCTTTTAATTTCAGTTAGCTAGAAATGGTGCTATCACTTCCAAGAATCAAGGGAGGAACTGAACTGAACTGAACTGAACGCATGGATTCCAGTTAAGCATTAACTCTGACTTTTCTGTACCCCTCTTAAGATTGCAGCTGTGCAGATAGGCCAGAGATTCACAGTGTGTAGAGCATTAGTGTGTGAGAAACAAACAATATTGCAAAACAATGTGCAAGAAACAACATGAAAGAAGTCTATATAATTAGGGTTGCACAATATACATCAATATATATATATATATATATATATATATCGGGGTGTATATATTATCAGCATATATTGGATATTTTTTTAATGCAGTCGCTAATGTTGTGATGCCTTTTCACTTTTAGAATTTACAACAGTTGGCTGTATATCTGAGTGTTTTTAAAATGTAGTAATTTATTCTGAAAAATTGCATAGAAATCAGTATGAGCCATTTATCCATTATCAGCCATAACGCATATAAAAAATGATTAGCGGACATAATTTAATTAACTGTGTTATTAACTGGGTTGTGTTATTCCCAGCTGCAACTAACTACTATTTTGCTAATTGATTATTTCTTTAACAAATTTGATATTCTGAAACTCCTTCAAACAGTTTGCAATTTTAAATCTATATTATGTTTTAAATGATTTTGCATTTTTAAACCAAATCTATATAATGTTATTTTGTGTGCAAAATGGTTTAAATATATAAATAACACTTAGAGAAAGTAATACCAATCAATTTATTGTTCATGTGAAATGTTTTGCACATAGGACTTCAAATTTTAATTTAAAACCTAGATTTGAAAAATTGTGCATTAGTGCAAAATGCTGGCTTTATATGAATATAATAGTAAAAGTAAAAGTAAATGCACTATGCAAATTCATGTGCATTAGGTTCTCATATATAACCTTACGTATGCAAGTGTTTGTGTAAGTGTGTGTTCTTAGTGAGGTGACTAACTGTGCAGGAATGTGTTCTCTGGTCAGGTGCCTTCTCATCAACCACTGAAATGTTCAAGAATACAGCTTGATTTCCCCGTGCTACCTCTTCCTACCCACTGAGGTCAGCCTGACCCTGGCACACACACACACACACACACACACACACACACACACACATTCATTGAAATCTCTTCCTTGTACACACTCTGTGTCCTCTCTCTTTCTCCATTTCTGGCCAGCAGGGACAGTGTGCAGTCATTTGGGCAAGAGCTTAATGTCTGTGAACACACACCATAATTGAAGGACACTCTTGATTATTCCATGATGAGGTCATCCTTATGTTTTTCTCTCTGTTTTCCTCTAGAAAAACAAAGAGGCAGTGTTTACCTGCATCAGGGACTTTTTCCTCATTGAGTCGCGATGAAATATATTAAAAATGCAGTACAGGGTGATTCAGTTTGTTTCCCACAGATATTTGTTATTACTTAATGGCCACTTCACATGTTTTGTGAGAACAATTTTCCCTCTCATCTCCTTTTTTAAGAAGGTTTTGCTGTGTAGAAATTGTGTTTCCTGTAAAGTAGGTGTGATGCTAATATATATTTTATTTAAAATATGCACAATTGCTCTTAATTGTGTCTAATATGCCAAAAATGGCTCGGTTAATGTTTCTTTTTTTTCTCTCTCATCACATTCAATTAGGAAATACATAAGCAATAAGGTACAAGAGGCAGTGCTGTATTTTAAATAAGTCATATTCACGATATAGCACTAGCCTCGAGTACCTTATTGCTTTTATAAAACGGTTACCACACAATACAAATATTAAAGCCAAAAATATGTATCAATGCAACTTTCATGAAGTAAACTTTCACTAAAGCCTTGTTGCCTGGCCTGCCAGTTTATCTTAATGAAATTAAAAGAAATATCCAACCATTCTTCATAACACAGTCACTAATTACATCTCATATCATACGTAAACTCTTGCGTTACCAAGGTAATGACCGACAGATTTGTATTACATTCCAAAGAGCTCCGTTATCAGTCCCACAGTAGAAAGTGAAAACATATCCATGCTGGCTGGCATGTATGGGCACAGAATGGAACAGTTAAGCAAAGAGAATGGTTTGGCTAAATAATATCATATATTGAGGGCCAGTTTTGGTCAGTTTGGCCAATTTGGATTATTGCAGGGGACTTGTCCCCCTAACCCCCTAGATGAGACATGTTACTGTACTTACTCCTGTTTCCTTGTGTGCACATAGAGTAATTTGTAGACAGTGCAGATAACTGTTTGTTAGTGCGTAACATATAAAGGAGATTGATTGTTACTGCGGTGATTTCTGCATGGAAAGTTTGCTTGTGTCAGAAGCCATGCCCAAAAGAAAATATATTACTCCGAAGTCAGGAGATATATAATGCAGCGCTCAATGATAAGGATGGTCTGGGGCCAGCGTGAGAGAGTTTTGGGCCAATCAACTGAACTGTCACTTGCTCTTTCGGGCCAGTGCTGCATTGTCACTGTCTTGCAATCATTGCTGATATGCCTTGAACTTAAATGTTTAATTTAAATGTTATTGAATATTGTTGTTGTGAATTCTGCTGATTTAAATGTCACAAAGTTTCCGCGTTTCCACAGCGTTTCAGAAACGATCTCCGTCTACACTACATGGCCGAAAATGCATGTCACATGACCGTTCAGGCACACTGGGCATGCGCGTACAAGTGTAAACAGTTGCCTCTTGCGCATGTAGGCAGCTGCAGTATTAAAAAAATGCTGCACAATGGCTGCTAAAAATTACAACAAAACCAGCAAAGATTGCAGTTCAGTCTCCATGTTATTGTTTACACGGTCGTCAAGGATACACAGAGTGAACATGGGCAGCCATGGCATCGTTTTCAAAAGTCTCTGTTTTGGTCCGTTTATACTGAAACGCAACCCCGTTGTTTTCAAACTAAAACGGGGTCTGCAGCATTTTCAAAAGTGTCAGTTTTCGAGGTTAGAAAACGCCGGCGTAGTGTAAACAACAGTAGGCCTATTGTATAGTTTTTTTATTTATAGTTTAGTGGATTCAATTTCTAGCTGTTTTGCCAGTTACACATTTTTTGCTATTTGTTATATGTCTTGAAAATTACTGACATACATGACAGTTACAGAATTATAAAATAAAAAATGAATGCTACATAGCAGGGATGGGTCCTGGAAGGCCACTGTTCTGCAGAGTTTAGCTCCAACCTATTTCAAGGACACCTGAACAAGCTAATCAATGTCTTCAAGATAACTAGAAAGCAACAGGCAGGGGAATTTTTGTCAGGGTTGAAGCAAAACTCTGCAGGACATTGGCCCAGGACCTAAGTAGCCCATCCCTGTTCACTCAGATAATTTAGTCTTAGAAGAAATTCACGAGAGTTGTTATTATCTGAAATTTTTTACTTTTGATTGCACTTTATTATCTTGGCAAATTTGAGCAGAGTTTGTTATAATGTTTAAATTCCTTCTAAAACTGTGGATACAAATGTGAGATCAACATGGTGTTTTACTACAGGAGGCTTGGCCCCCATATAACGTCATTGCTGTCTTGAGATATAGACATTAAATATTTGTGATTTTTCTTTCTTTACGGGTGTGTAAGAGATTGTCGTCATCTAAAAGATAACATGAGCATATAACCTCACACAGTGCACATGTTTCAGAGATAAGAATGTACTCTTTTACTGTAAAAATCAGTGTGTGTGTGTGTGGAGCATTCCTGGCTCATGCCATCACTGTCCTTTTTCTGCAGTCTGTCTCATGCCTGCTGTCCATCAAAGTCTCATCTGAAATTTCTCTCATAATTTCTGCACTGTTTGGTTGTCATGATAATGTTTTCCTGAGAAACCACAGGTTGATTGAAATAGATCAAAGAAGTAAAAAGAAGTATTTTAGGAGATTTAAATATTACTTTGCTTTATTGCGTCAGTAATGTCTTTGATGTTCTTGGCATGTAGCTGGAGAATAAACATAGATTTGCATGGAAATGTGATGTCATAGCATACAAGTCACTGATGCACAGATTGGAATACTAAGCAGACTGATGCATGTTTCCTTTTTTTTTTTAACGCAGTTTGGCTTAGAAAGTCAAACTTTTCAGCATGCACAAATCAGTATATGTTGTTAGCAGAAATGGAGCTAAATCTCAGAGACTGGAATGACTGTCCACATCTGTTATTGTGGTGTGTTTTTTTTCTCATGAACGTAAGCTGACTATTCGAAACAACAGAAAACATGTTTAAATGGAAAGAAGGTAAAAGGTCACTGAACAAACTTGCCATGCATCCTTGATGGGGCAGTTTCAGGAACACACCCAAAGCTTTACTGTACAATTTCTTGATTCCGGGCTGCTTTCGCTTACGTTATAAGGCTTTGTGCTTTCGAACATACGCACACATTGCCTGCGTATTTACAAATCTTTACTTTGCTCTTTTACTGTGACTGTTTGCTGAGGGATTTATGTGTTTGCATAGAGATACTGAGAGTAAATAAAGTTTACATGCAAAGACGGACGGCAACATATTCACTTTTGTTTCTAACTGGCCTGGGAGCATTTGATGTTTTGTTTTTTTTTCTTTTAGGAAATAAAAGCATTGTAAGGCATGTGATTGAAGGGCAGGGCTTAGAGATTGGTCATGGACAATGCCTCCAAAAAGTATTTGAACACTTAAGACACATTTATAGAAAAAAAAGTATCAGTAACATTGAATTACATTACAGCAAGTGTTACAAGTGGCATGTATTTTAAAGTGGCATTTATTTATTTTAGAAAAGCAGTGTAGCAGGTTTGTTTAAATGGTGTTAATATTTGAAAAACTTTTATGTACAAAAATAAAATAAAACTAATGTGATGTAACCAACATGCAGAAAAAAAAAAAAAAGAAACAAAACAGGAAAAACATATTGTAGAAAGAACCCCAATAATCTTTGTCAGAAGGCTTTTTATGACATAGCAAGGTTAGTTCATATAGTATAACCCCTCAAAAATCATAATGAAATTTTGAATTAATAATGCATGATAATTGTTAAATATACATATTACCTTGTGGAAATGTGGAAAATGATTGTTGAAGATGTTTACACTTCTATGTATGTACAAGTTTCAAGGAAAATGTATTAATTACTTGATGGTTACACCACATGACATTTTTAAATGTATTTTTTTCCTAAAAAATGGTATAAAGGTTTTTCAAAACCATTATAAAACCAATAAAAATACTACAGTTACATTTCTTGGAGTGTGCATTTTAAACAAAGTTTTTTCTTTTCTTTAACTTGAGCACTCATATTTGTCTTTGACCCAATTGCAAAAATGGCTCAAAAGTTAGTTTGCAGATGCCATTTGGTTTCATGTTTTATCTTATGCATTTACATTTATACATTTTAAGTGTGCCTTATGTGTCTAAATACTTACTGTTGTCACAGTATGTGTTAATGTAAGGAACCGTGAGTTTAAACCTGGATTCTTTTGAAATGAGCTCAGTCTGGCCTGGACCCAATATACATGGAATGGATTCGTTGGCAGGGCCTAAATGTATTTGCTCAAGCAGCACAAAAATAGCCTAACTCAGTGCTCAGGGCTCCAGGAAGTGGTGTGTGAAGTGAAAAAATGAGATTGAGGTTTTGTCAGCATCAGCCCCTCCTCTGTTGACCCTAGGGAGGGTACTGTGGCCAAACCGCTCCTCTTGAGCGTAAGATACACGCTCTTCCTGTTGTAGCTTTCCTGTGTGGAGGCTTGCCGGGGAGCCTCTGTTATTCTGTCCCTCATTTTTACTCCACTGAGAAATGATGACATCTCCTCCTGCTCTCTTAGAGCACTGCACGACTGATAGACGTCAGAGTTGTGCGTCTGCACTGTTGCGCAGCAGGAAACTCAGGGTTGAGCAGCTTGATATGAAATACCCAGTGTCTTTTCCACAGTATTTACGCAACTATCTAGTAGCATGTTCCAGTAAATGACCGCTGTGATGAGGTTTTGTTTTAAAGCTTGAATTAAAGGGATAGTTCACCCTAAAATAAAGTTTTCATCATGTACTAATGTCATGTCATTCCAGATCTTTCTTTCATGCAACACAAAAACAGATATCAAGGGTGCTCTTTTCCATGAAAGTAATAAGGGACAGGAACAGTTATGATCCAAAAATGACATTTGCATAAACATTATGATAAAAATAGTCCATAAAACACATGCACTGTATTCCAAGTCTTCTGAAGTCACAGATTATGCAATGAGTTCAAGTTGTTCACATGGATTTGCCAAGAAAGCTGTTTGGTTTGAAAGCTTCGTACATCACTACACTATTCACAATAGACAGTAGACCTTTTTACCTGCAAAATTTGGCAGAAATTTTGCTAGTGTCATGCCCTTAATTTAGTCTTCACGCCGTGTCATCATAATTACTGTAATTACTAGATGACAACCCAGAACATTCTGCTTAGAGCTGTTCACTTCCACAAATCAATATACAAAACAAAATACAACAAGTACCAGTCGTTATGCAAATGCCTTGTTAATTAATGTATAATTTATTGCAGGAAACAAAACAAAAATAACGACTTTATTCAACAATCTCTTCTCTTCCCTATCATTATCCTTACGCAGTTGTCGCAGTAAGCACAGTGAATTGGCCAAAGCAGATCACGTGAGCAGCACAATGCATGCGCGTGATGCTGACGCAGGAGCCGGCCAATAATGAGCCCGCATTCTGACACAGAACCTGAAAGCGCTGGATGTAAACAGCGTATGAGAATGGCACAGAACAGAAGATATTGTTGAATATTGTTATTTTTGTTGTTTTTTTGCGCACAAAAAGTATTCTCGTCTCTTCATAAAATTAAGGTTGAACCACTGCAGTCACGTCAACTGTTTTAACGATGTCTTTAGTACCTTACTGGACCTTGAAAGTGGTGGTTGTATTGCTGTCTATGGACGAGTCATATACCTCTCGGATATCATCAAAAATATCTTAATATGTATTCCGAAGATGAACATCTTACGGGTGTGGAATGACATGAGGGTGAGTAATTAATGACAGAATTTTCATTTTTTGGTGAACTAACCCTTTAACAATAGTCAATTATAGGAATTTTTAAACAGAAACATTACAAAATAAAAGCTTATCTACATTTTACTGCTGAAACCGCTGTCATTTTGTTACAGAGGACAGGTGGTACATGTCAGAGCTCTCCGAAAATTGAGATTACAAGTTGCAAGTTACAAGTTACAAGTTGCAATTACAAGTTACAACCATGTCTTAAATCTTAAATTGGTGCATTTGAATATTTTGAAATGAATGCAAGTGCAAATGAGGGTAAGTAAAAAGCTTGAGTGTTGTTTCTCAGCAGTGGCTGTGATTCCGAGATTCTTCTGCTTACATGAACTAAACGCAGACCTCACAAGCAGAGTTCATCATTGCAACATTTTCTGAGCAGGTCAATGAGTCTTTGAGATTTTAAGGGAACTGGAATCCTTATATTTGCTGCAGTCATTTCTGATAATCTTAACACAATTCTTCTCGTATTTTCAGTACAGAAGCACACATGCAACCACAACTTCCTTATTGTCTGTATGCAGAGATCATAGAAAATAAGGATTCGCTTTGATAGCATGAACCATGAAATGACTTTGAAAATTGAAAGTGTCTGTTGTGCATCATTGAAGAACAAACAGAGCCCAGACAGACTTCTCGTCTTCATGTCTGGTATGTTATCAGTTTTATAAAGGTGAGTCAATGCTGCACAGTGCACATTCTGTTTGTACAGAGACAGAAGGAAGCCTTTCTACTTTCTCGCCACACACAGAGCCCCTATAACACTCCACGATAAAACACCTTGAGAGAGACCAAAACAAAAGCTGTTCTCCATCGTGATCTGCTCATACAGGCTTTAAGTGAAGATGAGCATGCATACTGTCATAAAAGATGACCTCCACATGACTCACTCTTTCTTCTTTCATCTCCTCAAAGATGCACTTATACAATACATGACAGTAGTGTGAAGAAAAGGTGACAGGCCACCAGCAGCTAAGAATACTAAGTAATTCAAAGTGTTTATCTCTTTATCAGTGCACTTAACACAGCGACAGTGAGGATAAAAGCTGCTGATCCCACAAAAGAACACAAAGAAACTTAAGAGTCCATTTTGTGTGTTCCTGGATCTGTTTTCCAGTTCTCTTTGTGGTACATACCAAAATGATTCATGTGGAGATGAGCTTTAATAAAGTTAGGGGGTAAATATTCTACAGGACTTGCAAAACAGCACATCATTTCCACTGTGTTTACTCTTTAGAACAGAGCCATCCAAACTAGGTCTTGTAGACTTTAGCTCCAACTTTAATTAAACACAGCTGAACCAGCTAATCATTGTCTTCAGGATACTTAAGCTTCTAAGCTGAGCTAGTAATGAAATTCGGACGTACTACATCTGCAATGTTGTCACTGTCATGTGACCTACCAGCGTCAGTTGTGTTGATTCCCTGCCATTCACAACTCCTCTCCTGTGACCTCATGGTATGGTAAATGGTGTTCATCAGATGTCAAGTTAAGTCAACTTTATTTATATAGCGCTTTATACATTACAGATTGCTTCAAAGCAGCTTTACAGTGATAACAAGTAAAATTAAGCATTACGGCTAGAGTTCAGCTGAAGTCATTTCAGTGTTGATTCAGTTTTGTTGTAAAGATCGTCAGTTATTAAATAGGTCATTTCATCTATGAAGCAGTTCTGCAAAAAACAAAAAAAACATCATCATCCAGCTCAGTTCAGTTCTCGTACAACAGTGTCAGTACATTCAGATCAATAATATTGTTGTATATTAAATGTCCCCAACTAAGCCAGAGGCGACAGTGGCAAACCTAAACTCCATCAGTGACAGAATGGAGAAAAAACCTTGGGAGAAACCAAGCTCAGTTGGGGGGAATGAAGCGAAAACTTTATTATTTATGATTCCAGCGGCACCACAAGTCAGAAATCAGATCGGGATTGGTAGCATTCAAATATTCATCCAGTTCCTTTTACTTGAAGATGGGATTCATCATGCCGATATGGAGCCGAAGCTGGCCATAGTGGTATGTGCAGAGGACCTGTCTGGTTCTTGTGCTCTTAGATGTGCACTACAGAATCTCACTGGAAGTATTAGGTTGTCTGAGTACTTTTTGCCTACCGTTTTATGAATTCTGTGAAATACATACTACTCATCTCACATACTGTTTTTTGCCTACTATATAGTAGGGAAGTACTCACATTTAGATGCAGGGCTAGACAGTTGTATCAGAGCAGGTTGGAACTAAACTCTGTAGGAAGTGGCCCTTCAGGAATGTAATGTGACATTTTTGCCTTAAAAAGGTTTTGGAAAGGTTGATTTTTCTCAGCTAAAGGAGACAACTAAAAAGTTTGTCGTATAGAATCACCAAAGTCTGTTTATATCCGTTTTTTTAACGCTGTTTTATTTATATGTGAGTTTGTCAAGCAGGTTTTCAGATTTCAGTATTTTCTCAATTAAGTAGATGGGACTTGGTCTTGCATGCCAGAAAAACAGATGCCGGGAGGCACTGCAAATATGGCCGCCAAGTAAACTGCTTTTCTTAGAAAGAGACTTTGGGCGTGCTCTCGAAAAATAAAAATTGTCCCATAATTTACTCACCCTCAAGCCATCCTATAGGTGTATATGACTTTCTTCTTTCAGCCGACCACTTGGAGTTATATTAAATAATATCCTGTCTCTTCCTAGCTTTGTAATGGCATTGAATAGTGTCTGAAGCTCCAAAAAGTGCAGATGTGACTCCAGTGGGTTGAAGGCTGAAGAAACTCAGGAGTTCTCATTTTTCCTTTCAGTTCAATAAAACAAACTAACACTTGGCCTCTTGATAGCCAGCACACTTCGGTATGAAGGAGGAGTATGAAGGAGTGTTTTACAACCGTCTTGTGCATTTCATTCAGCTCATCAGACAGGTGTTTGCTGGCCAGGGCTTGACGATGTGTCATACAGTGTAGCAGATGACAGGTGGGAGTCTTTTTCTTCAAACGTGTATTGAAGCCCTTATTTTTTACCATCATTAAAGCAGCTCCATCTGTGTAGCACGCAACTAAATTATTAAAGGGAATGTTTTGCTTGGCGAAATATATGTCAATCGCGTGGAAAATATCTTCTCTTCATGTCGTTGTGGACAAATTAGTAGACAAAAGAATATCTTGGTTTATTTTGGCATCTTCAAAGTACTGCACATATGCAGTGAGTACTTTATCAGTGGAAGTTTCATCTGGTTGGATAAAAAATGGGTGCATCTTTGACTTTTCAACCAACATGTTCTCAACATCATTTGCCATTCTGTCTTTTACTGCATTATTGGATAGAGGTACAGTTTTAAGTTTGGAAGCCACCTGTGTCCCGCATGTTATTTCTGCCATTTTTACACATGCGGGTTTAAACGTTTCCCCGATGGCATGCAGCTTTTTTGTTGTTCATACATTTTTACATGAATTTTCATTTCATGCTGACTTTACAGATCATGGAAAGGGTGGATTGTCTGCTTTTGGTGCAGTACAACAGTACAAGTGAAAAAGGCTATTTGAGGCCACTTCAAGGTGCACGAACTCTCTCAACCCATTTTACCAGCATTTCATGCCAGATTGTCTCGCTCAATAGTCAAGGTCTAAAAGCAAACAGACTTCTGGAGCAGGTCTGTGTTCTCTCCCCCACCCATCTCTCTTTATGCCATGCTGGTGTATTAATAGAAGCAGATGGTGGGTTCATTCATTGATGTTGCATCTGGTTGTTCCTGACTGAACTCTCCCTACTGTGCTGCCCCATTTCCTGTCCCACCATACCTCAGAAAGGGCCGCCTATCCCAAATGCAAACATCCTTTCTTGCCACTCAGTTAATGGCGATTCTCTCTTTTGGCCCTCGTTCTGCTGTGCAGATGTGGCGAGATGCTCATACACTTGAAAGTGAAGCCGGTGTTTCTGAAGTCTCTCACCTGGCCCGTCTGTATTGCATTGGGCAGAGTTGTGTGCGGACCAGCTCAAGGAATGTGTAAGGAGGGAGAGATCTAATGTCTTTGTGTTTGGTGACAGAGAGTCAACAAACGCATTGTAGCGCTGCATTTTTACTTGCTCCAGCACTGCCTGGCCTACTCACATTGGATCCTGAGAATGACTGTGCCAGTTCTGTTCACACACAGTTCAGTTATTAAAACAACATTCTAGCTTCAGTACAAGTTAGACTCGATGTTACAGGGTGTTGAAATTAGGGTTGGGTATCGTTTTAATCGATTCCGAATCCGGTTCTTATCAATTCCGATTCCAATTTTTTTTTTTTTTATGGAGAGAAACAAAGAGCAAATACTTCAAGAATAATGTTTTTACTTTTTATTCTTGCCACATTTAGGCTATAACCAGTAGGTTGTAACTGTTTTTGTACCCGAGTGTGAGACGCTGCTATTGCTAAGCTGTATCTGGTGCTGTAGGACTCGCAGCTGAGTTAGAGTTCACAGTTCGTTATTTCAAATGTAGGCGTGTTATTTCAAATGTTTCCAGGCACGCCTATATGCTTTTTCAGAATGCCTCAAGCGCACTGCAGGTCATGTGACTAGAACCAACCGATCAGCTTCGGCCTTTTCGTAACAACATCAAAAGCTCGGCCGGGTTTTATTTCTCATCTCCATAAATATATCTAAGTTAATGCAAGGGCTAGAAATTAATTAATCCTTTGCTGATACTTCCTCGTCATCTTGCAGAGCGCAGTTCATGGTTGCATAGCAACGACAGATGCCACAGGAGCGAAAGCGCTTTGGAAAGGAGGAGAAAGTGGCACGGCCGCACTTTCCACGCATTTTTAGACGCGACATGTGAATGGCCCCTAACATTCCTTCAGATTAATGCCGTGTTGAAGCAAAAGTCAGTGTAATTAACTGCGTATGTGCATGATGAGATAAGGTCCTTGTCGCAGGTCCTAGCAGATAGATACAACTGTAAAATGCTCACTGCTGTTCATCATGCGAGAATGACTGAAAAAAAGTCAGGAATCGATAAACAGAATCGAAATCGTATCGAATACCTGGTTCTTTGAAATTTAGAACAGGTTCTAAAATGGAATCTTTTTAAAGAAAAGAATGTATGAGTTGTTTTTTTGTGGCCACACATATTATTATGGCACAAATGTCATTCAATTGTGCTTTAGCAATATCCTTCTTCACAGATGAATCTGATGGTTTGAGTTAGTATAGCCTTGATTGCCTGTGGACCATAAAAAATCATATCATATGTGATTTTTGCTATATATTTTAATCACAGTTACTCTATGTAGTGGCGTTATTCACAGCTATATCGTGAGCAATAAGAAGCGCCTTGACTTGACAAGTTATATAGCCTATTCATGTTACATTCACATGGACTTTCTGTTTGTGTTTTCATCTGTCACATGTTCCTTTGTTCTAGTTTCACGCCACAATCTGTCACCATGGACACTATCACATTCATGTCAGCTGTTCCTCGTTTGAGTTCAATCATCTGTGTATTTAAGTTCCAGTTTCTGTTGATCATGTTGTCGGGTATCGCTTACGTTTGGATGTTAGTGTGTGTTTCTCCTGTGTTCCTGTATGCTCCTCCTGTGTTCCTGTATGCTCCTCCTGTGTTCCTGTATGCTCCTCCTGTGTTCCTGTATGCTCCTCCTGTGTTCCTGTATGCTCCTCCTGTGTTCCTGTATGCTCCTCCTGTGTTCCTGTATGCTCCTTTGGATTCTCTAGTAAAGTTTGACTCTGGATATTACATTCCTCTTCGTGCGTGTGTCTACACACCTGACACTGTAACAGAATACCCGACCAAAACTTTAAGCGACGTTTTTATTTAGTATTTTCTTTTTGGTTTTCGTGGTCAGTCTTTTGTTTCCCGTTTTTTCACTCCTGCTTGCACTATGTTCCCTGATGTGAAACTCATGTGCCTTGAGCAGGGAGAAAGCTCCCTTGAGAGACATTTAGAACTGTTTTTGGATCTCGCACATCAGACCACCTTCCCGGACTACTGCCTGTGCACATTCTTGCACTTTGGACTCAATTCCACCACACGTGCACAGCTGTCCGGGGAGGGTCCTCGAGGGAGCTTCATGTCCTACGTGGAGTGGGTGCTGGCGTCATGTGGATCACCTATGACCGTAGGATTCGACGACAACGACGCCAGCCCCACTTCCCAGCCAGTGCCCAGCCAGAACCACCCAGACAGCGAGGATATTCGTCCTGAGCCCACCGCAGGCAGTACGACGGAGACCGCTGCGATTGAGCCACCCACGGCCACAAGAGCGATCGGGGGTCACATCGCCACGGAGCCTGAGCAGCGTGTACCTGACCAGGTGTGTGAGCCGGCCGAGTCTTCCATCGCCGAGGGAGTGTTGGTGGACTTCGAGGGTCCGGAAATGAGCCCCTCCCACCCCCCCGCTACTGAGAGTGATTTTGCTGAGACACTGCTGGACTTAAGGTGTGGAGAGGAATCCTGTCTTGCCCCTATACTGTCTTCACTCCCTCTGGTTCCATCCAGCCCTGAACTGCCTGTCTCCCCGCTGGCTCCGTCCAGCCCTGAACTGCCTGTCTCCCCGCTGGTCCCGTCCAGCGTTCCTCTCCCATCTTCTCATCAACATTCCAGTGACTCTCCACTGACCTTTGATGTTTACATGGAACTCCAGTCTGTTTCCCAGTCCACAGCCATCTGTGCCACCCAGTCATCTCCGTCTCCCTCCAGTCCCTCGATACCACCTCCTCTCAGTAGCGTGGCACCATCTTGGGCCTGCCGGGATCCGCCTCTTCCTGGGCACGAGGAGCCTGAAGCTCTGCCTCCAGCTTCGGATGATCTCGAGCTGCCTCCTCCCATCACTCTGACTCCTGCGCCTGCGCTCCTCCCACCCTCGACCTCTGAGTCGACCATCGGCCTTCCGACCACGCCGGACTCCCTCGGCACGTCGTCTCCACCTGGGTCAGACATCGCTTCGCCTCCGGTGCGGACCTACGGACCATTCACTGCTCTCTGGCCCTCCACCCCTTCCACTACGGCTTGCTCCGCCCTACCTCAGGCTCCGTCTCCGCCCTCGGTCGCTCCTGCGCGTCTTCAGACCTCCGGATCCCCTCCTCGATCTCAGGAGGTCGTCACTGCGGCTCCGTCGCGGCCGCTTGGATCGTCACAATCTCTCCACCTCCTCAGCTCGTCAACTACGCTGTGGGCTCCATCCTCGCCGTTGTTGACTTCGGTCCTCCCCATGGTGGTCGTCAGCAACTCTCTCCCATGGCTCCTCCCTCCATCAACGCCGCCGTGGGGCACTACCCTGGCTGGTGCCTGGCACAACAACCTGCAGCCCCTGTTCAAGGCCACCTCCTGGACTTCACCACCTCCTGCACCACCCTGGACTCCGTTTCTCCGCCTCCTCCCGGTTAGCTGTCCGCCTCCTGAACCGCCTCCTACATCATCTTCAGCATCTTATCCTTCTCTTCCCCTCTCTCTACGGCGCGAGGACGTGCCTTTCCGGGAGGGGGCGTAATGTTACATTCACATGGACTTTCTGTTTGTGTTTTCATCTGTCACATGTTCCTTTGTTCTAGTTTCCCGCCACAATCTGTCACCATGGACACTATCACATTCATGTCAGCTGTTCCTCGTTTGAGTTCAATCATCTGTGTATTTAAGTTCCTGTTTCTGTTGATCATGTTGTCGGGTATCGCTTACGTTGGATGTTAGTGTGTGTTTCTCCTGTGTTCCTGTATGCTCCTTTGGATTCTCTAGTAAAGTTTGACTCTGGATATTACATTCCTCTTCGTGCGTGTGTCTACACACCTGACACTGTAACAATTCAAGCCACTCCTGTAAGTTGTTTTATGAACAGGACAATTTGAGAGTCACACCAGTTAGTAAATGTGGTAGTCAATCCAAAACACTGACTGTGTAAACATATGCCACGTTCACACTGCAGCAGAATACGGTTTTGTATTGGAGTCCTTAATACGATTGTGTTTGCACACATAGTTCGGTTATTTACATTTTCAGGACTCAGAACCGTTTTTTTAGGCGAACTCCTGCTGTGTGAACAGAACCATAGTTATCTGTCACATCATAAAGTGCGAGTGAGCATGTTGCAGGTAACCACCGGAGATGCTCCTGTCAGTTTTGTGGACTCTGGTAAAACTCGCATGTGCAAAACATGTGCAGCAGACACACAAGGAAAAATGAAGCGAGTGCATTAATGTATTATTAATGTAGTATGTAGTAATGTAGTATTAATGTAACTAATGTACTATCAATGTCGTCAAGCCATGCAATGGATTAGGTAGGCTAGCCATTTATTTCGAAACATAATAAACCAAGGGTCCAAAATGCCCTCCAAACAAGTGAATTTATCAAAAATATGAACTATTTTTGTAACATTTGTTACACTTGTGTAAACGACACAATAAAACATGTAATAAGATCCTGGTTAACGAGTGATGATTTTCCAGCACCGTTTCAGCTGTGCGCTCCTAACCAACCCAAGCACGTTTCAGCTGTGAAACAGCTCACCATACTCAAGATCTAGTTTCCATTAGTTGAACTATCAAATCACGTTGGAAAACGCTGTGTCATGATTCAGCATGTCATGTCACTCCATGATCTACACATTGTCTTATGTTGTGTTTGGGCTCGTTCGAGACCACCTCCTTTAAATAAAGATATGCGATCTACTATAGCTTACTAATATTTTCCAAAGTTAAACCAAACCAAATCATGGCGCAAAAGCATCATGTGTATTACATGTGCATCGGCTGCATTTTTATACATTTGGTATAGTTTGATCTCTGTCTATGTACTATGATTTTACAGATCACATTTTCATGTAAAGCAGTTATTTTTTCACACTATGAAAATAGAACACTTCTAATATGTAATAGTTTAAAAGCCCTTGTTGAGTGATGGTCATATTCCCTATATTCACTGTAAAGCCAAGCATCTAAGCTTTAAAAGATACCTATTTTGTGTTGGTTAAAGATGCAGTGAGCGATTTCTGAGAAATGCTGTTGAAAATGGATTGGACCAGCACCAAAACACACTTGTTGCCAATCAGCAGTAAGAGGCGTGTACACTCATTAGGGGGGAGGTGCATGCAGTGTTTCCCAAACATTAACTAGACTGTGGCGGCCCGCCACATTCTAATTTGTCCCCCCACAGTCTCAAAATTAAACGGAAATTAGGCCTGTCACGATATTTAAATAGCCGATTGATAATTGCGTTTTTATATGGCAAAAAATGGGAGTCTTAGAGCAAAAGAAATAGACTAGCAACAATTAGGTTTTCATGTACTATATTCAAAGTCATCTGAAGCCATTCCATAGCTTCATGTAAGTGACAGAAGAAAATGTTCATCATTAAATTGAAGTTCACGGAAACTCGTCTTCCCTCTGCTGCAGCTGTCAATCATTCACTGTTCAGCACTCAAACAGCGCGTCGCCTTCGGTAACGACAGTCAGCATGGTAAAACTCTCCAATATGATATATTCCCATTTGATGTGTAGATAAAGGGCTGTGGATTTGCATAAAACGACTTTATCTTGCTGGAGTGTATTGCTGTTTCTGAACTATGTCATCATACTGGCTACAGTGTGTCTGTTAGATCGCAAGGACTATGAAATGGCGTCACACGCACAATAACTGGAATTTAAAAGTGAAAAGAAACATATGATTAATAAACTGTTAGATGTAGATATACACAGGGATTCTCTTTGTGCCGTGAACTTTTAAATGCGCAGCGCAACTGCGCGCCGTGACTCCATATTGCTTCAAGCACATCATTCTGCACCTGGGATGCGCATAAGCGGTTTGTGCTGCTGTTTTGAAGCGTTTAATATTGTCATGGTTTTGCACACTGAAAGATGATTTTCATCTTTTTTTTTGTTCTGTCGTATCTATCATATCTTGTTGCCCCAATAAAAAGCTGCACAATACATTTAAAATAAACGTCTTTCAATCTTAGATTATTATAAATAGGCCTACATATAATTCTTTACATTTATATATAAATATAAATCAAATATAAATAGTTTTTTCATTTCATAAGAATACAAATAGTAATTTTAAACTTTTTATTAACATATTATAAAATTACTGTGCAAAGTTTTTTTTCCAAGAATTAGGCTAGCATACTTTTCGCTGCTGAATTATATAGTCACCTAGTTTTTATTTATTTATTGTTCAGCTTATGATTATATATTTTTATTCATTTGTTATTTCTCTCTATAATGAAGTAATGTGTTTAATGCATTCTGGATTGTGTTTAACAAATCAAAGGGTGACCATTAGTTCCACAAATACAGATGTATAGATACAGGCCCCCACTAATTATTCTAGAAATAAATTAAATCAACAAAGGTAACCTCTTTTGCTACGTTTTTTTAATGGTTTAAATGTATACTCTACATGTTTGACCACTTATGAACTATCATTTAGCCTACTATATGATTATATGACGTGACTAATGTGCCCTACCATCACCAATAAATAAATTACTATTAGAGCACGAAATTGTTTACAGGAGAACAAATTTCTTCATTGATCTAATCACTTAAATTTTGCTCTCAGAATTCTAAACTTTAAATTTAAATGCATAAATCCCCCCTAGAGGGACCGACGTCCACGCACCACAGTCTAACAAAATCCTGTGGGAAACACTGGCCTGTGTCGCATTGCATGTTCATGAATTTTGGGGTGGAGCTATCAAGATAGGGGGTGCAATCCTTTTGGGTAGGGGCACGTTTGTATTGGTGATTTCAAACTTCAACAGCATTTTTTCAGCCCAGGCTCATTACAAAAACGTACCTGTGGGAATATTTTTGCAAAACGAAAATACGTAGTGCCATGTACATTTTGTGACAGTATCAATGTGAAACGTCTACTGAGCGGCGCTAAAAGCGTGTTCATTTGTTTTCCGAAACAGATGAACGTGAATTTGATTTGAAATGTACAGTGATTATCGCTAAGCTTAATGCTCCATTACGTTTTAAAATAACGAGCCACTAACACTACACCTAAACCTACTCGATAGTGGTTTGGCTTTGGTTTAACAGCTGATTCACAAAGTTTTTTATATTCTGTGCAATAGTTATTTCAGTAGTGATAGCAATTAACTTTCCTATTATTTCCTATTTGCCCTCTTAAATGAATTTCCACAGGATGTATACCATTATAATGGCAATTGTTTTTGTCAAATCTTTTGTCAAATTCTTAAATGTAATCAGCAAATTAAACTAGAATATTAAGACACTATAAAGCTGTTACCAATCAATTGAAATCAGTATCAACAAAATCCATCTTTGCACTGCAGAAGTGGCACAGAAGCTCCATCTGAAATAACATTTAGATACAAAGACTGTTTAATGCAGCTCAGACGTGACTAAATGGTTCTAGATAGATTGCATTAACAATTGCTATGAGATTTTTTTTTCCTTCTGTGTGAACAGGACATTTCGAGACTCATACCTATAAGTAAATTCAGTTCCCAAACACTGAGAATGTAAACACAGCCATAGCCACAAAAAAAACAAAAAAAAAACAGCCAAATATTGTCTGAACTAGACATGATGACATTGCTGTACTGTATATGAGCCGTTGGAGCCTTACTGTCCTGGATGTGTCAGGGATGTAGGTGTGCGCTTGCATTTCACCTCTTTTCTTCATTCCCTCAGTCCGAGACACTCTGGAGACATGTGAGAAACAATCACCCTGTGACTCACAGGCTAAATGTCCCAAGTACACACTGTAAATAAAACAACCTCTGTTGAGCACCTATACCTGACACCTCTAAGGCATTCACTCAGCAATCTGTCATCTTTTGTCTATCATAATCAAGTATCTTAATGTGCTCTTATCTATAGAATTACCTTCATAGTCAGCGCTAAAGCGTTTGCCGCAGTTTGCCAATTTTATGTGGGTGGGGATTTTTTTTGTGACTCCCAGCTCTCCATTTAAACAAACACATGCACGTACACCTCTGTCAACAATCCTCACCCCCTTCTTTCTCTTCCCAAAGCCCTGCCTCACTGTGAGAGAGACTGTCTCCCTTCTTCCCCATGCAGCCTGTCTGTCTGATAACATCAGGCTCTCTGAGATTAGCTCCCATGAGGGTGCTGTTAAACTGGTTACCTCGGCCTACCATGTTTAGCTGTCTAGCCGTAAGCTATCTCCTACTTTACAAGCTGGAGTGCGGCGGTTCTCTGATAGCACAGTCTTCATTGTCGTTTCTGTGCACTGTGCGTCCAGGACTCAACAGCCTTATTGTATTACGGCAGCACAAGGCACAATTTTAGGCACAACCGTCGCTTAGCAATCAGGCTGTGTGAAGGAGAGATAATAGACCTGCCAAAAGAACATAGTGGGACAGGGAATAAAAAATAGCTTGTTCTTCTTAGAACTTTGTAGCTCATGCCTCCACCCAGTCATTAAGGAGCACAGTGCTCAATTCATGTACATCTTAAGACGTTATGTTCAGAATGCTGAAGACTTAATGTGCATACTTGCTGGATTCTGTCCCAGCGATGGTGGTCCAGTCAGACTTGGGCTGTCACTGTGGTCAAGGGCTCTCGTGAGGTATGACCAGCCGACAAATTCCTGTCTGAGCATTGGAAACGCAGCTGTATACATATTTCTCCTCAAGTCGTGTAAAAAAAAAAAAAAACTCCTAGTACTGCATGTGAATTTGAATAAGGTTAATGTGAAAAGCGTACTGTAGTGTGCATACCAACAAATACTCTTGCAGCAGAGAGCACATAGTATTACTGAGAAATGCATTTTTAACATTTTTTTCATGCTTAAAGTAAGTGCGGGTTAATAGTGGCAAGCAACATTATATTATTTATGTTGCTCATAAGAGTTTTCTAAAGAATCTATACACCCATCTCATACTCTGTATGTATATATATATATATATATCATTTGAAACTGTGATGAAATTTGCACAATGTAAAGATTTTTAGGTGAACTATCCCTTTAATATTGGTTCAGTGCTGACCTATTCAGGCCGATATTTCCTGAGTTTGTAAGTCTTACAATTAATTAATCAATGAAGTCTAGCAATTAATTAACAGAACTGGCTCAAACGAGTCATTTGCTTGTGAATCAGACTATATTAGATCCATTGTATGTGTTTTTACATGCTATCCTAAAGGTGTTTTCTTAGAAATGTGTTTTCTTGCCTTTGCTTGCCATAAAATCATTTTGTTTTATTACATTCGGTTCCTTAAATCATGCTTGTTGAGAAGATTTGAACAAACTGTTAAACTGACGGAGGGACCCAAGCCATTTTTGAAACTTTGGGGTGTTTTTTTTTTTTTTTTTCTCTCGATATAAGCCAGTTAGCAACCACCCAGAGCACCCTTGCAACCACCCATAATACTGTAGTAACCACATCAACCCTTATTAAATATGCAGACCACCCTAGCATTGCAGCGACATGTATTCTTAAGAAAATGTAAAAATTTAATTTATAATTTGTAAAACAGATTTGAAAGGCATTTCCCACTCTCTGTGCTGCCGCTGTGGTGGTCTCAGTATGCCAGCACACTGTTATTCCTGGAGTGCTACATCAGAGGCTGGGGCGATGGCTGGAGCCATCTGGTTCTGGCTGAGATCCAGCAGGCAACAGCAGTGCCAGAGTGGGAGGGAGGAGTGGGCCTGCCTGCAGAGGTGTGGGTGGCCCAGTGGGCAGCTCAGTTAGCAGCAGTATTGCTCTGGGACCCAAGGTGGTCTGTACCGTGCCTTTTGTTGGTCTTACTTGGTTTCCTCCTCTTGTTGTTTGTTAGCGATTTCAGCTTGAGTCACACACTTCAAAGCCGGTTACAGTCCCCTCTCTTTTTCTCCTCTCACTCGCTGACACTCTTTCTACACGTTTGCAAGACAAACAAACAAACCCTTCCTGACCTCCACATCTGTCCATAGATGAACGCCAGCAATGTAATATCTGCTTTTCATTCAGTCTTTATTGCGTCTTTTCATCCTACCTCATTACGAATGTTCAGTGTGAAAATTCAGTGCAACAAACATTTTAATTTGAACTGAAAGCTGTTAAAGGATTAGCTCATTTCTGAATGAAAATTTCCTGATAATTTACTTACCCCGATGTCATCCAAGATGTTCATTCTTTCTACAAGAAATGAAGGCTTTTGAGGAAAACATGGAAAACATTGGACTTCAAAGGTCCAAATTGCAGCTTCAAAGCGCTCTGTGTGATCCCAGACAAGGAATAAGGGTCTTATCTAGCGAAACGATTGGTCATTTTCTAAAAAAAATACAAATATATATACTTTTTAACCACAAACTTGCACTAGCTTGCACTAGCGCTGCGATCCGCATGCATGACGTAATAATGTTACAAAAGTATTACTGAGGCGGAAGTACTAATCCAGTGTCTACAAAGTGAACATGCAAAGATTAAGCCAAACGCCCTTTACCAAAAAAAAAAAGGTAAAACAACGATGTCGGACGATTTTGAAGTTGGAGGAGAATATTAGATTCATTTTTCACCCTACCGTGGTACTTCCGTCTGCGTGACCTTTCAATGTAATGCGTGGCGCAGTGCAAGGCGAGCATTTGCGGTTAAAAAGTATATACATGTTTATTTTTTTTAGAAAATGAACAATTGTTTTACTAGATAAGCCCCTTATTCCTCATCTGGGATCGCGTAGAGCGCCTTGAAGCTGCACTGAAACTGCAATTCCACTATATATGGAGAAGAATCCTGTAATGTTTTCCTCAAAAACCTTAATTTCTTTTCGACTGAAGAAAGAAAGACATGAACATCTTGGATGACATGGGGGTGAGTAAATTCAGGACATTTTCATTCAGAAGTGAACTAATCCTTTAATGCACATGTTCAGACAGAAGGATTTTTTACGGAGAGTTGTTCTAATAGGGCTGCATGATTCAGGGAAAAAATCGGAAAAAGAAAAAAACAGGTTTACATTGCTTGTTTAGGGCTGCGCAATTTGGCCAAAATTTTGTGATTATATATCAGTATGGCTATATCTATATAGCCCATCTTGCGTTTTTTTTTTTTTCTTCTTTTTTCTTTTTTTTCTGAACAAACAAATTGCCGAAACATACCAAACATTTGTGTTGGTGTGAACAGGCCTTCACTCTTGAAATGTCACAATTGTTTTTGGGGGCAGGGTCACAGCGAGGGCAGAGGGGAGAGATTTAACAAAAGATTGAAGGATGCAGCGTCAGCCCGAGCTTTTGGAGTGTGCTTGACTTTTGGGTCTCTCTCTCTCTAAAGCTGTAATTACAGTCGAGACGTCCAGATGAGCCGTGCGGCACAGCTCAGTGCACTTCAAGTGTCCTCTCTCTTCAGCGGCCAGCTATACTGGCCGGTATCCTATGTCCACTCCACATTTAAGCCAGCGGTTTGCCTGCTGGATGATTCAAAGTCACCGTTGCGTAGACAGCAGAGGACATACGCTAACAGCACTATAGAGGCAGAAATGTCACACACTGACTTCCCAGCACAGAAAGGACAAGTTCTAGAGCAACGTGAGAGGGATAAATGAAATCCCATGGGTCAGGATATGCAGTTATTATAGCGAGCCTTTTCTCTGCTGAGTCTAGGCATACAGACGCCCCCTCTTCCTGTTCCTTTGCTATTTATACATTCATACACATCTTTAATCATTTATACTGCAGGGACAAGAGTGAGTGGGTTAATGAAACGGATGTGGGCTCTTGAAGGCTCGCTTGGCGCTGGTTTTGGCGGTTAATCATATTGTAATCTTGATTCTGTCTTCATACATGAACCTCTGCTTGGCTGGTGTGAGTGGATGATAACAACAATCGACCTGAAAGGTTAGAGGTCACCAGTGTGTAAATGGTGAATGGAGTTTGATTGGCACAGCTCTTGAGCCATGTCTGTCTGCGTCACAGGTCTTCTCTCTGTGCTGCGTACGCAGAAAATTTACTCGTTGTCCCTAAGAAGCCACTCTTGGCGAATGAACCGTTACCTCACAGAAACACTGTGTCCTTTTTAGAGAGCTGCATTACTCAACCTTGACTGAGATCAACTGAACAAAATCAAATTGTCAAAGTCTGTTAGTCAGTCTGTTAGATTTTGGTATGTTTTACAAGACACGTTGTATAAACACTCGTTGCCACAAATTGACAAGCTGATCCTCCATCTCTGCTGTCCAAATCCATTTAACTTTGTGTTGCGTCATGACTGCGTTTGTTATGCTTCTGTCTTCTGTCAGCTCGCTTTCTGATTGGATATTGTTTCGTTTCACGTGATAATCTCCAGAGCGTGCGCATGTTTCCCCCACACATCAGGATTTCTAATCATAAATATTCAACATGTTGAATTCGTGATCGGGGCGCCTCCAACGTTCTTCCGAGCAGATTTAGTCATTCTTAACACACCTCACACTACAGGAAAATCTGATAAGATAATCTGTAGAACCATCAAGATAATCGGGACATTACCTAGGCTTGTCGAAAGGAGAGAAATTGGCCCAAAATCAGCCCGATTATCTTGTGGTGTGTACCCAGCATTAATCAGACATTAAAAAGAAGAATTATTGTTTTAGTCCAACTGAAATATTTTTAAAGCGCATACAAACATATTGAATACTTATTACAGTTCATCCCAACCACAATTATCAGCATTGTGTATTTAATTCTTTGTTTCTTTCGATTACAAATTGTATACGTTGACAGAGACATGAAGATGGAGACATACACAAAATGTACTTGTAGCTCACTTGTAACTCACTTGTGCATTTAAACACATGCATTGTTAATCAGTTTTGTCATTTTGTGCCTTTAAACAAAAGATGCCAACCATTTAAACTGTTTGATTTTAACAAATCTTCATTAAACTAAAATTAGCAACCTGGGATGCTTTATTGTCCGGAAAATGTAATCGTTAGTAAACTGCTGTCGTCAGAAGCGTCATGTTTTGTCTATGCTTGTTAAGCTGCAGCTAAGCAGTGTGTTCTCTGGACCATAATGTATGGATGGCCCCTTGACCTCAGGGCTTGTGGGAGCAACTATGGTCTCTGTCTCACACTAATTATGTCACTACATTAACAACTAGTTGTTATCCAAACCTCTTAACCCCTTCTAAGTATGTCTGGTGTGCGACTAGATAAGGTCACCCCCCAATACAGACCTCCGTGTAGAGATACCAGCCCTGTGCCGGTGGGACGGGAGACAACTATACACTCTTCCTCTGAATTCTTGATAAAGCTGTGTCTGGGCTTCTCAGGAAGTAGGATATAAGGGTTTGTTGTGCTAGAGATTATGCAGCTGACCATGTAGCAATATGGAAGCCACTCTAATAAACATTTCCCCTGTTGTCAAAACTGACATTTACACCGTGTATACACCAGACATGAACAAGGAAAACAAAACCACTTCCAAAATTATCAATGGCACTGTTTACAGTGGAAGCTAAAAGGCCTGCTGCTGTCTGTTATTTCATTCACGTTAATGAAACAATGATATTGACAAATAGACAACAATGCAATGCTCTTTTTATTTCTCTGATCTTTATTTCTTGACTGTTTTCTTGAATATTTACAATAAAGTTTACTTAATCAAAGTACTTGAAGTCTGCATGCCATTGTTATAATATATATATATATATATTTGGTAACACTTTATTTTGACATATTTTACAACACTACATTTTACATTTTATTTTATTCCCTACATATGTTGCCTTAATTATGCATAATTAGATGCAACTAACCCTAAACCAAACCCTATTACTAATCCTTACCCTATAGTAAGTACATGTTAATTAATATTACTCAGTACTTAAAGGGATAGTTCACCCAAAAATGAAAAATTATTCCATGATTTACTTACTCTCAAGCCATCCTAGGTGTATATGCCTATCTTCTTTTAGACAAACACAATCAAAGATATAGTAGTCAACATTTGAAGTGAACCAAAAACGTTCATCAAAGTTGTCCTAAGGAGAAGGTTTTAGGACAACTTTGATGAATGGTTTTGATCTGCTTCAAATGTTGACTACTGTATATTTAAAAATAAATTTAAAATTTAAAAGTCATGCAAGGTTTATTATGGTTGTAAATGGCTGCCTAAATTCTGAAGACAAAAAAATTCATCCATCCATAAAAAAAAATAATCCATACGACTCCAGAGGGTTAATAAAGACCTTCTGAAGCGAATCAATGCGTTTGTGTAAGACAAGTATCCCTATTTAAAACTTTATAAAGTAAAATAATGAGCTTCCGGTGCGACGGCCATATGCATTCGACAAAAAGCGTTAACTACCGCGACGTAGTACACAATGCCATGATGTCTACACAACGACATGACGTAACGCTTTTTGGACATGCGTCGAATGCATATGGCTGTCACCAAACTGACACTTACACCTGCTGCAGCTTAACAACCTTTATAAAACTTAAAGGACTAAGGATATTTTAAGAATATATCTCCGATTGTGTTTGTCTGAAAGAAGACAGTCATATACACCTGGGATGGCTTGAGCATGAATAAATCATGAAATAATTTAAATAATAATATTATGTTATTTGATTTATATGTAAATTCCTTTTTATTATTTTATTCCCATATTATTTATTTATTCATTTATTTATTTATTGCTGTGCAATTGTGAAGTTTCACTAATATTGGTATCTACTACCAAATTTTTGTATTGATTTATGAAAACCTTGCTTTATTTCTCACTAATGTTAGGAAGTGAGAAATGTTACCATCCTCTCTTTATCTCATGATCAATAAGAGACCACCTGCCTCACACACCATTTCCTTCTCTACCATTTGTATTGCACAACTCCTTCTGTTTGAGCAACTGCACCACTGACTCTGTCTCTCTGTGCCTGTGCACATGTGTGTATTGTGCATGATGAGTTGGCAGAATAACTGATGACGATGGTTTACGGAAAGATTGCTCTGCAGGAACAGTCAGTAGCTGCAGAGACTGATCTTCTGTAAAAACACACACAGCTTGCTTTGGTTCTCCCTCCTGCAGTTGTAAAGCAATACAGAGGCTGCAGACCCAGTGAAAAAGCCCCTCGCTGGGGATTTGACGCACTAAACACCCCACCCACTGCAAGAGTCAAAGAGGCCCTCAGTACCTCATCAGAGAGCTATTGCTGTCTCACTGTGTGTGTTAACATGCATGTACATAATATCCTGTCTTGCACATGTTTTGCATGAGAATTCTGCTGTATGTAGTTCATGAATCATGGGATAGAATGAAATGTAACTTTGCTGTTGGCTGCTCATAAGAAGCAGAGTGCATGTCAATTTTTTTTTTTTCTGTTTTCAATCCAGGTCTGTGAAGATAATCAAAGATGTCATCTAAGATGCAAAGCTCTAATAATATAGCCCAGGCCAGAAGGACTGTTCAACAGCTACGGATAGAAGCTAACATAGAGAGAATAAAGGTAAAAGAATTGTTCATTATTATTGCAAAAATGTACTGTGACATACCATGGTATTCGTATAAATAATTTAGTATAAAAATTTTATTTTTAATATATATTTATTATTTTTTGTTGTTGTTTTTTTAGCTAGGACATTGGAGAACCCCTTGTTCCCTACCCGTTAATTTGACTAAATGTAATAAGTTGATGAAAAAAGGTCTTAGTGTTTTTTTGTCATACAATAAAAGTCAATGGGATTCAGTATTGTTTTGGACACCACTAATGTTCCTTTTGCATTTTGCATAAGAACAAAAGTCATAGAATTGACAGAATTTTCATATTTGAATGAACTATCACTTTAATGACTAAGTAATAGTTCATTTACTTGTACACAAAACATGCAAAATTCACATTGTGTCTCTTCTCTGCAGGTGTCTAAAGCTTCTGCAGACCTCATGCATTACTGCAGCGAACATGCCAAGTATGATCCTCTGCTTATGGGTATCCCAGCTTCAGAAAACCCTTTTAAAGATAAAAAGCCCTGCACTATTTTGTAGTGGGGTACTTGAACTCTTGATGTGTGCTTTGATGTTCCTTTTATTGTTTTTTTTGTTTTTTTAATAGAGAAAATATGATCTTCAAACATTCATTCCCTATTCGACTTAAAGTGAACTAAACCCCAAGTTTCCACAAATTTCCTGACTAGAAATGTTCATGAAAAGGAGCGTCAAAGCACCTAGTAAACAAACCATTTGTGGTGCAAAGACAAAACCAACCCATGAATGAATTTTAGCTTTAGGGCACAGCACAGATGAGTTGTTTGCTTTGTGATGGTGTCCATTGATGTGGTTGTGTCTTCTGCAAATAAAGGATGAGGTCAGAGTGGGCAGTTCTCAGCCACGCTAGTATCAGAAGCACAGGAAACTGTCATTAAATGACTGCACTCTGTAATAATTATCTGCAGATAAGCAGAGCCTCATCGGTGGTGCTTTTGACCCCATCTGATGCTTTTAAAGGCGTCCAGTTGCAGAGAGTGTGGGGGATTGCAGTTAGGGGTGAAATGTCAGCATCATGAATGTGTGAAGGGTGCTTGTGCTCACTGGAGGAGGAAACAGGTGTCTTTGGAGGCGTCACATTGACGCAATGCTGCTCCGGCCCTCCCTCATTAACTCACTCTTTGAACAATGGACTGATACAAAGCTAACTGCTCCTGTCAAATCACTACACTCAACACCATGCCCTTTTCTTTTTCTCTCAGTAAACCAAGAGAGCTGTTTCAAAAGTTCAACAACTGCCAAAACTTGCAGATTAGCATTTTCAGAGTAATACAAGATGTATGTGTTCATGTTGTGCTATGGAAATGTTGTTTATTCCCCCCTTTTTTCCTTGTTTGTTCCTCCCTTTTTTCCTAACTAACCAGACAAAATGTGGATGACACTTTACAATAAGGTTCAATTCATTGATATTAGTGCATTAGGAATCATGAACTAGTAGTGATAAACAACTTTTTTTTTTACAGCATTTAATAATTTAATGTTAATTTATAAATATACTTCACTATTGCTAGTTGTTAATTCGTTTTCACTGATACTATATGAACTAATGTTAATTACTTGAAATATAGAAGTATACACTACAGTTCGAAGGGTCAGTAAGATTAAAAAAAATTCTATTTCTAATAAACTTTCTATTCATAAAAAGTCCTGAAAAATGGTTTCCACTGTGATAATAAGAAATCTTACTTAAAGGGTTAGTTCACCCAAAAATGAAAATTCTGTCATTAATTACTCACCCTCATGTCGTTTCACACCCATAAGAACTTCGTTCATCTTCGAAACACAAATTAAGATATTTTTCATAAAATCCGATGGCTCAGTGAGGCCTGCATTGCCAGCCAGACAATTAAAACTTTCAGATGCCCAGAAAGCTATAAGATGTATTTAAAACAGTTCATGTGACTACAGTGGTTCAGCCTTAATGTTATGAAGTGACGAGAATACATTTTGTGCAGCAAAAAAAACAAAACGACTTTAACAATATCTAGTGATGGGCGATTTCAAAACACTGCTTTGAAGCTTTAAGGATCTTTTTTTTTTTTTTTTGGCACACAAAAAGTATTCTCGTCGCTTCATAACATTAAGTTTGAACCAGAACCACTGTAGTCACATGAACTGTTTAAATATGTCTTTAGTAGCTTTCTGGGCATCTGAAAGTGTTAATTATCTTGCTGGAAATAGAGGTCTCACTGAGCCATCAGATTTATTATTTTATATCTTAATTTGTGTTCCGAAGATGAACGAAGGTGAGTAATTAGAACGACATGAGGGTGAGTAGTTAATGGCAGAATTTAAATTTTTTGGTGAACTAACCCTAAGCACCAAATTAGAACTGATTTTTGAAATAACAACTGCTATATATATATATATATATATATATATATGGGTCAAAGATGAAAAAAGGGATCAGGAAATTAATATCATTGTTAGTTCTTGATATTCGCATTAACTAATGTTAACACAACCTTATTGTAAAGTGTTACCAAAATATAATGCATTAACTAATGTTAACACATTGAGCCTTATTGTAAAGAGTACACCCATTTCACAGAGCCTCCATTCTTTAAATGCCTACTTTCAGTAAATGGGATCAGATTTTACATTAAAAAAAACCCTCTGAATTTGCATTAGATACACTGAATTGTGTTATTGCCCAGTGTATGATAGATACAATACTTTATTGCAGATCATGGTACATAATATATTGTAACCCTTTAATGATTATTTAAAAGATGCCTTAATGTACGCATTTCTTCTGATTGTTTTGTTATCATTGTCTCTTTTTTATAACAAACTTTTAATGTCATTGTGCCATCTCATTCTGGGATCTAACCAGCAATAGAAACTCACGAAGGGTCACATATGATTTTTCTGTAGCTACACACTGAGCACATAATGATTTCTCTGATTGTAGTGATTTTTGTGACTGTTATAATCATGCATTTTGACGTCATTCCATGTTTACAACTCCTGTACTTTGTGTGTGTGTGTGTGTGTGTGTGTGTAATACTCTTGTGAATTGCCATGCATTTAACGAAAGTGAGTGTGGAATGCCTTTATGACACAGCTGGCAGAAAACAACTTCACCAGACCAGCTTGAACCAGCCTTAATGAAGTATTCCTGACACGTCCACTGCCACGCTTCTGTCTCGAGACGTCAGCCAGAGTTAAACTACTGTGAACTAGTGGTGCTGCTGTCCCACAGACATCTGATCCTCGCCTGTGCATCAATAATGATTTCTCATGCAACTGAACTTGCAACTGTGCTATACCACAATCTTATCTGAACAACAGTATGCTCTGAATGGCAGTTTCAGCCATGCTTTCTTGTTGAGTGATGCTTTTAAAGTGACATTTTTGTAATGTTTCCTAAAAGTAGTATTGAGTTGTCACAGTGGCCTGTTGTTATTTAGACAAATGTGTTTTTCTTGATGCAGTGGTCATTTCTGAAGGTGCTTTTGTACTGTAAATATGACATGCACAAGCTCTTCGGTCTGCCTTATCTCTTTTTGCCTTTAATTTTTTTTTTTTTAATTATTATTATGAAGTGCATTCAGTGTCACCATATTTGAGTGAATTTGCCATCTTGCTTTCCTTGTGCAGAAGAGCTGGGTCCCAATATATTGGGTTGTAGATGTTGTCTTTTTCCAACAAAATATAGTTTTATTCTCAGTCTTGTTGTCTTGTTTATGTATGTTTAAGTCCAAGTTTATTTGTATAGCACTTTTCACAATACATATTGTTTCAAAACAGCTGCACATAAAATGTTTCAATGTTACAATCATATTTAGCATATGCTAATACAAACAAAAGCAATTATAAGTCTGGGGTCAATAAGATACTTTTACTAACTAATACTATTATAACCGATACTTTTTATCTGGCAAGTATATATACATATTACATATTACACATTTACATATTTTTACATACATATTACACATTTACAAGTACATATTTATCTGGCAAGTATATATATATATATATATATATATATATATATATATATATATATAAATATATATACAGTGCCCTCCACAAATATTGGCACCCTTAGTAAATATGAGCAAAGGTGGCTGTGAGAATAAATCTGCATTGTTTATCCTTTTGATCTTTCATTCAAAAAATTCACAAAATTCTAACCTTTCATTAAAGTAAACCAATTGAAAATGGGGGAAAAGCTCATTATGAAATAAATGTTTTTCTCTAGTTCACATTGGCCACAATTATTGCCTCCCAATTATTGCAACATCCTTTTCCCAAGATAACAGCTCTGAGTCTTCAACTATAATGCCTGATGAGTTTGGAGAACACCTGAGAAAAGATCAGAAACCATTCCTCCAGCAGAATCTCTCCAGATCCTTCAGATTCCCAGATTGGTGCTTCTTCTCTTCAGTTCACTCCACTCATTTTCTTCAGGGTTCAGGTCAGGGGACTTTGATGGTCATGGCAGAAGCTTCATTTTGTGCTCAGTGACACATTTTTGTGCTGGTTTTGATGTTTGTTTTGGATCATTGTCCTGATGGAAGATCCAACCACGGCCCATTATTGGATTTCTAGCAGAAGCGGTCAGGTTTTGATTTTTTATCTGTTGGTATTTGATAGAATCCATGATGCCATGTATCTGAACTAGATGTCCAGGACCTCCAGCAGAAAAATAGGCCCACAACATTAAAGATCCAGCAGTATATTTAACCGTGGACATGGGGTACTTTTTATCCATGTGTGCACCAAACCCATCTGGTGGGTTTGCTGCCAAAAAGCTCCTTTTTTAGTTTCATTTTAGTTTTGACCAAAGAAGCCGGTCCCGTTTGAAGTTCCAGTCGTGTCTGACAACTGAATATGCTGGAGTTTGTTTTTGGATGAGAGCAGAGGATTTTTCTTGAAACCCTCCGAAATAACTTTTGGTGATGTAGGTGCTGATTGATAAATTTTTTTAGGCTTTCTGAGACTCAAGACTCAACTAATCTCTGCAATTCTGCAGCTGTGATCCATGGAGAGTCTTTGTCCACTCAAACTCTCCTCCTCACTGCGCATTAGGACGATTTAGACACACGTCCTCTTCCAGGCAGATTTGTAACATCTTTAGTTGTTTGGATCTTCTTAATTATTGCCCTGATGGTGGAAATGGGGATTTTCAATGCTTTAGCTATTTTCTTACAGCCACTTTCTATTTTGTGAAGCTCAACAATCTTTTGCTGCACATCAGAACTATATTCTTTGGTTTTATTCATTATGATGAATGATTACTGGAATTTAGCCTTTGTGTTTCCTCATGTTACTCCTGTAGAACAGGAAGTCATGGCTGGACCATTTCATGTTCATGATCACCCTGGTGTGCTAACAAATGTAAATATGAATGGGAATATACTTGAGAGATATTTTACTCATAAAGATTTCTAGGGGTGCCAATAATTGTGGCCAACGTGTTTTGGAGAAAAACATTTATTTCATAATGTGAGTTTCTCCCCACTTTCAATTCTTTTACTTCAATGAAAGGTTAGATTTTTGTGAATATTTTGAATGGAAGATCAAAAGGATAAACAATGCAGATTTATTTTCACAGCCGCCTTTGCTCATATTTACCAAAGGTGCCGATATTAGTGGAGGGCACTGTATATATAAATAAATATATATATATATATATATATATATATATATATATATTACAGTTTTACAGTAAAAGTCACACTCAAAAAATATTTGTAAGTTGTTTTGCCATATTATCAGGGTTTTTTTTTTTTTTTTTTGTCACTATCAGGAGTGTGTATGTTCTATCATATAATGTGTATGTTATAACTGCCTTATGCTTTATAACATAGCCAGGTGTTCACGGTCTCACTTTTCCCACTTACTCTAATTTCTCTGATATTGTTTTATTTGGGGCTCCAGGTCAAAGCCTTGTTGTTATGCAATGATCTCAGTAGATCTCCCCTCGCTACACTCAGAAACAGGTCAGGCTGTATTTACTGCCCTATATTGATGTAATCAGTGGAGCTTCTTGCGGTTGATTGATGAACTACTTTGTGCTCGTGTCAGTTTTAGTGATAGAGTTACATGTCATCTCGGTGGAAAAGCTTCAGGATAAACCCTGTAATCCTGTATAAGGAAAACAAGGAGCCATTTATTTGTTATTATTCAGCTATACCAGAGCTTTTCAAGACCACAGGTGTCCATTAAATGAGTAGGATGTTAATACTTGGATTGGTATTTCAGGATTTATGCCTGTGTAGTACTGTAGTATTGCTCTCCTGAGGTTAAAAGAATCAATCTCACCACTGCAGAACCTAGTATTTTTAATATTTGGCACTATGAGGCAATAGATGATCTGTTAGCTGCAGTCTTTCTTTATTAAACTAAATAAAACAAAACACTAGCACAGGAGGGCACTGGAGAACTACACAAGAGAAACAAAAAACAACCTTCAACATAGAGTACTATAGGAGGAAGAACTGAACAAACCAAGGGCACTAAATAACGAGGAACTCAACAAGAAACAGGTGAACAACATAATCAGCGACTATGGAAACAAACTAGAACAAAAGGAAACAGGAATGTAACACTACTGTTCAAAAGTTTAGGGTCAGTAAGATTTTTTAAGTCTCTTATGCTCCCCAAAGCCACTTTTCCACCGAATTTACCCAAAACAATTTGTCCCAGGAACCTTTTCCCCCCCAGACTTGCTGCTGTCTCCATTTCTATCGCGGTCTAAAGTACCGTGAAGAAGAGTCCAGTGATGTAGTACTGCGCGTGACTTTGCAGTTCCAGCTGGATTTCGTCCTCCGCATATAAGCTTAATAAAGCCTGAACCTCGTCTGCGGTCCATTGGCCGTATTTTTTAAACTCCGCTGTTGTTTCGAATAGCAAACAATTCTTACTGCATGCACCGAAACAGACTTTTAAAAATGGTGGTTAAAATAAAATGCTGCATGAAGTCAACCAATCAGCATGTTCAGCGCCCAAGTCTCACCCCCCAAACTTCCTGAAGTTTGAAAAAAGCATTACCTCGTGCGCAGCGACGTTTTGAGGGGAGAATTTTTACCCTGGTTTCTGTGGTGGAAACACACCGAGTACCAACACAAAGTCCCTAGTTCCTGGGGAAAGTTCCTGCGGTGGAAATGTGGCTCAAGCCTGCATTTATTTGATAAAAAATACAGAAAAACAGAGTAAAAGTATAAAATATTGCTACATTTTAATATAACTTTTCTATTTTAATATATTTAAAAATGTAATTTATTCCTGTGATGGAAAAGATTACATTTTTTTCTTCTTCAGTATCACATGGTTCTTGGAAACATTTCTTATTATTGTCAATGTTGAAAACACAATTTTTTTTTCAAGATGCTTAATAGAAAGATTGATTTATTTGAAAAAGATTGTTTTTAATAACAATGTAAAAGTATTTACTGTCACTTTTGATCCGTTTAATGCATCCTTATTGAGTAAAATAATTTCTTTAAAAAAAAAAAAAAAGCGAATTTGCAAGTAAAGAATTAATTACAATAGCTTTTTACTCCTCTGAGAAGATGAAAATTAAATTGTTTGATCTGTGGCACTGCAGTCAGTCCCTTCAGAAACATCTGTATTCCTCATGCGTGGGAACAGCCGACATCTCACCTCCACCTATAAAATCATGGCCCCAAACGCATAAAGCTGGAGTTTCCCAGCTCTAGGCACTTTTAGAGAGAAAGTACCACTGTGTCACTCCATTTACCTGCATACCTGTATTTAGCAGGATGAGGTTAATGGCAGGCCGGGTGGTAGAAACTCCAAAGGTCACTGCAGCAGGGGCATAATGTCGGCCCTATTTACTTCAGTCTAGTACAGTCTAGAAATATCCCTCCTTAAATGGCCACGCCTGGCTCTCAGATAGGGCTTTTGCACCACAGTTGTGTGTGTAGTCAAGTATAGTAAAGATCCAAGTGTAAATTTATTTCTTAACTAAAACACTTAATTGCATCCCATCCTTCTTTTTTAATGCCAAAGACTCTCCTTGCCAGGAACCCTAAGGTATAAAGACTAAGGTATAATGGGGAAATGAACACGCACAATTAAATATCCAGTAAATTAAAACATTTTTTTAATATCAATGGATGACCAATATGAACATGTCATGTCATGCCATGTCATGCATGGACACATATTGAACACTGAGGATCCGTTTCCCTTTTAAAAATATGGCCTAATAAACCAGTTCCTTTATATAAAAAAAATAATAATAAAAAAAAATAAAAAGTCTGAATTCTGCTTCCCATCATCAGCTGCTTGAGCAATGCAGCAAAGCTTTAGCTGGAAATGAAACAACAGTTTACAGTGGTATTCAGTGTATACTTAGGGTCTTTCCAGTCTTCTCTCTCTTTTTCCTGTCTCACTCTTGCAGTGAACTCAGCAAAGGGAACAGAGGGCTATTTTTAGTTGCTGCAGCCTTGAATAGCCTTGCCTATTTTTTAGCCTTTTTTTGTTTTCTTTGTGCACATTTTGAACTCAGCCATCATTTTGCATGTCCCCCACCCCGCCTGTATGCTGATGCTTTCAGGTATGATTCACTCTCACAGCGCTGTTTCTATTTCTGGCTTGGTCAGGGCCCAGATTATCTTCTGTTTTGTGTAAGGACACAAGGCCGCGATGACCCGGTGTCTCCCAGCTGCCATAGTGAACGTAATGGAATTCTCTGTCCCGTCTACTTGTGGAAATAGCTTTTTTTAGGAATACAAGAGAGGAAAGCTGTTGGGCGGTTTTAAAAATGCTGTTGACAAAACAAAGCCCAATGACACTTCAAAACTTCCCTCTACAACATCAAAATGTACCTGCCTTGTTAAACATTTACCACATGGTGCATTTATATTATCAGATTATATAAAGTTTAGTGCACATAAATTTCCTTTTTTTACATGTTCATTGACCATGTTTAAAGTACTGTAGAAATGCATTTATATTAAAATAATATTCCAATGCCAAATTTTATTTCTATGACCGATGATGATTAAACAAATGGCCTTAAATATATTCAAATTCTACAGTTTCTTATTTTTAAACTTCAATAAAGACAGTTTTATATTCTATATTAAATGTTTATGTATTTTTTATTAAAAAATCCAAAACCACTATTTCGTGCACTCCTAGTTTATGGAAACAACTTGTGACCCATTTGTACTGATTAAAATTCTGACTGAAGTCAATAATATTATTTTAATTTTATGGCCAATAATATATATATAAATCCAAATTCTACCTTTTTTTCCTGAAAGAAATAAAACATTAACAACTAAAACCAGTCCTTTCAAATGCTACAAAAGGGGTTTATGCATCTGAACATTTTCATGTACAGTATGGAAAAGGAATTTTCATTTTAAGATTTGCTAAAGATTACTTTACAGTTTTGTTAAATGATTAAAAAATTGGTGTCGAGTGCGTGTTATGTGATCTCAAAGCTAATCTAACTGTAAAATAGTGGAACTGAGCATGCACAATTAAATATCCAAAATAATTTGATGCAGATAAATATCCAATATCGGCCGATAACTGATATGGTACTAATATATTGTGCATAACTACAATAGTCAACATTTGAAGTGGATCAAAAAAAGTTCAATGGACAACTTTGATGAAAGGTTTTGATCCACTTTAAATGTTGACTACTGCTGTGTTTTCAGACACTAAAACATATGCATGAACTCGCAGACAATAGAAACACTGCCAAATACATATAGATGGGTCAGAAATTTTATTTTTAACAATTTCTGAGGATGAAAGCAACAATATAAATACAATGAATAAATTAACAGTTTAAAATACAGAACATATTCCAGAATAGTTAAAATTAAAACAAGTAACTCATTTCTATCTAAAAATCAATAAAGACTGTTGTATATTCCCTTTTAAATAATTATAATACAGAACAGCATTAATATCATAAATTATGTCTTTAAATTGCAGTGTGTCTGCAAAAGGGTCATGCCCAACATTTAACAGTCTATCAGATCACATTTCATTGAGGAGATTCCAATTGGACTCACTCCAGTCTCTGAGCCCATTCTTAGTACTCTAATCCAGCATGTGTGATTCAGTTTCCTGTACAGTCTTGTTTCCCGGCAAACTGCGGGACTTGTCGTTCCTTGGCAGCACTGCGAACATAGTGCTGAGTCATTCTTCCTGCTCTGGGGTGAAACCACGAATCGACTGTCCAGCAGGACACATAAAATCCACACTTCTGATCACTGGGTTTGCTGGAATACATTTAATCCATTGCATTTCGTTAATCCCCCTCATGTCTGCTTCTCACTGGCATTAAGCTTCATCCAGAGTAGAACACAAATCTAGTGCAGTAGCCCGTGAAAGCCGTTACATAGTTTGTCCACTTCTGTTCATCGTTCGGGCAGATTGATCACCGGCACCCACTGGTCTAAACCCCGGCTGTCTCTGCAGAATCGATTTAGTTTGCTGAGGGCTGGATCCTTCCACGTGGATGACTCTGGATTCTGTGAGAGAAAAGAGTAATGTTGTAAATGTGAAGTGCACTTGTATATTGCATGTATTCTAGATCAATTCAGAAGGTCCACAGCAAGAGTCTGGCAGTAAGTGGTTTTAACAGCTGCTGTTAACGGACAAGCACTTGTTTTCAAAGGGCCTCTCTCTAATTTGTTAAAGATGGTCACTTCACAGAGCTTTTCTTCCAGGAAACAGTGTTTGCAGAAATGCACCACTGTTGCACAGGAAGTTCTGTGAATACTAAAGGCAGCCACAGAAGTTCAGCACTGCTATTAGATCGCTCTGAAGAGCTGCCAGTTTACTGCAGCTCCAGACTGGCTGGAATTCCACATCACAGACACTCTGATGGATCACTGAACTTTAAACTACTTCAGGCGTGCCACCCTCAAAGAGTTTAACTAAACCTTCCTGGCAGTAATATGAATATGAATGAACAATTCTGCAGCTGTGATCGAATTGTGCGTTAAAGCTCAAGGCTACCTCGTGTGTGAGCAATAAACTGATACAAGGAGAATGAAATGACACTTACGGTGACTAATACACAGTGTAGGTCCATGGACTCTCCTCCCGGTTTCACGCCCTCCAGGATCTCTGCCAGACGTCTCATGTTGTTCACTCGCAAGATATTGATGTCATTCTCACAACAGAATGCTTGAATCAAGGTGAAATGAATCTGGAGCGCGACATCTTTCACATCCTCCTCATCTGTGGCCAGCAGACATAAGACCACGTTGTCTGGGTCCCTGCGAAAATGTCAATAAAAGTACATTTAAAAATGTGCAAAAGTAGAAAAGTATCCAATGAAACTATAGGGTGCCATCACATTAGCAAAATTTCGTGGGCAAAAAAGGGCCATTGTCTATTTACAGATTTTTAAAAAGTGAAATGACCTAGGTATGGTTTGTCTTCCAATCTTCCAATGACCACTTACACATTAAGTGACTTGGCTGCCTCATAAACTCCCACAGTGATGCATCCCTGAGGTAATGCAGCAGTCAGAACCTCTTCCAGTGCCTTTTCAACCGTGTCCATTCTAAGAGACGATTAAAAAACACATTGGCTTTAACTTAAAGGCAATCCCTCATACAAAACGAACAATACAAATTACATAAATGGCTAAATGTAGGGAAAAGGAAATCTGATCATGTCACAATTATTGTTGTTTGATCAAACTTCTGCAGGAGTTGCAGCAAAGAAAGTAACAAGAGACAAATGTGCAATGAAAGACACGTTCGTTAAAAAACGAGCACAAGCGGATCACCAAGAGGAAAACTGCAATAAACATTTCGGGAAATTATTTGTGACCCTCGTGATTTTTCAACGGCACAAACGGACAACATGCGTGTGATGTTCGGAAAAATATGCAACAAGTTTTATATGAAAACATACCTTTCCGTTGCGTTGTCTCCACACGATTCTTCAAAAGTCATATTGCACATTAGAACCGGGTATCTTTAAAGTATGTGCTCTCTTTTAGCATGTAATCCCGTGCGATCCAAACAGTAATGTGCAGCTCGTGCAGAGTGGAGTGATAAAATGACGCTCCTATCATGAGACAGTAGAGTACTCGCTCCGGTCTCATTTACATATCGTCCCTGATTGGTCAGCTCACATGGACGCGCACGTATGAACGGAGAGCGACAACTCATTTTACAAATAGTCAAATTAAGTAGTAAAATACAGTTACATTTAAAGTAGATTAATATATTTTCTAATTATTTTATATGCATGCACCATAATTTGTAGTCAACCACTCAAGAATATACTAACAAAACAAAATATAAATAAAGTTGCTTTAGGCCAGCATAATGTTTCAAAAACGACGAAATTTGAGGGATCAACGTGATTAAAGTGACATCTGGTGGTAAAGTAGTGAAGTCTTCGAATTTATTGTTTAACTTCAATTAGTGAAACGTTCTTGCTTATTGAAATCATATTATATAAATAAGACGAGTAAGGGTTAAAAATAATTTATTAATATTATTAAGATAATAATTTTGCTAGTTTAGCAGTCTGCATAAAACTTCCCTGCTAAGAAAGAAACAGGCTATGTAGCCATATCCATACATTTCTGGCTTTAATTAGTTAAGGCACTGTATTATTTTACTATTTAACACATATCTATTTTATTTTATTTTATTTATTTATTTTTTGCGGTGAAGATCTGATAAAATCTGTGGTAATTCACTTAGTACTTGAATCCTTAACGAGAACCATTACAAATGCAGTTAATTTTGTTAACTGATTAATGACCAAAGCTTGATCAATAGGCTACATTAGCCTGCTTAATTTCAGTACAAACCTAATTTATTTATCTAAATCAAGTTTCTAAAGAATCACTTGTGAGAACCGCTTGAAAAATTTCACAATCATTTTTCTTTATTAGTCTGAATGCATAACTGTTGTGAAATTTTGCGCAATTCCCTTCACAACATGGCCGTGATCTGCTCCCTTGAGTAATACTGTGTTTCTCCGAAGTGTGTCCGAGCAGCTCCAACATCTATGCGCGATGGTTCCGCACGACGTGGCAACTTCAAATATTCCAATTATGGGAGTGAGTACAGAAAGCTCAGGCGCCTGTCAAACATATGCAAACACACTGTAAGTCCAGCTTTGATTTATTTTTATTTTATCTGTATATATATATATATATATATATATATATATAAACCATGTTTTTGTTTAAGCGCATATTAGTGCTTTTTGCACAAATGTCTTAAGTGATGTATTTAGGGTAAAAATAATAAAAAGCCGATATCCAGCTGTTGGCTGACAACAGCTGTTTAGAATAGCCACAAAGAGATGCATCAGATATAAGGTGTATTTTGACTCCCTTTATTTCCCTTTTAGGGTTTGAAGGGCAGAGAAGAGATACTTTGAGATAAAGTAAGGCAGGTCCATGAGTCAGCTTTGTGTTATGCTTTGAAATGATGTGGCATGTGCACTTTGAAACCGTGACAGGACACAGTACACAGTGAACTGCGAATGTCTATTTGGAAACATCTCAGATAGAAACCTGTGAGTTATTTGACATTTGATTTTAAGAGAAATGCTTATGTAATACTATTGTGAATTATGTTACATTATTATATTAAAGATAAAACATAAACATTAAACGTACAGTACGTTCTTTTATATATGCATAACAATTAGTTTTTTGACGCACTTTATATTGTGTATTTAACTGCTATTTACTAACATTTAAATTAATAATTTGATACAATGCACTTGTTGCGCACATACATTTTTTTACATTGTACTTATATTTTCAAAAATACCTGCATGTAATTACACCCGTAATTCATTTCTGTACTTACATCTATAATTACACTGTTGTGTTGACCCTCCCCTTACACCAGGGGTGTCCAAACTACGGCCCGCGGGCCAAATGCGGCCCGGGGATGAATTTCAAACGGCCCGCAGCCTGTCTATTAAAATATATTATATGTGCATAATTTACAAATTGTGCAGTTTCACAATGTCAACACAAGGTGGCAGTACTATATTTTCGGGCAGGGAAACAACGCGAAACAGTGCTACTTTTTGCTCACTGCGCAGCGCGCGACATGTGTTATTCGTCTCGATCACACGACCACTAGTTCGGCGTAGAGGTCTCAGGTACAAGCTGGAAATCAGTCTGTGATTTGATTTGATTTAGTTTAAAGCCAGCTAAAACAGCGCTGACTTAATAACACTAACGTGCAAATCAGGAGAAACATTGAGCCGATCCGGTTAGAATACTGTTCAACCAACAATTCAGCAGCATTTATCATAGATTTACTGTGGTAACACTGACTGTAACCGTGGTATTTCGTCAGAAATGTAGTTTAATATCTCATTTTATTTATTAAATGGGTAATAGAGGCCAAATTACTTGCAGTTTTGTGCATTCGTATTTATATTAAATGTGTTTATAGACTAAATACCATAAAGCCATTCTAGATATAGAAATTAAAACATATTTTTACTTTTTACCATGTAGTGAGGTGCCATGTGTGGTTTTACCTGTGGTGATCTAATTAGAGTACTTTTTAATTTAAATAAGAATAGAGTTTTAATTCAGTAATAATATTTAAATTTCACCCTTTAAAAACAAGGTTGTTAAAAGTTTTACAGATATTGTTTGTGTATTAAAATTACATCTGTGTCCTATCTCAAGCTACTTTACTGTAATATAAATGTGTGTATGTATATATATATATATATATATATATATATATATATATATATATATATATATATATATATATAATTAAACTATAGTGAATAAACTATATTAATGAATGAAATGTTCAAGGTGTCTGAATACATTTTGGTTTGACTATAATAGAAAAGGAACTGGCCCCCCAGATGTGTCCACAACATTGAATCTGGCCCCCTTTTAAAAAAGTTTGGACACCCCTACCTGCAGTGTTTTGCAATACAACATGAACTCAATAAGTACGTTGTACCAAACAAACACATTTTTGCCAATGCATAGTAGTTAAAGACACCTTATAAAGTGGGACCAGTTTTTCATATTCCCTGGTAAAATACAAAATGTAATATACACTTTGTTCTGATCTCATACTGATGTCTGTAGGTATATCATAAGTTACCACTAAAACACTTACAGAACTAGAAAACAGTTTTTGATTTACTGCTCCCTTCCCGATAAACAGCCTCTGTGTCTATGCTCACTGATAGCATTTGACTTTGTGTCTATACAGCAAACAAAATCCTACTCTGTTCTCACTAATAACTGACTTTTGTCTTTGTACTTTGATTTTTGTCTTTCTTGTTTTTTAGATTTATCCTGCACTGTTTCGTGTGATGGAGCCCAGAGGGCAAGGCTGGCATATGCCAGGCCATCAGTACCAGTCTAGTGACAGAGACGACCAATACAGATCCTCCCACCAATCGCCGTATTACTACCCACATACAGACCCAAGAGGGAGAGAAAGACAGTGGCCCCATGTGGATCCACGGTATGGAAGCTACATGGCCAGTCCTCCTCCTAAACCAGAGTATACAGAGTATACTGGATATAGCAGCAGTTATGCATCAAACCAACCATTGCACTTCAGACCTCACTCCAGGTAATAGAAAAATGATCAATAATGCAATATTTTTCTTAATATATATATATATATATATATATATTTTTTTTTTTTTTTCTCCCAGTAAACATATCTGAATGAAGTAAACATACTTGAGAAGTAAGACTTGTTTTTAGAGAATATATCTGAATTAAGTTTTTTGAAGTTTTATGAAGTTGCACTTATTGATAATTTCCAGATAGAGTAAGAAAAATAAACACTAAATAATTAATATTAATTTATGTAATTTTGCTTCTCAGTTAAATTTCTTAAGTACATTTATCTTATTTTAAAAAAGTTAACTTAGAGATATTTTTACCTGAAATCAAGACAAAAATACTGAATAAGAGATCTTTTCAGTACCTCCTATTTCGAATATACATTACCATTCAAAGGTTTCTGGTCAATATGATTTTATAAGTTTATGAGCACTACAGTCTCATGATAAATGACACTCAGTTTAACAGAAAGAATAATAGCATAGTTACTTTTTCATTCGTTCTTCTTTGAATGACAACAATATTGTTTTAGGCAATGAGACAGAAGCAACAGAAGTGATATTTCCTCATACATAATACTACCACAATTATAATCTTATGCGTACTATGGTGCAGTGATTGGATTGAACGAGCTCTTTCTCATGAATAAATGCAGAGATGCGCTCAGAACCAGGTGACTTAGATTCGGGCCTCTCCCGCCCCTGCAGCCTATCTATCACACACTCCGAGACCCGAATCTACGTCAGATTCTGTGATGTAGCTTCACTTCATGAAATTGCTCTGAAAAATGCAAAAATGACCAATTTCCACTTAATGATCAACTTTATGAGTGCTATTAGTGTTTTCAGTGATATGCGACCTGTACATACAGTGGTGGTCAGAATTATTGGCACTCTTGGTAAATATAATCAAAGATGACTATAAAAATAAATTTGCATGGTTTAGCTTTTTGAATATAACCTTTCATTGGAGGAAAAGAATGGAAAGTGGGGGGAAAATCACATTATAAAATAAATGTTTTTCTCCAAAACACATTGGCCACAATTATTGGCACCTCTAGAATTTTTTATGAGTAAAATATCTCTGAAGTATATTCCCATTCATATTTACATTTTTTAGCACACCAGGGTGATCATGAACATGAAATGGTCCAGCCATGACTTCCTGTTCTACAGGAGTATAAACATGAGGAAACACAAAGGCCAAATTTCCTTAATCATTCATCATAATGAGAAAAACCAAAGAATATAGTTCTGATGTGCAGCAAAAGATTGTTGAGCTTCACAAAATAGAAAGTGGCTGTAAGAAAATAGCTAAAGCATTGAAAATCCCCATTTTCACCATCAGGGCAATAATTAAGAAGTTCCAAACAACTAAAGATGTTACAAATCTGCCTGGAAGAGGATGTGTGTCTAAATCGTCCTAATGCGCAGTGAGGAGGAGAGTTTGAGTGGACAAAGACTCTCCAAGGATCACAGCTGCAGAATTGCAGAGATTAGTTGAGTCTTGAGTCTCAGAAAGCCTAAAAAACATGATCAAACAGCACCTACATCCCCACAAGTTGTTCAGGAGGGCTTCAAGAAAAATCCTCCTCGCTCATCCAGAAACAAACTCCAGCATATTCAGTTGTCAGACAGGACTGGAGCTTCAAACAGGACCGGCTTCTATGGTCAGATGAAACTAAAAAAAATAGCTTTTTGGCAGCAAACCCACATGATGGGTTTGGTGCACACATGGATAAAAAGTACCCCATGCCCCCATGCCACGGTTAAATATAACATGTTGTGGGCCTATTTTTCTGCTGGAGGTCCTGGACATCTTGTTCAGATACATGGCATCATGGATTCTATCAAATACCAACAGATAAAAATCAAAACCTGACCGCTTCTGCTAGAAATCCTATAATGGGCCGTGGTTGGATCTTCCATCAGGACAATGATCCAAAACAAACATCAAAACCAACACCAAAATGTGTCACTGAGCACAAAATGAAGCTTCTGCCATGACCATCCCAGTCCCCCTGAACCCTGAAGAAAATGAGTGGAGTGAACTGAAGAGCAGAAGCACCAACATTATTTATATTTACCAAGGGTGCCAATAATTCTGACCACCACTGTATGTACTCAAAAAATGTGTTCTTAAATTTATTAAAAGTGACAGTAACATTTTTTATATTGTTATAAAATGATTTTAAACAAATCCTGTTCTTCTGAACTTTCTGTTCATCAAAGAATGAAATTAAGATTTTGGTGGAAAACATTACAGGATTAATGCTTCTAATGCAAGTGAATGGTGCCCAACGTAGGTATATACTTTTTAACTACAAAAGCTCGCCTTGGTTCAACTCTGTGAAGCACGTTCACAAGATGGTTGAGTTCACAACCTTTTGCATGATGCCCGCACGTTGGGAAGGTCACGCTTGACATAGGCGGTAAGAACCACCCTATTGTTTACAAGAGGAGTTTACATCTAAAATACACACACAAACAGACATTTTTTAACAATAAACTGAAACAAATACTAATATACAGCAATGACCAGTTGTGTTGGTCAGTGCTCCTTCTCCACACTTGTAAACAATTCTTGCCACCTACGTCATGCGTGACCTACCCAATGTGCATACATCATGTGAATATGTGTATAATTATAAGGATAAGTATACAATTTTCTGAAAATGATTGATTGTTTCGCTAGAGAAGACCCTTATTTGTTGGCTGGGGTTGTGTGTGGAGCCCTTTGAAGCTGCCTAAAAATGGATTTTAGACTGCCAAAAATGGTCTACGTTCAGCACTATTCACTTGCATTAGATGGAGAAAAATCCTGAAATGTTTTCCTCCAAAACCTTAATTTCTCTTTAGCTGAGGAAAGAAAGTCATATACTGTATATGGCCTTGTGGTGAGTAAATTTTGAGTGAACTATTCCTTTAAGCAGCAAAACTCTTTTCAACATGGATAATAATAAGAAATGGGAATTAGAATGGAATTAATACAGAAAACAGTTATTTTAAACTGTAATAATACGGAGTGTCTATTTACACTATAAGTGCAAATAGCGTCCCTTGTTGCAAAACACTATTTACACTTAGCTCCGTCCACCAATGTCTAGTTGGGCCACTCAAGTTTTAAAAATGATGCACAGAATTCAATGTCTTCACTGGTGCAGCAGTAGTGAGTAAGACTTTTGCCGAGTTCGCATTTATTTTCAATTTGAATGAAAATACTCTATTTACTCTTATTGCAAAAAAATTATATTTTTACATGGTATAAATAGAATCTATCGCTATTTTCACCTAGGGTAAATACCATATCACTAAGAAAATGCTGCTATTTGCACTTAGTGTGCAATTGTATTTGTATTTGTGAATGTTATAAAAAATATTACTGACTGACCGGAATCTTTTGAATGGTATTTAACAGTAATACAAACCCGATTCCAAAAAAAGTTGGGACACTTTTAATAAATACTTAAGAATAAATTGTGAATAAAAAAGGAATGCAATAATTTACAAATCTCATAAACTTGTTTTATTCACAATAGAATATAGATAACATATCTAATGTTGAAAGTGAGACATTTTGAAATGTCATGCCAAATATTGGCTCATTTTGGATTTTATGAGAGCTACACATTCCAAAAAAGTTGGGACAGGTAGCAATAAGAGGCCGGAAAAGTTAAATGTACATATAAGGAACAGCTAGAGGACCAATTTGCAACTTATTAGGTCAATTGGCAACATGATTGGGTATAAAAAGAGCCTCTCAGAGTGGCAGTGTCTCTCAGAAGTCAAGATGGGCAGAAGATCACCAATTCCCCCAATGCTGCGGCGAAAAATAGTGGAGCAATATCAGAAAGGAGTTTCTCAGAGAAAAATTGCAAAGAGTTTGAAGTTATCATCATCTACAGTGCATAATATCATCCAAAGATTCAGAGAATCTGGAACAATCTCTGTCTGTAAGGGTCAAGGCCGGAAAACCATACTGGATGCCCGTGATCTTCGGGCCCTTAGATGGCACTGCATCACATACAGGAATGCTACTGTAATGGAAATCACAACATGGGCTCAGGAATGCTTCCAGGAAACATTGTCGGTGAACACAATCCACTGTGCCATTCGCCGTTGCCGGCTAAAACTCTATAGGTAAAAAAAGAAAGCCATATCTAAACATGATCTAGAAGCGCAGGCATTTTCTCTGGGCCAAGGCTCATTTAAAATGGACTGTGGCAAAGTGGAAAACTGTTCTGTGGTCAGATGAATCAAAATTTGAAGTTCTTTTTGGAAAACTGGGACGCTATGTCATCCGGACTAAAGAGGACAAGGACAACCCAAGTTTTCAGCGCTCAGTTCAGAAGCCTGCATCTCTGATGGTATGGGGTTGCATGAGTGCGTGTGGCATGGGCAGCTTACACATCTGGAAAGGCACCATCAATGCTGAAAGGTATATCCAAGTTCTAGAACAACATATGCACCCATTCAGACGTCGTCTCTTTCAGGGAAGACCTTGCATTTTCCAACATGACAGTGCCAGACCACATACTGCATCAATTACAACATCATGGCTGCGTAGAAGAAGGATCCGGGTACTGAAATGGCCAGCCTGCAGTCCAGATCTTTCACCCATAGAAAACATTTGGCGCATCATAAAGAGGAAGATGCAACAAAGAAGACCAAAGACAGTTGAGCAACTGGAAGCCTGTATTAGACAAGAATGGGACAATATTCCTAGTCCTAAACTTGAGCAACTTGTCACCTCAGTCCCCAGACATTTGCAGACTGTTATAAAAAGAAGAGGGGATGCCACACAGTGGTAAACATTGCCTTGTCCCAACTTTTTTGAGATGTGTTGATGCCATGAAATTTCAAATCAACTTATTTTTCCCTTAAAATGATACATTTTCTCAGTTTAAACATTTAATATGTCATCTATGTTGTATTCTGAATAAAATATTGAAATTTGAAACTTCCACATCATTGCATTCCTTTTTTATTCACAATTTGTACAGTGTCAAAACCCAGCACCTTGTTATTACTTGTCCATGAATGAGCACAGTCTAAAATCCCAGGTGTAACTGCTAATATCTGTTCAGGCAGGAATATGACTACACCACTCCCAGCTACTGGCCCTACAGAGAAGACTACGGGTATTATGATTATCATGGTTATCACAGACCACAGTACAGCTCCCCAGGTACATACTATTTAATCAGAGGCCCTCAGTTTTTAATTCTCAGCAAAATTCAATCTCATGTTTACCACATTGCTGTTTTTTAGATGGTGGTGGCTGGAGCCAAACAGATGATTGGAGAACAGAGGGCAGAGGATTGCAGCAACAATCTGCAAGAGCTTCATACATAGATCAGCAGGGGTCTGTTGATGGCTTATAGTCATGTACTACTACTTTGTCATGCCTGAAACATGTTTTCAGAACAATCAAGTGATTTTGTACATTTTTCTTTAACAGCTATAGCCTTAGAACAGACACTCAATATGGTGTCTCAGAGAGACAGCACAGAGAAAGTATGGAAAATGGAGATGGAACTGGAGAGGTTTGTTTCCAGAAATTACTTTTCATAAGACTTTAGTATAAAGTCTTTATACACATAAGACAGCTTTAATATATACATTACCGTTCAAAAGTCTGGGGTCAGTACGATTTGTTTTAAAAGAAACAAATATTTTTATTCTGCAAGGACATAAAATTGATAAAAAAATATATATATATATATTTAAATGCTGTCCTTTTGAAATTTCTATTCATCAATAAATAAATAAAATCATGTTAAAATCATGAATGTATCATGGTTGTCACAAAAATATTAAGCAGAACAGCTGTTTTCAACACTGATAATAAATGTTTCCTAAGCACCAAATTATCCTATTAGAATGATTTCTGAAGGATCATGTGACACTGAAGTCCGCAGTAATGACTGCTGAAAATACAGCATTGAAAAAAAAAGAAAAAGATTTGAATATGTTTTTAAATAGTAACTGTATTTTGAATCATTTATATAATTGCATCATGAATCCATCTTCCAAACTGTGTTTTGTCTTATCCTGGAATCACTATGGTGATTGGGAATAATTGTTTATATTCAGACCAATTTAGACCTGTGGGATGACAGTTGCTGCGGAGTAGCCCAGTACCTGTGTGACTCGTCATACATAAATGGAGAGAAGTAGCTCCGGCTATGATGTTCTTCCACAAGATGCATGCAGTTTTGTTTATTAACCACTAGAGCGCCAGTTCTGTACTTTTAAAATACTTTTTTTTTTTTTTTTTAACCTTTTTAGGGGTACAACAGGTTGTCACTGGGGCAGTACCCTTAAAGAGACTACTTAAGCCTCATTCAGACTGTCAGTCCAAATCCTATCTTTGTGCATATCTGATTGAAATCTTATCAAATTTAGCAAGTGTGAACAGCACAAAATCACGATATGCGTTTTTTACCAGTCAGTTTCGAGCTACTTTCATATTGGGTTTGAAATCCTAATCAAATCGTATTTCTGAAACACTTTCAGTCTGACCACTGATCGAATTTCGCATGGTTTATGTAACTTTTTCACCCACGTAAAACGTAAACGTCAGGCATTGTTATTGGAAACATGCTGTAAATCACTGCAGAAACAAGGTTGTGTTATTGCAAAGTGCCAGACAAGCAGAAAATGACAATAAAACAGAGACATATTTTGAAACCAGCGGAGACGACAGCACGGAATAAAGCCATGCATACAGTCAGCCTCCTACGTTTCTGCGGCTGCCTCAAGATGCAGTAGTCCAGTGCGGCGGCTACACATTGTCATGTTGTAAATAAGACAACATTTAAGGTTACTGCCCCTTAAGCTTTTAAACGGTAGTGTATGATGGCTCTCAGGTTGTTTTGTTTTTTTCTTCTTTAGGTGTATGCTAGTGGAGCTCTTGCCAACTCTAAAGCATCAGGCCTGTCCTCAAGCAGCTATGAGCTCAGCCAGTACATTAATGGAGCTGAACAGAGTGAACCAGAGCTCATATCTCACACAGGTTTGTCAGAACCATAGTTTAGACACAAGATCTGTCCAGTCTTCCTTTAATGCTTTGTGTTGCACTGCAAATGTGTGGTTACGCTTCCTTTATACAGCAGTTAGTTTCTAATCCTTGAATCTGATTGCTCTCTGACTGGACTCAGAATGGCTGTAATTTATTTGGTCATTTGATTTAGATGCTGTACCCATAGAGGTAGTCCCACTAAAGTTCTGCATCCCTCATGTGGCAGTGAGTTTTGGCCCTGCAGGTCAGCTGGTAAGAGTCAGTCCAGTCCTTGCCTCTGAGGGTGAGCCTGCTCAAGTGGAACTCCACAGCTTGGAGGTTAGAAAGACACGTTAGAAACATCTTTTAAGTTATTATTTGAAATATTATGGTGGATTAAATATGTTCTTTAATGATTTCAGATCATTCTCTGTGACACACAAGAACAGCAGAATATGAGAGACTTTCCTGGACCATTGGCTAGGTAAATTTCTAAATAACCCTCTCACAGTAATACTGTGGTGAAAATCAAGTTTTTAATGTTCTTTATATATCTTTGTGGTGTTTTTAATATGCTTTAAGACAAACCATGTGCAAATTCACATGTCAGCACCATTGCTCAGTATTTTCTCCTTAAAACTGCAGTGAAAAAAGACTCAAAACCCATGGTTTGAAATCGCTGGTGTCTGTGACGTCACAAACTACCTTGTAACCAATCACGTGAACATGCTGGCGGGCTTTTGCATATCATTAACAGTGAACTAGCAGGGGAGTCTTTTTTTTCTGTTGATATAAAAAATCGGGTAGATGGCAGGTGTATGATGTATATTATGATGTTATGATGAATTATATGCCTTCAGGGCTCTACGCTAACATTTTTCTTTAGGAGCACTTGTGCTCTTTAGGAGCACAGTCAAAAATTTAGGAGCACTTTCTGATCAATAACAGACACTAACTTTCGTATTACAGGGCGATATTTGCCCCTTTAAATTAATTTCCACAGGCATTTTTACCATTATAAGAGCATTTTTTTCTAATCTTACTAAATGTATGCATCATATTTTGTCAATTTCTTAAATTAAAATAGAAAAATTGTTTTTAAATGTTAAACAATAAATTCAGTTAGAACAATAAGATCCAATCAGGCTGTTACCTATCAAAATAAATCATTCATTCACCGTTGCTTGGAGATGCGCAACAGTTCTGGTGTGGCTTTGATTGAAACTATTTTCATGAAATAGAGCAAAAACAGACATTATTGTGTCTAATGTTAAATCACTTAATATCAACTTGTTTATTGGCCTTCAATAAGATCAGTAAGTATTGCAATCATGTCAATATTCAGAGAAACAGGAGTATACTCGTGTGATATTACTTAACTTACACATATTAGGCTTGCTGAGATCGACTGTGTCACCGGTGTTAAGCCACAACACCGGTTATATCACCGCCCCCACTGTCGTTTTGATCCTTTATAGTAATAAAAATAATTTAATTTAGCTAGAGAACAGATCAAGTCTGCTCAATTCAATTTCGAAACACTTATGACGTAACGAAGCCTCGTTTAGTGAAATCATGTGACTTTCACGTTCCGAACCACTGATTTGAAACAAAAGATTCATAAAGCTTCGAAGCTTCATGAAGCAGTGTTTTGAAATCACCAACATCCTGAGTGTACATCCCAAATGAATATCTTACAAGGGTTAAACAGATTGCTGCTTTTCATCTTTTGTGAAGGGAGGATTTGCATAAGGTTGATGCCATTAACTTAGCTGCTTTTCTTCTTTTGTGAAGGGAGGATTTGCATAAGGTTGATGCCATTAACTTTGCCCTGCAAATGTCAAAAGAATGTCTGAAGGATGAGAAATTAGAAGATGCCACTTCTGCTGCCCTCTTGTGGTATCTCCTAATACTGCTGTGCAGACAGAATGGAGTAAGTCCCATTACTCATTACAGTATATTAATGTTACTAAGACACTAGAATAGTTCTGAAGCCCATTCTTTTCAGCTTTGTTTGTGAGGTCTGATTGCCCATTTTACACTGTTAATATGAGTATGTATTGGTGTTATGTAGAGAATTATGGGTTCAGATGTTGCAGAACTACTGATAAGGGACTCCCTGGGTACGTGTGGGGTCTCTGGTGAGCTTGGAGATGGAGAAAGCCTCATTGATCTTAATGACACACCCACATCAGGAAATGAGACCCTCAATATTGCTGACCTTCTGACTGGATACCCCCCAACTGACAAAGAGGCCACAGAGCAAAACCTTCAGAAATACACAAAACTATTGCTGTCTGGCAGGAAGAAGGTTAGTTTTATTGAACAATATTTATCTTATTATTCTATTTTTCTGTTAATGACCCTGTGAATGGTTTTTTGACCAATGCATTTTTTTTTCTTTGTTGACATTTTCTACTGAAATTGACATGAGGGTGGGACATAATGAATGATCTGTTCATATTTTTTTGAAAGCCAATATCCACATTATAAATTTTATTGGACAAAATATCTCCATGCCACTGCGAAGATAAATAATCACTATATATTGTAATCCATTTTCCTATAAGAAAATGTCTGTACATTGTAAATGTATACACAACCTTTCAAAAGTTTTGCGGTCAGTAAGATTTTTTTTGAAGATGTTTTTGAAAGAATTCTCTTATGCTAACCAAGGCTGCATTTATTTGATTTTTCAGCAGATGCTGCTCCAGCACTCTAAAAAACAGATGTAAAAAAAATTAAACAACTTTACACAGTAAAATACTGTTTTCCATTGAAACAGTAATATACCATAAAACACTGCATTCTGGGTCATATTTGTCATTTTCAAGAGAGTAGCCTATAGGTTACTTTGTCAAACAACAAATACAATTACCCAGAATGCATTATTTTTTTTTACAGTATATTACTGTATCTGTAATACTGTAAAAACAGTATTTTACTGTGTAAAATTTTGCTTTTTTACAGTGAGTCCTCAGTGTCACATCATCCTTCAGAAATCATTCTAATATACTGATTTGGTATTCAAGAAACATCTTTATTTATTTATTATTATTATTATTTGGTTGAAAACAGTTGTTATGCATACTATTTTTGTGGGAACCATGATGCATTTTTTTCAGGATTCATTGTTAATAAAAAGTTAAAAAGTACAGCATTAATTTTAAATAGAAATGTTTTGTAACATTATACGTGTCTTTATTGTGACTGTGTTATTGTGATTGTCTGATCAATTTAATACATCCTTGATAAATAAAAGTATTAATTTCTTTCAGAAAAAAAAAAAAAAAATCTTACTGACCCTAAACTCCTTTGTGTGTGTGCCTTGACATTTGTAAATATGTTTTCAGATCTCAAATATCTGATCTTTTCTCCCCAATGTTCCCCTCACTGCAGGAGGCACTGGAGTCAGCCATGCAAAGTGGACTTTGGGGTCATGCCTTTTTTCTGGCCAGCAAAATGGACAGTAGATCCTACAACACGGTGCTGAGCAGGTTTGTAAAAGATGACCGACACATCTACCCTTGCATTTTAGCAGCAACCACTACCCATAAATAACTGGCACGGACAGTTTTCAAATAGAATGAATTCCATAAAAATCATCATCCCTTAATCATAGTGGAATGTCTCTATAAAATTCAGTTTAATTGTAATTATACATTTTACAGTCTATAAACATCCTGGTATGAGGTCTGATCAAATACACAGCAAGTGAAGACAGTTGCAGAGCTGAGCCACAGAAAGGTCAAGTTTTTATTTATACAACCTGGGGGTTGCCAGTTCTGAGAAGTCTGATATCTCTTTCATTTATTAGCAGTGGTTTGTCTTGATATAAGCCTCATGAAGAAGACGCTTTAATATGAACTGATAGCAATCCCAGTGTAGTGAAATATGCAAAATACGATTTACAGGTACTCAACCTGCACCATCTGAGAGACAGGGACATTGCTATTCCCTCTTTCTCTCTCAAGACACCTTCCTCCATCTTGGCTGAGTTTAGAGCTTCTCTGGGTAATCAAATTGTCACCCCCTCTTCCTCGATGTTTCTTCAATTTAAGCCCCTGAGGGGGGTGTTCGATGATTGAACCAGCGTCCAAGTTCCACCTCCTCTCTCCACCTTCAAACTCAAAATGTTCTTAGCCCTTCACCATGTTAGGTCTGCCACTGCTTGTTCCATTTTATCCATATCCACTGGGGTGCCAACTCTGTCTGTTTGGTGATGTTTGCTACCAGCTGCTTCCTAGCCTGGCCTTTCATCCTAAGCAGGTCCTCTAAGGTCCCACAGTAAGGTCCTCTAAAGTGACTGCCCTGCGAAACCCATGCAGCCAACCCCTCCCTCCATCCTTTCCGTAGGCACTCAAGACTCAAAGCCTGTTTACACTTATGTGCCTCTTCCATCCTCTCTTCCCTGGGTACTGTTAGCTTAATAAGTACTGTACCACCTGCTCTATACCCTTCAACCAGAGCACAATGTCAGGTCTGAGACTAGTATGGATTATGTCAGAGCTGGGACTTGAAATAGGGTCTCTGGTGTGAGAGTCAGACTCTCAATCCTTGAGCGACTGGAGGATGGTAAACCATTTTTTAAGATGTAATTTAAGTCTCAGGTGTCCCCAATTTGTGTCTGTGAAGTTTCAGCTTAAAATAACTCACAGATCACTTATAAATCCATGTTGTAAATACCCATTTCTGACTACAGTCAAGAACAGGCTGTTTTCATGCATGTGCCTTTAAATGCAAATGAGCTGTTGTGCCCCGCCCCCTCTCTACAATCACAGTTCCTGCCTTAATCAGATTCTCTGCCAAATATTAACAAGACATCTGCTTGGATTATCATCTATATCGCGAACACTCTCACGGATAGCATAGTTCTCCTTTCATCATTAAAGTTTATTATTTCCACACGTTTTAAAGCTATATCAGTTTAAACATCTAATGGATAGTTTTCTGAGCGCACTTATCTGTAGCACACACACACAGACAGCTGGCTGTCAAACGTCAAGTCTTGTGAGTGACTTCCCTTTCACATTTTTGTTATGTTGAAACTGTCAAATACACACAAGTTTCTGTCAAAAACACACACAGTTCACATAAACAGTCAGTTATGTCTGTGAAAGTAAATAGCATTCAGCGTTACAGAAATCGTATGTGTATATTAGATATGTGGCACATTCCCTTAAAAAATAAAACTAATCCACTGCGTTCAGCGGCTCAGATGTCAGTAAATGAAGACTGTTATGTTCACTCTTACATCCAACAACAAAACATCTCAATTACTTACCAGACATTGTTGTCGCTACAGCTGCTCGACCGCAGAGAAAATGGCGGACAGCATACCACTCGCTGAGGGTGGAAACCATGGTAATACAGGACTGTCAATCAGCGGCCGTGGGCGGGGCATAAATAGTGTGACGTCACACTACTCGGAGAATCAAAATGGCTTGTCTAATGAGACTGCTTTGGTTTAATGGGGATGTAAAAAAAAAAGGAGTAGGTGGATTTTTATCATTGTGGGGTGGTTGTGTTCACACACTGCTAACATATATTTATATCCAAACACCTTGTAAAAGTGGATTTAGCATAATAGGTGACCTTTAAAGCAAAAACCTCCAGAGGAGAAAGTCCACAAAAAATAAAACAGAGAAAGGTATAATCCAAAGGCAAGAGAAATTAAAACTGGCTTCAGAACAACTAAACACCAAGCAAAGAAACTACCACTGAAATTTCACATCCACCAAACTTGACCTGCATGAGGAGAGGACGAGCTCAGGATTTGCTGGCCTTTCGCAGAGCGTGCAGCTGTGACTCTATGATAAACCCCATGTATGGAGGTTTGATGGAGTAGGTAGGACACTGAATATGGAAAACAACAGAAACTTAATCTTATGCTCTTCCATGTTCCAGATGTCCTGCCAGGTCAGAAACCTCTCCCACACACTCTCCCACCTCATCCAGCTGCCCTGCTTATTCGTGTCGACCTAACATGCAGACATAAAATGTCGACTTTCCTCTTCTGCCTTGCAGACCTCCCTCTGCACCATGCCACGCCGGTCCCTCAGATTCCCCCACTTTCAGCTTGCCCTGGTCCAGCAACCTAGCCCTTGCCTTCCCTGGGCCGCTGTCCCGACTATGTCAGCATGATGCAGGCACTCCTCCGCCTCCCACCTCCTGGCCAGCTAACTACTTGCGACCTGTTCTTAGACCGTTGGAATGGTGTCCTCTTTGATCTCAAAGTGAAACTTCCTGGACGGCACCCTCCTCAACACCAAACTTCTGGACTCCTCCAAATGTCCATCTCCCTTTGGGTACTGATCTTACCGTAATGGTCAAGTCATCTATGAAAACCTGTTGGGTGCCATCTGCTAGTACTGCACCCCGATGTAACTTCTTGTCTGCCTTGACATGGAGGTGTCAAGGCAGACAAATTGCTGCTGAGAACAAAAAGACAGAGATTGTAACCCGGTGACAGTGCTCACCTCTACCCTCTGCCAGTCAGTGGTAAATTTCCCACAGGTGAAACACATGTTAACCATACTTATTTGGCACCGCAGGAGCTTCTTGAAGTGCTCTGGGACTTAAGTGTTAGTTCCACTAACTAACAAATCAAGCCACAGAACTATTGGGTTGCAATGGTTTCTTATGACTTATGATAGCAACCTGAGTCGTAACAAAGCACTGTTTGCCAGAGGAGAACTGGCCCCCCGACTAAGCCTGGTTTCTCCCAAGGTTTTTTTTTTCTCCATTTTAACACCTGTTTGCCACCTGATGTCACCTGTTGGAGTTTGGGTTCCTTGCCGCTGTCGCCTTTGGCTTGCTTAGTTGGGGACACTTGACAATTGACATTTGATATTCAACAGTGCTTTGATCTGCCTGCATTGACACTATTCTTTAAGAGCTGCTGTGCAGCCAAAATAATGTACCAGTTATCAATGTAAAGCTGCTTTGACACAATCTACATTGTAAAAAGCACTATATAAATAAAGGTGACTTGACTTGACTTGCATCTTTAATGATTTTTATGCTCTATGCTCAAGACAAACAGGAACCCTAGGGAACCCCCTTTTTGAAAGGATGTGTTCAAATACTAATTGTCCAACATGAAAGCCCTCCACATTGAGGAGTAATATAGTAGGAAATTGATGGATATCTGTGGAATTCTCCTCCTTAGGGATTAAACACCCCTTAGCAACCAATCGTCAGCTAGGAACTTTTTCTTCCATGCCCCATTCAGTAACCTCCAGAGTCATCTCCTCAGCCTCTATTTTCCAGATGATTGATGTCACGGCACTAAGCTTCTTTCCCACATCTCCTGCAGTCACTGCTTCCAGCACCTGGTCCACATTGTAATCAGACATCTCACACTCCTTCTTTTCTGCTGCAGTGGTCCAGTTCACTGGCTTTTTCTGGGCATCTACTATGCTAGTGTTCTGTTTTGCTTGTGCATCTAGAGTGTTTTAACTTTCCCTGGTGTCCTATCCCCTTAGATACTTTGACGATGCCATCGGTGCCCCCTACTTCGTCACGTGCCTGGAGATTATGGGGACTAGAGTTTGCCTCTTGCACCAGGGTCTCTTCCTTCTAACCAGGTTGCCCTGTGCATTGCACAATACTGGTAGGTTGCAAGCACTTTATCTTTGTCTGGTGTATCTTCATATCCCTCTCGTTTTTGCATTTCTTCCCACATCTAAAGACCCAAAATACATTGTTTGGCTCTTCCATCATCGATTGTCTATCCTGGCTTCCTCCCCCACTCTCACCCAGCCCCGGTGGATATCTTATCTTATGTACAAAGCATGCATTGCTTTGTACATAATGTGCTTCAGCCTGCCAAGCCTCCGCACCCCTGCTCTGGTCTTTCCCAGCCGTGGTCTTTCCCAGCCGTCACTGTTCTTCATCGGTCGCCAGCTAGTCTTTCCTAGCTGTCACTGGGTCTGCCAGAAAGAAGTATGCAACATATCATAGAGTTTATCACAACCAGCTCACCTTCACAGGTACTTGCCCTGCACCATCTGTGAGCCAGTGACCTCACTATCCCCTCTTCTTCTCTCAAGACACCTTCCTCCAACTTGAATTTAGGGCTTCTGTAGGTTATCACATGAAAGGAAATAGTAATCCCAGAGAACAGTACAGTACATGTATGTTATGAACTTACTGACTAATATGTTTGCTTGTGTATGCATGTTGTATGCATGCCTTGTACATAGATGTAACAGTGTAGCAGACTGAATATTTATGTGTTTGACAGATTTACAGGCAGTCTGGCTCCTAGTGATCCCCTGCAAACTATCTTCCAGCTGCTCTCTGGTAGGATTCCAGCTGTTTCCATGGTAATGTACATTCTGTGCTGACTTAGTTTATAATTTTTAAATGTTTTTTTTTTTTTTTACTTTTTTTTATTATTATTATTTCATTTCTAGTTTTAGTTATGCAAGTACATCAAGTGAAACTAAATGAAAATAAGAAATGTTGCCTTGGCAACTAGCTAAAATAATAAAAAAAAATATTTACTTTTATATTTGATTTTTTAGTTAATTTTTATTTTATTTCAAGTAACATTATTATGGTTTTACTATAAAAACCACTAAATCAGCATATTAAAAGGATTTCTGAAGGATCATGTGACAGCTTTGCCCTCACAGGAATAAATTACATTTGAAATATTTAACAATATTGTGTTTTTACTGTATTTTCCATTAAATAAACGTAGCCTTGGTGAGCATAAGAGTCTTCTTTCAGAAACATTAAAAAGTCTTACCGACCTGTACTTAGAATATAGTTGTATGAACTGCTTTTATGGTTTATTAATTATTCCTTTATGCAGAAGTGTAAAACAGAAACCTCCAGTCACACCTCATGTAAAACCTTTTATTTTCCTCTAAATCCTCCTCTTGACCTTCTCTTCTAAATGTTTTCTTTATGTTCTCCTCTCCTTTTTGCAGTCCTGGAGTTGTGAGAAGTGGGGAGACTGGCGACCACACTTGGCTGTTATGCTGTCCAATGAGACAGGAGACCCAATTATACATCACAGGTCCATCATCGCCTTGGGCGATACCCTAGGTAATGTCCTGTTCAGTTTCTAGAAATAACCATCCGTGTATGTTCTTTAATATTTTGGTCTAATATAAAATGAATCTTGAAGTAGATCTTGACTTTAAATATGTGTTCTTCTCAGCCTCCAGGGATATGCTGTATGCCTCTCAAATCTGCTACCTTACAGCTCAATGTCCCTTTGGCTGGTACAAAAACAGATCAGACCGCCTGGTGCTTCTGGGCAGCAAGCAAAGGTGAAGATTCAATTTGAATGCTAACGTATCTGAATGACTGTGTTTCTGACCTGAATTCAAATGACTCTTATATTACATTTTTTTGCAGTGTACAGTTTTCCAAGTTCTGTCACAACTCTGCCATTCACTGTACTGAACTGTTTGAGTACTGTCAAAGGCTTGGAAATGCTGAATTTATCATTCCTGCTTTTCAGGTACAGTTCACACATTATCTACATCAGTGGTTTCCAAACTTTTTAGAGTGGCGTACCCCCTTAGCCATTTAACATCCTTCTGCATTCCCCCTCTCTTCCACTTAGACTACAGTCACAATTTTTCTATGCAGGGACAATATTTTCCCCCTTAAGTTGATTTTTAGGTGCATTTTTTACCTTTATAAAGGCAAAGTTATTCTAACCCTATTAAATGTGTCATTTTTATGTCAAATTCTTAAAATACCATTAATTATTAATAAAGCAATAAATTAAATTAAATCAGTAATTTCAATCAAATGAAATCCATATCAACAAAAGCTATCTTTGCAATGCAGTGGTACAAGCCTAGATGCATTTACACACTGTTTAATCCTGCTCAGAGGTGGTAAGAATTCAGTTACAATGGCACAAATGAAATGGTGGTAAAAATTAAGTGATACTTTTAAATATTAAACTAAAACCGCCAGTAGCGGTCTTAACGAGTGAGTCACCGAGTCACTCAACGGAGAACTGGAGACGGAAGACGACAGGATGGGAACACGATCAACTCAGAGGAGTAGCAGGTAAGGAGGCCAGGTACATAAGATGAGACCAGACAATGAGTGAGGGAAGTGAGAGTCTTTATAGTGTCCATGGATGATGAGGTGCAGGTGCAGGTGATTAGTATTCTGGAGACTGAACGAGTGGGTGGATGCGTTGGTGTTGGCTGTGACTCCGTGACAGTCCCACACTCTCTCACTCTGCTGGAACCAGTGGTTGACAGCTGGAACCTCCGAGGGCTCACCCAACCAGGGGAGTGAGCCCTGTGGTGGTCTGCCGGAGGGAATTCTGGGCATACTTCGCCCAGGAAAGGGACTGGCTCCAGCTGTCCTGGATTCTGGTGGCAGTACAACCTCAGGAATCTCCCGATCTCCTGGATCTTGGCTCAATCTGGCCATTGGTCTGTGGGTGGTATCCAGACGACAGGCTGACTGACACTCCTAGGGGCTTAAAGAAGGCTTGCCACACACGGGAAATGAACTGAGGTCCACGGTCGGAGACGATGTCCTCCGGAAGGCCGAAATGTCGGAATACATTGTTGAACAGGGCTTTGGTGGCTTCAAATGCTGTGGGAAGGCCCTTGAGAGGTATGAGTTTACAGGCCTTGGAGAAATGGTCCACGATTACCAGCATACAGGTGAAGTCTGTCATGAAGTCAATTCCTAGGTCTGACCATGGTCTGCGATGTATGGGTAAGGGAACCAGTTTTCCTTCAGAGAGCTTCCTAGGAGTGTTGGCAACGGCACAGACCTCTGATGTAATGGGAGACATCCGGAGTCATGGAGGACCACCAGTAGTGTTGCCACAGGAACGAGAGGGTATGTGAACTGCCTGGGTGTCCAGAGCCTGGAGAGGTGTGAGCTAAGTCAATGAGGGGCTGACGGTGGGCCGGTGGAACATAGAGAAGCCCCTCAGGACCTCCCGGCGGAGCTGGTTTGGAGCGGTTAGCTTGGGAAATACGTTGGTTGATGGACCACTGGATAGGACTCACAATCATGGCTGGAGGGAGGACAGGTTTGGAATCAGGGTTGATACAGACGGGATAAGGCGTCAGCCTTACAATTCTTGGTTCCAGGACAGTAGGAGACAGTGAAGTTGAATCTAGTGAAGAAAAGGGCCCAGCGGGCTTGGCGAGGGTTGAGTCTCTTTGCTTCTCTGAGGTACTCCAGGTTCTGGTGATCCGTAATTACCTCGAACTGATGGTTCGCTCCCTCCACATGGATGGAGTCGTGGTGGATCACCCTGCCACTGTGACAACACCGCTCCGACCCCGGTGGCTTCGGCGTCGACTTCGATGACGAACGGGAGGTCAGGGTTAGGATGGACCAGGAGTAGAGAGGAAGACTTCTTAGAGCTGATGGAGGGCTTCTCGGGCAGATGGAGTCCAGGACAGAGACTTGGGCCAGCGTTTAAGGAGCAAGGTGAGGGGTGCACTGAGAAAACTCCAGGAAAAGTTGTAACTCCTTCACAGTTGCAGATGGTTTCCACCTTCCTCTGGTCCATCTGGATGCCGTGTTGGTCAATAATGTAGCCCAGGAAGTGCACGGAGGTGGTGTGGAACTCGCACTTCTCCAGCTTGAGGTAGAGATGGTGTTCGCGTAGCTTCTTAAGGACCTGGGAGTTGTCGCTGGTCGGGCCATGGGACTGACGGAGGCAGCTAGTGAAGAAGCGGTGAGTGCTGGTAGAAGTAGTGTTGGGCGGACGTTGTGCACGAGATCAGCTGGAACTGTAGGTGAAGTGCTTGTGGATGGCTGTTGCAGTGAGGATCGTACCGCGTCAACCAAAGTGGCAAACGGGTCCGGGGTACGACCCCCGCCTGTGTCCAAGGTGCTCTGCATAAGGTCTGGTCTTCTGTCAGGACACAGATGGAGGCAGAGAGGTAAGTGAAACACACAAGTTTATTGACTTTGGCTTGCTTATTTGGGGACACTTGACATTTGACCATTGATATTCAACAGTGCTTTGCATCTGCCTGCATTGACACCATTTTCTTTAAGAGCTGCTGTGCAGCCAAAATTATATACCAGTTATCACTGTAAAGCTGCTTTGATACAATATGCATTGTAAAAAGCGCTATATAAATAAAGGTGACTTGACTTGATTGAACAGAGGCACGAACACAGGCAGACGGTGGATGCAGGTGAGTAAATGAACAAGCACTTTAGAATGGTGACTTAGCTGGATGATAACAGAGGAATGTCTTTTGCAGATGCTGGTGAACACAGAGAACGGAGAACTGGAGACAGGATGGGAACACGATCAACTCAGGTGAGTAGCAGGTAAGGAGTCCAGGTACGTAAGACGAGACCAGACAAATGAGTGAGGGAAGTGAGAATCTTTATAGTGTCCATGGATGATGAGGTGCAGGTGATTAGTATTCTGGAGACTGTGAACGAGTGGGTGGAGCGTGACGATCCGATGACGATGCATTGGCGTTGGTGGGTGTTGGCTGTGACTCCGTGACAATTATATTTGTATTTTCGGATACACTTTAATATAAGGTGACGTAGTTACATTGTACTTACTCAAAAAAGTAAAAGAGTAATATTAATTAACTACATGTACTTACTATAAAGATTGTTAGGGTTTGGTTTAGGGTTAGTTACTTGTAATTGTGCATAATTTACTGTTATTAATATAGTAAGTACATGTAGTTTGTAGTGTATTGTTTGTAGAAGTTACTTATAGTTCTTCCTGTAATTCTAGTTGTATCTTGATCTGCCCTGTTTCTGAGTATCCTTGCTATTATTTAGTATTTATCCCTTTTGTGTTTTCAATTTTTACTTTTGTTCTTATTTTACTTTAGTAGTTGTTTTTTCTTTATCTTACTTAACTAATCTCTGTTTATTCTTTTATTAGTTCTTTTTGCCTAGCTTTAGTTTTCTGTTTTCTCTTTGTGACATTATGACCCAAAAAGGGAAAATAATCAGGCAGAAGGCGGTAGTGAAGCTTCAATAAACAAACATTTTTATTCAAAAGAAAATAATATTAATAATTATGAAAAAACATTAAATTGTTAAAAGGATGCAGCAGACCTTCAATGCAATTACTCACAAAGAAAAAAAAGAAATAAAACAAATTAAAAACAAACAAAACCCACAGATGGCCACAGGTTACCTAGGCTGTGAAGACAGAAGTGGCATACAGACAAACCTGCTCTCACTGCAGTCAAGCTCACGGCAAATCACACTGCAGACCTAGAAAGAAAGAAAAATAAAGTGACCAAACCACCACACCACTGCTATCCACCAGTGAAGGCAACCCCGCAGCCACCGTCAGGTCAAAAAGAAATCTACAACAAAAAACAAACAAACAGTAATATTAACAGTAACAGTGGGTAATGCAAATCGAACAAATAAGTCAGCACCATAAAACGACTACGATCTATTTAGTCCCTTTTTGTCTTTGGTGTGGCCTCAATTCGCCCTTGGCCAACTCTGGTCCAACATCCAACCAAAAGAAAAAAAAAAAACACAATCTCAACAATAATTCAACCTAAAATAAACAGTAATTGTGCATCCCTGTAAGGGAAAACACAATCCATTACTGAAAAGAAATATTTACAATACAAAAGAAAAATCACATACCCAAAACGTTAAAAAAATAAAACATTCAAAATAAACATTAAAATCATTAAAACATTTAAAACTTCCTTTTGTAAACCCTTTATTTTTTTAAGAAAAATAAGAATAATACCTCTACCATCCGTTATTTTGGTTTATGACACTTGGGCAACCATCCAGCCATAATACTAAAAAACAAACAAAATAACATCAATAAAACACGTGTTAAATACACATGGCCACGCAATCACTGAATAATAAAACTACTACCTCCTAAACGATGCATCGTTTGTTCAACACTCAACAATGTTCCACCAATATTTGACATGTGACTGCACATAAGCGATCCTTAAATCTGCTGGTCTATTGCCACCATGCAATATGTAAACCTGCTGCGTTTTCCCTTTCAATGAACAAATGGAAGACGTACAACAAACAGAAGGGCAATCCATTATTTAACACATAACTACATGTACAATAACTTCACAAAACTTACTAATCTAGCATCACAATGTCGTACCTTAAATCTGCCGTGACTTCCATTCATGAATTGTCAGCGGAAAAACAAAGGGAGGAAGTGGAAGAACAAATCTCATCACTTCCTTTAATAAAACTGAGGCTGATGGGATTTTTAGTTCCCGAAACACGACCCATTACATCTTTATTTAGCTTATTACTTTTGTAGTAGTTTCTATAGTTAAAGCTTAACTTTTGTTTTCGCCATCTGCCTTGCCATGTCTTGTCTTGTTTGCTGTGTCTCTGGTCTCTCTTAGTCTTGCCTTTCAAGCTGAGCTTCCCTGGCCACTGCTGTTTTGTTAAAAAAAAAACCCTGAACACTAATTCTGCATTTGAGTCCTCCCTCATAGATCCGTGACATTAACTACATCATCTTAAAATGATCATCTTAATATGTTACCATATTTTCTCCATTTGCGCAAGTGTAGAAAGAGTTCCACACTTTTGCAATCCTGTCATTTTAGCAAATAAACTGTAGATGCAAATAAGAGATTTGCTGCAATGTATTTGATATTCTTAATGCTTCTCTGTTGCACTCCACAGGATGACTAAAAGTTCAGCGGTCTAACACAGCACTTAATAATGTCATTATAAATTATTGTGATGGCCGATCAGATAAAAGAACACGGGGCTTACAGTTCACAGAAAGCTCAGAATATCCACTGACCCTAGAACCGCCCCTGAAACTATTATTTTGTTTAAAAATAGAGCAAACAATACTGACAAAAAAACATTTTTGTATAAAATGTCACATTTAAAATGTGGATATTCAGGAAAAACTGCATTCTTGTTCATATAATAGCTATATCAACATTAAAAACAAACTCTCACAGGCTATTGTATCAAAGAGAGTTTGAGTCTTAAATCGATCTCTGTGCATAGTCTGTGTCTGTATTTGTTTGTCATGCTAATGAGTGCTAAAATCCAACATTTACAAAGATACATTGTCAAGAACGGCAGTAATGTAGTACATGTAATGTACTACACTACTGTACTACATTAGTGTAATGTAGTACAATCAACGTAACATGTATGCACACTGCTTGGTGGGTGCAGTCAGTTTTGACAGCAAAAGATATTTAATTTGATTGGATGTCATGTATTTGACTTTTTACAGCACTACCATTTTCCTGTTCATACATTAGAGGTGGCATTTTGCCTGTTAGAAATACATGCTCGGTTTAAATTTTTTAAAGGTGGGGCAGAATTAAATGAATGGCAAAACTTAGCATTTTGTTTGGGAACCACTGATCTACAGGAATCTTGGCAAATCAGGGGGTCAGAAGGTCTGAAACCACTTTTGAAAATGATTTTATTCAAATTCCATTAAAATAAATCATTATAAACATGACTACATGACTATTTTTTTTTTTTTTTTCCTAACTTATTTTTTAAAAAATTGTTCATTGTGCTCTCAGACTTCTGGACTCCACTGTATATCCTGATTCATCACTGTTTATGTTTCATCACTGTTTATGTCAGATTTTATCACTGTTTATGTCAGATTCATAGAGGGTATGCACTGACATAGTGGCAAAACATCCTGACAGAATTTTCATTTTTGGGTAAACTAACCCTTTATGCTGTCAAATGTATACAAGGTTCACATAAAGTCGGTTATGTCTGTGAACATAAACAGCAGGGAAAGAAATCACATGTGATATTAGATCTGTATATTAAAGTGACAGCAGCGTAATATTCAGTATACATTGCTGTAAATGCTGTTAATATGAATCAAACAACAAAAGAAGAACAGAAAACCACACAACTGCTCTTGACTGAATAACTTTAGTAGCTTTAATAAGAATACATGTCTTGTACTGTTTTTTTAAGGCAGCCATTATTTAGAACGTATCACTTTATTGTTTCCATTGTGACGCGTCATTGCTTGCCATGTAACACAGCACAGCGCTGTATGACTGATGATCTGCTTTTATTTAATTTTTCCTTTTTTATTCACAATATTCACAAATTTGTTAACTATAGCATGAAATATCTGATATTTCACCCGTAGATTTCTGAAGAGCATTTTTGAAGCGAAAATTAGGCCGCTGCCATCTTAGCTGCGTGTCACCGCACATCACTCCCGGATAACTGAAAATGGGCAAAGAGGCGGGACGTGGTTGGAACTGAGGTGCTGAAACCACACCCACCTAGATCGAAATGATCATGTTAGCAGGCAAAGGAGCTATCTATCTATCTTAGATACTATCTAAAATTTTAATGAAGATAACAAGCTACATCATTAGAAAGTTCTAAAGGTTTACTGTCAATCTACGGAGTCTTTTTTAAGATAGAGATGCTCCAACACCAGTAATTAATTTGTGTCGGGTGTGCAAATAACAAAACGAAAAATCAAACAGGACTTTGAGATGAGCATAATCTGAAAAAGATGAGCCTTGCTCTGATGTCATGCTGACGAATGTCAAAAACCTCTCGCGAGGACGAGGCGGCCTCATCGGATTCTGCAGTCGGGCGCAGCCAGAGACAGAGAACTGTCCATCTTGCCTGCACTTTTTTCACTCCTCACCTCACCACAGCCGCCTACTCTCTGTAGGCTGTGCGAGGCTAGGCGCATCTCAAACAAGCCTAATGAAATAGCGATCGCGAGATCAATCCAATTTGTGGCATTTGGGTAAAATGTCCATGAGTGTCCATTGCAAAACAAAACAAAAAACAAATCCATGAAATATTAATATATTATCCATTGTTTGCATCACATTTCTTCTGAATGATCATCGTTCTTCAAGAAATGATGCAACCTGAGCAGCATTTATGATGTAAAACTGATCGTACATTAGACTCTTACAAAAAAATGAGCCCGCGTCCAAAGTATAATTTATAAATATCCAAGCAGTGCTGTTGGAGTTTAATATTCTCCCGCCATTGTCATTGTAGTAAATCTCACAAACAAAACTTTAAGCCAATGCCACGATCCAACAACGTGTGTTCTGTTTATCTTCCAGATGCCTGCACATCTACACAGACACACATCTGTCTCATGTCTCAACTATTAGCGCAGCAAGCCAAATTATTTTATAATTGTATAAAATAATTCAGAAAAAAGCACAAATACGGCTGAGATGCCAAATTCAGCGGCTGGAATTAGCTGAGGTGACGGCTCACAGACAATCTACCTGTCACTCAAGTGACCACGCCCTTAATTATGCAGAACTTTAAGGCTTAATATAATTTAAACGGATGAGTTATAAAAAAATTCACCCCCCTCAGAGTTGTCATAAAGGGCAAAATTAGCAGTATAGACCAAAACCACAATTTGATCCAGGCTATAAACATGTTTTTTTCTGCTGTAAACTTTGCCATTTTAACATGGGCCTCAATGAGATTCTGCTCTCTTTTGCAACCTGTCCCTAGCAGCCAGTCGATGAATTGCAGTTTAAGTCACTTCCGTATTGGCTTCACAAGAAACTGTGGGAGGTTGCCGCTTGGCCAAGACTGATCACACCGGTGTGATCGTACGCATCAAAGGGGTGCATTAGTAATATGCGCCTATAGAGTACTTCAGGGATGACGTGTTTTTGTAGGCCAACCCGGAAGTTAGCGGCACACAGGTTCCCTCGATCGAAAGGGAACACAACATTTATCCATTTTGAAGACTAAATAAAGTCATCAGATATAAAAAGCTAACGGTAGGCTATAAACGGACTACAGCACACCATGGTCGCGGATCAACGCCACCACCAAGCTTCCTCAAACTCTATTTAAAAAACAACTTTATTTTAAAACATGCTCGTTGATTATGATCTGCGCTGTGTATGAATACTTATCCACTTTTTCATGTGAAATGCTGTCCAAATGTCCTGTTTGTCATGATGACGTCTTAAGTCGCCGCCTAAGGAAGTAGTCCCTTTTAGCAATTTGTTAGCAACTGCTGTTTTTAAGACACAATAAAGGTTTAAAAAATCACAAGCGGTTTTATGTTTTATGTCATAGATCAAAACGTGAAAATATTTAGAGGCTTTGTTAACACAGACCTTATTTCAGGCGATTTAGCAAAAACCCACTTCCGGGTTTTGCCTACAAAAACACATCATCCCTGAGGTACTCTATAGGCGGGTGTACAACTCGTGTACACTCTGCCTTTTACACACACAGGGATGCGCAGCAGCACACAAACATTTTTAAATATTAAAAATAAAAGGATTCCTCTTAGGAAAAGCATTCAGTCTTTTCGCTTGCAAATTCCGTCATGTAAATAGCGAATCCGCCATGGTGCAAGCACAACTGGCTTTTAAAGGGAATGTGAGATGAGACTGATTGACTTGTTGCACGTTACGCCCAAAACACACCTATGACTCATTTCACCTGAGCCATGCACTTCAGACCATGTGCTTAGATTGTTAAAATAGGGCCCATTATGTTCAAATACTATAAATGTATATTTACCCCAAAATTCAGCATATCTGACACAAAACGGTAACTGCAAATCCACGTGTTCTTTCCTATTTTAGATGTTTTTTGTATCATTTGCGGCATTCACGCTGAACACCAATGCTGCAATTCAGTCTTTTTGCAACTCAATGGCTGTAACCACAGTGACTCCCACCTACTCTAATGATGTGCATACCCTCTATAGGTCACTATTTTATATGTCATAAATGCTCCTTAATTTTCAAACATTCAGATTATATGACTGTTTCACATATATATATTGTTGTACTATGGCTCAGTGGGTGATTATGTGATTTATCTATTGCATAATATTGTGTTGTGTTCTGTGTAGGTGTATAAATTCCTGTATGCATGCCGGCTGCTGGACTGTGGTCTGTTTTCTCAAGCCTTCCACTACTGTGAGGTGGTGGCAAAAGCTCTGCTCAGAATAGAGGAACCCCATGTAGTGCTGCTTGGAGAGCTTATTAAAGTAATGCACACCTGTGCATACAGTACTAAAAAAAGAATTCTGTAGTTTTGTTCATTTTGTGCATGCATCAAAATGTGTACGCCTTTTTTGTGATCTGTCTGTTTGCTGACATAGTTGGTGGACCGACTGAAGTTTTCTGAGGCACAGCTCAATGACACAGGTGTCAGTCAGCCTTTCCTGGACCCTGAATGGCTGGTGCAGATTCGCTGCAGACACCAGACTATGCTGGTAAACCCAATGTTTATACACTATATATGATAGTCATTAGTCCACTTGGTAACACTTTATTTTAGGGTCTTTTAACAAGTTGCTTATTAGCATGCATTTTACTAGAATATTGGCTACTTATTAGTACTTATTAAGCACATAGTAATGCCTTATTCTCCATGACATTATTCTACATTCTTAATCCTACCCAATACCTAAACTTAACAACTACCTTACTAACCATTAATAAGCAGTAAATTTGGAGTTTATTGAGGGAAAAGTCATAGTTAATAGTTAATATGTGTTTCCTGTACTAAAGTGTTACCGTCCACTTTAAAGGGGGCCGATTATGCCCCTTTTCACAAGATGTAATATAAGTCTCTGGTGTCTCCAGAATGTGTCTGTGAAGTTTCAGCTCAAAATACCCCACAGATCGTTATAGTTTGTAAAATTTGCCCCTATTTGGGTGTGAGCAAAAACACACAGATTTTGTGGGTGTCCCTTTAAATGCAAATGAGCTGCTGCTCCCAGCCCCCTATCCAGAAGAGGGCAGAGCTTTAACAGCTTGTGCTTCGGTTGCTCAACAACAAAAAACCTGGAGAATCTCACACAGCCAAAATGATGATTGACAGTAACGGTGTTCAGCCTAACATTGTTCAAACCGGAGTCAGACACTGATGGAGAAGAAATTACAACTTTTAGAACGCAACTGGACGTTCCTAAATGGTTAGAGAATAAATGTATGTAGTTGCTGTGGAGTTGATTCAACTAGCATGTGCCATCATGTTGATCCTTTGTGCAAATCCAGCGTTGAATTGACCCTCGTTTATGAAGCAGTCCGGTGTAAAATGACAGCATGGCAACAACACTCTACTACAACATCTCTTCCTCTTCTCTAAAGCAGCCCGACATGGCCTCATCCCCTTTGTTTCATGTTCCCAGGGGCAGCGTTTATGTAAATTTTGGGGTTTGTGATGTCACCAACCCGGGATGAAGTTCTTTGTAGTCTCTAACCGCTGTTTGTTGTAGTCTTTAAAAAGCAATTTCTTTAATGTAAAATATCTCCCTTTCCATTGAACTTTCAAATGTGTCCTAATGTGCCCTGGACAACTGTGAAAGACAGCCAACTGTATGTAAAGTTCAGTTAATATGGTTATATTTTACAAAAAATTGTAATAATATATGTATATCATATATAATTATTAATATATACATTAATATGTTTATATTCTTTGTGATATACAATTTTTGTCTTTCACAGTTGTTGTTTATGCTTAAACAGCAATATTACACGCTAACTGAAGTTAAAAAAGTGAAATCATGATCAAGGACCCCTTCAAGATTTTCAGGATTGTCTATAAAACCATATGGAACTTAATGCACAGACCACACTAACAATTTACCTTTGCATAACCTATGGTACTCACTGACCGCTAATGACCTGGTATTGAAATCGGCCTCGGGTAATACGGTCAACAAGTTGTCAGCAAAGACAGATACCTATTTTTAACATATGCCCTGTGACCTCTTTTTATTGGATTAAAAGGAGACCATGATTTTGTGTCCTTTTACATTAGTAAGTATTACTGCATGTTGATAAAATGCAAAGAAGGTCCCAAATGTACTTTTCCTAAATGTATGCATTTTAATGTCATTATATATATATATATATATATAAAATGTATATCACAAAAATATTAATATATTAATCTATATATTATTAATTATATATAATATACATATATTAATACAATTTTATGTAAAATATAACCATATTAACTGAACTTCACATACAGTTGACTGTCTTTCACAGTTGTCCAGGGCACATTAGGACACATTTGAATTTATACTGCAAATGCTATGTGGTGTCATCTGTTTATGTTTAACTGAACTTGGACTGAGTGATGTTTTGGACCCTGATCACAGCTGTGTTTAGAGCTTACTCCTGATCATTTGATATTGATGTAATACCTGGTATAAATAGGGCTTTAGACATTCTGTAGAACGGCCCACTTTCCTTAATGATTCATATGATGACCTTTCCACTGGTTCCACTATCAGTGACCTGTTTATTTGCTTAGGTGGGGAACTACTGTAGTGAGACATACCAGTCGCCAGATGGGGAAACTACTGGAGCACATGAGGACAGCAACAATTATTCAGGTTAAAAACATATACCAGAGTTTTTTTTTTTATTTATTTTTATTTTTTATATATATAAAGTATATGCCCATGATGTTGCCCTTTGAGCCATTAGGTCACAATAAAACTCAAAAAAATCCATTAATGTTTCCTGTAATTTCAGTTTTTTTAGTATGCTGCAAAAATACTTTCAGTTTTTTACTATGCTGTTTTGTCTTTTGTTTTCTCTGTAGATTTTACAGAAGGTTCCCAGACAGAGGCAGCTAACCATGCTAGCACTGAAAATGAACCCCCAAACCCATCTCAATCAATGATACCGCACACTGATGCCCAGTTTCCGGAGTCACCACCGAGCCTCTCTTCTGAAGAACAGGCTCCTATGACTGTTGCCCCAGTGCCACTGTACCCGACTCAGCAACCAATGACACTGCCCCCAGTCTTCCCTATGGAAACTTTTGGGCCTCCACCAGTTTCAATAGACCAAAGCCACGCTAATCTTGATAGCAGCAGTAAACATGATAACTTTCACAGTCACACTACTGCTTCTACTTTGCCTCCAAAAAGCTATAGTAATACAGGTTAAGATGACTATGGAATCAGTATATGTTTTAGGGTCTGTTTACACAACACCATTTTCAACTAAAAACAGAAAAACTTTTTATGCATTTGAAAACTTTTGCCTGAAAACAGCCTGAAAATGCAAACTTTGGAAAAAGTGCACGTTTTTTAAAACAATACCTTTATCGTCTTTGTGTAAACTTCAAAAATGTGAATTTGTGAAAACTTTGACATCATATGCATCCGTATTACATGTTCAGTAGCGTAGCGTTTCTTTACATAGTGGCATCACCAGGTAATGGCGTGACATGCATAATACAGTTTTATTAGTCATTTTCGAGGATCCATGTGAATGGGGATCGTTTTGATAAAGTTGTCATCTGTATGCATAAAACGCAAAGGAAAAACGTTTCTGTTTTTAGTACATCGTTGTCATGTAAATGTACCCTAAAGGCCAATTCACACCTCACAGACAAATGGCAACAAACACCAACAAACAAATTAGCCATTGGATTTAGAATTGTATGAAAAATAACTGTCATGTTCACACTGCCCCAACAGATACCAACAAACATTGATTGAACATGTTCACTCGTGTCAAAACAAACCCTGACCAACGCCAACAGGGGTAACACACTGATCCAACAAAACCCAACAAATGTGTTTGTTGGCGTTTGTCTGTGCAGTGTGAATTGGCCTTAATATACAATTATTTAATGATCTCTTGAAACGAATGTATATGTACTGTACGCTACCATTTAAAAGTTTGGGGTTAGATTTTTTTTCTAAATAAATTAATACTTTTATTCTGCAAGAATGTATTACATTGATCAAAATTGACAGTAAAGACATAATGTACAAACTTTTTCTGACTCAAATAAATGCTGTTCTTTTGAATTTTCTATTAATCATAGAATCCACAAAAGATATATCACAGTTTTCACAAAAATATTAAGCAGCACAACTGTTTTCAACATTGATAATAATAAGGAATGTTTCTTGAGTACTAAATAATCATAAAAAATTATTTGAAGTTTTAAAATTTCAAACCGTTATTTTAAATTGCAGTACTATCACAATATTGCTGTTTTTACTGTATGCTTGATCAAATAAATGCAGTCTTGGTGAGCATGAGAGACTTTTTCAAAAACATTTTTTAAAATTCTTACTGACCCCAAACTTTTGAACAGTAGTGTACATATTTACAACACTAAATTATAATATTCATTTTATTAAAATAATTTTAAAAATTCTTTTCTAAGGTGGTGACTTTTCTGCTGATGCTATGATGGTGAGAAAAACAAATAGATCCATTTCAGTTCCTTTTTTTTTTATTTTAAAAGTGATAAACCTGCGTGTTAAAAAGAGATTGGAGAAAGTATTTTAACACAAAAAATTACACACCACCTCTGTGCAGTTTAATTGTATATATGTGTGTGTGTGTGTGTGTGTGTGTTTCATACGTTGGTCTGTAATTGTCAATATGTTTTGTTTTAAATTCAAGCAGGGTGCTGCTGAAATTGATGCTGTAGCTGGGAGTGTTAATCAGTCCAGGACAATTCCAAGTGAGGACAACAACAGAGATGCCAACACACATTCAGCTAAGGTATATATTACATCAAATGCTTACATGATTCCCTCTCTACTTTTTGTTCTTGTATGTATTTATTTATTTATTTAATTTTATTATTGTTGTATTGTTTCATCTCTGAACAGAGCTCTAAGCCTGGATGGTTCAGTGGCTGGTTCAAGTCCAAGCCTAAAGAAGACCCAAAAGAACAAATCCCAGAACTCAATCCTACCACGCAGGTAGACACCCTTACATTTCCCATGAAGTGATTTTATCTTGCATGAAATAAGTATCCTTTTTTACATTCATTATGTTGGCTTGACAAAGCCAACTACCGATCTACTATTTAATTTTCTGAAACTAAATGTAAACAGTATATCCTCTTAAGGCTTTCAAATACAACAACCAAACTCGGGTCAGACCTTCAGACTGTTCTGACTCAGGTTGCTATATCTTCTAATTGATCTGACATAGGATTTTCATTAAACAGACAATCAAAACTATAAAGTCCCACAGACTTTCATCGAGGGCTTCAAGACTTTTGTACAATAAGATGTATAGGATATTTAAGCTGTCTATCACAACATGTAAATTTACATTTACATTTAGTCATTTAGCAGACGCTTTTCTTCAAAGCGACTTACAAATGAGAACAATAGAAGCAATCAAATCAACATGAGTGTAACAGTATGCAAGTGCTAAAGACTTAGCTGCTCTGATAGAGCTAGGCAATTCATTCCACCAGCAGGGAACAGACAAGGAGAAGGTCCGTGAGAGTGATTTCGTGCCCCTTTGGGCAGAACGCAAGCTTCTGGAGAGCGCATGTGTCTGAAGTTGTGAATTTAGGTATAGTGGTGCAGAGCCAGTGGTTGTCTTATAGACCTTGAACTCTGCATTTGTTCAGTGTGCGGATTCCCCTTTTCTACTTATCTTGCTTATTGACTGAATCAACACACCCAAGTTTATATATTTGTATTCATAATTTGGCAGAGAGAGATATATTTTTGCTCTGTCTTGTAGGCAAACATTAGAGCCTTGAATTTGATGCGAGTGGCTATTGGCGGCCAGTGCAAACTGATAAAGTGAGGTGTGATGTGCACTCTCTTCAGCATGTTAAAGACCACTCTTGCTGTGGCATTCTGGATCAGTTGCAGAGGCTTGACAGTGCATGCTGGAAGGCATGCCAAGAGAGCATTACAATAGTCCAGTTTGGACAAGAGCTTGGACAAGAATTTGTGTGGAATGCTCCGATAGGAAGGGTCTAATCTTCCTAATGTTGTACAAGGCAAATCTGTTGTAGCAATATGATCTGTGAAGCTTAAACGATCATCCATCACTACTCCAAGGTTCCTGGCTGTCCTGGAAGGAATTATGGTTGACAAACCAAGTTGAATGGAGAGGTTATGATGAAGTGTTGGGTTGTTACCGATCACAATCAGTTCCATCTTTGCAAGGTCGAGTTGAAGGTGGTGGTCCTTTATCCAGGCAGAAATGGCTGCCAGGCAGGCTGCGATGTGACCAGCTACCGTCGGATCATCTGGTTGGAATGAGGGGTAGAGTTGTGTGTCATCAGTATAGTAGTGATAGGAAAAACCATGTTCCTGAATGACAGATCCTAGTAATGACATGTAGATGCAGAAGAGGAGTGGTCCAAACACTGAGCCCTGAGGTACCCCAGTAGCAAGATGATGCGACTTAGACACCTCACCCCTCCAAGATACCCTGAAGGACCTACCTGAGAGGTAAGACATGAACCACTGGAGTGCGGTTCCTGAGATGCCCTTTGTCTTGAGGGTTGACAGGAGGATCTGGTGGTTAACTGTGTCAAAAGCAGCAGACAGATCCAGCAAGCTGAGTACTGATTATTTGAAAGTTGCTTGTGCCAGGGCCTCAGTAACTGAGAGCAGGGCAGTCTCAGTTGAGTGGCCACTCTTGAAGCCAGACTGGTTGTTTTCCAGGAGGTTGTTCTGTGTGAGATAAGTAAACAGCTGGTTGAACACAACTCTCTCAAGTGTCTTTGCAATGAACAGAAGAAGGCATACCAGTCTGTAGTTTTCTAAAAGTGCTGGATTTAGAGTGGGTTTCTTAAGCAGTGGGGTAATCCTAGCCTGCTTAAATGCTGTGGGAAATGTACCACTGTGAAGAGAAGTATTAATAATGTGAGTGAGTGCAGGTACAATTGAAGAGGAGATGGCCTGAAGAAGATGAGTGAGTGGGGATAGGGTCAAGCGGACAGGTAGTAGGGTGACTGGAAAGGATGAGTTCAAAGTGTGAGCATAGGTTATGCCAAAAAGTAACCTGTGGGGGAGTGTGTGTTGAGGTAGGAGTCAGGTTGAGGTTAAGCGTGATGAGAAAGTGGTCTGAGGTGTGTAGTAAAACGTAATGCCTATCCTACCTAGGACATGTTAAAACATGGTAGTAACATGTTAATTCATGCTAGCCATGTGTTAACTATGTTAGCAAAATGCTAAATATGCTAACAGTGTGCTAATAATGCCAGAAACATGCTAAAACATGCTTGCAATGTGTTAAATCATGCTAGCAACATGCTAAAACAATGCTATTAATGTGTTAATTCATGCTAATAACATGTTAACAACATGCTCTTCATGTCAGCAACGTGGTACATGTAAGCAAACATGATAAAAGCATGCTAATCATGTTAGAAACATTAACAACATGTTAATTCATGTTAGCAATGTGTTAAAACATGCTAATTACATGTTAATTCATGATAGTATTGAGTTAAAACATGTTAACATCATACTAATTTATTCTAACAATGTGCTAAAACATGTTAGTAACATGCTCATAAGGTTATCAATGTGCTAAAACATGTTAGCAACGTGTTATAATCTGCTACAAACATCTAACAAAATGTAAAATAAAGATGCAGCTAAGACATGCTAACAACATAAAACATGCTAGGAAGCTTATAAAACTTTCAAACTTTCAGACAAACCAACGTAAGTTTTTACCAAACGAACTCTACTTTCTGGTTACAATTATTAAAGTTACTTAAACCTGACAAACCTGAATCCTTTCTAAGTTGTAAATATCCTTCTGCTGTTCATCTCTACAGCTGCCCCAAAAAGCATTTGCACAGTAACAGTATTAATGATCACAGAGCCTTGTTTCCAGTCAAGTAACACAATTTTGGTCTGTTTCCTGCAAGGAGTCAACAGCCAACTTTCCTTTCCCTTCTCCTCCACTGATCCCAAAGGCTTCACAGACTCAATTCAGTGGGATTAATCCCTATTCTAGGAGTGCTGGTGAGTAAAGATCATCTTGATGCATCTGCCTGGTACAGAGCTTTGAGACTGTTGTACATTGAGTGAGCATGAGCTGACAGAATCAAAATTTCCTAAATCACTGCACTTGTTCTGTTTGACAGCTGTTTTAGCTCTTCCTTTCTTTCACCCTTTCTGGTAACACTTTAGTATTGTTCAGTTATAAGTTATTTGTAATGTATTAATTAATACAGAAATAATTACTTACAAAACATGACTATATGTTCATAAATAATTAATAAGTGATATGCTAACATTTTATAAATGTTTTTCTAATTGTTATGTCATTAATAAGTTATTAGGTAATTATGATCAAATCATTTACAAAACATGACCATATGTTCATAAATGATTAATAAGTATGCTAAGAATTTACAAATGTATTGCAAGTTATCTTAAAAAATGGTAAATCATGAAATAATCAGATCATTAGTAGATGGTTAACAAGTTATTAGTTGATATATTATTAATCACATATAAATCACTGAATTATTTGTCAAAATCTGAATAAACAATGGTTAATCATGAACTAATCATGAACAAACCATTAGTAAATGATCAGTATATAATTTATTTATGTATCATGAAGTTGTAAACTATAGTCAAACTCAACTAACTCAACCTAACTCAACCCATACCTAAACATAACCACTTTTCAGCCACTTAACAAAAACAAAAACATAATATAGATTTATTTACAGTGACAATTATCTTAGTTACAATATACTATTGTATGGATCATTTCAAGCTCCCTACCCCACCCTATAACCCTAAACATAACCATTTTGACAAAATATTCAAAAAGTAACAGGCAGATAAATGTACAATCAAAATAATTTATTTAAAACATGACAAACAGCAGTATAAAGAATAGACAAGCTACGTTACCAGTGCTCTGACAGCAAAACTTAATATTGTGTGTGTTACAGAAGTTAATTAAAGTTGTCAATCACTGCAAACGTTCCCTGATCTGCATGTCCATCCTCCAAAGCTTCAAGCAGCATTTCACTCAAACTGTTACCACTTTGTAGTTTGTACTGCAATATAAGTGCTGACTGGTGAGGGTATAGACAGCTGTCTTCTCTGACACACATGGAGTCTTTAAACTCTGTGCACCTGCATGTGAGCTTCAGTGGAAGGTAAAACTGGTTTTGAGGTTCACTTTATTTCTAGATCCACACACTTCACACAGAACCCAAGTCTGTGCTGATGAGTAAAAGGATTGAACTTAACCCACTGGAATCCCCAGACTGTGAGTTATTTAAAAGTGTTTATCCACTTGAAAACAAAGAAATTACTTTGGTAACACTTTACAATAAGGTTCATTAGTTAACATAAACTAATAATTGACTGCACTTATACCGCATTTATTAATATTTGTTCATGTTAAAAATCTTGTTAACATTAGTTAATGCACTGTGAACAATGAACAACTGTATTTTCATTAACTAATGTTAATGAAGATTAGTAAATACAGTAACAAATGTATTGCTCATGGTTCATGTTAGTTAGTACATTAACTAATGTTTAACTAATGAACCTTATTGTAAAGTGTTACCATTACTTTTCTTAAAAGTACTGCTGTAGCATACCTGCATGTTTGTGCTTTTGAACACAGACCAGCTTATATCTTCACAATACATCAATAAATAAAGTACTGATCATTTACTAATGGTTTGGTCATCATTAGTTCATCATTAACCATTATTTATTGAGATATTAAATTATACTAAACAATTTGACAAATATTTAAGCGATTTATAAGTGATTAATAATATATCAACTAAAAACTTTAGATTATTTCATGATTTACTATTTAAGATTGATTTTTTTAAACTTACAACACATTTGTAAATCGTTAGCATAGCATAGTTTATTTATGAATGTAGTCCTGTTTTGTAAATGATTAGTTCATTAACTAATAACTTATAAATGACATAACCGAATTAACAAAACATTCATATCATTTGTTAATCATTTATGAACGTATAGTCATGTTTTGTAAATGATTAGTTCATCATTTACTAATAACTTACAAATGACTTATAACTAAAAAAATAAATTTATTAATATTAAGTTTTTCTTTCTTTCTTTCTAACATTTTGCAGATTCTGCAACGGGTATGTAAAGTTATGGCGGTAACACTTTAGTATAGGGAACACATATAAACTATTAACTACGACTTTTCCCTTAATAAACTCTTAATTTACTGCTTATTAATAGTTAGTAAGGTAGTTGTTAAGTTTAGGTATTGGGTAGGATTATGAATGTAGAATTAGGTCATGCAGAATAAGGCATTAATATCTGCTAATAATGTACTAATAAATAGCCAATATTCTAGTAATATGCATGATAATAAGCAACTAGTTAAAAGACACTAAAATAAAGTGTTACCGTTATGACCTCTCCTGTTCATGAATCTGGGGGCATTTACTTGCCGAGATTTATCTCATTATCTCAAGGGATTTCATTTTACAGTCCTATTCCCCATATACATTATATGCATTTATTATAGTAATTACAATAACTGGTAATAACTAATTACTAAACTTGAACCTACCCCTAAACCTAACCTTAACCCATGTAGTTACCTTATATTACTAAGTACTTTCTTAGATAAGTACACTGTAAGTATACTTAAGTGCACATACTGTAAAATAAAGTGCAACCAATTAAAGGTTTCAAAGTTGTCAAAGCTCAAACAAGAGCTTTAACAAGTCTAATAAGAATTTTGTCTCTTTGTTACAGGACAAAAATTGTCTGGGACAATGAGTCAGAATCAAGGGTATATGTCACAGGTAAAAATCCTGATAAATGTAAATATACGCACCATAGCTGTCATGAAAATATTCAGGTTTTATTGTTTTGTTCATAGGGTCCCTAATGAAGGTCTGCACTGAAGAATAATCTGTGGACGTCATCTGTGGAACTCAAGGATGAGCTTTTGGGTTGCAGCCCGGTGTTTACATGACTAAGGGATTTCTCAGGCAAACCCCTGCAGTTCCCCTAGAGAAGGTCATATGAGAGTCCGTATCTTCATATACAGTAGCATCTGTGGTTACAAAAATACATCGAGGACATAGAGTTCTTGAAATAATCTGTAAAGGGTTTGGTGTCCACTCGTCTTTGAATGAAGACATTGAACAGCTGAAGCACAGCTCCCCATGCTGACTCTAGGGATTTGTGTTATGCCCTGTGGGGACGGGAACATTATGGAATGAGTGCTGAGCAAAGGTGCTGTGACCCATGGAAACATGAACTTAAAATGTCTCCACAGCTGGCAATGTCAGTAAACTGTACAACAAGTAACACCTCCACCACTATCCCACCTCCGTACATGTAAAATTACTTTAATAATTCAAATGGCTTTTCACATACTATATCTTTGGGATAGGTAGTCAGACAGTAGTGAAGATGTAGGAAATGTTGTAATTTGGAAAATGAACAGGTGGTCCCTTTGGGCCACAGCCTTGATTTATCCCAGAGGGATAGATATTAATGTTTTAAGCTGTTCAATATCTCAATATCTCTTCCAAACATGTATACAAAGGTGTTGTATAAATTCTAATAAAAATCAATTGTTTTTGTATATGTCAGTGTATTTTATTAATGACTAAAATATAATGAGTCTTATAATTTACAACTAAAAATATGGAAATATGATTCAACTTCTCTTGTTACGAAGCAGGACAGTGGAATTTGACAAGTTGAATGCCATCTTCTTTTACCATGAGTAAGCAGGTCTGGCAGCAAAGGGACAAATGTTACAGAAGTGGCACTCTGGGAATTAGGTCTCATGTCCTCAAGAGAGACATACAGAGCCAACAACAGTAATCAATCACTATTCCAACACTCTCTTGTGTCTTCAAAACCACATTTCACACATAAAAAATGACATGAACCATAAATAAAAATTTTATTTAGTCTGTCTATGTGATATTTTTTGATGAAGAAAAAAAAAAACATTTTTATTTGTAATGATAATGACATGTTCATATTCAGTATTATGCAATATATAATCTCATGTAAGTCAGTGATTTTAGCTGCATAAAAGAAGAGGTAACAGTTTTATAATTAATTTGATTCATCATATAATATGCACCACTAGCCCCATCCCTTCAACCTCAAAATACACATTTTTTCCTGCTGTATACATTTCATAGCAAAAAAAATAGTAATAGTAATATCATATAGCTTTTAACAACATATTTTGAAACTTGAAATAGCACTATGCATGTGACACCACTAAGAGAATTCACAATATTCCTCCTCACATTCTCTGTTTCTCTCACACACAGTCTGCCTTGGTCGGCAAGAGGCCATCAAGTGGCATTAACATGTTACAAATGGGTCACCAGTGTGTTTTTTGCTAGGAATATACACAGTGATTTATTTGAAATCCAAGCCTTTTAACAGTGGTCCCCACCATTCCCTGCATTTAACACTAGTAAAAATAGATACATCTTCAATGGTTTTTAAACTCTAGCTAAATATAACTATGTTGTTACGGCTGAATTGTGATAGATAGATAGATAGATAGATAGATAGATAGATAGATAGATAGATAGATAGATAGATAGATAGATAGATAGATAGATAGGTAGATAAGACAGACAACACAGATTGACAAATAGATGCTGTCAGATTATTAGATAGATAGACAGATTGACAAATAGATGTTGTTATGGCTAAATTGTGATAGATAGATAGAAAGATAGACAACACAGAAAGACAGATGCTGTCAGATTATTAGATAGATAGACAGATTGACAAATAGATGTTGTTATGGCTAAATTGTGATAGATAGAAAGATAGACAACACAGAAAGACAGATGCTGTCAGATTATTAGATAGATAGACAGACAGACAGATGCTGTCCGATTATTAGAGAGACATAGACAGACAGAGTGAAAGAAAGAAAGAAAGAACCCATGCTTACTTACAATCTTCCAGTTACTTCAATGCATAATGGGCAGGTTTAAGGAACACGAGTTTTAGCATCAACATGGCTGTGCATGTGTTCTGTGAGCAGGGAATCCTGAGGGAAAGATTTACTGCACTGCCCACATACAAAGATCATACCCTCTACATGCTGCTTCTCATGCCTCTTGAGTGCTGCGAGGTGGCCAAATGACATATCGCACCCCTGGCAGCGGTAAGACCGTACAGCTACATGAATACGCTGGTGCCGCACCAGTCGGGACGCCATTGCGAATGCCACCCCACATTCTGAGCACTTGTGTGGCCGCACTCCACTGTGAACTGTGAGATGTTCAGCGAGATTGGAGGACTTAGTGAAAGCTTTGGAGCAAATAGAGCAGGTGTAGGGACGCACACCGCTGTGAATTTTTCTGTGCTCTGTCATGCGACTGGCTAGGGCAAACGCCTTCCCGCATTCCGGACAAATAAAGGGCCTCTCGCCCAAATGTGTACGCTCGTGGCGGAGAAGAGACAGGGGTTTGTTGAAGGTTTTGCCACATTGCTTGCAGAGGAACGGTTTGTTGTTGGTGTGCATGTTGCGCTCATGTTTCCGCAGGTCAGAGGAGCGCACAAAATTCTTTCCACATTCCTCACAGATGTACGGCTTCTCTCCGGTGTGTGTTCGGATGTGTTTGCGGAAGTCAGAGGACCAAATGTAGCTTTTCTCACAAAAAGGGCATTGGTAAGGTCTTTCGCCTGTGTGGAGCCGCTTGTGCTGCTGAAGAGTCCCCTGGTGCGAGTAGGCCTTTCCGCACATGTCACAAACGTGTGGTTTAAGACCGCGGTGAGTATCGATGTGGCTCAACAGGTTGCTGGACTTTTTGAAAGCCCAGTTGCAGTAAGTGCACTTGTATGGACGGTTTTCCGTGTCTCCCTCTATTCCTCGCTTCCTAATGGTCGCAAACATCTGATTTTTTAAAACCTGCTTCTGTGAAGATTTCGGGCCATCCGCTACATTTCCTTCCACCTCACATTCGGCCTCCGACTGAACTCTTGGAATCGCTGCCAGTTCACATGAAGTAGTGATATCCGCCTCCTGTTTCACCTTGATGCTGGTCACTTCCAAGCGCTCATGATTGAGTTGGGAATTAGGATTAGATCCAGACACAGCCTCTATGTCAGCTTCATCCACTCTTCTTTCCTTTCCAGAGGATTGTTCAGAACTTTTCTCATGAAGGTGACATGTGGATTCATTCCTTGAATTCTTAGAAATCATCTCTTGGATTCTTGTTTTATTGTTTTTTCTTTCATCGCAACTGGTAGAAGCACTAATATCCTCTTCACTATGTATATTAAGACTCATTTTCATGTTGTCAGTAATGTTACTCTCCTCAGGCAGATAATGCCTTTTGTTGATGAGAATCTTTCTAATACTTCGTTTTGATATGTAGGCATTATCTGTCAAAAAAGCTGCTGAATTCCACAGGTCATTCATTTTAGCGGTTGTAGATGATTCCCAGTTTAGAGCATAGACCTTTATTAGCAATTTGCAATGTCTGTGTAATCTATGTTTGAAATGCCTGAAAAAATAGTTCATAAGTTTAGTTGTCAGATTTATATATAATATCATTAAAAATACAGTTGATCTCAATTTTATAAAATGGATGACATGAAGAGGCTAATACTTTAAACAATAAATAACAAAATTAAATAACTGAAATATAATATAAACTGCATTGTACAGCAGATAAATTCAATTCTAAGAGGCTCTTGTTTGCCTTATTTTAGGCTACGAATTAACTCTGGATTTGAGAGTAATGATGGTGTAAATGAAGCTTCTGAGATATCCAGTATAAATTATACTAACTGGGAGACCATCCAGCAAATTGCCTTGATCTTAGAGTTACACAATCCTGAGCCAGCAAAGAACAACACTTTATTCACAGCTGTCGTAGTGCATAGTATGCACTCCAAAGAAGCATTCAACTCTACTACACATGCAAAGAGTCTCTTACCTTGGCAGCACCAAGTCCACCAATGATGATTTCAAAGAGAGCAATTAATGCACTTCCTCTTTATGGTGGATTTTAGGCAGACGTTAAAGATACCATAGGAGGAGCCAGAGCAGAGTTACACTTACTTCACATGGGGGAGTGCAACATTTTCTGGCAGTGGTCAGCACTTTAGCAAAACCATTTGCTGTCTGGAAAGATCAGTTCATTGACCCTTTACCCATGACAGGCGTGAGGTACACAAGATATTTCCCAGCAAACAGCACATAACATGCATACATAGATGCAGTTACAATCCTCCAGGATTATGTCCATTATAATATAAGTATATAGCTTTTTGTTTGTTTGTTCTTTTTTACAAGCCATTTCATCCAGCCTATATCTATCCAGCAGTTTCTATGTTTGATGTTCACAGGACAACTTTAGCATTTTTTTTAATTTTTTTTTTTTTTAACATTTTCTCAGTATATATGTATGCCTGTATATATGTATATTTTTGTCTGACTGAGGAGATGTGTGAATCTTCTACATTCTTTAGATAATTTAATTAGCATCTAAATATTTCTACTAATTCACTTGGAGATTTGGAGAATTAGGAACAGGAATAACCTGCTGATGCCAGACATAACTAACAACCTGATACCTGTCTAGCAGGAATGCATACAGATCAAAAAATTAAGAGTCAGAGGAAATATGAGAGGAAGAGAACATACTGTAGATCAGCTATTACAAGACACCTGTTTGCTGCTTAAGGTTCAATCCTCCCCACAGTGCAAATGCTGATGACAGGAGTATCCTGACAGTGAAGCTTAGGCTGTGTCCGAAATCGCCCCCTATACCCTTAAATAGGGCACTATTTGAGGGGACAGCCATTTGTAGTGGTGTCCGAAACCATAGTGGACGATGTTGAGTGCACTCATTCAACCCCACAAGGCACCGCAATAACGAGTGTACAACCGATGCACGGTCAACGGCTAGAGAATACCCATAATGCACTGTGAGAGTCGCGCGCTGAATGAATTGAATGAATGAATGGCGCCCGCAGCTGAATCAATCATCCATTCATTTTCAAACCGCGCTGGTCCAGCATTATCATACAGGTATAAATTCCTTTTTAATGAATTATTAAATCGTTTAATAGGTTTGAAAATGCTAGTTCAACATAAATATTCATTACTTCTGGAGCTGCCAGTTTGCTACATTTCAAAAGATTATTAAACAGCAGCACAAACTATGCGAAATCGGCAGTGCACTCAGTGTCCGAATTCACTCACTCGTTTCATTCACTCCTTCAAGTGGACTATATTAGTGGCGTAGTGTAGGGAATAGTGAATGAGGGTATGGGGGGCGATTTCGAACACAGCATTAGTCTCTAGCAGTGTTTCCCAACCCCCACTAGAGGTCACTAAAGATTTACAAGAGGTCACCTAACTCATAGGGCAGGGGTGTTCAAACTCAGTCCTGGAGGGCCACTGTCCTGCAGAGTTTAGCTCCAGTCCCAATAAAACACACCCAAACCAGTTAATCAAGGTCTAACTAGGCATACTAGAAACTTACAGGCAGGTGTGTTTTGGAGCTGGTTGGAGCGAAACTTTGCAGGACAACGGCCCTCCAGGACTGAGTCTGGACACCCCTGCCCTACACTAACCCTACCCCTAAACCTTCCCATTACAGAAAACTGTCTGTATTTTTTTTTAATTAAAAAACAAAACAAAACATGTTTTAGTATGTTTTTTTCAAGCCATTTGGTTTATGAGGACACAGGAAGTGTCCTCATAAACCATGTTTATGTTGTAATACCCATGTTATTATACACATGTCCTTATAAACTATGTATACAACACACACACACACACACACACACACACACAAACACAACCATCACTGATTCTTGAGATAAGGGACAAAATGTCCTACACACAAAAGGAAATCTGGATACTTATGACATTCATTGCTTTTATTTTTAAATAATTTTGTTAGTGTTATTTTAAATAGATGCTCTATGCATTTAAATTGAAAGGCAGAGATCTGTAATATATCAAACAATACAAAAAGTAAGTCTTGAATTATATTTATATTTTTATATTTTTACATTAAAAATGCCTATCAGAATTGCGTCCTCACTATGCGTCACTCGTCAGAACTTTTTATATAATTCTGAATAAATCAGGCAATGCCATGGTCATTTTTAACTCTGAGGACTCCTTTCCTTTTTCCTGCTCATTATGGATCTCACAGTAGGACACATAGTCCTGGAAGTTTTATAAATATATATATATATTTTTATATTTTATACAAACAATGTTGAAGTTTCTGTGGTCACAGCTTTAATATGTCAACTATGTCACCCTGGTCTGTAAATACTTGTGGGATAAATAAATAAATAAATAAATATATATTATAATCTTTTTTGATATGTTTATTAATCGCACGTAAGTTTAAAATATTCCGGCTGACCCCCCAGTGTGAGTTAAGGCGACCGTTATTTAGAACTTATCACTTTATTGTTTCCATGGTGACGCGTCATTGCTTGTCACGTAAACGCACCACAGCGCTGTATGACTGATAATCTGCTCTTATTAAATTTGTTAACTATAGCATGAAATATCTGATCTGATTGTCAAATATGTGCAAGTGGATGTGTTATGCTGTTCAAACAGCTTTATAACGATCGCGTTAGTTGAGATGCATGCGCGATGGGCGCCGCCATTTTAGTTTGCGCCGCACAGAGAATCGGATCTGTTGGATTTACAACACGTGAATTCATCCACTTCTCCCAATATACATGAAAGTAAGTGAGTCGGTAAACTGGGGAAGAATAGAGTAAGCTTTACAGTTACTTACACAATGTGTATCTGATATGAATAAAACGTGTCGTCTAATTATAATGGAAAGGGTTGTTATTTCCGCTTCTATAGACATCAGTGTGTATTTTACAAACTCTAAACATATAGTTTTGTTAGTAAGTTACTCATGTATTTAAATGTCTGAAACCTAAAATAAACATTATTTGGTTGAAAACACAGCATAAATGTGATATATGAAAAGCGCTGCGCGCGTCTGTCTCTGTTTTAGCGCCAGCCAAAGCGCGCAAGCATATTTGAATTTGACAGTTGATCACGTGATGCGCTGAAAGTTCTAATCACACTTGTGTGATCGTACGCGTCAAAGGGTTTTAAGGCAGCTGCAACTGAGAAGGAAATCAAAATTGCTCCACTGTACAACACGTGGTTAAGGTGGAAAACTATCCAGTTTTGTCAACTCCATCAGATGTCAACTCCGGCAGGTCTTATGTCTGGCGGAGTTGACTTGTAAGCTGATGGAGTTGACAAATTAATGCTCACAAATAATCTTTAGGTAGTGATAAAGTGATTTTATTTTCATTTGGCCTGATTTACAAGACTTATATAGATAGCATGTTTACATCTACTGTCACCACGAAATCGAAATGGATGATTCTTATTTATGGAATATTAGTTATTATAAATAAATAATTTGTACACATCTTTTTTTTTTTTTTTTTTTTTTACAACCTGTCACTCACATGAGAACACAGCAATAGCAAACCCTGATGTAATGGACTTCACAGAGAGCGAACATGCCAGTATCCCACTGCTTAAGTCATGCATAAAGTTGTCTTAATTTGTTGTCTTGTCAATCAGTTGTTGTAACCTCAGCTGGACCTTTGTCAACTCCAGCTTTTGTCAACACTGTCAGTATTTAACACCATTGTCGCAGTCATGTTCAGTTCGTCTAAAGTCGGACATACACTGTGCGATTGCTGTGCGAGTTCAGCAAGGTTACAAACTCAGACTGTACGAGTAGATCTCGTGCGATGTAAAGCCAAAGCGCACGATTTATGTGCTCACACTATGCGGTCCGATGGTTGAGCTGTGACTTCGACTGCTCACACTATGCGTTTGAAATATGCACGATAAGCCCCCGTGCTGGGTTGCGCCGATTGACCCAGTGCTATCTAAATCATCAAAAGCATCTATGGATTTAGCATTCATAATGCAACACGAACTGGGGGTGAGCAACAGTTTGCTAAATTGCAGCTAGTTTGATATACATAACTTAAAGATCTTTTTTTTTTCTCTTCTTCTTCTTCTTGCTGCGTTAATGAAGTGGTTTCACTTCTGTTCTCGCGCAGGCGCAGTGAGGCAAAAACACAGAGTTCAGGGCAATTGGTTCGTAACTCTGCTTAAACTGTGTGATATCCTCACGAGGGGCGACCAAAATTTCTCACATGCCAGAAATTCATCCGACCATCCGATTGCCGGTCGGGAGAAGTTTATCGCCTCTCGTTTCCCCATGTACACTGCACGACAAACGACGCACGACAAAGATGAAAATCGGCCCGACTCAAAAAAGAGTTGCACGAGTCAGAATTCAGCTCAAAATCGGACGATTTGTATGCCCGCATTTAGTTATCATGGACTTTCAGTTTGTTTTCATTGATCACATGTGCTCCTTTGTTCTACCTTCCTGCTACAATCTGTCACCGTGGACACTAATCCTGTCATCACAGCTGTTTGTCATTTTAGTTAATTGTCTGTGTATTTAAGTTCCTGTTTTTCCTCTGTTCAGTGTCGGTTCTTGTTAATGTCTCTGTGTTGTGCTGTGTTCCTGCCTTCATGTGTTTGTTTTTTTTTCTTGTGGGTTATCTAGTAAGGACTTGATTTGTGATTCATCTTTATTATCTTGTGAGTTACTACACACAGCCTGCCTGTTACAACTGTCAAATTAAGATTTTTGTTAATTTTGAAATAAATATTTTACTCTTTTTTTCTGTTTATTGTGTTAAAATATTAAAACATCAACCGAACTACATGATATGTCTGATTTACCTAGAACAATAACATTGGTTATGTTTATTAAAAAGGAGGGTAGAGAATTAAGGAATTTACAGTAGGAACAGAACTGTTCATCATAACCAGTGGTGTAGTCTACGTGATACGCAGGTATACGCCGTATACCCACTAGGAGTGTTCAAGGATTTTCGTATACCCACTTAAAAAAGCACAAGAATACGTAACCATCCAATAAATCACAATATGATTTGTGGTTTGTTGCTTTTGACATTAAACAAAGTCTCGTATTTCTCAAAGTCTCAAGTTTCATATTTTGCCCATTTTATTTCGGAATAAAAAAACATAAATACCGTTTTGGCGTCTTTAATGTGTAGTGACAGATCGCTGTAGTTCAAGAGAAGCGGCAGCATGCAGCGTAAGTGAACTGATCTTCTCCTCCGCTTTAATACCAGTTACTGCACGAAATAAACATGACTGAACATCTCAAGGTATGATAAAAGATACAGTACTTAACAAAATCCGTATCATATATTGTATAATTGCTTAATCAGAGTTTCAACCGCGGGAAGACGTTATAGCTTGTAAACAATGTCACGTAATGTCACATTTTGGTATACCTCAGAATAAACATATTCAGTGACCATAAACTTGTTAGTCAGCTAGAAAAAAATGAACTCTAGAGAGGAGCATTTAGCTAAATATATACACCATATTACCTATTAATTATAATTTGTAATGTTGTCCAATAGCCTTTATAATGCATGTTTGAATAAATCTGCCAAGTTGACAGCCACCATTTAAATGTTTATATTTCAAAAAACGAATTGGAGTAGAAATCATTTTAAAGTTAGTAGGCCTATTTTAACTTTATTATTATAAAAATTTCCTTAAGTGTAATTCAAGTCTGTATACAAATCAGTTCATTTTAACCTTCAATATTAATGTAGTACCAACTGATTCCCATGTATATTTTACAGCATTAATTGAAAGATTTTTTTCTTGAGAATATTTGCCATGTACTGTACCTGATATACAGTATATCCAAAATAACTGATATCAAATACGAATTGCAAGTTAGTGAATTGAAATGCATAACTATGATGACAGACTGCAAAACAGAAAACAAAGTCCAAACAGGGTGATATTGTGACATACTGATAAGCTTCATCTTTCCATTACTGTTACACTCTAAAAAAAAAATGCTGGGTTAAAAACAACCCAAGTTGGGTTGAAATTAGACAAACCCAGTGATTGGGTTGTTTTAAGTGTCTGTATGGATGGCTTAAAATGAACCCAAAATGGGTTGGAAATCAGACACATAATTACTAGATAATCAAAAGGTGAACATTTATTAATAAACAATTTAATAAATGTTTATTGTTTAATTATTATATTTAATATTAATAAATGTTAATTTCTAATGCAATACAGCAATTTTTACACAATAGTTGGGTTAAATAAAACTACCCATCAGGTTGGCCAAACATTTTACCCAACCGCTGGGTTTGTCTATTTTCAACCCAACTTGGGTTGTTTTTAACCAAACATTTTTTAGAGAGTAATAATAGTTGCAACTTGCACTCTTAAATGTGCATTGAAACTTGCCATCTGATAAAATATGCTCCAGGGACCATATTCATATAACATCTAAGGCTATCTTAACTAGCTGAGTTAGATGATGATTGACACTAAACAATAGAAAATCAGTCCAGAGTCAGCTGTAAATGTCACTGGCTGTTAAAGTTTTTTGTTGATTATAATAAGTTGACATATTGATAAAACACACATAAGCAGTCTTTTAGAATGCTCTCAATAACATGTAGCCTAGATCAGATGCATACTATATGAGTGTGGTAGTGCTTATGGGGTGTCGCTCTGGGATGGGTGAGTATGAGGCTGGGAGGGAAAAATCACAGTATACTCACTACAGAAAACTAGACTACACCACTGATCATAACCCTTTATTTGTGACATTGTGCAGGCATAATTTTTGACCAGGCTATTATACAAAGAAAATATAAACACATGCAAAAACAAGAGAGAACCAATCAAATATTAATAACTGATTATATTGTAATCAATGTATGCTTTTTCTTGTCAGCTTTTGGTTTTTAATGTTTTTTTTTTCTTTCTAATAAAAATAATTTTATATAGTTACGAATAGTTATGAAGTCAGAATTGCAGGATATAAATTTGCAATTGCATGTTGTAAAGTCAGGATTGCGAGATATAAACTCACAATTCTAAAAAATAAAAGCCAGTTTATATCTCAATTCTGACTTTATAACACGCAATTGCAAGTTATAAAGACAGAATTGTGAGATATAAACTCACAATTTGTAAGAAAATGTCAGAATTGTGAGCTGACTTTTTTCCCTTTTAACTTGCAAATTGCGAGTTTATATCTCACAATTCTGAGAAAAAATGTTGGAATTGTGAGATGGAAACGCGCAATTAGACCCAGTGTGTCATTTGGCACTCTGGGTGAGGACCAGATGCAGGATGTTGATAGCTGCATCGGAGAGTGGGCTATCGTCCTCTGGAGAGGAAGATGAAGCTGAGCTTCCCTCTTCTGGGGTGGTTGCTCACTCTGAATTGGATTCAGAGTTGATGACCATGCTTGCCCGGGCTGCTGCGGGCACCGGATTCGAGTGGAACCCTCCACCTTGTCCCAAGCACTCGCAGTTGGACAATTGGTTCCTGGGTGTTCACTGCCGCATCCCGCCCCAGTGCCTTTCTACCCAGAGATGCACAAGGAGGCTCAGAACTTGTGGAGGGCACCTTTCACTGCCCAAAGCAGCTTCGCAGCCTCCTTCACTCTCACTTGCCTTGATGGTGGGGCTGCCAGGAGATATGTGGAGATTCCCTATAGGTGGAGCATGCAATTGCGGTGCACTTGTGCCCGTAAAGTGCCTCAACCTGGAGGAACATCGAAGGCCTGTCAAAAAAGACATCGCTGACTGCTAAGGCTTGTGCCTTGCATGCAATGACCATCCTACAAGTCTGTCAGGCCAAAGCACTAATAGAGCTGCACAAGGGTAGTTCTGGGCAGGGGTTGATGCAGGAACTGTGCACGGCAACTGACTTTGCCTACAGTTCAGTCTGGGTTCAGTACAGCAGGGGGAGAAAACTAAACTTTTTTTTTGTCTTTTTTATTAAACAGTGGTTTACATGTATTTACATGTATTTTGCAGATGCTTTTATCCAAAGCGACAAGTGAGGAATACAACAGGCTTCAGAGTAGTAAACGCGAGCATAGGGAGTGAATAAAGGAAGTGAAAGCATAGATTTTTTAAAATGTTTTATGATGAGGTTAAGTGCTATGAAAAAGATGAGTTTTCAGCTGTCTTTTTTGAATATTGCCAGGGATTCTGCATTCCGGATGAAGGAGGGGAGATCATTGCACCAGCAAGGAACAGTGAATAAAAAATTTTCTGGAGAGTGATTTTGTGCCTCTCATTTACCACTCCTTTACTGATTGCAGGCTTCTGGTAGGGATGTAGACTTGTAAGAGTGAGTGGAAGTAGGAGGGTGCTGAGCCTGTAGAAGATCTGTAAGCAAGTGTCAATGCTTTGAAAGCACATCAAAGTGCACCCCCTTCTGGTTTACTGAACAAGTCTCTTTCTTTAAATTCATTCAGTCATAATTAAAATTTTCTTTAGGATAAAAAAATCTATCTCAGCTAATGCTGTAAACTATATTGGGAGCCCTTACTTGCACAGTACTATAATATTAAAGGTTACAATTAACAACAGAGCCCAAACTTTTAAATTCAGTTGCTATTTATTTTTAGATATAATCAATACTCAAATAATAATTAAAAAATTGCATGGAACATGGAAATTGCACATAAGGCAGTTTTTGCAATAACTTCTAGATCTACTTATAAAATTGTTTCTCCAATTCGTTGTTGAAATATAAACATTTGCACAGTGGCTGTCATAACTTGTTTTCATGATGGATTTATTTAAACATACATTAAATAATTAAGATATCACTAACAGGTAAAATATAATTAATATATAGGCTAATACAGTGCATATATTTAGCAAAAGAGTTCATTTCTCTAGCTAAACTAACACGTTGTGGACACCGAATGGCTTTTCTCTGGTAGCCTAAATGTAATGCTATGTGACATGTTGTTTACAAGCTTTTTTATTGATGTCTTTCTGCGGTTGAAACACTGATTGAGCGATTACACGAGATATGATACATTTCAGTAACTAGTAGTAAAGAGTAAGGGATGAATGCATTTACTCGCACTCCGCACTGCCCCTTGAACTGATCTGTTATGCCACATCAAAAAGCATCAAAACGGCATTTATTGTTTGAATTTTGGGATGAAATTGAAGTAATTTGAAAGATTTGTTTCTTATCGAAAGTAACAAAACACAGAGCTTATTGCAATTATTGTTAGTAAATGTTGGTTAAAATTGGTTAGGCTACAATGCATTACCACACACGCCCCCTTCTAGATTGGAGTGTACATCACCTGACTGACTTCGACTGAGTTCGACTGAGACATTGACTGACTGCATGCACCGAACTGTGACGTCAGTACCGTACGGTTCGGGAGGAATACATGTACCGTTACACTACTACTGTTCACCATTCACATTCCAGGCGAGCTCAATCATGTGGCCTACGCTCTTATGATTCGGGGGAACACAGGTAGACTGTTTGCCTCAAACGAGTGCTCCCATTGCCCGCTCTTTTACTCCCTGACCAAGGCACCCCTCTGCACGGACATGCTGGCACACAGCTGGCCCTGGTGTCTACACAAATATGCGTTTCCCCCAGTGAGCCTGCTTGCTCAGACACTGTGCAAGAGAAAGGGCAGAGCAGAATCCCAGACACTGTGCAAGGTCAGGGAGAACTAGAAGCAGGTAATCATGGTTGTGCTTTACTGGCCCACCCGGACCTGGTTCACGGGCCTGAGGGAGACAGCCCCTCCCTGACAGATTGCCCTGAGAAAGTACCTTCTTTCTCAAGGACAGGGGCACTATATAGCACCCACATCCAGACCTCTGGAACCTCTACGTGTGGCTTCTGGATGGGACGCAGAGGACTTAAGTGGCCTAACACCAGCGGTGGTAGATATTATCACTCAACCAGATCTACTAGGCAAGCTTATGCTTTGAAATGGAGTCGCTGGGATCTCTCTGTGATCCTCTCTGGACTGCAAAGAGCCCCCTTGGAGCCGCTAGAGTCAGTCAATCTCCAACACTCGTAACACAGTTCAATGGGTGTTCAATGGTTGTGGCATTTTCTGTTTAGAATGAATTCAAAAAATACAATAAATGTCAAAATTGTGTTTACTTTTTCATGGACTGCCCTTTAATGCAATACTAATACCTCGTATTTCATTTTAAAAATATTTCATAATAGGCCTATGTATTATGTTATTTTTCTTATTGTAATAAAAAAAAAAATAGGAATGTGAATTATATAGGCTACACATTTGCATGGGAGTATTAAGAATGATAGCATAGTTTTCCCTAATACATGAATGAGTAGTCTTTGCATGGGAGTAACAGTGCCGAGACAATAGCATAGTGGACAGAGCTACAACATAAGGCGCAACTGTGCTTTAAGTGTCCTGGTTTAGCCTTCTCAAGCCAACATAGTTCATTTGAAATGTACATTTATTGATTCGTAAATGTACATTTATTGATACTTAATGATAACAACATTGTAAATATTTACTCTTAACTGATGTTGGCTGACAGTCTTTGTTTTACAGTTCTTGATGCTTAAGAAACAGCAGATTGGTCAAGCATTTTGTTTTGTGAATCACCAATGAAATTAAGATGACAGCGATAACCAATGGATAAATGATAAAGCAAAACAGCAAATTTCAAAACAGATCAGTTTATCAAACGAATCAGATTTGGCTGAATATGTTTATTACAGCTTTTAAAAGACCTGAAACATTTTTGTTGACTAATGACCAAAACAATAAAATAATAATATTAACTAGGCTAAAGAGTATTGCTCTATTTTCAAGGTTTACTGTCTCGGGACAGTATTTATTTATTAAAGGTGTTTATTACCTGTGCAATTTTATGTAAAATGAGGAATACAGAATCTTATTCTTGCGACATTTTACATTTGTACTGCCAAATAATTTGCAGCGTTGCTGTGTACACTTAAAACAGTGCAAAATGAAAATTGTACAAGAAACAAGTTAAGAACAGAAGTTTTTCTTTTCCTCTCTCTTGTCGATGCGCTGGATCTCTTTCAGCAAGTTTCTTTGTCTCCCTTGCTGACACACGTTGTATGAAAGAGTGGCGATTTACACCTTTAGCTAGTCCTGCGGGGTGCAGGGTCACCGTGAAGCTACTGAACTGTCCCTCCCAACCCCTATATCTGCTAGGATAGGAACATCTAAGGCTGACTAAAAACAAGAGAAGTCGCAAAAGAACAGTTTAGACTTAAATCGCTATTCTAGACATTAGCCTAATATTTTTAAAAGTGTATTCTGATGCTGCATCATCTTAATTTTACATCCCAGACACAGGAAATACAAACACTGATCTCTCTATTCAAACCTGCATTAATTAATAAGTTTAACTGTGTAAAGAGTACGTAATCATTGGGGGTAAAACATTACTTGAGTTATGTAATTATAATATATTTTTTAAGTAACTAGTAAAGTAATGCATTACTTTTAAATTTAAAACAAAATATCTGTTACTTTAAAAAAAAAAAAAAAACGTAATGCAAATTACTTTGTTTTCCCATTTATTGACTGAAAGTTAGCCTGTCCCCATGTTGAGAGAAATCAGGAGTTAGTGCAAAGGCGTTGTGTTTACTGTGTAAACATGATGGTTATTCTAGATTAGTTCTAGACTAAATGTGAGCATATATTTTCTCATTTACTTCTTCTCCTGCATCCTATTCTTCTGTATTCCAGAATGGCAGCACAGCTAAAAGGCTTGTTTGTTTGAACTGTACAGGTGTGAATTTGCATTTCCTTCAGCCTGAGGCTTATTCATTTCACTTTTGGTGTGAAAGGGCCTTTATATTTGCCAAAAAATAGATACATTTTTGTTATAAAAACAAACAAACAAAAAAAAGCCCAGCCCAGTTGAGAAAATGTAATGCAAAAGTAACGTAAGGCATTACTTTCCATAAAGTGTAACTAAGTAACACAATTAGTTACTTTTTTAGGGATTAACGCAATATTGTAATGGATTACTTTTAAAAGTAACTTTCCCCAACACTGCCCAGGACTTTATATAGGCCTGTGTTGAAAATGTTTAGGCCAATTTATGGAGCCCCGCGCTGACATACGGGGAGAAAAAAAATAAGCTCACAAGCACGTTTTATTAATCATTCGCTTTAGTTGGACGTTTTATTGTTTATTGTTTAGTTTAAACGTCCAACTAAATCATTCGCTTTAGTTGGACGTTTTACCACACACGCCCCCTTCTAGATTGGAGTGTACATCACCTGACTGACTTCGACTGAGTTCGACTGAGACATTGACTGACTGCATGCACCAAACTGTGACGTCAGTACCGTACGGTTCGGGAGGAATACATGTACCGTTACACTACTACTGTTCACCATTCACATTCCAGGCGAGCTCAATCATGTGGCCTACGCTCTTATGATTCGGGGGAACACAGGTAGACTGTTTGCCTCAAACGAGTGCTCCCATTGCCCGCTCTTTTACTCCCTGACCAAGGCACCCCTCTGCACGGACATGCTGGCACACAGCTGGCCCTGGTGTCTACACAAATATGCGTTTCCCCCAGTGAGCCTGCTTGCTCAGACACTGTGCAAGAGAAAGGGCAGAGCAGAATCCCAGACACTGTGCAAGGTCAGGGAGAACTAGAAGCAGGTAATCATGGTTGTGCTTTACTGGCCCACCCGGACCTGGTTCACGGGCCTGAGGGAGACAGCCCCTCCCTGACAGATTGCCCTGAGAAAGCTCACAAGCACGTTTTATTAATCATTCGCTTTAGTTGGACGTTTTATTGGGGTAATAAAGTGTTTCCCATTTGACTATATGTGATAGTGTTCCAAATAATACTTGAAGATTTAATGTTAATGGATACAAACACTTTAGTTAATTGTTTACTTCAACGAGACTACAACTATACAAGTTTTTTTTTATTATTAATTCAAACATATATTAATAAATATGTAACATGTAAAGTGTTTCCCATTTGACTGTATATTTGATAGTATTATTTCCTTCATGTTCAAATTGTTACAAATACTTAGATTGTGTAACGTAGGCTATTTAATGTCAAATAAAAATAACCATTTTTAAAAAAGCCTTGAACAAGTGAAACGTGTGTTTCTCTGTATGAAAACAAATAGGATATTTAAAAAAAAAAAAAAACATTTCTAAAATAATAGGTTTAAAACATTAAACTGCTTATAATAAAATAAAAACAAGCAAACAACAAATAATCATTTTAAAACACCTAATTATAAAAATTATCATCCCTGAAAACAAAATGAATACGTTTTATTAATTAATATTTATTCAATATTAACACGATAAATATCTTTGACAAATGCATATATATATATATATATATATATATATCTTTAATGATAAAATGTGAAAGATGTAAACAGATTCAATAGCCTATAGAAGATAAACACTTAATATAAATATATAAATATAAATTAATTCACCACATCATGACAGAAATATCATACACTCACCGTATACACCTTCTGTTGTTAAATGTCTCATTGGCTTAAATGCACGTTTCACTTGTTCAAGGATTTGCAATGATTAAATACATGTAGGTCTATATTTTGACATTAAATGCCCATACCTCCGTGTCTTTATACTATTTGTCACGTTCACAACATGAACATACATACGGAAATAATATCACATACAGTCATGGGAGACATTTTACTATATGGTTACACATTTATTAATATATTTTCAAAATTATATGGTTAAAATTATTTGTTCACAGTTTATACAAATTAGTTCATGCCTTATGGACTAACAAAACATAGGTTGTATTATCCAATAAAAATCCTCATTGTACATCATGATATCTTATACATATATGAACAAAAAAGTGACTTTATTTAAAAGTATTGTTGTTAAATATTGCAGACATCAATCCGATCAAAATCCATGTAAAAACAACTTATATTTAACAAAAGAAAATTACATGTATGGGTAGTGCAAATATGACTGTTAAGCCCCGCCCCTCACTTCCATTCTGTGGCTGCGGTTCTGAAACTGCTGGATATGTCTTAACGCTGCAGCCTCTCAGCAGCGTTACGCACGATGATAATAGGCATTTTGGTTGACTACCTACTGTATATCTTGCAATTCTGAGGGGGAAAAAATCAATTCTCGCAACTGCAAGAAAAAAAGTCATCATTGTGAGATAAAAAGTCGTAATTGTAAGAAAATGTAAGAATTGCGAACAACTTTTTTTCCTCAGAATTGAACTTTATAGCTCGCAATTGCGAGTTTATATCTCACAATTCTGAGAAATTGTAGTAACTAAACTTGTAATCGTGAGAAAATGTCAGAATTCTTATAGGTTTATATCTTGTAATTCAGATTTTTTTCTCACAATTGTGAGTTTATATCTTGCAATTGTGGATTTATATCTTTTTTTCTTGCAATTACAAGTTTATAACCCCCAGTTCTGACTTATTTTCTCAGAATTGTAAGATATAAACTCAGAATTGTGAGGTGCATGGGTGCATAATTTTTTTTTTTTTTTTTCAATCATGGGTCTCAAAGAGAACGACTATGGAATGATGCCCAGGGTTGAAGAGACATTGGCAGCTTATCTTTCCCATGTTCCTGTGTTATCCCTTAAAGCCTCGACATTGCCCACCAAGCCATGCTGTACCACATCTTCGCTGGTGGGCAAGGCGTATATGGCGGCAGTTCAGGCAGGTGTTTGCTACATACACTGGGCATCTTGCAAGTGTACCATTCCAACCTGCTTAGGGACTTGGACAAGGGCGAAGGTGTGGGGCTCAACGGCATTAAAGAACTGCATAGAGTCACTGATTTATGTCTCCATGCCACCAAGGAGACAGCCCGCACCATTGGCCACTCAATGGCAGCTATGGTGGCTACGGAGAGGCGCCTCTGGCTGAACCTCTCTGGCATCAGGGAGAAAGACAAAGCCTTCCTTCTTGATGCTCCGCTGTCTCCTCCTGGTCTCTTTGGCGATGCTGTAAGCTCAGTTGTTGAGAGATTTCAGAGACAAAGAAACAATCTACAGCATTTCAGAGGTTCATCCCTCATCACCACAAGTCCCCAGGGCTTCTGCCAGGGTACAGCACCAGCCATCTACGTCCGGTTCCTCATATCAGCAAGAACAAAAGTAGAGTATTGTTGCTTGAGTTTACCCTCAATGATCTTAGAGGTTAAAGGAACACGCTTGCCCGAATCCAGCGTAGGAGAAAACAGATCTGAGGACCGTTATTCTCTCTAAGCGGGCTTAGGGAAAGAAGTCCTGATGGTCAGTTCAGGCCTCTGAGGGTGCCCCCTCCCAGGGAGGAGCAAGCTACATTCACTCCCCCGCGGAGCCCTCAGGAAATCGATTTGTTAAACCCGCTGCCCATGGCACTTCGAGGCACATTGGTTTCTAATGAACCAAAGCCTCAATGTCCGCCCGACAACACTGCAGCCATGAGGGGTTTGCTCTCCCTAGAAAGGTCTGTAGAAACATCGATTTGATCAAACCCTGCCATAAATTCACTTCAGGGCACAGAGTTTATTATTCCAAACATACCCAAGGTCAGCCTCGAGAGGCTGATTCCTCCAGTAAACCATCTGGAAACCTGGCAACCCAATGTATCACATTTTGGGTCTTATGGGTCTTCAACGGTGTTTTACCGACAGTAGTGGGCTCCGAACAATGTTTCTGGAACAAATCACCTACCCTGCCTTTAATATTTATTATTTTTTAATTACTTATTTGTACACCAAATACACTAAAATAATTTTAATAATTTAAATATTTTGAGGACGCATATCGACTACGAAGGGGGCGCTCACGAGCACCTTTCTGAAACCTAAAATGACAAATGGGACACCCTATGGTCTCATGGACTAAATGGATACACGCACACGACAGCCATTGTAAGTCCACAACACCGAAATTGCATATGAAGTGTGCCATTTGGGACAGAGTTACTCTAAACTCTCAACATAACTGTGTTGTCATAAAGTGTTTTGATGACAAACTAATTTAATGTTGCATGGCAGAGTATGATGTATAATATATAGGGGAGACTAGGGTTAGTTGGCACTGGGTTAATTTATCGCTCATGATTAAATGTCACACAAGCTAACATATATCCTGGAACAAAATATGTTGCAGCAGTGTATGTAAAATTAACTAGCACACTAATAGTGGCCAACAGCCACCCTAGCTCCTACGTCGACACAAAACCCTTTAAAATGCACTTGTTGCACATGCATGTCATCGTGCTAATATAATACTTGAACTACTTGCGTACTTGCCTTTTCAGCAGCCCATTAAAAGCACCAGAAGCTTCAACAACAGCTGCAATTTGTTGTCGCTCATGCTGAGCTGAGAGGATATGCACATTTAAAATAGGTGTTATCAATTATAGAACCTGGTCGACCAAAAGCATGTCATTGCTTTCATATTTTCCAGAAAACAAACATTAGTCTAAGAGCAATTTCGACTAATTACTTTTAACTCTCCAAGCCACTTTAAACTGCTTTAAATAGAAGAAAGGCAACATGCCAGTCTTGCACATTCCCATTACATTAATGATTATGTAAAACATGATCTAGTTTAGAATACTAATTGAAAATATCATTATATTAATTATTAAAATAAATAATTTATAAGTATTAAACATTTGTGTATTAATTAAATCAACATATTTCAGAATTTTTATAGATTTAGTATAGGTTTAAAATTCTGAAGAACGCAAAGAGCAGTGCAATGTCACTGGTGGAAAAAAAAAAAAAAATGAACTGAGCTTCCAACACCTCAACATAGAAAGGAAACCTAGTTGGACAGAATGATATTGATAAAGACATATGGACTGGTTGTGACTCGTGAGAGTGGAGAGAAAGGAGTCAGTTAGGTGAACTGCAGTTCAGAGCGTGAGAGTGAAGGTGAAATAGGCCTTAGTGTTGCATTTCCCAGTGTTTCTGCAAGTTTCTTTTTGAATCCATGATGTCTGGAGGTGTGTTTCAATTAGCTCACTAGCTCATGAATCAGTATATTGTGTACATGAATTTGGGCACTAGTAAGGGCCCTGCCTCACTACACATTGGGACACTGACAACTCGTATTTCAAGCAACATGACAGCTGTAATATGTTCCCTGTGTGTTGGATTCTTAGTTTATATTTTTGCCCTACTTTGCTCTTATTTCTGGTTCCTTTTGCCATGTTTATAGTCCTTCGTTGTTTTCTTGTTAATCATTCCTGATGTTCCCTTGTTCCCTGGCGTGTCTTATTTGCCTATTAACCCCTGTGTATAAATAGCCCTTGTGTATGTGTGTAGATGGTTCGTGTTCCGTTTAATTTAATAAACTACCCTTTGCATTTAGATACATGTCTATGTATCTTATCTGCTTCTGCAGATTACAATGACCTCAGCTTACAACATCACTACTGTTATTTATGAACAACAGCAGAACTAATGTTTTTATGAAATAAAACTAAATTACACTGAACACAGAAATCTGATCGGAGGTACTCTTTTTTTTTTTTATGTGTGTGTGTATATATATATATATATATATATATATAGTGTGTGTGTGTGTGTGTGTGTGTGTGAATATATATATATATATATATATATATATATATATATATATATATATATATATATATACACACACACACTACCGGTCAAAAGTTTGGAAACATCACTATTTTTTATGTTTTTGAACAAAGTCTCTTATGCTCATTAAGTCTGCATTTATTTCATAATAAATACAGAAAAAAAACAATAATATTGTGAAATATTATTACAATTTAAAATTATGGTTTTCTAAATATCATTTATTTCTGTGACGCAAAGCTGAATTTTCAGCATCATTACTCCAGTCTTCAGTGTCACATAATCCTTCAGCAATCACCGTGAGGACAGAGATAAAATACACAGAAAAATTACACTTGTACAAATTAACATGAAACAACACAAGATACATTGGTCATTGTAGCTACAGTCTAAAATAAGGTCAACTGAAGGTACAAATCACCGGAACATACCAAAAGAAGGGGGTGGGTGGTGTATGGTGTCCTATCAGGGGCTACAGCCTATGTATTTTTGTATGTCATATTTGTACCAGACCCCAAAAATAACTCGGGCGACATCCTCCACCCCATTGCTTCTGCAATCCATGAAACAATATGATACTGTGTGTGAAATTAAATTAAATTAAAACAATAAGACATATATGCATATGTGTGTATTTGTCATTTATTTATTTATTTTTTTAATAAGCATTGTTTAGAATTGCATAGATCTGCTATATTATTTTTAAGTTTGTATGTTTTTGAATGCCAGCATAAATATTTTGGTCATAAAGAGGAGGTCCTTTTCCTTATAAAGAGGACATTATGTTCTCTTAACTCACACTCTACTCCTGGCTTTTGTTTGACATCGACATTCAAACCAAATGGAGTAAACAACCTGGTATACCAATAGTGGCCAGCAGAGGTCAATATTATCTAATTAATAGTACAGTAGGCTATGTTTACCAAGACTTTTCAGAGGACTTGAAGAGACCATAAGCATCTTATAAAACATAAGAAAGTATATCACTATGACTATATTCATTCCTTTAACATGAAATTCCGGTTACATAACAAAATGATAATTTGTAAAATTGTTGATTCATTAAATCTGCGGTATTTTTCCTATTATTGGCTAAAATTATTGCACTTAAGTAAAATTATTTGTTCCAAACCTGTCATACTATATTTTAGTTAGTTGTTTTTTCATCATGGCAAAATGTTTAGCGGAAACAAGTGCTTTATTTGGATTTTTTTTTTAAAACCCAAACAGTGTAACCCAACCTATGCTGTTCCAAACATGACACACTTCCAAACATGATGTAACATTGATGTAAAGTCAGTGGGGTCCAATGTTGTTTTGTCCGTTTTTTTTTTTTTTTTTTTTTTTGTCATACAGGTTTAAAATGAAATGAGGGTGAGTAAATAGGGACAAAATTAAAATATTTTCAGATAACAATCCTGCTTAGCCTTTTGTTTACTGCATGTACAGTATTGTTCTGTGACTTTGCTTTGATTTGTGTTTTGGGATGCTGACTTGTCCTTATCATCAAACTGTGTAACTACAGACACCTGACCTCACCCAAACTCCCTAATCAGTAAGGTTGCATTAGGCCTACTTGACCACTTAACCAACAAGAACCTGCTGCTTCACTAGCTAAACCAGCAAGACTGTCTTTGTCAACCAGCTTCACCAGAAAAAAACTTAGGACAAATTAAATTACTTTTCCAGATGTTATTTTACTTTAATCCAGAGTAACAATATATTTGTATTAACAGGTAAAGTGCCCTTTCAGTTGTATTGCGGTGCCCCCAGAAAACCCAACCCATCCCACTCCCCAGTATGCAATCTCAAATAAGGGTAACCCAACACTTTGTGCACGTCACTGTGGGGATGTCTTGAACCCGATGATCTTGAACCTAGTGTCAGGTCTTATGCAAAACCAGAATCAGTGCCAAAATGAAACTGTTGTTTACCTCATGATAATTGTGTTCTGGGAATTGCCAGCCATTTCCTGGATATTATGTTCAACCAAATAGGCTTCCATTCTGCCTAGTCTCATGATACATGAGACAGATTTTGCTTGAGAGTTTTGCTGATTCCAAAACTTTTGTAAGATACCAGGTGGAGACTGTGTGCAGACTTTATACTGTGTGGTTTTAGACTCTCTCGCTCTTTCTCTCTCTCTCTCTATATATGTATGTGTGTGTTCTGGCATATGTGGATTATGAGGACACAAATGTGTATAATGACATGGGTATTACAACGTAAACATGGTTAATGAGGACACTTCCTGTGTCCTTGTCAAGTCAAGTCAAGTCATATTCATTTACATAGCGCTTTTTACAATACAGATTGTTTCAAAGCAGCGTCACAGTGATAATAGGAAAATTAATGGACAGAGATTATTTTGACTTTACAGCAGCTCTAGGAAAAGTTATTCTCGAGCTAAAGTAAGTTTGTGATTGAATCACTTCTGTTGTAAAAATGGTTAATTATTAACTTAGGGCCCACTTAAATGACATCTTTTTAAATGAAAACGGAAGATTTTAAATGCGTTCTTGCCGTTTCATTTACTATAGGTATGCGCATTTGAATGTGTATGTGCGCAGTCGCTTAGTCTTTTTTACAAAGTGACATCGCCAAATTACTTGTCTGGTCCGCACAATACAGAATTATTAGTCATTTCCGCGGATCCATGCAAACTGGAATCATTTTGATAACGTTAAGGACTATAATGTGTTAAGAGCTGGCAGAAGTACTGGGGAGCTAAACCAGGGGAACTTTGTAAGTAATTAGCAAGATTTTAAAATTCATATGATGTTTAAAAGGGAGCCAATGCAGTGTTGACAGAACCAGGCTAATATGGTCATACTTCCTGGTTCTAGTAAGAACTCTAGCTGCTGCGTTTTGGACCAGCTGGAGTTTGTTTATTAGGCGTGCAAGGCAACCACCCAGTAAAGCATTACAGCAGTGGTCGACAATAGGTGGCGGGCAAAAACTGGCCTGCCAGCAATAATAATAGCGGGTGGTTCTGAAATATATCTTCGTCTCGTGGTGCCGTCTAATATTATCAATGTGTCTACACCAGACGCACCGCGCCGCTACAGCTATAAGCTGTCTACACTAAACGCGACAAACGGACCGTTGCAAAGCACTTGGGCTACGTCAGAAATAGAACGGGGAATTCATTTACTGTTGGGAATGTGTTGTGTCGCGCTGCATCCAGTGTAGACAATATCATTATAATGGGTTCTATTATCTTTTGTAGAGTCCTGTTGCGCCGCTCGCGGCCGGTGTCGGTATTATATTCGACGCGACCGCAGACCCCCCTGGTGATTTATATAGGCGACTACCGATGTGTTGTCTGAACGGACAAGAACATGGTGGCCCCTGAGATCTGAGAGAAAAGTCTTGAGAGCCAGAAAGACAGCCAGCATCTCCAGGCAGTTGATGTGCCAGGAGAGGTGGTGACCGCCCCACAGACCTTGAGTCGAGCGACCGTCTAGGACCGCTCCCCAGCCCGTGAGGGAAGCTTCTGTCGTTAGCATTTTGCGACGACAAGGAGCTCCCAGCACGGGTCCTTGGGATAGGAACCAGGGTCTCTTCCAAATGGCCAGGGCACGTAAGCAACGCCGCTTGACCTTGATCATGCGAAAAGGATTTCCCCTCGGGGAGAATCCCCTGGTTCTGAGCCACCACTGCAGGGGTCTCATGTGCAACAGACCAAAAGGTATCACGTTGGATGCCGCTGCCATCAGCCCCAACAGCCTCTGAAACTGTTTTACAGTGAGTGACTGGCCTAGCTTTAACCGGCTTACGGTAAAAAGGATTGATTCGATGCGAGCAGGAGAAAGACGCGCCTGCAACGTCCCAAACCACGCCCAGAAAAGTAGTTCTCTGAACTGGAGAAAGCATACTCTTCTTGGCGTTCAACCTCAACCCCAGGCTCTTCATGTGAGTGAGGACGACATTTCGATGCCAAGTCGCTAACTGTTGTGATTGAGCCAGAATCAACCAATCGTCTATATAATTGAGGACGCGAATGCCCTGAAGACGTAGAGGTGCCAGGGCTGCGTCCATACATTTGGTGAATGTGCGGGGTGATAACGCTAGGCAGAATGGAAGAACCCGATATTGGTAAGCTTTGCCCCCGAAAGCAAACCTCAGGAACTTCCTGTGATGTGGAAGGATGGAGATGTGGAAGTATGCGTCCTTGAGGTCGATCGTAACAAACCAGTCCTTGGACCTGATCTGAGATACGATCTGCCTCAGTGTCAACATCTTGAACTTGAGCTTCATAACGGACTGGTTCAGTTGACGCAAATCTAGAATGGGACACAACCCGCCATCCTTCTAAAGGAACAATAAAGTCACGGCTGTAGAAACCGTTCTCTGCGTCAGAGGGAAGTACATAATCTATGGCTCCCTTCTCCAATAGAGTTTTTACTTCTTGTTCCAAAACCAGAGCCTGCTCGGGGCCCACCACAGTGGGTAGGACCCCCGGGGTGAGCGAGACCTGAACTGAATGGCATAACCTTTTTCGATTGTACGCAGGACCCATTGAGAAACATTTGGCAGTAGCTTCCACGCTGTCAGATATTCTACTAAGGGAACCAGTCTCTCGAGACTGGTCTCTGGTATCTTTTGAATAACCAGCTCGGTGCCAGAGGCGGCGCACCGGTAGGGGTTCCCAAAGCGTCAATTTCTCGACGCAACATCTCATTCCCTCTTCAGGGAACTAAGGTTACAGTCGTAACCGAGACGCTTTTTCAGAATTAAGTAGTAGGAAATTGCTAGTCATCCAATTTTTTTATATCAGCTATGCATTCTGTTAATTTTGTAAATTGGTAAGATTCATCAGGGCACAAAGAAATATAGAGCTGAGTATCGTCAGCATAACAGTGAAAACTAATGCCATGCTTTCTTATGATATCTCCCAAGGGTAACATGTACAAGGTGAACAGCAACGGTCCTAGTACTCAGCCTTACGGTACTCCATACTGAACTTGTGATCGATATGACATCATTGTTTACTACTACAAAATGATAACAGTCAGATAGGTATGATTTGAACCATGCCAATGCAGTTCCACTAATGCCAAAATAATTTTCAAGTCTATTCAAAAGAATGTTGTGGTCGATAGTGTCAAATGCAGCACTAAGATCCAGTAACACTAATAGAGAAATACAGCCACGATCCGATGATAAGAGCAAATCATTTGTAACTCTAATGAGAGCCGTCTCAGTACTATGGTATGGTCTAAATCCTGACTGGAAATCCTCACAGATACCATTTCTTTCTAAAAATGAGCATAGTTGCAAGGATACTGCCTTTTCTAGTATCTTTGACAGAAAAGGTAGATTCGAGATTGGCCTGTAATTGACCAATTTCTGTAGGATCAAGTTGTGTTTTTTTAATAATAGCCAGCTTAAAAGTTTTCGGTACGTTATTCTAATGACAAAGATGAATTAATGTTATTAAGAAGAGAATCTATGACCTCTGGAAGCATCTCTTTCAGTAGCTTAGTCAGTATAGGGTCTAACATACATGTTGATTTAGATGATATAACGAGTTTAGACAATTCTTCCTCTCCTATAGCAATAAATGAATGAAAATTTTTCATCAGGGACACTACAATGCACTGTCTGATGTGATACTGTAGTAGACGGTTGCATAGTTATAATTTTTTTCTCTAATATTATCAATCTTGTAAGTAAAGAAGTTCATAAAGTCATTAATGCTGTGCTGTAAAAAAAAACCCTCTAGTTTTGTTTTCTTCCAGCTGTGCTCCATTTTTCTGGTTGTTTTTTTAAGGGCCTGAGTGTGCTCATTGTACCACAGCGTTGGACTATTTTCTTTAGTCTTTTTTTAAGGAGCAACTGTGTCTAAAGTGCTGGGAAAGAGAAAGTCAATAGTTTCTGTTGCAACATCGAGTTCTTCTAAGCTATCTGGTATGCTGAGGTGATGAAACTGATCAGGAAGATTATTTATAAAGCAATCTTTATTGGTAGAAGTGATGGTTCTACCATAAGTATACATGAGACTAGATAATGATCTGAGATGTAATTGCTCTGCTGCAGAATTTCAGCGGCATCAATATTGATTCCATGTGACAATATAATCTAAAGTATAATTACAATAATGAATGGGTCCTGACACATGTTGTCTAACTCCAATAGAGTTTAAAATGTATATGCCAATCCCAATGTGTTGTTTTCATTATCTACATGAATATTAAAATCACCAACAATAAGGACTTTATCCGCAGCCAGTACTAACTCTGATAGAAAATCAGCAAATTCTTTGATAAAGTCTATATGGTGCCCTGGTGGCCTATATACAGTAGCCAGCTCAAATACCAAGCAGGATTCATCACGTACACTAGATAACGTTACATAAAGCACCATCACTTCAAAAGAATTATATTTGAAACTAGACCTCTGAGTAATACTGAAGATATTGCTATAAATTACAGCATCACCTTTGCCTTTCAGATGAGGCTCGTGTTTATAACAGTAACCTTGAGGGGTGGACTCATTTAAAGTAATGTAATCATCTGGTTTTAGCCAGGTTTCTGTCAAACATAGCACATCAAGGTTATGATCTATAATCATATAATTTACAAAGATTGATTTTGTAGTAATCTAATTTTAAGCAAACCAAGCTTTATCATTTGTTCATCTCAACAGCTGTTCTGTTGATTACAAAAAGTTGTTATGCTTGCACTTTCATCAGTCTAACATTTTTCTTTTTTATATTTATTTATGAAGCTTAAGTTTTATGGTTTGATAATAACATTTAACAAAACTAATTAATAAACATAAAATTATTTTATAGTTTATAGTTGTCATAGGGTATGCCGTTAGGGACCAAGAAGGGTGATAGGAAGGCATAGGAGAACACCAGGATAATCCAAAGAGTGTTTTTTTTTATTTATCCAAGTAGCAAGAGCTAGGGGGTATATTTACAAATAAATGAGTACGCTTAAAGAAAAAGAAAAAAAAACAATAAATGAGCAAAAAACAACAAACAAACAAAAAAAAAACTAAGAAAAAACAAAACAAAACAAAAATCTTACAAACGCTTTACACAGCTTACACTTGTAACTTACCGAGAACAAAGTAAATTTGCTTAAACAGCATAAACGTAACATTCAGTTTAACTCACTGACCCCTCTTTCCTCCCCAAAGGCTGAGAAGTTCTGGCTTAAATAGCCTAAAATAGTAAGTGTACTATAAATAAAATAAAATATAAATAAAAATAAAAAAAACATTGATCTCATGTTTAAAGAAGAACAGGACAGCCATTGAAACAGAAAATAAACAGATATAGAAAATGCAATTAATAAGTATAACAGTTAGAAATGTTTTCTTATTCAGTACATTTGTCAAAAGAAAACACCTGGAGGGAAAAAAAACAAAACAAAAAAAACAAAAAACAATTGGTTTGTTCCAACCCTTTAAATGCACAACCTTAAAAAACCACCCAGCCCCTTGGGAATTCCCCGATCCACCAGGAAGCGAATGGCAGCGTCTAAGCCAGAGCAGATGACAACGGCAATCGTCTTTCTTATCAATCTTATAAACGGTATAGTAACAAAACAAATGTGTCATGTCCTTATTTAATGAAAACTGAACTGATAAATGAAGCGTGTTGTGATGTTCGTTGATATGTGCACCTATCACTGAACATCCCCCACAGCGTCTTCATTCCCCAGTTAATGCCATCTTACCAAAACATGACTAATGACAAAGGTAATTAAACTTTTTGAAATATAAACGGTTTTATTGTCTGAGTGTGAAAATAATAGATGTAAATTATGTAAGGACTGTATATAACACAGACCAGGTGATGATATAATTACATAAATAAACGCATCTCATCGTCACAATAGTCCTTATATTTAGTTTTTTTTTTTTATTTTAGTTAAGCTCATGGGGCAAACACGCCAATATCAAATTACTATCAAATAACTCTCCATTTTTGGACACGCTGGAATAGAATAACTTATTGCTCAATAGCATTTAGCACATTTCTACAATAGCAATGATAACTAAAAACAGAGATGGCTAATTCTCTGACAACCTTTGTCCGTTGTGTGTTTAAACATGTCAGATCATGCAGTCTGAGTATTCTCACGTAGGCACATAGCTGTCTAAGTGATCTCTGCTTAGGGCTCTGTTTACCTGTGTTCTCATAGGCACAAAAAGAACTCAAATTCTCACACTATTTCTTTGTCCCCTATTGTTTACATTTTTGTAATTATTACTGTTTGCACAGACATGTTGTATTAATGTATGACAAACATTTGAGGACTGAACCCATTGCACTTGGGTTCAGATTTCAGTCTCAGTCTTGAGATCTGCTTAAATATATTACCGCTAGTTATTCCAAAAGGTGTTAATAATTTTAACTGAGTTAATCAAAAATTGAGACTGCGTATTTGATTAACCTAGACAGACAGACAGACTAATAGATAGATAGATATATACATACATACATCAACACTTTCTTTTAGCATTTATATTTTGTAATATCAGTTTTGCTTTGAGAGGAGTATTCGATCTTTAAATATGAGGCACGAGACAGAAAGTAGGCCAGAAATGACTTATGACATACTGTTAGTGCATTGGTTTATGTGGGAAAAGGCTGAACTCACACGTCCTTTGAATGAAAGCAAACACAGCTTGTCAGGGGCCACAAAGTGTCCTTTCTCCATTTAGGACAATTAATTAAATGCATATGCCTGGTGAAACCACTGTAATTCATTAACTACAGAGGACTCATGTAGCATGCCATCTCTTTTAATTCTCTTACAAGTCCAAAGACATTCTCCCATTGAGGATTACAAAAAGCAACCTTGTTTTTGCAGCGTGACAAAGACAGAGGGGGAAAAAAATGTTCTTATATTATTTCTGATTTAAATAGCTCTGCAGGGTAAAACATTATGAAAAACATGCACTGTATGTTTGAAGACCCTTCAGCAACTTAAATTAAATTAAAATTGAATGAAGCCCTAGTAAATGTTTGATGTCAGATCAGTGCCAGATTTTATTTGGTGCATACTTAACTGATGCAAAGTTGTTGGTTGCGCAAGAGATTTAAATCAAAGCATACCCACATTACACTAAAGAGCGACTGAGGTTTTTCTCAATGGTGCCTCATGCAAGATTCTTTCATTGAATTTTCCACAGCATCAGAGTCTAGGTCTAATTTCGGGAGAGAGAGAGAAACTGCTAAAAACAAGCTTTTAATTTATAGGACAGCACTGTTTTTCATGGAAGAACAGATCAAAGAAGATATTTTTGTGAAAATAAAGTGCACTTCATAGTTTTGAATGTGGTCAAAAAAAAAAGGTTCCCGACCCCTGTTCTAAATCATTACATTTAACATGTATTAGTCAACTTATTTCGATATTTATCATGTTAAAACACATGTTAAGTGCTTGGTTATAATTTTAACTCTAGTGTGTTATTCAGTATTACATTTAAAGTTAATATTATTTTAAATATACTAAATTATAACTTCATCAAATGTGTAATTACAAATGTTTTTAAATATATGACACACATTTTTACTAGAAATGACATTAAAGTGTATTTTAGTTTACCATAAATGTTTATTAGTGCATTCGTCGGTACATTTTCAAAAACAATAAGTAATTATAAAATGACATATAAAAAGTCATTTAATTTATAATGTTTTCATTTAATTGCAATTAACATTCAATTAAGTGTCTGAAAACATTACATTCACTTAAATTATATTATTTCAAAGTATATTATTTCCATAATAAATATTCTTTTTAAAAGTATGCTAAAATGTACTTCTTTTCACATAGCCATTATAAAATCAAATCAAAGGTTTGATTTATTATGGTGAATTGCTGTAAAGATTTATTTAGAAGCCTTTGTCATAGTTTAGACCTGCTTTATCCATGCACTTCCCCCATCCCAAAGCCACCTTTGACCTTTTAGATACTGGGAGCTCAAAAGGAGCTGTGGATATGGGGGGGAGTTAGTATATTCCGTCAGCTCCAAGTCAGAACAGATGAGGCTGACGTGTTCAGAGCTGGGAAAGAACTAAATAAAGCCAAGAGATCGTCAGGATCACACCTCTAAAGTCAGCGGCACAGGTCAAACTGTCCAAGCTGAGCCAACAGAAAGTCTGAGCTTTCTGAGGCTGTGTACAGGGAAAGTGTGTGATGTGGTGACTAGTGCTGAGAGTGTTCCTGATGTTTATCATCATTGGCAGATCTCCAGTGGCCGTAGAAGAGCCACCTGTTGTAGGACTGGATTTAGTTTGTACTTTTGTCCTTTGTACTTTTGTCCACTCTGTTCAGCAGGGGTTTGACAACAGACAGCATTGTTACAACATCATCTTCTTTTCTTAGGAGTTAGCAGTTAGTTCTTCAGCTATAACATAAGTAATAACAAGATATTTATGGCTCTGAAAATAATTTGGACACGATTTCGGATTTTTATTGCATTATATTCTTCAATTTCAAACAGTATGATCACACAGGTGTCCTAGCAGGGTGTGTCCGAATCCACTTTTGCTAGTTTAACGATGGGAAAAATGGTCTAAAATGGTTGACCCTATTCTCTTAATGAGTAATGGGTGTGTTTTGGGCGTAACATGCAATAAACCAGAATCAGAATCTCATCTCCCATTCCCTTTAAAAGCCCATTCCCTTTATGTGTTCGCGCTGTGGCAGATTTGCTATTTACATGGCAGAATTTGCAAGCGTAAAAACTGAATGCTTCTCTAGTGAGGAAATAGACGTGCACAAGGTTAAAACGCGCAAGCAGACCATCTACAGGACAAGCCGGATTCCACCAAAGCATTTTACATTGTAATCTTTTTATCTTTAATATTTGGCATGTTTGTGTGCTGCTGCACGTCCCTGTGCATGTATTAAGCAGAGTGTACGCGCGCTGGCAGTACGTGAAAATGATAAATGCGTCAAGCTGAAACTAGCAAAAAACACATTGCACAGGGTGTATAATAGGGCCTGTGGTGTCGATGACTGACACTAGGGGTCATACTTGGGAGCTCCAGTCACCTCTGGTACTTTGAGAAAAGGCCAATTAAAATTGGCAAGTGGAATTCCACTCCTCCAGACATACGGGTATACTTATACAAATTTGTGCTGAGGAGCCGAGACAGTGTCCCGGCCATGTCTGTGGGCATCTGAGTCGCATCTGGACATGAGACGTCCTTAAATTAATAATTTTGTCCCTCTTTATGCAGTCATGATAAAAATAATAATAATAATAATAATAATTTATTTTCATCCTGTGACCAAGAAATATGAAAATGAAATTGATGAGGGTGGGAGATGAGGTCTGTTTTTAAGGAATACATGGAACAGCAAATAAATAAATAAATGATTTTATATTAATAAAATATTTCAAAAACATAATATATAGACAAATGTATAAACAATGTATAGACAAATGTGCATTATTATATTATATTATATTATATTATATTATATTATATTATATTATATTATACATATTTAATTGCAGCTTAAGTGTCCGTATACTTTTTGGGGTCATTATGATCACTTGTAATAATTGCTTTAATGAGCTCATTGTTTTTGCCCAAATGAATACATGATGTTAGCTAACTACATGATTTGTATTATCTTAGAACATTACTGACATATGGACATTACTTGGACACAGTAACCTCTGATAACAAAGTACTCTAAATTGCATTGTAGAAACATGCTTTTTCTGTGCTTTAAAAAAAACTGTATGGTGAAAAGCGCTATACAAATAAGTGTGAATTGAATATATACAATATTAAAGGGGGTTTGCAAAGGGGGTTTAGAACAATAGCATAAATCCTTATCACTTCTAAATGTATTCAAATAACTTGCAGCTATCATTGAAGCAATAACTGTCTATGATTTTATTTTTGATTACATTGTAATAGTATGGCCCTTTGGCAGTGGTGATGTCTGATTACTGGATTAGACTTGGCCCAAGATTGCCTCCCCCCCCCCCCCCCCCCCCCCCCCCCTCCCCCCAAGATTACAGCTCTGGTCTGGTTTCATATTTTTAGGTAAAAACAACCTGCTTGAAGCAGCCTTATCTGGTTTAAGCTGGTCTGCCAGCCAGATAAAGCTAGTCTTTATCATTGCCAAACCCACATTTTTCCTATGAAGTTTCTAATCATATGGCCAATATATATTATTATATATATATATATATGGAAAAATGCTCACTTTTTTATATATGGAAAGAGTTACTCACATTCACTGGTCCTGCAATTGTGTTCAAAGAGACTAAGTGTTACGCCTTAACAGAGAACATATTCAATGGAGTTTTCCGTGGAACATACTTGGGGTATTTGGCATTAACCTAAAAATGAAAATCCTGTCATTGTTTACTCACACTCATTCTGCAGAACACAAAAAAAGATATTTTGGTTACAACTGACTTTCCAAAAAGTAAGTTCATTACAAGTTCGTGAGGCAGCAAGCAAACTGAAGCTTGACCTTCGATGTATAAACATTTTATAGACAGTTTTTATAGACAATTATACCACACTGTCTTAGATCATCATTAAAAGTGGATGTATTCCTTTTTGAAAATGAAGTACACTGGGCAAACTTTTAAAATACTTAATTGTATAATGTTAATGTTAAATGTACTGACAAGCATTTATGGTAATATATAACATAATTTCTATTGAAACTTGTATATCATTTAAATATATGTATAATTACACATTTGTAATGATGAAGTCGCAATTTAGTAGATTTAAAATAAATGTAATATCAAATAGTTAAAATCAAGGACTTTTCAAGTATTTTATATGGTGATCAGCACATCAACATAAGTGTACTTCATTAAAGAATGACAAAATATAAATAAAACATTGATTTAAGCATTTTAAGTAAAACTTAAAAAAAAAACGTCTCAGGTTACGAATGTAACCAGGGTTCCCTGAGAACAGGGAACGAGACTCTGCGTTTGCAACGCTATGGGGAACGTCACGTGACTCGGTGCTCGAAAGCCAACTATCCAAATAACTCCAAATCCTATTGGCCGGCGACAGCCTATGACGTCATACAGGCGCGACCCGGAAGTATAAAAGGGGCGCCTGGGGAAGCAGTCATTATCCATCGTCTTGAGGGACTGTTCAGCAGGCAGCCCGATTTATGTCAAGGAAACGCAGAGTCTCGTTCACCGTTCTCAGGGAACCCTGGTTACATTCGTAACCTGAGACGTTCCCTTTCGAAAGGGAACTTCTACTCTGCGTTTGCAATGCTATGGGGAACGATATACCCACGCCGCCATGCTTGGTAGAATTCCTGCCAAGAAGAATGGCTGAGACCAAGGCTCCAGAGCAGTAGAAACTGCTTGGCAACTCTCCCTCGGGTCACACCAGGCTGTCAGTGACAGCATTCCCTTCGGCCAACAGCCCAAGCTGAACTCCATGAAGGACCTCCTCAAAGGCCCTACAGAAGGTGCTAAAGCGTCTGGAACCCACTTTTCCAGAAGAAACAGTGGTCCCTTCAAGGGAATGTGGCCAGGGAACTGAAGGGAACCCCGGCCAGCCACTAGAGGGGAACGAAGTCACCCCCAATGCCATCAGGGAGGCCGACCTAGCCTGACCTGAGACAAACTCAGTCTGAGCCAACCCTGTCTGAAACAGAGCCTCCAAAAAATGCATTCTTCATAGAAGATAGTAAGTAAGAGTGAGTGCAAAGAGGCAGAACAACTCAAACCCACGCGTAGAGATAGGCATCCCGGAGAGCAGAACTCAGCTAAGCACTATGAACCCTCGTATTGAGGGGAGTATAATCCACTCATCCTAGGATCTACCCAGTGCTTAATTAACGCACTGAGGAGGCCGTGCGCTACAGAACCCCGACCCAGGGGAGCAAAAAACCAGCCTGGTGCTGGATCTCAAGGGGAGGCCTGATTAAGGCCTACCCCATGACCAGCTTAGGGAGCTAAGCACTATTACAAACATAACCCTCAAAGGGAAGTATGAAGCTCACCTAACAGGTAGACCATGCAATGGGCACATAACATGAAGGCCGCATGACAATCCACCCGAACACGATTCAACAAGCAGTGTACTCAGTAAAAACACCTTTTACTCTTTAAAGCAAGAGGAGTACAGCGTACGCCAACACGTATTAAGGCCTGGAGGGGCCTATAACCTCAACAGACACGTGGCGTCAGCTCGTGGCAGTGTTTAGGCCCAAAGGACGATAAACAACCAGACAAAAGGAGGTTGGATTTATCACTTAGGCCTTTGGCCAACAGAAGTGTATAAAGATAAATCTCAAAGAGAAATACACCCAAACATACACCAGTGTGTCAAAACCAGGCGGCCCGTAGGCCTAGCAACCACTAACCCACACAGCGTAGTCTCGTGGCCATTTCTAGGAGCACAAAAGATCCACCCTAGGCGCTAGGTGGCCCTTAGCTCAACTAGAATAAGACTCAGGGAACCAAACCAGAGGGGCTAGCCACTCGGAATACTCGGTAAAAGCACCCTGTCACTCTCACAGCGAGAGGAGTATATGACTGAACTCCACATATTACACCGGAGGCCGAAGTAGGCCTACCTTAGTAAACATGTGGCATCAGCAAGTGGCTACCATAACCATACCACCCAGAGATCATGTATTAAAAATCTCATGATTAACACATGAAGAGCACTGCCAAACATCCCGAACAGGCCTGTTAGGGCCTATTCGTCAGTGATGGGGCGTGGCTGATGGTGGCATGGTTTCCCGGGCATCCTGCCAACAAGTCGACTAGAAAAAGGAGGCCTAAAGGGGCCTCCATTCCAGTAACAGGTGGCGATCAACCTTCTCACAGATTAAAACACAAATAGTGCCAAACGTAAATTAAAAAGGAGGCCTGAAGGGGCCTGCCAATTCAGTAACACGTGGCTACAGCTCGTGAATTAAAGGGAACCCAGCTACAGGGAATCAGCAGTAACCAAGAAAGCTAAGGGAAGCTAACTGCGACCTGCGCTAGACCACACATTCCAACAGGCAAAGTACCTAAAGTAAATGTTTTGACTAAAGGGAACCAAACAAAGCCAACATGGTTCAAGGGAGGCTAATATAAGCCTACCACCTCAAACAAACACGTGGCATGGCCTGTGGCAGTGTAAACCTGTGAGCATATGTGAGCACACTATGATCAGTTCAAACAGTATAGTAAAAACAACCAGATCATTAAAAAAGGGAGCTAATAGAGACCAACCTTCTTCAACAAAGTGGCACTAACTACCCTGAATATGCAATCCAACAGGTGATGCACCCAGTGACACAGACCCCCGACTGGAGAGTACAAGTCACCAAATACTCAAAACGGAAAGCAAAGAGCTTACTGTTATGAGAGCGGGTGCCAACCTGTGGCAGCATAGGCTCACATACAATGTAGGGCAAAGGTCTAGAACCCAAAGTAACACAAACTTTGATTTACATGCTGTTATTTGAAAAGAAAAACACTTCCCAAACAGATCCTCAAATCTGATCTAAACCCCAGAGGACAGGAGCTAAAAAAACTAGCAACGTCAACTCAAACTTGATAAACCAAATTATCAAGTGGCTCAGAAGAAAGTTATTCCTTTCAGCATGAAAGTTCTAGAAAATGGGGCCAAGCACACACCTGCATAACTTATCTACGCAAAGATAAGGGCCTACCATCTGAGGAACAGCATCAGGGAGTCAGAAAACAGTCTACCACCTAGCTGAAAACTCAAATTGCACCTACACAGGCAAGGGGATAATTGGGCGTACAGCCTAACAACTCCCTCGGGAGAAAAACCAGAACTAGGGGTTACTTCATTTAACCCACAACACCCAGCTATGGCCTTGCTGCCAAGTTACAGGCCTATTCTCTCTATTATATACAACAGGCACAATAACCAAACCTGATCTCCAACTCTAAATCCCATGATGAGAGAAATAAAGTGAAGCTCACAGCTGAACGTCAGGTGGCCGGTTAGGGCCGCTACAGACACACAAACTGAAGTAATGAGTGCCAACTCAGACTATACTGAAAAACAGCCAAGAGGCTCATTTAGCATAGAGAGAAACTAAACAGCAGCCATTTTATGACCTGCTCAGTCAGTCCCACACTCCAGTTTTTGCCCAAAAAACCCCTATAAATGCTATCTTAATGTTACATTCACTATGCCATGTTCAGGAATTATACAGGTAACAACACACAGTCAACATTTAGGGAATTAAATTTGACGTTGTCTTACCTCCTCGCGGCTCGAAGACCCAAGACTGCTCCTTCACAAACATGGGAAGGAAAACATCCATGGTACTAGAAGCCCAAAGAACCCTTTCACTATCAAGCCAGAAGGCGGGCCTTCAGAAAAGAATTCATCATGGGCCCGACCGTCAGCCTGACTGTTCAAAGATGTCTCCCGAACATACACAGTGATTAAAAAACGCCCTGGGAGGCCAAGGAAGAGGGGCGAAGGCAACAAATAGTATCACCTTCGCCAGGAGAGGGGATCAATCAGCGGCGTTGCTGGCGCAGTTGATCAATCACCTCTCTTAAATCATCCTTCCTCTTCCTTGTGTCTCGCCACTTCTGCGACTTGCTCCGAGGTGGAGGAGGCGCTCGAGCGGCGACGCTAAACCTCTGGCCCTGCCTCAGAGCTTCGACTCGAGACAGGCCAGCGCCTCCCGGCTGTCTGGGCCCAGGATCGGACCTGAGCGGAATGCAGTTCTTATAGGCTGCTGAGCGCGCCTTCGCCTCCCTGAACTTTCCAACCACCGTCTCAACAGAGCCACCAAAAAGTTCAGTTGGCGAAACCGGGGCATCGAGAAGAGAGCCCTTCTCTCTCTCCCCGATGTCCGCCATGTTCAGCCACAGATGCCTCTCCGTGGCCACCATGGCCGCCATCGATCTCCAAATCGAGGCGGCCGTCTGCTTGGTGGCCCGGAGAGCGAGATCTGTGGTGCGGCGTAGCTCAGTCACCGCATCAGGGGACAAACCCTGCCCCTGATCCAGGTCCTTCAGCAGATCAGCCTGGTACGCCTGCAACACTGCCATTGTGTGTAAAGCCGCACCAGCCTGACCTGCAGCAGCATATGCTCTGCCGTTCAGACGGGATGTTTGTTTAAGGGGTCTGGACGGCAGAACCGGAGCCTTTAGCATCGGTGCTCTGCCCGTGACGAGATAGTTGGCAAACGTCTCGTCAATGGGCGGCAGCGACACATACCCATGCTGGCCCAATCCCTCCACATCAGCGAAATTTCCTCGCTGATGTGGATGAATTCTGGCTGAGTATGGGTTCTTCCATGCCTTCTCGATCTCAACGTGGAGATCCGGAAGGAATGGAAGGCTCACTGTAGTCACAGGGTTGTGGTCGGAAAGAAAACGTTCGTCCAATCTGCCGCGAACGGGCTCTTTCCTGTTGCGCCCCCACGGCAGCTGCAGTCTGCCAGCAGCGCGTTCCACAACCTCCAGCAACTCGGCATATGCTGGGCCAGGAGGCTTGGAGAAAGAAGAAGAAGAAGCCACTTCTTCCTCCTCCATTACCAACTCCTGGCCACGGGGGCTATCGACCAGAAGAACACTCGCTCTCGGATCAGATGATGTCAGAGACAGGACATCATCGTCATCCAGGAGCTCATCCTCGCCAGCCGCCGCCGAAGGCTGAGAGACCATAACACCTCTCTCAAACTTGGCAGCGAGCTCCATCTGCGAGCCCCATGAGTGCAGCCGCCGCTCTGCCTCAGCACGAGCAGGGCCGGACCCACCAGGCGCAGATGTTGACGCCTCATCCCTCGAGAAGAGGGCCAGGCGAGAACGGAGCGTCCTCATAGGAAGACGCTCACAATTCACACAGACAGCGCCCTCAAGCACCATCCGTGCGTGTTCTTCTCCCAAACAATAGACGCATAGGGTGTGCGAATCTTCCGGAGTTAGAAATCTCGGGCATGGATCCACACACTTCCTGAAACGCTTCTCTTTGCCCTCAGACATAATAGAGAAAATTCCGATATTCGATGATTGGCAACAAACACAAACAGTCCCGAAAGACGATGAGATAATGACTGTTTCCCCAGGCGCCCCTTTTATACTTCCGAGTCGCGCCTGTATGACGTCATAGGCTGTCGCCGGCAAATAGGATTTGGAGTTATTGGATAGTTGGCTTTCGAGCACCGAGTCACGTGACATTCCCCATAGCATTGCAAACGCAGAGTAGAAGTTCCCTTTCGAAAGGGAACTGTTAAAGGCTTTTTTAAAAGTGCACTTAAGTTTGTTAAGAAACAGTCATGAAAGTGTACCCTTTTTAAGTAGGCCTACATATCAGTGGCCTTTTATTTAATTAATATTATATTATTTGCAAGTACAGTTAAAAATATACTTTTAAGATTGGAAATGCTCTCTAAGTGCACATTCTATACAATTAAGCACATTTCTTTTTCACAAGAGTTGGTGTGACCACAAACTCCTGCTTGAATGGCTTTTTTATAGTGTTTTTTATAGCATGTTTGAATAAATGGGTTTGAAAAATAATTGCATAACTGGGATCAGTGCACAATAAGATTTATGTGGCAGAAATAAACAAAACAAGTCTGACGATATACAGCACACAAAATAAACAATCCATGCATGCTCGAAATTACGTCATAGGAAGGCCTGAGTCGGGAGTGCCATGAAGCTATGAAGGTTAAAAGTGTCAAATATTCCAAAGTTCCTCACACAAAGACTGTGGCTTATCAGCAGAGGCTGTTTTGTGCAGGCACACTCCTGGTGTGTGCACTAATCTCATGATGGAATGTATTATATGACACAACATTTTGATTGGTCATTAGTGTCATGCCATGGAAGAAAAAATTACTGTAAAGTGGCGTGCAGTTGAATTGTTCTTTAACTCCACTGACGTGTGTTTGAGTTAGGAAGGAAAACCTGTAATGTTAATTACACTAATCAAAATGATGTGTTTTCTGTTTCATATTTCAATACCTAATTTTATAAAATTAATATATATATATATTTTTTAACTTAAACTAATAATCAGAAAACCCTTTGAAGGTTTATTGGAATGCTATACAGTATACAGAAGTTTTTTTGTTTTTTTTTTCTGTGCTAAGGTTTACTGTATGTGCATTAATTCATATAATTTCTTAAGCATCTCATAGAGCATATAAGGTGAGACAGAGGGCGTTTCTTTACCCGGAACTTTAGTGTTTGTTAAGTAATCACATCACTTTTGTTTGCTGTGAAACCAGTAAACTGTATTATGAGTCAACAAACTCTTCTTTAAACATTAGGATGTATGCGTTTATGATGCAAGATTGGCATGTGGTATGAAATATATATTTGCATATACCGTGGAAAATCAGTGATAGCATTCAGAGGAAACTTTTATTGCCCAAGGGTTCCTGTTTTATATCTTAAGAGATTCAACAGAGTTCTCAGTTATGTGTCATTTCAGTATCAGCTTTGTCTGAGATGTTTCTACTGAAGTTCTTTTGGCTCTTTTACCCTTTACTATGGGTGTAAATTGTTTTGAAAGTAAATGGTTATATTTGGCCCACGTTTGACGTGCACAGCTCAGCTGTTTGTTTGTGTGACGTGAGCTGCCCATAGCAGACAATCTGGTTTCAGTACTACAATATGCCGGCACACCTGTTACTCAGCTTAACTCTATTAAGGTGTTGCATTGTTATCTAAGTAATACAGTAAGACAGAAAGAGAATGAGTGAGAAAAACACTTGAGATAGATTTTATATTTTTATATAATATACATATATATTACTGTTAAAAAAGATTGGGGTCAGAGTTTTTTTTTTTAGAAATTAATACTTTATTTAGCAAGAATGCATTAAATTGATCAAAGACTGACAGTAAACTTTTACATTGAAGAAATGTCTCTTGAGTACTAAATCAGCATATTAGAATGATTTCTGAAAGATCATCAGTGATACTGAAGACTAGATAATGTCTGCTGAAAATTTTACAACAATTTGATCAAATAAATGCAGTCTTGCTGAGCATAAAATAATTATTTTAAAAACATTAAAAAATATTACTGACCCCCTAAATTTTGAACGGTAGTGTATATAAAATTATGAACAGGACATCTTCAAGATGCAGCAGTTATTGGATTTTAACTGTCTGTTCAATATGGTTTTTGAGTTAGTAAGTATTTTAAGATTTATTATTTTCAAGCTGTGTACTCCTATCAAAATCATCATCTTATCTGTCAACAGTGGAAGAAGTTACTTCTTCTTAAAAACTGAATATAAATCTCTTCATCTGAGCAGACATGAATTTAAATGCTGCATTTAATTTATCACTGAGTGGGTTCCAGCATCATGAATGTCATTGTTTGACCTTCAGGTGTTGTTGAGCTTAGTTCTATTTATTCTTTAGTATTCTGGGAGCATTAGGCTCCTCCAGTCAGTGTGCAACAGACAAATGTCTTTGGTTACTAAACCTCGGTTCCCTGAGACGAGGTAACAAGACATTACGTCAGAAGCTGACGCTATGGGGAAGCACCTTTGACCTTGAAATACTGAAGCCTGCTTAGAATAACACCATTGTTCAATGACGGCCAATGGCGTTCAAACACGTAAACTAGAGGCGGGAACGGCCCCTATATAATGCTGCACTAAACAACATTTCGTCAGAATCTTTTGACTGAATAGAGCAAATGCGAAAAACCATGAGTTAAATTCAAACGGCATTAACGTAATGTCTCGCTCTCTCATCTCAGGAAACTGAGGTTATGTTCAGTAACCAAAGATGTTCTCTTTCGATTTCAGTCACTTTAACATTACATCAGAAGCTGACACTATGCCATTGTTGTTTGTTCTGTATTTAAACTGGTTAAAATAGGTTAACCATGAAAAACCTGGCGACTGAGGTAGAATAACGCTATATAAGCATTGCATCCAGCCACCACAGCAACAGTGAGAAGGAAGCAGTGAATCCAGGTTCCCTAACACAATATAAATCATAGATTCAACAATGTTAAAGGTAGGGTGTGCAATTTCGAAGAGGCTAGCAATAACAAGCAATAACAATAACAAGCTAGCATTGAAATCATAAGATCCCACCCCTCCCTTCAGAGCGCTCTCAATGCCATGCCTCCTCCAGAACACCGGAACGCACAACAGCTAGAGCAGAGTCTGCAAAGCATCACTAGAGACGGCATTAAATTACCTCATGTCTCAAAGCACATAACATTACAATTCACGGCTGCATAACACACTCCTTGAATGAGTTATGAACAGCCAAACATCCAGACAGTTTAGAATATGTCTTCCGCTCGATCTCAGAGATCTCATAATGCGAGGGTGGAGGTGGCGTCATGGTATTGATAGGTACTGGACCTAGTTGAACACATGTGTTTGCAACTTGGAGGAGTAAATCCTAGAGATCCTAACTCAATTGCGCATTTCGCTTGTCTCATTTTTGAATGGGTGAAAGGGCACCAGGCCTTTCATATGAAATGCAATACCACACTTCATTACTGAAAACAGGGGCTTAGCCTGTGTTTATACAGTAATACATCACAAATCGAGGAAGCTGAGACTGATCTCAGCCATCTATCATACTTATAAACGTCATACTCACCAGCCATCTTTGGTCTTACCGGAACGCTCAAAGGGGATCGGTAAAGCACAATCCGCTTTATAGACTTCTAACTTGCAGGTATAAAGGAGAAAGACCCTGAGGAAATGCCTTTCAGTTCTGCATTGTATAAGGGGCGTTCCCACCTCTAGTTTGTGCGCTTGAACGCCATTGGCTGTCGTAGAACAACGGCATTATTCCAATCAGGCTTCAGTATTTCTAGGAGAAAGGTGTTTCCCCATAGCGGCAGCTTCTGATGTAATGTCGAACTGACCAAAATCAAAAGGGAACTGCTTTTATGTCATACAGGAGATCAATTGTTTGTGCAGTTCATTTAAAGATGTGTGGAAAAAACTGAATGCTTTATAAGGGATTCATGTGATTGCAAATTGTGTTGTATGTCAAGCAATAGAGAACTTCAGCATTACAATATTTTTTGAACACAGCAGTGACCTCTTGTCCCTATGCAAACCAGACTATAATGAAAACAAGCAACTTTATTTTTAGCCTCTGACTGGCCCCATTGCTGTGGATATGAGAGATAATTTTACTGGGAATGGAACTGTAAATGGCTGCAGAAAAATGAACAAGTGAAATAGTTTTGTTGTGGTCATATTCTGCATCCAGTTGGGCTTGAGCAAACTTGTCAGTCAGTGTCTAAGAGTTTCATTTATAGCCTTAGCAGTTTCTTATCAGGCTATTCATTTTTGGTAATGTCTTCTTGAGGTCTTTCATTACCAAACAAGTAGTCTCCAGTTTGAGTGGATATGAGAAAACGCAAAGATGTGTTTGTCTCTTGGATAGCACTTTGGATAGCTACAGAGCCACTGAAAAAATCAGTGACCTTTCCTGGCTGTCTGGATAGCGTCAGTTCAAGAGCAAGAACACAGAAGATCACCTGTCTTAGTCTCAACATGTTTGTCTCGACCATTCTCAATAGAATCCTGCACATTTCAATGGGCACTAGAGTTAACCTGTTAACACTAGACTTTGTGCTCCATTCATTTCTATTCATTATATGCACGCAAATGGAAGCAAATGCAAAGTACTTGTTTTCCGCTGAACAGTTTGGTGAAATCTGCAAATTCTTATAGGAAATGGACACTTGAGCAGCATATATATAGGAACCAATCTTGCACTCACACCTGTTTCCCATCAGTGACCCTTTATAAGCTGCAATCACACACACACTCACATTGTGGATTATTGTTTAGCCCTTTGTTTGCAGTTTGCCTGTTACTTGCCTGTTACTTGCCTTGCCTTGCCTTGCCTAGCCTTGCCTAGCCTGTGTTTTTGACCCTGGACTGATTCCTTGTTTATGATTGTTTGCTGCCTGCCTTGACCATTGCCTGGATTTTGGATTACTCTCTTGCCTTGCCCTCTTGTATCTGTTTGCTGGTGTTTGACCTCTGCCTGTACGACTACGCTCTTCCTGTTTTATTAAAGCCTGCATTTGGATCTCCAACTCTGTTGTCACGCTCCCTCCGTTACAAAAATATATTTAAAAAACATTTATGTCACAAGTATACTACAAATCTATTAACATATTTACTGTCATATCGCTTGAGACTTGATAAATATTATAATTAAACTTTATTTGGAGTACATCTTTATTGCACAATGCACATTTCTTAATATTAAGCCTAAAATGTGTTTTAATATCACTATTAATAAGGATAGTATAATCGCTATATAATAAGTCTTTAAATGCAAGTCATTTAAAGTGTACCTAAAGTATACTTGCAATAGTTCCATTTTAGCACAATCAAATATACTTAAGTATATCTTTAGTTCAACCTCAGCACTACTTCCAGGTAACTAAATAGTGCATTAAGTACAAAAATACTTGTTCCAATTTTGCAGACTTTAAGTATATCAATTTAGTATACCGAAAGTACAACTCGGGACACGTTTTATCGCTCAATATATATCATGATGGTTTTATATTTGAGTTTTAATGGGTTTACATGTTGTCTTAGCCATTTTATTCCTCTTATGTTTTAATGTGTGTATGTCTTTAAATTAGTCTGGGTCTGAGTGATCACATGACAGGAATCAGGAAGTAAAACAGCATAAAGGAGGCAGCATGGCAAACAATCTAAGCGTGCGTCTCAATCAGCTCCCTAGTTCAGTAGTCAGGGCACTGATCAGGGAGTTGGCCACATTCATTTACACAATATATTGATTCACGACCTAGGGAGCTAGGGAGCTCATTGAGGCGCAGGGAGGGTCACTAATCGAACTGACCACATGGTGCACCATCAAGCTGGATTGAGGAGTTGACTTACCTTTCCAGCCAAGCACATCACTTTTAATTGGGTTATCACTTTTGAGGACTTTGTATGTACACCAGTGGACACATTGGGACACAAAGTTTTCTAGTTGTAGGGCCGAAAGTTACAATATTAAGTACATAAATATGTAAATGTATTTGTAATATACATAAAATAAATGTATTTCAAGTACATTGCAAAACAGCTCTGAAGCATTGAGGCATGGACTCCACAAGACCATGTCCTGTAGTATCTGACACCAAGACTTTAGCAGCAGATCCTTTAAGTCCTGAAAGTTGTGAGGTGGAGCCTCCATGGATTAGATTTGTTGGTCCAGCACATCCCATAGATGCTTAATCTGGAGGCCAAGGCAACCACTTGAACTCTTTGTCATGTTCCTCAAACCATTCCTGAAAATTTTTTTGCAGTGTTGCAGTATGCATTATCTTGCTAAAAGAGGCCACTGTCATCAAGGAACATCATTGCATGTAGGGGTGTGCGTGGTCTGCAACAATCTTTAGGTAGGTGGTATGTGTCAAAGTAACATCCACATGAATGCCAGGACCCAAAGTTTCCCAGCAGAACATTACCCTGAGCATAACACTGCCTCTGCAGCTCTGCCTTCTCCCCATAGTGCATCTTCCTGCAACTATATAATCAATGTTCACTTCACTTGTCAGTGGTTTTATTAATTATTTTAGTATTGTTAGTGTTGTCATAGATATAGGCAGTCTTGAGAACTGAACACAATGTTTTTGTCTAGTGAATTGGTGCTCATTGTGCTCAAGAGGTTCTCTGTGTTCAGTAATCTCGATTGTTTATCTACTCAGTTTTCTACTGGGACTTTCCTTAGAGCCTTTGTACGTTACTCACTCTTGTTCTGTGGTCAGAAAAACAGAGGAAGGAGGCTGAGGTGGAGGGCATGTTTAGGCTGGGAATGGGATACAGGAGGTCTTTAGTACATTAAAATAATAAGGACAAATTATGAAAATAAAATGGACAAATGAAAGTCCATTGTGATAACAGAATCATTGAATAATCATTAAGTAACACTTAGGGTGTGTTCACACTTGGCAGATTTAGTTTGATTAAAACAAACTCTGGTGCGATTGCTCTGTTAGTGCAGTTCATTTGAATAAGTGTGATCGCTGCCATGCATTAAAAAACCTTTTCAGGGGATCTCGGTCTGAAATATAAACACCACATGGATCAAAGATGTAAGATCAAGGACATAATGCTCAAGGATACATGCCTGGTTCTTCTCATCATATGAGATTGTTTTGGATGTTCAGTAAATTCCATCGCAAAATACTTCATAAGAGCTGTCTAATCAGGTTGTGACCTTATCTTTTTTTTTTTGTATCTGTAGGTTTGCTATTAAAAATGACAGTGTGAACGCTAAGTGAACCAGGACTAAGGGTACGTTTACGCAACAACGATGTACTAAAAACAGAAACTTTTTTTCTCTGTACAGATGACGTTATCGAAACTATCCCTGTTCACACGGATCCGCAGAAATGACTAAAAACGCTGTATTACGCATGACAGACAAGTAGTTGGCGATGTCACTACTAACATTACGCACCTGAGCATAAGCATTCTTATACAGGCACTCACGCCAAACGCACATGCCTATCCACCTTATTTTTTATAGTTTACTGCACTTTGAAATTCTTCTCATTATTTCCCTATAGCAGCTAATCAAATGGAAGTCTGACACATTCACCGAAATACCATAATTTCACCTTGACAAATAAGGTGGATAGACTAAACACATAATACGCATGTGAATGCTGTCACCGTTTATGGAACATAGCGTTTTTGCAGTTTCTGCAGTTTGCAGTTTGCAGGATCTGCAAAAACATATGTTGAAATGTGTACTCACAGCAAGACATGAATTACCATTTAATAAATTGCTTTACTCTGTCATTTTACTATGTTGAGAGTGTCTTTACACATCTGTGCACAAGCAAGAAATGGCAGCAGACATTGAGCCCTTAACACTGGACATAGTAAACTTAACTAAGTCTTCTAAGACACATTCATTTCACGCAGAATCACAATCTGAGCTTCTGCCAGTTAAAACGTGCCAGGCTAATGTCATAGGGTTACACAAGTGCAGCCAAGATTTCCACCCACTGTGCTGAGCATGTAGGGGTGCTGTTTGTGAGGAACATTTTGTTCAGCTTTTGTGCTACTTGACACCGGTGTAGAGAAGATTTTAAATACAGGAAACAAGTATGGTGGGTGGGTGTTGGGACTGTGCTGGGGAAAACAGGTGAGACTTCCCATCCCCCGTGTTTACAACCTCTAGACCAGCAGCTTTTACACACTGCAGACCTGACACCACTGTGATCTGTTCTGCAGTTAAACAAGTTAGTTTTGTTGCACAGTATACTGTTAGAGATCTTTCACAACTACTTACAGTTTTTAACCAAATGCAATCAGTAATTATACTTGCACCATGGTTCAGTTTTGATGAGTGCACATATAGTTGAGCCATTACATCTTGGTGATTAGTAACACGATGGCAACGTGTGTACAAGTTTAACTGGAATTTTCAAAAAATGTATAATTAAGAAAAATATTTGTCTATTAATAGCAGCTCCTACCATTAAAAGACATCAACTAGTGAATGTGGCTCTAGGCACAGGTGTGCCTTTTTCATGAAACAGAAGTTGTGATAGTCTTTTCTTCCCTATTGTGCCATACAGTATATCTAAATAAAGCTGCATCTGGAATGAGAAAAAATAAATAAATAAAAAAGTATGATGGGACTTAATTTTATCTTTGGATCATAGGAAATTGCCAGTTTGCAGTCAGTTGTGGAGGAAATTTAGTCCCACCCTCCGTCGAGACATACATCATTAGAAAACGTCGTTTTCGAGGGGGAGGGGAGGTTAACATTTTTGGTTGAATATTATGAGGGCATATACATTTTTTGTTAAAAAATAACGATGTGCATGAATAAATGTGCACTGCAACATTCTGTAAAAAAAAAGAAAAAGAAAAAAAAGAATTGACTTTAAATGAATAGTTCACAGAAAAACGAGAAATCTGTATATTATTTATTAACCCTCGCGTTTGTTTTTTTTTCTTCCACTGAATTTGATTTTTTTATGTGGTTCTTTCAAGCAGCTCTGTCAAAACACCATAAAGCAGTCCATATGACTTCTGCACTAATATTTCAAATCTTCTGAAGTCACTGTGTGACAAACAGACAAACATTTTTTTGTACTGCACTGTACGGTACTGAATCTCCCATTGTCTCCGATGGCAAAGCATGATAATAAGTGTGTTCCACTGTGTAATTTTTGCTCTTCACATCACATCACAGAACAACACTACACTACTAGTTTATCACCGCAGGTCAAGTAATTTCAACATGGCAAAATATTTTGAGGGGGGTGACCTACACCATACATAAGTAAAACAATTTTTATAGAAAACTATTATGAGTACAGTATTTATCTCACTTATGAGTGTACAGCGAAAGCATTTTTATTTCTTAAAGTGTAAAACCTTTTAAATTAGCACCAAACTACTAAAATCACCTTTATATCCGGCATGAATGGAAGTTGCTATAGTCTTTTCTTCCCTATTGTGTTGACTATCAGACTGAAACAGCTTCTCGAACAAGACAAAATGCAGGCCAAGACTTGATTTTGTCCATAGAGAATTGATTGGATCATTGGACTGTTGTGGTTTGCTATTGCTGCGATCTCATGTGAGTGACAGGTTGTCCCGCCATTGTGTTGGTAAACATCATCAAAGAAAAAAGAGATGTTTTTTTGTAAGAGGGAGGGAAAATAATTTTGATTGAAGTACATTCATTTTAAAAAGATAATGATGAGCACGGATAAATCACTTATAATAAATAATGCAATATTCCATAAACAAAATAAGAATAGTCAATTTTGATTTCATGGTGACTGTAAAACAAGAGTGACAGTAAAAACTCTGCTATTTTGATGTTAATTCCATGTCAGTGGAGCTTCCTTGATCCCACATGACCTTTTTATTGGACCTTGACCTCGGATGTCAGCAGTTTCTTTGTTCTCATGTGGTAAGATGGAATGCTGGAGAATCTCATGAAGAGTCAAGCCTTGTTTTATTTAACATTCCTGTTTCACTCAAACTTCACCTTTCACTCCACTGTTTCTTGCTTGTGTTTCTGATCTTGCATGGACATCAGGAAGCAGTACAGCTGTAAAAACAATGCATCACCCTGCTGAACCAACAAACACTGCTGCACATAAATGCATATTTATGCAAAAGCATGTTTTCTTATTCAGTCGATCAACCATTCATAGTATATTAATTAGTAACATAATATTCATTTGTTACTGTAACCATTTTTCCATACCGCTGATGGACTGTCATGACCCTGTCATAAGACAAGGCACTCTTTTCTCCAAAGCGCATGCTGATAATTGGCACACAGCTGCAGTGGACTGACGTTAAAGGGTCCGATGGACATTTTGTCCTGGTTTATTCTCACGGTAAACTGCTTTTTTAGCTGCAAACAGCCTTGTCCTTGGCATCATATCAGCCTTTTTACCCAAATAAACACTGTTGATGATACCGAAAGGTCAAACAACATATTATTTTAATGTATTTTATTAGTATTCGTTTTAGTTTTCATTAGATTCTCTTCACATCATGAACAGTCATTTCATAAACATCCTCTGAGCTGTGTGCTGTTCATGTGGTGTCTTAACTAGGCTAACAGGTCTCAACAGGTTAAGCATGGTGATTAATTTGTCTGTAAAAGGGCATTCCTAGGATCCAATACAGATCACGTTATCAGCATTTTGGGGCTTATAGACTGTTAATGGATTCTGCCCTTGTATAACCTGACAATTATGGACAATTAGCACTGATGTGATCATTGGGATCTCTTGCAATGAGAACCTGATATACGATGGGTAGCTTTCCGTAACTGATGATTATTTCTGAATAATTTGCTCATTTTTATTTAGGTTGTTCAACCAAGCAGATGACCAGATCTTTGTTAGTGGGGGAATGTATGTTTGACCCAGATTTGTTACATAACTGCTAACGCCCCACCCCCGTCCTCCACCTTAGCTGCACAAAACACACATTGTCTTGGCTCTATGGCTGCCATAGCAACTGAGCACATTCTGCCCTTCTCACGCTTTGTGAGTTTTAACCAGATCAACTCACAAAATCTTTATTTTTCATTGTTTTACTTCTTTCTCAGTGTTTACAATCTTTTGAAACTCCAGTTCCAGCCATGTCCTGCAAGAATTGGCGTGTGCTCAAGGAAATGGCATTTGTGGTTGAAGGGTGACGAGTGTAATTGCATTTCCGCCACATGGCTCTCACTGATGCTGCATGTGATTTGCACATGATGCCAGTCAGCCATGCAAGCTAGTGTCTCTTTTTGTTCATGTTTGTCGTGCATATGCACGAGAGAGGTTGTGGAAAGGGAATGCAATATTTAATTATCATTGCACAGCAGCTTACAACCACCAACTACCCATTAATGAAGTCACTTTAAGACACAGAAGATCCAATAATATTTCAGATTCTGCAGGGTAGAAGATGCATTCAAATGGGTCGGCACTCCTGTCACTCGCTGGGAACAGAATTCTAATAAGCCCAATCAGTCCTGATACTCATTCTGAGCATGAAGCACACTGGACACTGACTGGTGAGATTGTTCTAATCCAGGCCTGAGGCCCATGTTTGCTCTGCTGCTCATGTTGAACATTCACACTCACAGAGCCATGATATAATATCAACAATAGACCAATATTAACAACAGTCTGGCCTGCTACAGTTACGAACACACACTGATTATACTTTATCGTCGATAGATATATTTACACAGTGTCTTCTGATTATTACTGTTTTCTCTGGGTTTTGAAAGTTCATTTCTGTATATAACCTTAAAGTCTTGGCTACATAAACTACTGAAGGGGTAAGTTGTTATAATGGAACCTAGTCTCAGCCTCAGATGTCACGCTCACAGACCGTTGGCTGAATGCCTGATGCATATGGCACACTTATCTGGAAACAGGAGTATCAAAGTCGTCATCTGGTTGGTTGAATTGTACAGGATGTCTGGGAGACGTGTGTGTTGTGTTCTTTAATGGTCCGCCTGGAAACAAATTACGTGATGCCAAACCCCCTTGTAGAAGAAGAATGCTGTCATGTTTACAACTGTGACAACGAGCGCTTACCAGGATCAAATAAACGCTGGATTTTCAAAAGTATGTAACCTTCGCTGCTGCATTGTTGCAGTAAACTTACACAATGTTCTTGAATTAATAATTTATTAGATGCATGCTGGTCTGTTATTGTTGGTACATCGACCCATGTACCAACAATTTTCACGCCCCTAAACCTGATGCGGAACAAAATGAACTGTCAGTCAAATGTCTTCTTGGACGGTCCTTGGCCAATGAAAGTCCAGACCTTCTGCCGTCAGTCTGAAGGTCTGGCTACGCGAGGCTAAATGGAACTTCACATTAAACAATAAAGCTTTACATCAAAATTCAGTTATAAATGATACATAACACTGGTATGGGTACAAGTACAAAGTAAAAAACGACATTGTTTTGATCAACATATTATTACATATACAATAGTTGCAAAAAAAAAAAAAATGGACATCTTCAGCCTCTATTAAAATATTATTAAACATTTGTTAACGTATGCATATTGTGTAGTAGTGCTTGGAGTCAATTGTTTTATTTGTGATAACGCAATAAAACATAGCAAATTACATGCTCATGCAAAAACGAGAGAACCAACAAGATATTAATAACTGATTGTGTTGTAGTTAGTGTATGCTTTTTCATATGACCTTTTTTTTTTTTTTGCATAGTAAAATAAAACCTGTAGCTGTAGTTTGCCTGTTTTTGCAAAATAATTTTGTCAGATAAATAAACACCTTGACCAAGTTTAATGTTTTGTTCTTCCCTTATATTAAAATATTTTTTAAAAATATATAAAATATTTTCTTGTTATGTTTATGGTTTAATCGAACTTGTTACAAAACAAATCAAATATCCTAAATATCACTTTTGGCTACTACTGTACATATTGTACGGTACACAAACATGAAGGTTCGGTATGTACCTCAGTTTTGAAGTTGCGGTTCAGTATGGGGTTGGTACAGCGGGGAAAGAAAACTAAACATAAAAATGCTTTCTTTTAATTAATTTTTTTTTTTTTTTTTAACAAATGTGTCTCTGTGTTTAAATACATTCATTTATAATTCACATTTTCTGAAGGATAAAAAAATAAAATCTTAGCTAATGCTGTAAAGTTTGAACTATATCGGAAGCCCTTTCTTACACATTACTACAGTAAAGGTTACAATTAACAACAGAGCCCAAATTATTAAATTCAGTTGCTATTTATTTTTAGATATAATAATCAACGCTGAATTAAAAAAACATGTAAATTGTAAATAAGGCAGGTTTCGCATTAACTTCTAAATCTAATTATAAAGTTAATTTTTTAATCCAATTAATTTTTGAAATATAATCATTTACACAGTGGCTGCCATAACTTGTTTTCATTTATTTACAGATTTATGATTCAGTTATTCGTCTTTTCCTGCTCTTTTTAATGGTAGCAAACAGTGTTGCATTACCACGCACGCCCACTTATTGTAGTGTAGATCGCCTGTGACTGACTGGATTCATGGTGTGACTGCATGCACCAAACCGTGACGTCCTTACCGTGATGAATATGAAATGTACTGTTACACCCCATTACATATATAATTTACAACATATAAAACACATGACAACTTCATTAAAATTAAACCCCAGTTAAAAGGTTACAATTTGCCTTGACCTGACATTTATGGAAAATATTTCACTTGGCGGCCATCTTGGAAATGCACTTTGGCCTGTCCTACAAGTCCAGCCTCTATCTAATTGAATTGGGATACACTGAAATTTCAAAACAACAGCAACTGCAGTGATGCTGTCATCAAACAGCAAGAACCACCATAAAGAACAAGCAGTGACTTTGCCGAATGCCAATTGTATTGTTTTATTTGAAAGCGGGACTTCCTTTACTGGAGCTGCCATATTGGGCACTCCAATTTCTCCAAAGCATTGTAATACAAGTGGCCTGTATGAACTATAGTCTCTTACAATTATAGTTGACCCTTGCTTGATATTATCTGACCAATGCAAAGCGACCAATCACAGATTTTTGTGTTTTTACATACTTTTACAGTTCTGCTCATGAATCTCTAGTTAACAGACTGCTAATCAACACAACTCTGAATGTATTTTAAAGATTTGAAGCAATTAACCCTGCACTCAGGTAAATTCAGTGATTGGTTCTTCACACAAATGGGCATTATATAAAATCTGTACATTTTAATTTTGTTTCTCTGCAGCCTCTAGTCCCGTTCCTTTGCTGTCAGGCAATCTGATACAACTGCTTTCCAGTTTTATGTGCATCTGATGTTCAATGGAATGGATTGTGGGCGGTCTATGGCATCTGTTAATGTTTATGAAAATAAAATTGTGCCATTAAAGTTGTGCAACTTTAATTCAAGGCAAAAGAAAGATTATATATTTATAATGTGTATCATTTCCCATCTTTGAGAAAATGTAGAGAGTGAAATCCATTACTGTTCCCTTTCGAAAGGGAACTTCTACTCTGTGTTTGCAAACGCTTATGGGGAACGTCACGTGACTCGGTGTCTAAAAAGCCAACTATCCAATAACTCCAATTCCTACTGGCCGGCGACAGTCTATGACGTCATACAGCGCGACCCGGAAGTATAAAAGGGGCGCCTGGGGAAACAGTCATCATCTCATCGTCTTTCGGGACTGTTTGTGTCATTGCCACTGTCGTGAATACACTCTTGATATCCTGTAAGTATGTCTCTATTATGTCTGATGGCAAAGAGAAACGTTTCAGGAAGTGTGCCGATCCATGCCCAAGGTTTTTGACTCCGGAAGATTCGCACACCCTATACGTACATTGTCTGGGAGAAGAACACGCATGGACGGTGCTTGAGGGCGCCGTCTGTGTGAATTGTGAGCGTCTTCCTATGAGAACGCTTCGTTCCCACCTGGCCCTCTTCTCGAGGGAAGAGGCGTCAACATCTGCGCCTGGTGGGTCCGGCTGCACTCATGGGGCTCGCAGATGGAGCTCGCTGCCGAGTTTGAGAGAGGTGTCATAGTCTCTCAGCCTCTGGTGGCAGATGAGCTCCTGGATGACGATGATATCTTATATCTCTCTCCTCGATGCCCTGGTTTTGCCAACTGAACTTTTCGGCGGCTCCATTGAAACGGTGGTTGGAAAGTTCAGGGAAGTGAAGGCGCGCTCAGCAGCTTATAAGAATTGCATACCGCTCAGGTCCAATCCTGGGCCCAGACAGCCGGGAGGCCCTGGCCCGTCTTGAGTCAAGGCTCTGAGGCAGGGCCAGATGTTTAGTGTCGCCGCTCGAGCGCCTCCTCCACCTCGGAGCAAGTCACAGAAGCGGCGGGTTAGTCAGGTTGACACCTTTGAACAGTCAGGCTGTCGGCCGGGCCCATGATGAGATTTTTCTTAAGGCCCGCCTTCTGGCTTGATAGTGAAAATGTTCTTTGGGCTTCTAGAACAATGGATTTTTCCTTCCCATTTTAAATAATGAAGGAGGAGTCTTTGGTCTTTGAGCCACGGGAAGGTAAGACAAGGTCGGATTTAATTATTTAAATGTTTGACCTTGTGTTGTTCCTGTGTATTTCCTGAACATGTAACAGTAAAATGTAACAGTAAAATGTAGCCATTTAGGTTTTTTTTGGGCAAAACTGGAGTGTTGAGACTGACTGAGCAGGCCACAAAATGGCTGCTGCTTAGTTTTTTCTCTATATATGAGTAGCCTCTCTGCTATTTTTCAGTTTAGTTTGAGATGGCACTCATTACTTGAGTTTATATGTCTACGGCGGCCCTAACCGGCCGCCTAACATTTTAGCTTTGAGCTTCACTTTATTTCTCTCATCATGAGATTTACAAGTGGAGATCAGGCTTTTGTTATGGTGCCTGTTGTATATATAGGCCTATAGCTTAGCGGCCAGGCTAGAGCTAGGTGATGTGTGGTATATGAAGTAACCCTATATGTATTTACTATTCTTTGAGGATGTGTGTTCCTAGTTCTGGCTTCCTCCCGAGGGAGTTGTTTAGGCTGTATGCCCAATTATCCCCTTGCTTGTGTAGGTGCAATTATGAGTTTAACAGATAGGTTGTAGGCTGTTTTTGACTCCCTGATGCTGTTTCTCAGGTGGTAGCCCCCTATCTTTGCGCGGATAAGTTATGCAGGTGTGTGCTAGGCCCCACTTTCTAGAACTTTCATGCTAAAGCAATGACTTTCTTCTGAGCCACTTGATGTTTTGTATTTATCAAGTTTGAGTTGACGTTGCTAGTTTTTAGCTCCTGTCCTCTGGGGCTTAGATCAGAGCCCTGGGCTCTGGGGCTTAGGATCTGTACAGAGAGTGTTTTTCCTTTCAAAAACAGCATGTAGATCAAAGTCTGTGTTACTTTGAGTTCTAGACTTTTGTATGTGACATTGTATGTGAGTTTTTTATGCTGCCACAGGTTAGCACCTGCTCTCATAACAATAGGCCCTTTTGCTGTGAACGGCCACTATTTGAGTATATGGTGACTTATATTCCCCAGTTAAGAGGTTTATTTGTGTCACTGAGTACATCACCTGTTGGATTGCATACTCAGGGTAGTTAGAGCCACTTTTTTGAGGAAAGTTGGTATCTATTAGCTCCCTTTTTTAGTGATCTTGTTAACAGCTATATTGCATATAACTCGGATTGTAGGCCTTATGATATTCGGCCTCCTTCTAGTTAGCAGTTGTTTTACAATGCTGTTTAACTGATCATAATATGCTCACATATTCTCACAGGTTTACGCTGCCACAGGCCCTGCCACGTGTCTGTTTGAGGTAGTAGGCTTGTAATAGCCTCCCTTAGACCATGTTGGCTTTGTTTGGTTCCCTTTAGTCACAAATATTTAGGGTACATTGCCTGTTGGGATGTGTAGCCTAACGCAAGTTGCAGTTAGCTTCCCTTAGCTTTTTGGGTTAGAGCTGGTTCCCTGTAGCTTGGTTGCCTTAAAATTCACGAGCTGAAGCCATGTGTTATTGAATTGGCAGGCCCCTTCAGGCCTCCTTTTTAGTTTACATGATGGCACAGTTTGTGTTTTTTAATCTGTGAGTAGGCTGATCGCCACCTGATACTGGAATGGAGGCCCCTTAAGGCCTCCTTTTCTAGTCGACTTGTTGGCAGGATGCATGGGAAACCATGCCACCATCGGCCACGCCCCATCGCTGACGGATAGGCCCTAACAGGCCTGTTCATGATGTTTGGCAGCGTTTTTCATGTATTAATCATAAAACTTCTAATACATGGCCTTTGGGTGGTATGGTTATGGTAGCCACTTGCTGATGCCATGTGTTTACTAAGGCAGGCCTACTTCGGCCTCCGGTGTAATATGTGGAGTTCAGTCATGTACTCCTCTCGCTGTGAGGGTAACAGGGTGCCTTTTACCAAGTATTCCAAATGGCTAGCCCCTCAGGTTGATTTGGTAGTGAAACCTTACTGAAGGTTGGTTTAACCTATATCTGCCTCCCTGAGTCTGATTCTAATCTAGTTGAGCTAAGAGCCACCTAGCACCTAGGGTGGATCTTTTGTGATCCTAGAAACGGCCACGAGACTTATGCCGTGTGTATTAGAGGTTGCTAGGCCTACGGGCCGCCTGGTTTGAACACACTGGAGTATGTTTGGGTGTATTTCTCTTTGAGAATTATCTGTATACACTTCCGTTGGCCAGAGGCCTAAGTGATAAATCCAACCTCCTTTTGTCTGGTTCTTTATCGTCCTTTGGGCCTAAACACTGCCACAAGCTGATGCCACGTGTCTGTTGAGGTTATAGGTCCTTCCAGGCCTTCCTTAATACGTGTTGGCGTATGCTGTACTCCTCTTGCTTTAAAGAGTAAAAGGTGTTTTTTACTGAGTACACTGCTCGTTGGATTGTGTTAGGTGGATTGTCATGCGGGCACTTTGCAACCTCTTAGGCTGCCATTGAAGTCGTCTGTCTACCCCCAAAAAGACAAGACAGGTGTTCGGGGTGGCCCCTAAAACCGGGCCACTTTCTGTATAAGACTTCTGTTTTTCACATAACTGCTATCATGCTGTAGGCCCCTCCTCGGCCTCCATGAGTATGTGCCCATTGCATGGTCTACCTGTTAGGTGAGCTTCATACTTCCCTTTCAGGGTTATGTTTGTAATAGTGCTTAACTCCCTAAGCTGATCATGGTGGTAGGCCTTAATCAGGCCTCCTCCTAAGATCCAGCCTCAGGCTGGTTTGTGCTCCCCTGGATCAGGGTTCTGTAGCGCACGGCCTCCTCAGTGCGTTAATTAAGCACTGAGTAGATCCTAGGATGAGTGGATTGTACTCCCCTCAGTACGAGGGTTCATAGAACTTAGCTGAGTTCTGCTCTCCGGGATGCCCGTCTCTACGCGTGGGTTTGAGTTTGTTTCTGCCTCTTTGCAGTCACTCTTACTTACTATCTTCTATGAATAATGCGTTTTAAAGGCTCTGTATTCAGACAGGATTGGCCAAGACTAAGCTTGTCTCGTGACTGACCAGGTCGGCCTCCCTGGTGGCATTGGGGGTGACTTCGTTGCCCTCTAGTGACTGGCCGAGGTTCCCTTAGGTTCCTTGGCCACATTCCCTTAAAGGGATCGCTTTTTCTTCTGAAAAGCTGGTTCCAGACGCCTTAGCAGCTTCTGTAGGACCTCTGAGGAGGGCCTTCTTGGAGTGCAGCTTGGGCTGTTGGCCGAAGGGAATGCTGTCACTGACAGCCTGGTGTGACCCGAGGGGGAGTTCTCTAACTGCTCTGGAGCCTTTGTCTCAGCCATTTTTCTTGGCAGGCATTCTCCTCAAGCATGGCGGCGTGGGTATATCGTTCCCCATAAGCGTTTGCAAACGCAGAGTAGAAGTTCCCTTTCGAAAGGGAACGTCTCAGGTTACGTATGTAACCATGGTTCCCTGAGAACAGGGAACGAGACTTTCCGACGTTTCCTTGCCATGCTTTGGGCTGCCTGCTGAACAGTCCCTCAAGACGATGGATAATGACTGTTTCCCCAGGCACCCATTTTATACATCCGGGTCGCGCTGTATGACGTCATAGGCTGTCGCCGTCCAATAGGAATTGGAGTTATTGGATAGTTGGCTTTCAGACACCGAGTCACGTGACGTTCCCCATAAGCGTTTGCAAACGCAGAGTCTCATTCCCTGTTCTCAGGGAACCATGGTTACATACGTAACCTGAGACATTTTTTTATGTGGCTATAGTAGTTTTCTTTGTTTTACTGTGAGAATTCTGTTACAACATTGTCTTCCCAGAATGTTGCCATGTTTGTGTGAAGGAACTTTATTTGGTTAGAACTTGAGTGGTGTGCAGCTGTGTACATTTACAAATGTTACCCTTGTTACATTTGGTTTGGGTCATTAGTCGCCTTTATTTTTAACATTTTTATTTTGTTTGTTTAATGAAACAACAGTATTACAATTTTTTTCTTGCAAATTTGAAAAGTTGTACAGTTCTAGGGAACTCAGTTGGAAGAGTTATGGCCAGCTTATTAAAACGTGACCTAAAACACATGCGGTTTGGGATGCAAAACAGGCCCATGTGTTTTTGATTGCATGTAGTAATCCAACACACTATGGAGCCAGCATATTCCTGTTTTATCTGCAAATCACAATCATCTGTGCTGTAACCCTCTGGTGCCGCTCACATGGTGGTCAGAAATAGCTTTTTTTTTTTTTTTTTAATTTCAATGAAATTAATGTACTATATTTTAGTTCAATAATGTTTTTAATATTTTGAATTTTTAGGGGATTTTATGGTACTAAATTATATTTATGGATAAGTTATGATCTGTTTATTACCTGTTAATCAATTTCTGAGCATAGACCTGAAAACAAATTTTCCAATGTAAACTGTCGTAAATCTTAAATGCTTTGGAGCACACTTAAGTTTGTTCTTTTTAAAGAAGAATAGAATATTGTTGAATGAAAAAAAATGTATAGAAGTTGAATTTATTATTATGAAAAATGCATAAAAATACTATTTTTTAATTTTATATGAAATATATATTTTCCAAAACATGTTTTACTCTAAAACTGTGATAAAATCAAAGCTATAACTCTAATCAAGTTGTTTTCCAAATTTGATGATTATATCTCAAAAATGAGCTTTCAGTAAGATTTTGTTTTGGTACAGCACCAAATGTTTCCATCGGATGAAATTCGCTTCCCATTAATTTCCAGTGCGGTCATTCGTTTCCGTGAACAGTACAAGTGTGACTTTTGTAAACGTGTGAGTGTTTACATCGAGTGCCAAATCCAAGTTCTGCACCATTCCGATTAAGTAAAAAATCAGAAAAGAACAAAACAAACTGGATTTCTTTTTTCGGTCAAAGATGACCGAACAGCACCAGGTATAGCTACAGCATATCCTCACATGGTAAAAGATTAGGGAGTTCCGATTTCTGTTCAAGCATATTGTAGATACAGACAACAATAAATGGCAACGCTTTTGCGTACCAAACAACATGCTTTCAGTTTCTCAAAATTGTAATTTTGAGGAATTAGGTGAAAGGTATGAAAACATACAAAAACAGTTGCAGGTTCTTAAAAACAAACGTCTCCCCTTAATATTTCCAAGCCTAAATGTCATTGTTACCTTCTGAGAATTGTTGACATTGCTAGTCGTGTCAGAATAAAATATGGAATCTTTTAACCCTATGATTGCATTTCTTGGAATCAAAACACAATAAGAGTCTTGGCAAGTTTCACAAAGATAAAAATTTGCATACTGCCTTTCTTGACTGAACATGCATCTAAGTAAAACTGTGATTAATATGAACAATTCAAAATGGTGTTTCAGCACAGTCAAATAAAAATATTCATCAGTTTGTTTGTCAGTGCAATCCATGATTCTCCAGTCCAATTTTTGTTAGTACTCAGTCTGGCTCTCTTGCATTTCAACCATTTTCAAATAAATAAGAGTTACACATTACATATGCTAATACCAATGTTTCCACTAATATAACTATTTCGTATACCCTCCACTTTTTTAAAGACTTTTAACAATTTACCATAATTTATGTTTAAAGCTCCTAAAAAGCATGACTATAAAATACTGCAGGAATGGCAAATTAAAAAATTGGCCAAAAGCTGGCAACAACATTTTAGCACTTCTGGTTCTGCCATCCTTAAAGGGTTAGTTCACCCAAAAATAATTTATTACTCACGGAATACAAATTAAAATATTGTTTATTAAATGCGATGGCTCAGTGAGGCCTACATTCAAAGCAATGACATTTCCTCTCTCATGATCCATAAAGGTACTAAAAACATTTAAAACAGTTCATTTGAGTTCAGTGGTTCTATGTTAATATTATAAAGTGACAAGAATACTTTTTGTGCACCAAAAAAACAAAACTTTTCAACAATATAGTGATGAGCCGATTTCAAAACACTGCTTCGGAGCTTTACGAATCGAATCATTGATTTTGCAGTGCTTTGAAATCGGCCCATCATTATATGGTTGAAAAGTCTTTATTTTTATTTTATTAAAAATATGTTTTTAGTACCTTTATGGATCTTGACAGAGGAAATGTCATTGCTTTGAATGCAGGCCTCACTGAGCCATCGGATTTAATCAAAATATCTTAATTTGTGTTCCAAAGATGAAAGAAGGTCTTACGGGTGTAGAACGACATGAGGGTGAATAATAAATGACATTATTTTCATTTTTGGGTGAACTAATCCTTTAAGTCAATTGGTTTTAGGTTAAATACCTGAAAAAAAAAAAAATGTCTGTGGTTAAGATAAGCTCAAGATATTTTCATATTAAATTTTTTCTACATAAAATATGTAAGTAACAAGTAAAATACATAAGTATTTAAGCTTACTTTTCTTGAGAAAGACCGTAGCTAACAACAGTTTGTTGGTGACATTAAACGCAATCATGCTAAATAGGTAAACACCATCTACTCACTAGACCACTTTCACACCCTTACTGTGTTTAGAGTACTGTTTTAGAGTCATGCTCTTGCAAACTATTTTAACTCAAACTTAAAGGGAAAACATTTTTAGTCAGAGACTGAATGAGCTGTCAAAAGCTTAATGATGACATTGCGACCGTGGTGTAGTTATTAAAAAAAAAAAAAAAATTTAATTTGTGAAGACTTTCATGGTGAACAAAACATGGAAGAATCAAACTTTTGTTGGTCACAAAGCTTATTTTCTTCAATAATCCAAAAGTCAATAGAAAAAAAAAAAAAACCTTCATTGCAGTACTGTCAAGAAGGACTGATGGGGCGGGGGACTATAGAGAAATCACATCTTAGTAAAATTCTTGTTTTAATGTAAAGAGACAAGTAAAAGTTTTCTGAACCATGGTATGGCAAATTAAAAAACAAAACAAAATGCACAACCCTTTGAACAACAGGCAACAGAGCCATATCAGTACAAACAATGCATTTGGTCCCTGTGAGAAAGAGTTCCATAATTCATAAACTGGTGAAAAATAAAAATTCTAAAATTGACTACAATAAGCATCAAAATATCTACAGTTAGTTTATAAAAACAATGTTAAATTGTATAACATACTTAAAGTGTCAATACACAAAAACAGTTTTAGTCAAAGGCCAAGTAGTAGTTGTGATCTTGGGTGCAAACTTATCTTTATCAAACTAGGATTCCTGCCAGAATCTGAGATCATTACACCCACACATCTATTATAAAAAGAAACTGGCAGTGAGAAAGCTAAAATTGTAAGATAAACTGACCCAATGTGCGTTTCTACAACCAATAAATGGGAAAGCCATTAATCTAGTGTCATCCCTCATTTCAGATGGACTAATGAACAAAGAAAAAGAAAAAAGCCATCAGTAAGAGATTTCATTACTTAAATGACATTATAGTCCACCATTTCACTTGTATGTCATTGGCTCTTCACCCTCTTCGCTGAGCAGACATGTGCGTATAAGAGCTTCGGTGACTGCGTATGGATCGCAGTTGGCTGAGGGACGGCGGTCTTCAAAGTATCCCTTCATTTCCTGGCCCACAGATCGTGGAATTCGGATGCTAGCACCACGGTTAGCCACTCCAGCAGAGAACTCGTTGATGTTGGAGGTCTCATGATGGCCAGTCAGTCGTCTGGCATTGTCCAGCCCTCCTTTAGGATCATAGGCACGGATATGGTACTGGTGTCTCTTGGCCAGCATCTCAATTGCCTCCTCAATATGTCTAAAATTAAAATAAATTTTTTTTTTTAAGCATAACCAAATACATTTAAATGTTGGCTCTTAAGTGTGGGGGCGGGGGTTGGGGGAGATGCAAGACTTCCTTTCACACACTTACTTCAAACCCCCTTCCTCACGCATCTCCTTGGTACTGAAGTTGGTGTGGCAGCCAGCTCCATTCCAGTTCCCTGGAATGGGCTTTGGGTCAAAAGAGGCCACAACGCCGAAGTCTTCACAAACCCGGTGCAGGAGGAAGCGAGCTATCCACAAATGGTCTCCCATCTCAATGCCCTCACAAGGGCCAACTTGGAATTCCCACTGAAGAACAACAAGACAACTTCAGCAACTCATTTCTATATTTGATTGAAACTGAAAACGGGTTTCCTAAAAGTATAAAAATGCTGCTCATTGTCTGTTTACCTGTGCAGGCATGACTTCAGCATTAGTTCCACAGATTTTTACTCCAGCATACAAACAGGCTCTATAATGGGCTTCTACAACATCTCTTCCGTAGGCCTTATCAGCTCCCACACCACAGTAGTATGGACCTAATCAAACAAAATAAATGCAATTAATTTCCTTAAACCAACAGTAGTCTTCTTGCCATTTAAAAAAAAAAAAAAAAAAAAGATGGATAGATAAGAAAAATAAGAAAAAAAAATTATAAAACCATCCATAGGTGACATCTACCTTGAGGTCCAGGGAAGCCATTGGAGGGCCAACCAAATGGATGACCATCCGTGCCTAGAATAGTGTACTCCTGTTCCATTCCAAACCAAGGATGCTGGATATGCACCATATCCATGATCTTTTTACACATCCGACGAAGGTTGGTTTCTTAAAGAGCAACAAAAGAGACATTAATGCAACCTTCAAATGTGATATCAGCCTGTATAATTATCTGACGTCAGTTATGGTATTAAAATCTACTCACCTGCAGGTTTGCGGTTGTATTTGAGAACTTCACACAGAACCAGTTTGTTGGGGTCCTTTCTGAAAGGGTCTCTGAACATGGCTTGGGGTATCAAGTACATGTCACTGTTGGACCCCTCAGACTGATATGTGCTAGAGCCATCAAAGTTCCATTCAGGAAGCTCTACAGAGGCACAGAAGAATACAAATACTCATACTTTTTCCAACGCTAGTAGTGTTTCAAACTATTTAGTTAGACTTAAAAAGACAAATATGACAATCAGAATTACAATAACTACCTTCTATAGTCTTAGGTTCCGAATCTAGAGTCCTGGTTTTACACCTCAATCCCTCCCCGGTGCCATCAATCCAGATGTACATAGCCTGAACGTTCTCTCCCTGAGGGAGGTCCATGTACTGCTGTTTCACAGCTTTGCTCAGCTTGGAACTGGCTGAAGTGGCCATGGTGGTGCTATATCAAACCTATTAGGAGACAACGCTGTAAATACACAACTCATATCGTTCAAACGAAAGGGGGGAAGTTATATATTGACAAAGCTCGGATGGAAATCCCTATTACCAGAAACAGCGTGGCCGGTTGAGCCACCCAGGTCATTATGCAATAACTCTGAGTCAGACAATGGAGTACCGAGAGCGAGCGTCTTATTATCCATTTTAAGTTATAATGTTTATGAATTCAACGAAACCAACGTCATTACCACTAACCACAGTTACCACCGTAACCACAGAACCACCACAATAAGGTTCAGAGAAAGAAATGAGTAGCACAAACAATATTCAACTAGGCCATTTAAATACATGGAATAACACAACTGATGCAACATTTTGCGATGATGGCATTAAAGCAATTCAAACATTCAAAGCGGTTCTGGATAACACATAATTAAATCTTAAGAATCCTCGATTTTAACTTAAACACGAAATCACCCATTTACACTCTTCATATTAAAACATGCCATTTAAACATCGTTTAACAAGAATATTTACTGCTACTATAAAAACGTTTTGATTATTCACGAAGATACATACCTATCAACGAGTATAAATAGTCACTATAGGAGTGCCTGTATTTCCAGAGGGTTTTAGAAAATATTCCTGTTTGTTTTTCTCTCATCCTCTTAACAAACAGCTTTTGGTTTGGCCGAACTTTTAAAGTACGGTTCAGGTCCTCCCGCTGTTGATTGGATGGAGTAAAACGTGATTCGACCATGGCTAGTTGTCGTCATATTAAAGGAGCATTTCATTGGACGCCATTGAAAATGGGCTGGTTATCCCCAAGCTTTTCAGGATGAGTCTTTGTTAGACAAAAGAACATCAAATGTTTCGTTAATGTAAATAATTTTACATCATCTTTTATTAATCAGTTGAACATATACGTCCGTCTACTGACCAAGATACTCTTGCTCTATGCTGCCAGTAAAACGACTGTCGATTGCAAGAAAAACAGGCTAAAACAAGCACGGGTCCTTCACGCACTCTAGTGGTGTTGTGAAAGCTACAAGACGTACACAGCTGAAAGTTTTGTACGGAAAAAATATTACCTACTAAAAACACTAACCACTGAAAAAACAACAACAATCACATACTACATAAAGGTCACTGAATAACATCACACTGGACATCACATGGAAAATTGTGTTCAAGTGGTAGGTCTACTCAGAGCCTACTGTAGTAATTCTTACATCTGAATGCAACTGGAAGAGAGTACTATCAGATATAGTTATAGACTATGATAGTGTAAATCTCTTCTAAATTGTATGACTCTTTGTTAAAGTAAATAGTAAAATAGAGTATATTATGAAACTCAGTTGAAAGGGTCAGTTGAAAGAAAAAAAGAGAGCTGTTCCTAAGGATTGAAAGCATCAGTATTGTTGGTTATCAAAATACTGATCAAAGAGTTTTGATTGAGCATTGAGGAAACTTAAGCTTTCATTTGTTTGTTGTAATCTTTTATTTTATAGTAATCGATTATTTTGGGGTAGAATACACTTCAAATTGAGTGAAGATTCAGTTACACGGGTAATAACCCTGGACCTACCAGGAGTTCAGTCAAGTTGTCAAGTTTGGTAGGATAGAGCAGCTCTCCAGTTAATGAATGCTTGTAGTTCTCCCAGCGATTTGAGTAAAGTGGTCTGATCTTTTAGCTTACTTAAAGTAAGATGCACAAATTTTTGTTTATTAAAAAGTTTTAATTATTAAAATATGAGAGCGACACAGAGGCTAAGTGGGTACCCCTGTTGCCTTGGAGCAAAAAGCTCCCTGGTTTATGTCCAGGCTGAGCCAGGAGTCCTTTCTCTGTAGTTTGCCCTGTGTTGGCACGAGTTTCCTCCGGGTGCATTGGTTTCCCCCAAATTAAAAAAACATGCAGCATATGTGAATTAGACGCTAAATTGTCCATAAAGGTGTGAATGAGAGAGTGAATCTGTGTGTGAGTCCTGTGATGGACTGGCCATCTGTCCTCCATCATCCTTGTGACCATGGACAATAGGTTTGGAAATGGATGGATAAATGAACAAACATTAAACTATGTTTAACATCATATACACTTACATGAGCTGAATACTCTAGTCATGTTAGTAGCCAAATAAATAATGTATTTGGAGTGGGTCTCACTATTATAACAACAAAAAAATGTTATATAGCTTTTGACAATTTCTGCTTTGATAAAATGAGTCATGAGGCATAGTCTGTTAGCCATCAATGATTATGAAAACACATTTCCCAAGTTCACGTGTAATCCTTAAAAAAGTTGCACAAATTGTTAAGGATAAACATATTTGCTTTCCTGTCTCTAAAAGCATGGCTCAACTTTAGCTCTAAATACTCATTCTGGACTACTACTACTAACTATTATTATTATTATTATTATTAATACTAAGCAATTAATAAGTTATTTAGTTGATATTAAATATAAAGGTGGGGATGCCGTGGTGGAGTGATGTCTTGTTTTGACATAATGTGTTTTACAGGACCATATGAACGATAAGTCAAACAATTGAGTGATATGTCCACAAGGTGTCGCTCTACGCTTTATTTATGTCATGCTTTCTAGCGAAACCAAGGCAACACATGAGATCCAGCTTTTACGGTGAAGCCTGCACAGAGTGAAATATATATAAGAGCTATTTGTCTTAGAAACATTTACATAAGTGTTTATCGTTATAATGGACGTCTGTTTTTATTCAGCTAAATAGTTTTTGCTTATTGCATTGAGTGACTTATTGAATACCATAATACAAACATATTTACAAGGCTCCCTCCCCCTGCTCTGCAATAATAACTGCAGAACCACAGAGTCATACGTCACAGCAGTGCCAGGCCAGCAGTCTCACACCGGTGTTGGGCTTATAGCATCATATAGTGGCCTGGTTGGGTGGGGCATGTGTTAAGGCAGAGCTTATAGTTATAGTGAAGAGTAGGGTTAGTGTTTGCGGCGGGATACGCGATCATTAGCACCACCCTAACTTAGGGCTGGTATGATTCAAAAATTTTCCATATCGATACTGATACTTCGATACCAATTCCTGAACAATACCTTTTTCGATACCAATTTTATAAAATCTGTTTTTACAAGATTACATTACCTCAAAAAATCTTTGGTTTCATATTTTAAGTTTGTTGACTTTAAGACTCATCTCCTGAGCCACTGCACGGAATAAAAAAAGGCTGCTTATAAATTAACATTTATTTAAAATTAAAGTTCTTATTCGGCTAAATTACATTTCCTTAACAGCCTTTAAACACAGGCTTTACTCCCTTCAAACTTATATTTTGCCACTGTTTCCCTACATTGTTGGATATATAATTATAATATTTTTCTTAGTTAAGCTTGTGTATATTTTTAGTTAAAGCTGTTAAGTTCTAAAGCAATATCTCATGTAGGGTTTTCCTTTGTGTTTAATATAATGACCACTAGGAGGTGCTCTAGGCACATGCTTTCCTTGATTGGTTTTCTCTAAAGTGAAATACGTTCAGTTGAAAACGAAAGTAAGAGTGACGCACGTTCGTTGCGTCTTGCAATGAAAAGAGAGTTCTGTGTCTTTATTAAAATCAACACATTAATGATTTATCACTCCAATTAATTGGAATATAATTTTTTATTACTTGGCCCAACCCGCAAATTCTCTCTCTCTCTCTCTCTATATATATATGCTTTTTCAGGACACAACCGTTTGAAAATGTCCGCTCTGAGGGTGTGGTTGATGCTTGCACACAGTGGCAGTATAAGGAGGACGCTGATACCCCTTTTCCACCAGAATTGTTTGTGTTCTGGAGCCAGATCCTGTGCTCGTGCAGGCGAACTAGAGCCTGTCACGAGCCGGTCGCGTGTTTCCATAGACTTGAGGAACGAACGCTGATGTAACGCTGCTGTGTGTTGTACCTGCCCATAACTATTCTAAAAAATATTGCACGTCCCGCTGTTTGTGCAGGCAGTGCGGCACTTTTGTTTTGCTGTTCACAGTATCTGGAGTGACTGTAGTGAACCGGCTGCTCGCATAAACAGTCGGTACTCTCATCTGTCCTTTTCGGAGATAAACTGAAAGTAAAACCGTTGATTCACTCGCTCTCTCGCACTCAGAGTCTCTCTCTCTCTGCATAGTTATATATATTTAGATATAAATAACAATGTAGTGCAACTTTATAACATTGCTCAACTAGACAGCGACAGCATTTCTCCGCCCATTCTCCCCCCGGCTCCATTCGGAAGTATAGGTACCGAATGGCACTTTTCGATACTCGATAGTATCGAGGCAATTCGGTTGGTAGCTGCCTAACAGAGCCTCAGACCTAGCTGCCTAGGTCTGAGGCTGCTGGCCTGGCGCTGCTGCCCTCGGACTGCTGTGCAGTGTGGTTCTGCGGTTCTCCCATTAGTTAGGCGCTCGCTCGCTTTCTCTTTCTTGTTCAGTGCACGAAGAGTGTAAGTCACTCTCCAGTGACGTAGAGCCGGATGACTCACTGCCCATCAGAAAAAATGAGACATCGTCTACTCTGACCCAGTCCTCTAACCTCACTAACACATAACGTAATTGTCTCCTCCAGTCACACCAAACCCACAACCTAACCTCATCACGCCATTTCTGACATGATTCTTGCGTAAATACCGAAACAAGAGGTATAGGCTATATAGACCTAATGTGAATTTTAAAACCTGTTTTCTTACAATTCATAAAGACCAAGTTGTTTCAAAATCTAATAAGCTAACTTTTGCTAGACATCTTTTCTTAGATTTAATAACCTTCCAAAATTGTTGAAAAAGCCACAGAGTGGAATAAAAAAGGGAGTGAATCACCTAATGGCATTACAATCCCTGTCACCCAGGCAGAAGTGTGAGGAATATGTTTCTGTAATTAATGCACAGAGACTAATGAGCTAGGAGGTTAGACAGGCTAGTTTTCTGATTCTCCTCTGTGGGATAATTACCCAGTTGGGCTTGAATATGATATTGCTGTGGTTACACTGAACTCTGTCAATGCACTGTGGTGGTCGCACTTACTGGAACTAACCAAAGCATTCAAGTGCAGTTAACCAAAGCTGCAGTGTCAGGGTAACAATCTGAACTAAACTAAAACTAAAAAAATTAGAGGTGTTAGACATATTGCATGAGGTGGGAGTTGCTGTGGTCTGTCGTTTGCTCTTCAGGGCCAGGATGGCCATTCTTTTGCTCTTTGTTTTTTGGATCTTCAGTTGAACACATTTCTTTGAAAATAATTGTGTATAGCTATAAAAATTTGTATTTGCCAGCTTTTGAATGTGCTTACAGTCCTTCATGACTTGTAACATCAGTTTCCTATTATTTATGCGCCGGTTTAAATGCTAATGTTAATAAATCATGTGTTCACACCCTTTAATTTCCTGTGATCAGTGAAACCTGTGGGTGAGTCATCAGACTCTGCAATGCACCACAATAACCTATACTGAGGGAGGGTGGAGACTGACAGAAGCTTCCCATGAGAGCTTTGGTTCAACCACAGACACAAACTAAGATCAGACATAGACCCATATGGTGCTGACTGAATAGTGGGCATTTCTGATGTGTTTTTGTTTGTTCGCTTGTTTGTTTTGCGGTTGTACACAACACACACTGAATGAGCAGACTCTCATGAAAATGCCCACAGCAGCATGATGACGTAAAAACCAAAGAGGAGTTTGTGTCAGTGTGTTCTAGCTCTCACATGCGTATACTACTGGGAAATCAGAACATCACTGCAACCAGTTGCTTCACTGTTATACATGATAATAATTGATGAAGTGGTCCCAGTCTGATGTACTAATTTTTCCATGATACCATTTTCTGTGGGAATATTTTCAGAGGACTCACACATTGACTAAATTTAAAAAAATATATATTTTTTTCTAGTAAAATATTAATTATCAAGATCTCTAAAACAGACCTATCAAGACACATTTTCTGTGATGAATATATATATATATATATAGTTTGTTTCCATAGTTATTCAGCTTGCACGTGTTCCTAAGTTACATTAATTATATTATCATTACACACACACACACATATATACTGTATATATATATATATGTATATATATATATATATATATATATATATATTCTAAATTCATATTTATCCATACATTCTATAGAAGAATAAAAGATCTTTATTTTAGATGTCTTTAACTACTATGTATTAACATATAAATGAATGAAACTTTTGATAGTCATTTAACAGTGCATTATGTAGTAATTTATGTAATTTATGTTTTTAAATTGTACTTATATATATATATATATATATATATATATATATATATATATATATATATATAAAATACCTGCATGTAATTACAGCTATTCATTTCTGTAATTACATAACATTGTTGACCCTTCTCTTAATCATTAACCCACTCATACCTATAAGTGTTTGTTCATGTTACTTCACAGTGCATTAACTAATGTTAACAAATACAACTCTTTGATTTTAATAATGTATTTGTAAATGTTGAAACTAACATTAACAAAGATTAATAAATGCTGTAGAAGTGCAGTTCATTATTAGTTCATGTTAACTAATAGTTAACTAATGAACCTTATTGTAAAGTGTTACCACTTATTTTTTGATGTAACTACATAAAAGACACCTAATATAGTGACTGAATAAAATATGTTATTTAGGCAAATAGAGTACAATGCACAAGTTAAACATGACTTCTATACTCAAAATGGAATGATTATACACTCAAACTAGCATGGCAACCTTCTTGCCACATTATCAGGCAAAACAATGTCTCAGACTACCCATGGTGTTCAGTATTCTGATACAGTAGACAGATATTCATATGCATACATATCTTGCGTAATCAGGGTAGCATTTGCATGACATTCTGGTCTACATAATATGAGGAAAATAAGTGAGATGGATTAGTGTCTGACATCACCCTGAATGTAAATGAATGGATTATCGCACTGGCCTTGTGCACTTGGACTTTTGAGTACATCACTGGCAGGAAGCACCCAAACAAAAACCTTGGAATGATTCATTTGTAATACACATTTATCATGGTAATCGGTAGCCCCGATTACAGAAGCCAGAGACATTATTCTGTTGTGAAATGTTCAGAACAAATATGTAAACAGCTGAAGTTGAATAGAAACTCCTTTATTTGAACATATGTATACAGATTTTACAGATTAACCACTGTTCGGCTTCACAATGGGGAAATGTGGTGGATACAGCTGACTGGTCCAGGTGGGTTTGTATACATCTGTGAATAGAATATGAATTGAAAAATCTCTCGAGGACTTCAAATGAGATTTCACAAACAGCATAATGTAAGTGAATAAGACTGACGGACGTGCTGGTGTCATTAATTGGGGAGATAGACACCCTTGGGTCATTAGCATGCATATTTCATGGTAGGGAATGGATTTATCAGAGTGTAGCCTGTCCTGTGCAAAGATCAGACATCTTATATAACTAAAATGCAAAAACCATAACCAGTGTGTGGTCTAAGTGAAAAAAGACAATCAATTGGAACATCTAAAAAGTAGACCATTTAGAGTTCATAATTTGATATAATAATCTGTATTTAGAGTAATACAATACAGTTTTTTTTTTAATGACGTATTTAATAGTTTTTCCTCAAGCAACTGACAGTCATATAAGCATAAATGATTTGTGTGGTAAAAATATAATAGACCCATAACAACATGAGAAAACAACAACAACAAAAAACAACTAAAATAAACAAGCACACCAGTATGAAATGCCGAAGCTGCCAAAATAAGAAATAAATAAGTACCATGGCAGTGAACATTTTTATTCAAATGTGAAAAAAAATAATAGAAAAAGGAAGACAAGCCAACAAAGGAATACTTAAATAATAAATAAATAAAACAAAGAAACAAAAGTCAAGCAATTAAAAAAAACATTGGCATGAAATTCAGAGTGAATGTGCCAAGACGATGACTATGGTACTATAGCCTACTACAGTGACATTGTGCAGTATTAATGCCATCAGCTTATTCATCATTAATACATCAACTTATGTTGTGATTTAGCAAATTATGTAAATACTACATAATTATGAATAATCATAATCATGTTGGTAGCTGTAATGTAGAGCTGCATCAATAATCGTTAAAGGATTTTGCAATCTTGATCCAAACACCCATGGCAATCTTTTTCCTAAATGATTCGGCTATGTCTATTAAATCTTCGATAAAATCACAGGGGAACATTTAAATCTGCGTTGGTCGCTGCCACTGAGCCAGAGAGAGCAGTGTAGGTATAGGTAGCACTTCACTAGAGCTATGTATAGGTATGAAACAACTTCACAGTCTTTTCAACCACACAGTATCACTCTTTCTTACATAATTTAAATGATCAAAAAAGTACTGGGATAAATATTTACAGTCTGGATAAAAAACACTGTCTGGTAGCGATCAAATTAGACTAATTCACCTTATGAAACTTGACGCTTTAAATAAGGATTGTATCAATTACATCTTTACACCAGTGACTGTTAAAATGTATTTGTCACTGAATAATTCATTCAAGAGATTCATCCTGTAATGAAACAAGTGAGGTCTTTATGAGTAAGTCATTAAATCATTCATTCAAACAAACAGATTTAAAAAAAGAAAGAAAAAAAAATTCAAATGAAATATTTTTAACATTTTATCATAACTTCTAGTAAATTACATGTTAATTTGTTCAGCTGTCTGTTTAGAATAGTGAATCATGAAATCTATTTTGAACAAAAATATTGTGATTCTCAATTTATCCAGAATTATGCAGCTCTACTGTAGTCTAAATATACTAAATAAAGACACCTGAGACTTTACAGTAGCTTCTAAAGACAAAAATTTTTTTTTTTTACAGTTTTGCTCCACCAATTTCTTCGAAAGTAATCTGACAGCAGAGCATAGCAAGACATGCTGAGAATAACTAAGCTCGAGTGTATATATCTAATTTGAGCGTGGACTACATCAGTGTCTAACCAAAGAAAAAGCAAAAGAGAGATGGGAGTGACATGAAAGAACTCATCAGAGTGTAACCTGACTGTTTTATCATTTCATAAAGGAGACGACCTCAGGGGAAACAGTTACTCTAACTGTAGCTGCAGAGTTCTATAGTACTTCATGTCATACAGAGACAGCCTTTATGTTTTGTACATTCAGTCACCAGCTACTAAAGGCAGCAGATGTTTTCCAGATGATATTTAAAGGGAAATCCCTTTGGGCCATAGTTGCATTGGAAATGGATATCTGTTGTTTGTGGAACATTACTGAAATGACAACCAGTGTTGTTATTGTTAACTAAAGCTAAAACTATTATAAAACAAACTGAAATAAAGTTAAAATAAAGTATAAATATTAGATAAAAAACATTTAAGTGAAATAAAACTAAAAATCATAACTATGAAAACTATTTAGAAATATTAAAAAAAGGAAAAGTTAATTAAAAAAATTAAATTAAAATGAAAATATAAAAATAAAAGCTAATTCAAAATATTAATAAAAAATATTAGTACATATTTAATAAATAATGAATTTATATGAATCCATATATATCATTTGTACATTTTCGTATGATCTCCTTACTTCATATGGACGGTTAGATTTAGGGGAGGGATTAGAACTGGAGCTTATTTTTTTCTAACAATTGTACATTTTCATACAAATCTAATCATACGATTTCATATGAATTTGCCAAAACGTAAAATAGTTACATTTACATGTAAAAAAAAAATAAATAAAAAAAAATAAAAATACAACATAAACACAAATGGAAGTTAACAAAATCTGCTTATTTCATGTTTGAGAATCACACCATTCATATTAATGAGATGTGAGCAGTCAGAAGAGACAGACTGCAGTCAGGTGATTAGTGTATGAGTGACAGGACCGACCTTTAACTAGCGATAAAGACTCATTAAGACCACAGTCAACAGGGGTTTCCACTCACAAAGCCCACCGCTGAGAATTGTGGGCCACAGCAGTCTAACATACTAATTAAAAGGCTCCTTAAAGCAATGCCTCTTGATGCTTATTAATATCGTAATTAATCCTGCAACATAAAGTGAATAAATAGATAAGCATAATTAAATGTGGGGTCAATGCTGATTAGCTGAATTATTGCTAAGTTTTGGTACAGTCCTGGTCTAATGCAAACAAAATCCAAAATGTTTATCATTATTCTTGGATTCACCTCGTCATAATGGCCTGGATCTTTTCCATTACCATCTACAAATACGCTTTGCAGGTGTGTGTGAATTCAATCATGATTAACTACATTTTTAGCTACTAAACAGCCACTAAAGCAACTAAAGACAAATTGTTCTATGCGCTGGTTGCTATGGAACCTTGTCTCCACAGAGAAGAGCCCTTGACATTGTTGAAAGCACTTCACTAGAGAACATAAACAAGTGCTTTGGCGCTGTGAGACATGCTGGACTTCAAGCTGTGGATAGGACAGGCTCCTGGTGTGTGACTCTTATCAGATGATGTTCACCCGAATGAAATGTTCTTCATTTAATTCATTTAATTCATTTGTGTGTGTGTGTGTGTGTGTGTGTGTCTGCATGCCTGTGAACATTTTTGCTGAGATTATTATATTGTCAATTATGGAAATTATTGTAACATAATAAAAGAACTAATTTAGCTTAATTGTTCCAACTTGTGGCGTGATCATCTCATTAGCCATTGAGACACTGTACAACCTAGGCTCTTTGGAAATACTGTACATGCATCTATATACACTGGAAATACATTGCTTCAGTAAATGCATTTTTATGTCACATTTGCTTACCACTATCAGTTAGGTTTAAGGGTAGGGTTTAGTGTAGGTGCTACATTAACCTTTTAGTGCCATTTTCTAGACATTTCATTTCTGAACTGCAGCAATACATACAACCAACATAATAAAACATTGCTAGATCCACGTTCATCTATTTCGGATAAAACTGAACATGATTTTAGCATCACTCACTGGATATTTCACTTTGAAAGTGGATATTTTACTAGAAATGTCGCCATAGATACGCCACTGGTACGAAACAGCAGTCGAAATGGAATCTCTACTGAAACTTGAGCATTTATGGATGATGAAGTCACAGGTACCGCAGTGCTGTAGCAATGTCTCATGAGGGAAAAGATAAGGGTAGGGAATGACAGCAAACCAGCTGAGCTGCTGACAGCAGGACCCTGGAGAGGGCACAAAATGTTCTTTGTAACAAAGTGAAACAGAATGTTTGGCAGAAAAAAGAATTTAGGTAGAAAGCTAGCAAATAGGAGCGAAAGAATATAAGAGAAACACATAGACAGCTATTCTTTAACAGACTACTCCGTAGCTTTGTCTTTCAGAAACCTCTAGTGTTGGTTCATGCCATGTTCTTTGAGTCTCCTGGTGTCATTAAAAGGTAACCCCTATCCAAGGCTCCAGAATCGCATTGTTTTCCTGCTGCCACTGCCAAAAGTATGTCTTTTACATTATAGAGCAGGTGAATCCACAGCACTCTTTCAGTAAAGTGAGGCCAGTCTTGGTTACAAAGGGAGTGGTGTTCTGCTGGGCTCTGGGGGGTCTCCTCCCACTGTGAGCAACATCTACACGGAAGAGATTCATAGAAAAAGCTTTTTTATACACAAAGATGCAATGAGTTTACCAAGGTAAAATGTGTAGGTTTTATCCACACATCATTCATGGTGAGGACAGTTAGGATATGTTCCCATTTTCTTTGGTCGATTTTGTTCCCCAAAAATTTTAAAATGTTTTTAATAGTTTTGTTGTGTGTATGTTGCATTTGTTATCAGACAACAGTGGCAAGGTTATAAAAGGTATATAAGGTTATTTTAAAAAAGCAAAATACGATGAATATACTGTGATTATGATATAAATTTATACATTACTGTTCAAAAGTTTGAGGGCGATATGATTTTGTATGTTTTTGAAAGTCTATTATGCTCATAAGGCTGCATTTATTTGATAAAAAATGTGAAATACTGTGAAATATTGTTAAAATTTAAAATGACTGTTTTCTATTTTAATACATTTTAAAATGTTATTTAAAGCTGAATTTTCAGCAGCCATTACTCATTGTAAGATTTAATATTTGGTGCTCAAGAAACATTTCTTATTAATATCGATATTGAAAACAGTTGTGCTGCTTAATATTTTTGTGGAAACCATTACATGATTTTTTTTCAAGGTTCTTTGATAAATAGAAAGTTCAAAAGAACAGTACTGAATAAAAAATTGTAACATTATAAATATTTTAACCATCACTTTTGGTCATTTTAATGCACCCTTGCTAAATAAAAGTATTCATTTATTTAAAGCTGCTGTCTGTAAGATTTGCCTCTTAGTCGCCATCTCTGTTTAAAACCTGCAATTGCAGTTATATGCGGAATTATTATCTTTATGTGCGTTGTGCATCAGCCCAGCTCCTCAGTGCGGATGAATCTAATGTTGCTGTCAGTCAGTCGGTGTGGATACTGTACTTGAAATATGAAATAAGTATGAATTTTCACCAGAAAATGTCATCTGAACAAGTAAGTAACATGTCTGCCACTTTTGTTCTGACCAACTGAGGGAAAAAGCATTAGGCCTACAATAAATCGCGCTGCCATTGGTGATTAAATCTAACAATCGCTTAGCTCATATTGCATCAAACCGTGCAAATTATTATTGTTGTTATACTTTGTTCTCAAATTGTTAATGTTAACAACATCAGCATTGCGTGACTATGTATTTAGAGTATTAGCGTTACCTGTAGCCATTCCGCAGTCCAAAGTCTTTTGCTTTTGACTACGGGTGAATCTCCAGTTGTCACTGATGATTGTCATTTGGACCTTTCTGGATTACAATCCATCATCAAAATGATAAGTTAAATTATTTAAGGCTGCTGTGAGAAAAGGCTATAAATGATCCTCTACCAACTGCATCCTATATGCTGGGACTCCTTTCTTTCTTTCTGTTTACAGACACGACGTAATGACGCAAAGATGAATACATGCTCGAATTTCCCGCGGAAATCCACCATTATCGATTTATTATAAAACATTATTACAAGCTTACCGTTGTGAATCGAGCTAAGGTAAGGAGATAGTTTTGAACACTGGCTGGTTATGTACTTTCTCAAAAATTGATTTTAGATAATTTTTAACCAAAAAAGTTACAGACTACAGCTTTAAAAAAAATCTTAGTTAACCCAAACTTCTGAACAGTAGTGTATGTGAATCAGATTTTTTTCATAATGTTTTTCATGTTACTTTCATTTTCTTTGTCTAATGCGACACTGACACTGTCCCGGTTTGCCCACAGTGTATTATTAAACTGAGACGATGCATTACACAATAGATAATAAAGGAAGAACAGGCCAGGGTCAGCAGCCAAGGAAGTTATTGTTAATAAGTTTTGTTATTAATATTAACATCATAATATTTATATTGTTGTGTTATTGTTATTATTAGAGATACACAGATATATCGGCCATTAATCGGTATCAGACGATAAAAGCAATTATTTTCACTATTGGCCATGGCCGATTATATCCTGTCAATCAAAAAGGGGCGGAAAAACGTGTTCGGACTGCAATAAATTGTGTTCTGACGCTCTCAGTTCAAGTGGCAGTGAGAGTCATTTCTTCCACTGTAATAAAAGTTACAGCACAAAAAAAAACCTGAGAAGGGGAACGAGACACTCCGTCTGCAAGACCCTATAGGGAATGCCTCTAGCATGACCGGTGTCTTGAGCATTTGTCTAAATGCGACAATGTCTAAACAGAGCTCTGGGGAGTGGAGTACTCTGCATATAGACCCTCTAGAACGAGGGAAGTACATTGCCTGTTCAACCCTAAAACGGCTTTCCAAAGAGGCTTGCAGAGAGCCATTCAACTTGATGTCACTGCCTAGATGGAGCTCTGGGGAGCAGAGGCCTCAGCATGACGACCCATTAGAGTGCGAGGAGGCATGACTACACTCTACCCTAAAAACAGCTTACCAAGGAGGCTCAGGGAGAGACAGGGAGGGTAGCTGTTACTTCCCTCTCTCAGCACGTTTTTGCTGAATTACTTCTCTTAGATCCCTCTTGTTCCTCTTAGCATCTCGCCTCTTTTGCGACCTGCTCCTTGGGGGAGGAGGGGCATGGCGTGAATGGCGACGTCTCAGGGGAAAGACCCTGGCCCTGGTCCTTCAGCAGGTTGGCCTGGTAGGCTTGCATCACAGCCCCAGCCTGGTGTCATTAGGTGACATGCTATCTGACACAGATACAGACACTTCCTGAAATGCTTAACACTGGCACTTTCCATAATAATCATCTTCAGCGCGCTACAAACAAACAGCTCCTGAAGACAAAGAAGAGGATGACATGTTCTACAGGCACCCTTTTATACACCCTTTATATGTAATGGTAGTGATGTCATAGGCTTTAGACACGTGCTTCAGACACCGGTCATGCTGGAGACATTCACCATAGTGTCTTGCAGACACAGTGCGAGTTCCCATTCGAAAGGGAACATGCATGAACATCAGAAGTTATGTTGAAAGATACAGTACTTACCAAAAGTAATTCATGTCTCATGTAATCGCTTAATCAGTGTTTCAACCGTAGAAAAATGTCAATAGAACAGTCATTTAAAGCTGCATTTACCTCAGAAAAGTAAAATGTTCAGTTTCTTAGTTAGCTATAAAAACACTAGAGATGAGCTTATTTACTGTTAATTATATATGTATATATGTCATGAAGACAAGTGTATGAAAACTACCTTATGTGCAACCGATTATTTGAGTGTAATTAGTATATATGAAAATAAATACCAGTGGAATATAATAGCTCTGTTGTTAATTTTAACCTCTAATATTATAGTAATGTACCAAATGAGAGGGTTCCCTGTATCATTTGCAGCATTATTTGGGAGAGATTTTTTTATTTCTTAAAAAAAATCAAACTATCGGTATCGGCAGATTTCATTCTGAATAATCAGCTATAGGTATCGGCAGAGAAATTTAGTATTGGTGCAGCTCTAGTTATTATGCATTTTATTAAATACATTGAATTAAATTTTGCAAACAAATATTGACAGTTTGCCAGTAAGTTTATGTATTTGACGATAATATTTTACATTTTTGTTTTTAATATTATCATACTTATTTTATTTGTTTTGTATCTGAGATGTTTAGCTATCTAAATGCTGTTGTGTAAGGGGCTAAGCCATTTGAAATATTTAAAACATGGCCAAGGATAAATGATTAGAAAGTCCCACCGGTATGTGTATTAACCCTAGATAGCTTACTGAGTAACAAGTTGTAGTTAGCATATGCTATGCATAAATATTAAAATAATAAACATTACTTTGTTCAACCAACCATAAAAGAATGACTTACTCTTGGATTGAGAGCTTTTTGGTAATTTGGACTTAAGAAACTCAGCCATCTCTTTGTCTTCCTCCCGTTCCCTGTATAGAAGAGGTAACTATGATTATGGTGCTATTCACTGTTTATGCATGGTCTTTATATCCTTCAATGAGTTCAAGGTTTGATATTATTGCTGGAAAATTTAATCTAAAAATATAACGTGCATTAATTTATATCTGCATTTCTGTTTTTTTCTTATTCATAGTATTCTGCTGGTTTTAAAAAAGACTTCTGCCCAGTAGAAGTAAATAGTTTGCAACATGTTCCATGACTTCTATTCCAGCCTTTCAGAAATGGCTGCTAATTGACCTACACCTTGCCGGCAACAGGATGTTCACTATGTCTTTAACATCATCTGGACTAAAAATACATCCAGCGCTGTTCAGTCTTTCCTCAGCTGATAATTCTTAACATGGAGCTGCAATATAGTAATTGTTCTCTAGCACTGATAATAAGAATGTATTAAAACTGAAAGAATACATGAAAAGAATACATTAAATCTTTGAAGCATTTTTGGGGTCTGCTGCCTTTAAGTTATGTCAATATAATGCCATTATTATAGACAAGGCAAAACATAAACATATAAACACTGGATTTAAAGCCCAGAGTCAATCACAAAATTTGCAAACGCCAAGCACTGAGAAGAATTTTCCTGAATTCAATTCCTGAAATCATGGCAGCATGGCTTTATTACAAATAAAATCCTATTACTTCTGTACTTAGAGTGTGAGTAATGTTTTTTTTTCTTCAGGCCTTAGACAGAATCCTGTCTGCCTCGGAATTGAGCTCAGTCAGAGATTTAATAAAGGGTGCAAATTAATTGTGTGACAGCTTCCATCATTTTCCAGCATGCTGAAATTGGCTCACCTGAGGCGCTCAAACTCCACGTCATCTACCAGGAAGTCTCTGGCCTCCACTAATTTATGAATCTGTTTCAGAAGCTCTTCCTCCTTCTGTTTATCTTCATTAGACTTGTCATTATCTGAAAATGGATTTATTTATTCATTTTTATCATTGTCATGTTTACTAAGGCTGGGACACTTCTTACTCTACAAGAAAAAATTAAATAATTTAAGCAAAATGAGGTTGGAATTTAGTGGCTTAATTGGAAGTGCGTGTTTTCTTGTTGTGCTACTTTTAGAAAATTGTAAAACAATTCAATAAAGAGAGAGATTTTATCGGTAACTTCAGTAAAGGTACAGTGAAAGTGACTTTTAAATCGGTACTGTAATTTTAAAATGTTTTATGTAATATATGCGAGGCATTCCCAGATCTCACCTGGGATAGACAGCAGCTTTTGAAGCTCTTTCTTCAGTCTTGTAATTTCTTTACATAACTGGATATCATCCATCCTGCGAAACAAAAGGAAACAAGCTAAGTTCATACTGATAAGTACATACATGATAATTAAGTTCATACTGTTTTAAAGCATGAAAAGCATTTAAATCTTCACAAAAAAAAAAAAAAAAACTGCTTTAATTCATAACATTTAAGTTACTTGATTTTATTTTAATCTAAATGAAAAATGTTATTTAACATCACTTAACCAACTTAAATATAGTTATTCCAACAAAGCTAAATTTAAGTGTAAGATCAGGTAAAAATAGCTCTTTATAATAACAATGGCTAGCTACACTTTTTATGGTGCTGAACATGTAAAAACCTTAAGTGTGTGATAGTTCACTTTGCAGTGTTTGGAATACAAGCTTAAAACTTGCTGAATACAGCACACTAAACACTGTGTGGTGATAGCAGTGCATGAAGAAGACAAATAAGATATAAATAAACTTAAAAATGTAAACACTTAGGAGAACATTAGATTTATCACAAGAACATAAACCACACTATACATAAATGAGAACTGACCAAGTGTGACTAAAACACAGGAGTATACAATACAAACTAAGGAAACTAATAAGAATGTCAAAACCAGAATGTTAGAAACACTATACTGCCTACTAAGTAAAACAGTAGGCATTATTCTACTATTTACATTTAAACAGTTGTTTTCTACACTGTTGTCACATGACCTCATAATGTTGAAAGTATAATTCAAATTGTCAGATAGCATTATTTAGAATGCATTCAGTCCATAAACCTGTTTGCTTATGTCAACAGTCATGCCAATATCACTGTTTGCTATAAATCAGCATTTCAGTCCCATTTTAAAGAAAATATGCAGGCTAATGGTGAAACTGTACCACTGAATTTATCTCTCTGGTACTCTGGTTCAGTTGAGACAGACAGTGGAGGCTGAGCACCAATCAAACACTCGGGAAGAAATGCCCCACTGATTTTGCAATAGGCAAAGCTCTTTCCCAAACGATTGTGAGGGGAAACTGATATCCATGCTTTAGACACTCTGGCAGCATCAAAAGCAAAGCATTAACATTTTAATGAGGGGCAGCTGGCTGATTGTAGCTCTTGTTAATGGGAACAGGAAGGATGGATGAATGCAGATGTGATCTCAGATCAACTTTATAAACCACTCGAGGCTTGTGAGTTTGGCTGTTGACTATCATTCATAATTGACAAAACTGGCTATTGCATTCATATAGTAGTTTATTGTCCATGTAGTCATTGTGTTTAAAAATCTGGAATGTGAAAATATATACTAGTAAAAGATTATTAATATTATATTAAAGGGTTAGTTCACCCAAAAATGAAAATTCTGCCACTCACCCTCATGTCGTTCCACAACCGTAAGACCTTTGTTCATCTTCGGAACACAAATTAATAAATTTTGATGAAATCCTAGAGGTATATGACTCGTCCATAGACAGCAATAAAATCAACACTTTCAAGGTCCAGAAAGGTACTAAAGACATAGTTAAAATAGTAGACGTGATTGCAGTGGTTTAGCCTTAATTTTATGAAGCGATGAGAATACGTTTTGTGCGCAAAACCAAAACCGAAACCAAAATAATGACTTTATTCAACATTTTTGGGTTTATTTATTCATTTTTGGGTGAACTAACCTTTGAATATTATATAATTTTAATATTAATTATAATAATATGTTAATCTAAAAACAATAACAACATGGCTACATTTTGAACTCGCAAGTATTCAACGTACAAAAACAAACAGGCCGATCTGGGCCTATTTATTACATTGCTACCTAAAAATGTATTACATTCCTACCCGTCAGATTGTACTACCCAGGCTTACACATGCGCACATCAATATTACATCATTTTTGTCAAGATAAATAACACAAAATTACTGTATTTGTATTGTTGCAAGGTAGGTTTAGGGTTGGGGTAGGTGTAGACATTAATAAAGCACATTTTTCACTGTCGATTTGTACTTTCTAACGAATAATGCTATATCAGATTGTGCTACCACAACTGTACTTGCATTATTGTACGGGCAGGGTTAGGGTTGGGGTAGGTGAAGATGTTAATAAAGACTTAAACCACATTAATATCATGCTGGAAGCACAATATGATAAGTAGCATTTTTCGCTGTTGAATTGTTTTTGCTACCTACTGTTTCAATGGGAGATAGCACAATCTGACAGGGTAGCACAAATTGTCAGAACACCAGAATAATTGATTCACGTTCTAAGAAAGAGAGTGAGTGATTCAAGAAAATTATAAGAAATCAGTTGCCTGGGACAACAGTGAGTTATACAGACTAAATGGACATTCACACCTTAATACAAAGTTTTAATAATCAGTCTAATTCTATGAGGATAAAGAGGATAAAGACACAGAGGAACAATATCATTGGAATCACTTTCAGAACGATTTTTGTCAGCTGATGAATGATAAAAAATAAAAAAAAATACAAAAAAATAAATAAATCAGAAAGCCAATCAGAATCCTCCTGACTTGCTTAAGCATTTAAAGCAGCAGACAACATAACTGCAATACAAAGTTATCTTTATAGTTATCAATCTTAGTGTCAACGAGACTTAGTAGTCACCATACATAAAGTATATGACAGAATGCCGAAACTGACCAATCAGAATTAAGTACTGTATTCCACAGAGACATGTAATTAGTATAAATACAGGGTCCAAATTTAGGGTCTAAATGTCTAAGACAACACAGAAAATATTAAGATTGAAAGAAAGTTAAACCCACAAAATGTTGACGTAAAATGAATAATGAGTAAAATGAATGTGGCATTAACCATGTGAACTCTTTTGAAGATTCTTTTGAAACATTCTAAGGGGGCCGTATCCATCCATCCATCCTCCAAACCACTTATTAAGGGAGCCGCAGGAGTACTTATGATGATTTAAATTAAATTATATTAAAATAATTAAGTTAATTAAAATGCTAAAAAAAAAAAAAAAAAAGAGTCTTGTTACATACGGTAACCCTTGTTCCCTGAAGGAGGGAATGGAGATGTCACGTTGGTCGTGACCGACAAATTGGAATCATGCCAGTGAGACTAAACGAGCCAATGCACATTGGCATGCGAAATTTGCATCCTGTGCCGCCTGCCCAGCGTGGGTATAAATACGGAAGTGGGTGCACACATCAGATTGCTTTCTGCTGAGGAGCTGAGTCGGTGACCCGATCGCAGCAAAGGAACAGCAGGTATGGTGATGGGACGTGACGTCTCCATCCTTCAGGGAACGAGGATTACCATATGTAACTGAGACGTTCCCTTTCAGTTGGTCACTACTACGTCACGTCAGTCGTGACTGACGAATTGGGACCCCTAACAAAGTGCCATGCTGCTGGCCCCTTCCAGCACCCTGCATAAGCTTCCTTAACCCCCACTTACCTTTGGGTCAAAGACGCTTATGAGTCATCAATGCCATTCTGCATGACCCACTCAGTGAATACTGGATAATGCTGGAAAAGCTTGCCCCCTCTGAGAAAGGGAATACTGCAGAGCCACATCCTGCCCGAAGGGAGGTAACATGTGGAAAACACATATGTACAAGCCAGTCTAGGGTAGTGTAACATATGGTATGTCCCTGAGGTGGTGCGCACCACCAGAGATGACAGAGCATACTCTGTTGAGGGAAAGACACTGGCTAGCCAGCAGAGTAGCTGTACTGTGGAAAAACGCATGGGTTCGCCGCAGGGACCAATGCACCCAGCCTAGCAGAGGTACCTACAGCATACAAGTGTTAGGCATGGCGATAGATGCTCCACCACATCTGACAGCTGGAGGGTTACGGAGGAGCTCACTGGATTAGCCGTACTGGGTAACCAACTGGAGCAATGAGCGAACATATCTGGCCAGACAGCGAGAATGACGCAGCAAGTCGACACTTGAGCGATTTCCCTGCGCTACTGGCCGCTGGAGGTGAATATACGGGAGGAAACTGGCACTACACGAAGGCTATCAAATCTAGCGAACGTGTTAGGTGTCGCCCAGCCCGCAGCTCTACAGATATCTGTCAATGAGAACACCATTCGACTAACAGGTTTCACTTCAATGCATAGAGGGGGCTCTAGCGGAAGTGATGGTGTCTACCACTGACTGGGGTAGGTCACCCAGTGCAGCCAAAATTATATACCAGTTATCACTGTAAAGCTGCTTTAACACAATCTGCATTGTTAAAAGCGCTATATAAATAAAGGTGACTTGACTTGACCTAGAACCTCCACGTCCCGTCCAGGGACCAGACACAGAGTTTCCAGAGGTCCGGACACGGGTGAGAGTAGGTCCTTCCTCAGAGGAATGGGCTAGGGAGGTGCTGTCGCTTGGAGCATCAGCTCTGGGAACCAGATCCGGTTGGACCAGTACGGCGCAACTAACAGGACCTGCTTCTCGTCCTCCCTGACTTTGCAGTGTCTGTGCAAGAAGGCTCACTGGCGGAAACGCATACTTTGCAGGTCCCAGGGCCAGCTGTGTGCCAGTACATCTGTGCCAAGGGTTCTGTCGGTCAGAGAATAGAACAACTGGCAATGGGTCAAGTCCAGAGAGGCAAACAGGTCTACCTGTGTGGTTCCGAAGAGGTCCTATATCAGCTGGACCACCTGGGGATAGAGTCGCCACTCTCCCAAAAGTGCAGGCTGTAGACCACCTTGACGGTAGACGTACGCAACGGTCGCAGTGCTGTCCGTAGGAACCAGTACATGTTTGTGCTGTAGCGGCACCTTGAAGCGGCCCAGCACAAGACGTACTGCAAGCAACTCGCCGCAATTGATATGCCAATCCAGTTGAGACACCATCCACAGACCTGAAACTGCATGCCTGTTGTATGTGCCTGTGGCAGAGGCATCTATGGAGACCACAGCATGCCTGGACATCTGTTCTAAGTGAACTCCTGCCCGTAGGAAAGAAGGACCCGACCACGGGCTGAATTTTTTGCTGACAGTGCAGGGTAATGTGTACCCAGTACGTGCCGCTCTGCCATGCCCATCTCGGGACTCGGCCATAAAGCCTGTGTTAAAGCGATCTCATATGGAGCAGCTTAAGTGGCCTTACTGTGACTGTGGCTGCCATATGCCCCAGGAGCCACTGAAAAAGTTTCAGTGGGACCGCTGTCTTCCCTTTGAACGAATTCAGGCAGTTCAAGACCGACTGGATGCGCTCCTCTGTGAGGAGTGCTATATGGCGGCGAGGCTCCGTGGCATCGTGCACTGTCACCGGCGTGCTAAGAACCAGCGTGCCCCCCCAAGAAACCAGTCGTCCAACCTTGAGGGTTCGGGACATGATGGAGGGTTCTACTCGAGCCTGACACTCGCGGCGGCCTGGGAAAGCATCGCAGCCAATTCTGGGTCGGACTCAGGCAATTCTGTCACACCCTAAGGGTGCAGCGCATCCTCAGATGACATACGCTTACCCCCGATGCAGCGATTGACATACTATCCTCCGGCGGAGCCGTGAAGGAGATGGCTGGCGCCCCTTGGGAAAAACCAGCGCACCCCGACAGAAGCTCCACTGGCAGCGGTGGAACAGAGGAGTGTAGAGCCCGAGGAGATCTTTCACTCGTAGGGTTGGCCAACGCTGTGATCCTCAGATCACCCATGGGATTAGCCAAAGTAGCCCTCTTCCAATGTGCATTGGCTCATTTAGTTATACTCGAAGAGGATTGGTCTCCCTGGCGTGATCCCAATTCGTTGGTCATTTGATAAATATTGACACTCCCAGTTTCTTTTAATAAAAAATTAAAAAGCTGCAAGCAGTGATGAAAGGGCCCTCGCACCTGTGTCACCGCCACCCGGTGGCTTTAAGAAAACAGAGCATGGTGGGCAATATGCATTTAAGTATATAAATATAGATGGACTACGTCAGTCATTTGTATTTGCCACACTTCCTGCTACCAGCTGGTGGTAATATGACTATAAATAAATTTTGCCATGTAGATGTCTTCAGGTCAGGGCACTTATCAAACACGTGCCCTGTTTGAGGCAGATTGGACATTGTATGCTTGAGTTACAACAACTTCCAGTTTTACGATGATAATAGCATGCTTTAACACTCAGCTATGTGTTACTAGCATGTTTTAGAATGTTTCTAGCATGTTTAGCACTCAATTGAATATTTTAATATGTTGCTAGTAGTGCATCACAGTGTTAAACACGTCACTTCCTGTTGCCAGTGGGTGGCGCTATTACTATAACTGATTATTGTCATGTGGATGTGTTCAGGGCAGGACTCTTCTCAAACATGTTTAAGGGCAGATTGGACATTGTATGCCTGAGTTACAACAACTTCCTGTATCGTGGCGTTAATCGCATACATTAGCACTTAGCCAAGTGTTGCATGGTTAAACGTGTTTCTAGCATGTTTGGTACTTCATGGCATATTTAAATGTGTTTCAGGGAGTGAATTACAGTGTAAAGCATGCCATTTCCTGCTGCCAACAGGCGGCGGTATGACTAACTGAATATTTGCATGTAGATGTCTTTAGGCCATGACTCTTATCAAACATGTTAAGTTTGGGACAGGTCGGACATTTTATGCCTGACTTACAACAGCTTCCTGTTTCAATGCAAAACATCAGACTTTGTCAGGCCGCCATGGACACGCCGTTCAACAAAAACTCAATCAGCTTTGTCATAATTACAGCAGAACATACCAACATTATAGCTTGTATGAGGGGCCTTTGAGTTCATGTTAGTTCAAATGCTGCTGTCAATAAAGCAAAAAGATAAAATCCTGAAATTCATGTATGGCTACATTTTTTAATTAAACGTTTCACTGTTGGCCCTGATAACATAATGTGTTTTTTATTACACAAAAAAGCATTTTCACTAGTGGTTACAGACATTTGGGCCCCACAGTATATATTATAGATATTTACATCAGTTTACTCACATATATCTGAGCTCCGATTCCCTCCTGACCAAAATGTCTCTGATCCGTTCAATCTTACAGAGTTCCCCCTCAATGTCCCCCACTGTGATAGTAGAGTCTGCCATTGAGACCACATCTGCCTCTGTAAACAGAGAAACGAGAAGATCTGGACTGAAACCACACTGATCACGACCACAAGGAGATAAATACAGCTCAAATATCAGAATACAGAAAAAATATCAGATTTAATGCAACGTCTTCTCTCTCAAGATTAGCAGTGCTTGTGGACAATTTCTAAAAAAAAAAGTGAAGATGCACCAATCACTAAACAACCATTTAGCCTCTTTAAATAGAACATCTACCATTCCTTCAGGTCTATTGTTACTACCTTCTTTCTTTTCTTTAAGAGGTTCTTAACCTCTTAAACCTCTTCACTGAATTCATCTGTATCCCTCCTGCACCAATAAATCAAAGCTTTAGCAGCAGCAGAAAATTGCAGCATGTCCAGGTTACCCGCCTCAGCTGTCAGACACCAAATTATTACTTACAAGGGTTTAGAAGGCCTAGCATAACTCTTTGCCTGATCCTACAATTGGTAATGTCACTGCTGATGTCTCCAGTGGCATGCTTTCTCATGAGTGACATGATAACCGTTATGCAAGGCTGAAGCTAATACGTTCTGTCAGTTTTACATTTACATTTAATCATTTAGCAGATGCTTTTATCCAAAGAGACTTACAAATTAGATCAACAGAAGCAATCAAACCAACAATAGGGCAACAATATGTAGCTAAATGCTGTGACTAGTTCCAGTTAGTCTAGCTAGCACAGTACAATTGAATTGCTACTAGTAAAAATGTCAATTTTTGATATCTGAAAATGCATTTCTGATATCAATATAATTTCAGATATCTAAAATGGCTTTCTTATTAGTAACAATCACATTCAATATATCAGAAACTAACATTGTCACTAGTGACAATCAGATTATTGATATCAGAAATTAACATTGTTACTAATACCAATTCAATTGTTGATATCAAGAATAGACATTTGCACTAGTAACAAAGTAATAATGATATAAAAAATTATGATTTTTACTAGTAAGAATGTATTTCTGATATGTGAAATTGGAATTTCAACCAGAACGAAATGCATTTTTGATATCTGTAATAGTTTTGTTGCCCTTTTAACATTTAAACACATGAATTGTTGATATCAACAATTCACTTCTTGATTATTCACACTTATTAGAAATGCAATTTTCACTAGTGGAAACTAGATTGTTGATATCAGGAATTACATTTCTTGATATCAACAATGACAAAAACATACTTCTTAATATCTGTAACTTAATTCTTACATGTTAAAATTTAATTTTCACTAGTAAAAAACTGTTATTGCAGATATCATGAATTCGTTTTTTGATATGTGCGTAGTAATGAATTCCTTTTTGGATATGTGCATAATGAAGACTGCTTGTAAATATTCAAATAAGAGCTTGATGTTTTTACGTGCTCAGAACTGCGATGAACTGTGAACAAACTGGCAATGGCAGAGGAGGTTTTGAGGCAGATTGGTCCGTTTAACGCTTCACAATTCAGTTTTCAGACCATACAATGCAAATGCAAAAATGAAAAATTGAAACCAGCCGTTCATTTTTCTTGTTTTTCGGTTAGGCCTACATCATCAATAGATATTTGCCATTTCCCCCTTTTTCAATTTTACTTTTCCTAAATTATGACTTCATGAATTATGAAAAAATCATCTGAATAAATGAAATCTAACCGATTTTCTATTTTTACATTTTTTTGTCCATTTGCGCCGTGGGCTGTACCATTAGCAAAGGGCAAAGAAAATCACTCTGGACCCCTCACATCCAGCACACTCCCTCTTTGAACTGTTGCCATCTGGTCGACGCTACAGAGCTCTGAGCACCAGAACGACCAGACACAAGAACAGTTTCTTCCCTCAAGCAATTCATCTCATGAACACTTGACAAACACGGAACACACAACACTATTATATAATTACTTAATAACACATACTTTTTTATATTTCAAATTTGCACACATCATAACTGTATATACAAATTGTCTATATTATATATTATTTTTTTGCACTTTTCCCATCTTGTATATTTGTATATTATTCTTCTAAATTTTATATTATCTGTGTCTTGTCTTGTTACTGTTACTCTGTTGCACTGTGGAGCTTCTGTCACTAAAACAAATTCCTAGTATGTGTAAACATACTGTTACAAACTTACTGGTATTAAGCACATGAACGAGGAGATAGAGATAATAGAGTCTTTACTAGAAAATCCGATAGGAGAAAACAGGAACAGACAGGAACATACACCAGCATATACACGAACATCCAAACGATACCCGGCAACACAATCCACAGAAACAGGAACTTAAATACACAGATGATTGAACTCAAACGACGAACAGCTGATATGAATGTGATTAAGCTCCATGGTGACAGACTGTGGTGGGAAACTAGAACAAAGGAACACGTGACAGATGAAAACAACAAACAGAAAGTCCATGTGAATGTAACATTACGCCCCCTCCCAGAAATGAAGATAAAATTGAAGATGATGTAGGAGGCGGTTCAGGAGGCAGACGGCTAACCGGGAGGAGGCGGAGAAGGAGTCCAGGGTGGTGCAGGAGGTGGTGAAGTCCGGGAGGAGGTGGTATCGAGGGACTGGAGGGAGACGGAGATGATTGGGTGGCACAGATGGCTGTGAACTGGGAAACAGGCTGAAGTTCCATGCAAACATCTAAGATCAGTGGTGAGTCACAGGAATGTTGGTGAGATGGTGGGAGAGGAACGCTGGACGGGACCAGCGGGGAGACAGGCAGTTCAGAGCTGGACGGAACCAGCGGGGAGACAGGCAGTTCAGGGCTGGATGGAATCAGCGGGAGTGAAGACAGTATAGGGGCAAGACAGGTTTCCTCTCCACACCTTAAGTCCAGCAGTGTCTCACTGAACTCACTCTCAGTAGCGGGGGTGGTGGGCGGGACTCATTTCCGGACCCCCGAGGTCCACCAACACTCCCTCGGCGATGGAAGAATCAGCCGGCTCATACACCTGGTCAGGTACACGCTGCTCGGGCTCCGTGGCGATGTGACCCCCGATCACTCTTGTGAGCGTGGGCGGCTCTATCGCGGAATTTCATTGCTCCCGGAAAGGCGCGTCCTCGCGCCGTAGAGAGAGGGGAAGTTGAAGATAAGATGCTGAAGATGATGTAGGAGGCGGTTCAGGAGGCGGACGGCTAACCAGGAGGAGGCGGAGAAGGAGTCCAGGGTGGTGCAGGAGGTGGTGAAGTCCGGGAGGTGGCCTTGAACAGGGGCTGCAGGCTGTTGTGCCAGGCACCAGCCAGGGTAGTGCCCCACGGCAGCGTTGATGGAGGGAGGAGCCATGGGAGAGAGTTGATGACGACCGCCATGGGGAGGACCGTAGTCAACAACGGCGAGGATGGAGCCCACCGCGTAGTTGACGAGCTGAGGAGGTGGAGAGATGGTGATGATCCAAGCGGCCGCGACGGAGCCACAGTGACGACCTCCTGAGATCGAGGAGGGGATCCGGAGGTCTGAAGACGCGCAGGAGCGACCGAGGGCGGAGACTGAGCCTGAGGTAGGGCGGAGCAAGCCGTAGTGGAAGGGGTGGAGGGCCAGAGAGCAGCGAATGGTCCGTAGGTCCGCACCGAAGGTGAAGCGATATCTGACCCAGGTGGAGCCGACGTACCGAGGGAGTCCGGCGTGGTCGAAAGGCTGATGGTCAACTCTGAGGTCGAGGGTGGGAGGAGCGCAGGCGCAGGAGTCAGAGCGATGGATGGAGGCAGCTCGAGACCATCCGAAGCTGGAGGCGGAGCTTCGGGCTCCTCTTGCCCAGGAAGAGGCGGATCCCGACAGGCCCGAGATGGTGCCACGCTACTGAGAGGAGGTGGTATCGAGGGACTGGAGGGAGATGGAGATGATTGGGTGGCACAGATGGCTGTGAACTGGGAAACAGACTGAAGTTCCATGCAAACATCTAAGATAAGTGGAGAGTCACAGGAATGTTGGTGAGATGGTGGGAGAGGAATGCTGGACGGGACCAGCGGGGAGACAGGCAGTTCAGGGCTGGACGGAACCAGCGGGGAGACAGGCAGTTCAGGGCTGGACGGAACCAGCGGGAGTGAAGACAGTATAGGGGCAAGACAGGTTTCCTCTCCACACCTTAAGTCCAGCAGTGTCTCACTGAACTCACTCTCAGTAGCGGGGGGGTGGGTGGGGCTCATTTCCGGACCCCAGAGGTCCACCAACACTCCCTCGGTGATGGAAGAATCGGCCGGCTCACACACCTGGTCAGGTACACGCTGCTCAGGCTCCATGGCGATGTGACCCCCGATCACTCTTGTGAGCGTGGGCGGTCTCCGTCGTACTACCTGCGGTGGGCTCAGGTTGAAAATTTCTCGCCGTCTGGGTGGTTCTGGCTGGGCACTGGCTGGGGAGTAGGGCTGGCGGCAACCTCGACAGTGAAAGGTGATCCACAGGATGCCAGCACCCACTCCACATAGGACTCGAAGCTCCCTCGAGGACCCTCCCCGGACAGCTGTGCATGAGTGGTGGAGTTGAGTCCAAAGTACAAGAACGTGCACAGGCAGTAGTCCGGGAAGGTGGTCTGATGTGCGAGATCCAAAAACAGTTCTAAATGTCTCTTGAGGGAGCTTTCTCCCTGCTCAAGGCACATGAGTTTCACATCTGGGAACATAGTGCAAGCAGGAGTGAGAAAACGGAAAAAAAAAACCTGAACACGAAAACCAGAAAGAAAAATCCTAAGAGAAAAACGTTGCTTACAGTTTTGGTCGGGTATTCTTTTAAAAACTTACTGGTATTAAACACACGAACGAGGAGATAGAGATAATAGAGTCTTTACTAGAAAATCTGATAGGAGAATACAGGAACAGACATGAACATCCAAACGATACCCGACAACACAATCCACAGAAACAGGAACTTAAATACACAGATGATTGAACTCAAACGACGAACAGCTGAGATGAATGTGATTAAGGTCCATGGTGACAGACTGTGGCAGGAAACTAGAACAAAGGAACATGTGACAGCTGAAAACAACAAACAGAAAGTCCATGTGAATGTAACACATACCTGGCAATAAAGCTCTTTCTGATTCTGATTCTGATATACTACATAAACTATTTCGTATATATAGTGTATAACAAACTATTTGCTATTCTCACTTTCTTATATTTACAATTTGCATTGCACTGTAGTTGTACCATATCTTATGTATTACCATAAAGGATCCATCAGTTATCTTTGTTGTTGTATGTTTTGGAGTATCTATCTGTAAATATCTATATCATTTTAGTGCTATAAAAATACAGAAAGCAGCCTGTGTGATTTGTATTTGATGATTTGTTTCATTTTATTAATGGTGGTCAATTCTAAGCTCAAGAAAAGCTAAAATTGGGTTAAAGACAGAAAATGCCTTTTCCACAATAAGAAATTTTTTTTCATTTAATGTGAAAATTAAATGATATCTCAGTATGGGCGTTTTCACAATTCTTATGCAAGAATAAAGCAGCCAAATACATGACAAGCCTGAGCTTTTATTATTTCTTATTAAAATAAATATTTTATATGTCTAACTACAGAAATTTTAACTAACTAGAACTTTTTGTACACCATGTATATTATAAGCCACTGAAATCGGTTGATAAATGTAAACGTTATTTTTGTTTTTATCCCGAAAAACCGCAGCTTGCCCGTTTACTTGCATTTGTTAACAGCGCAGTCTTGCCCCGTACAATATGGCGGACTCGTTGACGTATCGCAGCAACAGTCCAAAGAGGCCAATAAGGCGTCTAGTGTTTATTATAATGTCTATGCTTCACAAGCTTCTCGTTCACTTAAAATGCCCTTAAATCTAGCAGTTATTAACTCTGTTTATAAAAGCAGAGGAAGTTTGCCGGAGATGAGGCGAATCTGATATAGGCCCTACCTATAGTGCTGCAAGTCAAGAGCACTATGATTTATTTATTTATTTTCTATTATTAATTTCAATAAATAAAGACAAATAGGCCTAGTTTGATTTGTTGATCTTGTTTGTAGTTATTTACTCATTATTACTTTATTTAATTCTATGCATGTGGTGTAACGTACCCAAATGATTACTACAGGAATCCAACATTCGATAATGAACCGAAATAAAATGTATAGTGCTCTTGACTTGCAGCACTAGTAGCTATATGAAATAGGCCTACTAGGCTACTACAAAAATTTTATGTTTTTTTTTTATTTTTTTTTTATATTTTCACTCAGTAGTCTTTTTATCTTTTATGCTATATTGACGTGAAGGATCTTGGCAAGCGTTGCTGCTTGCGAGCTGTCCTCCGTCTGCTGCCTATCCCACTGAAAATGAACTGGGATATATTAAAAAAAAATAAAGTATAACAAATAAGTAGGTAAATATAAACAAGCTGATTTGAATGTGCCAAATCAGCCAGGCCTCCGGGATTTCACTTTTCCCGGCTGCTCGCAATGGCCAGAGACTGCCTTATATTTAGCACAGTTATTATATTAATAATAAAAATGATAGTACTTTGGGTGAAAAAGGTCATCCTCTACAGTCTTTTAAACTACTCCTCAACGTGCATGCAGTGTAAATAAAGCAGTTACATTAATGAAATGATAGTAGTCCGTGGCCACACCCCCGTGCTAATGGTACAGCCCACGGCACAAATTACAAGACAAAAAAATGGAAAAATAGAAAATCGGTTAGATTTCATTTATTCAAATGATTGTTTCTAAAGTCATAATTTAGCAAAAGTATCAAGCGGTACACGAAAAAAAAAAAAAAAAATGAAGGCCTGGTTTAATTTTTAAATTTTTTCATTTGCATGGTCTGAAAACTGAATTGTGAAGCTTTACACGGACCAATATAATTTCAGATATTTAAAATGGCTTTCTTACTAGTAACAATCACATTCATCAGAAACTAACATTGTCACTAGTGACAATCAAATTATTGATATCAAAAATGAACATTGTTACTTGAAGCAATTTAATTGTTGATATCAAGAAAATTATGATTTTTACTAGTAAGAAATTGGAATTTCAACTAATAAAAAAATCAATTCTTGATATCAACAATTGAATTTGAATGGCAGCCTATGGTGACATTTCACTAGTGAAAATACAATTACAGATATCAAGAATTTAGTTCTTGAGATCAACAATTCAGTTCCTTATATCAACAATTCAGTTCTTGATATCAACAATTCATATCCTGAGAATAAATAAAAGTCAAAACAGCTTGACGAAGTGTAGGTAAGGCGCGTTAAAAATACTTTTGCCCAGGGGAAGGATCTACCCCCTGTCTATCCCGGAGGAGAAGGCCATGGAAGATTACATCAAGGAGGCTCTGGCTCAAGGTTACATCCGTCCATTTACCTCCCCTGCTGCTTCGAGTTTCTTCTTTGTGGCTAAAAAGGCTTGCGGCCATGTATAGACTACAGAGCTTTGAACAACATAACAGTTAAGTTCTGTTACCCCCTTCCTCTCGTCCCAGCAGCCCTTGAACATCTCCGTGGTGCCACTGTCTTCACCAAGTTGGACCTCTGCAGCGCGTACAACATCATCCGGATATGTGAGGGGGACGAGTGGAAGACCGCCTTCGTGACCCCTACCGGACACTATGAGTATCTTGTTATGCCGTATTGCCTGGTCAACGCCCCCTCCGTATTCCAGGACTTCATACACAAGGTGCTCCGGGAGTTTCTCCACAAATTCGTCTTGGTGTACATCGACGACATCCTAATATACTCCCGGAGCATGGCCGACTCTCCTGAAAGCAGAGAAATGCTCCTTCCATCAGCCCTCAGTGCAGTTCCTTGGATACTACATCGACAGCAGTGGCATCCGGATGGACGAGAGGAAGGTGGATGCCATCAGAACCTGGCCCACTCCACCCACCATTAAAGAACTCCAACGGTTCCTTGGCTTTGCCAACTTTTATCGTCGCTTCATCCAGGATTACAGTTCCATCACCAGTCCACTTAAAAGCCTCCTCCGCAATAAACCCAAGTCTCTGTCCTGGAGCCACCAAAGCATTTAAAATTCTTGAAAGAAGCCTTCACCACCGCTCCTCTCCTCGTCCATCCCAACTCAGACAAGCCCTTCGTCGTCGTCCTACTCCACCACCGGAGTAGGAGCGGTGTTGTCTCAGCAGCAGGGGAACCTAGGTAGACTCCATCCATGTGCCTTCTTCTCCCGCAAGCTCAACCCGGCGGAGATCAACTATGACATTGGCAACAAGGAACTTCTCGCCATTAAGTTGGCTCTGGAAAAGTGGAGGCATTGGTTGGAGGGTGCCAAACATCCCTTCCTAGTACTCACAGACCACAAAAACCTGGAGTATCTATGTGTAGCTAAGAGACTAAACCCTAGACAAGCACGCTGGTCATTATTTTTCACCCATTTCAACTTCACCATCTCCTACCGTCCAGGCTCCAGAAACGTCAAAGCTGATGCTTTGTCTTGACTACATGTTCCTGAAGTCAACCCAGATGAACCCGAAACCATCCTTCCTGAAAAGCTCATCGTCAGTCCCATTACCTGGTCAGAAGAGACCATGCCCTCCTCCAATGCCTCCGCCAACACTCCGCCAAGTTGCCCTCCAGGCTTGCAATATACCACCAGAGCACGGCGCACTCCACTCCAAACTGCCCACACTCCTTTAGGCGCTGGCCACCCGGGGGTCAATGAAACTCTCTCGCTGCTTAAGGAGCGCTTCTGGTGGCCGAGAATGGCAGCAGATGTCAGAAGGTACGTGCAGGGGTGTAAGGAATGCGCCATCTTGAAGAGCCCTGCCATCTGCCATCCGGCAAGCTCCTTCCTCTGCCCGTTCCCAATCGACCCTGGTCACACCTAGGAGTTGATTTCATTACAGACCTACCTGCTTCCAATGACTGTACTTGAATCTTTGTGATAGTGGACAGATTCTCCAAATCCTGCCGTTTGATCCCCCTAAAAGTACTGCCCACTGCAATGGAGACTGCTGAGCTCATCTTTAATCATGTTTTCAGATACTATGGAATCCCCGAAGATATAGTATCGGACAGAGGACCTCAGTTTGTTTCTCGAGTATGGAATAAAAGTCAAAACGGCTTGACAAAGTGTAGGTAAGGCGCGTTAAAAATAGTTTTGACGCAAATTGACCTGAGGTGCGAATCCGCCTTTTGCCGAACTCGCTCTACTTCCTTTTCCCATCCAACAGATTGGAAAGGCATTTATTTTCAATAAAAATGAAAAAAATATTTGCAAAGTGGAAATGTAACATGCTTTTAATAATTAAGTGTTTATCGGTTGGGTAGGTGTAGGGAGGTGTCACAGACATGCCAGGCTCCAACACCCTCCAATCACAGTGCACTCCCTCACCGGAATACTGGTCACACGCACCTGCACCCAATCAGCACGCCAATCAGCACACCAATCAGTCACCACATAAAAGACACTCACACACCTCCAGTCACTGTCCGGTCTCGTTCGCATCAAGACATTACCTTCATGCTTACCTCAAGGAATCCCTGCGATCTACTTACCTGTCTCCAGCGTCTCCAAGTCTCCTCCTGTGTTCCTAGTCTATGTGTGAGTGTCTTCCGTCTCCTGTGTTGCTCCTCATCACCATCGCCCCAGATCTTCACCTCTACAAGCACAAAGGACAGTATCACTTATCTATCACTCATCATTCACCACAAGTCTTGCCATTCACTCACCTGCACGTCTGTAAACTCTGCTGTGTGTCAAATAAACATCTCTAACTGTTACCTTCAGTCTCTGTCCCTTCTGTATTGTAACAGAAGACCGGACCAACACTGTCTGACACCAGCATGAGTCACCCGGATCCCATTCAGGAGCTCGTCAACACTTTGCGTCGAGCACTCGTCACTAACCCACCAGCTTCACCACCAGCCATCTCTTCCGACAACACATCCACCGCTTCTTCACCACCAGTCTATGCCAGTCCCGTGGCCAAACCGGCGCCCTTCTCTGGTTCGGCAGAGGATTGCAACGGATTCCTCCTGCAATGTTCGCTGGTCCTGGAGATGCAACCGCACTTGTACCCCACCGAAGCCTCCAAGGTAGCTTTTTTGATTTCACAGTTAAACGGCAAAGCTTTGCAATGGGCTGATTCCATCTGGTCAAAGGACAATCCTGTCACTCAGACTTCGTAGCTGATTTCAAGGAAATCTTCGGGAAACCAGCCTGGGATTCATCTATTGGTGAGAAACTATACAATTTGTCATGAATGAAACGATAAAAAATAGACCATTGATGCATTAGAAAGTGTAATGAAAACAAAAATAAACATGAAAAAACAACATGAGGTTATTTTTCTTATGTTCATGACAATGGTAAAATAAATGATACATGAATGCCTTGTTCATTTTTTCCGTTAATTCTCTGAAGGACCCGGTGGCCAAAAAAAAGAATCAAAAACTACTTTTTTTTTTTTTTTTTTTTTTTTTTAACAATTAACAAAAAAAAAAATCAAGCCATAAACGAAAAAATAAAGGAGCCATTTCTCTGGACGGATGTTCTTCCTCCATCTTTGGCCTACAGAGAATTATGGGAAAATTTTATTAATATTCATTAACTCATTACCATAGCTATTCTCACCTGTAAAAATTGCATTTCTAGATATCAGTAATTGTATTTTCACTAGTTGCAAGAGCAATTTCAGATATCAACTGTCTTTGTTGATATCAATAATTACATTGTTACTAGTAAAAATGTTCATTTTTGATATCTGAAAATATAATTTCAGATATCTAAAATGGCTTTCTTTCTAGTAACAATCACATTCATGATATCAGAAACTAACATTGTCACTAGTGACAATCAGATTATTGATATCAAAAATTAACATTGTTACTAATACCAGTTTAATTGTTGATATCAAGAATAGACATTTGCACTAGTAACCACGTAATTATTGATATAAAAAATTATGATTTTACTAGAATTGTATTTCTGATATGTGAAATTAGAATTTCAACTAGTAAGAAATCAATTCTTGATATCAACAATTGAATTTTAATGGCAGCCTATGGTGACATTTCACTAGTGAAAATACAATTACAGATATCAAGAATTATAGTTTTTACTAGTGGAAATTCAAATGTTGATATCAAGAATACATATCCTGAGAATGAATAAAAGTCAAAACGGCTTGCCATACGGTTCTGTGTATCACTACACAACACTCTTAGCACCATAAACTGTTTGTTCTCAGTTTATATTGTTCATTGAAGCTCACTGTTTTAATGTAGAAGAGTATTGTGAGGAAGAGATCGACTTAATGAGTTTATTACCTGCATTCAGATTTAGCATTTTCCTTCAGGTCAGTCATATGTTCATAATAAAAAATATGTTCAAATGTCCGCTGCAATGTCTTGTCCTATCTTGCAATATGTTTTTACTGTGACTGACGGCGCTAGTCAAAGCATTTGTTAGTTGCGTCTTGTTCCGTGTTCACTACAATTCAGTTTTTTCAACATAAAAGTCTTCACTACTGACTGACACACTCATAAAGACAGTCTTTGCCGCCATTTAATGTCGTAATAATGTAACTTCTGTTGTTGTTCACGGTCAGGGACTATTTTTTTCTGGTGGAAGGAAAGCTTTTAGTGATTTTACTTCATGAAAGTTGCATTGATACATATTTTTTAGCTTTAATATTTGTATTGTGTGGTAACCGTTTTATAAAAGCAATAAGGTACTTGAGGCTAGTGCTGTATCGTGAATAAGTCACGGCTGAAGGGGTTGCTTTGCGTCGTGCCTAACAACGTCCTTCAGATGTGACCTTTTCATGATACAGTGACCATAAACAGAAAGGGTGCTATTTTAGTATTATGTTATATATGTTATTTATTAACATTTTAAATTATAGCTTTTATTTTTATACTTTTAGTTTTCATTTAAATTTTAGTTTACGTTTTAGTAATTTTGTAATGTGCTTTAGTCGTTTTTTATTTATTAATTAATTTATTTATTATATACAGATTACAGATTAAAAAGCCCTTTTGGTATTCCTGCACTTTCTAAAAGCCAGAAGTGAGAACAACATGCTATACATTTTTTGTCTGACTCTCTAATATGAATGCTATTTATGAATTTGACTTTTTCCCCTTTCTTATTTGGCTCAGACCCTCTGTATTTCCAAACCATCAACAGGCATCTTAAGGTACTGAGATGACACTGTAACAAATGCTTGCAAAAAGAGCAGTTCAAAAAGCCAAGAAGCAAGTGGCTCCTTCATGCACAAGTTAGCAACTCTACTGAAGCACTGAGGCTTTTTATGGCAAGTTAGGCATTCATAAGGAAAACTCATTCAAATGCATGTATTCTGAGTAAGAAAGCAGAACGGATGTGGTACAGTACAAAAAAGAACTTGAGAAGTGCTGCAAAAGGAATTTCTTGGTTTGATATGTAATAGAAAGCATGTAAAGGTAAAGAAAACTAGGCCTGTTTAAAAAAAATATCATATCAAGTTCAAGTTTTACATTTTTCTTCATAAATCATATGGCCATTCATAGTTCTTACTTCAAAAAAGCATACATTTGACAGTATTTTTACAGTAAATTTACAACATGCAATTTCAAAACATTTACAAGCACATACAGTATATGGTATATATACAGTTGAGCTCAAAAGTTTACATACCCCTTGCAGAATTAAAAAAAAATGTGAATCATTTTAACAAAATAAGAAGGATCATGAAAATTGCATGTTATTTTTTATTTAGTACTGTCCTTAATAAACTATTTTACATAACAGTTACATAAGTCCACAAGACAAAAAAAAAAAAAAAAAAAAATTAGCTGAATTTATAAAAATGACCCTGTTCAAAAGTTTACATACCCTTGATTCTTAATACTGTGTGGTTACCTGGATGATCCACGACTATTTTTTTGTTTTGTGATGGTTGTTCACGAGTCCCTTGTTTGTCCTGAGCAGTTAAACTGAGCTCTGTTCTTCAGAAAAATCCTCCAGGTCCTGCAGATTCTTTGGTTTTCCAGCATCTTTTGTATATTTGAACCCTTTTCAGCAGTGACTATATGATTCTGAGATCCATCTTTTCACACTGAGGACAACTGAGGGACTCAAACACAACTATTAAACAAGGTTCAAACATTCACTGATGCTCCAGAAGGAAACACGGCGCATTAAGAGTCGGGGATGTAAACTTTTTGGATTGGATGAACAGAATAAATTGTACTTTTTTTGTCTTCTGGGAAACATGTAAGTATCTTTTGTATCTTCCAAAGGGTAGAACTAAATGAAAAAAAATATGTTCTTTAAACAAAATTAAAAAAACTTGCACATCAACTTCTTGTTCAAAAGTTTTCACCCCTGACTGTTAACGAATCATGTTTCCTTCTGGAGCATCAGTGAATGTCTGCAGCTTTTGTAATAGTTTTGTCTGAGTCCCTCAGTTGTCCTCAGTGAGAAAAGATGGATCTCAAAATCATTCAGTCACTGCTGGAAAGGGTTCAAATATGCAGAAGATGCTGGAAAACTGAAGAATCTGCAGGACCTGAAAGATTTTTCTGAAGAACAGAGCTCAGTTTAACTGCTCAGAACAAACAAGGGACTCATGAACATGCAATTTTCATGATCCTTCTTATTTTTTGCAGATTCTGCAAGGGGTATGTAAACTTTTGAGCTCAACTGTATGATTATATGTTGTAAAGGTAACACGGTTAACAAATTGACAGGTATTGACTATAGCATTTTAGTCTTTTTTTTTTTTTGTAGAAATATTCAAACCTTTTTTAAAAAAGTGTACAGTTGGGGAAAAAAAAAAAAAAAAAAACTAGAATTGCTTGTTTGAGTAGACCACAGTTGCTTTACCTTGATGATCTCCATATTAAGATTATTTAGCAAAACTCTATCAGTAAGGTTCAGTAACAAACCTTCTGGGAAACAGCAGAAGGTTCACTGCCCTGTGCTAGAAGAGCAGAGGGGGTACACACATTTTAGCAAATGTAATGAAGCCAATATGATACTGTCAACTCCCACAACAGTTCTTCTATCCTGAATCACCTTCATACATCTCTCTTTGTGACTGTGATTCCAAATAGCATAATACCATAACAGCATGCAACCTACACAAAATCTCCAAATATAAATTAAGAACATTTAAGTTATTAGTGGCTAACTATGAGACTTCAGCATAACATCTCTTTCAACCTGAACTCAATCTCTACATGAGCTGAAGTTCCACCTGTGGCATTCAATCTGCACAAAGTCCAAAGGACAAGAAAATGCAAGTGTTCTGACAGGTTTTGATACAATGACAGGTGAGGGGATACCTGTTTGGTCCACATCTGTTTTCCATTTCGTGCATTCCAGGGATCCATACTGACAGGATGCTCTGCGCTTTTCATCCATTACACCACACTGAAGCCTTATCTTATACGAAAATATGAACAAATCCTGACTTGAGTTGAGATACGCAAAACAAGAGAGCACGCTAAAATAACCCAGCGGATCCAGCGGTTCTCCTTACTGAGGAAAATAGGAGGCAGAGACATCATCACACGCACCTACAGCTGTTGCACTGCTGTTTCTGACTCCTTGGCGACACCTTGTGGTCATTCGAAGAACAACAACAATAACGACAACGATACATTTGTGCTATCAGGATTCTTTTAAAGTTTTGTGCATTTTTGTCATGATAACTGAGTGTTCTTTATATATTTGTTTCCATTTTCTTTGTCGTAAAATTTTTATAGCTTACATCCATAAGCTACTATGCGAATAAATCTGGATTCAAGCAGTTTTTGCATTCCCCCCCCAGTAATTTGAAAATGCTACATTTATTTTTAACATAACATTTTACAAAATCAAATAATATTTACAAAACCAAAGGTCAAGTCAACAACTGTGCAAACTTTTGGCATGAATGAATGCCATAAAAATACAAGAAATAGAGCTTTAGTAGGTTGGCTAGTTATATTTTTGAGATTATACATTTGTTCTTCAAAAGAAATGGAAACTAGAAGAATGGGAAGAATAAAAAACTGTACAGAGAATCATGTGAGGAATACTATTTTGCACTTTCACTCATGACCAGCTTAATGCACAACACAACCTTTCAAAGATTGAACCATTTGCGTAACAATAGTGCTGTTCTACACATCAGTCCCATAGACAGTAAGAAAAACTGATATCCATTATGCTTTTTAAAAATATGTATCAAAGAAGTGCAAATCATAGGGTCGATTAAGATAATGTCAGTTTCTCTGAAACATTTGGTCAAATGGCATACGGTGTGCAGACTAACTATTATTCCTGCATTTGTAATAAACCATTATTTGTCTGGTGGAAAATCACGATGAAAGACTTGCTAAGACTTGTGTGGACAATTCTGTCTTTTACATGCACTTCATTTTTACGTATTAACAGGTTGATGGTTAAAGCAGACAACAAGGTAAAACAAGTTCAAGTAAATTGTAAGTCTTTGAGAAACTCAATACCATGAGTGGATTAGTGTTAGTGAGTTAGCTGTGTTACAGATTAAAATACTTCCTGGATTGATCAACTTGTGATTCACAAATGAAAGTATATAATGCAGTAAAACCTGCTTGGTGAAGTGTCTTAGCTGATCATTTGATCACATACAGACACTATTGAACAGTGCATTGTTTAAAACACAATACACTTATTGCAAGAGTCCAGAACTGGCCTTTATGTTGACAGCAAGCTCTCTATCCTGATCTTTGTTCATTCAGTCGATTATTCCCGCAAACGTGTTAATTGGCAAAGGCAATCCTTTGCTCATGTATTTGCTCAGTCCAGCATCGCTGTCGTCTTCTGCCATGAACTTTGACTTTAAGGATTTTTGAATATAATATCCAGGGTCTCGACATGGAGAGACCTCAATGCTGTGTTAGAAAATATAATACAATACAAACAAATCAATATTTTAACAAATCAGTAAGAATGCAATAAATTGATTAATTAAAAGTGACATTAAAAACCTTTATGCTGTTACACAAATTTCTATTTCAAAAAAATGTTGTTTGTTTGAACCATTTCAACATTGTTAATAATAAGAAATGTCAGCATATTCAAATGATTTCTGAAGGATCATGTGACACTGAAGACTGGCGTAATGGAAAATTCAGATTTGCCATTACAGGAATAAATTACATTTTTTTAAAAAAAAAGAAATTGTAATAAAATCGTAATAATATTTCATAATATGATTGTTTTTACTGTATTTTCAATCAAATAAATGCAGCCTTGTTGATCATTAGAGACTTCTTTCAAAAATATTTAAAAAAAAAAATCTCCAAGACTTCAAAACTTTGAGCAGAAAAGGCATTGATTCTCACCTTTCAACGTTCATAAATTTCCTCCGAAAGTCTTTGTCCAAACGCACCGTGAAAGTTGATTTGTCTGGTGTCTTCAGTTTAAAATTGCATGTTCTGATCTTTGCCTCCTTATAAAAAATATATATATATAACAGCATAAATGTCCAAACTTAATCAGGTACAGTATAATTTGCATTTCCTACTCATGACAGCATAGCTAAAAACACTTGATGGTTGCAGGCCAACAATGTAAAACACCTTAGGGTTACGCATGTAACCCCATTTCTCTGAGAAGATTCTGACACTATGGGGCGGAAATCATCATGCTGATCATTGGCCAACACAGTGTGATCACATCGCAAGGTGCACCCCAGCGTAAAAGAAGGGCCCCTGACAACACGTCATCAGATTTGTATTGTCTGAAGGAAGATGCACAGGCATGCTCGAAGCATGGCAACGTAGTTGGTATTGATGCCCCCATAGCATCAGAATCTGACACAGCATCTTGTTCCCTTCTCATGGAACCGGGATTACAAGGGGACCTTTCAAGGGGACTCAATAGAGCGTCAGACTCTATGGGCATGTCAATTCCAACTATGCTTTTCTAAATAATGCCTGCCCTCTTGTGGTTAGAACCAATCTAGCAACCTATGTCTAGGCACTAACTCGAAGGCCTCGAACATCAAAGCAGTAACTCGAAGGCCACTAACCCGGGTGAGTGTTACACACCTTGCACAGCATTGCTCCCAATAACAAGTATAACAATGTTAGAAAAGGCCCTAAAGCTTCCATGCTCAATATACAGGGGATCTTAAACTAGTCTGAGACGTGAACCAGGAGAGTCTAGATCCCTTAGAGCAGAGCTACCAGTAAATAGACATAGCCTCGGTCCATGACCCACATCTAACAGACCAAACGTAGGCTGGAGTAATGAGAGAAGAAAAGACCTGGAGAAGGTGACAGAGAAGAGAGTATAATGACTGTTATTCAGCCATTTCAATCATCTGCCCAACTTCTGAAAAGGAGTAACTACATAAACCAATCCAACAGCGACTAACCCACTCTGTACTCACATACTTTATCAGGGAGCCAAATAGCAGTCTCCTCGGGCCTTAGTAAAGCAAGCTTAGCTTACTTTCTGGCTGAGTTACGAGTGTGTTCTCACCTCTCTAAATCTGTTCACCACCGTCTCAACGGCAGTGAAAAAAAGTCCAGAGGGCAAGACAGGGGCATCAAGGAGTAGAGTCTTATTACTCTTCCTGATGCCTGACAAATTAAGCCTCAGTTGCCTCTCCGTCACCACCATAGCTGCCAATGGAGCGGGCCACATGCTTGGTGGCACGAAATACTAGATCTGTGGCTATACACAGTTCAGAGACGGAACCAGCAGATCTGCCTGGTAGGCTTGCACTTTTGCCATAATGTGCAAAGCTTCACCAGTTTGACTGGCCGCTGTATATGCTCTGCCCACTAGTCTGGATGTTGCCTGACATGGCTTAGAGGGCAAAACGGAAGCCTTCAGAATAACGCGTATGTCCCCAGGGAGAGGTAATTCGCTAAATTCCTTTCCTCAAGCAGGGCATGGATGTCTCCACAAATCTGACACCTCAGTGTGCAGGTCTGGGAGAAAAGGAAGGCTCATCGGAGCTGCACACTTATAACTCTGCAGATATCGTTCATCTAAGCGGCTATCTGCAGTCTCATGTTTCGAGCTGGACCAATTCAGGCTCAGCCGGGCTGTGGAATGGGTCATAGGCTCCAGTAGCTCATCGTATTCAATGCTTTGCTGGGTGAAGCAGGAAACAGATCTTTTAGATATATCCATCTCAACTGACAACACGCCCATTTCGTCAAAATCAGAGGCGAGGATAAGGATGGCAGAGCCAGCGGGAGAGTTAAGGGGAACTCCCTCAAGCTCCTCTACCATCTCCATCGGTGATCCCCATGATCACAGTCTGTGCACTGCCTCGGCAAACGCTGAGCCAGAGACTCTCTTGACTCATGAAGAGAGTCAGCCGGGAGCGGAGGTTTCTCAGTGAGAAATCAACGCAATGAATGCATCCAGCCCCCTCGAGGCTTGAATGTGCGTGCTCCGCTCCCAGACAGATAACACACAGCTCGTACAAAAAAAGATCATATGTAAATAAAAGAGAGAAAGCAAAAAAGGAAAACATCATGGACCAGCATGGATTCCATGTTAGTCTAGACTGGTTTATGCCGGTCTAACCAGCATAGCCAAGCAGAACATCAGCATACCAGTATACCAAGCTGACAGCCAGAACTTTATTTTCCATTCTATGGCTAAAAACAACAACGAGTTTGTACAGTTTCTAAGGCTTGGCCAGACTTACCGTGTTACTCTTTGGTTTTGTGTCATTGAAAGTGACTATGAGACAGTTGAGATCTACAAAAGGAAAGAAAAATAGTCATTGATTTAAATTGGTTCAGGTTAAAGTTTCTCTAAATTCAGTAACAAAAACAAATACCTTTTCATTCAAATAATTTCACTTTACCTTCAGTTTTGTTTTCTGGTATTGCTGAAACCTGAGCACCAGTGGTTCTGAGTGAGAACCCCTTTTCAACCTCCCGATTGCTTAGAGACACCTAAAAGGAATGTGAAGGGTCAAATGAGGTCAAGTAAGATTTGCTGGTCACTTAATTTTCAAAAAATCAGCGACAATCACGTGTGTGATGTGACTACATGAAAGTACTGTATAAATACTTCAGTAATCATATGGTAACACTTTACAATAAGGTTCATTAGTTAACATTCGTTAACAACATTAGTTAACATACTAATAATGAACTGCACTTATACAGCATTTATTAATCTTTGTTAATGTTAATTTCAACATTTACTAATACATTATTAAAATCTTGTTAACATTAATTAATGCACTGTGAACTAACATGAACAAACAACGAACAACTGTATTTTCATTAACTAACATTAACGAAGATTAGTAAATACAGTAACAAATGTATTGCTCATGGTTAGATCATGTTAGTTAATACATTAACTAATGCTTAATGCAATAACCTTATTGTAAAGTGTTACCAATCATATAAACAGACAGCAAAAGTCACACTCACTTTTAAGTAGCTAAAGGAGATCAGGGCCCCACACAGCTCGGCAGGCATCTTCTTCTGCTTGACAGTGTCTGAGGGAAGAATGTGGGCTGTAAATATTGACCAAATAAACCACTGGCGTTTTTGTGTGTGTGTGTGTGTGTGTGTGTGCCAATGACTATGACTATGCTTATCCTGATTTCTGTTGCTGAATATAGTTTAAGTAGTTAAAAACACAAGTCTCTTACAAACCTTTTTGTGCTACTTGGGTCATTTTTAAGTCTGGAAAATCCACTTCCAGGTCTGTGACAAAAACTTCTTCCACAGCTTCTTTGGACTTGTTGGAAAAGTAAATCTGCATAAGTAGAATGGAAAATAAAAACAAGATAAAGCTCAGAAAGTGTTCTATAGATCATTCATCAGTCCAAATATAAATAGCTTGACCTTCTGAGCAAACCTGTGGCTCAATTGCTCAGTGAAACAATATCTATTACTTTTTACGTTTTCTCGTCATACTTCTTTCACATCCTTCATGCTTATTTTGTATTGTGTATTTATTATGAACCACTAAATTACACCTGACTCTCATTGCATCATAGCTGAAAAAAACTGACTACATAAAACATTACAAAGGGTCATTCATTTTCACCTTGATGTAGTAAATGTTGAAGTACACTGGCTGCTGTCCCATGCGCACGTAGTACGAGATGATGTCAGGTAAGAAAAGGTCAGATTCTTGTGGTTTGCCACTGTTGGACTGGAAGAGTAAAAATAAAACATTTGCATTTAAAGTTAATTATAATTTAAAGTTGCACTGACATCATTCAGTGGGAGTGATGTTTAATGACTCTTGTGAAAAAGAAGTGTGGTTAATTGTATGGATTAACACTTGTAATATACTTCAAATCTTAAAAGTATATAATTTTAAAAACTGTACTTGCAGATAATATATATTAATGAATTAAAAAGCCACTTTCATGTTTGTTTACACACTTAAAGGGATAGTTCACCCAAAAATTGAAAATTCTGTTATCATTTACTCACCCTTATGTTGTTCCAAACCTGAATGAGTTTCGTCCTTCTGTTGAACTAAAAAGAAGACATTTAATGTTGTAACCAGACAGTTGACGGTAGACATTTACTTCCATAGTAGGAAAAAAAACACTATGGAAGTCAATGGCTACTGTCAACTGTCTGGTTAACAACATTCTTCAATATATCTTCTTTTTAGTTCAACAGAAGAAAAAAACTCATACAGGTTTGGAATAACTTAAGGATGAGTAAATGATGACAGAATGTTCATTTTTGAGTGAACTATCCCTTTTGATGAACACTTTTAAAAAGTGCACTTTAACCATATTTCTAAGACAAAAAAGTAGGTTACACTTTGTTTCAATAGTCCACTTTAGACATCTACATGTCAACGAACTCTCGGTAATTTGCAACTACATGTCAACTAACTCTTAAGAGTATTAGTAGACTGCTGGGGCTATGATCAGTAGAATAAGTTGACATGTTCTTCACAACGAACAGTTGCCAGCTTTGCATTTATACAAGGAAATAACCGAAAACTTTTAAACTTCCTCATTCCATACTGATTGACATAACTTGCTAAAAATACATAACCATTTTTTTCTGCCAAAGAATGGCTAATATACTAAATATCTGCTAATCTTTTGACATACCATTTTTGCAAGATCAGGAATCATCTGTCCAAGACTACAGACATTGCATTCGTACCACGGATCCACCATTCCAAGATAAGAGCCAAGAGCACAGAAGTTACTGCTAGAAGAGGGCACCGTCTCCTAAAACAAATGTTCTAGAAGATCATGCTAGTTCTGCTAATGGAGGGTACTTCTAAAGCTTTTTATATGAAAGTACACTAGTATACTATTAACAGGTATTCATCACAGTACACTTGCCACACGTGAACTTGAAGAAAGAAAGGGTGTAATTCTATGTACCTTTACAGGGGAGCATACAGATGACTGCCGAGCAACAGGGATGTAGTACATCTGTAGGTTTACTTTCATAGTAAGAAACCGTCTTCTGGCTTCCCGTTTCCTGTAAAGCAAGGCCAAACAATTCAATAATAACAGAAACCCAAGTGGTCTGAAAACATTTAGGGATCTGGGGGTTTTAGAAAAAGGAAACATGCTGATAACTTCCTCATTACAGAGTATTAAAAGGCTTATTCAGTAGACAGTAACAAAAAGTGCTATGATAGAAGCTAAAATGCTATGATAGAAGGACCTCTTAGAATCACATCATTTGGTTTGGCAATGTTAGTTCAGATTGTAAAATGTCAAGAGATGCAACTCCCCAAAAATGCAATAACATTTATGAATTATTAATTCACAATATTTGTTTAAAAACAAAAAAAAGAACTTTTTTCTTAATTAATGTATTCAAGGTGTAAGGAAAATACAGTATGTTATTACTTACTTAATGGCTACACCACAAGCTGTTTTAAACTAGATTTTTCTTTTCTTTATCATAGACACTCTCATATGTATTTGACCCAAATATCACAGATTGACATATTATCTCCTACCTAAACCAGTAGTACGCTCTGGCTAGCCTTCCCACTGCCCGATCATCTCCCATCACCACTATTTTAGCAGTGTAGTCCCGTTCTTCCTTGGGCAGGGTGGTCCCACTGTTTCCTGCTCTCCTCTGCAGAGTGCCACTGCTGCCAGCTGTGCCAGTCTCCTCCAGTGCGTCCTGCATCAGAGCCATGCTGTCAGTGACCGACGGCTTCACCTTGATTCCTCCACGCCGTGAGAGTCGCCCACTGGTATGTTCAGACTTTAAGCTTTTTCCTCCAATAAATTCCATGTCAGAAGCCTCGGTTCCCTGCATGTCACGCTCTATACCGCTGTCCGTCGAAATGACAGAGTGCCGTGGCATCTCTGAGTTGAGCTCTGTGTGGAGGTCCGACATGTAAAACTCATCTGGGCTGAGAGAGTTTTCACAGTAGGATCCGGAACGGATGAATTTGGCCAGTTCTCTCCCTGTGACAGACACGATGAAAAGATGTGTTGTATTTTAGTGAACAGCCTCATTTCAGTAACTCTCTTGGGTTTGGATGAGTTCATGTGTGCTAGGATCTATTTTTATGTGACCTAACTTGACTGTGTAGTAATCTCACATATATCTCTTTGTAGACTATCATAAGAGATTTCAACAATGTCACAAACTGTGTTCAGATTCACCAAGATACCAAAATCTGCAATCTAAGAAATTCAAGTTTCCTTATTAGAATAAATAGTTAGACACACTGATCTCAATAAAGTGAAAACAACTCATAATCAGTTTCTGATGGGCTACAATACCCCCCCCCCCCCCCCCCCCCCAAATATTACAGTACAAATTAATAAAATATAAATAAAAATGAAAAACAAAAATAATATTAAAGCATATGAAATAAACATATAATCACTGACTAACTTGAATTTTTGTATCTTCTGTTAAAAATGAACATAAACGTATTAATGGAGAAAATATTTGAGTATTTATTTACAGTAAGTGCTCATCTTGTGGCAAAGGCTGTTTACACAAACTTACATTCACACTAACAAAAGAAACCAAATCAGTAGCGGGATCAGTGGTGGAAATACACTTTCTAAACACATTTTTCTCTCTTTTCCCATCACATACCAGCTTGAAAAATGCATTAATTTTAAATAATAAAATGAGGAATTGAAAATATTTGTGTAAATAAAGCACTAATGGGTATTTAATAGTAGGAATAAAGTGTTTAATAGGCCTATAATTCAAACTAAATGCGATGTCCTCACCTTGATCGGACAGGCCGGCACATTGAGTGCTATGTGTGCACCTCATTTTGTTACAATGCTCAAAAATGTTGTACAATGCTCATTTGTTACAATGTCCTTCCTGCACACCTTTACTTATCAGCAGGTTCAATATGGTTGGGGGTAAGTGTAGGGGTGGGATTTAGAGACGCAAGTAAAGTCCAGATAAGGCAGCATTAATTTATGATTCATAATTTTTGATGAATATACACTGAATATGTTGTTATTTTTGCATACTATTTTATAATATACTACAATGCACTGAGGTGCAAATAGTATCTGCCACCATTTGCAAGTATAAATAGCACCCCACTTAGTGCAAAGAAAAGTGTACACATATTTTGTCTTAACAGTATATTAGTGCAAATAGCCTCTGCCAAAATATTTTAGTAAATAAATCCCACTCACAGAGCTCCTCCTCCTCCCACCACAGATGGAAACTCATCTCCGGATTGGGAAGTGAAACATCGCACAAGGAGCCTCTGGACAATAGACCTGAAACCCAAAACTGTCACAATGACACCACAAACAAATCCTGCTTCCTGATCCGGCAACACGTCTGATATCAAAAAGGAGGAAAAAAAATAACAAAATATCCTGGTCTTTTTTTAGAGAAAAAAGTTATTTTGGTACAGATGGAGTCTGTCAAGAGTGTTGATTTGTGTTTGTGAGACAGAGTATAGAAAGAGTATAGATAATAGAATAGAATACTTCTGTAGTGCACCTTTGTTGGTGTCACAGAGGATCTGTGAGTATAACTCTTGTAGTTTCTGTCTGATCTGAACCTGTTCACCTCTGTTCCCATCTGTGCTCTGTTCTACTGTTGCAAGCACTTCATTGAAGTATGACTCCACGTCCTGGTCCAAGCCCTGTCATGTGCACAGACAGATAGATAATCAGACACATAAACACCTACACATAGAGCCACACAGCATGAAATCACACATGCAGATGCACACACACGACATATAGCCGTAATTCAGACAGACACATATGGGATATCATGTAGATATCCTGAGTTTTCTGAAAACAAACAGCAGACAGCTGACGTGTGGACAGAGACGGAGAGATGCTGACCTGCAATAAATGCTCACCCTAACCGCCGTCTCCATCATTGTATAGTCTAGCAACTAAAATTATAGAGTATTACGACTGTTATACAGAAGTTAAATGTAGGTACAGGCCATTCATTTAGAAACAATTCATCCTTTCTTTTCATAGAAACTTTTCAGTAGAGGGACAGTTTTGCAAACATTTGACTAGATAAGAGTGAAATTATATGTTGCACCATGTCCCAGGGTTCATTTCTCGATCACAACCGGGTGTGGTCACAAAAACGTAACATCTGAATGTGTGCACTCTTGACCCATACGTATTATGTCAAGACATTAAAAGATTAAAAAGTGCAGACTGCAGAGGTTTCAGTTCTATTTCTATATCAATACAATATTATAAAAGTAATTTACAGAGAGATACTATAAGTGTTAGATAATGGAGATGGGAAAAAGATATAAAGCCCAGAGGTCACGTGCTTTTGCCAAGTAAGACTGATGTTCCTGAATCAGCATATTTTGTTGGTCGTGGAACAACATTCTTTTCTGTAAATATAGTCCTAACCATATCCCTATCCTGTAAACCTAACACTACCCATAAGTTATCCCTACAATCAGAAGGAAATGATAGGTGAATCACAATGATGTAGAAGCACCTAACCCTGGTTGTAAGCCTAAACTTGACATAAACTGTAAACTTATCCCCAAATCTGATAGATTGATTAAAATGTTTCACTCTGTGAAATCACGTTCACCAAAGTGCTGGAAGCCTGCGATAAATTATTCCACCTGGAAAGCATAATTTCTAAGTGTGATTGGGAATGGTTGGCATGGCGAATTATAATAAATAAATCATAGCAAATTTACACATTTACTTCTATGTACAGACATACAGATATATATCAAATATTTAACAGTACACTACCATTCAAAAGTTTGAGGTAGGTATGATTTTTTAATGTTTTATTGTTTCTTATGCTCAGCAAGGCTACATTTATTTGATCAAAAATACAGTAAAAACAGCAATATTGTGAAATATTATTACACCTGAAAATATGTGATCATCTTGAGATAATCATAGGCCCCCTGGACATTGGGCCTGGATGTAATTGTTTTAGTCATGTATTGAAAAAATTTGGGAAATATTTTGTGACATTTAACATGTCTGTGTTTTTACTAAAGAACATTCATTTGCACCTGGATTAATTATATTAATGTTGGTTCCATCAGAGATGTTCAGCAAACAATGAAAAAAGTGCCAACCTCAAGCTAATCTACAACAGAGAGACCAAGATAAAAAGGGATAGTTCTCCCAAAAATGAAAATTCTCTCATCATTTATGCACACTCATGACGTTCCAACCCTCTATGCACTTCTTCCTTCTGTGAAACACAAAAGAAGATATTTTGTTTTTTTGTTGTTGTCCATGTAATGAATGTCAGTTTTCTTGTGGATACCACTGACTTTCCTTGTACAAAAACAGTTGGACCATTCTTCAAAATATCTTCTTGAAAGAAAGTCACATGGGATTGGAATGACATGAAACAAGTCTGAACAGCAAGATAAATCAGTTTCAAGATCTAAAGATCTAAAAAAAAATGCTAGTATGCATCAGTTTTTCCAAATAACATTACCAACCTGCAGCGCATCATTTAGAGAGGGTCCGTGACAATCCTCTCCCAGTATTGCCTGAATACTGTGCTGCACTACACAGCGCATCATGCTTAACGGGTTCCAGAACATTCCTTGAGCCTCAATGTCAGCCTTCAAAACATTGCAGAGAGACTCGGAAAACACTGCAGGATCCGCAAACACAAACACCCTGAACACAGGATATAGCCATCAAAACCTCACAAACACAATTAGACACACAGTGAAAAAAACAACAACATTCTGATTCACTTCTGACTGGGCTGACGTGAGGTTTATTTGATAAAGCTTCCTTGCTGACTTAAGCAGCCACATAAACCTTAAAATGTAGACTGGAAGCAATTTATTACCAGTGCAAAACAATCAGCTACTGGATTAAAACTGTAATAATAACAGGCTTTGAAATATCTGGATGCACAACATATTAAAACGGCTGACCTCCCCCCCACACTTCTTTTCCTACTTTATGGGGTTCTTTAGAAAGTTAGTAAGCACAGAAACTCCACTCATTACAGTTAAACAAAATGGTAATATAAACAAGGTTAGGCTCCTAAATACTTTTTTGATAATACTTTACAATAAGTTTACGTTCATTAACATTAATAAATAGATATGGTTTCATAATCAATCAATGAACATGTTAATTTATAAATATAACAGTACTATTGTTTATTGTTCGTTCTTTCATTCATTCATTTATTAAACTTGAAATGTAGTAATTGGTATTTAGAGAAAATAACATTACCTAAGATTAACAAATGCTATAAAAGTATTATTGTTTCATATTAGCTTATACTATTACTTATGTTGCATTAAAAAAAAAAACATGAAATCAAAATTTACAGTTTGTATTTGTTTATAGAATGCTGCTATAAAAAAGAAGAAAAGAAAGAAAGAAAAAACTCTAGCAATCTGACACTAACTGATTGCAGCAATTAGTATGCGACAATGATTCAACCGATTCCGATAGACAAAATCAAGTCCCATCCTACATTTTTTCTCATTGGATGAGCTGCTTCACAAAGACATACATCACATTAGGGAAGAAAATACATTTCATGCTGACTTTAAAGTATAGACTTCACTGTCCAAATTTTAAACAACATTCCATTGTTTTTGTCATTTAAATTAACAAACTTATTTTTGTTAAAAGATGCGTATGTTTGTGTAGTATTTTAGTTTTAGTAATTTGTTTATATAAAGATAAAATACACACTCTTTTTTAAATATGGTTAAAGTGTTTAATACTTTTTGGAGTCACTATAGGTTAATGAACTATCTTAGCAGTTGTGTGATAATGATGATGATGAAGATGATGATGATGATAGAGCCCTCATGCAAAAGGTTGCAGATAAGCAAAGACATTGAATAGCAACTGTTTTGCTGAAAGGGACTCACCTCTCCTGCTGAGGATAGTGTTCATTTTTTAGATTGTGCTCTGCAAGTATTCTTTTCTGATACAAAAGCCCTATGAAAAAAGAAACAAGACAAACTCAAGCAAGATTGTACTTTAGACTCACATGGATCATGTTTTCTTGTTTACAACTTGACTGATATATATATATATATATATATATATTTTTTTTTTTTTTGGCTGCAAACCAAGAGGAAAACCAAAATCATGAGAAATGAGAATGTTTGTCATATTTTCTTTGAAGCATTAAAGAGGTGACTAACCTGGAGCCAATCGTTCTGCTTTCATTTGCCCAGCATAACTGAGGCCCACAGTACAGTACGGCTGAGGCAGAGTCAACAACCTCTTGCAGAAGTCATAAACTCTTTTATAGAGGTCATCAGGAATGTATACTGTCTGCAAAGAAACATAGGGGTGTCATGCAGGGTGTTAGTCTAGCAGCTTATACAGTTTTTTTGTTTAGCATGCAAGGGGACCTGGGTTAAAAAAAATAAATAAATAAAAAATTTTAAAAAATGTATGGAAAAGAGCAGCTTTGACATTCTGATTAGAATGGATAGAGGATGACAACATTTTCATTTCAAAACAAATGTTCTGCAGAAGTTGCAAATTGATTGAACTGACCACATTTAAACATATGAATGGGTGATTTTTGGCACAGAGTGTGAGATTTTTATTTTTTTTATTTTTTCATATAAAAATCATAAATAAACACTCATATGTGCCAATGTCTACAACAGTGCTTCTCAATTGCTTAGTCTGTTCTGATGTTTGCTAAATGCAAATATAAAAATGGAATTAACCATACATCCATAGATTGATGATATATGATATTTGTTATCTATTTGTTATAGATAACACATTAAATAGGTATATATGTATGTATTGTAGACGCCAAAAAAACGTGTCTCCAATTAAACTGTTTTTAAATAAAAAAACAAGTACATTTTGTCCAGCTGATTCAGTTTATGGTAATAACAACAAATTTCAATGTTTAATTTTAATTGACATTTTTGTGACACTGTACTGTGTTGGATCACCGCTTGATGTAAAATCTGGATCCTGAAGCAAAGCCGGTTGAGAATCACAATTAAAAGTAAAATAAAGGAATGTAAAATATTTTAAAAAGCCATCCTTTTTCTTACCTGCATCACAGCATAGATGAGTGTATTAATCAGAGGAATGAGATGTCTCTTGCAGTCAATTCTTTCAGCCTGCATACAAAAAGTTTTCAGATAACCATGTTTACCATCTATTCATCCAATCATTCACAAAACTGTATAAATCCTCCCAGCCTACAGCTGTCCATTGTGTGTTGAAATGATGTTAATCATCATTAATTATGAGATAATTAAATTAATTCCTAATAATTGGTAGCTGTTATTATAATGAATTAACTCTTTATTCTTATTCCAGCAGCAACAGATAATTATGTTGAGTGTTTCAGGCAGGTATTTTCAAGTAATCAATTTCTTTAAGTAATAGCATTTAAGTAATACTCACTGAACATGCTTAAACTGCTGTGCCAACTGCTAAAATGGGAATTGTACTGCAGCACTTTAACAAGCATTATGCATAGAAACTGGTGACTCACTCTTTCTAGTTCCTTTATGGCCACCCTCACGAGAGCCAGACTCCTGAGAGAACTGGTCTGCACTTTCTTATGTAATGTCCATCTCAGCATTCCTGCAGAATGAACAAAAATGAACAATTCTTAATATAGACCAAGCTAGAATATATATGTGACTAATTTTGTGTATTGATACTGTCACTCGTAACTGGCACCCGAGTTGTTCCATTATATTGATATTCAGGGCCGTATATTCTGGGACCCATGAAAAAAAACATTTATTATATTGCATTAAAGGTGCAATATGTAAGACTTTTGCAGTAAAATATCCAAAAACCACTAGGCCAGTGTTATATATTTTGTTCACTTGAGTACTTACAATATCCCAAATGTTTGCAACTATTTGTAAATCGTAAGAAAATTTTAACCAAGGCTCTGGGACGTGTGAGGAGTCGCCTGTCAATTGCGTCATACCCATGTTACCCTCGGTTTCCGTGGGTAACCATGGAAACACCAAAGAAGCTTTAATATTTACATTTTTTAATAGGCAAGGGAACAACTGTTTTGATATGTTTTTATTTTGATTTATTTATAGACAGAAAACTAATTATTGTTATATAGTTCAACAAGTTTAACGTTAGTCTTATTGTTTAAATCTTATTTTCTTGATTTTTTGCGAGTACCATGCTTCACCATGCCTCAGAGAAAAACACTATTTTGTAGCTAACATAGCATAATCAGATGCAGCTTTATTTTTAGTACCAGTAATACAGAAACTCCATTATACAATACGTTTTGCAACAAGTGTCTCACAGCAGCCACCGAGCGAATGCACAGAGTAACGTTATAACATCATTTTCAACACACTCAAATGTATCTAATATGATAAACAGAGTTGTGTTATCTCATACTCATGACCGGAAAAGCGGAAGCAGAGCCGGCGACTGCGGCGTAATAGAAGTTCTGTGGCTCGTGAAGCGAGTGTTGCGCAATCGCTCCAGCGGTTCGGCTCCCACAACACTCGGTCCTGCTCTGATTCATACTACAGTAATGTTAATAATCGCATCCATGAACATGATTTCTTCCCGAGTCCTATCCCAACTCTTTTCCACCTGCCGTTGAGGTGAAGACCACATGTCCCAAGATTCCGCGCTCAAACCTGGCGTCATCAAGCTACGCCTTTGTTTTGAATAGGCCTCTAGCGACCTCTACCGGACAGAAAATATTACATATTGCACCTTTAAGCTATTAATAACATCTCATTGTTTAAAGTCATCAAGCAACTATGCAAGACAAACTTGTCATGGAATTCATACATAATATGAACAGATGACACTACTAATTAGATTGTAGATTATGGACCTTAAAGAAACAATTTCTTTGTTAAGCATATCTAAGTGTTTATTTCAATGGAATCTTACACAATAGCCATGAGCTAATTATTAGCATAGGTTGTTGTATTTTCTTTATATAGCAGGTGTGGCCAGCAACTAGCATATAGCTACACATATATAAGACAACTGTAGTTTCAAATGATTATTGTGTAAAACATTACAAGTGACTGTAAAAAACAAACAAACATTAAGCTTTAATGCAGGATTTGGTGCAAAAAAAAAAAAAAAAAAAAAAAAATAGTTGAGAGGGCTGTAACCTTGACAGATTTTGACTGGCTAAAGATAATGTGTGTTAAACACAGAGACATGTTAAAAAAAAAGTGGTTTAGAAACACAAATAGGCCTAGTGAACAAACACACTGGCCATGGCGGTTATCATTTTTTTAATCACTTAAGCTACTGGAAATCTACTGGGTCAGGTTTGGTTTTCAGATGTATGTGTGTTCTTTTATTGAGTGAGAGCTGTTAAATCATACCTTTGTTGACAACTGGTAGCTCAGTGTCCATTTCTCTCATAATGGTTAGCAGGCTACGGTAGACTTCAGATTCGACTGCAGCATATTCAGCTTTTTAAAGAGAAGGCAACAGCATAGCATTTGAATGTGTGTGAGATACACTACTGTTCAAAAGATTTTTTTTTTTTTCAAGAAATTAATACTTTTATTCAAGTAAGGTGCATTAAAATGATTAAACTGTTTTCAACTCTGATAATAACAATAAGAAATGTTAACTGAGCATCAAATTAGCATATTAGATTTCTGAAGGATCAAGTGACACTGAAGACTGGAGTAAAAAAAAATTGCCAAAAATTCAGCTTTGCCATCACAGGAACAAATTACATTTTAAAATATATTAAAATAGAAAACAGTCATTTTAAACTGTAATAATATTTCACAATATGACTTTTTACTGTATTTTTGAACAAATAAATGCAGCCTTGGTGAGCATGAGAAACTTAAAAAAACATTTAAAAATCTTAACAAACCCAAACTTTTGAATGGTAGTGTATATTTGAAGATTAACAAATAGATAATCAAATATTAACATAGCAATTTGTCAAAAGCACCCATTCTTATTTATGACAGACTATGAGTTTCTCCAAAACGTGTAAGTCTCACCTGCTGAGTCCCCAATATTAATACTGGTAGAATTTCTCCAGGATGCCATATTGTAGCCTGGTCCTTACATAATGAGGTAAAAGGAAATAATCACCACTGTGACTGCTGACATAAAGACAAACACAAATTATACGGAACATTATTGCATAAACCCAAGAGAAAGTATGAACACTTTACATTTACAATTTACTAAAGAACATTCAAGAATTCAAAAATCATAATTTACTCACTTTCACAGACTCACACAGAAGAACATATTCTGAAGAACAATTGGGTCCAAACAACAATGGACCCAACTGACTTTTGTGTTCCACAGACAAAAGAAATGTATACTGGTTTGGAATGACATAATGTCAATTCAAGTCAAGTCAAGACACCTCTCTTGAGATGTGTCTCTCTTAATGTGCTGGTCATATCAGTGTGACTCACTCTTCTATTTTTCACTTCATGATGCTGAGACTTTTTTCACTTTAATTGCATATTTTTGAGCTTATAAAACACAGTAGGTAATATCAAGTTATTTTGAGCATGATTATTTGCACTCTGTGTTAACAGTGAACTCTTTACTGTAATTGATAGTTTACAGTACAGCACCCAAAAATTAAAATTATGTCATTAATTACTCACCCTCATGTCATTCTACACCCGTAAGACCTTCGTTCATCTTCGGAACACAAATTAAGATATTTTTGATAAAATCCGATGGCTCAGTGAGGCCACTATTGCCAGCAGGATAATTAACACTTTCAGATGCCCAGAAAGGTACTAAAAACGCGCCAAAGTCACGTGATTTCAGTAAACGATGGTTTCAGATTTCAATGGTTCGCGTGACTTTGGCAGTTTGATACGCAATCCGAACCACTGATTTCGAAACAAAAGATTCGTAAAGCTATGAAGCTCCATGAAGCAGTGTTTTGAAATCTAGATATTGTTAAAAAAAAGTTATTTAGTTTTTTTGGTGCACAAAAAGTATTCTCGTCACTTTTTAATATTAAGGTTGAACCACTGTAGTCACATGAACTGTTTTAAATACATCTTTAGTAGCTTTCTGGGCATCTGAAATTGTTAATTATCTTGCTGTTAATGCAGGCCTCACTGAACCATTGGATTTTATCAAAAATATCTTAATTTGTGTTTTGAAAATGAATGAAGGTCTTACAGGTGTGGAACGACATGAGGGTGAGTAATAAATGACATAATTTTCATTTTTGGGTTAACTAACTCTTTAAGGCTGTTTACCAAAAAGCAAACACAAACTCACATGACAATAGCTAACAGTCTCAGGTGCACTTCTACCCACTACTGATTACACAAGAAAACTTCCCCTTCATTTTACCCTCTCAGACACGGTTTATAACTGACCAGCAACAGAATGCCACTAACTACTCCTCTGCTGAGACACTTTTAAGGCACAACAAAATCTACTTAGAAAAAAGACTGAGGAAATGGAAAAGCAGTGAAAAACACAGTACTACGATGTCTAGAAAGTCAGAATGAGGAAAAAAAACAATAATAAAACCTTGTAAACCAAATAACTGGAACTAAACAAAGGGGCCTTTTTCAGTGACCAACACACAGCTCGTAATTATGCAACTTTCCGACAGCTTGGTTTCTCAGTGCTAAACTTAGAATCACATTTCACAGACTACCTCTAGTAAGCTGCAACTGTCTGTTAGGGCAATACAATGTTAAAGTCTAAGAAAAAGAAGACCACTGACTCACCTTTCGTCCTTGTGAGAATATTAATGGGCTACATCATATAGCACATGTATAAAAACTTGTGCTGCCCAGAGAGTCAGAGTGAGAGCTGCGCTCTGTGTAACACTTCCTCTAACTGCTGTGGCTGTCACTGAGGACAAAATGCAACTCTGACTCAAAGCTGAGTGAACACGAGGGAGGGACGAGAAAGAGAAGGAGAGAGAGAGAGAGAGAGTTTCACAGAGGCAAGGAGAGGAAAGTTTAGAAGGAAGAAATGTGTGAAAGAAGCATGCAGAGTGGGTGTGTGTGTAAAGGGAAAGTCCTCTGAATAGGTTTGTTTAATTAATCATTCATATTACAAACAACACCCTGAATCTGATTTTGGACAGGCTGAACTTTCTCATATCCAGCCAAACACCATGACGTATATGCATGTGCGGTCTGCATAAGCCTAGTGCTGCAGAACGGCAAAACCAGCGTGCAAAGATTAAGCCCCTGTTCCTGCACAAAAAGGCACTGAACAAGTGAAGAGAAACAGGGTCAAGAGCGCTGTATCAGCACAGAAAGCAGCTCGCTGAACCACAGGCTTCCTGTCACTCATTTGGCCCTCACTCTCAAAGAGACAGTAGATGACAGGACCTGACACACATCCTGCCCTCATAAATGTGGGGGCAGAGGACACACACGACTGAGATATTTTTAGTACCAAACAGGAGAAAGAAAAAGTTACACTTAGTAACCTTTACTTTCTCGCATTAGGTTCAGTCTTTACATCTATTTAGATAACAACTCTCTTTAAACATATAATAACCTTAAGGCATGGAGACAAGGTTCAATGACAAATAAGGAAAAGGGAAAACCATTTTCAAGAAGAGTTTACTTTTAATTGACTAAAAATGTTGCGTGGTCTAAACATGAACTAGCACTATAACAGCATATTGTTCTTACACCCTGAATATATGTTAATATATCACATCTGTTGAATATGTAATATATATGTTTTTGATGCAGTTAGTTCATGCATCAGAAACTACTAGGTTGTTGTCCTGCAGCCCAAATAAACAAGCTACAAGTCCAAAAATGAGGTTGCTACCAGTTCTTACCAGGCGAAGAAAATATGATCATAGAACCCCGATTTTATTATCTCATTACCTATTAAAGGTGAAATGCGTAAAATTTGAGAGGATCTATTGCAGGCCCGTTTAGGGGGCAGTGCCCCCCTCAGATGACACAACGTGCCCCCCCGCTAATCTTATGGTCGTTCAAATTACGATTAAGAGCAAAAACCTTATTTCTTTGGCCATTCACGTATTCCATAACGAAATGTCTTCAGCAGCATTTATCTCACAGGAGCACTATCTCTACAACGGTCTTTAAATAACACATTATCTAAGATTGCAATGAACTGAAATGAGTAAGATTTAGGGAGTGCCCTTTGTGCGCTTTCTGCCAAATCCCGAGTAAGTAATCTGTTAAAATTAACAGTGGTTTGTGAACGTAGACGCTTTATTAACAAATAATTTATCAGCAGTGTTTATGTTGGGATATGCAGATTGTGCAGTGGCAAGTAACTTTAAAAAGTTCTGTCTAATCAATATACATTGTTAAGAATGTTAATTTTAAATTGTATTCCACATATGATAGATTCTGTTAAATGTAATTTGTAGATTAATGTATTTGATTAATTTTAAATCAGCATGGTCAAATACATTTTTGATTATTTTTTTAACACTGAAATTAATTTGAACCACTGCAGAAACTCTCCTCAGTTCACAATTCATATCATTGATATTTTTATTGGATTGTATTTCTAATCCAAAGAAAACTACTAACAACATTTTTTATAGTTTTTTTTAACCTTTATAAAGGGTATTCCCCCCCCCCCCCCCCCCCCCCCCCCAACCTTATTAAATGTATTCTGCATCTTTCATTTTATTTTTTTTATTTGCTCAATAAATTCATTTTGAATAATTAGACACACAGGCTATTCAAATCAAATCATTACTTATAAATGACAGCTGCTTTAAATAAGATTGTTTTAAATATTTTTTGAAAATACAAATAAGAAACATTGGGAAGAAAATGATGACTTTTAAACTAAAACGCCAGTAGGTGGCGGCATTTGACAGTCTTAATGATTGAGTCATTGAGTCATTCATTCAAACGATTCGTTCAAACGGCCGATTCATTCAAGATTGAGACAGTTGTTTATGAATGGGTCATTGAATCTTTGATTCAACCGATTCGTTCAAAACGCCGAATCATTCAGTAAAGAAAGAAGGCTGAGTGTTGTTGTGAGGTACGTGCACAATGGTTCTGCTGTGATCTTTGTTTGAAACTGTTTTCGCTGCTGAAAAAGAACAAAAACAGGCTTATGTCTTATGTAAGTGACTTAATATTAACTGCTTGTTTATTGAACTGTCGCATTTTCAATCGTGGTGGTACATGTTAACTGAGTTTCTTTGTGGCCCGTGTACGTTTTGATCATTTAATTTTTCTGTTTGGAATGGAATAACGAGAAATGAATAGACAGCTTGTTTATTCGTTTTTTTTTCCATTTAGTTTAACAAACGAAAAATGAGATGACCCGATTTCCCATTTTTCGTTTGTGATTTACTAATCGGTTTATGGCTTTGATATTTCATTCGCACATGTGGGCGGCGCTGAAACGCTTCTTTCATCTGATTGGTCAAACCGCGCCGTCTTCAGGGCGGCCTTATTTCTGAGTCGGTACTGCATTGTCAAACCATCCCACTTTATACCACTAATACAAGCTTTTGTCGCCACGTGAAACACCACTCGCTGATATTTAAATAAGAAATGTGTTATATCTAACTGTAATTAGTGCTGTTGCGAAGCTTCGCATATCTTGAGGGATTACAAGTCATACAGTTGACACGGAGTTAGGTGTATTATATTATTTCTATTTTTATAGGTTGATAAATGCTATAAAATAGTTTATATAATATGAATAAAAGAAAAATGTTTACTGTATGACGTATGGGCAACAATGATTTGACGTAAAAATCAATGATAAACATGTCCCACATCGCCTTATAATGTGTCTCTGTGTGTGTGTGTGTGTGTGTGTGTGTGCGCGCGCGCGCTCTCCATAATTGAATGCAAGTGCAACATTATTTTTGCAAACGGAAGAGATCATAACTCATGGGAATGTATGATAGTGTATTTTTTTTTTTAACTTACGTAATATCATATGGTGTTTTTATAATGTGTTTGCATTTGTAATAATTTATTTCTAATTTAATTTCTTAATTTTGTTCATGGAGATAACACTGACATTGTGTCATTAGTGGAACATTGCTGCCATACTGGAAATCAAACATTTAAAATTAAAATTAAAATTTGAGCATCATTCACTGGCTCATTTGCCATTTCCCTGTATGCATTTTTATGGGTAGCCTATCTTTTCGTTTAGATTTGTTTAGACATTATTATAACATTAAAAATGTATCTTTGTCAAAGTATCATCATATGTGTGTGTGTGTGTGTGTTTGTTTGTGCTCCATCATGGATGTGTAATGGTATCCTCCCCATCACTGTGTGTGTTCTGCATTGTAGCTGATATTTTGTTTGACAAAATATGTAACAGAGAGCATTTTTTAATCTCCCATTCGAATCGAGATCAATTTTGGTTGCATGCATTGTTGTTACGATAAAATAATGTTTTGCACATGACTTTGACATTGTATTGACTGACTCACACATCTGCCTGCACTCTCAGAAAAAATCTACAAAAGCTGTCACTGGAGTGGTGTTTTATGAAAAGGTACATCTAACTAGAGTGTGTATTAGTTACATATTGAGTACCAAAAGTGTACATTCCTAAATGGTACATATTAAAACCCTTTTAAATGGAAACATCCCAGTAACAGCTTTTGTACCATTTTTCCTGAGTGTAGCATGGATATTTCTAGTAATCCTGAAGACCATGCTTTGCTGGTTCAGGTATGTTTGGTTGGAGCTGAACTTTGCAGGACATTGATCCTCCAGGAGCAGGACCCCTGACATGCACACACACTATAGTGATCGTCTTCAAAGACGAGTGGGAAAGGTTAGACATATTATGGTATATATATTTTGAACACCTAACTCTGTGTTAACATACTGTATGACTTGTAATCCCTCAAGTGTCGTACATTAGAGGCGAAGCTTTGCAGCAGCACTAATTATAGTTAAATATATAAGAAATAAGGCCGCCCTGAAGATGGCGCGGTTTGACCAATCAGATGAAAGGGGCGAATTAAATATCAAAGCCATAAACCAATTTTTAAATCTCAAACGAAAAATGGGAAATCGGGTCAAAATCTCATTATCCGTTTATTAAACTAAAAAACGAACGTGCTGTTCTCATTTGTTTCGATTTCTGCTCGAGATGAGCTGCACGAGCCTCAACAGCGCAAGGCCTACATTATTATCCACTATCTATCCCCATTTACACCAAATGTAATAAAATCAGAGTCATTCTCTAGTTTTTGGTGTAGTTTGGTCTAATTAGAATAGACTATCTTGTGTTTTGGTGTTAATATAGTTTATTTCATTAATAATAAATACAGGATATTATTGTTTTGGTGAGTCTGTTTCTTGGATAAAAAAAATGTGTGCCCTTCCCTATGAAAGTGAAATGCCCTTCTGTCTGTCCTGTCGACGGCCCTGAACTATTGCAATATAATATACATAACTATGTTTTCAGTGATACATAAAGACCTTACATAATGAACCGTTATGTTTTTATTACCTTAGAATGAGCCACTTCTATCTCATACACTGCGGGTCCCCCCTCCATGTCAAGTCGCCATTATGCGCCAGCATGTTTCTACAGCAGCCCTAAACGGACAAACACTCTACAGAGCGTGTTTCGTCACTATGTTGTTGTTCTTCTAAATCATTCTTGTTTTTAGAGGCAGCTTGCATCGTGAATACGCACAAAGTAGTAGTAGTAGTCGTCTGGTTTATTAGAAGCAGAGACCGTTCTTTGTTAGAAGTAAGAAGAAACCTCATTGCTTCACACAAGCTACTCTCTGCTCGCGCACAGATTTCCTTTGCTCTCGCACAAACCTGGATGCGCGCTCTTAAATATACAGTGCTCTCTTATGAACTCTCTCCTCTTGCTCAGATATTGCGTGTGCGTGCTCAAACTGTGTCCTGGGTGCTCGCAAATCTCTCCGTGCTTTTGCGCTAGAAATTAATTTGCTTACGGATTAAACGCTGTCAAAAGCTATCAACCAATCAGAACAGACGACTGATCGATGAAAATGCTACGTGGAATTTTATTGGCTGAGAGTGAACTGCGCCATAGGGTCAGACTATAGCGCCATAGGGTCAGACGGCCACCGTAGCTTCTCCGAAAGGGAGGGGTGCAAGGGGTGTGCGCCGTTAGCTGCAGTTCGCAACCTCACTGCTAGATGCCGCTAAAATTTACACACTGCATTTTTAAATAGCCTACTGTATAGATTACAAAATTGCTACTTACTTAAAAGGCCCTAAATGGTTTACTGAATTTAAACAGTGAAATTAAACACACTGCAATCCATCACGCTCTTTGAGATCACAAAACTCTGGATTTTTTGTAGTAGGATATCAGTCCACTAAAAGAGGGTGTTTTTCGCATTTGGTTCTTAAACTTTGAAATAGCCTACCTGATAATGTTCGGGGCTCAGACACACTCTCTCTGCTAATTTTTATCCATTTGCTTTTCTGTTTCTACCCCAGGATGCCCAAATGAACACATTACGTTAGCTAACTGCATGATCTGTATTGTCTTAAAATTGTACATTTATGCCAAATGAGTATTACTTTGACACAGTCACTTCTGATTACTCTTAAATTGTGATGTACTGTAGAAACACATTTTCTGTAAAGTTGCTTTGAAATATGTATTGTGAACAGTGCTGTATAAATAAATGTGAATTGAATTATTTTGTCAAAATGGTAAATGTTTCTGATTATTTAATTTAAAAAAAATATAAATTTCATAAAATATTTGATAATAAACATTTATCTCAAAAATGCTGATATGCTTAATTAGGGTTTTCTTATCAATAATTTCATTATTTTAATCAGGATTTTTCTTCATCATGATATCAGGACAATTGTATCACACTGATATTTTTGACTTTATGTCCCGAATATTAAAATTAATTTAAATTCAGAAATTAAAAACATTCTCAAAGCTGTATTCAAGTCATTGTATATATGAATTTCACTTTTCATTTTTGTCTAAATTATGCAGACAAAAATGAGTGTCATGTCAATGACCCCCATTATTCATAGACAAAAAACAGTCCAAATGCTTCAAATACAGCTAAGAAAAAGCATAAACGCATACAGACAAATATGTGCACAGTTATAAACTGCATGCAAAAACATTTGAAAAAAAAAAAAAAAAACTCTGTGTAATAACTAACTACACACAAGATAACGACTACAAGACAAAAAATAAGATAACCGAAAAATGTTGGAGGAAACAGTGGCTTAATTTGTGTGTGTGTATGCTATGTTACTGAGATGGAGAAAGAATGGATGACAGGCTTATGCAAGTTTCTTTGAAACTGTTTGCGTATGTATGTTGTGTGTGCAGTACCTGTTTATGTGCTGCAGACTTTCCAGTGTCTCAGGGGATGAAATCTGACAGAGCTCACAGCCCTGCATCTGAATAGCATCTTTTAGCAAGTGCCTGTAGCACACAAATTTAGAAACTGAGAAATGCAGACAGTCCTGTTCATAGACAGTCCTGTTCACACTGAGTTCTAAGTTCTGTAACAGGAACAACAACCACTTCCTCTGCATGTTATTTTTAGCTGCTGTGCCCAGATGCGCAGTCCTATAGACTAAGCAGTATAAAGTTAAGCACAGTAAAAATATTGTTTACATATCCCTGAAACACTTGAACTTATTGTAGGCTACTACCTCAGAAAACTGATGCACTAGACGACTAGTGAAAATGGTTTGATTTTGAATTATTCTAATTTACAGGCACCCTTGGTAAATATGAGCAAAGGTGGCTGTGAAAATAAATCGGCATTGTTTATCTTTTTGAACTTTCATTCAAAAAATTCGCAAAATTCTAACCTTTCATTGAAGTAAAACAATTGAAAATGGGGAAATAAAAAACTGTTTTTCTCTAGTTCACGTTGGCCACATTTATTGGCACCCAATTATTGCAAGGTCTTTTCCCCAAGATAACCCAGTAGAATAAAATTCTACAGGTAATGGGTTTATTTCAATCGAATTAATTTTGTTTTGTTTGGTTCTAGCTCAGTGCTAAAATATGAATGAGTATATCGCCGTATTGCTATAAAATGTGTGTATGTATGCCTTTAAGAACGCGATCATATAAAGTTTGATTGTTAAACACATGTCGAAACGTGGTTTTAACCTACCAGTTAGGCCTTTCTTTATTTTATTGGTTTATGAAAGTTAAGTCCCGCCCTCACCTACGGGTTGTGTAATGTGAGTGGTGGTTTTCGAGAGAGATGAGAGGAAGATTGACAAGTGTAGCCGATCGGAAAGATAAGCGAACAGATTGCAGTAAAGATAAGGAGTCGTTTACGTTATTCATCGTATTAATACCATGAATTGTGTATATTAACTTGATTAAGACAGACGAGTTTGTGTTATTTGTTGGTAACTGGCTTCTCCGTGTATGTTCGCTCAACATCGCGGACTTTCGTCATTCGTTAGCTGGACCCATCGTTAATACAGACCGTGTTTCAAGTTATTCTACAGACACAAAGACTATATTCACGCACTTTATTGGCGGTTTGTCAATCTGTGCAATCACAACATAGTTCCCAGTTAACGCGAGAGTTCGCTGGCTGCAAGTGAGAAGTCTGTGGTTGGTCTTCAGATAGCGTGCAGCCATGCATCGGAGGATTTCCCAGAGGCCTACTACCGTGCAGAGGAGTCAGTGGTCCGTCTTCGGAGAGCGCGCAGCCGTGCACAGGAGGAAGATTTTCCGGAAATTTCTACAATGCAGCAGAGTCACTGGTTATTCCACAACGGAATTCAGGTACCTTTGTGTGAGTTTTCCCGCTCAGGAGAGTGAAGAGGCCAGTTTAATGTCTCTGAGGCCACCACGTACTCCAGCAACGTCTCAGGCCTGCAACTGTGTGTCTGTGTCTGTGTGTGTGTAAATCCATTTTCCAACCATATAAATCCATTTCCTATGGATTTATATGGTTATTCAGGGCACTTAAAAACTTTTTTTTTTTTTTTTTTCAGACTGACTTTTTGATACTCCAAGTGAGTTATTTTGTCCAGTCATCTTAAGTGAGTGTGACTGAGACAAATTCATTAATTTAATCTCCTGAATTACAATTACTGTATTACATTATTGGTGTGATATTGTTAAATGGTGATTTAATAGAGATGTGATTGTGTGAATTACTCACATCCTGAACCACTGGTCTATTTGAGATCATTTAAACCCTTTTATTGTTTAATTAAATTCTTTACATTTTGTTACTTTCACAAGAGTTTTATTCATTCTAAGAGTTTATTCATAGACAAGTTATTCATAAGTGAATATAGATTTTATTATATATAACTTTCTAAAGAAGACGTAATTCATTGTGACACCAGAGGGGTCACAATTTCAATTTCAACATTGGTAGGCACATAATAACCGAATCTGGTGCACTGCCCTACTTAATTAACATAAAGACAGATAGGGGGCGCTACACAAGGATAAAAGCTCTGAGCTTTCTTCTATAATGCCTGATGAGACAAAAGATCAGAGACCATTCATTAATACAGAATCTCTCCAAGAGCCTTCAGATTCCCAGCTCCATGTTGGTGCTTCTTCTTTTCAGTTCACTCCACTCATTTTCTTCAGGGTTCAGGGGGACTGGGATGGTCATGGCAGAAGCTTCATTTTGTGCTCAGTGACACATTTTGGTGTTGGTTTTGATGTTTGTTTTGGATCATTGTCCTGATGGAAGATCCAACCACAGTCCATTATAAGATTTCTAGCAGAGGCCGTCAGGTTTTGATTTATTTGTTGGTTTTTGCTAGAATCCATGATGCCATGTATCTGAACAAGATGTCTAGGTCCTCCAGCAATAAATAAATAAATGAATAAATAAAAATAGGCCCACAACAGTTTATCCAGCAGTATATTTAAGTACTTTTTATCATTGTGTGCACCAAACCCAAAAATCTATTTTTTTTTTTTTTTTAGTTTCATCTGACCATAGAAGCTGGTTCAGTTTGAAGTTTCAGTCATGTCTGACAACTGAATATGCTCAAGATTGTTTATGGATGAGCGAGGAGGACTTTTCTTGACTTTTTACCACAATTTGTGGTAATGTAGATGCTGTTTGATAATTTTTTTTTTTTTAGGCTTTCTGACTCAACTAATCTCTGCAATTCTCCAGCTGTGATCCTTGGAGAGTCTTTGTCCACTCAAACTCTCCTCCTCACTGCGCATTAAGACGATTTAGACATGTCCTCTTCCAGGCAGATTTGTAACATCTTTAGTTGATTGGAACTTCTTAAAGGATTAGTTCCCTTTAAAACGCATCAGAAGGCCTTTATTAACCCCCCGGAGCTGTGTTGAGTACGTTTATGATAGATGGATGCACTTTCTTGAGCTTCATACTCACTGGTCCCATTCACTGCCATTATAAAGCTTGGATGTGTCAGGATATTTATTAATATAACTCTGATTGTGTTTATCAGAAAGAAGAAAGTCATATACACCTAGGATGGCTTGGGAGTGAGTAAAGCTTGGGGTAATTTTCATTTTAAAGTGAACTAATCCTTTAATTATTGCCCTGATGGTGGAAATGGGGATTTTCAATGCTTTAGCTATTTTCTTACAGACACTTTTTTAAAGCTATATTTTGTAAAGCTAAACAATCTTTTTGCTGCACATCAGATCTATACTGTTTGGTTGAATGATTAAGGGAATTTGGCATTTGGGTTTCCTCATATTTATACTCCTGTAGAACAGGAAGTCATGGCTGGACAATTTCATGCTCCCAGTCACCCTGGTGTGCTAAAAAAAAACATAAATTTGAATGGGAATATACTTCAGAGATATTTTACTCTATGGGTGCCAAAAAGTGTGCAACATGCAGTGGACATTTATTTCATAATGTGAGTTTGCTCCCACTTTCAATTGTTTTACATCAATGAAAGGTTAGAATTTTTTGAATGAAAGCTTTGCTCATATTCACCAAGGGTGCCAATATTAGTGGAGGGCACTGTAATACAATTGTTTCATATTGTCAGCAAAGTAATATTACTTTATTATAAATATAATATAAAATATTATAAAATTTAAGAAAATTTAAACTGAAGAATTGGCATAAATATATCAGAATGTTTTAGTATTTGTCATATCCCTCTTTAATCTCAGCAGCACTTGAACTGACATGAACACCGTTTGTGCAAAACCTGATGATCATGTTCTCCATCATGATTTGACAATGTTCCAAAGACTTGCACGATTCAATGAAAACAAGGAAATTCGATGTGCCTTTTGTACAAAGGAATTTACATAGTCATCGTCACTAATTCGTTTATTATGTTAGTAACCTAGAAACAGTGTAGTATCTTTAAAGGCTTTCAGTTTATTTCCAAGTTTTTAAACTCAGAATTTCAGTGTCTGTTAGACCATGTAAAAGTGTAGCCTATGCTATGATATATAAATGCATAATATCATATTTTACAGTAAAGTAAAATTAAAGTCTGGACAGCAGACATAAATGTAGAACATTTCATAATTAACAATACTGTCTTAAGGCCTGGATGTACTTTAAAATAAACGGTGGGGAAGAAAACAGGGACTTCTGTTCCGTCTATCTCCACTACAAACATCTCACAAAACAGGATATCTCTCTGAAACACACCTTCAGATGGGAAGACTGCCTGCAGAGCCTGCAGAGCAGTGGGAAATCCCCACACTAGGACAGTGGCAGCACCTCCCCATACACACTTCACCCTCACAGAGAGGAAGACCCCTTTCAGTCTGCACGTGCACCAGTGGACAATGATCTTTCTAGCAGAACAGCAAAAATTGACTGAACCAATTACCAAAATTAGCAGGAAAGTCCACCAAAAAATGAATATTTGGTCATCATTTACTCACCCTTATGTCATTCCAAACCTTTATGACCCTACTTATTCTGTGGAACACAAAAGAATATATCTTGAAAACCCTTATATGGACCCTTATGTTCTAAGTGTATAGGTTTGGAATGAAATGATGGTAAAAAGAATTTTCAATTTTAGGTAAATATACCTTTGAGTATATACTTAAGATAACATTTATTAGTATCTAATGTCAAACAAAGCTATATTAAAGCTATAGTATTATATTAAAATAAACAGGCCCTCACAAAGTCGTTTTACAGTTATGGAGTATTAATTACTCATATCCTGTATTCACTGCTAGACAATATAAGGAAGTGGTGGATGGTGATCAGTGCCTACTGCCAACATCAGTGGTTTACTTTTCTGAGCTTGGGAAATGTTTGTGTAGGGGAAGGGAGGGCTACCTAAAATGATCTTGGCCAAATGCAAGGGAGCCAAAAGCAGATTTATGCACTGACATGGACATTTAGTAAACCTGCCAAAAGACAAGGCCGCTGAGGGAAGTGTGAAGTGGGTCAGTCACCCAATATTAAAGTCATATTGTCTGAGATCATATAGTAGAGGACACAGTGACATGGAATCTGCTGTTACAGAATGACCTTAGGAACAAAAAAACAAAAACAAAAAAAAAGTTGTTTGGCAAGAATGTTTATCACCATTTCTGTTATTTAGAATAATACTTCTGCATGCTTATATAGGTAGCCTGATGCAGGTAACCATAAAGGGTTAGTTCACTCTAAAATTGTCATTGTTTACCCCCCCTTCATTTTATTCCAAACCTATAAGACTTTAATTAATCTTCGGAATCCAAATGAAGATATTTTTAATATTCTCTCATCATTTTTGGCCAATTATTGACAATCCATTCAACCAAAACCTTCAATATAAAAAGACATTGTAAAAACGGCTCAACATGATGTTTTATTAAGAAAGTTAGGGACATGTTCAAATGATATATCCAATCAGCATGAAATAGAAGGGTGGCAGAGGAGGACTAATATATATATATATATATATATATATATATATATATATATATATATATATATATATATAGCCGACCCACCTACTGTAACAGTTTTCAGCATCCCTCTGCCACCCCGACCCCTAACTATTGGCTGGTTCCAATCCCAGCCAAGGGATATGGGGGGAGTGCTCTGGGTTTGAGCCAAATTCAGAGCTCAGAGCCCTCTCCTCGGACAGCACAACAAATAAGCATTACTTACTCTATCTGATTATTTGGAAGTGTGAACTCATGAAATATTTGATTAGCTTCCCTTTACCATGTTTGATGTGCTGTATATATGTACATTGCTCAATGTTTATATATGAATAAAAGCCTGGAGGGGAAAAAAACACAGACATTTCTTACATTCTTATTTCATATTATATACTGGAAAATGCATCTGTTCAGCTTGCCTTTTAAGCTAATTTTGGTAGAGGTCAAATAACTGAAGCAACATTCAGTATTATAGCACAGATCTCTGAACACATCACTGTGGATGAATAGCAGCTTATATCAGAAAGGATTTATGAATCCTAGTTGCATGATTATCACAATATCAGTAAGCAGGACAGTTTTTGGTATGCAGTTAAGCATACAGGGTTTGCAAAAATAATCTGCATTTCATCAGGTAATTAAGCACTAAAAGTACCAGAGATATATTCCATGATGTATCAGAGTTAACAAAGACTCTGTGACATATCAATATATTTTTATACATAATAATTTTATGCTTAAAAGAAAGTTGGTTTCTGGCAGCAAAAAAAAAAAAAAAAAAAATCCTTTGGGCAGTCTGAAACTCCAAAACTTTGACACAGACATACCTGAACTGAACAGGGAAAAAAAAACACAGGCAGCTGGAATGAAGTAGGTCAATAAATCACAAAACCAACATTGCTGGCTTCACGTTCAGTCTTTCTCTCCTTATTCTCTTTTACCAGTATCTTAAGATGTGATTAGAATAGCATATGAGTTTATTGGATATCATATGTATATCATAATATCTTCACATCCAGATCAGAAATGAACCATGCAAGGCCCTAATATCCTGCTTTTGTAATCATTCACTACCATCCACACCAGTAATACAGGCCCGGAAACACTGGCTGAAAACATGGGAGGAGACTAGTGGATCTTATTTTAGCATTAATGTTATTGTTATTATTTGACCACACACAGAAAAAAAAAAACTACATGTAAATATTGTTTCTTCCTGAAGAGGGGTGTGTGTTGCATGAGCAGGAATGAGACCACTGTGTAACTTCCTGGAAGAAAATTAATCTAGGTTCCCTATTCCAGTGAAATGCATTCATGAAAGGGCTAATTCCTGCTCTACAATAACACTAAAACCACAACTTTTTAACAGACAAAAATAAATGAACTCAAACACTCAGGTATGTTTTAGGGTACATTTTAAAGAGGATCTATTATGCTTTTTTACATTTTTAACTTGTTTAGTGTGTATGTTGCTTTTTGATTATAGTGCCTCATATGTAGTCTTACGCATTTTCTTGGAAGAAAACTTGTCACGATATTCCCAAGGCATATGCAAAATAAAGGGGACGAGGCCTGGTTGTATTAGTAGTGTTCTGTCACCATGAGATGCTGGGCCTGTCCCGATACCCACACTTGCGACCTTGGCCACTTGAGAGCATGTCATGCAACAGGAATTAAGTGCTCAATACTGTCTTAGGTCTAAAAAATGGCAAAGCATAGTACACTTAACGTACACTAAATCCACTCTATTTCTAATACTGCTTCGGAGGGGTATTTGAGGCTAAACATATGCCATCATTCATCACATTGAGAAACTTGCATGCCCTGATTTTGCAACTAAGAAAATTTTCCATTGTAAATTAAATAATTAGATATTACATATAACTTTACCATTTTGTTTATTTAAACAGGGAATTATCTAAACTAACATTAGTAAATTATGGAGTGCCACAAGGGTCTGTGTTAGGCCCTCTGCTATTATAAGTATACATGCTGCCTCTTGGTAATATTGTTAGAAAACATGGAATTACTTTCCACTGTTATGCCGATAATATTATATATCGGGACCAGATGAAATCTCTAAATTATTTAAGTTGACAGAGTGTTAAAGATCTAAAATATTGGATGACCAGAAATTTTCTAGTTAAAGACCTGAGTGTTATATTAGACAGCAACTTGTCTTTCGAAAATCATATTTCATATGTTACAAAAACAGCCTTCTTCCACCTTCGCTAAACTACGGAACATGTTATCTGTTTCTGATGCAGAAAAGCTAATTCAAGCATTCATGACCTCTAGACTGTATTACTGTAATGCATTACTAGGTGGTTGTCCAGAATCCTCAATAAACAAGCTCCAGTTAGTCCAAAATGCAGCTGCCAAAATTCTTAGCAGGTCAAGAAAATATGATCATATAACACCAATTTTATAATCTCTACACTGGTTACCTATTAATTTCTGTATTGAATACAAAGTATTGTTACTGACCTATAAGGCCCTAAATGTTTCAGCTTCTGTGTATTTAACTGATCTTCTATTACCCTGCAATCCATCATGTTCTTCAAGGTTGCAAAACTCTGGACTTTTGGTAGTACCTGAACATCTAAGCATTTTCACATTTGGCTCCTAAACTTTGCCTAAATGAATACATGTTAGCTAACTGCATGATTTGTATTATCTTAGAAATGTACATTTCTGACATATGGACAATACTTGGACACCGTCACCTCTGATAACAGATTACTCTATATTGTAATGTAGAAACATGTTTTTTTTTCTGTAAAGTTTATTTGAAACGATATGTATTGTGAAAAGCACTATACAAATAAATGTGATATGTGAACTTGGTAGTAAAACAAAGTGTTGGAAATTTGATTGAAGCAGAGATGTGTGTATTTTGTAAAATGTTTACAACCGCTTTTTAGCACCTAATTAGAAGCACCACAGTTAAACTGTTTGTCACATAGGGACTCCACAGACATTTTAAAGTTTATTTTAAAGAGTACTGCAAATCAAAATGTGTACATCAAAAAATAAATAAAATAAAATCGATGTTAACAAAAGTTATATGCACACTTGTGGCCTTTGCGCCCACTTGAACACTTAATACAGGAACTACGTCAAGTGGTTACATGCAAAGACCACAAATGTGGGTGCTGGAACAGGCCGCTGTTTTTTCCACCTTGGATCTAACACAGTTATAGTAAAAGGAGTGACATTTGACCAACCACAAGACACTGATTCAGCCAACCACTTTGCGCTTTTCAGAAGGAGGGTTTTCACAGAAACAGGAACTAAACTGGGTAGCATTTCCTAAAAGCATCGTAAGCCTGATTGTATCTCCATTGGTGGCAATGGTTCTACGATCAACTTAGGCTTACAATGCTTTTGGGAAACGCAGCCCAGAGCGTTACTGGGAAGAGCGGTGCTGTAACAAGGAAAAATATGTGAAAAAGGTGTGTTTTTTTTTTTGAAAAATCTTTTTTTATTTATTTTTTTAAGTATTTTTCCATGTCTAGTAACATGTTTTTCCATGTATGGGGAAAAACAAACAAACAAACAAACAAAAAATGAATCTTATCTGTTTCCTGTATAAAGCCTGTGCCTCTGTCACATGACAAATGAACCACCAACTTGAACCAGAAAACTTGGGTGGAAAACTAATCATCTGATTTCTCTAGTCCATGCCATAGATATCTATATATAGACAATGCATTAAAATATTTCAGACCATCTTAGAACAGTCAACATTTCAGGAGCTGTTCATCACATACTACTAAACAATGAATTTTCATAAAAAATTTCACAACATTGTGCAATATTAATTTTCCCCCCTTTAACCATTGACAAACTCCTGGGTTATTGATCTGGGTAGCATTTCCCCAAAGCATCGCAAGCTTAAGTTGATCGTAGCTCCGTTGCCACCAATGGAGATGCAATCAACTTAGGTTTACGATGCTTTTGGAAAACGCTGCCCTGGTCAGTTAAGTAGCAGAGGGGGTTGTTAATCAGTTTCAGCAACTTTAGTGTTAATGAAATTATCAACAGGTGCACTAGATGGGCAACAATGAGATGACCCCCAAAACAGGAATGGTTTTACAGGTGGAGGCCACTGACATTTTTTTCCCTACTCATTTTTTTCTGACTGTTTTTCACTAGTTTTGCATTTGGCTCAGTGTCCGTGTCACTACTAGTAGCATGAGGCGATACCTGGACCCTAGAGAGGTTGCACAGGCAGTCCAACATCAATATGTGCCATTGCCAGAAGGTTTGCTGTGTCCCCCAGCACAGTCTCAAGAGCATGGAGGAGATTCCAGGAGACAGGCAGTTACTCTAGGAGAGCTAGACAGGGCCGTAGAATGTCCTTAACCCATCAGCAGGACTGGTATCTGCTCCTTTGTGCAAGGAGGAAAGAACAGGATGAGCACTGCCAGAGCCCTACAAAAATGACATCCAGCAGGCCACTGGTGTGAATGTCTCTGACCAAGCAATCAGAAACCGACTTCATAAGGGTGGCCTGAGCGCTTCTAGTGGGCTCTGTGCTCACTGCCCGGCACTGTGGAGCTCGATTGGCATTTGCCATTGAACATGCCACACAACTATAGACTCATCTAGACAAAAATAATCTGCAGGAACCATTTCAGTCTGGATTTTGTCCTCTTCTAAGAGTAGTGAATGACCTCCTCCTCGCCTCTGATTCTGGTGTCCTTAGCCTTCTGGTCCTCTTGGACCTGAGTACAGCTTTTGATACTGTTTGCCATTCTATACTCCTATCCCGTTTGTCTGCGATTGGCATTTCGGAAACAATTTCACAATGGCTAAGTTCATATCTCTCAGACAGGCAACAGTTCATTAGCACTGACAAATTAAAATCTCGTTCTGTCACCTTTTCCTGTGGAGTGCCTCAAGGATCTGTCCTTGGTCCACTTTTATTTTTAATCTACACACTTCCTCTGGGTCAGATCATCTGGCGCCATGGTTTTAATTTCCACAGGTACGCTGATGATACACAAATCTATTTTACTGTACAGCCTAATTCTGTTTTTCATCCCTCTTCTTTAACAGCCTGCAACATGACAAAAATTCTACATTGTGTAGAAACACATCACAGCAGCCTTGAGAAAGGCCAAACATGTGAAACTAGATGCTCAGTCTGCTTAAGAACACCCAGATGTGGTGGGGGAAAGCTTGAAGGGTGGCATCAAACTCTCCGGTGTGGTTAAGTAATTGAACTCGACCTGAGCCACCATTCCACCAGGCAATGTATTCAGTAAAAACACCTTTTACTCTTAAAGCAAGAGGAGTACAAACCTACACCATCATGTTCTTAAAGGAGGCCCAAACAGGGACACGTGGCATCAGCTTGTGGCAGTTTCCAAGCTCTAAGGGAGCCATAATTAGAACCAAACTATCCAGTGAGGTTAACTATTCAGCTCAACCTGAGCTTGATTCTATTCAATACATTCCAACAGGCAATGTACTCAGTAAAACACTTAAATTATTTAAGCAAGAGGAGTACAAACTACGCCAACATGCTCCGAAAGAGGCCCAAACAGGGCCTACTACTCCAGAAAGACACAGGCGTCAGCCAGTGGCAGTGTCAAAATAAACCAAACAAACCACTATGCAATGTACTCAGTAAAATAACTTTTTACTCTTTAAGCAAGAGGAATACAAACTTGCACCATCATGTTCTTGAAGGAGGTCCAAACAGGGCCTGCAACTCAAAGACATGTGGCATCAGCTAGTGGCAGTATCTAAGCTCTAAGGGGGCCAAACATAGAACCAAACTTATCCAGTGAAGTTAACTATTTAGCTTAACCTGAGCTAGATTCTATTCAACACATTCCAACAGGCAATGTACTCCGTAAAATAACTTTTTACTCTTTAAGCAAGAGGATTACAAACTACACCAACATGCTCCAGAAAGACATGGGCGTCAGCCAGTGGCAGTGTCTAAGCTCTAAGGGAGCCTAATCTGAGAACCAAACTACCAAGTGAGGTCACCCATCTTAACTCAACCTGAGCTTAAAATCTACACATTCCAACAGGCAATGTACTCAGTAAAAACACACTTTACCCTTACAGTAAGGGGAGTACAAAGAGTATATGCTGCCATGTTGTGAAGGAGGCCAAAAACCGTTCAAACTCGAACGGGAGTCACATAAGAACCAAACTGAATAGTGAGGTTCACTAAACAAACTCAACCTGGGCTATGCATTCCAACAGGCCATATTCAGTAAAAAACGTCTCCGGTTACGAATGTAACCATGGTTCCCTGAGAACAGGGAACGGGACTCTGCGTTCCACTGCATATGGGAACGTCACACGTGAACCGATGTCTGAAAGCCAAGAATCAAACCACTCCAGTCCTATTGGCCGGCGACAGCCTATGACATCATCATAGCGCGACCCGGAAGTATAAAAGGAGCACCTAGAGAATCAGTCAGTATCTTATTGTCTTGTGAGACTGTTCAGCAGGCAGCCCCGAAGCATGGCAAAACAACGCAGAGTCTCGTTCCCTGTTCTCAGGGAACCATGGTTACATTCGTAACCTGAGAGGTTCCCTTTTGAAAGGGAACTCAACTCAAACGAAATACCCACGCCGCCATGCTTGAGGAGAGTGCATGCCAAGATAGCTAGACAAAAGTCAAGCGGTTTCAAAAGAAACGCCCGATAGCAACTCAGTGACAGCATTCCCTAGGCCAACAGCCCAAGCTGAACCTCAAAAAAGCCTTCCGTAAAAGGCCTACCGAGGCTGCTCCAAGGCTTCTGGGACCAAATCTTCTGAAAAGAAGGTCCCTTTAAGGGAATGTGCCCAGGGAACCGAAAAGAACCCCGGCCAGCCACTAGAAGGGGGAATGGAGTCACCCCAATGCCACCAGGGAGGCTGACCTGGTCTGACGAAGGACAAACTTAGTCTTGGCCAACCCTGTCTGAATACAGAATCTTAACAACGCATTCTTCAGAGAAGACCGCAAGTAAGAGCGACTGCAGAAGGGGCAGTAAGCAACTCAAACCCACGAGTAGAGACGGACATCCTGGAGAGCAGAACTCAGCTGAATGCTATAAACCCTCTTATTGAGGGGAGTATACTCTGCTATCAATCCTAGGATCTACTAAGTGCTTAATTGCACTGAGGAGGCTGTGCACTGAGAAAACCCTGCTAAAGGGGAGCACAAACCAGCCTGGGGCTTCATAGAAGCCTTCAACCAATGATCAGCTTAGGGAGCTAAGCATTATTACAAAAACAACCCTAGCAGGGGAGTACAAGGCTCAACCTAACAGATAGACCATAACTGTAGGCACATTAATCATGGAGGCCAGAAAAGGGCCTACAACATGACCAAAGTTCTGCATAGAGAACTACATATCACACTTCTATACCCAGTCACATAGTGGGAAGTCCAAGAGCAGCCTGACAAGGCCGCACACTTGAACATCAAACTTGCTGGAAGCAAGAACAAACCACATGACTTCAGTAACAGCAGATAAGACTGTGAGTGCCCACATAACAGTCCATCCAACACCATCCAGTGAGCAGTGCACTCGGTAAAAGAACCTTTTACTCTTTAAAGCAAGAGTACAACATATTCCTGAACTAAGGAAGGCCCAAAAACGGGCCTATAACCTCAGTCAGACACGTGGCGTCAGCCCGTGGCAGTGTTTCAAGCTCCAGGGGGGACAAATAACCGAACTACAAGGAGGTAAATAAGTCACCTGGGGCCCTGGCCAACCAGTAGCATACCCAGTAAAGCACCTCTAACTCTCTCAGCGAGAGGAGTACACTGTAACATACACCAGCATGTTCTCAAAGGAGGGCCAGAGGGTCTACCTGTCAACACACGGCGCTAGTCTAGTGGCCACTAAAGTTCTAGGAGCAAAAATAGAACAAAGTTACTTACGAGGTAGCTACTTAGTTCAACTAGAGCTAAAGGAAAAACCATGCTCAAGGAAGCAAATGCAGAAAAACCGAACAACAGTGTGGTTTAACACAAAAACTTACCTGAAAGGCAAGCCACTCAGAAACGTACTCAGTAAAAGCACCTTTTACACTCAAAGTGAGAGGAGTACACAACCGAACTCCAACATGCTACACAGGAGGCCAAGAAGGCCTACAACTTTCAAACACGTGGCATCGGCTAGTGGCAATCATAACCACACTAGCCAGCAGGCCATGCACTCAGTAACAACACCTTTTTACTCTTTAAAGCATGAGGAGTTCATTTTCCACCACCATACTCTACGAGAGGCTTGACCTAGGGCCTACTCTTAGTTAGAGATGGGCGTGGCCAATGGCAGTGATGGTAACCACACAAAACTGTGCCAACATGTAATATGAAAGGAGGCCTAGCGGGGCCTTAAACCTCAACAACACGTGGCGTAGCTAGTGGACATCATGACCCAACCAGCCAGCAGGCCATGTACTCAGTAAAAACACCTTTTACTCTTAAAGCAAGAGGAGTACACACTCTGCCACAATACTTTACGAGTGCCTGACCTAGGGCCTACTCTTAGCAGAGACGGGTGTGGCCGATGGCGGTAATGGGTCCTGCAAGACCAACACAGAACTCTGCCAACATGTAATCTGAAAGGAGGCCTTAGCGGGGCCTACAACTCCAGCAACACGTAGCGGAGAGTAGCTACGTAGCGTAGCTAGTGGTCTTTAAAGAGGACCAAGCTCAAAAGGGGACCAGCTCTAAACCCAACCAATAGTTGCGGGAAGCTTAACACACCTGAGCTAAGTCTACACATTCCAACAGGCAATGTACCATAATATACAATTACACGGGTACAATGAAATGCCAACATGGTCTAAGGGAGGCCTAAAAAGGCCTACTACCTCAAACAGACACAAGCATAAACCTGTGGCAGTGCTAAACTAAGTGAGTAAAACTCATGACCATATACCAACAACACTTGTAAACACAAGCTGCTAAACTAGAAGGAGGCTAAATCCATTTAGAGCCTACAACTCCTACAGTATATGCAATATAGCTGTTGTGGCAATGATCAAACCAGCGGAAGCTAACAGAAACCAAACTGAAAGTGAGATTCTCTACACACATCCTGAGTGTGCAATCCAACAGGTGATTCACTCAGTGAAACACCACAAACCCTAACCAGGGAGTACAAAAGTCACCATGCTCTTAAATAGAGGCTAACACAAGCCTACTATTATGAGAACAGGTGCTAACCTGTGGCTGCACTAGAGTAAAGCTCACATACATGTAGGGCAAAAGCTAGAACCCAAAGCAAACAAAGCAAATCTCCCCTCCTTCTCTCTGCTCTCTGAGGCAGATGTTTCCAAACTCATCCTTTCCAATCACCCTACTACCTGTCCGCTAGACCCTATCCCCACTCATCTTCTTCAGGCCATCTCCTCCTCAATTGCACCTGCACTCATTAACATTATCAATTCTTCTCTTCACACTGGTGCATTTCCCACAGTTTTTAAGCAGGCTAGGATTACACCACTGCTTAAAAACCCCACTCTGAATCCAGCGCTTTTAGAAAGCTATGGACCGGTATCCCTTCTTCCATTCATTGCGAAGACACTTGAGAGAGTTGTGTTCAACCAACTGTCTACTTATCTCACACAGAACAACCTCCTTGACAACAACCAGTCCGGCTTCAAGAGTGGCCACTCAACTGAGACTGCCCTGCTCTCAGTTACTGAAGCCCTGAGACTGGCACGAGCAACGTCAATCTTCGGTACTCATCTTGCTGGATCTGTCTGCTGCTTTTGACACTGTTAACCACCAGATCCTCCTGTCAACCCTCATGTCGGAGGGTATCTCAGGAACCGCACTCCAGTGGTTCGAGTCTTACCTCTCAGGTAGGTCCTTCAGGGTATCTTGGAGAGGTGAGGTGTCCGAGTCGCATCATCTTGCTACTGGGGTACCTCAGGGCTCAGTGCTTGGACCACTTCTCTTCTCCATCTACACGTCATCACTAGGATCTGTCATTCAGAAACATGGTTTTTCCTATCACTGTTATGCTGATGACACACAACTCTACCTCTCATTCCAACCAGATGATCCGACGGTTGCTGGTCGCATGCCTGACAGCCATTTCTGCCTGGATGAAGGACCACCACCTTCAACTTAACCTTGCAAAAACAGAATTGCTTGTGGTCGGTGCCAACCCAACACTTCATCATAATCTTTCCATTCAACTTGGGTCGTCAACCATAACTCCTTCCTGGACAGCCAGGAACCTTGGAGTGGTGATGGATGATGGTTTAAGCTTCACAGATCACATCGCTACAACGACCCGGTCCTGCAGATTTGCTCTATACAACATTAGGAAGATTAGACCCTTCCTATCGGAGCATTCCACACACATTCTTGTCCAAGCTCTTGTTCTATCTAGATTGGACTATTGTAATGCTCTCTTGGCAGGCCTTCCAGCATGCACTGTCAAGCCCCTACAACGGATCCAAAATGCTGCAGCAAGACTGGTCTTTAACGAACCGAAGAGAGCGCATGTCACATCTCCCTTCATCAGTTTGCATTGGCTGCCAATAGCTGCTCGCATCCAATTCAAGGCTCTGATGTTTGCCTACAGAACAACCACTGGCTCTGCACCACCATACCTAAACTCACTACTTCAGACTTATGCGCCCTCCAGAAGCTTGCGTTCTGCAGGTGAACGGCATCTTGTGGTGCCATCCCAAAGGGGCACAAAATCACTCTCACGGACCCTCTCCTGGTCTGTTCCTGGTTGGTGGAATGACCTGCCACGCTCTATCCGAACAGCTGAGTCTTTAGCCATTTTCAAATAACTGCTAAAGACATATCTTTTTCGTCAACACTTGACCCAGTAATATAGCACTTTTTATTTATATTTTACTTTCTTTTTCAACTTTCTATTCTTCATCTATTTGTGTATTTATTAAAAAAAAAAAAAACTTGCTACGAGCATTTTACTGATGAAACTAAATTGACACGGCACTTATGTACTGTTTTTGGATTGTACTCATGTTGATTCGACTGCTTCTACTATCATTTGTAAGTCGCTTTGGAGAAAAGTGTCAGCTAAATGACTAAATGTCTAAATAATGCTTTATAAATAAGTGTTATCTTAAGAAGGATAAACGCTCTCACTAAACAGATTATTACAGATCTGTACTGTACCCTAGAGAAAAGGAAGCTAAAAAGCTAGCACCGTAACTCAAACTTGAATGTTAATTCAAAGGGCTCAGGGGAAAGACAAATTCATTGCATGAATAAAGTTCTAACGAGTGGGGCCTAACAAACACTGCATACACTTTTCTACGCAAAGATAAGGACCTAGCACCAGGGAGGCTAATAACAGCCTGCTACCTTAACTGTTAACCTCAACCATTGCACCTACATAAGCAAGGGGAAAATGGGCATACGGCCTAACAACTCCCTCAGGAGGAGCCCAGAACTAGGAACTATACAACCTAACAAGGGATAGTAATACAAAGGGTGGTTTATAACAATAAACACCTAAACCTAGTCCTAGCCTGGGCCGCTAAGCTGTGGGCCTATGGGGCCACACGCATTACAATGCCTGGGCTTCACCTCTGAATCTCCATAGATAAGAGGAAATAAAGCGAAGCTCAACAAGCAAACAATGTCAGGCGGCCGATTAAGGCCAGCTTAGACATAGCACTCGTCACTTCAGTTAGTATCTAACTCAAACTTACTCTAGCAAACACCAGATGAGAAGCTACTCTAAACAACAGGTGGCTAAGAGGCGGCCATTTTGTGGCCTGCACAAATATCGTTCTAGCCAACCTATCAAACTTCAGTTTGCCCAAAAACCTCTTTCTTTTTCTGATTACATACTCGGGGAAAAACTATATAGGAACACAAGGTCAACATATTTAGAAACATAAACATAGACCCAGCTCACTTTCCTGCGGCTCGAAGACCAAAGACTCCTCTTTCCCTTTTTCTTTAACAAGGAGGAATGGAATACAGGTTTTTTTTTTTTGTTTTTTTTTTTAAACCTAAAAGAGCCTCTTCCACTGTCAAGCCAGGCGGGCCTATAGAAAAATATTAACAAAGGCCCAGCCGTCAGCCTGACTGTTAAAGAAGCGCCTGAGTATGTTAAATGAATCCAAAACCCAGGAGGCGGAGGATGAATGTGCGAGGGCAGATGTAAAGCGAGGTCGTCATATTTTAAAACATAAAATATAGGGTTTTATAAATATAGCTTTTCCTCTACATTAAAAAGGAGCGGGCCATCAGAAAAATAATCACTATGGGCCCAGCCATCAGTCTGACCATAAGAAGCATCTGAGCATGATATGTATTTATAATATATAATATATATATATATATATATATATATATATATATATATATACACACACATAGGAGGAGGAAGAAGAAGAGAAGACCTGCACCTACACCAAAGGGGTAATGGGCCTTGGCCTGAGGAGGCCAGAATTAGGAAAAACTACACTCTCCTGACAGGGGTAGTAATAAAAGGGGTGAAATGCTTCAGTATATCACCTAAACCTTAGTTCTAGCCTAGGCAAGCTATAGCTGTGGGCCTATAAGGCTACACATAAGCATAGATCTGCCTGGGGCTAAAAACTCAACCTCTAAAACTCTCAATAGAGAGGAGGCAACTCTGAAATAAACTCTAAAAACAAGAGCTCATAGGAGCAAAACTCAACCCAAGTCAAACAATGTCAGGCGGCCCGAAGGCCGACGCTTAACTAACTTAAGTAAAGAGTGCCAATCTCTAATACAAATTCTAGCTATGACCAGAGGAGAAAGCTACTCTACCATATGGTGGCTGAAAAGGTGGCCATATATCCAACACAAAGATAACCAACCTAATGGGAACTTCAGGGCCCTAAATTTCCCCTTCTATTTCTTTCACACCCAGGAAAAGCTATACAGGAAAACTATGGTCAATATATTAAAATATATAAATATAGACCAAGCTTGTAACTTGCGGCTCGAAGAACGGAGACTTACCATCATAGAAGGATGGAATCTTATGGTCCTTTCAAGCCTGAAAGAGCCTCTTCACTGAGAGCCACAGAAATCTTTGATGGGCCCAGCCCTCGGCCTGACCGTAAGATGCACCTGGGTAAAAAAAATCATTATTCAGGAGGTGGAAGAAGAAAGGAGAGGGTAGACCGATGCTGCTGCCTTCCGTAATCGATTACCTTCCTCAAATCTTTCTTCCCAGAGTCCCGCCTTCTCTGGGACCTACCCCGAGGAGGAGGAGGTGCCCGAGAAGCGGATCGGGACAGGCCAGGACCTCCTGTCTGTCTGGGCCCAGAATCTGAGCGGTAAGCAGGTTTAAAACGCTGCCGCTGATCTAGATCCTTCAGCAGACCCGCTGCTGCGTATGCCCTGCCATTGTCACTTTAAGGAGCTTCAAAGGCAGGACCAGAGCTTTTGATGTCTGTGCCCGCCCTGTGATGAGATGGTTAGCAAACATCTTGTCAATAGGGGCTATTGACACATACCCATGCCTGCTCATTCCCTCAACATCAATGAAATTAGCTTGCTGATGTCGGTGAATATGAGCCAAATACAGGTTCTTCCATGCCTTCTTGATCACCACATGTAGATCAGAAAGGAATGGAAGGCTCACGGGGGGCTGCCAGATTATGGTCGGAAAGGAATCGTACGTCGAGCCGTCTGTGTGCGGTCCCTTTCTTAACGCACTCTCATGGCAACTGCAGCCTGCCAGAGGTGCGCTCTATAACCTAAGCAGCTCCGCATACATGGGGCAGGGAGACTTTGAAGTTTCAGAAGGCTCACCTTTTTTAACAGCCATCTCCTGCTCGCTTGGGCTAAAAAGCAGAAGAGCACTCGCTGCCAAATCAGATAATGACAAAGAAAGAACATTGTTATACAGCAGCCTACCCTCATCAGCCACTGGGGGTTACGAGAGATTACACCCTCAGCAAGCTCCAACTGATGATTTCGGTCGCCGCTCCACCTCAGCACGGGTGAGACCAGAACCAGCGGGCACAGATGTCGGCCGCTCTTCCCTCAAGAAGAGATGGCTGAGTAACGCAAGACCTCACGAGACCCGGTGCGTGATCTAAGATGGCGGCTCCCGTCTGCTAGATTGTAAACAACTAAACTAAATATTGAAATACCTACAATTTTTTTTTTCTTGTTCCCCAATCCGAAAACAGAAAATAAATTAAGGAAAAAAGGCAGTCATTACAGTGGACAAATTATACATAGATGGACAACTATATCGCGATAAGGACATTACTCCCTGGCTTTTCTGAACACGTCACTTTCTCTCTCTAATCTATTTGATGTGCTTCTACTTTTGCACCTAGGTCTCGAGTCCCCCTTTCCATGTTCCACCATATGTTTGTATTTAATGGTTTCTGTTTTGTTGCTGTTCTGCTGTGTATATTCTGTCAGTTGTGTATCTGTATACTTTTGTCAGTCTACAACATTTCATTGTTATGCACACACACATATGCACTGCTACACCCACTCGAATACATACACTCACATTTATACATATAACAGGCCCACACAATAATATACATTTATGTCTATTTTTAACTAAAACATGTCATCTATCACTTTTGTAACCTGGAACGTTCATGGATTTGGTTCTCAGACAAAGAAGGTCAACGTTTTTAATTATTTAAATAAACTACAAGCCAACATATGTCTCCTGCAAGAAACACATCTATCAGAATCAGATTATAACAAAATTAAATCATCAAATTACAGTCATTTATTCTCGGCTCACTACAACACAAAACAAAGAGGAGTATGCATTCTAATAAGTAAAAAAAATCTCTTTTGTTCATAATACTACCATTACAGACCCTGAAGGACATTTTATTATCATAAACATCTCCATTAATAATAGCCCAGTCACAATTGGCAACTTATGGCCCTAATACAGATGACCCATCCTTTTTCTCCTCAATTTCAAATTTTTCTAATTGTCCAGTCATAATTGCAGGTGATTTCAATACAGTTCTAGACCCAACACTAGATAGATCTAATAGTTTAGGCAATAAACACATTTGGAAATCTGCAGAAACCATAAAACAGTTCATGAGTTGTCTTGGTCTTGGCGATAGTTGACGTCTACAGCATTCTAACATTAAAGAATACTAATTTTTCTCACCAGTACACCACTCATATTCCCGCATTGACTTCTTTCTCACCAGTAATTCTATCATATCAAATATTTCTGAATCGAAGATCCATCCAATAGTCATTAGTGATCATGCCCCGGTAACATTAAAATGGAACACAACTAGTCAACATAAACCCACTACCAGATGGCGATTTAACACATCTCTTCTGAAAGACCATAATTTTAACAGTTATTTTAAAAAGAGAGTGGGCATGCTTTCTAGAGATGAATGACTCCCCGGAATCATCTCCATCTCTTCTGTGGGAAACAGGGAAAGCAGTACTAAGAGGAAAAATAATTTCATTTGAGATTTGAGGAAGGTAATCAATTATGGACGGCAGCAGCGTCGGTCTACCCTCTCCTTTCTTCTTCCACCTCCTGAATAATGATTCTTTTTTTACCCAGGTGCATCTTACGGTCAGGCCGAGGGCTGGGCCCATCATAAAGATTTCTGTGGCTCTCAGTGAAGAGGCTCTTTCAGGCTTGAAAGGACCATAAGATTCCATCCTTCTATGATGGTAAGTCTCGTTTACAAAAAAAGGAATGAAAAGGATCAACAAGTAGAACTGGAACAAAAAATCAAACTTTAACATAAATAACCCAACAGAAGAAACACAGGATTCATTAAGAAAATATAAACTCAAACTGAACGAATTAATCAATAAACATACACAATTCCTAATTCATAGGCTAAGACAAGAAGACTTCCAACATAGTAACAAATCTGGTAAATATTTGGCAAATCAAATCAAACAAAATAAGGAAAAAGCTACAATACCAGTGATTATGGACACAGCAGGGGGATCCATCAACTCACCAGAAGAAATTAATCAAATCTTTCAAAATTTTTACAGTAAATTGTATTGCTCCGAAAAAGACCCAGATCAGAAAGACATTGACTCATTTCTTAACAATATTAACCTACCTCAACTCGGTAAACATCAAATAAATACTCTTGAATCTCACTTAACAGAACATGAACTTTTTAATGCCCTTCAAACTAAAGCAACAGGCCCCGATGGATTCCTTGCTGAGTTCTGCAAACACCCATTTTATCACCACTCTTCATCCATGTGATTAATGAATCAAAACAAAAATCAAATCTCCCAGATAATATGAACACAGCCACAATTTCACTCCTTCTTAAACCAAATAAAGACCCAACATTACTGTCAAGTTATCGTCTGATTTCTCTAATCAACGTAGACATTAAAATCATCGCCAAAACACTAGCGCATAGAATAGAAAAAGTAACACCATCTATAATCCATCCAGACCAAACCGGTTTCATCAAAGGTAGACTTTCATCCAACAACACGTGCAGACTTTTTAACTTAACGCATTACTCATCAACTCAATAAACCAAAACCATCATAGTTACTCTCGATGCAGAAAAAGCTTTTGATAGGGTCAAATGGGAATTCCTGTTTTCCACATTAAAGAGGTTTGGTTTTGGGGAGTCATTCATTAATTGGATCAAAATTCTGTATACATCACCTTCAGCCACTGTCACCACCAATGGACTAACATCACATATCTTCACACTGCAACGGGGGACTAGACAAGGATGCCCACTCTCCCCTTCATTATTCACCATTTTCATTGAGCCGTTAGCAGCAGCCATCTGTCAAAACAGCTACATTAAAGGAATTCAAACACTAAACATGCACCACAAAATTAGTCTTTACGCTGATGATATATTACTATATTTACAAGACCCCTCATCATCATTACAAGAAACGATTAAACTCATTGATTCATTCTCAAATACTCGATCAACTGGAGTAAATCTGCCATAGTCTCATTACATTCCAACAGCTTGGATGTGACATCCCAGACACCACCTATTCCTTTGTGCACCAACTATATCACATACTTAGGCATCAATGTTTCCCCCAGGCTGTCAGAGCTGTTTGGACTCAACTTTACTCCATTACTTAAAACAATAAATGATGACCTTCATCGCTGGATGAACTTACCACTATCCATTATGGGCAGAATATCAGTAATTAAAATGACTATGCTTCCTAAATTAAACTATTTATTTACAATGACTCCAGCACTACCCACCCTCACCTGGTTTAAATCACTAGATTCAATCATCACTAAATTTTAGTGGAAAAATAAGACCTCAAGAATTAAATTGACTACACTACAGAAACCAAAAACACAAGGAGGACTGGAAGCACATTTCTACCACTACTTTTTGGCCAATCAGCTCCAAAATATATACAAATGGATTCATCCTAACCCATCAGAAAACACATGGCTAGATGTTGAACAGTCAATTTGTAAGGACACTACATTTTCAGAATTACCTGTCTATAATCAGACAATCAAAAAGCATCACTGTTTTAAAACACCAACAATAGCAGCAGCTCTGACAGCCTGGTGGAAATTTCATCAAATCACAAACACCTCTCTTGCACCATCTAAATACACCCTAATCTGGAATAACCCAGATTTTTATAGTTAACAAGAAGCCACTCAATTTACGCACATGGGCAGACAAGGGCATCACATAACTTTAACACGTCCTCCTTAATAACAACCTGGCACCATTTTCCCACTTGGTCCAGAAATACGGCATTGGGAGTAATTGTTTTTTGGAATACTTACAAATCAAATCATCTATTCAATCAAAAATCGACACAATTAATCTAGACCTTTCCCCTCCAGTCTCAGAGCTAATTAATATAACCTCCCCAAAAAAACTACTTTCCAAAATATATAAAATAATATCCAAATCAGACAACACATTAAGCCTACCCAATGCTAAATGGGAATCAGACTTATCCATTCCTCCCAATGCCGCTTTCTGGACACAAATCTGCAAAAATATCTACTTCATGACAAAAAAAACGCCAACTTACAACTTATACAGTATAAAGTACTTCATAGATTTCACCTCACTGGATGGAAATTATTTAAAATGGGTTTTACTTCAGAAACATGTTCACATTGCACACAAAACACTCCAGACACCTATTTACATGCTATTTGGCATTGCACCTCAGTTAAAAAATTCTGGGAAAACATTACTGACTCACTATCCAACTTTATGGGATGTCACATCCCACTGTCTCCTTCCCTCTGTATATTAGGTGATATATCCATAATCAATTTAAACAGTACAAACAGTCAAATACTCCTAGTGGCTTTAACTATCGCCAAGAAAACTATCCTCACCATACACATTAAAACTTGGAAAAATTTACTAATAGAGTACATCTCCACGGAAAACTTGTCTACTTCCACTCAAAATAATACATCAGAATAACATCCTTCTTGGTCGTCTCATTAATTTCCAACAGTCATGAATCCACTGGCCTTCTTTGTCTGAAGCCATTCTCAATGATACGCCATTCTCAATGATACACCATCAATATTCACACATGATTGGGGGGAGGGGAGTCAGGAAGAGGTAGCAACACCTACTAATATCCAGTGTAAATAAAATACTTAAAATTATATTTAAAACTCTCTCTCTTTCTTTCTTTCTTTCTTTCTCTCTATTATTATTATTATTATTATATTATAATCATTGCTATTACTACTACTATTATTTTTATTCGTCCTCTTCCTGATCCTTTAACCTCCCCCTCATTCCAGATTAAATGAGTTTATTTGTTAATATGGTTATCATTACTACTATTACTAATACTGTTATTACTATTTGTCATCTGTATTAATTGAATTGATCATTATTGTTTTTATTATTACTATTATTATTATTATTGCTATTACTATTGCTATTGTCACCCTCCTCATCCTCCATTCTCCAGTTTTTTTGTGTGATACTATTATTATCATCATTATCATTGTCATTAAATTTTTCTTTATTTTTTTTATTTTTATGTTTGGTTAACTCTGGTTATGTCTGTTGTACTTTCCTACATGCTCCTTTATTCATTTATTTCCACTCCCACACCCAGTTACACTTAGTTACACACACTCACACACAAATCTTATTGGCTGTTATGTATGTTTTGTTGGTCTTTGTATTTTGCATTTAATTTCTAATCTGTAAATATTGTAATTGTCTGTTTGAATTTTTTTTTTTTTCATTTTATTATGCAAATAATAAAGAAAAAAAAAAAAAACTATCTTTGTCTGTTCCATCTGGTTGATCATGTTGTATCCCGACTGTATACTTCACTGTGTATATATATATATATATATATATATATATATATATATATATATATATATATATATATATATATATATATATATATATTTTTATATATATATATTTTTATATATATATATTTTTATATATATATATTTTTATATATATAAATATAAATATATATAAATAAATATATATATATATAAATAAATATATATATATAAATAAATATATATATATATAAATAAATATATATATATAAATAAATATATATATATAAATAAATATATATATATATATAAATAAATATATATATATATAAATAAATATATATATATATAAATAAATATATATAAATAAATATATATATATATAAATAAATATATATAAATAAATATATATATATATATATATATATATATATATATATATATATATATATATATATATATATAAATATATATATATATATATATATATAAATATATATATATATATATATATATATATATATATAAATAAATATAAATAAATATATATATATAAATATATATAAATATATATATATATATATATATATATTTGCACATGATCACATGAGGGCAAGGCACATGACAAACAGGAACCATGACTATGAGAATTTCAAAATAAAAGACATGAAAACATAAACTTGAAACAAAATCACAAAACAGACATGATATTCTTTAAGCAAAATCTAATTTCTTATTACTCCCTTTTGATTTTGGAGTTATATATGACCCTTACATTGGAAGTAGACAAGTTTTCCATGGAGATGTACTCTATTAGTAAATTTTTCCAAGTTTTAATGTGTATGGTGAGGATAGTTTTCTTGGCGATAGTTAAAGCCACTAGGAGTATTTGACTGTTTGTACTGTTTAAATTGATTATGGATATATCACCTATATATATATATTATATATATATATATATATATATATATATATATATATATATATATATATATTTATATATATATATATATATATATATATATATATATATATATTTATATATATATATAAATATATATATATATATATAATATTATATATATATATATATATATAAATATATATATATATATATATATATATATATATATATATAATATACACTGTATATGTGTTCATGTTATCTATCAACTTCATGTAAAGCGTCCTTGGATGCTTGATAGGCGCTATATAAATAAAACGTATTATTATTATTATTAACACCAGAATTGGCAGGTCTGCCACTGGCGCCCTGTGCTTTTCACAGATAAGAGCAGGTTCACCCTGAGCATGTGACAGACGTGAAATGGTCTGGAGAAGCCGTAACATCGTTCAGTATGACCAGTTTGGTGGTGGGTCAGTGATAGTCTGGGGAGGCATATCCATGGAGGGAAGCACAGACCTCTACAGGATAGACAATGGCACCTTGACTGCCATTAGGTATTGGGATGAAATCCTTGGACCCATGTTAAGACCCTACGCTGGTGCAGTGGGTCCTGGGTCCCTCCTGGTGCACGACAAAGCCCGGCCTCACGTGACGAGAGTATGCAGGCAGTTCCTGGAGGATGAAGGAATTGATACCATTGAATGGCCCCCACGCTTGCCTGAACTAAATCCAATAGAACATCTCTGGGACATTATGTTTGGGTCCATCCGACGCCGCCAGGTTGCACCTCAGACTGTCCAGGAGCTCAGTGATGCCCTGGTCCAGATCTGGGAGGAAATACTATAGAACACCATCCGTCATCTCATTAGGAGCATGCCCCGACGTTGTCAGGCATGCATACAAGCAGTGGGGGCCATACAAACTACTGAGTACCATTTTGAGTTGCTGCAATGAAATTTTATTATGCATATTGCCAACCTTGGAACAGTTTTCTTGGGCCTGTCATTGCTGCTTGCAGCTTAAAAATTGAAATCTTGAAATTACCGTAATTTCAACATGGCGTGAACGCACCTATAAGATATGAGACTAGGGAAGGTAAGACATGGGGCGAATTCCAAAGGCGTTTTTGCACCCTTAAAGGGCACTTCGGGAAGGGGACGCCATTTGTATGTGCGTTTCAAACAAAAGTGAACAAATGAATACCTTCACGAAGGGCCCTTCCACAAGTCTGTTAGTGAAGGGAACATGCGATGGTCACTTCAAGGAAGAAATTGTATCATTTATGGTCATGTGACCCAGGGTGGTGAATCTTCACGATTCATTTTAAATCTAAATATGGCGGGAGAGTTGGAGTTAACCTATATACAGAATAATTCAATTTTTGTTTTGTGATATACTACCTTACTAACTACTAATAAGCAGTAAATTAGTAGTTAATAGTTTATATGTGTTCCCTTATACTAAAGTGTTACCAGATATTCCTGTTGTTGCTTCCTTCCTAGCTTTGTTGTGGTAACATTCTACCTGAAGCTAATGAGGGAATGATGTGGTCTTTCCTCGCTCCCTTCACCAAGTGAGTTCCAAATGGCTTCATTATTACACACAAGTGCCCTGCTCCCTACAAAGTACCGACTTCAAGGGCTCTGCCCTTCGTAGCCAGTACAGGTCTCTGCAGGACAGTAATAGGAGTTACCAGATCAGTGGGCGAGGCCATAAACAGAGGGGTGTTTTTGAGAGCGTTAGCTGATTTTCCCACGTCAGAGTGTGGGTATGGTTTAGGGGTGGGGTAGGGTGAAGGGGATCATTTTCATTGCATGATTTATGAAGTGAGTGGGGCATAGGGATGCCCACTTCTGATTGGAATTTGCACATGATCACATGAGGGCAAGGCACATGACAAACAGGAACCATGACTATGAGAATTTCAAAATAAAAGACATGAAAACATAAACTTGAAACAAAATCACAAAACAGACATGATATTCTTTAAGCAAAATCTAATTTCTTATTACTCCCTTTTGATTTTGGAGTTATATATGACCCTTACATGTTATTTACAGGTTACTATTACTATTTAATTTTTTAAAGAAGAATAGATGTGCTGATAGCTACATGAGTGTGCAGCTCAGAAATGTGAGAAATGCTTAATATTAATAAATAAATACAGGCACCCAGAGCTGACCCATTACAAATCTTTTCAGAATGACCTTATTTCATATTGACAAAGAGAGTATTTAACTGACATAATCCTATTTTATGTGCACATTCAAGCTTTTACTTAATGGCTGTTTTTCTTCTTCTTCTTTTCATAGCCAGTCATCTTGTGACATTATTTTTACAATCTCTGATAACATCTTGAACAGGCTAACAGTTCACGAACACCCTGAGCAAATTAACCTTTTCGAGGAACATGAAAGACTGTTGTTTTAGCAGACAGCGGTGTCATTGTTTAGTTATTAACCTGACATATGATCATAAGAATGCCCCTACAAACTGTAAGGCAGCTGGAAAACCAAAACAAACATTTAAAGTCTATGTAAAATGTCATGACAGTCACATTAAAAAATCACATCCATGGATTTAGGACAGACTCCTGACAATTGCCAATAAAATCATTGTTAGTCATTATGTAACCATATACACACTGACTTGTGTGACTAGTAATTTTGTAAGTAATAATTTAATTTGAAAGGGGTTTTATTTAATATATTTTTAATTTGACATGTTACAGTGTACAAATATAAAGACATTGAATGCACCTTATGAATATACATGTCACATGGAAAGTACCACTTTAGTTCTCTGAGATGCTAGAATCACAAAATAATTTAAAAATACATTTTGCATAACAGTGTACATTTCAGTAACACTGGTCTGTACCCGCAACACTCCTTCCAACACGTCACAACAAAATGAAATGTAGTATGATCACAAATGGAGTGCATCTACAAAGTTTAATAAACAATGATATATGGACATCATTATTTAAAAACAGTCTGCCCTGAGAGTGAGTAAAATCCCCCAAATTGCTCAAAATTATATATGTATATATATATAAACACATACATATGTACATTGTACACCTCTGCTTGATAATCTTGTTAAAATATATACAATTAAGTGTTTATAAAACAATCAGAGGAGAAAATGATTGTTTTGACAGTTATACTGATCATTTTAAATTATAAATATACACATGGTTTAAAAGAAGGCAAGAAAGAAAGGTTTGTTTCACTTACAAACTGTGCCAGTATTACAGCATACAGACGGAATGGTTTTGGTTTTTATTTACCACTGTTCAGCCTCCAGTGGCCACAGGGTAGAACTCAAGAATTGGTTTATAAGGACCTCTGTTGGCCAACCGACCAAACTACAATGTGGTACAAGTGGTATTCAAATCAGGCAGGTTAAATTTATAACACCAAAAATAAAACAGCAGAGAGGATAGACAAGTATATACAAATATAATCACTGAATACATTAGATTTTTAAGAACTAAAATCTAAGGCACCATTGTCTCAATTCTCCGACCAGACCGAAACGGGTTTAAGTAAACAAAAAGGAAAGATTGTAAAGGAATATACAATTAAAATTCTCAGGAAATATATATAACTACATACAATAATTATGTCATATATACAAACACATTATTACATTGCCCACAGTGCTTATTTGGATGCTGGTTAAAATGTTCATTAACAAGAGTATTCTGGTAGTTAGAAATCCATGCTGGATGTATAAGAGCCAGGACAGGCCCAGTTCCAAATCAATCTAGTAATAACATCCCATTCATACCAAACCTTGGTTAAGGATGACTCAGATTTAGTCCCATAACCTGATACAAATGTTAGTCATAAGTCCACAAAAATTGTCTCTGTTTGTCTACCGAATTATATTCAGTAGGATGTACCCTTAGGAAAAACAACAACTTCTGATCCGATTATTCTAATCTCAGAAGTTTGAAGCAACCAACCCCACCTGTACATATAGACATGATGCTCATATAATGTAATAAAAGAGCATTTTTACCCAAAAGTGTATCTTATCTTTTGCCCTGAGAGTCGATATACAAAACTGTAGTTTGAAACTGAAAGTGGAAAACTGGTGGCTTCTTAGGCTGGAGTTTTGGGTTCAAGCCTGATCTCTGTGTTCAAGGCTGAGGTCCACTGAAAGTGGCAACAGGGAGGCAAAGAAGAGAGCAGAAGGTTGGCTGCAGAGGCTGTGTCTGAGATGAGAACACCCTTCCTTTTGTCCAATCAGTCGAACTATCCGGCTTATAACAAACTGATACCTCACACCTGCAAAGAAAGAAATCATTTTGGGTTGTTTGGCATTGTAGAAGTGCTCAATGGAGTTTACATTCAAATACAAATACACAGGGTCCAAAAAGCAACTACCAGTGGCGGGCGCATTGAAAAAGTTTACCGGTTGTTGGCCACAAAACTATTTTTATTACAAACATTTGTAGTGTCTCTATGACAATGGAATTATTGTTTTCTTTGCAACAAACAGTGATGGTCACTGACTCACTTTCAGTGGCATATGCTAGTTTCCGCCTTCAACATTTTGTTCCTCGATTTTTTTTTCTCCTGCTGGCTTAATTCAAAGAATGTCGAAACAAAATTAAGAATGAAATACTTATATTGTGAAATATCACTACAGTTTGAACTAACTGTTTACTATTGTAATATATTTTTTAAATGTAATTTAAGATGGCAAAGCTGAATATTCTGCAGCCATTACTCCAGACTTCAATGTCTCATGAGCCTTCAGAAAATAATTCAAATATGCTAATTTGATTCAGTGCTCAAGAAATATTTCTTATTATCAATGTTGAAAATGTATGTGCTGTTTACTATTTTTGTGCAAACCGTGATACGCTGTTTTGCAGAAGTCTTTGGTTTGAGTCTTTTCAAAGGAACAGTATTTATTTGAATAAATGTTTTTTTATGTAACTTTTTATGACGCCTTGATGTAACTTTTAATCAATTTAATGCATCCTTGCTATATATATATATATATATATATTAGTATATGCCAAAGTCTTATATTTATATTTTGTGAATTAAACACATTTTCCTTTTAGCCAAACTTTAGCATAAAAAGCCAACAAAAACAAACTGTACCTGGTCACACTCTGTAAGATTTTCTTCTCATCTTGGTCCAGACAAACTGCAAAGGTGGTGTTGCAAGTTCCGCTAACCTGAACCTTATCCACTTTTACTTGTGTGGTGGTCAGTTGCTGGAATACGAACAACATTTTATTAGAAAACAACATTATCTAAATAAAACATTAAAATACTGTAACATGAATCTCCTGAATAACTTTCATATTCATAAACATTTTATCTTAATCTATGCAAGTATAAAAGAGCATTGTTAATGGTGTTTTGATTGTTTTGGGTTTTTTTTTTTTCAAACATTGATAACAAAACAAGATTAAAGCTGCAAACAGTGATGAATGGGCCCTCGCACCCACCTGGGCTCACCGCCACCTGCTGGCCTTAGGAAAACAGTGAACAGTGGGTGACATGCATGTAAGCGAGTAAATATAGGTGAATTATGGCAAAGTATTTTCAAAGTGCCCCACTTCCTGCTGCCAACAGGTGGCGCTTTGACTGTAACTGAATATTGCCATGCAGATGTCTTCAGGCCAGGACTATTATCAAACGTGAAGTTTGGAGCAGATCGGACATTGTATGTCTGAGTTACAACAACTTCCTGTTTCTTGGCAATAATCGCATACTTTAGCACTTAGCCAAGTGTTGCATGATTTAACGTGTTTATGTTTGGTACTTCGTGGCATATGGAAATGTGTTTCTGGGTGTAAATTACAGTGTAAAGCATGCCATTTCCTGTTGCCAGCAGGTGGCGCTATGACTAACTGAATATTGCCATGTAGATGTCTTTAGGCCAGGACTCTTATCACACATGTGAAGTTAGGGGCAGATCGGACATTGTATGCCTGAGTTACAACAGCGTCCTCTTTCATGGCAAAACATCAGATTTTGTCAGGCCGCCACGGACACACCCTTCAGCGATAACTCTAGATCTTCGTAATTTAACACCACTAAGGCCTTAAGATTAGACTGACCAAATAGGATGTGGTTCTGGTTAAATCTCTATGAGGAGTTAATCACAGTGTAAAACATGTCATTTCCTGTTGCCCAAAGGTGGCGCTATGACTGTAACTGAATACTGCCATGTAAATGTCTTCAGGCCAGGACTCATGTAAAACATAATAAAACATGTAAAGTTTGGGGCAGATCTGACATTGTATACCCGAGTTACAACAACTTCCTGTCTCATGGCGAAACGTCAAACTTTGTCAGGCCGCCACGGACAGACCCTTTAGCGAAAACTCTAGATCTTTGCAATTTAATGTTGCAAAGGCCTTAAGATTAGACTAACCAAATATATTGTTGATCTGATTAAAGCTCTAGGAGGATTTCGTTAAAGTACAACATCTGGAAATGGCAAAAACTGCAAACATTTTGCAGAGAAAACTCTGTATGTGAAACGCAGAAAATTTTGTAGGTGGCGCTATCGAGCCATTTTGGCACACCTACTTCTAAAACCCATATATGACGTACATTTTCACCAATTCTGACGTGTGTGCAAAGTTTCATGAGCATGTTCAGGCTCAAAAATGCGATTCATTTCTTCGAAGAAGAATAATTGACTGAGCAATTACGATAGGGTCCTCACACCATCGGTGCTCAGGCCATAATAAAGTACAGTCAGTGTGTGGTGTAAGTGAACCAAAGAGTAACCACTGGCACTGTAAAAATGAAAGTACGACTGACACCAAAAACACAAAGGTGTAAAAACAAGAGCCATGTCGTGTAAACTGCTATAGAAACAGTTACATAAAAACCAAGATGTTTGCTCTTGGTAAAAAATGTTGTTGTTTGTCGACTGCTATACGTCGCTGCAGAAACCACATGAGAGAAGTAACCGTAGGTGTTTGCGCTAAGTTTGTTTCGGGCTGTTTAAACCACAGCTCAGTTTTCTCCCATACTTCCTTCCTGCTCACCTGATTGTAGCCTTTCTTTGATTTAGAGTTTTGTCTCTTCAGCACTTCTGTCATTGTCAAATGAAGGCACTCCATTTTAGAATCTAAAGAAAAAGAAATTATTGAAGCACTTGCGACTTGGCTGATTTAGATTTAAATGCACTAACAATCAAAAAAAAAAAAAAATCATATATGAGATCATTTGTAAAGAGGTACAATCCCATTAAGCACTGCAAATCCCAATAAAAATGAACAAACATATGTGAAAACATATGTGTATACCCCACTGTTAAACACTATTTAAAACATAAGTTAAAATAATTGATGGCTTCAACAAAGCATATACAATTGATAAACAACCTCGTAGCTCAAGTTTTAATTAAAAATGAATTCCCCTATGGAGAAAAGGAATGTTTTTTGTTTTTTGTTTTTTTTCCCGGAATCTGGAGTGTTGCACTGGATTTTACAGTCCATAAGCATATCAATTCATTTCATTAAATTTAAATTTAAACAATTATCATTCCTAATTAAAATACATCTTTAAAAGTTCTGTCTATAGTGAGATCAGTGTTATTTTCTACCTAGTTCCTCAGGATTCCTACAGGCTTTTAGCAGGTTTATGGAGGTGCAGGACTTTTCTGACATTGTCTTCTGACTTCTGCCACTGATATGTATCTGAATGTAAAGACAAACAAAAGAGGATGAATAAAAATTGGATTACTTACATTAAAATTAAAATTGATCGTCTTAAAAAAAAAACTAATCAAAACACTGGAATTGTTCATCTTACTCTGTTGTAAGTCACTTCCAGTGACAAGGGAACAGCCTCACGGTCTCCATCAATGCCAAATCTCTTACTGGCAGCACCTGAAAAATAATAAAAAGATTTGATTCTTTAGAAAAGAAGTCAAGTTAATCACCTTAACTACAGCAAAACACAATACAGCTATTATAACAGGATCTGAAAGGTTCTTCTTCTCTTTTTTTTTAATGACGTATATACATTTTTGATTAGTCTGAATATAAAACTGCTTCTGTTAACTTCTGAGAAGTGAAGATCTGCTACTACCAAAAAAATACTTCAGTTAATTATGCAGACAACAGCAAGCTGCACAGTGATAACATGTGAAGAGAAACACATACTAAAAGTCTTTTTGCATAACTTGTGTCAGTGATTCAACACAATGTCATGCACCACTTTGATCTCTATATGCAGACAGAATTATGGAAGAGTGATTTTACAGGGTTGCTAGATAGCAAAGAAACAGGAGCAAACAGTGTAAACAGTGAGCATGTACACTAATGAGCCAAAACATTATTGATGTAAATATCATTGATCATCTCCTAGCAAGGCCACATTTTAAGGACGGGGTAGATTAGATGGTAAGCAAACAAATTAGTTCTCATAATCAATGCCCATTATTCCTGTCCATTACAAGCCGGTGGAGGGAGTGTGATTCTCTGGGCAATGTTCTGCTGGGAAACCCCGGGTCCGGCCTTTCATGTGGATGTAAATTTGACATATGCCACCTATTTAAACACTGTTGCAGAACAGGCACACCCCTTCACAAGTGTGTTCAATGTGTTGCTCTGGCCTCCAAATTCCCCAGATCTCAATCCAACTGAGCATCTGTGGGATGTGTTGGGCCAACAAGTTCAATCCCCGATGGCTTCACCTCACAGCTACAGGACCTGAAGGATCTGTTGCTAATGTCTTGGTGCCAGATACCACAGCACACCTTCAGAGGTCTTGTAGAACCTTGGTGGGTCGCCGCTGTTTTTGGCAGCACGTACAGGACCAATAAAATATTAGGCAGGTGGTCATAATATTTTGGCTCATCTGTGTATATGAGCTTAGAAAGGAATATTGTCCTGGTGATTGCTTTAATATACCCAAAGGGGGAAAAAATGTTTCTGAAAGGAAAGCATACTAAGCAAACATCATCAAATAATGTGAAATTGGCCATTCATAGATACAAAGATCTGAACTGATATGATGTTTGTTCACACCCACCCATGGCCTTGATGGCTCTTGTACCAGCTGTGTGGCCCAGCTCCAGAGAATGAATAAACACTTCAGTCCGTCTCTCTCCTCCAGCTAGTGTCAACTATAGTCAAGAATGAGAATGAAACTTTTGTGAAACCTTTGGATTGCATCATGGTCATATAAGATACAAGAGAAGTTACAAAACAATCCAGAAAAGATGAATGAAATACTGTAGTTGTCAATAGTTAACACCAAGAAACATCTAAAAATGTATGTAGATGTCATAGAGCATGTCTTAAACAAACACAGAACCCATTGCAGAAAGATGCTCCACATTTTGCCTGACAGGCTATAATAATGGATTTATAAATAACTTTAAAATCTATGACCGAAATTGCCAGAGAATGAGGAAATGGCTTGTTTTTATTCACCTCTGCTTGATAGAGCTGAATGAGGGCAGGGCGGGCGGCATGGCGGCAGTAATAGAGCACCAGGTCAGCAAATATTGATAAATGCTCCTCAGCTGTGCCCTCGGACAAGTCTGACTCATTCTTCGATGTTTGCTGTTAAGGCAAGAACATTTGATGTAAATATATATTGTTTGTCAGTCATTTGATCTTTTTTTTTTTTTTTTTTGGCCATGGTGATAATCAAAACAAAACACACTTTCACACATGCAAGTTCCTCATATGAGTGGTTTTATGTTTTTTTTTTTTTTTTTTTTTTTTTTTTGTGCGTGTGTGACCCTGCCAAAAACTGCTTGCCATAGAATGAAAGGTTTACTGATGTTTGTTCTTCTTACTGATTATTTGGATATGACTGTATTCTCTGTTCATGTGAATGAGTTTGTGTGGACGTGAGAGTATCACCTGGCACACCACATTAACGGGCAGGTCCAGCAGGCTACGAGTGTTACGCTCATACCAGGGATCCAGCATTCCCAGCAGATTAGCTATGTCATTAGTGCTGTCCTCCGTCCCATTCACACTGAGATCCTGTCGATAAATTAATGCCAATTTAACAATGAATGAAAACAAAATCATCTTTGTTTTGACTTGTAAGTGTGTACAGGTAATGTAGAACTTTATTAGGGATCTAAGCTTAACTTAGACCAGGAGCAAAAATACACATCCATACCCCTGCTGAAACCTAAGGTTTGTTTAAGATTTTTTTGTCTTTCTTTTTTTGTTTTTTTGTTTTTTTGTTTGTCTAGCTGTCTCCCAACCTGACTAAGCTGGTATGTAGCTGGTCCCAGCATGACCTGCTGAAAAAAGCCTAAATGCCTAAAACCATCAAGAGAGACCAGAATATCTTAGCCAGGCTGGGATACCAGCTAGATCAGCTTAACACCATAACAGATGTGGTTTGATATCCAATTAAGCAATGGCCCATACACACTAAAAGTTGTGAGAATGATAACTACATTTAAATGTGTGAGTAAATCTCCTAATTTGGTGATTCAAGTTTGTACGGAATACAGGAACCACATGTGAAACTGTAATGATTGACAGTTTGGTGTTTGCTACTTTTGAGCATAGGAAATTTAGTAGTTGCATTTACTGCAGGGCTGGTGAGAGCTACGATGGAGAGCAACACACTTGCGACATAATTTATAAAAGAGTCAAAACATACTTCTTTCCCTATTATTTGTTTGGAGAAGAGAGGCACACGTGATGTACTTTTCATTAAAAAGTAGTTGTTCAGATCGGTTCTGTACACACACTTTGCACATTTAAAGCAAATTAGTTATCTCTACCTAATTTTTCGTAAGTGAATTTGGTCATTGAATGTGTTATTATGCATATTATGCTGATGGCAAAATTATTTTACACCGACACTATACGCATACCTTGGTGTACACGCAAAAACCAAGTAAAGTTGTAACTTCACTCACAATGCTAGAGACGGCTGGTTTCAGTGGACTTACTGAGAGCTGCAGAGAAGAACCAGAGTTCTTCAAAGAAGAGTTGGCTGGAGTTGTATCCCTCCTTACAGGAACAAAGAAAAACTTCATCCTGAAAGCTTTGGTGAGGTGCGGACAGTCTCTTTCTCTTTTCCTTAGACTGCCATAGGCACGGGCAACCCTCCCTGCCACATGATCTGCCCCAAACACCACCACTCTGAGCGTAGTGGCCCCTGCTGGCCCTTCCTCATCATCACTACTCAGAATGGGTCTTCTCCTGTAGCAAACGTATTGCAGCTGCGAGAGGGGGGGCACTGGGAACCCAACATCAGAGCTCCGTAGCCGCACCTGCTGTGGCAGAGAATTGGATCTCTTAGAGCGGACGACCACTACTAAATCTTTAGCCTCAGGGCTGCCCAAGCTCTTGGCTCGACAGAGAGAGTTGCTGCTGCGAGGTTTGAAGAGTCGTGAGAGGCGCTTGGAAAGTCGTGCTGTGGTTTTGGCCTTGGACACTGACGCTGTGCTCAGACTGTCCTCCTCTGCATCCTCACAGAAGTCACTATCTGTGCCCGAAGCTTGAGATGAGGATGAAAGCGTAGAGAGGGGAGAGTATTCGGAGGAAGTGACCGACAGTGTGGAGAACATGGAGTCTTTGGAGGCAGTGGAAAGGGAGGAGACAGTGGAGAAAGTTGATGCCCGATAGTTAGTGCAACCATTTGAAACAAACCCCTCCTCCAAGTCATCATATTCATCATCTTCCACGTCAACATTGTCAACATCATCCTCCTCCATGCCCTCAGATGTTTGAGACAGGGTCAATTCAGACTCTATGTCTAGAAGGTCGTTTAGAACATCTAGCAAAAAACAAGATGGAAAATCATGACTCAGAGGGCTGGAGGATTAACTTCCAACTCATGAAACCCCTTAATGATATTTTAAACTAAATCAAAGTGACTGGAAATTAATCTTCTAATGTTTATAATTCCAAAAACAGCCAAACAAATGTTTGAATAAGCCATGGCAGAAAAAAAAAGGGACTGGCTTGAATTCAGTGTCCTACCAAAATTATCCTTGTCCCAATAGAAGGTGTAGCACTTGGCTGCTGGAAGGCTGAGCGTCTGAAGAACCCCTAGTGATACAAACACAACAAAGACTTTCTCATTAATCACCAGCCCACTCCAAACCCAACACACCACGGTTTCCCAAGCCATCAGCTTTATTGCTTCATGTTGGCCATCCATCTTGGTTAAGTTTCTAAGAGTCGGTGCCAGGTACTAGGTACAGCAGTCGGTCTGCTGCCCAGACAAATAGAGTAGTATATCACCAAGCAACAAGCATGAAACCCTATAGATTCAAATGGCCAAAAGTATGTGGGCAACCAAATATTTCATAGCCATTGGCATTAATAGAGAGTTTGCTATAACAGTTTCCATTCTTCTGGGAAACATGGCTACAGGGATTTGATCCTATTCAATCAACAGAATGTAAGGTGATGGGTTATGAAGCCTGGTTTGCAACTGAGGTTCCAATTCATCTCACAGGTGGCTAGTGGGATTGGTCTTTGAGTCAAGTTCTCCCCCATCATACCACGTAAATCGCTTCAATATGGACCTCGCTCTGTGAACAGGCGCATTGTCATTCTGCAACAGAAAAGGCCCTATTCTACTAAAATGTTTGTTGAGATGTTGGCTGAAATAGCCACATGCTTTAAATAGAAGGTGTCCATATACTTTGGCCAGATAGTCTATATGCAGCATAATCTATGTGTGTATGTACTGTATCTTATACTTCATTCATATTGAAGTATAAGAAGTATCATTCATATTATTGATAGCTAGTGAATATGAATAGTAGTTGATGGTATAATGAAAGCATTTAAATTAAGATGATGTTATTGTAACTAATTTTAAATAATTCTTAGATTGGGGCCACATGGAAGTTTGAAAGCGCCCTAGCGGGCCTCGTCCCCTGGTTAAGAACCACTGATTTAGAAAGTGAAATGGAATTTTTAAAAAAATGTATGTGTACTAGAAGTAGGAAGTGAGACTGTACCATCCAATATCGTGCCATTGGTGGCTGGTATGCCAAGTTTTTCTCGCAGCGCCTCCAGGCCACCCTTTACATGTTCTCGAGCTTTAGCTATATCCGTCATGGTCGCTGCAGACTCTAGAAAGTCACTCACTGAGGACAGGATCTGTGCCAACTCATCATCACCAAGGCACTGAAAAGGAACCAACTTAGTCATATATCCTCTTATGTAGTTGCAAGTCATTTAAAGTCAGCATTTGATGAATGTTTAACTGCGTTTCAAATGAAGTTTCGCCTGATTCTGAATACCAAGTAATCTCACATAAATTTCACCAAAATTTAGTTTTGCAAGCAAAACTATTGTTACAAGCTTCACCCCTACTTTACTCCCACTCATTTCGTCTATTTCTTCTCTATTAGCCACCCACCAACCCACATATGAGTCATCTGGTCACACATCCAGTTATCAACCCCCTCCCCCATTAGATCACACACTTCCTGACGCCCACAAAGTGATACGCCCACACTTCACACATGTCAATCTGATGCACACATTCACTCTGTATCAACTCAAGTCTTTTGGAGCCCATTAAAACAGGAAACATCTTGTCAGGTGTTGTGTACCTGTAGAGCACTGCTGATGGTCTGTAGTGGATATTTAGTTCCGAGCACTGCCTGGAAGCTGTGTTTAATGAGTGTAACGCTACTCTCTCTCTGTGAGACCTCCGTTCCACTGAGCTGCTCCACCACAGACAGGAACTCAGCAGGAACCTCAGACGGGTTCATCAATAACACCGTACTGCAACAGAGAAAACATCAGAGAACATCACTGTAGTGAAGCAGAAACACTGAGAAAACACCTCATTAGTGTCTACAGAAGAGCTTTATAATCAAACAATAAAACTGTAATACTGTAAAATATTACTAGTGGCTTATGGAGAAGAAATAGATGGATTGAGTGGAAGTGAATGGGAAAAGCTTGTAATAATAGTTTTGTTTGCAAAAGGTGAAATTCACTTTATGTAAGATTAAAGTAAAATATAATTACAATTTAAAATAACTGTTTTCTATTTTAATATGATAAATAATGGCAAAGCTGGTGTTTTCAGCAGCCATTACTTCAGTGTCACATGATCCTTCAGAAATCATTCAAATATGCTGATTTGGTGCTCAAGAAACACTAATTTATCAATGTTGACAAGAGTTGTGCTGTAACGATTTTTGTTAACGAAGTTTTTACTGTTACCTGTGATGAATTTAATATATGCTTTTTAAATAAAAGTATACATTTCTTTAAAAAAACAAAACAAACAAACAAAAAAAACTCTTGAATGGTAGTGCATTATAGTGTTTCTCAACTGGTCTTGTTTCATGACCCAAATTTTACATTGGTAATTGGTAACCTAACACAACAACAGAATGTGCAAAATCAATGAAAATGTCCTTATAATTAAACACTGAAATGTATTTTTATCAAACACCAGGCTAAATTTTGTATTTGTATTTGCCCTATGACAAATCAAATTGACTGGATGCACAAACATTTGATTTCAACAACAAGTTTCTTCTCATCTTATTCTCTTATTTCTTATTTTATTGCAGACATGTGACAAATGACCTACCAGTTGCGAACCACTGAATTATACCATGGTATTGAATAATTATATATATATATATATATATATCATGGTATTTACATGGCACTTCAAAGAAAAAAGAAAAAGAAGAAAGAAACATGGTACTACCACTACTACTGCTGCCCTGTCCAAAAAACATGGTAGTACCAAGGTACGTTTTTGTCAATGAACACAGAGATTTCACACAGATTTCTGATTACTAGTTTATTAGTCTAATCAAAAAGTAACCTTAATTGTCAACTTATAACAAATCTTACTGTTAGCTGGGTAATTCTTTGTGATATTGTGGCCAATGACATAATGACATGCTAAAACATACTTATAATGAGACAATTAAATTCTGGATATCCAAGAACTGACACAGGAAACGAGAGGTGAAGACTGCAACCACAAAAGGGCTGAGCAATAACTGACACAACAGGATTTCCTCCTGCTTCTGTGGAAACACACTCACATGATCTTAGAACGCTGAGTGGAGATGGCAAGGCCTTGTTCCTCTCTTACCAATCTGTGGTATGAAATTCCTGATACAAGCACACAAGAACACATTACTTCATCAGATTTTAACATTATGTAACAAATCAAAATCTTAATGAAAGCACTGACGTTAGAGTGTGCGTTAAGTAATCTTTAAGGTACTAGGTACTAGTGCTCTTAAAACAGATAAACAAGTGTAGCTCTCGTTTTGAAAATAATTGCAATACTCCTTGAAACCACTGAGGGGCAGTATGTCACTACTTTTCTTGATTAAAACAATGAATTTGCAAATTAGAACAAGGTTAACTAGCTGGTCCTTACTAAGGCAGTCAGTTGCCTGATGGTGATTAATAAAAGTTTATCTATTGCGAATTGATGCCAATGTGCTACCTGGAGCTCTAAGCTCTTGATGTAAGGTGGAGAGCAGGTTACGACACACACTGCAGTAGGGTTCAGGCCATGCTAGAAAGCTATGAAACACTTCACAAGCTTCTGTCAGAATCTCTCCATTAGATGGACAAAGAGGCATCTGCAAAGAGAAAACAGACACTTACGTGATTTCATTAACATCAGCTTCTGGGTAAATGAAATAAAGCCCAAACTGAGAGATTGTAACAAAGTGTCTGAGTGAAAATGCTGCTTCTTTTCATTTTTCTAATTTCGTATTAAATATTGCACTATAAATCACTTTATTAGCAGAAAATATTTGAATAAAAAGCTGGAAAATGTACATGAATTTCATATTATTTGATTAGTGATGCAAAACTGAATAATAAATATTTCTTCTACATTGTTTCTATTATATTTTTCTATATTTCTATTATACTTTAATACAAATATATATATATATATATATATATATATATATATATATATATATATATATATATATGTATATGTATATATATATGTATATATATATATTTATATATATATATATATATATACTTTGTTTAAAATAAAAGATCATGCCAAATTACTTAATACAGTTAAGACAATAATATTAGGACAGTTCTAGAACAGGTGTTTTTTTAAGTCACTGTATGTATGAATTGCTTTTTATGTATTTTTTAATATTAGATGCAGACAAAAATTAGTATTGTGTCACCGACTCGTGTGTATAAATTATTTGCGTGAATTAACACTGAGAAGTCCATTTACAATATGTTAATAGGCCCACCCAAAAACCAAATCTATATCTACATCCCTGTCAGGGACATAAGCTCAACTGAAACCCAGCGAGGAAATTACAAAGAACACACAAACAAATTCTACAAAACAGAAGTAAAATTAGATATGTAATTCTTAGTTTCAGATTACAAGGCATTAGTAAATTTGTTCTAGAATGATCAACCCAGTGTCCATGACACTTTACCTGCAGGAGTGTGGACTCAAACATGAGAGCCAAGGGGGCCACAAGCTCGTAATGACACTCCTGTTGAACCTAAAACAGCAGAGAAAGATATACAGCATTACCACCTTTACATACCACCTACAGACAAACTTACATTGTATTCTTGATCACATCTAAAATAAATTTAAATAAATAAAATTTAGCTTAAAGCCTGGAACACACCAAGCCGGTGCCGATGAACTAGTGGCGACGAAAGCAGACTATGGGGTTGACTCACGTCGGCAGCGCCTGGGTCCAAAGTTGCCCTGACACACCAAACTGACGCTCGACACCCGACGGCCAAGTAGCACGTCTGTTATGCGTCTGCGTAAGAAGAAATGCCTTTCTGTACCAACAGGCGGCAGTAGCTGAACAGCCAATCAGAATGATCAGATGGCTCGACTGACCGACGAGCTCACACGCAGAAAAAAAGCCAATGAGGACCAACTTCAGCCGACAGTGCAAATCACACTGAGAAAACTTATTCGGACGACGAACAAAAACTGACTGTCGGCTTGATGTGTTTCAGGGCTTAAAAGGTACACTACTGCGTTTTGCAGAAGAACATTGTTTTGGTTGTGCTTCGGCTCTGCTTGACTATACAGATGAAAATACCTTTCACAATAGATAATGCTTTACAATGAACTCTGTTATGGCTCGTTTCCACTGAGCGGTACGGTTCAGTTCAGTACAATACCGTACGATTTGGGATGGTAAACCCTGATCTGGCTTGCGTTTCCACCGCCAACAGTACCCTTACTTGATAGGCATGGTGTATGCCAGAAAGTAGCGATCGACATCATTCTCACGTGAAGAAGAAAATGACAGTAAACAACAATGGAAGACATACCGCAGCTTTGTTTGAGCAAAGGCTGAAGGCTGCAAGGAAAAACAGCCAAAAAATACACATTGTGTTGCTATGGTATTGTGTTGTCATTCACCTTTTAGCACGCGCAAGTGATGAATCTCTGTCAACCAATCAACGTTGTGCAGTGAGTCCACCCTTTTGGTACTGGTACTATTGTGCTAGGTACCCCAACGGAAGGTTCCCAAAAAAGTGGTATGGTACAGTTCGGAATTAGGGTACCATTCACAACTTCTGAAAATGGAAACGACAAAAATTACGTACCATACTGAAATGTACTGAACCGTACCGCTTGGTGGAAACAAGCCATTAGAGAGCTACGTATAGCAATTTATCTGTTCAATAAAATACCTTACTCACATGTTGAGTATTAAAAACGCCATCCCCTTGCTCTTTCAACATTTAAAATCCCTCAGTTCTCGGCATCTCCGAAAAGCCAAGCCAATGTTGATTCTTGTTTTATTACGAGCTGTTTCGTTCTCTTTTTGCCAGAAGACTCTCCTCTCTTCTTTTTTTTTTCTGGGGTGATTCCCAGGAGATCTGAGATTTAACTGCTCTATATAGGATAACTAGACATCCCGTTTTTCCCGGGACAGTCCCGTATTTCAGCTCTATTTTTAGTGTCCCGACTTATTATTACAAAATAATGTTTTGTCCCATATTTCTTCTTTCCTAAATTGTCTTTGCAAGGTAATCATGTAAAAGCGAGTATCAGTCTTCTGTCACACGAGAATAGCCTAATTAAAGGTAGACGATCTTGTCATAGTATATTATGGAGAACAAAATTACCATACAATCTCAACTTGCAGTTCATGATGGCGGGATATTAGAGAGCACGGAGGAGATGTCAGACGCAAAGGTGTCAAAGAAGTGTACGTTAACATTAAACAAGAAATTTCAAAAAGAGTTTATCAAGTTATTATGCGCAGCAATAATTTTTTTTTTTTGTGAAAACAAAAAAACAGGGCACTTCTGGTGACACACACCAGAAGTGCCCTCTCAGACAGTGCGCAATCCCGATTCAGTTCTCTTTGCGCCTGCATGGTCAAATACAGACACAGTTGTCAAAATGCCCATCATGTGGAGTATCCCATGTAAATACAGTCGATTATGACTTAAGATGTTATGGCTTAAGTGAACGTATACAGCTTGGTGAAAACCGGATAGGCCTATGTGTCAGTAAATTCTATTATTCAGTTTTAAAGGGACAGCAGCCTAAAATACCTGTGTCATTAATTTTAATCAAACAACAAAATATGTTAAATAAATGTATACATGTTAGCCCATCTATATCAACCTTTCTCGCTCGTTGTGACAACTAACCTATGCCACTCCCACAATATACACACACATCAAAAGTAGCCAGAGCAACTTTTCTCTATTAACAGATTTGATGAGACATGTACAGAAGAGTGACGCATGTACGTAAAAACCATCCCGGTTTAAAATATAAACACTTATAATAGGCTTACCACAGTGAATCAGGCTAAGACAGAGACAGCGTAAGAAGGAAGGACTGCTGATGTAGACTCATTATTTTAATTTTAATTTTGAACAAAAAAAGTTACATAGTGTAGGCTACCTTTAATTTAATTTAATTTCTTTGCACAGATTAGTTCTAGATTTGATTACAATCTTATCCGTCACAGTCTGCAGAGCCCACAAGGAGGCATAGAGATGTACACTCTCTGTCTTTTCCAGCACATTAGACTCAGTTGCTCCTTTGCATTTAAAAAAGATTAAGGAAATTAATCCAACGCCATGGTACAATGAGCACACTCGGGCCCTAAAGGTAGCAGCCAGAAAAATGGAGCGCAGGTGGAAGAAAACAAAACTAGAAGTATTTCGCATTTCGTGGAGAGAGAGAATGATTGAGTACAGAAAGGCCTTAAAATCTGCTAGATCTGCCTATTTTTCAAAACTTTTAGAAGAAAATAAACAAAACACTAGGTATTTATTTGATACAGTGGCTAAATTAACAAGAAATAAAGCTTCAACTTCTGATGTTTCCATCCAGCAGCTAGAGTTCTTACTAGAACTACGAAGTATGACCATATTAGCCCGGTTCTGTCAACACTGCATTGGCTTCCTGTTAAACATCGTATAGATTTTAAAATCTTGCTAATTACCTACAAAGCACTAAATGGTTTAGCTCCCCAGTACCTGAGCGAGCTCTTAATGCATTATAGTCCTTCGCGTCTATTACGATCTCAGAATTCAGGCCAGCTGATAATACCTAGAATATCAAAATCAACTGCAGGCGGTAGATCCTTCTCCTATTTGGCACCTAAACTCTGGAACAATCTTCCTAGCATTGTTCGGGAAGCAGACACACTCTGTCAGTTTAAATCTAAACTAAAAACACATCTCTTTAACCTGGCATACACATAACACATTATCAATTTATTTTTTCAAATCCGTTAAAGGATTATTAGGCTGCATAAATTAGGTCAGCCGGAACTGGGAACACTTCCAATAACACCAGATGTACTCGTTACATCAGAAGAAGAATGGCATCTACGCTAATATTAGTCTTTCTGTTTATCCCGAGGTTTACCATAGTCAACCGGATCCGGGCCGCATCCAGGTGAGACCAAGGACCTGCACCTTGACACAACCACAACACAGCCCTGAAGTATCAGCAGAGATTGAGTCAACTAGATCATCCACTATGAAGGCCTCATCAACATGACAACCAGTGGCGCATCTCCTCAACAACCGTCCATACCGGTGTGATGAATACGATCCTCAGCTGGATGGAACTGAATTAAATACTTTGAATGTTGCGATCCTATCTGACTTATGATAGCAGCCTGAGTCGTAACAAAGCACTGTTTGCCAGAGGAGAACTGGCCCCCCGACTAAGCCTGGTTTCTCCCAAGGTTTTTTCTCCATTTTAACACCTGTTTGCCACCTGATGTCACCTGTTGGAGTTTGGGTTCCTTGCCGCTGTCGCCTTTGGCTTGCTTAGTTGGGGACACTTGACAATTGATATTTGATATTCAACAGTGCTTTGATCTACCTGTATTGACACTATTCTTTAAGAGCTGCTGTGCAGCCAAAATAATGTACCAGTTATTAATGTAAAGCTGCTTTGACACAATCTACATTGTAAAAAGCACTATATAAATAAAGGTGACTTGACTTGACACTCAACACAGAGGACATAGAGCACACAAATGTGACAGAAATATCACCTCTACGCGGGTGTAGTATTCACTGTAGTTAGCAGTGTCTAGATATGTACTCACCTCTCTGGCTTTTCTGAGAATTTGCTGCAGCAGAATGAGAAAATTATCTGGGTCTCTCTTTACCAGCTCTTCTAGACTCCAGCGGTTCATACACCAACCAGCTGCACAAACACACAAACATACATAGACATACACACATAAGAACCCGAATTGCAAAACTGGCACAAATGCCAGATGATATTAGTAAACAAGTCCCCCATATGCATGTAACCGCTGCACAACCCAAATATCACTAAAAGAGTCAAGCACACATAAATGGGCAAGGATCAGTCAGAACACACACATCAGACAGGGAAGGACTGTTTAATTACACGATAGTATTACCCTGAAGTATCCGCTGTTTAGGGTCAACGGGTTCCCTGCGCTAAACAGTAATGTGGAGTTTTGGTTAGAATTCTGAGAAGAACATACTCACTGTGGTGTACAAATTGAGAGCAGCAGCGTTAACAGATCATACTGGTTTAGTGACAGAACTGTGTGTAACCTCAAAACTACAGATATTTAGAACATGAACGCTGCTGAGCTAAATACATAAAGGTTTCCTAAAGATATGCAGTGGCTGATACCAATTCTACTTTACTCGAAGGACAACTACATCTCAGCTTCCTGCCCAACTGAAGGTGTCAACTAATACATTTCCTTTACAACAGTCTCTGAGAACATATTTTCTCTGAAAATATCAAGTGTCACACTATGCACAATGTTTTACATAAACAACATTATCACAGCTATGCTAATTAAATGCTAAAATCAGGTGTGGGTAGGCTGATGTAGACACATGCCTACTCAGACTGCATTTACACCCATCCAGTCACAGAATTCTATGGGTCAATGACAAATAAGAGTGTTCACGATTAAGGAAAAATGTACCAAATTCTTGTTTATGTCCTTGTATGTATGCTGGTTTCATATGGTTTAAAAAACTGCAAGTACTATACTACTATCTTCAAGAAAAGTTTTATTTGAATTAATCTAAAAATTACATATGTTTTAACCATCAAGTAAAACATAATGGCATATTTTCCTTGCCTGATCATAAAAGTCTCAATTTATATGGTATTTTTTTAAAAAGACTTTGACCTTGACACGCAGTCATGATCATCTGCATGGGTCCTCTGTCTATAATATTATTTCCTGTTTTGTTTCTGAATGTTGGCTGCATCATGTGACTTGTTGGTTGCACCACGATTCGATGGGTAAAAGTATAAATAAGCAATGGAGCGGTTATTATTTTCTACATATAATATTTTGGTAACACTTTACAATAAGGTTCATTAGTTAACATGAACTAATAATGAACTGCACTTATACAGCATTTATTAATCATTCTTTGTTAATGTTAATTTACACATTTACTAATACATTATTAAAATCTTGTTAACATTAGTTAATGCACTGTGAACTAACATGAACAAACAATGAACAACTGTATTTTCATTAACTAACGTTAACGAAGATTAGTAAATACAGTAACAAATGTATTGCTCATGCTTAGTTCATGTTAGTTAATACATTAATGTTTAACTAAATAAACCTTATTATAAAGTGTTACCAATATTTTCTAAAAAAACAAAAAAACAAAAACAAAACATAATAATATATGATTTTGCCTAACCGCTTAAAGGGATAGTTCACTCAAAAATGAAAATTCTGTCATTTACAAGTTGTTCCAAACCTGTATGAATTTCTTATTTCTGCTGAACACAAAAGAATATATTTTCAACAATATGGGCAACCAAACAGTTGATGGGCCCCATTTACTTCCATATGAAATAAATAAATAAATAAATAAAATACTATGGAAGTCAATGGGGCCTATCAACTGTTTAGTGACAAACATTCTTCAAAATATCTTCTTTTGTGTTCAACAGAAGAAAGAAAAATTCATACAGGTTTGGAACGATTTGAGGGTGAGTAAATGATGACAGAATTTTCATTTTTGGATGAACTATCCCTTTAAGTAGATTTCCTTTAAATAATTCCATTCTTTTAGTGGAGCTTTTTTTCTTTCATTATAATATCAGGATAAGCCTATTCTTTGTACTCTATGCTCCCTGAAAAAAATATCAAAACAAAATTAAAAAACATGCCCAGAGGTGCATTTAAGTTACAATATGCATGTATTGATTTTTATGCATTTTTTAATAAATAACTAGGTGAAGTCATGTCACTGAATTATTTGCATGAATCGACATTGAGAAGCCAATTTACAATTAGCTAACAGGCCACCGCAAATGTCTATATCCCTGTCAGCAACATAAGCTCAACTGAACACCACAAAGGAAATTGAGGAAGGAAGAGCACACATATAAATTCTACAGCACAGAAGTAAAAAAAAGAAAAGAAATTGAAAACAGTGATGTCAACCAAAAGCGATCCATCAGCAGCAGAGAGTAAGTGGGGTGGCTTTACCGTTCCAGGATTGTGCCAGGCTTTCTGATGGCCGGAGTCCATCCAGGCATCTTTCCAGAGCGTGCTGGATCCGGTCCTCTGTGCACGAGGTGTGCTGCATCTTTACTGTTACTATAAAGAAACATAATAACTAAAGTCATATAAAGGAAGCTGTAAAAGTCTACCTGTTCTTGAAATAGAGAAACAAAAGGCCACAGTAGATGTGACCTCCTTCATCTGATATGTAAATACAATACCAAGAAAGTATTACATAATACAGTTGAGCAGCTTCCTTATATTTAAATGAAAGAATTTTAATCAGATCAAAGAAAAATGTTATACTTTTATGCTAGAGGTTTCAATTGGCCTCTATATCCAATAACACAGCTTGTGTAACCTGAAAGAAGTAGCAACATGTGTAATAAAATGTCTTTCATTCCAGATAATGATATCTGCATAGACAAACACCTGCACACCCGCTTGTGTCTTTTTCAGGGAAGTAAACACATGGCATCCTTTGCATGTCTGTAAATGATAATGAGGTTTAGGAAAATGTTCTACCCAGTGTGAGAGAATTTCAAGGGAACTATCGTGTTTAGGGATTATTACGGGGATTGCACAAGTGCCTACTGTTTGTTTTTCTTCCTGATAACATTTAAAGCTCCTGACATTTACTGTTAGAAGTATGGCACCTGCCATCTAAATAAACAACACTATGTAGCATGTTGTCTGGAAACAGACAACCACAGGGACCAGTTGCATAAACATAGCCGCTAAGTTAAGACTGTGTGTTAAGAACTAGTCTGACAAACTAGCAATTAGTTATGGCTTTTACTTTTTGGATTCAAATTAGACCAATCTACCTTTTAACACCTTAAAAATTATGACTAGTCTTGAGGGAAATAATTAGCCTAACTTGTAAGACTAGTCTTAGCAGTTTATGCAACAGGTCACAGGATGATAAACAATGCTGAGTTCAAGAATAATAGAAAAACCTAGAAATACATAGATCATGCACATATTAAGTTGTGAACTCTAAATAGTCTTTTATGAGAGAAAACTTCTCCAACAGAGCTAAATAGAGGAGTAAAGTAATCACAAAATATTCCTCTTCCACCAGACTAATTTCCCTAAATGCAAAGAAGCGCATATTGTGGGTTTGTTTTCCTCCCAGTGAGTCAATGAAGGTTTGAAGTGCGCAATAACTTGATTAGTTCAGCTAAATGTTTAAACTTTAGCTGACATTAGAAGTTTTTTTAATTGCAGCTGTGACAGATATATAGATGGAGTCATTACAAATATTAAGCCAGTTTTAGGGGCTGTTCACACACAACGCGTTTTGGCATTCCACTGCGCAGTTATTCCATTGTCTTTCTATGTAAACATGCTCTAGCTACACTCACGTTTTAGACTGTTGCGCTCGCGTAAAAACGAGCGATTAAGTTAAGCGTTAAAAAAAAAAAAATGTATCTTTATTTTTATCTTATTTAATACTCTACTTGCCTTATTCTCCTGTTTTTAACCGGAAAAAAGCGTTCTGTGAACGGCCTCTTAGAAGGTTGTAGGCTAATACATATCTGGTTTGTTTGTTTGTTTGTTTACAAATTGTTTTTTTAGGTCATTAGGTTCAGTACATCAACCTGAATGTAATGTAAGTGTGGTTCTTTTTAGAATCCTGCCGTATTTTTACTTCAGAGTAAAATTCCCCACTATCAAAACAAAAAATCCCCCAAACCATGAAGCAAACATTCAGAGATTTGAACTCTGAGTCATTAATCTCGAAGCCCAAACCACCAATATTATAGATGATAAACTATAGTACAGCTTTTTGCTTCACTTAGCTTCCTGTAAACACTTGTCTAACGCATACACAAAACTCATCACTCACCAAACATCATGTAGCATTAACACGCTGAGCGCGAGGCCCATTGAGCGTCATGCGTCATAAAGTGGTTTTGCATAAACTGAGATGCTCACAGCACAATGTACGAGCTGTGTGCTTGTGATACAATCTATTTTAAAATAGAATCTATACGTCTAAAATAAATAACATTATGGAACAAATAATGAAAAGGAGATTTTTTTTTATAGAAAAGGAGTTATGATACATAATCGCAATGTTTGATTTATTTGGTGGTTTGAATGATGGATATGTTTTATAAGTTGATTATTTAAATTAAGCTTTTCGAAAATGTAAACAAATCTAGGCTATATTTAAAACATTTAATATGAATAGGCCTATATATATATATATATATATATATATATATATATATATATATATATATAGGTTTATAAAGGTCAAAAAATTACATATAGCACAGTGTATCAATTTCAAAGAAAAGCAGAACAGTGCTGGAAATAGATTAAGATGATTTCCTATCTGATGTGAGGGACTTTTTCTGACAATGTGGATGTTTGTCCACGTAGCTACAAAATTCAATCATTATGCAACAGCAATCCATATATATATACGCTCCATATATATATATGCTCTCGATGACAAATGCGGAACAGTTAGTTCATGCGTTCATGACCTCAAGGCTAGATTACTGTAACGCTCTACTAGGTGGTTGTTCTGCTCACCTGATAAATAAACTACAGCTCGTACAAAATGCAGCAGCTAGAGTTCTTACTAGAACTAGGAAGTATGACCATATTAGCCCGGTTCTGTAAAAACTGCATTGGCTTCCTGTTAAACATCGTATAGATTTTAAAATCTTGCCAATTACCTACAAAGCACTAAATGGTTTAGCTCCCCAGTACCTGAGCGAGCTCTTAATGCATTATAGTCCTTCGCGTCTATTACGATCTCAGAATTCAGGCCAGCTAATAATACCTAGAATATCAAAATCAACTGCAGGTGGTAGATCCTTCTCCTATTTGGCACCTAAACTCTGGAACAATCTTCCTAGCATTGTTCGGGAAGCAGACACACTCTGTCAGTTTAAATCTAAACTAAAAACACATCTCTTTAACCTGGCATACACATAACACATTATCAATTTATTTTTTCAAATCCGTTAAAGGATTATTAGGCTGCATAAATTAGGTCAGCCGGAACCGGGAACACTTCCAATAACACCAGATGTACTCGTTACATCAGAAGAAGAATGGCATCTACGCTAATATTAGTCTTTCTGTTTATCCCGAGGTTTACCGTAGTCAGCCGGATCCGGGCCGTATCCGGGTGAGATCGAGGACCTGCGCCATGACACAACCACAACACAGCCCTGAAGTATCAGCAGAGATTGAGTCAACTAGATCATCCACTATGAAGGCCTCATCAACATGACAACCAGTGGCACATCTCCTCAACAACCGTCCATACCGGTGTGATGAATACGATCCTCAACTGGATGGAACTGAATTAAATACTTTGAATGTTGCGATCGTATCTGACTTATGATAGCAACCTGAGTCGTAACAAAGCACTGTTCGCCAGAGGAGAACTGGCCCCCCGACTAAGCCTGGTTTCTCCCAAGGTTTTTTCTCCATTTTAACACTTGTTTGCCACCTGATGTCACCTGTTGGAGTTTGGGTTCCTTGCCGCTGTCGCCTTTGGCTTGCTTAGTTGGGGACACTTGACAATTGACATTTGATATTCAACAGTGCTTTGATCTACCTGCATTGACACTATTCCTTAAGACCTGCTGTGCAGCCAAAATAATGTACCAGTTATCACTGTAAAGCTGCTTTGACACAATCTACATTGTAAAAAGCGCTATATAAATAATGGTGATATATATATATATATATATATATACAGTATCTCACAGAAGTGAGTACACCCTCACATTTTTGTAAATATTTTATTATATCTTTTCATGTGACAACACTGAAGAAATGACACTTTGCTACAATGTAAAGTAGTGAGTGTACAGCTTGTATAACAGTGTAAATTTGCTGTCCCCTCAAAATAACTCAACACACAGCCATTAATGTCTAAACTGCTGGCCACAGAAGTGAGTACACCCCTAAGTAAAAATGTCCAAATTGGGCTCAATTAGCCATTTTCTCTCCCCGGTGTCATGTGACTCGTTAGTGTTATAAGGTCTCAGGTGTGAATGGGGAGCAGGTGTGTTAAATTTGGTGTTATCGCTCTCACTCTCTCATACTGGTCACTGGAAGTTCAACATGACAAAAGAACTCTCTGAGGATCTGAAAAAAAATAATTGTTGCTCTACATAAAGATGGCGTAGGCTATAAGAAGATTGCCAAGACCCTGAAACTGAGCTGCAGCACAGTGGCCAAGACCATACAGCGGTTTAACAGGACAGGTTCCACTCAGAACAGGCCTCACCATGGTCGACCAAAGAAGTTGAGTGCACGTGCTCAGCGTCACATCCAGAGGTTGTGTTTGGGAAATAGATGTATGAGTGCTGCCAGCATTGCTGCAGAGGTTGAAGGGGTGAGAGGTCAGCCTGTCAGTGCTCAGACCATACGCCGCACACTGCATTAAATTGGTCTGCATGGCTGTCGTCCCAGAAGGAAGCCTCTTTTAAAGATGATGCATAAGAAAGCCCGCAAACAGTTTGCTGTAGACAAGCAGACTAAGGACATGAATTACTGGAACCATGTCCAATGGTCTGATGAGACCAAGATAAACTTATTTGGTTCAGATGGTGTCAAGCGTGTGTGGGAGCATGGGAGTGTCATGGTCTGGGGCTGCGTGAGTGCTGCCGGCACTGGGGAGCTACAGTTCATTGAGGGAACCATGAATGCCAACATGTACTGTGACATACTGAAGCAGAGCATGATCCCCTCCCTTCGGAGACTGGGCCGTAGGGCAGTACTCCAACATGATAATGACCCCAAACACACCTCCAAGACAACCACTGTCTTGCTAAAGAAGCTGAGGGTACCTAAACCCTATTGAGCATCTGTGGGGCATCCTCAAACAGAAGGTGGAGAAGCACAAGGTCTCTAACATCCACCAGCTGATGTCGTCATGGAGGAGTGGAAGAGGACTCCAGTGGCAACCTGTGAAGCTCTGGTGAACTCCATGCCCAAGAGGGTTAAGGCAGTGCTGGAAAATAATGGTGGTCACACAAAATATTGACACTTTGGGCCCAATTTGGACATTTTCACTTAGGGGTGTACTCACTTTTGTGGCCAGTGGTTTAGACATTAATGGCTGTGTGTTGAGTTATTTTGAGGGGACAGCAAGTTTACACTGTTATAAGCTGTACACTCACTACTTTACATTGTAGCAAAGTGTCATTTCTTCAGTGTTGTCACATGAAAAGATATAATAAAAAAGGGGTGTACTTTCTCTCTCTCTCTATATATATATACTTCATTGTGGTCACTGAGGCTAAAATTGCTGGTGTTCTCAAGAGAAATCAAAAGTTAATTCCAAAACCACACATTGGTTTGTCAGTCATTAAGCAACTTAAGAAAACTTAAGCACAGCAGGTTACCAGGATGAAAAACAAAACCTAAAGCAGTTAGTAACTGGTCTCTAATTTAAGGTTATCCTCAAACATATTGTTAATGTTACAAGTTACTTGTCAAGTCACTTGCTATCGAGCACAACAATGGCTTGTGAGCAAGGGAGTGGGAACAGCTTGATATAGCCTTAATGACCTTATGGAGCTCTAATATAGCCTTACCAGATTGCCTGGAAGGAACTAATTAATCACTGAACTTATGATTGCCATTTCCATTGCAATGGTGAACAAAAAGCTGGTTTGTGTTGTGAGATGGCCCAAACTTTGTTTGCATTTAATTTATATTTAATTGACTAATTTAACAGAAAGTTGCACCTTTATCAACAGGTGCCAGGTGCAAAATAAATTAAAACCCAAAAGTGAAATGTGGATTTTTCTATTGTACAATTGTTGTAAATTATTTATATTTCTACACAGAGACATAGTGCTGGTGCTGGTCATGTATGATAGGAATTGAATTCCTGTATCAAATTTTTAATTTCTATGTTAAACTCACCCCATTAAACCATTCATGTTCTTACACACTAAAATTAAGTATTGGATTCAAGTCTGGTCTCAAGTCTGGTCTCTTGATGTTGTTACACATTCGCATTAGTTTTTACTCAGCCTTGATTTAGACTCAACTAAGATGGACTAGATGGTTTGAGACGACAAGATTCATTGCATTTTTGACTGCCAAAACTTTAAGGCTCTTATTTAAAAACATGTCTTCAACATGTTTTTGTCATATCAGTGGTTCTCAACCTTTTTGACTTAAAGACACCCACTGTCACAATATTCCCACTATATAGGCTAAGATATTATTTCTGCTGTAATTACGACAAAGCCGCTTGTTTTCAAACTTTTTTTATTAACAGAAAGTGGTGGTATTGATTTATTAAATGATTTAACCATGATTCATTTTCTAATTCCAGAAGTTTCAAGAACTGTTTTCAATAAAAAGTTATTGAGGGGGAAATAAGAAATATTCAGATTTCAGTTGCATCTTCATTTGATCAGTTTTTAGCATTTTAATTCAGATTATATTAGTTATTATTTATGATTAATTATATTATTTTAATATATTATTAATAATTTATATATTTTTAAGTCATCCTGCAGCCCCTTTGTTAGATTGCTGAGGGCCTTGTTGAGAAGCACTGTTCTAGATCATTTTTACATCATTGGTGGCATAATATTGATTAGTTTCATAATAAAGGATCAAACTGCTGCAAAACAAATGACCCGCAGCCGCCAGTCAGTCAAATGCCTGTAGCCCTTTGTTCATTTTGCAACCTCTGAAAATGTGGAAGTGACCTTGTTGACACGTAAAAGGATGTGTTCACATCCTCTTATGTGAGAGGATGATTTCATCTGGGCAACACAAACACAATCCCAGCAAACTTCCTATATGAAGCAAAGAGGCATTTGAGGTGCACAGACTATAAACAGAATGAGTGAAATGCAATGCTTGAAGCACTTTATCCTGAGTCAGCAATGGTGTATTCAAAATTTAGATGCCACTTTTTTGACCGTAAAAATAAGCATGAAAATCAGTTTTAGCCTTTAACCCAGCATTAAGTGAGTGAACAAAACAACACAATACAATACCACATACAGCACAAATTTTACAGTATGTTCAGTATGAACACTGTACACCAAATTCCATATTTAAGATCAAACCTCAGCTATAAACCCTCCGATCCCAACAGCATGTCTGGTGAGATGCTCTCTTCATCTCAGCTGATTCACTTTCCCACTGTGACCCAGCATCAAGGTTCATCTCAGCTCCTTCTCCTGATCATATTTCCAACAGCCCTGTACAGGAAGGTTGCTCCCGAGCTTTGCCAAGGAAACAGGTGTTGCTCCATTGTTGCGGTGCGATCGGCCGCTGTGATAGACTCCCACACCGTGAGGGGGTCGACGCTCATTGTGTGGAGTCTCTGATTGATGGGGACCAATATCCCCCATGCGCCTTCTCCTGTGAGCCCAGAGTCCTCTCATCCACATCCCACCCTCCCACAACAATAAGGCCAAACTCCCCCTGCCGTGATCGTTTTAGGAAATAACAGCAGTCGAACAATGGTGACAACATTCAACGGTAAGTGCTTCCTTTTATATGCTGCTGCCGACACAGTGGCCCAGTTAAGCAGATACAGTAGGATGCAAGGGATCTATCATAGAGCAATATTTACCAGAACCAGGATGCTGATTTTCTCCTGTCTAGGCGGAAATGAGGAACTCTATTCTTTCCTTTTTAGCCTCTATTGGTACCTGTGGGAACTTTACACTCACCTCAGTTTGAGAGTATGTTGTACTGAAGGGTAGCGTGTTGTATAAAACAAGGAAACAAGCAAATTTGTTATGAAAAAAAAAAAAAAATCTTGATGCCAGAATTATTTGTAAATGATTTGTTAATTAGTGGTCTAACTTTGTAAATGAAAATATAATTTTTAGTAAAATGTCTCTCTCTCTCTCTCTCTCTCTCTCTCTATATATATATATATTTTTTTTTTTTTTTTTTTTTTTTTGCTGCTGCTGCTTTGCATATGCAATTTAAAAATGTTTATACATTTTGTACAGTGGTGGCCAAAAGTGATGTTCGGAGAGCATTATTTTGGGGATTTGTTTTTAATGACCCTACAAGTTTGATGAAACAAAACTCTAAACTTGGTTAAGGTATTTATCTGACAAAATTATTTGACAAAAAAAAAAAAAAAAAAAGGAAAAATGGTAAATTACAGCAACAGATTTTATTTTCTATGAAAAAATGCAGCATAATCAGTTATTAATATTTTGTTGGTTTTCGTTGGTTTTCAAGTGTTCATAATTTTTTTTACATTTTTTTTTTTTTTTATGACAGCCTGGCTAAAAATTATGTTTGCACAATCTGGCATGTTTCATTGTGTTATCACAATTAAAAAAAAATGGACTAATATTTAATATTGAATACTTTTTTTTCAATATAATATATATATATATATATATATATATATATATATATATATTATATTGAAAAAAAAAGTGTGTGTGTGTGTATATATATATATGAAGACTTCAAAAATTTTCTATGTTCTATGTTTATGTTCAGTTATTTCACTTGAATGGCAATGAAAATGACCTATTAATTGCCATTAAAGTAAAATTACTGAACCTAAACATACAAGCTTGATAAAAATGCTAATTTTAGAAGAATATTTCAGATGGCACTTAGAGGCTTTTGCATCTGAAGTCTTCATATATATATATATATAAATTAATTATTATTTATTACATATGGTGAAAAACTTCTGAATACCTATTTGTTCCTATGGATGTTCTTGTTTATCAAGTAAAAAAAAAATATGGACATCCCCATATTGTGAAATTTACAAGTGCCCGTGTAAAGATGTAATACTGTAGTCTACATATTGTGAATCTACGCACTATTAGTGTTCTGAATCTCATTTGCTTGAACAGAATTTCTGTGTTCTGAGTTCATTTTATCATGAATGACTAATATGTTTCAGTCATAAGCATGTTGCGTATTTGTTATATGATGCGGATAAATAATTGTGTCAGTTGAATATAAAAATGTAGAATAAATAAAGCACATTCTATATTTGGAAAGTATCACATTTCGTCCATGCCAGGTGTATGAGTTCACAGGTAAAAACAGTGAGAAATATGAAATTGATAGAAACGATATGAATCCTGCTGTCATACAAACAGGAAGAGGTTTAACACAAAACAACTTTAGTGTGTCTTTCATGTCAGACAACCAACGCCTATGTATGATTGCAAAGAGTTACTTTCAGTTCAAATTGTGACTCAAACCTAACGAATTCTGAACACAGAAGACAAAACATGTTTTTATGGCAACCATTTACACAGACACAAGTATAATGTAAAAGTTGCATACTGTATATAATCGCTGTGGCTGAAACTGGCTTTTGGGAATCTGTTTTAGAACTAAGACATTACAATACATTACACTATAACTTTTCTACATGTTTTTGTTCTGTGACATTTTATGGGGTGTGTATCATTAAAAGCAATGATACACACACTGATGATCGTCACCACTGAAACCTTCTTCCAGTTTCATTTCCACAGTCTCTATAGTTGCGCAATCTTTGGGCTTCCAGCAGACTTTAGATTAAAAGGCTAGTTCACCCAAAATTCTGTCATAATTTACTCACCCTTAAGTTTTTCCAAACCAGTATGAATTTCTTTCTTCTGCTGAACACAAAAGAAGATATTTTGAAGATATTTTTGGGTGAACTATCCCTTTAACTTGAATTTAAGCTTGGCCAACGATCTGTTATTATATGACGAACCTGTTATTTTACTCAAGTAAATGTTTGTCACAAGCATTTACAACTTACAGTTGCATCAACTGCACATGTTGCTTATTCATTTATTTTATTGTAGCACATTTTGTACTGTACTAAAATATTTACAAATATGCAAAATCCATGTATTTTTTAGCTGAAATTAACCAAACCCACCTTCTCATGGTTTAAACTGAACAGTTTACTGAACACATATTTTGATGTTCCTGTCTCTTAGGTTGCTGATGGACAAGCACATAAATGCCTAAAAAAATACTTCCTTATGTATGTATTATTAGAGTTTCTGTCGGATGCTGTTTATGCATGAAAAAGAGAAGTATCTAACTAGTTTAAAGCTGTTCTATCACATTTGCCCCTGTAGTAAACCAAAACACTAAAGGCCAGTTCTTGCAGAGTGACTATGAGCTTTTTTGTTTGTAATGAAAATGAATATATCATTTGAATATTATAGCCAGAATTAAATAGAAAACTAATTTGCAAGTAAAATGATTTTATGAGTAAAGTAAATATATATCTCATTTTCAGCTGCACATATAAATGTAAGATCCTAGACCTTAGAGGCTTATACGTCATCATTATTTGGAAACGTGTACATTACATCACATTAATGCATCAAATATTATGAATTCATCAGTGCATCAGTCATTAACAGAATCCAAAGCACATTAATCTACAGAGCTGGAACATCAGCTTGTTTGACTACATTTTACAACCAAACACACTATCAGTTCATAATGTGTGTGTGTGTGTATTTATATATATATGTATATATGTGTCTATATATATATATATATATATATATATATATATATATATATATATACAGTCAAACCAAAAATTATTCAGACATTTTAGATATTTAGATATTTTTGATATATTTTTACTAGTGGGTGCAGGACACTATAGTTCATTTATGTAAGTGAGGATAGCAAAATAAAGTAAACTGTGACATATTATACCCAAAAATTCTTCATACAGTCAACTACCAGTAAAACTGATAAAAATCTTGAACTAAAAATTATTCAGACACTTTGACCTGACTATGTTTTGACTATGTTATCTGACATAATTAAAAATTTTAACTCTGTTAAACAGTTTAACTCTGAGATCTTGTCATATTTTATTACCATTTTTTTTTTAAACTATAGTGAATAAACTGTATTAATGAATGAAATGTTCAAGGTGTCCGAATACATTTTGGATTGACTGTATACATATACATACATATATATATATATATATATATATATATATATATATATTTCCCCCTTGTGCTGCTATAGCATGTCTTTCAGTCATCTTTTAAAATATTGCTTTAAGCACTAAAACTCTGCCTTGTTTGAGTAATAGAATCACGTACAATAACATAACAGGACAGCAATGCTGTCATACCTATATGGCTGCAATATTGTATTGCAAACAGGTAGATGAATATCAGACTACGGTTCAAAACAGCTGTCTTGCATGCCTCACTGCACAGAATCAGTAAATAGTAAAGTTTCCATCTGACATCCTCAGCTATGAGCATCCTCTGTCTTGAAACTCGTTTAAAGGGTCTTGGATCATTGGGGGTCTTCAATTGTAAACATTTTAGCTGGAACATGTAAAACGTGATTCCCTTCTGATGCTAGCTAAAGTAAACCATGAGCAAGCTTGAATTCATCTGCACATCATGTCCACTGACTTGAAGTTATCCTGAGTTTTATTCTTTTCCCAGGCTAATGAGCTCAGTTTGAACGATCATGATACGAGAATGCACCGCAGGAATCTTACCTGGAGTTGTTAGCCTCTTCCCATGATTTCTTTGCCTCTTATCGGTGTGCGGGGTGAGATGGAACCGGTGTCCTTGAAGTGTAATCCAGCACTTAAGATGAAAAGAGATGGAAATGTAACCACATCCTTCAGCATCAGCCTACATAGACTCTGAAACAATGGCAGCAACAACAGGAGCAGTATTCAGCACGTCTGCAAGGCTTTACTGCCACTAAACAGGAACTCAGAGTGAGAAGGTGCAGAAGAACTCAAAGAGGAAGACACGAGCTACATGTGTTCATGAGTGGGAGGAGGTTTAACTTATACACACGCAGCTTTGTTCTCTGATAGATGCCTTAATTTTATTATGGCAATTTGTCATAAATGGTAAGCTGATCTTAGATATTACAGCTTTTTTTTTTTTTTTAAATACTGAACAATAATTTCAAACTGGCATGTAGATGTTAAAATGTTCTGAAACATACAGTTAAGAGTAGGCCTACCCACATTATCAAAATCAAAATATATATTTTTCAAAATTTAACTTAATAAACGTAACTTATGTTCTTCTTAATTACCTGGTTTTATTGTCTGAATAGCATAATTTGAATAATAAAATGTCATGGTGTCTGCCGACTCAGACTCTATACTCAGAGTAAGATCAACTCTTAACTTCCCCCGAGGGCCAAATTTGCATTTTGTACGGTAAGAATGTCTCTCTGTCTGTCTCTGTCACTCTCTGTCTCTTCCCTTCTCAAAAATCACACACATTAGTCAGCTGAACTGTAATATAAGCATCACAATGAGTGGAACACATTGAATATTTTGTGGCTGTTCTAAAGAAGGAACTTATCTGATGAGCCTTCCAATCAAGAGGGATGACAACAGGAAGCTCAGAAATTCCAGAAATTCTATGTTAGAACATGCAATGGAAGATCCACAATAGCAAAAGATATGATAGTTGTTTAATAGGCGATTGGTTTGGATGAACTTGGCTTAGTGGAAATGAAATACTGCCATCTAGAGGTCCAACCGCTTAGCAGACCAATAAACAGAAAGTAGCCTAATATGTGTTTGTAGATTCCAGTGGATTGGTGATGTATGAATAACATTAAGGGGGAAAAAATGAAAAATTGGTACAACTTCTGACCTTGAACTTCCTCAAATGGAAGTTATACTTTTGGGTGCAGTCTTGGCCTAATGGGTAGAGAGTCAGACCGGTACCTGAAGGTTGCGGGCCTTGAGCAAGCCACAAATTGCTCCACACGGCGTCACAGCAAACATGGCTGCCCACTGCTCCGGGTGTGTGTTCACTACCCTTTACTCATAATGTGTGTGAACTAACTTGTATGGGTTAATGCAGAGGACAAATTCTGAGTTACCATATTTGACCTTCTCAAATCACTAAAACTAAAATAAGGAAAAGTCTGTAGCCTATTTGTTTGTAATGAATCACTGAAGGCCTATTTGTAGAAATGACTTAAAGGAATGTTTAAGTCAGCTGTTTAATAATATAAAACTCTTAAATTACTCTGATAATAAGATCTCTGGCTTTGTTTACATTCACATGGATAATCGATATAAATTTTCAGACTTAAATTAAAACGCATTCTGACACCCATGCTATTTGTGCACAAGTCTTCCAATACCATGGTCTGCGTTTCCCAAAAGCATCGTAAGCCTGAATATATCATAGAACTATTGCCGTCAATGGCATTATCACCAAGCTTAACTCACAAAGCTTATGAGAAATGCAGCCCTGTTCAGTTCCCATCTCGCTCAAACTCGAATCATCCAAATTCATGTGAAGCTTGACTGACTTCCCTAATACAGATAACCAGTGAATTTGAGTGACCGTTTGATTTCATTTATCATATGGTAAAGCTGAACACTGTTATTCCTGAAATGTTTGGAGGCGCTAACTGGAGCATTTAACCTGTGCCCTTGTTACAGTTGAGACAATTGTTATTGGAAATAATCCATTCTTTATACTGCACTTAGGGTGAGAATTAAGGGGGGGGGGGGGGGGGGGGGGGGTGATATCATACACAGTTTCTGCCAATTTCATGTTAATCTTGAGTACCTATAGAGTAGTATAGCATCCTGCATATCGCTGAAAAGTCTTTAGTTTTATCATATTTATAAAAGATACATACGCTGTACCGAGTCTTTCCGAAAACAGCCGAGCGCCTGGAGGCGTGTCCTGTGAGCGGAGATAGAGTGACGAGTTGTCAAGAGCACACACAGCTTTTGTGTAGAGATCGGCTGCAAGCTATCAATGGTCAGCTAAACAAATATATTTAAAAACACGTAATACACCATCGCATAATGGCATTATGTCGCATAACCGACGACTTCCATAAACCCGAACGAAGCGCGTTGATGGGCGTGCTCTTGCTCTCTCGCTCTGGTCGACATGTACACGCACTCTTCCGGGAGAAGTGCCCGTACAAGGAATTCCGACCATTCTGGTGTCACACAGGCACATACTTGAAAAAAAGGGATCTATCTCGACCTCTGAAAAGAGTAGGGCCCTAAACTACATAGTCTAACTTTGCAACAAGTCTGTTTAATGTCAATATAATCCCACTCTTTTTGGAGAGTGGGACTCCAAAAATGTATTCTTGCATAGCCTATAGGCCTACACATTATAGAGGCTCCAGAAATTATTTCGAGAGAATAATGGTCACATTATTCTATGGTTGCGGATCAACGCCACTACCAAGCTTCCTCAAACTCTATTTAAAAAACAACTTTATTTAAAACATGCTCACTGATTATGATCTGCGCTGTGTATGAATACTTATCCACTTTTTCATGAGAAATGCTGTCCAAATGTCCTGTTGGTCATGATGACGTCTAAAGTCCCTACCAAAGGAAGTAGTCCCTTTTAGCAATTTGTTAGCAACCGCCGTTTTTAAGACACAATAAAGGTTTAAAAAATCACAAGCGGGTTATAACTGGTGTGTTTTATGTCATAGATCAAAACGTGAAAATATTTAGAGGCTTTGTTAACCACAGACCTTATTTCAGGCGATTTAGCAAAAACCCATTAAAAAAACCCATAGACTGTAGGGCGATGGAACCGGAAGTCCTAAAATGCTAACTTGCTTCCGGGTTTTGCCTACAAAAATACGTCATCTCTGAGGTACTCTGTAGAATAGCTTTCTTCTGTTGATGTTACCATAGTAACGGTAGACCGCTTGCGTGCTTTTCATTGGATGAGTAGGCTATCCATTCAGGATGAGTATCAGTAACATCGACACATATTAATCTTGTTTCTTTTCTTTTCGTTTCTTTTAAAAAATATATAAAATTTGCATATGTAAATATAAATATACTAGCTTTGCATAGGTCTATTACAACAGTACTTTTTAAAACACTGGATAAAGTAGCCTATGTGTCATAAAATATATGCTTATAAAATGCATGCGCTGTAAAAAAAAGTTAGGCTAGCCTACTTGCTTCCCTTTGTTACATCACAGTTATTATTAATATATAGGGTGAATTCAGGTTGATTGGGACACTTTTTCCCAGTCATCTCAATGGCATAAAGTGTCCCAATCAACCTGAATTCACCCTAGATATAAAGATAATACAATCAATAAATACAGTAGGCCTAAATAATGCAAAAAAAAAATCGTTTTGGTTTATAGGTTTGGGTCTGTAGTAATTATATTTTATAGTATTTTTATAGTACAGGTAAGCATGTTGAGTAAAGGATTTAATCAATTCCACACCTGACCTAGGCTAATTCACGAGTTCACACTTACAAATAATCAGATAGAATGAAACGCATATTTGGCATACTGTCCAAGGGGAGGGCTCCTAGCTCGGAATTTTGGCTCAAACCCAGAGTAGGCCTACTGTATAGTTCGTGCACTGGTAACCAGGCAAGTGTGAGGAGACAGGTGGTGGAGTGATGCAGAAAATGTAGGTGAGTCGGCTATATAGGCTTATCTCTTGTTGATTGGTTTGGCAATTTGAACGTGTTCCTCCCGAACTTTGTTAATAGAACATGTTACAAATGCGAAGACCTTGTGCAAAATCTGTTTAATTAGCTGTTTAGTTATCAGGTTTGCTTTTAATAAGAACCTCATCTGAATTTGTAATCAGAAGAACAGCATTCAAATGTGTAAACCAAACTAAAGGAAGTCATTAACTTTGGCTATAAAATAAAAAGGTAGCAAACGAAAACTTTTTCTATCAGAAAATTAAACTCATTAATAAAACCAAATTTAATTTCCCAATTCACAGATGTTTTATAAATGTATAGTTTTTGTAAGTCTCGCTGAAATAACTACAAAAAAAAAGCATTATGTTTATCTTTCTCTCTAAACTATAGTCTCTCTGCTCTATAGTTTTTTTTTTTTGTTTGTTTGTTTTTAATAAATGAAATATATGCGACAATTATAGAGCAAAGGCATTAAATATTAACTAAATTAGCCTACAGAAACCTCTATTCTGTTCAATTCTATTCTATTCCATGTCTGCTCTGGTTTTATTGATAATCTACCAGTGGATGTCGTTGTTCTCTCAAGTGTCACTGCTGGAAATGAATGAGCTTAAAGCTCTGCATAAAAGACGCGTCCGACTCTTTCTCCATAGAGCAGATACTGAGAGAGAGAGAGAGAGAGAGAGAGAGAGAGAGAGAGAGCGGGACAACGTGAGTGTCTCCTATCTCACTAAAGCTCAAACTAACGGGATCTTCTTATATCATCTACATGCGCAGAGATTCAAGAACCAGACAAGTGAAAGCGCGTGTCCATTACTCAAGGAGAGAGAGCCAGTACGAACTTAGATTGCTTTGTGACTTTTCTGCTTTCGCTGAAAGGTTTGACGGAGGTACAGTGACCTGTGTGGAGATTTCCTCAGCGATTTTCTTTAATTGCGAAAGTGTAGGCTAAATATATTCGGATATTCCGCAGTGGTTTAGATCAGGTATCCAGGAGTTTGCCCATGAGTTGGAGTCAGATTCACATTAGTTTGATATTTGGCACCGGTTTGATCGTGGTGTCATAGCGGCTTTGGATTAATTTCGCTCAGACTGTCAACTGATTTTCCCCTGTTATATCTGCAAACAGTGAACGCATCTTCTCTTTAGAAGCTGTTTTTCAGCTCAGGAAAGCCTGAGGAAGGCGCGAGATGATGTTGAGGGTCTCGGATGCTTTGGTCACTTTGGTGACTCTCTACTGTGTGGTCAACGGGACTGTCGGCGGATACGGTATGAGCATGTTCGCCGCTCAGACCTCCCCACCGGATCCGTGTTACGACGAAAACGGTCACCCCAGAAGATGCATCCCCGATTTCGTGAACGCGGCGTTCGGGAAGGAAGTGCGCGCGTCCAGCACCTGCGGCAAAACACCGAGTCGGTACTGTGTGGTGACTGAGAAAGGGGATGAAAAGCACAGAAACTGCCACACTTGCGACGTGTCAGACCCAAAGAAATATCACCCACCTGCTTACCTAACCGACCTGAACAATCCTCATAATCTCACCTGCTGGCAGTCGGACAACTACATCCAGTATCCTCAAAACGTAACTTTAACATTATCCCTGGGCAAGAAATTCGAAGTGACCTACGTGAGTTTGCAGTTCTGCTCACCCCGACCAGAGTCTATGGCTATCTTTAAATCAATGGACTACGGCAAGTCCTGGGTGCCTTTCCAGTATTACTCGACACAGTGCAGAAAGATGTACAACAAGCCCAGCAAAGCCACGATCACTAAGCAAAACGAGCAGGAGGCCATCTGCACAGATTCTCACACTGACATGCACCCACTCTCTGGCGGGTTGATCGCGTTCAGCACCCTGGACGGACGACCCTCCGCGCATGACTTTGACAATTCACCCGTACTTCAGGACTGGGTGACTGCCACTGACATTAAGGTGACTTTCAGCCGACTGCACACTTTCGGAGACGAAAATGAGGATGACTCGGAGCTGGCAAGAGATTCCTATTTTTACGCCGTGTCAGACCTGCAGGTCGGAGGCAGATGTAAGTGTAATGGACACGCGTCACGGTGCGTCAAAGACCGGGATGGAAACCTAGTGTGCGAGTGCAAGCACAATACAGCCGGACCAGAGTGTGACAGATGCAAACCGTTTCACTATGACCGACCCTGGCAGCGCGCAACCGCCAGAGAAGCCAACGAATGTGTCGGTAGGTCCAACTTTTTTTAATTTCTGTGTCATCTCTGGAAAGCGCCTACAGCGAGAACATTTCACCAAACGCATATCGTTGATCTTTCGTCGCACGTACAATTTGTTTGAGATAAGTTCGAAACCAGCCATGACTGCCAAGTGAAACGTGCGGGTGTTTTCTTTTTAAATTCAAGCATTTCGCATCTAGTGAAGGGAACCATTACAGGATAACAATATATAGGCGACAGATTTATGGAGAAAGCGCGATGATTTGGAGGAAGATAAAAAAAAAATCAAACATTTTAAAAGACTTGAAATAATGGTAAATAAATAAGGTAGCTACTGTTGTCAGTCCTGAGTTAAACGAATAATTATTACAGTCTATCATGATCTTATAGCCGATTTGTATCAATCTCGGCATCAAACAGCTTGAGGTTTGAATAAATGTAGGAAAACAGAATGAATATTTGAATAATGAAAATTTAATGAATGTTGACCTTTATTTTAAGGCCGACTTTTGCAGTCGATTTTATATACTATTATATAAAAGTTTACACTAAAATAAAACATATGGGAGCTTTAGAAACTTACGTTCGCTATATGTTTTCTGTACGGCTCATTAGGTTGAAAATGCGTTAAATATATATATTTATAAAAAAAAAAAAAAAAGAAGAAGTTTGCCATTTGTCCAACATAGCTTGTTAAGATGCGCGTTAATGTTTATTTTATAAGCAATGACACAAACGAGATATTTCAATATAAAAAAAATAATAATTTTAAAATAATATTCATAGTGTGTATTATTAGTTTAGGAGAAAATATGTATCCGGTATCAACACGCATAATGAAAAAAACAAAACAAAACAAAAACAGTGAACAGGTGTCTTTAGAGACTGAAGCGAGAAAACAGAGCATTTTGTCGTCTAAAGATCAATGTGATAAAAGTCTGCCAACGAGCCGCCTCGTGTTGTGGCCCGTGCACTCATTTTTATCACTGTCATTAAAATAAATGTTCAGACATATCCTTTAAGGAATATTTGGCCTACCTTATTTATTAGGCTTTAATAAAATTGTTTTATTTCGAGTTATATCACAAAGAAAATACAGATAAAAGACTACAAACTATCGAATTAAGTTATATCAGCGGCGCCGGTTAGATTCCCAACTATTTATTTACATAATATTATTATTCACTCTCAGAAAAAAAGGTACAAAAGCTGTCACTGGGACAGTACCATTTTAAGAGGTACACCTTTGTACCTAAAGAGTGCATATTACTACCTCAAAGATACATATCAATACCAAAAGTTTACAAATTATAGTACCTAAATGGTACATATTAGAACTTTCTTAAAGGGTATACCGTTTTTTTCATGAGAGTGTTTTTGTTGATATTTTATTAAGCATTTGTAAAAATAGGCTATTTTTTGTATGCACAGAAATTTTGTAATACACATTATCACTGTATGATAAACTAGCTGGGGGAACATGAATCTTTAGCCTATTGCTTATGCCATAAATAAAGAAATGAAACCATAACATTTAATTTACTGAATGAAGAACATAATTTATAAACCAAATTAAAAGTCATAATTTGCACTGAATTGTCTGGCCACTTTTAAGCTGACCTACACCAAGCTGAAGCACAGTTAAAACAATCTCTTTATCAGCAGTCTGAAAGATAAGATAACTAGGTTATTAAAAATGCTTATGGGTCCAGCAGATGCATATAATACCTGCAGATTAAAACATCTCTTAAAATAAAATATTTTGCATTTCTGTGATTTCACTTTGCCTACACTGTTAAATAAAATATCTGAAAGAAAAAAAAAAGGGTACCTCTTTGGATAAAACTATCTGCATCTTAAAACATGATGAAGAATTATAATATTTTAATACATTACATATCTATTTAATGAGTCTATTACTTTAGTAGATGTAGCATTCATTGCTGATTTTCTGTCAGTGTGAAAACCTAAGCAGTCTGTATGGAATGAGTTGAACATGCAAATAATAATGTCTGGTCCTGCGTAAACAAATCTGAATCATCATACTGAAAAGAGCCTGATAATCATCATATGTCATCCATTACGCATTTCTGAAGCAAATTTTGCACCTGCCCAGTTTTCAATGTCTGTTTTGACTCATCTTAAAGGAGAAGAGCTTGTTCTTATTCTCCTTTTTCTAAGTAAGCCCTATTTATATCTGCATCTAGAAATGTAAACAAACTAGTTTAGACGCCACTGTTGCACAGGAAAAATGAATTGCTCCCCTGTATCCTTGACACTTTATTTTTACCGGGCCTGCATGTGTGAGTCTTGTGTGGGGCACAAAAGATCGTCACTCACAGCATCCATCTTGCTGTCAGCGAGCCGACGCTTTGCCGAACATTCCTCGGCTGTGTTTTTCCTAAGCACAGTGCCATCAGATCCAGTGCCGAAATGAAAAAAGAGTGCAAGAGAATGAAAAGGAGTGAAGAAGTGAAAAGAGAGGAGTAAAGGGGTGGGCAACGTTAAAGCAAACAGAGCTTAAACAGGAGAAGAAAGAGCCGTGTGACACCTCTGAGCGAGGGCAGAGCCCAAGGGAAAAGCTTTGTGTGTGTGTGTGTGTGTGTGTGAAGGCAAACACCTATAGAAACACTATGGCAACCTCTCATTCATAACCCAAGCCTAAATATGGAAATGTATGTTGAAAAATGATCTGACTGAGGGTTTGGTCCTCTTTCATCACTACTGTATAGGAGAAACATTTCGGCATTCTGGCAAGTCTTTGTTGGTCCTAATATGTGTTCATGTACTAGACTGAACCGAAAGGAAAATTCACTAAGGAGCTCAAGTTGAACCGGGATGCTATAAATTCCATTTACCAAATATCATAAGAATATAGATATTTGATAGAATGATTTGAGATAATGTGAGAGGTTTTAAAGTGAGTGAAACACAGTGTTGAGAGAGAGTGTTTAATAGATAGTGATCAATAGCTAGGACTGCGAAGAGACCTAGGTTTCACTTAAACTGCACTTAACTGATTGGATCCTCCAGTGGAAAAGGAACCGTATAAACCCCTGAGTGCCCCGTTAATGTGGCCTTAGGGTATTGATCAGCTAATGCCATTGAGCCACAGTCTGGAGCCTGTCAAGAATACAAAATAAGAAGGCCACCCTATGAAATAGGAATGTCAATCCATACTTAGGAACATTCAAATTATTATTATATTACAAACAAATAAAGCCATATTTATGTCTATAGTCTTTATACAATACAGATTGTTTTAAATCAGCTTCACAGTAAACAGGAAAATAACTGTTAATATTATAAAAGTAATCAATTATGAACATTTTAATTTCAGCTGTAAAGCATATCTACAGAAGACAAATGTCATTATTTAGCTTCAGTGTTGATTCAATTCAGTTTCAATGTTGCAAAATTCATCAATTCTGAAACAAATTCAATTCAAGCTATAAAGCATTTGCTGCATTCTTGGTTTATATGCACTTTAAAATGCCTTTTCAGTCAGACTTATAGTAAGCATACATTTAGAAGAGGATTTTCTTTTAGGCTTCGCTCCCTGGAGTACACCAGATGAGGCAGCAAAAAATGTTTTAGTAAAGAGAAGGAAATGTTTAAGAGGAATGTATTCTTGATGACAGAAGGTTCGTGTTTTATCTCAGACTGTGGTTTTAGATGAATCGGGGATGTTTCTCTGTCCTCTATTGGTGGAAGTAAAGCATATCGCTGTCAGAATCCAAATCGTTTCTCTTGTATTTCCCGCATGTACTTGTTTCTCTGTCACAAAGTTACGTTTAACTCCCTAGCATCTCTCCTACATGCCAAACCACAACATGACTCTGCCAGTTTGAACAGATTGTCTCACATAGTTACTGCATGATCTCCTTGAACATTAAATACACACTTGGAAGTGTTTAAAAGCTCTCTTGGGCCTGATTCTGAAATTCTTGACTGGCAGTGCAGGTTGATATGCTGAAGGCATGAATTAGGTGGACTCATCAGGGTAATCTCCAAGGACATTTTATTCATGTTTTAGAGGAAATAAAGTACTGTCAATTTGTTCTTCTCAAATGTAAAGGAATAGTTGAAAAATGTAAATTCTGTCATCATTTACTCACCCTCATGTTATTTCAAACTCATATGATTTTCTATCTTCTGCGGAACACAAAGGAAGATATTTGAAGAATGTTTCAGTTGCTTTTGTCCATACAATTAGTGTGTTCAAAATCAGTGGGGTCCAACAATTCTAAAATGGACATAAAGGTAGCATAAAAGTAATCCAGTGGTCTGATATACTGTAGAATATATGTCGAAAAGACAAAAATTTAGGGTTAGTTCATGCAAAAATGAAAATGTTGTCATCATTTACTCACCCTCATGTCATTCCATACTCATAAGACTTTTCTTCATCTTCAAAACACAAATGAAACATATTTAATGAACGTGAGAGATTTCTGTTCCTCCACACTCTTAAAAATGCTGGGTTGTTTGGGTCAAATATGGACAAACTCAATTGTTGGTTTAAATTTTTAAATACAGTTTTTAAACCCAACAGTTGGGTTTGTCCATGTTTGACCCAAACATGGATTGAAACAAACTAGCATTTTTACGAGTGTGAATGTCCATTCCACCAAAACTTTGATGCTTCAAAAAGTTCATAAAGAGATTGTGTCCAAATCCACATGTATTGAACAGTTTAATCCAAGTCTTCTGAAGAGACATGATCGCTTTATATGATGAACAGATTTAATTTAACTTTCAATTTAAAGGTGCAACCCATTAGTTTTGCCTCTTTGTTGCCACCTCTGTTTGAAACCTGCAATTGCAGCTATTTGCGGAATTATCATTTGTGGCACGGCTCCTCAGCGTGGATGAATCTAATGTTTAGAGGAGAATGTGTGGCTGTCAGTCACCGCACCGGTGGATACTGTACTTCAGAATCACAGATTGTAGTCTTGGAAGTATTCCAAAATAAGAATTTTCACCAGAAAATGTCATCTGAACAAGTAACATGTCTACCACTTTTGTTCTGACCAACTGAGAAAAAAAAGCTTTACAATAAATTGCGCTAACAATGGTGATTAAATCTAACGATCACTTAGCTCTATCACATTAAACCGTTCAAATTATTATTGTTGTTATACTTTGTTCTCAAATTGTTAATGTTAACAACATCAGCATTGTGTGACTGTGTATTTAGTGTGTATTAGCGTTACCTGTAGGTTTCAACTAATGTACAGCCTAACCTCTAATGTTAATTTGTCATACCATATAATACACCCTCAAAATGATAAGTTTAATTATTCCAGCTGCTGTGAGAAAAGGCTAAAAATGATCCATCACCTGCAGCATTGTCACAATCACATGCGATATAGCCTACTAGCTGGGACTCCTTCTTTATGTAAACAGACGTGACGTAATGATGCAAAGACTAATGGCGCCATGCTCAAATTTCCAGCAAAAACCTACCAGTACCACTCGAATTTGAAAACATTATTACAAGCTTACCGTTGTGAATCGGTAAGGTAAGGAGATAGTTTTGAACACTGGCAATTGATTTAGGATCATACGGACTGCATCTTTAACATATAAACATTGATCGACACACATAGAACACAGTAAATGTGGTAAATGGAAGCTCAAACGTGTTTTGAAAATGAACGGGTGAGTAAATGATGGCAGAATTTTTGGGTGAACTATCCTTTTAAGTAGTGATTTACTCTCAAATCAAATCATTGATGAACTCATGTATACTCATGCCCAAATCAAATATCGCATCAATAACATCAAACCTCATTGGTGCTTGTATCATGATGTTAAGTCAGGTGACATGCAAGTACCAGTGATGTTTATTGTTAACACATCCCCATATTTGGTTTGGGCTCAGACTTGAATTTTAATTTACTAGATCTGTATGGCGCTTGAAAGTTTTGGACCCCATTGACTTATATTGTATGGCCGAAAAAAACAACAAAAAAAACACACATTTGGAATGATAAATGTAATGTAAATGATGATTTTTTTTCTTTTAATGAAAAGCTAAAATTAAAGTGCTTGTATTTAATAACCAGCTTTTTAAAAATTGATTTAAATATATAAACCCTTTAGTTCAGTAATACAGCAAGGTGTTAAATATGTCTATGCCAGTAAAAGTAAAAGGCTGTAGTTAATGTTTTAGCTGCCACATGGCTTTTATAAATCAACGTTTCTAATCTTCAAAGCTGCCGATGGATCAAATAGTCCCACCTATCAAGCAAAATTGGGTGAGATGTGAGATGAGAAACCTGACGGAGCTTTTGCACTTTGCTCTGCTGCATTACTGTTGTACCTCACTACTGTTCAAAGGGGATGAATTACCATCATAGACATGTAGCGGTTCATTTCTCTAACCAGTGAGCGCATTTCCCAGAACGCTTATCAGTGTTTACTGGTGTTTAACTTGTTTTGTAAAGCGCAGGCGAACAAAACCTTCTCATATGCATGTGACTCTAGTGGAGGAATTTTGAGAACTGTCTTCATCCTCTGCAGATGCATCAAACAAATACAGCAAACACTATAAACACAAACACCTAGAAGTTCTGAACCACCTGTTTGTGATTGTACAACATGAATGTTTTCCACTAGCAAGTGAGCAAGCTCATTAGCTCTTTCATGTTACTCCATACCGGCTGCCAGGTTTCTGACAGGAACAGTGATCAAAAACAATGTTTTTTGAGAATTTGGACTCAAGACTATGATGCACAAGCCCAGCCTCTTCAGGAGAACCAGAGATATAAGGGTGCATTGAGCTGCCTGTGGGGCAGGCTGTGTGTTTTTGAGAAGGCCCAGACCTCCTGGCGAGATCAGTGCTGGCGGAAAGCCCACGCTGAGGCTCTGCTGTAGGGGGGTGAGTATATTTCCAGAAGAGAGCCTGGCTCTAGAGCCGAATACTCTGCAGCAAACTCAACCTGATGCCTGCCAGGCTGCAGCGCACTAGGCCCAAACCAGCCATCTGCATCTCGTTTAACTACACGCCACCACACGCACACACACACACACACAGGCTCTGAAACATGAGGGTTAGCACACATATCGCGCACACACGGGATGGTATGTGTAAGAATATGATAATGCTGATTCTCTTTGTACTCATGGATAGTTTTAATTTTAAATTAGATTGAATTCAAGGTCGATGCCATTTGGATGCTCATAAGTGATGGAGCATTACTGTGCCCAGTTTGTGAGAGAATATTATTAAGTATATCTGATGTCATTTTCTAGGATTCAGCTTTAGATTGCTGGTAATTGTCAAATTTTGAGGGAACTGGACACCAAAGCTGATTATAAATGGAAGTCAAAACAATTTATTCATCAGTTGACAATGTTTAACAATGTCCAAATATCTGTCTTCCCATCTTACCACAAATACATCTGTGGTCGGAGCACTTGAACATTGTTTTGAAATACAATGATCTGGCTTGTTATGCAAGGACACATTGACAGCTGCAGGCCAACGTATGAAAAGTGTATATCGACAGGATAGAAGTATCTTAGGCAGAACGATGGCTCATGAACAGAGAATATTGAGCCATGCTTGTTTTAAGAGCTAAAGCCTGCTGGGACTGGCATTTAAAGTATTTTTTCATGACTCAATTCCAACTCTGAGGAGCAATGTGTCTGATGTGTTATTGTTCCTATTGTCGTTATTTTATGATGGAGCTTAGTTGGAGTTTGTTGATTGTTTAATTATGAACACCTGATAATACTCACAGATTGTGTATAAGATCATCTAATGAGCAGTGATCTAGCAAACTTAAGAATATTTTTTTATGCTTCCCCTGATAAGAATTTGATACATCGTAAAAAGGACATAGAATGAGAAAATCTGAGGGGGAGTGCATCTTATTTTAATCATAACGTGATTAAATAAAACATCTGAGGCAAAATATCCCTGCATGGACTATATATATATATATATAAAACGGTTAGTTCCTGTCCTTGATTCTGATTGGTCAATAGCTGTGTTTTATTCACGATGAAATGACTGCTTCACCCAACGGTTCTGTGCATCACTACATAACACCCTTAGCAACCACTCTTAGCAACGTAAACTGTATGTTCTCAATTGATATTGTTCATTGACACTTACTGTATTATGTAGAAGAGTATTGTGAGAAAAAGATCAAGTGAGCGAGTTTATTACCTACATTCAGATTTAGCATTTTCCTACAGGTCAGTCCTATGTTTGTAATAAAAAATCTGTTTAAATGTCCGATGTATTATCTTGTCCTTTTAACAGTTAAGGGGTTTTCCTGTGACTGATGGCGCTAGTCAAAGCATTTGTCAGTTGTGTCTTGTTCCGTGTTCACAACAATTCAGTCTTTTCAATGTAAAAGTCTTCACTACTGACTGACACACTCGTAAAGACAGTCTTTGCCGCCATCTAATGTCGTAATAATGTAACTTCTGTTGCTGTTCATGGTCAGGGACTATTTTTTTCAGCGGAAGGAAGGCTTTAGTGAAAGTTTACTTCATGAAAGTTGCATTGATACATATTTTTGGCTTTAATATTTGTATTGTGTGGTAACCATTTTATAAAAGCGAGAGGCAATGCTGTATTGTGAATAAGTCACGGCTGAAGGGCATTGTTAGGCATGACGCGAAGGGTCCTATATATGAATATTAACGCAAGATTTGGAATGCTTCAGATTGATTTGGCAGATTATATGCATTATGTTCATGACTTACTGAATTTAAAAGTTATTTTACACTTCCACTATCCAATTATATCTGTGTTGAATAACCTTATTGTATTAATTGGAATCTGCAATGGAATGGCCATCCATCCAGGGTTTTTTGTGTCATATTTACACATAGTGTAAATTTTGTATTTGTATTTCTGAGATTCAAAGATTGGGAATTTATACATAAGCTTTACAGTTTGTCAGAAAAGACATTTATAACAAAATTTATATCAAAATGTGACAGTATTTTGCTAAATTTTGGAAGTAAATAAAATCAAGGTCATTCAAAGATTCAGAGTCTTTTTTTCCCTTCTTTTGTTTGTTGTGTGTATAACAATATTGCCACTGCTTAATCCCACAAACATATGGCATGAAAAAGGGACAACATTCACAAAATTATCACTGCACAGAAAACACTCATATACAAGAAAAAATGGCATGGTTAAGACTTTATATTGGCATCTCAGTGGATTTTCTCTGCCTCCCTAAGGCAAAACATTCATTTTTGAGGCTTTTGGTTGATATTACTTGTCTGATACATAATGGAACACAGATTCCCTTTACAAGCCCATGAAGAGGAAACCTTGAGCTTGTTTCTGAAAGAAGGAGAATGTGAAAGTTTCAAGATGGAGACATGATTTTTTTTTAGTGTTTTGAAGGAAGCTGTGTTGCTTCTGCTCCAAACTGCTTCTCCTACACACTCTAGAACTTATCATGACTTATTATGACTACATTTTATAATTTCAGGCAGGTTAATGTTATCACTTCACAGATTCAAAGCTGTTTCTTAGGAACATGGGGAATGTCATTCCTCATTGTCTGCATTGTTAGTGTGATACAGAAATAAAGCAGTCTCCACATCACTGACGGGAACCAGCTGAGGATAAATTGGCTGACTCTCACAACACAAACATAGTGTCTCCTGCCTAGAAGTCTGATAGTGTTCACACAGAGTAAATGAAGCTAACTCAGATTTGTTTAATAAAAGTAATAATAACAATATATAATATTATTAAATTATTAATACATTTATACATAAATTAATACATAATTTATAAATATAATTTTTTTTAACGTCGACATGAAGCGGAAGTTATGTTAGTCTTTTCTTTCCTATTTTGAAATTCTTCCCTATTTTTGGCCAGGCTCTCAGGGCGTGTTGCCGTCACAAGACATTAACGACGTGTCTCCCTCACGGGATGGGGTGCAGCTCTTGATGGCCGTCCAGCCAGTGGGCTTTGGGGGAACCTTCATCTTCATTGGCACATAAATTGCCTAGAAATGAGAGCAGTGTTTCTCTGAAACACTTCCTCCCACACTTGAGGGGCTATCATGTGTTGGTCCGCACAGACAACACCTCGGTATCTTGCATTGAATCACTTATGCGATCTCCCTTTCCTATGAGGTGTGTGGAGTAGCTTCGCCTCTAGGGGTTAGGGCTCACTCCACTAGGTGTTTTGAGTCTTCCAAAGCTCTCGCTAGGGGTGCACCCTTGCAAGATGTTTGTGCTGTGGGAGGATGCTGCTCTCCACACACATTCATCAGGTTTTATATTCTGGGGAGGGATTCAACTCCAGGTTCTCAAGTACTTCAGGGCTGATCCACTCAACAACTGTCTGTGCAAAATCACAGCCTTATGGGCCAGGCATTGTCCAGTGGCGTGGCGACATTGGTATTGATTTCCCATAGCGTTAAGCTATGACGTGACGTTGAGTTCTACTCGAAAGTGAACATCTCAGTATGTAACCCGGTTCCCTGAAAGGGGAACAAGACGGTGCATCAGGCTGCCACACCCCAGCTATACATGCACGTCATCTTCAGACAATTAGAATCAGGCAACGTGCTGGTATGACGTCTTTTTATGTTTCAGTGACGTACTACACTACATTGCTGCGTCATCACGTTCACAATATCCCTAATTTAAATAATTCCCGACATACGCAAAAAGGGATGAGGCCTGGTTGAATTGCATTAGCAGTAGCGGTGTAATGTAACATGTATTCGTCCCGAACCGTCTGGTACGAACGTCACCGCTCGGTTCAGACAGTCACACGACGAATACAGTCAATCACAGGCGATCCACACTCCAGTCCAGAAGGGGGCGCATGTGACAATGCACCACTGTTTGCTACCAGTAAAAAGCGCAGAAGAAGAGACGATTAATTGGTATGTTTACATGTAATCTCTCAATCAGTGTTTTAACTGCGGAAAGATAAAACAATAAAACAGCTTGAGAATAATTCATTACATTTACCTGTGTCAACAGCCTGTTAGTTCACAAGACAAATGAACTCTAGAGAGGAGCATTTCATATATGAACTATGTTAGCCTATATATTTAATCAACCTGTTAGTAATGTCTTGATTATTTAATGTATGTTTAAATAAATTTGTCATGAAAACAAGTTATGACAGCCACTGTGTAAATGATAATACTAAAAAATGATTTGGGGTAGAAAACTAACTTTAATGCAAGTTAATGCAAAAGCTGACTTATGTGCAATTTACATTTTTTTAATTTTTTTATTTGAGTGTTGATTATTATATCTAAAAATAAATAGCAACTGAATTTAATAATTTGCGCTCAGTTGTTAATTGTAACCGTAATATTATAGTAATGTGCAAGAAAGGGCTCCCTATATAGTTCACAGCATTAGCTGAAATAGATTTTTTTTATCCTGATGAAAATTTTAATTATGATTGAATTTAAATACAGAGACACACTTGTTAAAAAAAAAAAAAAAGTTTAATAATAATAAAAAGAAGCAGTTTTATGTTTAGTTTTCTCCCCCCGCTGTACCAAACCCGTACCTAACCATGACTTCAAAACCGAGGTATGTACCAAACCATCATGTTTGTGTACCATTACTCCCCTAGTTATTAGCGTGTTGAAACTTGCGGTTATGGCAAGGGCTGTGACATTTCCGAAACAAGCTTGAAGCAGTTGACCAGTCACAACACACTGGTCCAGAGTGGCTTCATAGAGACTGTTGCAGACAGACTGGGAAGAGAGGTGCTGAAATAATGTAAAATATATGAAAAAGAATGTGTTTTTTGAACATTCAAGCATGGAAATCTGTTCTAGTAGATCTCCAAAACAAAATCAAGACTTTGAAAAAGGGCATAATAGGTCCCCTTTAGGTTATAAGGGCACATTTATTTTTAAAAGATATTGATGTGCATGGATAAATCATTCATAATAAATACTGTAATATTCCATAAAAAATAAGAATTGTCATTTCATGGTGACTTGGTGACCTCAAACTTTTTTTAGTCTTTTTGCCAAATGTATATTTTTGGGTGAGGAGAAGAAGGAGAATTAGGATGGAGAATATACCTTGCAGTGCCTAATTAAGCATCACACATGTGGGAACAGATGTACTAACCGCTAGGTCACGCCCTAACATAACCACCTTTTTACAGTATTTATTCAATAACATACATTTTTGTCTTAGGCGTATTCATTTCTAGCTTATTACAAGTTCACAGACTTGATCATTGGTTGTGAATTTTAGCACTATAAGGATAGTTCTCTCATATATCATACAACTGTGTAATTTTCTGGCTGTTTCTGCACCTTTAGGGTAAGACACAGTTGACTTCACTCTTGATGGCATTAACACCTCTCTTAAATCACAGTCCTGCAGTGCTGTTCAGACTCACCCTTGTTGATACCTGTTTCCTCAGTCAGCGCCAGCCGGCATTGTTTATAGTAGGCACAGAAGAGGATTGTCTGCTCGCCTATTGATGTCTGGCCCTCGAGGCGAAGAAACGACTAAATGAATTAATTGAGCCTTTTATTCTGCAGTGAAAGCTTGTGTCAACCTCTCTCAGCTGTGGTTTGGCAAAACACAGCAATAAATGAGGGATGTTATGAAGATTCAGTGAGACAGATGATTGGGAGCAATTGAGCAATTTTTCTTTTTGGCACAAAGTAATGCTTAGTTTTACTTTTTACAGATGGAGACTGTAAAATTTAGATTTTCATCGTTATTGTGAATTATTTTAATACACATTTACTGGCAGTTGTTTTCAATGTAATTCTATTTTACTTATTTAGGTTGTATTACGCCATTTACATTATATTTCATATATATTCACATGGTGTAGAGCAAAATCAATGACAGTTCCTAACAGGTAACTTTTGAAAAAAGTTTTTCAGATCTATCACCACACTCTGCCAGAATAAACATCAGCCGGATATTTTCCATTTAGTCTGCCAGGAGAATGTACTGCTGAGATTACAGTCAGGGATGAAACAGTTGAATAGAGTCAGAGTGAAGAGCTTATGACAAACATCTGTACCTCTATCCTAAAACCAAATTCTTGTGTACTGTAAATTTAGCAAAGAGAATGTGCTTTACTGAAGAAACCCTGTTCATCTTCTCATGTTCTGTTTGAGGTCTGAGAGACCACAAATGCAATTTTAATAGCCTGCATGAAAAAATATACACAACTATTTAAAAGTTTGGGGACTGTAAGTTTTGTTATTTAATAAAAAAAAGATACAGCAAAAACAGTAATATTTAATATGTTTTCTATTTTAATATATTTTCAAATGTAATTTATTCCTGTATCAACAAAGCTGAATTTTCACATGATCCTTCAGAAATCATCATGGTAACGCTTTAGATTACAGCCCGGAAAGTATGCCTACAGTGTAATTACAACAAATTTACAGCGTAACTTTCGATAATTATAGTGTACCTATAAAGTAAGTACATGTAAGTATAGGGAACAATATATAAAGTCTTGGGAATAAAGGGGTAACAACTACGAAAATAACAAATTATTTATACTGTAAGTATTTTAGAACTAAGGGGTACTTATACTATTATGATAGATAACAATCTTAAGTTTGGGAGCAATTTAGCGAGAAAGTGCACTGATTAAGTTGTTTCAAGGCAAGTAGAAAGAACTATTGCAATCTTTTTTAATACATGGGGAAATATACTTTCATTTCATGTAGTTACAGGGTAAGTATGACATTGTGGGCTGGAAATTAAAGTGGTTCTTGTTACATTCTTGTTTCATGTAGTTTCAGGGTAAGTAATAAAAAAAATAAAAAAAAACAATCTGATATCACTTGGAAACCTTTATTTGAAAAACAACTTATTTCAAAAAAGATTTAAAGTTACAACACTTCTTATTCGTTTCTCTTGCTTGGCTTCCTCCTCCTCTTGTTCATCTCCTTTTTTTTTTTTCTTTCCACTGATGAATCTTAAGAGGGAATCCCATGTCATTTGCTATTTCTGTATTGAAAGAAAATACAGTACACCCGGAAATCTGCTCACCGTTTACTCATCTTTTAACCTCATGCCATCTGAGATGTATATGACTTTCCTTCTTAAGATGAACACAAACAAAGGTTTTTAATAAAATAAATAATCTCAGAGAAATGCTCTATAATGCAAGTTCATGTGTTCCTAAAAGCCGAAGCATCAAACAGCACATGCAATAACTACAGTAATCCATGACCCAGTGGATGAATCAATGTCTTCTGAAGTGAAACGATATGTATTTGTAAGAAAAATACCAAATATTTAAAAATTTTAAACTTTCGACCAACTGTCACCTGCGCGTGCATGAGAGGGTTGAGAGTTCATGCTTGACCTAACTTGAAGCGTGACATAAGCGTGCCGAGAAACTCACGCGAAAAGTCAAGCGGATGTCGGATGCCATCAGTTTTTTTATTATTATTTTTTTATTAATGCTCACAACAAAATACACAGAATAACAGATAATGAGAAACAAACAAGACAGAATAACAGAGACGGCAGTTCTTGCGCGAGTTTCACATGAATCTCCCGCGAGAACGTCATGCAAGCTTCACGTTGCTCATTACAATATGCTTCGTCGAAGTAGCCTAAGTTGTTTTTCAAATAAAGGTTTCGGAGTCAGTGATATCAGATTGTTTGCAGTTTTTTAATAACTTACCCTGAAACTACATGAAACAAGAATGTAACAAGCACCACTTTAATTTACAGCCCGCAATGTCATACTTACCCTGTAACTACATGAAACAAAAGTATATTTCTCCATGTATTAAAAAAGATTGCAATAGTTCTTTCTACTTGCCTTGAAACAACTTAATCAGTGCACTTTCTCGCTAAATTGCTCCCAAACATAAGATTGTTGTCTATCATAATAGTATAAGTACCCCTTAGTTCTAAAATACTTACAGTATAAATAATTTATGTTCCTGGATGTTTCCCCTTTTATTCCCAAGACTTTACATATTCTTCCCCTATTCCCCTATACTTACACGTACTTACTTTATAGGTACACTATAATTATCGAAAGTTACACTATAAATTCGTTGTAATTACGCAGTACTTTCCGCGCTGTAATCTAAAGCGTTACCATCATTTCTAATATGCTGCTCAAGTAACATTTTTTATTATTATCAATGTTGAAAACAATGTTTAAAACTGCATAAATGTTTTGTGGAAACCATGATAATGTATTTAGTTACTTTTAATCAATTTCATGTGTCCATGTGTTCAAGTGAATTTTAATTTCTTAAGAGAGAGAGAGAGAAAATCTTACTGAACCCAAACACATTTCAATTGTACTCCATAAAGATTTCTAGGATTTGAGATTTTGTCAAATTTACCCCTATTTGGGTGTGGGTAAACCCAGTTTTTATGTGTGTCCCTTTAAATGCAAATGAGCTGCTGCACCCTGCCCACTTTCCAAAAGAGGGCGGAGCTTTAACAGCTCACACTTTGGTTGCTCAACAACAACAAAGCTGGAGAATCTCACACGCAGCCAAAATAAGGATTGTCGGTAATGGTGTTCAGCCTTACATTGTTCAAACTGGAGTCGGACACTGATAGAGAGACTCAGAAAGAAGTTACAACTTTTAGAATGCAACTGGACTTAGTGGTTAGTGGATAAATTTATGTAGTTGCTGTGGAGTTGATTCAACTCATCGACTAACGTGTGCCGTCATGTTAATCTTTTGTGCAAAACCCATATGGACGCCTACTATACATAGCATACCTGTTTGCCAAACAGAGCCATACACACCAGGCTAATGTTTATGATTGCTATTAAATACTGTGAATGGTCTCATATTTTTTCCAAAATATCGCCTGGATAGAAACGCTCCTTTTTTTTTGCAGCCATCCAAGCTAACGAGACTCTAAATAGTGTTTTGTGCTTGTCTGTGCAGCCAACAACAGAACAGTTAGCATGCTTTGCTCAGACTTTTGCCATGGTCTGGTACACCGTTTTCACTTGCGGAAAAATGACAGCGCTGTGAGTGGAAACATGCAGATTAAGGGGCGGTAACATTATAATAAGAACCCCTTCCTACGTCACAAGGGGAGCGAAATCTGAGCGGCTCGTTTTTTCACATGCTCGCAGAGAAAGGCTTGCCAAAGCAATGTTACTAGGTTGTCCTTTTTCACATTTTCTGGGTTGGTAGATGCACTGGGACCAGATTATAGCACTTAAATACGGAGTCAGATTTTCATGATATGCCCTCTTTAACTAGTACTATCATTATTTTACCTATTCACCATTGAGATCTCTTAGACAACATCAACCATGAAAACAAAACATAAAGGATAATAGAAAAGGCAACAGGCATGCGAGCACATAATAGAAATCAAAAGTATATTTTTGTATATTAAAAGTTCCTATTAGCCTTTTTTTTTTTTTTTTTTAAACACAAACAACTACATTAAATGACAGCGTCTGAAAGGAGGTATTCCCTACTTTTTCCTTATGAGGTGAAACGCAGGTCTGCTGCCGCTCTAGATTCATGGCCCTCGTGCTGGCGGCTGTTTTGAAGCCAGTTAAAGTGTCAGTACACTGTTAACACAGATCATAAACAGAGATGTAAACAGTGCAGAAACACTGACACATTCCATGTGCACTGCTCGCATGACCTTTTCTCTTATTCTCTTCATTGACTTAAACACCGCTGCTATAGGTTTTGAATTGATGACCTCAGCTTAGGGTGGTTCCTGCGTGGAGGGCAAGTGTTTGGGCTGGATTCTTAGCCAAACCAAACACACAGTGAAGACAAAAATGAAATGAGCAGGGAAAAGGGATTGTTTAAATGTGGTACAGTTCTAGTGTGACGTAAAAACACATATACGCTGACACAGTTCATAATGCAACCATGCATACAATTAATTTTTTTTGTTGTTGTTATTATTATGTAAAAATAATAGTACTTTTGAAATTTGACTTATTTTCTTTTCAGATTTTTCAAATTCTTTTAATATTTTATTCTGATCAAATCAATACCTAGTAAGCAGATTTTTATTGATGCGTTATGTATTGAAGCTTTAAAGCATTAGTTCACCCAAAAATGAAAATTCTGTCATTAATTATTCACCCTGTGTCGTTTCACACCTGTAAGATCTTCGTTCATCTTCAGAACACAAATTAAGATATTTTTGATAAAATCCGATAGCTCAGTGAGGCCTCCATTGACAGCAAGTTAATTTACACTTTCAGATGCCCAGAAATGGTACTAAAGAAATATTTAAAACAGTTCATGTGACTACAGTGGTTCAACCCTAATGTTATGAAGTGACAAAAATACTTTTTGTGCACCAAAAAACAAAAAACAAAATAACAACTTTATTCAACAATATCTAGTGATGGACGATTTCAAAACACTGCTTCATGAAGCTTCATAGCTTTACGAATCTTTTGTTTCAAATCAGTGGTTCGGAGCGTGTATCAAACTGCCAAAGTCACGTGATTTCAGTAAACAAGGCTTCGTTACATCATAAGTGTTTCGAAACGTTTCAAAATTTCAATGCTTTACGTGTGTATATATATAATATCAATTCTATATTACATATATTTCAGACTATATTCCAAAAGCAATATTTCATAACTGACAGCCTGTCTGGAATGCTGTAAACACAGAAATATCAGCATCAAATTAGAGGACCAAACTAACTACTTATAATGTTTGTATGTATAGATTAATGTTAAGTCCAATTTAGTAGTAGTAGTAGTAGAAGAACAGCACAGAGCTGGCAGTGTACAGCATGCCCGCAGACTTCTTTCTCTCAGTAAGAAACAACAACATCAATGAAAAACAGATCCGCATCTCTCTCGCTTGTTTCTGGGTTACCACCTGAGGTGCGACCCCTGGCACTTGAGGTTTGATGTGTCCGGTAGGTCTGTCGACGGGACCACCAGCGCTGAGCATGAGCGCATCGTCCCTGAGGCAGCAGTTCCCGTGGCAACCGCCTCTCTGTGATTAATGGCTGTATGAAATTACGTGTGTTTAACTATACACTTTGTCCCGGACCCCCTCACAAACCCCAGCAGAGCTTTTGCCCTACCTCAGAGGAAAGTTATGAAGTATGTTCTGAAGGATGTAGCAGTGTAAATATACTACAGGATTTAAGATGAACACTAACTAATGACAGGTTTTATAAGGTGCTCTGGCAAATATTGAGATAGCGCAGGGGAGACTGGAAGATGTCGGCACTATGCATGTTTGATAAATTAGATAACTCTATTTGTATCTATACAGAAGTAAGGAGCCAAAAGCCTGTTGACCATCTTTTGTGAGATGGTGAGTCTTGGTTTGAGGTAAACCGAGCCCTTCTTGCCTCATTTAAAGCGAATTTGTCTTTATTTACCCAAACTGTGGTACTTGAACATGACCATGTTTTGATTTGTAACTGTTCGTGGTTTGGAACTGCAGAGGCTTGTTCAAGATTCAACTGTACAGAGAGCCATGGCTTTAGGGTATTGACTTAGATTAATACTCCACACTGTGAATGTATGTACTGGCATCACAAGGCTGATGGGTTAGTTTAGATAAGATTTAAGAAAATCCCAGCAAACAGAAAGAATCTGTTTTTTTGGACAAAGCTTTAGAGTATTCAGTCCAATACTACACAAAATACCAGCACAGGGTCTTTGGAAAAACCTGCCTGTGGCGACATTTTTGAAAAATGATATTATTATATTGCTTTTGCATGTTCCGTGACACTTTCAAAGGGGAAATCTCCAGTGAGTGGCACCAAGAGCTTGTTTAGTTTTATTCGATGAATGTGAATCTGGAAATGTTTTGTTATGCTGGTTGTGGTACATATCATGGCAGTTCGGAAATGAAATGTTCGGTGAATAGTACTAAAAGGTTAATGGTCTATCGTATTTGAAAATAATGTACCACATACCCTGAACCTAACTGATAATGTAAACAAAAACAAATGTGAGATAATTTGCCATTTCTTGCTTCTAACAAGTCTTCTTTCACAGGACTTGTACTCAGTCCACATTGCAAGTGCAATTCTGTACCAGATTATATATATATATATATATATATTGAGCTTGTTATGTGATGCAAATAGGAAAATCTATTAGTTTATGATCTATGGTAAAAAGTGTTTTGATGTCATAACATAGTATAAAATAATTATAAATCAATAATCTGCATTCTGTAATCATAATTTGTGACCCTGTCCGTGCAAAATGAGTCGCAATGAGCAAGTTTTCAAAAATGAGTTATTGTTATTCTCACATTTTCTATTAAAAAAACTTCAAAATGATGTGTGATTTGTTGGAATCTGGCGAAAAATGACTGAGCGGTTTGAAGCAAAGAGTTTTCTGAAGGTTCCAAAACAAAATCACCTAGCAACCATACCTTAAAATCCCTGGCAATACCACCAGATTTGGCACAAACCAAATCAAAAACAAATATCTATAGGAAAAATATATGTATATATATTCAACTTTTTTCCATGATTCCACAGTGTTTGATTAACATTAATGAAACAGACAGCTTATGTATTAAGACTGTACCAAACGGATCTACTATAATGTTACACATCAGATGTTTTCCCCCAACAGTTAACCAAATGTTCACTTAAGACATAGGAGATACTCGCCAAGACAGGTATTTTGAAATACTGTAATTCTGTGTATATGTGTATATCAGGTTCACGGCGTCTTTGCGTGCGCGCTTCGGATCTGTCGGTCAGCGAGTAAGATTGTTTTGTTTACATCAGCATGAGTTTGAAAATCACATTTCACTGGTTCAGATTCATACCATCGAGAATTCGCTATGAATATTCACAAAGTTGAAATGCTGTGCTTTCACAACGATAATATACTTATATGCTGAGAGGAAGCGGCAGTCGTTGAGAAGCGAGCAGAGAAAAGCAGCATTTTTCATGGTCAAAGAAAAGGTACTCCTCTCAGAAATAAAGATACTTTTAGATGTTTAATTGCTATTTGGAGCATTGGGATCGCTAGATGAGGGCTTAATGAACTAATTTTTGACCAAAATTGACATTTTTCACTTGTTTTGCCTGTAGCTCAAAATTAGCCTGTGCACATTCCGACTCATTTTGCCAGCACGGGTCACATTTGTTGTTGTTTTACTGCCACTAGTGGTAATTTTAACTGGAAACTTAAAACCACACAATAAAGCAAATAAATGTTTAGGTATTCAATATGATGAATTTTTTTTATGTCAATATATATATATATATTTCAGTAATGTTAAAGAACACAAGTAAATAAAGAAATAACCAGACTGCCAGATAAAGAGGGGAGGTTTGCCAGGTCATCTGAATTAACCACACTTGATCCCATTTAATCCAGGATTCCCAAGGTCTGTGAAAAAAGGCCGAGCTGTGGTCAGAAAGTGCATCTGCCCCCTGACCTCCTTGAACACCAGGCTGTGAGAAAGTAATGGGGGAAATCCAGGGATGTGGTAATGAGTTTGCCATGTACAGTACATGCGCAAACATGGTGGTGGTAGTGTGGTGCAGATATGGGGCTTTGCTTTTAAAGATGTGTGTATAATGATCCTAAATAAGACTATAGAATATCTTCCTGGAAAAATGCTATATTGCACTAAATTGCAAATAAATGAGCACATTGACTTGCATGGACCTACTCAAAATAATGTTCGAAAACATCATTAAATGTTGAGACAGAATGCAGTTAACGCAAATGCTCAAGTTATTCACAATGAATGTGCAGTTGGCAAGGTCCTACAGCTATGGGCATCTTACTATTTCCTGGTTTCTGCCTGTATGTACACTACCAGTCAAAAGTTTGGAAACTGTAAGATTTTTAATGTTTTTTTAAAAAGTTTCGTCTGCTCACAAAGGCTGCATTTATTTAATTAAAAATACAGTAAAAACAGTAATATTGTGAAATATTATTACAATTTAAAATAACTGTTTTCTGTTTGAATATATTTTATAAAGTAATTTATTCCTATGATGGCAAACCTTAATTTTCAGCATCATTACAGTCTTCAGTGTCACGTGATACTTCAGAAATCATTCTAATATGCTGATTTGCTGCTCAAGAAACATTTATGATTATTATCAATGTTGAAAACAGTTTTTTCAGGATTCCATGATGAATAGAAAGTTCAAAAGAACAGCGTTTATCTGAAATACAAAGCTTTTTTGACATTATACACTACCATTCAAAAGTTTGGGGTCAGTAGGCTAAGAATTTTTATTTTTATTTCTTTGAAAAGAAATTAAAGAAATTAATATTTTTATTCAGCAAGGATGCATTAAATCGATCAAAAGTGACAGTAAAGACATTTATAATGTTATAAAAGATTATATTTCAAATAAATGCTGTTCTTTTGAACTTTCTATTCATCAAAGAATCCTGAAAAAAAATATTGTACACAAATATTTTGTACAGTTGTACACAGTAAATGTTTCTTGAGCAGAAGATCAGCATATTAGAATGATTTCTGAAGGATCACGTGACACTGAAGACTGGAGTAATGATGCTGAAAATTCAGCTTTGCCATCACAGGAATAAATTACTTTATAAAATATATTCAAACAGAAAACAGTTATTTTAAATTGTAATAATATTTCACAATGTTACTGTTTTTACTGTATTTTCAATTAAATAAATGCAGCCTTGGTGAGCAGACAAAACTTCTTTTAAAAACAATAAAAATCTTACCGTTTCCAACCTTTTGACTTAGTGTATGTGTTCAAATCATAAAGCAGAGATTAATCTTCATAATCAATAATAGATTCATTTTGTTGAGCACATTTACTTAAATGAATTCATTGATCAAGGTCTATTGTCATTAAATTTTAATTCCTGAAAAAGGCTTTCATGCCCTATAGAGTTTATGATTGGAATGGAAATGATTGGAATATTTATAATGATATTCTGAATAACACTAAAATAATCATTCAGCTATTGTGTTCTGCTTGCTCTGCTTATTTTGCTATATTTTAGTAATTTAGTCATTCATTTTAATGATGGACTGTTACTGTTGCCATCTGTATACTGATTTATGTAAAAAAAAAAAACAATTCAAGGATTGTAAACAATTCTCCAGTTACAGTGGATATTTAAAAAAGGTGCGTTAGGCGCATATCAAAATACAAACGAGTTATGACTCATATGAATATTATTTATGTGCCCAGAAACATTTATTAATTATGGGTTAGTTTAAGGTTAATTGAACAGTTCATCTAAATAATATGTAATATGAAATGTAACTAACTGCTATTTCAGCTGCTTGACTGTAGTTGAGCTTGAGCCATAGTTCCAAAGTAACTTTCCCAACACCGTTCTAAATATACAACATAATGTTTGATGAAATAAAGAAATGTGAGAAGAAATCTGACATGGGGTGATAAACTCATTTTTGCTCAAGCACAACCATTTAGGTATATTATTGTTCTTCATTAAAATGTGGAAAAACAAATAAACCGGTATTTTTTTGCTGATAAGGAAATTGAGGTTTAAATCACTTAAATCTGTTTGTGTTATGACATGATACTCCAAGGTACTATTTCTGGCTGGAAATGAAATTGTGAAGAGGTCATTCTCAACTGCTGATTACTGTTTTTTTAAAGACCACCATGCATTGCTTGCAGTAAAAAAAATAGGACAGTGGTTAGACAAGGCCAGAGCAGTCATGCTTTTCCTACCAAACTATGGGACTCCTAACACAGGCAGCTGCCAATCACAGCAGATATCTCTGGGCACCCAGTTCAGTTCATCTTAGGATGTGTCCATGCTTCTTTTCCAGATCTTTTCACTGAGGCTCCATATGTTATGCTGTCCGGTGGACAGGGCTCTGGCTTGGGATAAAAGACATGTTTTGGATGATCAATCCGATGGCCCTCTTTATTTATTTCCTCCTGTGTGTTAGGGCTGGAGGGAGTCCAGCTGCATGAGAGGGTGTCTAACCGTAAGCTCAGCAAGACAGCTTCAAACATTCCTCAGAATTTTTATAAGCTAGTTTGATATGTGTAACGGGTAGGTTACAGCATACCACACATAAAACATTATTACCACACATTATTTCTAACCTCTATAGATGGGATGTGGATATGTCTTAAGGTGACTTTGGTGCGGACCTGAGTGTTTTTTTGTTGTTGTTGTTTTGTTTTTTTGTAAACTGTAGTGGAAAATCCAAAGTGAGAACAGTACTTAAAGAAATATTCCGGGTTCAGTACAAGTTAAGATCAAATGAAAGCAACTGTGAATTCTGAAAAAAAAAAAAAAAAAAAGTGAATGAGACCAATGTGTAAATGGTTAAATACTCATATTTGAAAATTGTTTGCTAACCTTATCTGTGTAATAAAGTTATATTCAAATTAGAACTTAATTACAACCCTAAAATGACTTTAAAAAAAAAAACTAGACTTAGACTTAAAAAAAACTTTACAGCTTAAATAATAAGCCCACACAACTGTTAACAGACTTGTTGTAAGTGCTTATAATCATTTTTAAATCATTAATTAAGCTTTTTACTTCTATTTTATCAGTCTTGTTATTGTTAACTAAAACTAAACTATTAATTGTTTTTATTAATTGAAATAAAGCTGAAATAAAATATAAATATTAGATGAACAAAGAAATGTTGCACTGGAAACTAACTGAAATAAAATAAGTTGTTAAAAATTACTAAAAATAAAATATAATTTATTATATTATATACTAAAATATAATTTAATATAAATATATATAAATATTTTAAAAAAATGAAAACTGAAAATATAAAAATAAAAGCTAATTCAAAATATGAATAAATACCTTTAACAGTGCAGACATAATCCTGTCCTATAGCTAGCCACTGCATTAATCAACTAGTTCTCAGATGGTACACTGCTGTAAAAAGTTACGGTAACTCAAACCATTTGAGGAAACCGATTGCCATAAACCATTTAAGTTTTAAAACCAATAAGTATGTGTACTGTAAACTCATATACATTGAGTTAAATTCACTTATATTTAGTCAATTATTAGAGTAAACTCAACTTAAAGATTTTAAGTTTATTTTATTCATTCATTTTGAATTCAACAAATCTAAGTCTTAACAAGTCATGTTCATAATGCAGATGTACCATGTTCAATCAAAAGAACAATCAGCAACTCTTTAGGAAATGACCTCTACAGTAGCTGGTGGTCCCAGCTGATCTCTTTCCCTTGTGGTCAAGATCAGTAGAGATGTTTACTTCCTGGGGCACAAATGCATTTTGAGAGTGTGATAAGGATCACCACGCCTGGCGCTTTTCACAGCTCCCTGACCCTGCCGTGCTGCCTCCTCCCTGATCTCCCTTTCCCCGCACTCCTCCCGCGGCCTCACCGTAACCGTTTATTTATCTGAGAAAGTGAGCTCTGTTTCCACAGGATAGCCCTGGCTGAGATACAGTATCTGGTTTCTATAGTGATGGGTGGGAAATAGAGAGATCGCTGAGCCTCAAAAACAAACAGAGTGAGGACTAAAAAGAAGAGTAGAGTTAGGTTAAGGAGAATGGTAACAGAAGCCGTGTTTGCAGGTTTTTATGGGCTTGGTGTAGACAGTTGGTCGGAAATTGCACCTCGGTTTTATTTTTCTTGGTCACCCTAACTGGACACACATATAGCAGGGCTCTAGACTAACTTTTTGCACTGGTTGCACTTGTGCGCCTAACTTTTTTTCTTAGGTGCACCAGCACAAAAGTTAGGTGCACCCATTTCGACCGCGTCGCATTTAACATCGCAGTTTTACAAGTTCACTTTTTTTTTTTTTTAATCGCTGTCCATATAGGCAATATTGACTTGTAAATGATTAACTAACAATCTGGTCAACATAAAGTTCTTTATTTGAAGCACAATTCTACAAGAAAGGTAACTTACTGAAAAAGTGTTGGTGCTTAAAGTGCTTCACTGAGCTGAAATTAAAACTTAAAACATCTCAAGATAAATGAAATAAAAAGAAAATCTAAATGAAGTGTTTTAAGGACTTCAAACTGAACATCTCATGGCTCAATGTCTTATGGACTATCCTCCATTGCAGTCACATGCCCCTAGGATGGCCACTTTTCACACTTTTCGGACGGATCAGGTCTTAACTTAACATTCTTAACGAAAAAGTTGTCAATCGTTCTTTTCATCTTCTCTCATTATCCTGCAACACACGCATTTTCAAACGTACACATGTAATGAATAGTATTCATAGTATTCATCACACTAAGTATTCATAATATTCATAGTATTCATCACTATTCAGCAGTGATTAACATTGGGACAGTTAATATGGTCATAGTTCTGTTCAATATACAAAGTAACTTTTGTTTTTAACATTGTTTGTGGTTAAAAGAGATGAAAATGGAATGGGAAAATAGTCAATTAATTAATCGTTTCATTGTTTTATTTTGTAATGTATGTAATGTTTATAAAAGAGCCGTTAGTCTGAGATCGATTCTTTATTATAGTAATGTTTGTAGTAGATCCGTAGATCCTGCTCATACGAGTAAAAGCCATCACTGAGGAAACGTCTCATCATCTCGTGATTATTTCTCCCTGTTAATTCTCAGGTATCGGATCACAAAAGTGATTATAATGCAGTTCGAAAACGAGTTTGAATGTTGAGGACGTGTATGTAACAGCTGAAAAAGAGTAAAAGTTTCATTAAGTTTGTTAGTGCGTGCACACGAGCGGAGCACATGGTAGCCGGGCCATGGCTGTGTAGTGTTAATATGATTTTCGCCTTGTGGAAAAACTAAAAGGCGTATCTATATATTGTATTATGTTTCATACCGTTTATTTTTGTAACTGTTTACGAGTTTTGGTACAACTATACTCAACTGCATTCATGTTTTATTCACTGATAGTGAGAAAAAGAATGAGAAATGTTTAAGGAAATTTTGCGTATGGTTATAAGTTAATTATTTGCAACACAAGTAAATGCATTACTGTGACCAACCTGTTGTGAATATGAGTTAAGTGTGTTTAACATAAAAAGATACTAGTAAATGCCATCACTGAGGAAAGGTCTCATCATCTTGTGATTATTTCTCCCTGTTTATTCTCAAGCGTAACACACACATGTACAGGAATATCTGGACCACGGCCAATCAGAGAGGGGGTCTGCCCCTCACTATCTCTGATTGGTTTAGACCACACTATGGGCCTAATGTGTTGAACCACAGGGAGACTTTTTTTCCCCCCCTCGAACGGCTGGTCGCACCGGTGTGATTTTTTTTAGTTGCACCATTGAGAAATGGTCGCACTCTAGAGCTCTGTATAGATATGTCACACATGCAAACTTTTATTACGCCTAAAGAGATTCTTGTCATACTAGTGCATATACTTTGAGTAATTCCACTGCTTACATCGGTTCTGTTCATTGGACCGGATTTCTTTGACATCTTTTGTTTGTTTCTGTTATATAAGTTTTAGTATGATAAGAGTAAGAAATTTAAACTTGAGGTGACCTTTTATGTTTTAGTAAATAATTTTTTTATTTATAATAAATAATTAAATAAATAAATAATGTAAATAAATAATTTATGTAAGAAAAAAAAAATTCAAACGTTTGCTCTGACCTTATGTGATTTTTTTCTTGCAGTTATCTAACCTTTAATCACTGATTAAAATTTGATTTTCCACCAGAAACTTCTGAACATGCCCAAGTGTATGAAGCATTTACAGAATGGGATTGAGCTGCATCTTCACTTGATAAGAATAAAGTTACAAATTGTCTTTCAAGTATATACCTTCTTTAAAATATGACAAAAGATTATTAAAACATAATTATTTAATTATTATTTAACATAATTAACATAATTATTTAACCCTAAAGTAAAACTTTATTATAAAGTTTTTTAAATCACTTTATAATATTATAACATTATTATAAAGTGCACTTTTCTTAAGTGTGTAAAGAAACATAGTCATACTCTTATTAAGTACACTTAAGTGGCCTCAGCGACCCTCATGTCGTTCCACACCCGTAAGACCTTCGTTCATCTTCAGAACACAAATTAAGATATTTTTTATAAAATCCGATGGCTCAGTGAGGCCTCCATTGCCAGCAAGTTAATTTACACTTTCAAATGCCCAGAAAGGTACTAAAAACATATTTAAAACAGTACATGTGACTACAACGGTTCAACTGTAATGTTATGAAGCGACGAGAATAGTTTTTGTGCGCCAAAAAAAACGAAATAATGACTTTATTCAACAATATCTAGTGATGGACCATTTCAAAATACTGCTTCATGAAGCTTCGAAGCTTTACAAATCTTTTGTTTCGAATCAGTGGTTCAGAGCGTGTATCAGACTGCCAAAGTCATGTGAACCACTGAAATTTCGAAACACTTATGATGTAACGAAGCCTCGTTTACTGAAAACACGTGACTTTGTCAGTTTGATACACGCTCCTAACCGCTGATTTGAAACAAAAGCTTCGAAGCTTCATGAAGCAGTGTTTTGAAATCACCCGTCTTTATCTTTAGTACCTTTCTGGGTGTTTGAAAGTGTAAATTAACTTGCTGTCAACGGAGGCCTCACTGAGCCATCAGATTTCATCAAAAATATCTTAATTTGTGTTCCAAAGATGAACGAAGGTCTTACGGGTGTGGAACGACATGAGGGTGAATACTTAATGACATGTATACACGTATAATTAAAAAAACAAACAAAAAAACATTTAAAACACTTTACAAGTGCACATTCAATACAATTAAGCACAATTCATTTTTACAAGGGGAGTTATGATGGACAAGAGTGTGGTAAGGGAATTTAGTCAATGTGAGTTCTTGAAGTTTTAATATTTTATCTTATGTGTTAATGTTAACTAACTATATGATTTTTGCATGATGCACTACACTGAGGTGAAACAAAAGCTTTGACAAAATTAGACCACTGATGTAATATGATTTTCCTAAAAACATTATCATGTGAACATCACAAATTGTGCGGTATATCTGAAGTGACGTTATCTCATCTCTCTCTTGCTTATCTACAGCACAGGAGACCTACAGAGATAACAGTACTTACCTTTGACTTCACTTGTGTCTGGGCTAATGAAGTAAAAGACACAGGAAACCAAATCAAAAAACACAACTGAAACCATTTCTGTTTTTGCGAAACTTTTTGTACAAATTCTGTGTTCCTGAACGTAATTTTTATTTTAGGTAGCTCACATTGCTTAAGGCTAACTTTTTTCCCAGTGGTGTCTATTCAAGAGACATTAAAATCTCATTAAGCCTTGCGGTGCAGTAATTATTATTTAATGACAGTTACAGTGTCGCCGCCTGCACCTTCTGCCGTTATCAGCGAGAGGCATCTGCATTTATCCAATCCTTTGCCAGACAATAAAACCTGCACCTGCCTCTGCAGCTCACAGTTTGGCTTTGCTAATGGCTCTCAGCAGGTGGATATCTGGACAGAATGTGTCTTGTATTTCTAAGTTTGACAACAGGTGGAAAGTTTTTTTTTTCCTCTCTGTTTTTTATAAGTTATTATAAGTATTTCAAGGTAACAGATTAAGTGGTTTTCCTCCATATATACTGCAATGCCAGTTGGAACTAGGACAGTATAATGGGCATTTTATTGTGGTAATTATGGTTATGGAACCTTTACAGAAACAATAACTAAATTCAATCATTGTCTGAAGTCATTTAAGTGGAACAAACCAGCTGATGAAATATGTCTCAATTTCTGACTTTCGCGATTGTTATTGTTGGATAAACTAATTTCCCCAAAAGAAAGTAATTATGATCACAGTGGCATTTGCCAGGCTCCCAATTTTCGCCAGTTAAATACACTTGGAAACTTCAGATAATGATGTTTAATTGTGGTATGTCATTGTGATGCAGTACCGATAAGGGTTAAAGCAGGTTATGGGGCATATTGTTTATCATTTACTGGAAATTACCATAGAAAATTACCCTTGTTAGACTTAGAAAATATGTGATAAAAATGATTTAATAGTTTTGTGATTTGGTTTGACCATCTGTCTTGTGGAAGATCTCTTGAGGGAACGCGTGGCCGGTGGCCACAGAGGTGCTTTCTTCACACGCAATTAGCCCCTCTGAAGGCTCATGCTGAGCGTCTGATGACTTTAACATGGTGAAAAACGCTGATTACACCACAATGAGCTTTTTAAGAAGGCCGCTAAGTGATTCTGGAGTCGTAGGGAGAGAATGGCGTCATCCAAAAATGGCAGAGGAGTGAGGACAACGGTTAGAAAAAGAACAATAAACATGTCATAGCAGGATGAATCGGCAACCTGGGCTTTAGATTTACAGTTTTAGGGGCTTCCTGTCTGCTCCCCGCTCACACTGGGAGAGACAGTGTGCCGAACATGTGGCAGGGAGGAGAAAAAACACAACCCGCTGTTGATGAAGGTTTGGACAACCGCCCACTCGTGGGTTTAGTAGCACGTCTGAGAACAATGGAAATGGATGGAAGACAAGTTAGTCTCATTATATTTGTATTCTGGCTGTGATTTGTTTCTACTGTCCTGGGCATTGTACTGAGACCTCAGCGGGTGTGTGTATGTGTGGTCTATGTGTTCATTTATCATCTTTAGATGGAAATTTTAACTTCATTTTCATAAATCAAATGGAGGTGGAGACCATACAAATCAAATATTTCCCAATTAACACCGATGAATGAACACTTCATAAGCATGTTTAGAAAAAAAGCTGATTTTAATACATATGGCTACACTCCTTAACAAGGCTGGCTACAGTGCAGAGTTTACATAGCAATATTTGTATTTTGCTTGTCGGTTTGGGGTAATATCTCCCATGAGACTCCTACTAATTAGCAGCCTGTTAAAACACTCACACAGGTCAATGCACTGAGAGGGCTGAGCCTTGAAAAATGTTTGAAGTGCTCCCCCTCTCACTGGCTGATGGACACCGGGGTCATTTCCAGGCAATCTGTTCCGATCGGCCAACAGACTTCCCATGGTCATTCCAGCCCCTCATACCCTTCCTTTCTCCTGTTCCACTGCAGTCCCTCCTTGCCCAACTGAAGTCATTTTCATGCTCTATAAATTTTATTGAAAAATCTGGTGCAGTGGAGTTGAGTTCCAATAAAACAGCGTGAACGCTTGTTAACGTTGAGTGAGGACGGTAAATCGGAGAGGTGACACGCGCTAATGACATCTGCTCCAGAAGGTCTGATCTCCCTGAGACCTTCCCACCACAATGGTGTTAATGAACTTTGAGAATGTATGTGTGTGGGGGGTAAATGAAAAAGAGAGGCTTAAAGTCCTCACACCTGATGTGATGGCCAAATTGTTGCTGCTAATGAGGCTAATAGAGAGAGAAAAGGGCAGATAGTCAGTCACATGAAAGCTAATCACACAGAATCGACTCTTACACATTTCTAAGGTTCTCAGAAGTGGATGTTGTCATAGATGGGTAAACACTAGTAGTGAACGGAAACTACAATAAAAATTTTTTAAAAAATCGTTCCCATTTGCTCCAATAGCAAAAGAAAAAAAAAAACATCCATGATAGTGTTTCTCTGACTTTCCAAAAGAGGGGGGAAAAAAAAATATTGAGAGATGCCTTACAGAAAGATGTTAAATTTGCTGTCACTCCCTCAGCCGTTTACCAGTTTTCTGTAATTTAATGCCAAGGTAATAAAACACAAAGTATAGTGTAATAAATGTATACTTTTTAAATTTTTTTTAAAACAAATAAAATAATTACGATGTTAAAAACTGTGGAAATGTCATCACAGTCTCTGAAAAGGGTCCATAGAGTCAGAAGCAATATTCCCAGCCTATTATTCTCAAATTTTTTTTATTAGGCTATATATATATTTATTATATACTATATATGGGCTAGCTTTTTTTAACCTGACATTAATATTTAAAGTTGGCAGGAAAGGACTCTTTTCTTCTGTATTGTGATGTATATCCCAGTGAAATGGCTTTTCAAACCAGAAAAAAAATGTTGTGCATGATTTTGTCCAATGATGTGCATGGATGAATCATTTATAATAAATACTGCAATATTCCATACACAATAGGAATTGTCAGTTTTGATTTCATGATCAAATTTGTAAAAACATTGTAATAATCAGATGTGCTCATTATCAATGAAAACCATTGCGTTTGTGCAAAACATTCATATGTGATTTCCTGGCCGTAAAGATACTTAAACTCTTAACTAAAAAAAGCCAATACAAAACGTGGTATCCCAGAAGTCATTTCCCGAAAGCCATTTACAGAAAACGCCAGAGTTATTTGAGTTTTAGGGAACTAACGCTGCTATGCAAATACCACAGCAGGTGGTAAACTGGATGTAGACTGTGGAGTAGAGTTGCTGCCCAAGACAACAGCCGACTTCTTATACAAGGGCTTTCATTTCTTGGGCGTCATCTGTCTTAAAAACTTTGCGAATCATCCTTGAATCCGGAGGGTGTGGAAACATAACCGATCTGATTCCTCCTCCACAGCCTTTGGATTGAGTCACCACTGTTTTTAGGGATGGACTTCCCTTTCTGTAGTGTAAGAGCCTCTGTCTCAAAGTGCCTCTATATGGCATAACAGTTTGGAAAAAAGTTGGCTTCATGTGGATAATGCTTACAAATAGCTCAATAGCTCTGTTTCCATCTAAGTTGTGAATTTAATTTATGTGAAAAATCAGAATATCAAAAAACAAAAAAACAACAAAGCCCTTAAATTCCATGTGTCCAAGAAAACAAAATTGCCATTCCAGGGAAAATAGAAAAATCTAAATAGAAATTGTAGCCACTGGAGTAGACACTTTTATCAAATGTAATAAATTGTGGTTTAGAACAAAAAAACACAAACACTCTGACAAACTTCATGTTTAGTTATTGGTTGCAGATGCCATATGTCTGTTGATGATTTTTTGATGATAAGCTTTGGCACTGACATTTCAGAATGTCCAGAGCATCATTTAGATGCATAATGATATTTTATCCTTTAAGTCCACTTGCCTTTTTTTTATGCAGAAACAAATTAATTTGTTTTCCCTTTCGAGGGAACATTGATGCTGCGTCAGTTCAGGAGCGATTTGTGAATGAAATTTTACCGATGTGTACACTATCGGGAGTTTCAGTTTTAGCTTCACTCTCGTTTGACTTTCTTCCTGAGGTCTGGCTCTCGAATTGCAATAAATAAGGTCAGAGGGAGCAGATGGGGATCCCCTTTCTTTTTCCTCAAGCTGTGTGCGAATGGATTATGTTGTTTGCATGCGATGATCTCATGATTACCCGGATGATCTCATGTTTACCTACTTTTGATTCTTTTGGTATACATGGGACATTTTATGCACAGACCTCCGCTGGGGCAGGGGCAAAAGTAAATTGCGTTCTGGGTTGAAATCATGTTCAAATCACGGTCCAGTTCAAATAGCGTTTAAGGGGGCACCACGATACAAATGAAAGGACACTTTACTATTAGCGATTAATGGAAATCTCCCACATCTGAGGGGCTACCATGTGATGGTCCGGAAGTGGACTTGTGTGCCACAGCAGAGTTGACCCACTATCCCCTCTAGGTCGCCCCAACACCTCCAGCTCCATTTGGGCTGGATACTATGGTATAGACATGGCCGAGTCTGCATCTGTACTCCTTTCCCCGATCGCTGTGCTCCTGGGAGTTCTAGTGAGGGTTAGTCAGGACCAAGTTCACCTGTTATTAGTGGCTCCATTCTTGCCAGCCCGAACCTAGTTCTTAGACCTAATGTCTTTCCTGGAAGGCTCTCCTTAGGTTGATTCTCCACTCTTGGCCCAAGATTTGGAAGCTGTGAGTCTGGCCCCTGTAGGATACTAGCTCATAGATTACAGTCTCTCAACTGAGATTGTTGAGACCATCCTAAATGCTAGAGCTGTCTCCATGAGGATACTTTATGCCTTGAGGTGGGATTTCTTGTATTGACCTAGTCCACTGCCCAGTTGGTTCAATGCTGGAGTTATTGCAGGAGAGTCTTTCAGCAGGACTGTCATCTGGTGTATATGACCGCCGTTTCGGCTTGTCACATCCACATTGATGGATAATGCCACATTGATGGATAATGCTGTGGGGAAGCATCCTCTAGTATCTTGGTTTTTGCACAGTGACAGATGGCTTAGGCCTATCTGTAGACTGTGAGTTTCTTCTTGGGATCTTTCTGTAGTTCTGAAAGCTTATTAGAGGCTCAATTTGAGCCCTTGGAGTCAGCCTCTGAGAAGTTTCTGACTTTCAAGGTGTCTCTTGCGTTACTTACCTTAAAAGAGTAGGAGATGTGCAGGCCCTCTCAGTTGTCATCTGTTAGATTGTGCCCTTGGACTGGTCAAAATTATATTGCATCCAAGGCCGAGTTACGTTCCGAAGGTGCCTTTCTCGATTGTTCATCCATTCTTCAAGCCTTGTCCCCTCCTCCTTTGTACATGCAGAGCAAGAGAGGCTTCATCTCTTATGTCCAGTCAAGGCACTAAGGATTTTTGGAGTAAATCTGATCAACTGTTCCTGCCACCAAGCAGTGCTTGTCGCATTGGATTGTTGATGTGATTTCTTTTGTCTATGAAGCGTGTTGTATGGCTCCGCCTTTAGGTACCAAAAGCCCATTCCACTAGGGGTGTGGCATCTTCTAAGGCACTAGCTAAGGGTACGACTTTGCAAGATGTTTGCGCTGTTCTACAGTTTGGATATGGACCCCAAGATCTTAGGTCCTTCTGGGTTATCCCTTCCTGGACATAAGGTTTGTAAATGTAAAATCACAACCTTACTGGTCGGTCATTTCTTACTTTACATACAAAGTGCTCAGTGTACTTCATCTCTAGGCATCAAGCATACCAAACTAGGAGTGTGCTGCTTCTTAGGCGCTAGCTAAGGTGCACCTTTGTAAGATGTTTGTGTTGCGGCAGGCTGGTCCTGGTGCTTCAGTCACTGGTTCACGCTGAAGGCATTCCCATAAGTGTGAACACAATGACATATCGTCTCGTTCCAATTTCCGGGAACCAGTTTACATATGTAACCCTGAGACATTTCCGTCATAGTTTATGTGGATGTCTTTTTTACCACATATAGTATATTGTAATCGGAAGAGATTGCCTGCAGTTGTTACATTAAAGAGCTATATATTTAACACTTACATACATATGCACATATGTATGTGTTGTATATGTTTTCTGTACATTAAAAAAAAAAAAAAAAAAAATCTTATTTTATGAGACATCCCAAAACAATTCCAAATGGATGGAAACACTTAGGCCTGTGATTTGACATACAGTATTAATAGAGAACTGTTACAGCTATGCAATCTTTCCCTGGCCTTAGGGGAAAAAGTAACATTGTAATTTTCACAAAATAACATTCTCATAAAACTGCCACACCAACAGCTCTGTAACATTATCAATTACTTCAGTGACTAATTTGACAAGATAATGTCTTTATAAAGAGTTCCCCTTTTCTCTTCTCTGAGTGCCAAGGAAGCAACGTATGGCTAAATGCTATGGCTCAGATTTCCAACATTCCAAATGAATGTGATATCTGTGACAAGGAGTTGAGCAATCACTTGGTTTCACAGAACTAAGCTCAAAAAGACACTGAGCCTTAATGCCAGGTGCCTTTTGACACCATTCCATTTTGGCTCACAGAGTTTGCAGGTTCTCATTCGCAGGTTTTACTCAATGGACTACGGTACCATTAAGGTTACACAGGAACTGTTTCAGAGAGAAGCATAAATATGTTATTGTTGTTGGCAGTATAACAGGACTGCTGCTAAGTTGATTTGTTTAATGCCTCAGATCTTGTGGTGACTGGCCTTTAGTCTTGTTGCTCATGATCGTAGCTCAAGAAGAGTTTTACGATGTTTAAAGCAATGAACCAAGACAGACAAGGTAATAAAGTAAATTTCCTTTTAACATCTGCCTTGGACGATGGAATCATGTTCAGTGTTACACTTCATCCATTAGGATCCAAACTATCTAATGATATATATTACAAATTTTCCATATTTTGTAAACTGCTTCATAATGATTCAGATACAATGCAATTCCATTTAGCACATAGATCTTTAGAGGGGCGTCCCAGGAAACAGCTTAGTTGCCAGATGTGGGGCGCATGTGCAGTGAAATGGCAGTATTGTAGTGTATAAACTCTGTGTTCTGTGCTGCCCATAGCCTGGAAGCTGGATCTTTTCTCATCTTTATGTGTCTGGATTTGCTCAGTCTGGGGAATCTACATAAATCCCAGAAGGCTTTCACCAAGCTGGGATGAATAGAGGTGGCTGCTTTAGTCTGCTTCTGTATAATTCTCACAATGTGAATCACAAAAAACAGACATCCTTAAAAGTTCATTCAAGGCAAAGAAACAAAATGAAATATTCTCTTGTGTTTATCTCTTTTGTTTATGCCTTGCTGTTCTCTCTCTTTTTCCCTTTTCTGTCTTCGCAGAATTTTATCTCTCCTTGTCATTGTCTTCTTTCTTTCTCTTCCTCCACACACACACTTATTGATGCAAAGTCATATAAAATGCCTCCGTTAGCCAGGAAATACATGCACCAACATTGACACACTACCTTATGACACACTATTTATTCCTACATCACAGCATGCAGTTGGGGTATCTCTTCTGATGCAAGGGGTGGTGCACAATTTGGAACAGCTGATCACCCCTAACGAGGGGGCAAGCTGGTCATTAAATGGGTGCTAATACTGGAAAGTGGAGGCCATTAAGTCTTCTTTGTTGTGGTTATAAAACCCTTAGGAACCTCTTGACCTGAAACCCTTATTAGTTTTCAAGCATTCAGGGCCATCTTTCTTATCACACTGGCCCTACTTAACATCTTCATAACAAAAGAACAGACAGAAAAAAGAGAAAGAGTGAGATAAAGATAGAGAGAACATTATGCATAAAGAACAAAAAGCCTCTGGCACTTACATATATATATATATATATATATATATATATATATATATATATAAAGGTTATGTCCTACACATGCTGGAACAGCCGAAAATGAAATTACTAAGTAAGCTGAACATTGCCAACTTGGACATGACAAAGTATCTAAAACTGTATGAAAAATAATAGGCAATACAGACAAAAAAATAAAAAAAATATGAAAACAACTAATCCTAAACACTCAAAAGCAACACTGGGTCACACTTCATATTAGGTGTCTTACACTTACATAATAAATAAGTGCAATGTACTTATTGTGTTGATGTTGTATTACAAAACGCTTTTGCTGTTACTGAGGTGGGATTGGGGTAAGGTTAGGGACAAGTTTAATGGTATGGATAGGGTTATGGGTGGGTTAAAAGGGAACGGAAGGGTCAGTGTAATTATAGCTGTAATTACAGAAATTAATTACAGATGTAATTGCATGCAGGTAATTATAATAATACAAATACAATGTAAAAAACATGTATGTGCATAATAAATGCATTGTATCAAATGATTGTTTAAAATGTTAGTACATAGTAGTTAAACACACCTAATATAAAGTGGGACCCAACACTGTGACACCAGCGAATTTCAGAGGAAAGTCTAAATCTGCATGAATGTGAGAAAAAAGTATACAATATACAGGCAAAAGCTCACATGAGAGAAGGAGTGTCTCAGCATCACTGCAATTGGCTGAATATCCTGTCACAACTGTGCTGCAAATCAACATAAATGTGTCACACTGATAGAATTGCACAGACTAATTACAAAGTAAATAACTCACCCACTCGGACATAACCACTTTTGGTAATGTACCAATTGAAATGAGCTTGAAATAACCTAAACTAGAATTAAAAGTGCACCTCATGCCTGCAACAATACAATGTATAAAGTGTTCATGTGTTTTCTCTGATCGGATCGCTGGAAAACCAGGTGTATATGCACTCTTAAACGCAGACTAATGCAAATGAAACTGAAAGTCACAGACGCTCCACACACAATCATCTTCATTAAAAATAGTGAGACTTAATGATCTAACCAGTGCAGATGCCGCTCTTTCTCCTATTGTGGTTTTTGATCTTAAAATTAGCTGATGATAAATGCAGCTAATATCTGTTGCTTTTGTTGGTGTGAAATTTGCAAAATCGGATATATATTAGTATTGCGGAGACACATTTATGTGGCCAAGTGTAAATGGATTTTAGCAAATCAGATTGCTGTAAACAGGCTCCTTGATTTAGTGTCACAGATTTTCTGTTTCTGTTCAAGGACTCTTATTTTGAATATTTTCGGTTTCTTTTTTCCAGTTTGTTCCTTTTATCCTGAGTATTTTGTTTCTTTTATTATAGTTTTACTGCTGCAACTATAGCTTCTCATCTCCTTGCCTTTGTTTACCATGCTGTGACACAGTGAGGTTAAACAATATTTTTGATTTGAATACCATGAGAACAAGACATTGCCACATGAAGCACATTTTTATGTTAACATTATTCAGTATAAATACACCTGCTGTTTTTAATAGTTTAAAATAATAGGCAAGCAATAAGCTAATTAAAAATAAGTTACACAAAGTATACTTTAAAATTATAAGACTTTTATGTGACTTTATCTTAATAATATAAATTATAATACAAAAATTATACTATTTATTTCTTGTTGATAAGTATAAGATAAAATAGAATATGATTTCATATACAAACCTAGAGAGGGGACTTTTTCCTCATTTCAGCTCACCTCATCTTTTTGGAGTTTGGAAGATTTTGAGAAGGAAATATTTTAGGATGAAATGTGTGTGTTGATATGATATATTAAGCCAGCGGCTGGAAGTGTATTAAAGCATATGTTTTTGTATGCACTGTGGTTTGAAAGAGGGAGCCCCTCCAAAACCTCCAAAATTCACATATTCTTAAATTCATTGCCAAACTGAGCATGTTTTATTACTAACTAACAGCAGTCATGCACAGCAGTGCTCTTGGGCTCCCATGTGGATGAATTTATAATTATGAAGATCCGGAGGTACATAAGTCATAATCCCGGCATTCTGCAGCCAGTGATGAATAATGCAGCAGATATCATCCCAGGAGTTGGAATGAAATTAAAGGTTATGCTGTTTGGTTGTCAATGAAAATGTACACATTTGCAGTTTATTCGTTTAAATGTCAGTGTGTTACCGATCTGGGAGTTGATGTTGATAAACATGTAGGCTGAACCCAATTAGAGCTACTTTTAAAGTTCATGCCATAATTAAATAAGCAGTATACATATAAATGTTCTTTTTTTTTTTTGTCTTTTTTTTCGGGTGTTGGGTTGATGATGAAGGATGCTCCTACAAAGCGAAGACAGCTTGTCGTGCGTGTTTGGGTGCATGCGCATGTGAGAGTTTTTGTCGTGTGGAGTGATTTTCTGTTTGACAGCACTCGCATTTGTGTTGAATTAGGGCTCAAAGGGCTTGAGTCAGGTCCGTTTGACTCTGGGGTTCACATACAGGTGGAAACAAAAGCTTCAACGCTCTTCAGTTCTCTCAGCATGCTGGGTGGAGAAGAGAGGCACTGCCTGAAATGTGTGTCCTGTTAGAAGTATACTGTTGACGTGTGGGACGTGATCCCCCCCGCTGTTATTCTCCACTGTGTCCACACCAGTTCGTCTGATCAAAGACTCAGATGGTAATATGTTCTTTTCCTGGCTGCCTCAACTCCTCTAATCTTTTATTTGTTTATTTCATGCCAAGGTGATAGTTTGGAAATCTAACACTCGTTCACTCCAGGATTGGAGGAAAGAGGTGGTACCTCACTCTCTAAACATGTGATTTGTAAAGGTTTTCATTTTTTTCAGGACTCATTAAAAGCATTCCAGATTTGAGTCATGATTTGGCTAATAGCTGTTTATATTTTTAAGAGGAATTTTTAATGTTTACATTTTCCTTCACAAAGGTGCAGACAGCTGTCTACATAAATAATAAATAATCTCAGACAGGTATGTTTCTTGTCGACAAAATGACAGTGTGACTGACAAAATGTCAGCGTCTTGGGAAAAATCCAATATTGCTTTTAATTCAACTTGATGTATTTTGGAAACATATATATTCTTGCACATGTTAAATAATGTGTAATATGATTTTATAATTTTACATTTTGACTTGATATTTCTGCCGATATAATTTCATTTAGATATTAGATAAATTAAATAACTAATTTTCTGTGTATATATTTGAAGCATATTATTGCAGTTTCATCTATGAGACTTTCTCCATACTCCAACAGCCGATTTAACTAACGCAAACAACAAGAGTAGCATGCAGTTACAATCTGTGGTATAAAATCTGGGGAAAAAAAAAAAAAAAAAAAATCCAGTATTATTAGACTTTAAAAGTAAAACATTAATTGTTTTGAGAAAAACAGCAATGTGAGTGAAGTGATAATTTCCCTATAAACGAGAATTCCAGAGAGTGTGAATCAGATAATTGGCTCCAGTGTGGTCTTTATATTTTCAATACGAGAGCAGTAAATGAAACCGACACAAACAAAGCGCTTAACCATCAGCGAGCAGTATGTCAACATCACTTTCATATGGCAGTCAGCCAGAGAGCCTCCAAAGACAGGAACTACAAATACAGTAGACAGAAAAGGAGAGACATCTGAAACTTTATTGATCCATGTGCTTTGGATTTATAGTAATGCTTACAGCAATGGTCTGTTCTGTTTATTGAACAATTATAGATACAATCATATTGCAAAGTCATCCAAAGTTTTTTTTAAACCTGTGCAACTATGAATAAAGTGACTGCAATTCCTTCAAGGAATAGCTCTCACAAAAATTAACATTTTGTCACCATTTACTCACCGTCATGTTCCCAACCCACATGACTTTCTATATTCAATAAAACACAAAAGGAGAAAATGTCAAAGTCTTCAGTACAAACTTGTATACCAACTACAAATTAAATTTAATAGCTTGTGGTGAGAAACTGGCATCAAGATTTTCAGTGAAGAATTCATTAAATTTCGATTATATTATAATCATTATGAATGGATTATAGCCCACAAGTCAAATGGACAACTTTTTTACGGTGCTTTTGTATCTTTTTTGAAATGATGAAAAATCCTTAATTTTAATCTTAATATTTTTGCATTATTTTCCAATTCAAATATCTAAAACCCTAAATATCTAAAAAGATTACTTATTTTTTAAAGGGTTAATTCACCCAAAAATGTTGTCATTAATTATTCACCCCCATGTTCCACACCCATAAGACCTTCGTTCATCTTCAAAACACAAATTAAGATATTTTTGATAAAATCCGATGGCTCAGTGAGGCCTCCATTGCCAGCAAGATAATTAACACGTTCAGATGCCCAGAAAGCTACTAAAGAAATATTTAAAACAGTTCATGTGTCTACAGTGGTTCAACCGTAATGTTATGAAGTGACGAGAATACTTTTTGTGTGATAAAAAAACAAAATAACGACTTTATTCAACAATATCTAATGATGGGCGATTTCAAAACAATGCTTCATGAAGCTTTACGAATCTTTTGTTTTGAATCAGTGGTTTGGAGTGTGTATCAAATTGCCAAAGTCATGTGATTTCACTTAACGAGGCTTCGTTACGTCATAAGTGTTTCGAAATTTCAATGATTCGCCGCTGGGTGCCGTGACTTTGGCAGTTTGATACACGCTCCGAACCACTGATTCGAAACAAAAGATTCGTAAAGCTTCAAAGCTTCATGAAGCAGTGTTTTGAAATCGCCCATCACTAGATATTGTTGGAAAAAGTTTTTATTTTGTTTTTTTGGTGCAAAAAAAGGTTTTCTCATCGCTTCATAACATTAAGGTTGAACCACTGTAGTCACATGAACTGTTTTAAATATGTCTTTAGTACCTTTCTGGGCATTTGAAAGTGTTAATTGTCTTGCTGGCAATGGAGGCCTCACTGAGCCATCAGATTTCATCAAAAATATCTTAATTTGTTTTCCGAAGATGAACAAAGGTCTTACGGGTGTGGAACGACAAAGGGGTGAGTAATTAATGGCAGAATTTTTATTTTTGGCTGAACTAACCCTTTAAGTATAAAAAAGTAAAAAGTAAAAAAGACTAATGAAACACATTAAGTAATTTTTTACAGTGCCCCTTTTTTTTTCCTTTTGCAGTATAATTCATTGTAATGGCATGAAAAGAAGTGATCAGTAGATTCTTCAAAATGTCTCCTTTTTTGTTTCATTTTCAAAAAGAAAGTCATACAGGTTCGGAACAACATAAGTTTGACAGACTGTCAGAAGAAATAAATGGCATGAAGTTTACAAGCTTCTATTTTATTGAATTTATTACTCTCAGTCTCTGCAACCAAACCACTGAATATCTTTGGCTGACCACAGAACCACCATGCTAACGTTCATCATTGTCTCGGTGATGAAGAAAATGCATATGTTCTGTGGGGAAACTTTTTTTTTTGCCAGTATTGATTTAAGGCCCAGAGCAAAAGCCTTGAACTGACGCAACATCTGAAAAACGCATGTGCAGGCACACACATGCACTCTTACATTCCACTTACACACACACTCCATGTCATACAACCACCCAAGCACACTCCCCATGTTTCACTTCTCTGAAAGACAACCAAACCAAAACAAGGCTGATGCGGTGCTATCCAAGATTTTCTCATTAAGTCTTACGGGGCTTAGGGGCTAATCGCATTACTTAAAAGGGCACACACAGATTAAAACTAAACTAGCTATGGATGGGTCCTCTTCCATGTTTGTTTGAAAGTCCAGCAAGGATAGCACCCCTCGGCATAACTCCTTCTCTGATGGGTGTTGGTGTTAGGTGTTGGTATTGAGTCTAGTTCGGGCTAGTGGTACCGACCCCCGGTACAAGAAAGATCTCACGCCCTGAAGTTCATGACATATGACTGGTGATTTTTGACACTGAAGGTCAAGCCTCACACCTGAGATGGTGTCGGAGCAGACAGACATCACATGCCTGAGATGTTTCTCTTCTGAAGGATGTATGAGCTGTGAGTGGATTCTTTAGCTCCAAGTCACGGAATGCGGGTTTGTTTTTACCCCCATTTGATGTAGTGCACCACCATTTTGGTAATGCTTCACCAAGCGTGATGTTTCATAAAAAAAAAAAAAAGTTTTGATAAAAAAAAAAAAGTGTACAATAGTGTAATCACCTCCTGTTCTTCTGGCTTTTTAGTTTCTCTCTCTCTCTCTTTTTTTTTACACCTATGCTTAAATTTACATCAGTTTTAACATCAATTTATTACATTATGAGGTAAAAATGAACTAAATCTGATACTTTCTACACCTCTCACTCAAATAGTTGAATCAACAGCTGTAATCTCTGAATTATGTGTAAGGGGTGACGTCTTTTTATCTTACCTCTGCCTGACAGGCTCAGTGGAAAAAAAGGCCATGGTGTTGAGTGCTGGACTAATATCCCTGATAAGTGAGGAGAATTACCAATTGCCTCTACTTTGACACTGTTTATACAGCACGCTCTTACAAAGAGTGTAAGAGAGCGAACATTAATCTCCCCTTACTTGTTATATTCAGTCTTTTCAGGAAGGTAAGAGAAGATTGCCCAAACTACTTCTGATAAAGTGTGTGAGTTAGTTTAGGTCAGGTTAACAAAAATGTCATCCTAAAAACACTCATAAAAGGGGTGATATGCTGCTCTTTATATATATATATATGTAAGGAATAATTGATGACAGGCCGTTGAATTCACAACGTGAAGCGGAGTGGCCGTTACACCTCGGGTGTGCATTATTTTCTAAGAATTCAATTATTCCACATATACTACAGTTACCACATCTCAAGACACTGTTCCGATGTTGTATTTCAAGACATTTGTCATGTTTTTGTCCTTAAAACACTCTTGTGTGTGGGACTAATTTCTTACGCATCTCATCCCAAGCCTCCGTTTCTAATTCCAAAACGTCATTTCAGAACTAGTAATGGAGGCTTGAGCCTTGATAGCAGAATAATACCGTTGATACAGTTATTAACACAGTTGAGAGAGAGAGAGAGAGAGAGAATAAGCAGCATATGTGAATTAGCCTACCTGAGTCTGTACGTCTCTCACGACAGCAGTGTCTCTACTAATAGCGAAACTATAAGTTTATCTACCTCAAGAACCACACAGTTATTACTTCGCTGGTGAGATATATCATGTATCTTTTAAGTTGTTAAACTATTTTACTGATTAATTCGTCAGAGCAGCGCTGACAAAACGTTTCTGTGCGAGTGTGTGTCCATACTATACAGTATGTGTGTACATTTGCAAGAGAGAGAGAGCGGGAGAGAGTATGCGCTTTCAGGACACAATAAAATGTATTTTGTGGCAAAAACCATGACAATAACTTGTCGTTTTCATCCTATTATTTACTATATTTATTTGCTTGGTCAGTGTTGTTGTGGGTTTTGTTTCTTTTTGCGGTTGTAGGCTGTAAGGACCTATTGAAATAACTGAAATCATTTGGCGAAGTGATATGGAACTGTAATGCGGTCAAGAACTGCTAGAACTACTTTAGCTGTGCGTTTCCCTGAAAATAATTGCACACCAATCAGATTCGAGCATTCAACAGCCCTGTAAAATATATATATATATATATCTACCTGTTTCCACCTATTTGTTCCTTGGCTACAAATAAAAAGTGAAAAAAAAAAAAAAAAAAATGCTAACAAATAACACATAGCAAAGCAAAATCTAGATTTTAATACTCTAAGAACATTCTTAACACAGTAAAAACACCAATTAGCTGCGCTCGAAAGCTATCACCTTACATTCTTTCCTCACGGCTGTACGTGTTTATCAACCTCTCTGAGAACTAAGCCAAACTAAAGAGGGGAAAGAGACAAAACGCATCTGGTTTGGCTTTCTTAACCCAGTCAATCAGAAGAGTCATCTCACACCCTTATCTCTGCCCGGGGTTTATCGGCTAAGTGGATGTGTAGCTACAAGTGAGAATAGCTTGTTTTGTCGCCTTCACTGATGAGGGTTTTTATCCACTGTGCGCATTCTGCTTTACCAGCCTGGTTGGACGTCTAGGTAATCTTTGATTCTGTTAAGACAAATGCTGTTCCATTCTGTGGTTAGGAAGTACCACCATAGGTACTTTTCCTCCCACCTCCAAAAGCTTCTGTAATCTTCTTCTGTCACACAGGGAAACATTTAAATTATGATCATGCTTTCAAGGCAGATGACACGACTAGATTAGTGAGTCTGAAAGCACTTCAAAGATACGGGGATGCATGCAGGCCAAACAAGGTGGGTGTCAGAGGGCAGAATGAATGAAAGAAGGGCAAAATGAGCAAATCTGAAGCAGAAGAAGGGGAGCAAAATGTGATCTGACAGTGAGTTGATTGTGGGGGACGACATAATGTACAGCTGCTTTGTATTTGCTCCCATTGAGAGGCAGCCACCCTGAATCCTGCGTGCCTGTAAAAGAGCAGGTGCGAGCAGAGTGTATGCTTTGTGTTTTCATATGGACAGGGTCGTATCACAACAATCACAATCTCTATAATGAGGAAACCAGATGAGGTAGAGTACTGAAACAGCTTTCCCCAGCTGCCCTATGTGAGTTGAGGTTGCTTTTTCATCACTGAGGGCAAGAGGAAACAGCGTGAGCCAAATACTACCAATAGCTTCACATGCATGTTGACAGTGCAATTTCCTTTCAGCTCTTTTAGGTGCATGATGCGATGATGCAACAACAGTGTTTTCCAGCTGTTATGCTCATAAAAATGTAAATAAATCATTTATAACATATTCAAATAATAACCAAATTAAACTGATAATGTCTAAAACCATCAGTAAATAATAAATTAAATAAAATGTTTGCTTAATTCAATCTTTTAGCAGGATGCATTGACTGTAGCAACTGCAACAAATTACAATCTAAGACAGCGCATGCTGCCCAATCTATATAAAACATCACTTCTTTTACCACAGATTGTTTTAAATCATGTTATGAAGGAAGAAAGAATACAACTGAAAGGTTTTGGGGTGATGTCATTGTAATAACAGATTTTTCTCATTACTTTGGTAAAACATACTGTTGTGATTAGTTTTCTCAGTTTTATGTCTCTCCAATAGCAATATAAGGAATTTTTGTGCCTTCAAAAAGTAATAAAATGTGGTACAATTTTAATTTTCTGTTTATCAATAAGTTCAGAAAGTCTGTAGAAATTTAAAGAAGCCAGAGGACGCATAGTGGATTGCATTTGCCTTGTTAGCAAAAGTGAATAATCCATAGCTGCAGGGTAGGAAGGATCGGTTTCCACTGGGATCCAAACAAGCAGACAGAATTAATACCAACAGTATGCCTGTTTGAAAGCAAACAAGCCGTGCATGGAGTAAGTTTGAAGAGGAGACACTTCTAGGACAGGCCAAATTATCATTCTTTATGTCCTGCAGGCATCTCGAAAAACCTATTCCAAGTATTAATGTTTTTGGCAGCAAGTGGAAAATCTGTGGAGATGAGCCAAGAGTATTTTTTTTTTAGGAGACACTGAGTGGAGTTTTTTCAGACAAAAATGTTAATCTTTACTAATTACATAACATTGTACTTAAGTTAACAGAAAACAGACTTAGCATCAAAATCAGAATGAAAATCTGATTGTTCCTTAAACCAAAACTATATATAATGCCCTATACATATTGTCAAAATCAAGTAATGACCCAACTCAGTATTTTACATTATTACTGTTTTAACTTCGGTTAAAACAAAACCTATTACTTGGTTTTAACTTCGACCAAAATTAGACCAAAATTATTTAGACATTAAGATTAATTGTGATTATTTTATTCTGTTAATAGCTTGACTTTCTTGTAATAAAAACAAATGTGCATATAGCTTGTATGAATATTTTGTATGTCTCTCTATTTGGAACAGTATTTATTATGAAAACATTAAACAAATATATTTAATAAAATAAATAAATATAATTAATAAAATCTAACTGAAAAATGTTCCAGTTGCACTTTATTTTATAGTATGTGCATTTACAGTGTACTTACACAAAGTAATAAGTAATATAAGGTAATATAATAAAGTAATATAATGACATGAACTTAATATGGGTTAAGATTAGGTTTAGAGTTAGTACCTTATTATAAGTCCTTGGTATCACAAAGTATTCAACATATTCAACTATAATCATAGAAAACAAATTGTGAAAAATGATACAAATGCTATAAAAAGGCTATAAAATCACTTAAAAACAAACAAACAAACAAAAACAAAAAAACTTTAAAGACACCCCCCCCCCCCCCCCATTCTAGTGGTGGTGTAGTTACTGCATTTGCTTTTGTCAGTTGTTATGCCCTCTCATCAATATGTTTATTTTGTCTTGAAGTCTCCTAGCATCAGACCAAATAAACACTCTGTTGAAGTTGCTCGGAGAATGTGCATCAGCTATGCCTTGCCAACAGTTGTCTGCACTTGATCAGCCCAAAGCATTTTGGTAGGAGGGTTGGGATTTATTGTTGAATAATACATGAGGAGGAGCCACACCAATGTCTCACCCAGGCTTAATGAAAGAGAACATGTCTGCACACAAATCAGTCATGAATAAACATCAGACAGTAATTAAACTTGGTGGCAGCAACTTTATTCATTAGTAAACAAGCAGGAGCACAGCTTCCTGTGCATGGTGAGGATTGGGAATTGAATGGTAATTGGAGGCCTTGTCTGATATTGCTTGGCATCATTGGGAAAGAGCAGGCCTGGTCAGAGAGAAAGCTCAGAAACTGACCTCATTACCAGAAGTTAATTCCCTGGCACTTAATTTGCTGCAGTTGGTAACAACATAGCTGTCAAACTGCCTGTATCTCTACTACATAATGATTAGAAAACTTTAGTACATTCCTTATTTTGATTTTTTCCCCATGATTTTGATCTAATGACTTTTAAGCATGTGGAGTGGCTACAGGTGGTACTCAACAAAACTCTGAAACATAACAAATATTTCAAATAATTTTCAATGCTTATGTATTTTCAAGTTTCATATAGCTTTGTGTGACTAAATCTTTTGGAATATAGCTTACACTGAAAATAATGTTCACCTAAAGATGTGCTTCATGTGATGTGGTAAAATTAAAACTAGCAAATCTAAATTAAATATATGGATTAAATTGAACAAAAGTGACAATAAAGACATTAAGGATCCTGTTTTAACGATCTAAGCGTATGGCGCAGGTGCACTTAGGATGTGTCCAAATCCTCTTTTGCTAGTTTAATAACGGAAAAAAATGGTTGGCGCACCAGGCGCATGGTCCAAAAGGGTTGTACCTAGTCTCTTATGAAGACGTGTAACCTATCTGAGTCTCATCTCCCATTCTCTTTAAAATCCAGTTGTGCTTGCACCATGGCGGATTCACTATTTACACATCGGAATTTGCAAGCGGAAAGACTGAACGCTCCTCCAGAGAGGGGAATCCTTTTATTCTTTAATATATGGCACGTTTGCTATTTAAACAATGTGGCGCTGGACGTGAAAATGCTAAATGTTTCGGGCTGAAACTAGCAAAAAACACTTGTGTCGCGCCTGCCTTTCACATTGCGCTGGGTGTATGATAGGGCCCTAAGAATGTTGCCGTGTGCCGTGTGTTTTTTCCAGCGGCTAACATACTTGTCAAATTGTTTTCAATGGGGGCACTGCGTTTTTTAAACGCCAGGAGCGTAACAAGGCGCTGAGCGTCTTTTTCACTCTCAAGCGCTGAGAGCTCGCCGTTTTTTTACGCTGTGCTCATCACTGTCACTTTTTAGCCAGCCATCCAATCAGAGTGGAGGAGTTAATCACCAATTAACAACTGTCACAACATTTTTGCTGTACAACGACATCAACAAGCAAAGAATGGAACAAAATGGATAAGAAATGAATATTGCTAGTCTCCGAACATACATAGCAAGTACTCTACATTTTGTCGACATTTTTAGTCTGAAACAAATGATCTGCAAAATCAGTTACAAGCAACAATGCTGCAGACATTCCGTATCATTGCAACAAAGAGTCTCAACTGAAAAAAATGGTGCGCTGCAGATGCGCTCTCAAGCGCTGACAGCTAGGTTTTTTTTAGCAAAGCGCCTTATGGACCCAGGGCCTTATGATGTGTTGCTTACAATCCTTAAATTTGCACTCATAGCAAATAGAAAAAAAGAAAGGAGCATTTTTGTGACTACCTGTATTTGGATTTTTTGATTTGATTGTACTTGGATGTGATATCATCATGAGGATATGCTGTTTAAATTTTAAACTTCTTCCTTTTCCGCAGCCTGCAATTGTAACCTTCATGCAAGGCGCTGTCGTTTCAACATGGAGCTGTACAAACTCTCTGGGAGGAAAAGCGGAGGAGTCTGCCTAAACTGCCGGCACAATACGGCAGGTCGCCACTGCCACTACTGCAAAGAGGGCTACTACAGAGACATGTCCAAGCCCATCTCTCACAGAAAGGCCTGCAAAGGTATGAAGGGTACTGCATTTACACACCATGGGCACAAAGGGCGACTGGGTTTGGTCTTAAGGGCCTAAAGTCTGCAACTTATCACTTGACGCTTCCTAAGGAAAACAGAAAATGCTAATGCTAATGCTAAGTGATTTTCTACACAAAGAAATTCACATAATACCACAAAGGAACCAATGAGCCGGTGACTATTCTTAATGTGTTACCCCTCAAATGAGGGAGTCAGCAGGTCCGAAGGAAGAATTCTCACATTCCTGTGCTCCTCCACCCCCATGAGACTCTGTCAGCATGCAGCCCAAGGACAGGGATGTGGGTGGGGGAGGGGTGGAAGAGGAAGGTTACATCTTTCTGACATAGAGTTATTGGGATTCATTTGGGGGATGGTTTGACAGGACAAGCCAAACAAACAGAGCAGAGGTGTGAACTGATCCTTGTTACAGGTCAGATGAGTGAGAGGAACTGAGGTTAGGGGGAGGATGGACAAGAAGAGAAGAAACGCAGGAGGGGAGGGAAGAAGCGTGCAACTTTCCACAGGTGTGTAACTGGCTGGCGACAGCACAGTATGCTTACCTAGGAGCTGTCCAGAAGAAGAGAGAGAAAAAAGGCAGCATATTCTTGCCTAACTTTGCCGTGGGGCAAGATGACAGGAGCAAAAGCTTTGTGCAAACAAGCCCTCCGTCACACCTTAGCATCTCCTCATAACAAGGTCCATTCTGCTGCTCTCCGTGACGGCTTAGGATCATTTACTGCCAGCTTTAGCCCTGGGTAAAATGTGCTGAAAGTTAAAGACTCTGTTTTCCCAAACAGATAAATAGGTAAATAAATAAAAGCATCCATCAATCTGACAATCAAGACGGTGGGGAATGTTTTTGCATCTTGTGAGAATGTTATACTTGAAAGCTGAACAGACGGTGTTTGTTTTCCCGCAATACCGTCGGCATGCATGAGACTTCATTTACAACATCCACACAACAAAGCAATTAGCCTTATTCCTGCTGTCACATAGAGGCAGTTGTGGTTGTTTTATTTAGCTTTAAACTGATAGAGCTAGAAATAATTTTTTTAGTTTGTATTTTTAATAACATTTATTTTTGTGGTATATTTTTTTGAACATTTACATTTTATACATGACATTTGTGACCCTGGACCACAAAACCAGTCATAAGTCGGATGGGTATATTTGTAGCAATAGCTAACAATACACTGTATGGGTCAAAATTATCGATTTTTTTTTAATGCCAAAAATCATTAGGATATCAATGGACTGCTGTCCGTAAGATTTGCCTCTTAGTTGCCATCTCTGTTTAAAACCTGCAATTGCAGTTATATGCGGAATTATTATCTTTACGTGCGGTGTACATCGGCACAGCTCCTCAGTGCAGACGAATCTAATGTTTGCTGTCAGTCACCACATCAGTGTGGATACTGTACTTCTGAATCACAGATTGTAGTCTTGAAGTATGACCAAAGTAGGAATTTTCACCGGAAAATGTCATCTGAACAAGTAAGTAACATGTCTGCCACTTTTGTTCTGACCAACTGAGGGAAAAAGCATTAGGCCTACAATAAATCGCGCTGCCATTGGTGATTAAATCTAACGATCGCTTAGCTCATATCGCATCAAACCGTGCAAATTATTATTGTTGTTATACTTTGTTCTCAAATTGTTAATGTTAACAACATCAGCATTGCGTGACTGTGTATTTAGTGTGTATTAGTGTTACCTGTAGATTTCAATTTCTGTAGCCACACCGCAGTCCGACGTCTTTTGCTTTTTGACCAAGGGTTAATCTCCAGTTTCACTGATGATTGTCATTTAGACCTTTCTGGATTACAATCCAGCATCAAAATGATACGTTTAATTATTGTAGCTGCTGTGAGAAAAAGCTATAAATGATCCGCTACCTCCAGCATCCTATATGCATAGTCTAGCTGGGACTCCTTCCTTTCTGTTTACAGACGTGACACAATGACGCAAAGACGAACTGCTGCATGCTCAAATTTCCTGCGGAAATCCACCAGTATCAATTATAAAACATTATTACAAGCTTACTGCTTACTGTTGTGAATCGGTCTAAGGTAAGGAGATAGTTTTGAACACTGGCTGGTTATGTACTTGCTCAAAAATTTATTTTGGATAATTTTTAACCAAAAAAAACAAAGTTATGGACTGCAGCTTTAAGTAAAGATCATGTTACATGAAGATATTTTGTAAATTTCCTACTATAAAAATATCTAAATTTATTTTTGTGAGTGGATGTGCGTTGCTAAGGACTTAATTTGGACAAATTTAAAGTTTTTTTTTTTTTTTTTTTGCAGATTTTCAAATAGTTGTATCTCGGCCAAATATTGCCCTATCCTAACAAACTATACATCAAACTAATTTATTCAGCTTTCAGACCATGTATAAATCTCAATTTCAAAAAATTTACCCTTATGACTGGTTTTGTGGTCCAGGGTCACATTTAATAATTTTTGTGGCATATTTTATAGTTTTGAATTTTGTAAATATAACTAAATTAAACCTTTTGTGGCATATCTGTTATATGCAGGCAGTTGAGGATGTAAAGAAGTTTTTTTTAATATATTATATTTAGATTTTTCTTAAAATTATATTTAGAAATTTAAGCATTTTGTAAATTTAAGCAGTTAAACATTTTTGGTGGTGTATTTTATATATTAGTATTTTTAAACAGCATATTTTTAAATTATGACAGCATATTTTTAAATTATAACATCATATTTCCGATAAAAAAAACAAAAAAAAAACACACACCTTCAAATTTTCAGATTAAGAAGCAATTCATCTGATTTAGGCACACAGTTTTCATGAAAAACAAAAACAAGTAAATGAATGTAAAAGTGAATGTGTGTTGTTTTTAGTTCTCAGACTCAGACATTACACCTGATGAATATGAAAAAGATTAATGAGCATATAATGATATTCTCTGCATGGAAAGACATTACAAAAATGCATAACCTAACCAACATATCCATTCTACCATACTCCAGACTGACATTTACCCCTCTCTGGGCTCTCATTTGATTCTCCTGTCGACTTGGAATGCAAACAGACATTCATCATCCGACTGTGTGTTTCGCTAACCCCCATGCTATGTGTCTTATTGAGGGAAGAGAACTTCTTTTTGTTTTCACTTCCTTTCTCCTGTGGACAAGACTTGATTCTTTCAGCATCCCATTACACTAATTGGTGAGGTTTGCTCTGTTGGGATATGTTGGGTGGTCAAATGATGCATTTAATTGTAGAATTTTGTACACACTTTCCTAGTAGTGTGCAAATGGAAAAGATGAGTCTGAAAAAGTATTTTTTTTTTTTTAATTTTGAGATAGAAACTCCATCACAGATTCATTAGAAGTGGTTCAGTCAAGTTTGGCATTAGATCATTTTATTTCTGGCGCAAGGATTCCGTAATTAAAATCAAGGGTGAATAATCCTGCAGGTCTCTGATGACCCTGATCCTTTTTTCCAAAGTTTTATTAAAATGATCTGCTTTGCTTGGAAAGTTAATGAACTCTTCTGTTTCCCTGAGATTTGAGTCAGAGGCCATGGAGGATTTCCCAGGCACTTGGAATTAGGGTCAACAAACCAAATGGAATTCACTAATGGTTCAAGGAAAACTCTTAAAAAATAACACACTAAAAATAGCTGCAATGCTCTTTAGATTGTTACAGAATTATTAATAATAGTTGCAAAATATTTATGTACTACTATGAAAGATGTAGTACTGTATGAAAAATTGGGGAAAAACAATTCTGGATTAAAAAAATGCATCATTGTGACCCACAGCCATTGAAAACTTTTCCTAATGCAAATACTTCATTGTAAGGGAGATTTGCAATTCTTCTGCACTTATTGATTTAATTAAAAAGAGAAAGTTCCCAGTGCTTTGTTCACCTGTATGTTTGCATGCTTTGACCTCTCTCTAAGCATTTCTCATTGCTTTCGTTCTTTCGCAGCAATCATCGACATTTGTTCTGTTTCTGGTCAGGTCATTAATCTTCAGGTTCAACTGCCTCATCAGACTTTTGTGCTATTTTGAGCTAGGAACATTTATCAGCACTGCTACCAGCATCACATAGAGTGGCGCAGGGACGATGTCAAAACCCGGAAGACTAATTTGCCAGTGGTTCCCTCGAGATTTTCCTGTGGGGTTTTATAATGGGGTTTTTCAGTTTATGAAGGTCTGTGGTAAACACAACTTGACGATACTTGAACGTTTTGTTCTCAAAGTTCTTAAACGTTCTTATCTATTTACCTATAAGGAACATACATTTTAAAATAAAAATAACAGCTTCAAAATTCATGTTTTGGATATGGTTGTGTCAACATGTCCTCCAACCAATACGCCCATTTTTGTCTTTCACTTCCCTGAAATACGACCCATAGGAGCGTTTACTAAAGTTGCGCCCCTATGGACAACAGGACACTTTCATTTTAATGCATTGTACCCTTTTATCTGCGTCATATTTCAGGTTTCGCATAGCTCAATTGGTAGAGCATTGCAAAATACAACAAGTTATGCTAAATGGAAATAGGACAATTGGCGGGTAATGGACCATGTAAAAAGTCCACATATTGCATTTAAATGAACATGCATTTTGATTGGTAAAGACGGTCATACGTCATTTCATGACGACAGATGTAACACGATACTGTCATTATTTTTACGCCAGCTAGAGGGCGCATGACTTTAAAATGTAAATATAGGTCGTAATAAGGTGCTTGAAAAAACGACCTATAGGGTTGTTTTTTGGAGGAAAACAGTCTCGGTTGTGTGCAGTTTACGTTGTAGAAAACAACAACAACAACAACAAAAAACATTATAAAATCCCATAGGAAAATCTCGAGGGAACCACTGGCAAATTAGTCTTCCGGGTTCCGAGGTCATCCCTGCACCACTCTATAGGCACACGCTCAATACTTTTCTTTTTTTTCTCACATTGTGTATTTCAATGTTTCACTTGTTTGGATACTTATGTCAGTTCCCTCTGGGTCTTCTACATTACACACTCTTGAGGTCTTGAACGCTGGCACTTTTCAAATGAGAAGGAGACCTCCTGTTAATCTGAGCTGACTACCTCAAATCGAATGTTGCTTCATTTTAAATAGTTCTGAAAACACATTTCATCATGATTTACAAAATCTGTAACTTAAACAAGGCATTTTGTTCGTTTTAATCCTGAAATTTGCCAGAGTTAGAGCCCCTAATGTAATTACAATCAAACACTGTCCAAGTTATACAGCTGTATTAAGTTACATCAAAACAGATGTACAAAAAAAAAAAAAGCATGTGTGGTAATTACAGAAAGGTGACAAATGATATGAAGCATGATATTTCTTTCCCGCCAAAGAAAACATTTTCACAAGCTAAATAAGCGATGTATTGCAAGTTAATGAAAATAGGTGTAAGTATGTTGTAATATAAAGCGCCTCACTACCTTCACACTCATTAATTTAATGTGTTCACTACATTTTTTCTATTTTCTTTTGACAAGTCACTACATTCTTAATCAGAGCAGTGAAATAGTGGCAATGGTATACTATAACAATTTATTTCAGGAAAAACACTTACAGTATTTGCTGCTCTTTTACTGAGCTTCAATTTAATTCAGGCTCCTGGCTTAGTGTTCAGTGCCTCCTACATAACTAATTTCCATAGACTTGATTAAATTTGTAATTTTGGAACACCTTGCAGCATCTTCAAATACAGATATTTGATTCACACAGTTTTTGGGTATGGTTGTTTAAGTAAATATAAACCAGTTAAGAAACAAATTAGAATAATTTCATATATATATATACATAATAGGGGTGACCCTGAATAGTCGACGATGCTTTGATAGGAGGAGGCTGATTCGACTACCAATCTCACAGTCGAATCTTTGCAGAGGTGTTATGAAACAAGATATGGGGGTACATAGATACATAGACGTACCGGCTCTCTCTCAATAGGTTAATAATACAACCTATTATGATAATGCTGTAAATAAAAATGTGAAAAGAAAGAAGCTTTTAATAAATATTTTTAATGTGCGTGAATAAATCCAACCATGATTTTTGGATGCTGTGAATGTTTAGCTAAAAAGACTGCCACTCCAGTTTAGCGTTTATTGTCTCTGCAGTTAAAAAGACAAAGTTGACAATTCTGGCTATACTTTTGATAATTTAATAATTTCTTTAATTTTAATTTATTTATTGATCACTCTGGGTTATCTAATTTAACTGGCTTGTGTTTTGAATATATGTTCCCCTGCACTTTAGGCATTTTGCACTTTTTTGCACATTTTTATAAAAAATATTTTTATTCATTAGAACGGTATATTCTGTTCTTGAATTAGAACAGAATATACCGTTCTAATGAATAAAAATAATTTATTCTGAAAATTTTTTGATTGTTTTTCAGTGTATCGATGTTGCGCTGTAGATTAGTTAAAGCTTTTTAATTTAACTGATTTAATTTGATTTGCCGACATGTGAAATGCATATCTATCTGCAGTGTGGCCTTTCTGCAGTTATTTATATATATATATATATATATATTAAGGTTTATTGCTCCAAAATGTTTTTATTCATTTACTTCTATATCTTTGTGTGGTGTTCTGTACATCGTGGCTGTGAATGTTTATCCACATTGCCTTTCATTTCAGTTTAAAAAAGATAAAAATCATTGTCAGTTTCATCTATCACTTGACAGGCAGTGTGGTCGCTTTATTAGAAAGTTGTTTCTCTGTGCTGTGTGTGAGAGAAAATAAAAGTTGTGTTAAGGTGCGGACTTACTTCATTTTCCGTGTCCCGCTCCATCTCGTGCACAGTTGAGCGTGCAAGCCTTTCAAAGTAGCCTATACTCCTTTGGCCTTAGTGCGCACAAACTCTTTCCGCGCTTATCTAGTGGACTGCTGTTTTTCAAGCAGCCCCCCCCCCCCCCCCCCCCCAACAATTCTTTGTACAGAGTATATACAGTTGCAAGAAAAAGTATGTGAACCACTTGCAGAATCTGTGAAAATGTGCAAAATTAGAGAGATCATACAAAATGCATGTTATTTTTTATTTAGTACTGTCCTCAGTAAGATATTGTACATAAAAGATGTTTACATATAATCCATAAGACAAAAAAATAGCTGAATTTATTAAAATGACCCTGTTCAAAAGTTTGTGAACCCTTGATTCTTAATACTGTGTGGTTACCTGGATAATCTACGACTGTTTTTTTTGTGATGGTTCTTCATGAGTCCCTTGTTTATTCTAAGCAGTTAAACTGAGCTCTGTTCTTCAGAAAAAATGTCCAGGTCCCAAAAGTTCTTCAGCTTTCTACCATCTTTTGCGTATTTGAACCCTTTACAACAGTGACTGAATGATTTTGAGATCCATCTTTTCACACTGAGGACAATTGAGGGACTCAAACACAACTATTAAAAAAGTTTCAAACAGTCACTGATGCTTCAGAAGGAAACACGATGCATTAATAGATGTATGCAAAAGTCTTAGGCATGTTAGTATTTTCACCCAAAAAAATGGTTTTAAGCCAGTTATTTATATATTTTGCTGCAGTGTGTCAGTAGAAAATATCAGTTTACATTTCCAAATATTCGTTTTTCAATTAATTGTTGTAATCCAGTGAGATATTTGTATGCACAAGGAGACTGAAAACTGCCGGTATGTTCCACATGGAGATCTGATCTCATCATCCATCCATCTGGGATTACATGAAGAAAACCCAGAAGAATTGTGGCAACATCGCCAAGATGCTTGAAGAGACCTACCTGCAAAGCTACCTGAAAAACTATGTGTAAGTGTACCTATAGGACAAAAGCTGTTTTAAACAAAAAAGGTGGTCACATCAAATATTTATTTGATTTAGTTAATAGAATTTAACTGATAAATAAAATCTATTTATGACAATATTTTTGAAAGCATCCTCAATTTACCGCATTTTACAGCCTAAACTTTTTTTTTTTTTTTTTTTAACAGTACTATAGTTTTGGAGGTAGGTTTCTTCAAGCGTCTTGTTGCCATAGTTCTTCTGGATATCTTCTCTTTAAGTGTAACCATGATAATAATAACAACATTGTTACAGTCGCATTGTTAAACCCACAAACAACTGCGTAGAATCACCCTAGGTAAACTGAATGGAAACGTCACATTTATTTTATACTTTCTGTGAAGCGATCTATCGAAATACACTTGTTCCACTAACATACCCTTTAAAATTCATGAAGAACGATGTGGAGAGTCTGTGTTAGGTTAGCGCTTCTAATGAAACTTCAGCCCTCTGATTTGTGGCTTCATCCTTCATAAACCACACTGTAAACACACAAAGTGAAGGCAGCTTTGCAAGGTGCATCTTGTTCCTCTCTTTGAGTTGTTTGCTCCATAAGTTTCCTTTACTCTGCTTAGGAAACATTTGCTTCATCGTTTCTCCTGCCCACTGGAGTGAGCGACTCCTTTGAACTAGATTTGATTTGTTAAATGAGCCATTTTGTTTTAATACAGTAAACCACACTTAGATCATATAAGTGTGTGGTGCTCTGCAAACTGTCATCCATGCTGGGCTATTGTCACCCCATTGGGTGGGCTGTTAATAGTTCATCCATTTTTGGTTAGCTTGGAATCTTGGTTCAGTATTATATAAAATGTTTGAATTTATATGTATTGCTAACTCTTAGAACTAGCAAGCTACAGAGAATGACATCAGCCTCTGATGGGATCCCAGGCAGAAAGACGTTAGTCAATGTGTGGTTGCCATGGGTTTATATACAAATAGACTAAATAAAAGGCTAATTTTCTCCCCATCCTCATTAGGGTTCTGGGAAAAGCTAAGAAAAGTTAGTATTGAGTACGCTAGTAGAGATTATGTTTGCAGTGAGAGCTGTGTGGTGTTTGCGGTCACACTATTACGCCTTCCACTTCGACATGTGTCTTGCATTGTCACAAAACATTGCTATTATTAACCACAAATAACCTCTTCTGTTGGGGATTTGAAAATATTGTTTTACATTACCTCATTTTTCGCGATAAAAAAAACAACAAAAAAAACGACTTCCTTTGTGGCTGGCTTCAATTAGATGAGAATGTAGTGCATAAAAATGACAAGTTTGGCAAAAACATTGTTGACAAAAAGCAGTTGTTTTCTTGGAGTGACATCCATAATTTCATTAAATTATTATCCTAATGCAAAAAAAAAAGAGACTCTAAACATGAACTTAAGCAACAACAGACACTCAAAAGATATCAGAAAAACACTCAATGGTGCTTAGAGTGAAGCTGCTCTCATTTTTTCTCTTCCTTTTATTAGCTTCAGACATTTTTTTGTGGGCCAGCAGAAATCGTAATCACTACAATACTGAGCCTGGGCTGAGCTGGCCCAACTCCAACAGCACACAAATTACCCCACTGACTCTCAACATGATGTTTTTAATGGAGGAGAGGAGCTCAGACTTCAAACAGCAGCTTTATGGTAAACTATTGGCAGGGATCTAAACTTCTCACATTGTGCAATCTGCTCTAGTAATGCTGTCGCGTGCGGATCGCTTTCAAATGGATTAAATGTTTTTATCTATTTTTCTTCAGTGGAATACAGAAAGTATAAATGTAAATGTATATAATGCTCCAAAAAACGCTTCAAACATTAAAAGTGGAAAAGTGAAAATTCACCTTTTGTTTTCCACAGAAGAAAGCAAGTCACACAGGTTTGGAATTACGCGAGGGTGGATACTTAAAGGAAATCAGAAAAGAAAAATCTCATTCAGGCTTGTATAGCAATAAACTCTTAGCTTGGTACTTCTGGACGAGGGACCCATATCTACTCCAGGAATCTGGTGTAGCACCACCACTTCACTTTAAGTGGACAACCACTTAAACACTCTCCAGACAGGTTGTTATTAGGCAGCAGAAGCCAAAATGTTTGAGAGACATACACCTGCACTACATGTGTTTTACGTTGATTTACTGATCAGCTCAGACTATCTGATTTAGACATTTGTCAGGCATTTTCTCCTTCTCTCTGAAGTACCATTGGTCTAAACTGATAAAGATGTACATAACTTCACAAGCTCAGACATTTATGACCATTCATGACCTCAGACAAACCTGCATGACCTTCGTTGTTCTGTGAAGCAAAAAAAAAAAAAAAGATGCAGGTCTTTTCCATACAATGACAATACAATATTTGTCATTATTCACTGATAATTTCCATCTTCACTGGGCTGTTAAAGGAATATTCTGAGTTAAGCTCACTCGAATACATTTGTCGTATTATGTTTATTACAACATAAAATAATTCTGGGTCATCACTCCTTTTCTTTAAAACAAAGCAAAAAATAAAGGTATGGTGAGGTACTTGTGATGGAAGTGAATGGGACTATTTTTTGAAGGTTTTAAAGCAGAAATGTAAAGCTTATAATTTTATAAAAGTACTAACATGAATACTTTTGTTAATATGTTTGTATTATTTGAGCTGTAAAGCTGTTTAAATCATATTTATTACAGTCATTTTAGGGTTTATGGCATTGCATTATCATGGCATCAAAAAATGGTTAACAAGCATTTTTGTCCCATTAAAATCCTTTTAGAATACATATTGATTACAACTTGTGCTTATACTACTGAAACTGTATTTTAATGTTTACAGATTGGCCCCATTCATTGTACTCTAAGTGCCTCAATTTTTTTTTTTTTTTTTGGCAAATTTTTGTGGTAATCAATAACTTTTACTGACCTTAGAATATTGCTTGAGAACTGAGGCAACAAGTTCAATGAGCCACGAGTAAAGGCCCTCAATATTGCAGCAGAAACCTCAGTATTTAATTTCGTTTAAGACTCTACTCTTGAATTGATAATTAAGAGCTCCCATTTAAAGTCATCCATTTCCGCAATGACTTGTGTCACGTTTCAGGCTGTGAAGCTGTTTCATTTAGTAAGGATTAGTCAGCTGAGCTGTTTATTGAGTCTTTAAGGTGTTTTACAGCACATTTGTCATGAGAGACAAAGTGTGGCTACTTTCTACTTAATGACAACTCCAAAGGACAAGACATAAACTTGGCTTTGATGACAAGAGAGTGACAAGTGACAAGAGACAGACATGCAGGGAGTGGCTGTCTCTGCAGTTCCAACCTTGGGACTGGAACTTTACTTCACTGCTCTTAGTAAAGGCTTAAAAGAAATAAAGTTTAAGCACAACTCTCTGTGCTTCATTACTCATAAAATATATGAGCCAATTTACTCATTTAATGTGCAAAACATTTGTCAGAGTATCACTTCTACAGTGCTGGTGGGGGAAATATTGAGTAAATGGCGTTGGGATTTTTTCAAAATGACTTTAATGTAACTACCCATGGTGGGAATTTAAGAAAATGGACTTGAAAGGAGTTTTGACACAAAGGCAATACAATCAGTTCACATAGTTTAAGAAGTGGAGAGAGACGCAGAGCCATATGTTAGAGAGAGACCTCCCAAGAGGGAGGAAATGTGACAGACATTATTGGCATAAGCACGTGTTTCATTTTTCATGTTCTAAATGAAGGAAAAGAAAGCATGTGTTGTAGAAGCATATTTGAAGAGAATGTTTTATAAGATATTTTTGCCAATTTGAATATTTATTGTTATACAGTGGTCCCAAAATGTGTTTAGACATTTAGAAAAAAATTAAAAATGTATACATATTTTTGCATTATATAACAAAGTGGCATTTATTGCATTTATAGAAATATAGCAGACTTTTTGTTTAAACGAAATAGTTCAGTTTGTTGGGTTTCACATGATAAAAAAAGTATATATTGTGTCCAAAATCAAGAAGTTTTGTGAAATCTGTGTGAACTTGAAAAATCCTTTGGACTACTATTTTGGAAAGGAAATCTGAACTGTTGTGTAATTATGTAATGTGTGCGAGTATGGAAGCGAAGAGTAAACAAGATGGATGAAGAACGTTACTCCTGTCTCATGTGTTTCTTAACTCCTGCAGACACCACAAATTGGCAATGAGGATTAGGCTTTTTTTTCCACTATCCTTGGTCACAAAGATGGCTGTAGCTAATGTGCCTTTTTCCCAAGTTTTTTCCTGCTTTGCCCTGGTGAGCCTGCTATAGTGTTCAGCAAAGGGCTGCGGATCTAAAATTATTAATGAATTATTGATGCTACAGTGGATGATTGGCCACACGAAAAACAGAGAGCTGTACTGCTTCACTACTATTCTGCTCAGGTGGGGAACAGGAAGTCATGCTTTCACTGTGGACTGGAGGCGTCCTTAGCTAATGCTTCGAACTGCCCGGTTGCAACAGCAAAATACAGGAAGTGTAAAAAGATTGGACATTATGCTAAACTGTGCCAATCAGCGCAATCAAATATGTGCAAGGTCCGTGAAACTGAATTACCAGAAATGACTGTACTGTACACAGAATATTCAACACGTACTCCCAGCATTACAAGCACAGTGACTGTATCTACTTCTTGGCGGTTGACACTGGGTTTTCCATATCTATCCTGCCCTACATCACTTATGCATGCCATTTCAGTAACATTGTGCTGTCGCAACCTAAAGCCAGGCTTGTGATGTATTCAAAAGCCCAAATTCCAGCATCGACGCCTCTGTGTTACCAATTGTTGTTATGCAGAAAAAGTTAGGATGTGCGTTGACCTCTGACAGCCAAATAAAGGAGTGATCATGGACTCTTTTCCATTGCCACACAGGGATGAACTACTCTCTGCTCTAAAAGTTTCCATTTTTCTCTCCCATCGACCTGACTATGCTTACTACCAAGTGCCGCTGCATGAGGACAGTTGTGACCTCTCTGCCTTTATTATTCATGATGGACTGTTACATTTTTGTCGTGTTCCTTATGGATTGGCTTCAGCACCTGGGGCATTTTAGAAGATTTCATCCTGACTGGCTTATCAGGTGTTGAAAATTACCTGGACGATATTATCATCCATGATAATGTTTATAGGATGACAAAGCACTTCAAGCTGTCTTACAATGACTAGAAGCTGCTTGGACGTAACTCAATAAAGACAAGCGTCACTTCCGACAAACCAGCCTGCTGTTTCTAGGTCATCCTGTTTCAGCAGAGGGTCTCCTTCCTGATGAATCACATTTACAGGCGATTCAAAATGATGTATTTTTAATCTAGTGCAATGATATTATTAAGGGTGACTCAAGTGTCCAAAAATGTCCAGATACATTTAGGCGCCAATGTATACAGTTGTTCAGAGAGACTTTACCTTGAAGTGTTATGTTTTTATGTGTTTATGGTTTGAGTTTAACGCATACTGAGAAAAAAAAGACATTCTCAAGCCACTCCTCATGTAAAATTATTGACATCAGACCCAAGTTTTGTGTTGAATTTGCATGCTCTTGTCTCCAGAGACTGGTCACCACTTTCACACACACAATGTCTTTTTCAACTGCTTCACCAATCTTCACCCTCTATATCCCCAAACTTGGGCCCTTAAAGCTACTTTTATTGTTTATCTGTGCTTTTTGTATGTATGTACTGTTTGTATGTGCGTTTCCCCACACGTGTGTTCTTTTATCTCTTTTCTTCTGTTCCTCACAGCCTGTGATTGCCATCCTGTGGGGGCCGCTGGCAAAACCTGTAACCAAACCACAGGCCAGTGCCCTTGTAAAGACGGTGTGACGGGTATCACATGCAACCGTTGTGCTAAAGGCTACCAGCAGAGCCGATCACCCATTGCCCCCTGCATAAGTATGTGGATCACTCAATGTCAAGATTTTTTTTTTTTTTTTTTTTTAACACTTCAATCCCCAATGAGCGATAATGCACAATGCATGTTCTTATCCATGGAATGTACTGAAAAATTGAGATGAAACTCTTCTAAAGGACTGTAGGATCCATTTCTTATAGAGGAACAAGAAAATCTGCATTTCACAGTGGAAACAATTTGGAACCATGTCTTGTTAAGGTCATTCCACAGAATTATCACCTGCCGTTCTTTAAATTCTGTTTTGGCCCTAATTGACATTTTTTAGGTTAAAAAAAAAACATTGTTTAAAGATTACAAAGGTATAATAGAGTCCTCACTGCATGGGAAGGAATAAAGAAAACATATTATCCATCACTGGTGTTTGCATTTGAAATCAAACTGTTTAATTGGTGCTTTTGTCGACGAAACAACGCTTGGATATTAAACAAAGAAATTGGGGAAAAAAAGAATCGCTCAGGAGAAATCTTTGGCAGGGAGTTTAGTGGAATGAATTCAACCTATAACTTTTTGAAATCATATATCTTTGATTTTCTTGGGAAAGTCACAAGCATGAATGTGTGAAAGATAGACACTCTGGTAATTTAATTTGAAAATATTTGGTTTCTCTCATAATTGTGAAATAATGTTTTTATTTTAATAGCCCATATAAATTTACAGTATCTCAATCCATGCCAAGCTCAGTTTAACACAAGGAAGTTTTGGCTACACATACCATTATGTCCTTTCATTCTTAAGACCATAAATCAATAGGATTTAAATATTTGTAACAGGCTTCTACTGTAATTTAATCTGGCATTAAACTCGTTCCCATGTTCCCCGAGATGTTTATAGCTGATATAGGAAGTAAGACCACCACAGAAAATGTATATCATTGTACAGTGCCTGTATAGTCTTGCCAAAATGCCAACAGCAAATTTTACTTTCCTTGGTACTGGTAGTTCTTTATTATACTATACTTAAAACCACTCAATATGGTATGTGTTTTTTTGTCCAAAGCATTATTGATTAAAATACTGTGTTTTGGATCCTTGTCATCCTGTATGAGTAGCATTACAGATCGATATTATTATTAAGTCTTATTAATTATTATTAAGTCTTGTTCAATGGCCAAAAGCACCATGATGCATAATCGCAACAGAAACATATTTTAGCATTGGCATAAAAACATTTGTGGACCCCAGCAGATGATGAAGATCGTTTATGATGATTTTTTTTATTTATTTTTTTAAATCAGAAGACTTGATTCTTTCTTCCTTAAAAAAGCTCTTTTTTGCATGCTTGTGCACCAGCTCCACAGAGCACACGCACACTCTTTTATCAACTTCTTCTTATTTCTCTTAGTACGCTTGAGCTGTTCAGTCGTCCTCTTGTTTTGTCCTCATGGCAGTTACTGCCTTGTCTTTTTGTATATTTATTTTCCGATAAAGCAAAATACTGTTCTTTTTTAGCACTTTTATGAATTCAATCACTTCAATGAAAAGGTCTTTCCTCATGCATGGCTTTACTGAGTGTAAACTTCCCTCCGTTCATGAAAGGGCAATGGAAGGAGGAATGAAAGAATCAAGTCTTGGACAAGCATCTTGCTGTTTTTCGTAACAACAAAAGAGGGATACAGATGAAGCAGTTCATCAAATTGTGTGAAATTCTGTGAACCAATGTTTTGTAAATCTGTTCAATTCACTCTGTAGATGGATTCATAATATGAAACCTGTAACATTATCATATTTAGTTTAAATGGTTTAAAATAAGTAGAAAAAAATTGTCTGCCTGAAAAAAGCTAATAGTTGTTCTTATGTTGATCTTAAATTATAATATAATATTCATTATTGTTCTATGTTTACAAGCTAACTGTGCTCTCTTTTTTCGGAACAGAAATTCCCATTGCTCCACCAACAACCACTGCAAGCAGCACAGAGGGACCTTCAGGTTAGTTCTACTAACTAATATTAGCCTTAAATTGTATTAGCACATTTTATTAACCATAGGAGATCTTAGACTACATCCCTCACTATTAAAAAGTTAGGCCACTTGTAAGTGTCTCATACTAAGGAATAAGGAGCTGATGCAGTGCTGTTTGGGGGCTCATTCTTATTAATTTGTTGATTTAAGGTTTTCTTCACTTTTGAGTGTAAAGTGGGATTTGATGCACCCCACAACCCATTATGGAAGAGGAACTGTTAAAATTTTTAGAAGCATCTAGTTTTACATTTACATCCCTTGACACGTTCACTCTTGCCACAGATGTTTAATAAATATGTCTAAAAGTAAGCAGAACGTCAGACTTAACTGCAGTGTCTGCCAAATGATTTCATTCAACATCAGACAGTAAAACACTGTCTGCAAATATACAAACGCTTCCCTAAGATTTCTTGCAATTATAGACTAAGTGTCTCCTGATCAGATGTTTAATTTCCCAAGTTTTCTTCCCGGAGCCATCAGCCTGCCTCTCTCTCTCTCTCTCTCTTTTTTTTTGGTATTTTCAACATAGTGAGTGAACATGCTTTAGTTTGCCCGTATGGAAAAAGTATTTGTTGAAGAAATATTCGTCATTCTCACGGACAGAGGAATTCTAGCGTGCAAAAAATCTTTGCAGCTGTTGGTTGATCGTCGCAGACCTCTAATGCTTTACTGACAGATAAGATTGACAGCAGAGCTGCTGGTATTCTCTCTCTCTCATGGACCTCATTTCATTCTTCTCTGGGATATTTTCTCTGCCCCCACATTTTTCTTTTACCGTCTTTTATTCTCTCTACATTTCTTCCTCCTTTGTCCGAAAATACCCACTCACTCTCTCTAGCCCATCTGAAACCAATTCTCTGTTTCATGACTGGTAGTTTGGCTATTGCTAAATGTCAGAACAGCATTGTGAAAACTGTCGTTCCTTAATGGACTATCAATGATTTGAGATAGAGGGTGTTATGACCCATGCAAAATAAACAAATAGGCAAAGCGGAGGGAAAAGGTTAACCCATTTACCACAATGTGTTTCCATTTGTCATGGCCTGACCCTGAAGCATATGGCAGCACATGTGTAAAACTAAGAAATGTAGGATAGCTGCATTGTACTTGTCTTAGTATTTTTGTAGAAAAGAAACAGTGCTGAACAAATATAAATTAATTAATTTTATATATAACTTATTTATTAATTATATTTATTTGTTTGTTTGTTACGTCACCACTGTTTTAGTGGTTTCTTTTCACAGAAATAGAGATTTTGCAAGAATGCAAGATAGCCGCATTGTGCCAGCCAGTCTTAGTATTTTTGTAGAAAAAAAAGTTAAAACAGTGCTGAACAAAAATAAATACATTTTCTCTGTATATAATGTGTTTCAATATTACAGTAATAGAAAAATAATTGTTTATTTACGTATTTGTCATTTTATTTGTCACCACCATTTCTATTTTACAAAACTACTAAGACAGGCACATTGCAGAAATACTAAATTAGAACTGAAATTAATTAGATTCTAAGGTCAGAAAATATATGAAATACAACCTTTCAAATCACGTAATAGAATCAAGCTATATTTCAAAATCAGTGCATTTTTAAAATCTTAATTTATTTGCAAAGATTGCGTGACCTTTAATCCAGGCAATGGGGGCACGGCTGATTTTGAGCCCTTAAAACGTTTGACCCATCTGGTTTTGAGAGCAGCCCTCCATGGAAACTGCAGCATTCCAAATCAAGCTGATGGAGAGGTGGAGCACATGATAGACATATTTGAGTGCCCCCATCAAAATGGACGCTTCAGACCACCCACACATCCTGCTATGGGACTGCATACATTATACCTTCACTCCGGGCCCAAAGCTCACCTCAGGATAGCGCAATACGGCAGAAAAATATGACCTCATCCAACAGATGATTGCAAACAGATGTTCTTATCAGGGCACCTCCACCCTGCTCTTTAACAGTTGCCCACTCAGACAGAGAAAGACTGAGATTGAGAGAACCTGTACGTTCTTGTACAGAAGGGTGGGGCAGGCAGCTGTGTAGCAGGTGTCTATGAGAATGAAATAGGGGAACGGCAGGAGGACAGAGGGAAAGTTGAGGGAGGAGAGGAGAAGGAGGATATTAATATGTCTTCAGCACTGCCACATGGAGGGGAGGAGTGCATTGCGAATACCTCTGATTGCTCGCCTCAGACAAAACACATATTGTGTGGCGAGGTCATGCATGGTGTGAGTCACCACTCCCAAGACCCCTGTACAATCCCTCAGACGCACACTCATCTATGACTGACAGAGATGTCTCTACAAACCTGTATTAGGAGATCAGCGCCTGCTGTTTATACAGTCACCAAAACCAACATGGTGGTTATCGCTGTCGGCATGGATTTTGTAGATGTTCTGTTGTTTTTTACGCAAGCTGTATGTGTGGAGTGGACTGCTCAAATAATTTTCTTAAATAATAGCAATATTTTACATAATCCAAAGGGTAGGTCGGCATTTACTTACCCTTATGTTATTTCAAAACTGTATGATTGTCTTTTTTCAGTGAAACACAAAAGGTACATTTTTGAAGAATGTTGTGGCTGCTCTTTTCCATATAATGAAAGTGAATAGGGGCTTTTTTGTCAAAATGACAAAAAGCACTATAAACTATCATAAAGCTATCAAAAGTCATCCATGTGTCCACTATGTGCACTGTAATACGTGTGTTTGTAAATAGTTTTGTGTGAGAAACTGAAAATTAGTAAAGATTTTCAGTGAATTATGACTTTATTCTTAGTCATAATTCCATAATTTCCAAATGTTATTCATGCAGCTATTGCATGACATGGAATAAAGTAATATATTCTTCAAAAATGTCCCTTTTGTATTCCACAGAACAATGTCAGGAAAATTTAAATATGCACACACACACAAAACACACGCACACATGCAAAAAGCTTTAGGGGGCAGTACTGGCATGAAAAAATACTATAGTAATTTATAGTAAATACTTTAGTGTTTTTGAACCATACAGTAAGTTGTAGTATACTGTATATATTATAGTATTTACCACACTTTGTTAATGAATTCTACACTGTAAAAAATATTTTCATGATTTGTTATTCATACATTTTTTTCTGTTGTCAAATCAACTTTAACATAATATTAAGTTTCTGTTGATTAAACCAATTGCCTTCATTGTATTAACTCAAATTTTTTATTTAAATGAAATTTAAGTTAAACCAATTTTTTTTTACAGTGTATAGCATACTGTAGTATTAACTATAGTGAACTGATAAACTGTAATAAATACTGTAGTATACTTTAGTTTTTACTACAGTAAACTGTAGTGTATTGTAGTATAAAATACCCTATAGTTGTAGAGTATTGGGTACTGGGTAAAGTAATTTGTTTATATTACTATAGTTGTTATATTACCACAGCAACTATAGAATTACAACAACAAATTAATTCAAGTACTTTACATGGTTCAAAAACACTATATTATTTACTATAAATTATTTTACCCCTAAAGGGTATACCTTAAAGTGTAAGTAGTTATTGTACTCAATGTGATGACAAACAGGCGCCAACCATACCTTTTTTTTCTGACAGGAAAGAAAGCAAGTCATACAGGTTTGGGACAACATGATGATGAGTAAATAAAGACACAATTTTCATTTTTAGATGAATTATCCCTTTACCACTGTCACCCTTGTAAGACCAAATGGTCCCATAGAATTCTGCAAGACTCCTAGTGATTATAAAAGGAACGAACAAAAAAGGGGGAGTGAGAATTAGAGAGAGAGGGAGACAGAAAGAGAGTGAATAGTGTTGAATTAGTGTCTCATCATGAATGCAAAGCTCTCGTCTAATTTAAAGCTGGCCTCTCCTCTCTTCTATTTCACATTGTCAGATTTCGAGGGCTGGCGATGTTCCCCACACATCTCTGGGCTTCATTTACAGTAATGAAGTTGGTTTCTACCACTGATGCCACCGTGACCAAAACATACCCTGAATCAAAACTGCACACGCTGTCTGGTCTGTTTCTTTAAATTATGTCAGAATTCAGGAGACAGCTATTTTCCTCTCAGACTCTTGAATGGAATGAAAGAACGACAGAAAGCGAGAAGGATATTTTGAGAGGTTGCGAGTAGAAGGAGAAAAAAAAAAAGCAGTTCCCTTTGGAATAGACCCAGCTTGCCCATTGAGTCCCTGCCCCAGTGGGAGCTTGGGGCTCTGGCTATAATCTAATTACATGCTTTATTTGCAGCAATTTGTTTCTCAATCAGTCTCATTCCGCACAGAGAAAGCCTTCCCCCTGCGCACTCATTCACACCTCATTGTTACAGTTCCCAGATCTGCGATGTGCCCATGAATAGCATTGTCCGTTCCATCAGAGACCCAACTGGAAACAGACCTCAGGTCAGCTTCAGGCTCTTTTCGCTAACAACAGAGTACAGTGTCTGCCGTCTTCAAGCATTAAAAGACCCAGCAGGTTAGATTGTCAGTGTTAGATGTCAAGGCTTTTCAAAAGTGCTGAGTGAGGCTGAATAGCGCAGACTCATTAGCTGTTCTTTGCTGAATCTCCAGACCAACAACTTCCCTCAATGTCTAGCGACGGAGAGAATTCGTCCACAAATGTTTCCCCACAGGGGTCCCCACAGTCAGCGTGTAACCGGTGCCCTCCACTCATTCTTCAGTGTCAAACAAGCCTCACATTCAAACTTACACGCAGCTTTCTTTTACTCACTGGCACCGCTAGCAGCGCCACTGGATGCGGTGCCAAAATCTCTCGTACACAGCTTTCTCTTGAAAAGACAGCAGGAAAAACATCCATTAAGGTGACACCAGCCTCTGTGGGAGCATTATGACGGGACGGCGAGCTAACCCTACTTCCCCTAACTCAAGAGGGGGCACAATGAGTACATTTGTCTTTGCTGTGGGGGACTAGATGTTCAAATAGGAATCTCAGGGTACTCATCACCTCTTTAAAAGGAGAGCTAATGAGAAATGATGGCTATCAAAGGGAAGTATCGTGATGGCATTAAATAGGGTTAAAGGAAAACAAAGCAGTTGCTCTACAGTCTTCATTTAAATGGAAATGAAGCTGCCACAGTATGGACTCTCAATTTCATTTCGGTTACAGTTTCTCTGCCATTTCCAATCTACAGTGTGCACGGTTTGACTCGCCCAACCCCACCTTGGACTCCCTCGCGCAACCACTTCGGTGCGACTACTTTCACGGGCATTTTTTTCTGATTCCTGGGTTGCCCAGGCAACCTCATTCACACAGAGAGAATAGAGAGTCCAAAAGAAAGTAAAAGGCAGGCATGGAGCGAGGGTCGGCCGAAACAATGAAGTTTGTTCATATGCAGGCGAGCTGAAAGGTTTTTCTCTCCCCCCTCCTCCGTCTCCTCATTCCATCCATCCACTAAAAGAAGGCCATGACAATGTAAGGGGAATGGCAAAAGAAAACTTCTCCATTTAAACATCTGCATGCTCGAAAGAGGTGTTTTTAATGAATTAATCGTGTCCGTGTCCTCGTACTGCAGATGCTGTAACTCGTTTTATGTGGGTGTACTAAAAAACTGTAGAAGAGGCCCAATCGGAACCGAATCCCTTGTGCTTTTTTGCCGAAACACCATGTTTCTTCTTTATTTTTTTTTACATACAACAAGCTTTTTAAACACTTTATGTGCTGCTAATTTCCCCCCTGACCTCCCTTTGTGCTTGAACAACCCTTGCTCCCCCTTTCACTGCAACCTCCCTGAGTGCCGAACCAATAAATGCCAAAGGTTGAAATGGTCTTTAGGGGTTGCGGTGGGGGAGGGGGCATTAGGACAGACGTACAGGGTGAGTTGACAGCACCGGGAGGGAGGAGTCCTGATTCAAAAAGCCCTAATCAGGCCCATCATGGCACTGACAGTGGAGACAAGGGTGAGAAATTAGCATGGAACTGAAAAAAAAAAATCGCTGGGTGGCACAATACGCTTGGCCTCAGAGGGCTCCCATCAGAGCAAGGGAGGGTCCAGACATCCAGAAAGCAGAACGAGAGGGACCTTTTGTCTCCTGCTTTTCTAAGGAGCAAAGGACACTTTGCTGAATGCCTCACAAGCCCTATTACAGCCTCACAATTAAACTGGGCAGATGGGTGTCACAACAGGCCAGGGCTTTAGGATAGATGTGTAGTTTGCAGAAGTGTCTCTCTTTTTGACAATGTTCCCTCTTTTACATTCTTTAATTGTGTGTTTTTTTCCTTTCTTCTTTTAACCTCCTAACTTAGACTGTGAATCCTACTGCAAGGCATCCAAAGGCAAGCTGAAGATCAATATGAAGAAGTACTGCAAGAAAGACTACGGTGAGTGAGAAAAGTGCACACAACAACGTACCGACAGCAGCACACTCCCACATTCATGCAGGTGGCTCAAATCCTTGCCCTCTACAACATCTTTATTCTTTATCCAAAGCCGAATTCCCTCGAGCCCCCTCAGTGTTGGTATATTGTAGTGATGGCTTACTTAGGGCTTTCAAGAAGAAAGTCAAAGGATCAAACAGGAGGAAAGGCCATCAGTGAGGGGTTTAGGGGAGGCTGCGTTGACGGACAGCCCAGCAGGTATTTCAGCCCAAAGCGGATCAAACCATGGCAGTGTGACGGGCAGAAGGGACCGGAGTGCTCACAGATATCCTCATTAAGGGAAGCGCATGTCCCTGTCCTGCATTCCTGGGGGCAGCAGGCCCTCTCTTGTCCATGAAAAGGAGCAGATGTGCAGCCCTAGAGGTGGGGTTGTTTCATCAGTCAAGCGAGACCCCGTGGAACTTAAAGAGCTTAGCAGATTTAATAACAGCCAGAGCATTTTAACAGCTCTTTTGACTCATTTCAGTCAGCATACACTGAAAATAAATTGGTGTAGGATTTAATTTAACATTTTTTTTTTTATTTGTGAAATGTATTGCTCTTAGCTTTCTTAACCAAGAAAAAGTATTTTTTACAGTGTAGGTCATTTATTGATGTTGAATAAAACAATAAATATTATTTGGGTATAAGTATAGGTATAATTGTAATATTTTTGAATATTGCTATATGAAAATTACCATATTATTATATGGGTCAATGACAAATTAGAGTGCTAATAATAAAAAAAGGGGGAATATATATATATATAAACATAAGTAAAACACTTGTGACAAGAAATGCTGGTTTCGTTTTGGAAAACATTGAAATGATTTTCAATAAAAGTATAAATTGAATGACTCGTCATGTGGTGTAACCGTCAAGAAAAAGCATTTGCATATTTTCTTCACACACTGTGTACACACATTAATGATTATAACGTTTTTAAATATCTTTTTTTTTTTTAAATGTAAGAAAGTATTTTTTTTAAATTATTAATTTATTAATATCATTACATTTTAGGGGAAATTGCACAACATGACACTTTACACACTGAGCTAACCTTGCCTTACTATAAAATTTTTATAAGAAACTGCAGGGGTTCTCTCTATTTTTTTCTTCCCTGCATGGTTCTGCATGTTGGTTGCACCACATGACTTTGTTTTTCAAATATTAATAAGCATTGTAGTAGATTTATTTATTTTTATTTTAAATAATAATAATAATAATAATAATGTATGCCAGTCTACTTAAGGTTTTCTTTTTAAAAAACATCTTTATTCTTTATCCAAAGCCGAATTCCCTCGAGCCCCCTCAGTGTTGGTATATTGTAGTGATGGCTTACTTAGGGCTTTCAAGAAGTCATTGTTGTCATTGACCTAAATATTCCAATTAAAAAAAAAAATTGAGACGGATACCATTAAATTTAAGGTAGACAAAGTACTTTTATTTATAATGGCAATGCTGTGTACTTGCGGTAATGGTAATGCGATAAATGTACTAATAATGAAAGCTTATGCGTTCCAGCCAAAGACATGATATGATAGATACAACTGTAACCAACAATGCCCAGTAGACCTTTGTATGATTAAGGGTCTATTCAGGATGAAAAAAACAGGGAATCCCTGCAGCGTAGAGAGGAGGTCTGGCACACATCGGTAGTTGCATCTTACATGATGAATACTCAGTGCCATCACCTCCTGCAGACCGGCTTTGCATGATCTCCTTTCTACACTGTCATTACTCATTTAAGACTCATTTAAGAATTTATCCAGCTAATATGGTCCCCCGCTGACTTCAATTTACAGTTGTCCTCAGTTATGAAGAGCTGGCCAGCTCCCCCTTTACTCAAAAGTGAACAATCTAGGATAAACTCCCACATTCTGAGCATTAAACCTAATCCACTTTCCTTCTGCCTTCTCGAGCATCAGGGGGGCTTTATACAGCAGCACGAGGGGGGAAATGGCTGGAAATGGTATTGAACTTGAAGATGGAGTCATCTAAAGACTTATGAGGGGAATCAGGCTTTTTGTGGCATGATATTTACAGCCTCATGCCTCACTGCCACATTACCCATAAAACACCACAGGAATCCTGACCACTGCTGGGCCTCCACAGACTGAGACATGTTGTTATCATTGGCTAAATGACTTTCCAAATGATGACAGTTTTTCATAAAATTAAAGGTTTTGGATTTCATCTGTGATGATATTCTAGTGTACATAAAGAATAATAATAAAAAAATATCTGTCATAATTCATCCACCCTTATGTTGTTCTAAAACTGTATTCATTGTATTTTTTCTGTGGAACACAAAACGTACATTTCATACAGTATTCTGATAAGAATTAAGGCAGTTCAACTCAAATTACAAAAAATAACTAGCCATACAATAAATTTAAGTAGGAAACAACAAAATAAGTCATTATTGATAATCTTCTCGACGCTGTTTATTGCTATTACGACTAAATCATTGAGGCAGTGAGAGTCAGATGAGTGCAATTCCAGAACAAAATATTCAGAATAGTTATGTGAACTGCATTAAGCAATTCATTGAAAAGATCAGATCAAAAAGAATGAGTTGTTTATGAATAGTACATTGCTGCATCTCTCATGAACAAGCTAAGGAGAGCTAAGCTTGACTGGATATCAAGATTTTTTTTGTGAATAACAACTTCAATTTCAATGTCACTCACACAAAGCTATCAAATGGTATCAGAAGATTTGGAATATTGTTAACAAGTCAAATGAACCACTTCCATTCATTCATTCACTTTGATTAGAAAAAGAACAGCCAGGATATTCTACAAAAATTCACTTTCTGTGTTCCACAGAAGAAACAAAGTCATACGGGTTTGGAACAACATGAAGGTGTGTAAATAACAACAGAATGTAAATTTTTTTGCAAAATATTTCTTTCAACATAACTACACATGATTTAAATGTATTCACAATTGAAACAATGCCATTAAACAAACACTGATATGTTGCGATTTTACTTATTACACTTATCAAAACAAATCTTAAGCACTTGGTTTCTTCTAATAATTTTTATTTTTTTGGCTATTAACTCTTTCCTGCCATTGATTGAATTTCCCGGCAATCCATGTTTTCACTTTTTTATGGAAGGGGGCACATCTTCTGAAAGAGTACTGAATCTCAGGATCAAAACACAGGCGAAACAGCAGCAGAAACAAGCAAAACAAACATTGCTTATGCACATGTAAAATAATGCGATCATCAAACATTAAACAGCAAAACTGCCTAACGTTAAAGAATGAAATGTCGACCCAGGAAGATGTATAGGACTGTGTGTCATCATTCTGAATCCGATCCGGATGAGGTCTTTGACAAAAACAGCTTTCTCAGCTTTATGTTAGTGTTGATAAAAAAAAAAAAAAAAAAAAGAATGCATGATTTTTTTTTTTTTTTAAAGCAGAGGCTATTTCTTTTGATATACTGCATGTTAAGATATTCATACAAAAAAAAAAACGCTGGCAGGGAAAGAGTTCAAGAACTTTGCGCATCCTGGCACCCAATAAAACTGAGAAGTCTAAACTCAGTCTAGCTGGATGCCAAGTGGCGCAAGATATAAATTGATTCTTGTAAATGTGAAAATGGATCCTTGTAAGGGTATTAAATAAAACTGAATAAAAAAAATTTAAAAAAGTGAATTGCAGAAAAAAAGCAGAATGTTTGTAAGCTGGGGTTAAACATTCTATATCAGAGGAAAAAAACAACTCAATATGGATCCAGTGACATGCATGCTCTGCACGTCTCTAGCCTTAAAAGCTTGCAGACAGTGAGTAAAGTATGTAAAGACTGTAAATGGACAAATACTAAGATCACCAAACATTAGCCTACATGATACTGCCTCAATCTGCAAAGCATTACGCAGACGAAATTAAATCTGCCTGTTTTGCTGGTCCTTTTTGTCAAAGTCACCTTACAAAGCACCTTGAAGGCTATTAATAATGAAAGGGGAACAGCATGAGTCTACAGGCAGTTTAAGCAGATTTTGAGGATTCACACTTGCAAGGATTCTCAAACTGCGGCGAGGTTTGAGTTACATGCTTTATTTGAAAGCACTTTAAACTGAAGGTTGACCTGCATTGCTTCAGCAACTGAGACGATACAAACATCTTAATCAGAATCAGAGCCAGACTCTGAATCTGCGGCAGAACTATTTCACTTGTGTCTGTGAATTCAGGCCTAGTATTGTGTTGCAACCATTTTATGGCTTAGTGTGTGTATACATATTTATTCAACAAAGATTTTAGGATCAAATGAACATGCAGTGAGACCCAACATAATCTAATTTAAACTTGGAAAATGAATAGAAAAGGAATTTGATGTAGGAATTCGAAACATTTAAAACAAACAAAAAAAAGTTATTAATAAGGAAAACTAATTATTGGCCACTAATCAAGACATGCCAAGTACTAAGAAATTAATACTAATTACTTTTTTAACTAATTTTTTTCAGTTCAACATTTCACTCAAATTGTGGTGAGAAGAGATTTTTTAAATTTTTTTATAAAATATATGTATTTAATTAGAAACATTTTTACTAGTGGTGTCAGACTTTCGGACCTCATTGTGTGCAAGGGAACACTTTGTGTAAACGGCGAAATTTTAAGTTTAAATATGTTTAACTTTTTTTTTTTTCATTCGCAGATTAATTTTGTGAATGACATGAATTTAAAAAGTACAAAAATATTCCATGTAGTTTCTTAATATTATTTAAAATGATTTTAAATGAAATATTTTAATTATTTTAAAACAACAGGAGACTTCTGAAAATGTTTAAAAAAATAATGCCACCCATCTGTGTTAATAGTGGAAAAATAATTCTGTTTTCTTTTTTGTTATTCTACAGCTGTTCAGGTCCACATCTTAAAGGCAGAAAAAGCCGGTGAGTGGTGGAAGTTCACCGTCAACATCATCTCTGTCTACAAACAGGGTGAAAGCCGAATCCGCAGGGGAGACCAGTTTTTGTGGGTCAGAGCAAAGGACGTGGCCTGCAAGTGCCCGAAGATCAAGCCCGGCAAGAAGTACCTACTTTTGGGCAATGATGAGGATTCCCCTGGACAAAGCGGAGTGGTGGCAGACAAGGGCAGTCTGGTCATTCAATGGAGGGACACTTGGGCTAGAAGACTCCGGAAGTTTCAGCAGCGGGAGAAGAAAGGAAAATGCAAGAAAGCATAGTGAGTGCAAAAGGAAAGAGGTGGCCATCCAGAGCTGGACAGAGAAACAACAGACGAGTGGTGGATAAAAAGATGATAAGGGAAAGGAAGAGAGAGGAAGGAAAAAAAAAAAAAAAAAAAGATGAACTGAACATCGCTGCTTTGAATAAAGGCATGAAGACAATATTAACATTTTGTTTTTAAAATAGGAACATGTGTGAAGGAGTTCACGATGCAGTTTTCATTTCTTATTTGTTTCCTTCAAGATTTGTTTGCTGTTTGCCAATTTTGCACCTGTGTCCATTATAAAGAAAGGTATTTGATGTTAAATGGCTTCATATTTCAGATCCATTTTTGGACAGTTTTGAGAATCAAATTAAGCTGCATTTCTTATTCTAAAACAAATTATTTAAAGGAATATTCATTAAGCAAGCCTCTTCAATACAAAAAAATGAAACATTTTCATGAGTGAGCTTTAGCGTTTAAAAATTCATATGCTCTAACTTATGCATAATGGCATCTGAGATGCCAACATTCCAGAAAATTTCGGTAGGAATTTTTTAAAAACAATTTTGGTCTTCTTTAGCCAATTTAAAAGGTTTTTTTTTTTTTTTTTCAAGGTCTGAAAAGTATTTTTAAAAAATATCACTTTGTAACAACACTGCATGAAAAACAATTGTATGCATATATTGGTGCATATTATGTTTTAAAATTAATTCAGCATTATTAGTTGTTGCGATTTTCATGAAGTTGCATGGTTTAACATTATCATTGAATTCAGATGCAAAAAAAAAAAAAAAAAGAGAGATAAAGACAATATAGGAAAGCTCTTGTACAGTGTAACATGTACATTTCATATAACACTACTCATTTTTGAAGACTGGTGCTGCTGTGGGTTTTCCCAGACTGCTACAGACTCCGAAACGGTCCCAGCAAATGCACGACAAAAGCAAATTAACGGTTTCTGTTCAAAGATTATGTTTCTGATTGCCTTTTCATTGTAGATGGCTTGCAGTTCACTACTTCAAGGTTAAAGAATCATCTAACAATTGCTGAAAAGAAGCCCTGTACATTTAAGTAGCGCCTATTTTCTTCAAAAGTCCCCACTAATATAGGCTACATTTGGTAGAATTGACAATTTTTTTTTTATTAAAAAAAAACAATGTCTGTTTAAGCCATGTGTGTGTCTAAAAAAAAAAAAAAAAAAAAAAAAAGAAGAAAAAAAAAATCTGTACTCATAATTGTTGAAAATGATAAAAATGTAATGGCATGCTTGTACAAACCCTAAAATTATTAGCATGCATTTACAATTATTTTTGAACTTGGAATAAAACCACCATGTATATTTTTGTATAAGACATCATGATTGAGGTAGATGATATCATTTCTTGCTCCATTTGATGCTCTGATTCAATTGTTTATAGTCCAGACATGGAAGATGACGTTCTTTTGTTAAAACAAAACTTCAGTGCGATGAGTCCAGTGTATAAACAGGCCTTTTCGTAAGTCCTAAAAGTGTTGGTATAGAATGGCGTGTATAGTTAGTATTTTTCCTTGTGTGTAAAACAGTATTTAGAAATGTACGAATTACCTTTAACTAGTATTCATGAACTAGTATTTAGTTTTGTAAAGCGACAGCATCTCTCCTTTAACATGTCCATTTAGGGTCTGTGAATGTAGGAATGCATGTACAGTAATGTTTCACTACAACAGAGAATTCTCTTCACTGTGAGAAACGCTGCTCATACACACACACACACACACACACACACACACACACACACAAGCTTATTCTGTTACTGATGAGACAGTGGTTCTCTAAAGTACAGCTTTTTCACTGATCTTTGAGAGGTCACTTAACGTTTGGATGGTGTGGTCAGTCCTTCACAGATCATTAAGAAAATAAACTGCAAGAACTGATCATTTCAGTATCAAATACCAAAAAAAGAAAGAAAAGACGGATTCGATGAATGGTTTACGTGTGCAGTAATTATCATCTTAACTCAATGATTACTTCTTGTAAATGTACACAATGTATGACATGCAGATATTTATACATATGATGTATTTACAGGTTACAAACAATATCCGTAATACCACATGTAAATGTATTTTGTTTGGCACTCAGTATCTTAGTGCACACTTATTTTTATTTTAAGTATTACAACGATGTAAATTTATGTTCAGTTTTTATTTTTCGCAGCAGTGGAAAGATGGCTCATGTATTTGACATTACCAGCAGACCTTACATACATTGCTTCTTGTTCATATTATGAATTGTAAATTTAGCTGTGACAAATACAAGACGTCTGCAATATTGTTTTACAATGCATACTAATATATTATGGTTATTATAAGAAAATATTTAATGACACAAGACATTGTGGATTTTTTTCTTTTTTTTTTTTTTTTTTTAATTTTTTTATACAGTTTGTGGTTGTTTAGATGGTTGTGATTAAAATCCAGAGGGCAAAATAACTACTGAACACCAACCTGGTAGAACTACATTCAGCATTCATTTGGAATAAAATCTCAAAACATTACTATGTGCTTTCTCATTTTTTCCTGCTTATAAATTTGATTTAATAAATTAGTATTTATTCATGTAATCATTTAGTTATTACAATAAAGATTTAAGAAAATAAGAACTGAACATGTGACAAATATTAATTAACATTAATAAATACATATACATTATAAATATAAATACATTTGCGACAATTTCAATTGTAAGATTTTACCAATGAAACAGTTGAGACCAGGTTGTCTTAACTTTATTTATTAGAATTTCTAACATAAGTCTAAGTCACATTCTCGGGGGGGGGGGAAAAAATACAGAAAAGTGTTAAGAAAATGTCATATTTATTTGATTTTTTTCTACTTAAAAAATATAATCTAAACTGTAATGTATTTGAATAGATAATGAAAGAGAAGTACTTGTATATTTTAACCCAACAATGGAGCTCTATATTCTGTATTGCATTGTGACTTGCACAGACCTTGTTTACATGATGGATACGGATCATTTTCTTTACGGCCAAACAAAGAATTTAAATAGGTTTTCCCCCCTTGGAGCATCTCAAGCTCATGGTTATATTCATAATAATATTCAAAACCTTTCAAAGCTCTTTTCTATTTTTCTTTCCATTCCAAATCCTACTTTGATCATTATCTGAGGAGCTAAGAATTTCAGTTCTTCATAGTGGTCCATTCCTTGGCTTTAACCCAGTCATGGGTTCCATTTCTTCCATAAATGCAGAAAAGGGGATAGGAGAGGAGTCTGGAGGGATGTGTATACCTATACAGCCTGCTCGGAAGCTGCGTGAATCCCTCGTTAACCCCCGAACACACTTTTTTTTTTTTTTTTTAATAGTCTCTGTGGTCCGTATCTGTGCTGTCTTCTCTTCAGAAACATCCTCTTCATTGCCAGGTTGCCACGACAATAATGGCGATGAGGAGAAGAACAATCACCACCCACATCCCTGATACAAAAACACAAACAAAACATCTGAATGAACCAACACTCTTTGAGTAGAAGATACCCTAACAGTGAATCGTTGTGCATGTGGACATTTAAATTCACAATTTACCATGCAAAAACATGACTGATCTTTAGCATGTGTGTCCCTACCAGCTGCACCGCAAAAACTTCAAAAAATCTGTTGTGTATCCTCTGAGACTAAAATTTTAATTTTTGAATTCCTGAAACTCTTAAATTCCTAAATATAATTTTAATGGTTTATTCATTTTTATTTCATTCATTATTTGCATTTTTTATTTATTACTCATTAAAATAAACACAGTAATGACTCCTAGTTGGGGCTCTTGGCCCTGTGTATAATTCAAACTCAAGATCAACACTAACTGAGGGCGAGAATGACAAACAAAATGTGGTGGAACTTTAAGTGATGCATCTGCCTTTCATTAATCCTTCTGATAGTCAAATTTCTTATATACTCTGTGACACTAGAGGAATTCCAGGAAGGTGTTGGAGAGGATGTCTCATCTCCTGTGAGTCACTTACATCAACCAGAACATTCTTAACATGTGTTGTAGATCAGCTATTACAATACTCTGACTCAAAATCCGGATTAAATGAACAACGTTTGAAGTTGCGAAATGCCAATAAATCCTCAACTGTGACTGAACGTTCTACATTAATTCTACATAAGTTAAATTTGAACTGCTTTGTGGGTTAATCAAACTGAAGTTTTACATTTATTAATATTAATGCATTTAATAATTGAATATAGGTGTTTTATTAGTGCTTTAATTTAATACAATTATACACTTTAGCTACGTCAATTGTCAAAAGGAGGCTACTTTTAACTGTCACTGTAACTGTTAACTGGTGATTCTTCAATTGAAGGCTGATCTTTTAAAACCTTAAAAAATATATTTTTCATCTATGTTCAAATATTTATTTATTTACATTTTAAAATCTTCATATCCTCATCAACCTTCAAGTGGATTTTGGTACATTGTATGATGTGGAATTTGATATTGTGGTAACATAGGGAACACATATTCACTATTAACTGACTTTTTCCCTCAATAAACTCATAATTTACTGCTTATTAATGGTTAGTAAGGTAGTTGTTAAGTTTAGGTATTGGGTAGGATTAAGAATGTAGAATAAGGTCATGCAGAATAAGGCATTAATATCTGCTAATAATGTACTAATAAATAGCCAATATTCTAGTAATATGCATGCTAATCAGCAGCTAATTAAAAGACCCTAAAATAAAGTGTTACCGATATTGTCTGTGATGGTAATGATTCGTCACTTTTTGTTGGATATATTCAATATCCTATTGTATAACAAAATAGATCCTATTAGAATTATATGGAAATTAGGCATATCAGTTATTTAAGTTTTGAATTTACCAAAAGTTTGGCATGACGTTAGTGACAGAAATGACAAATATTAGGGACAGCAAGTCTTTGTTATTAAACAAAGAAAATAAATAAATACTGTATACATAAATACCAAATTAACTGGAAATGTGTTGATATGAAAAAAATGTAAGAAAAAAGTAAAATTTTCCTGATTTTAAGTCGTAACCTTTTTTACATTTTAAACTAGTTATAAAATGTTAAATAAAATGATCCTTTCCTATTTTTAATTGTTTAAATTTTAATAACATAAAAAGACAAAACATTACAGCTAATAAAATATATCCTTTAAAACTAGAATGACAAACTAAAATGCTTTCTCTGAAATCATCCTAAACGTTTTCAAGTTCATGCTTTTAAATATTTTCTGACTATGTTTGTCTCTAGCGTATCTAACTTCAGTACTTCCTTTGTTTGTGCAAACTCTATAAGCAGACATGCCATCATCTGTCATGTAATTTCAAAACATGCTTATCTCAGCTAATCAGACAGGATTTTTGACATATGCGCCGTTCGTCATGGACACTGGCTGGTAATGTATTTGCAGCCTGATTCAGTACTTTAGTTTACATTTCTCTCATAGTTTGGCTCAGTGGCTGTGCATTCCCACTGGAGATCATAGCGCCAGCTGGCCAGCACTGAAGTACAGGGTAAAAGGAAGCTGTGCTAAACTAACTCGCGCTGGTATTATGAAATACCAACCCACCAAAGCCTGCTGCGGGCAGGGCATGAGTTAGGAAATAACGCCACACAGCCGGCAATTGTCCAATTTTTTTTTTTTTTTAAAAACAGTGACTAGGAACAATGTCACAGTTACAAAAAACAGACCCCCATCCTACTGGAAAATTACTGATTTATTTAACAGAAAACTGGCAAGAGAAGTGAAATATCAAGCATCAAAAAGAAAAATATGGTCTACCAATCTTCATTGAACTAGTAAACCTGTAGAAAACCCTTTACCATGATGGAAAAACATCTTCAAGTGAACATTATCTTTTCTGTATAAAACGCCAAATGCCAAAATGTCATTCAGATTTAAATGAGCCTAAAGAGAACTGTGTAAAACAAACCCTCATTCACACTGTGAGACTTATACACTTTAAAGTGAGCTTCACAGCCAGGCTCGTCTGTTTGCTCCTCTTTTTCACCTCTGAGAAACTGTCACAGTCCTATAAGCAATCAAATAAGCTCTGTAACCCAATCACGCTGCCCCAATGACAACAATAATATTTGCTAGACAAATAGATTAGTGTGCACAGAGGGCAGAAGACCTGTGAGGCCACCCAGGGGCAGAACAAAGGACACACATTCTTCCCAAGTGTCCATTATTTATTTAAAATCAAAGACGAGGGAGAATAAGAGACCTGCAAAACTCTAAACTTCAACTTGTCATAGTCAGGGGCTAGAAGATTCCAAACAAAAGATGGGCCTGAAATCTATTATTTTCTGAACAGATGATTTTGATCTGCCTGTCAATGTTGTTCCTAATAGTCCTTTTTTTTTTTTTTTTTTTCATCTTTTCAAAGAGTATGATTGTAAAGTATTTGGTTGTAGAATGTAAACAAATTAAAAACAAATTACATGAATGGATTTCATCAGACTTCATACATTGCACACTGTAAACCCAAACAGTACTACTAACTTATAAAGATTGAGTACGCTGTAATTGAAGTCTGTTGATGCAACTTAAAAAAAAAAATTCTGAATGAGGAGTTTATTTTTATTTTTTGTAGCTCAACATTTTTGAGTAAATCCTTATACTTAAATTATTATTTTTAAGTTTACTGAGTGATATAAAGTGACGTCATCCATATCACGTTGTTGCTGATGTTACTGACGTAACCAACGTTATCAGAAGACTGTTGTCAGAGTGTTGTTATTTTGGTATTTAAAGGTGTTTCTGTGATGTTGAAGTTTTTAGGGTTACCATCGTGGTGAAGAGTAGTGCCTGTGGTTAGGTCGAGAATGGGCTGTGAAACATCAAGGCTATACATGCATGTTGATTAACAGTGCAAGTAAATAGTGATAATCACTTTGGTGGTTGCATTAGTGCATGCGCTGTTGTTAACTCACTTAACCATAAAGATTAGGTGTTAGTTTATTCAATATTTCAATTAAATTATAATTACCGAATTTGTGTAGTATAAAAATAATATTTTGGTAGTATAAAAAAAGATAGTATAAAAGTAATATTTGGGTTGTTTACTTAAATGTTTTGTGTATTCTGAACTTATTGGGTTTTACAACCACTGCATCAAAATAATTGAAAAATAAGAAACATTATGGTAAACAGTAGTTTTAAGTACAGTGGACTTAAACATTAAATAAAACTAAAATTTAAAAAATTCAGCTTGGCTTAATTGTTATTTATACTTATTCATTACTTAAAAGATTTGAGTTGCTTCACTTAAATTTTCTGAGGTAATCAGTGTCTACAATAATTTTAAGTACTCTGAACTTATCAGGTTTTACAGTGCAATATGATGACACATTTGGCTTCTAATTTAGCATTTGACTGCAGCACTAAAGTTCACATGTCGGTTGTATTCTAAACTGAAGTCAAATTTGATCTATCTATCTATACACTATTGTTCAAAAGTTTAGAATTAGATTTTGTTGTCTTTTGTTCAGCAAGGATATTGATCAAAAGGGACAGCAAAAATAAATAAATTTCAAATAAATGCTTTTTTAAAATGTTCTGTTCACCAAGGAATCCTGAAAAATTACGTATCATGGTTTTTCAACATTGATAATAAGAATATTACAATAATTTCTGAAGAATCATGTATCTTGAGTAAATAAATAAATAATTAAAATAACAGTTATTTTAAAATGCATTCATTATTTCATAATATTACTCTTTTTTTACTGTATTTTTGATCAAATAAATGCAGCCTTGGTGAGAACAAGAGACTTTATTGCTATGTGCAAAAACCCTCATAGCATGTTCTTCCTCTGGCTTTCAGACGACACACATCAAAACTAAGGCAGTTTAAACTAGATGGATGATTTTTTTTTTTTTTTTTTAAAGGAATGAACTATTCTAATATTCTGAGTGTCAAAAGGACAGAAAATAATTGTAGACACATACTATAGACAAAGAATATGAATCTTCAACTGACAACTGATATTGTATGGAAAATATCCTCTTTTAGAAAGTACAGTATAATGTGAACACCCATACAGTCTGAAAATAAGAATGACACAGGAGATAAATACTGTATAAACCTTGTGTGTTCACAGGAGTGAAAGATTAGACAGCTAGAGAGAGACCTTAAAAGTGTTGTGGCATGTTATATTTTCAACAATTTCTTTCTACAAGACAAAGACAAGTGTCAAACAAAGTTGGGAAACGTGAGGAGTGAAGTGAGTCAGGGAACAGAAGTTGAAAGAAAAGAAAAAAATAGTGGGGTACGGGCGACAAGGCAGTGAGGAATTTTTCCATTCATCAACCCCTCCTCTTCACCCCCCCCACAGAATACATGAATATGGTTAGGTGTTAAAAGCAGACACGGGACAAGAAGAAGAGGGGTAGAGAAATAAAGGAGCGAGAAAGAGAATCAATGCAAAACTCGGCAACTCTGGCCTCCAGCTCTGGGATCTGCAAACAAACTTTAGTCTGTAGAGTCCTCTGGACAAACAAATGCAATTATATGTCACATAAGAGGAGCAGGACAAAGCACAGCAATGCATTTATTTCCCAGGGAAATTCAAGACGGATCTTTATAGGGCAAGCAGAAGTGATGTAGTCAAATTGGCTGTCACTACAGAAAAATGATCAGTTTTATTATTCACACCCTGCACATGCTCATGGTTATAATAAAAATGAATTCACGATCAATTCCACGTCTTCTACGAGGAGCTTATTTAATAAATAATGTCTTGATGTAACTTGAGATAGCGAAAAGCCCTGTAAATGAAAGTTCTACTGGCATGTCAGCTCTCTTAAAGCAACAGCTCTCCCAAAAATTTGTTAAGTGTAAAAACAGTGGCACACAAAAAGGTTTGTAGTGACAGCAAATTGATCTTTTATCCCCCAAAGACATCAGCATTAGAATTAGTTCACCCAAAATTGAAAATATGCTAACATTTTTACTCTCTTCCATGGAACACAACAGGAGAAGAGGTATGACTTTCTTTTTTCTGCAGAAGAATGAGATCTTTAGCGGAATGTTTAAAGGGTTAGTTCACCCAAAAATGAAAATAATGTAATTTATTACTCACCCTCATGTCATTCTACAGACGTAAGACCTTCTTTCATCTTCGGAACACAAATTAAGATATTGTTGATGAAATCCGATGGCTCAGTGAGGCCTCTATTGGGAGAAAAGCCATTCAAACTCTCAAGGTCCATAAAGATACTAAAAACATATTTAACACTTCATGTGAGTTCAGTGGCTCTGTCTTAATATTATAAAGCGACAAGAATACTTTTTGTGCAGCAAAAAAGCAAAATAAAGACTTTTCAACAAGATCTATATTTACGAATCGAATCAGTGAATCGGAGCGCCAAAGTCAAGTGATTTCAGCAGTTTAGCTGTTTGATAGGAGATCCGAATCCCTAATCTGAAACAAAAGATTCATAAAGCTCAGAAGCTTCATGAAGCAGTGTTTTGAAATCAGCCCATATAGATATTGTTGAAAAGTCGTTATTTTGTTTTTTTGGCACACAAAAAGTATTCTTGTTGCTTTATAATATTAAGATAGAACCACTGAACTCACATGAACTGTTTCAAATGTGTTTTTAGTACCTTTATGGACCCTGAATGGCTTTGCTCTCAATAGAGGCCTCACTGAGCCATCGGATTTCATCAACAATATCTTAATTTGTGTTCCGAAGATGAAAGAAGGTCTTAGAATGACATGAGGGTGAGTAACCCTTTAAGCTGCTTTTTCCATACTGTAATAATGCAGAATTTACAATATTGTAGAACTGTAAAATATTGTGAAGAGGGGCTGTCAAAATCCAAAAAGGAACAAAAAGGAAAAGGAAAAATGAACAAAAAAAGTAGTGCAAACAGATACAGTATGTTCAGAAAGTCATATGACAGTCTTGGGTGAGGAACAGACTAAAATTTGAGTTATTCAAAGAACATCTTAAGTTTGCATCCATTCAGATATGTCATGTCCAGATGCATTGCACCAGGTTTGACAGCCCATGATCACCATCCTCATTTCACTGCAAGAGAAAAAAAGAGCGGCTTTTCACGGTTTTCACCGCTAAAGTTCATACATGAGGGTGAGAAAATATTGATAGGATTTTTGGGTGAAGTATTCCTCTAATGAAGAGCTTAATGAAGACAGATACTTTGTGTCTGCTGCTTGAGTATGCAGACATGCTTCAACATTTACCACATGTGAAATGATTTAAGTACTCCAGACATGGTTGGCGTGCACAAGACTTGAGTAATCTGAGAGGCTGTAGTCATTGATCACATCACAGAAAATGCAATTAAAGGAATAGTTCACCCATAAATTAAATTTGTTATCATTTACTCAGCTCAAATGTTGTTCTAAACACGATTTAAATACCGAACGTTCTTCAAAAACTCACCGTTTGTGTTTCACAGAAGAAAGTCAGTAATACAGGTTTGAAATTTTTATTTTTGGGTGAATTATGTCTAACAAAGACAAAATTAGATCATAGAAGAAAGTACTCTTAAGTATACAGATGTAAAATAATGTCTTGCAGAACCAAAAATCAGTGTAAATGACCTCTCTAAATGTCTCTGCCTGATCTCACCTTTACTGCCGCTCTAATAACAAACTCACAGATCACATGCAGATGGCCCTGTAAGAGCTCACAGTACTGAGACTGACCATAATGTGCAGTTCTGACTTTGCCATTTACAGGCAGTGGGCTTTAATCCCTTCAGTTCTGAAGACTGCTCTAGACGCAGTAGGGAGAAGAAAGGGACAGAGAGAGAAAGAGATGGCCATAAATCTAAATGATGGACAGGCTTATTGTTGCCGGGCTCTTGATGCCAAGTACATAAAACCAGGGCTACAGTGGCAGAACACTCACCACAGGAAGTGGACTTCTTGTCCAACAGCCTGACTCTGTGCGTCTCGTTTTTGATGCGGCTGTCCGTCTTGTCCACAAGCTGAGTAATGTCATCAATGATCTCTGAAATACACAACAAACCAAATCATTACAAAAGATCATTATTTGTAATTACTTCCAAGACTTTCAAATGCAATAAAACATTAAAAACAGTCTTAATGCATGATCCTAGAGAAAGAAAGCATGATATACAGAGAGAGAAGCAGGCGATATGTGAAAGTATTTTCCTGCCATCATTTTGTGGTATGTATGTGGGATTTATAGTGGTCAGAAATGTGTGGTTTGTGTGTGTGCTAGTAGCTGTGGCTAAACCGCACACCATCTTAGGACTTAATGATTGTATTAGTAGGTCCATGTTTGCCAACATCTGTATAATTACCACAAAAATATAGCCACAAGCGGCAACAATTTGTGTCCAAGCAGACTGGACCACAACTACAAAATAGGAAAAAACAGATCATGTGGATGCAAGTGTTGTGGATTAAGTTCTTTGATCAAAGTTACAGAGTTTCGAGGATTTTCTTAAGTTACAGTGCCCCCTAGTTCCATAAAATAGGAGAAATGTGGCATGTATGTTTAAAAGATAGCACTCACAAGATATGTTCCAAACTTTCCTGATCAAATGCTTGCAACCTCTGGTGTCTAAGTTTAAGAGGTTTAATTAAGATTTCACTTTGAGAGGATACAGTTCCATTAACAGTCACACCTTAAAAAAAAAAAAAAAAAAAAAACTTGTTTCTATGAAAATTCATTTGGTAACTTTTCATACAATTTCTAGCCTAGACATTTCATCTCTAGATGATACATATCAAATGTTTTAGGAATCAAAAAAGGATGAGTTTGAAAAATAAAAACTGCATTTTTATAGGTGGATATTTTTAAAATGGATACAATCATTTATTCAGGGGAAGGGTTTTGTCCAAGTGCTATTGGAGATATTGCAGAAACGTAAATTTGCTTATTATAAAACGGATAGTTCCGGCCCTTGATTCTGATTGGCTTTAACTGCAGCTCAACCATTGTAAAATTCCTGAAAACATACAGCTGACCACATTACATAAGTATCACTGCACCACAGAGTGTGTATGTTGCTGTGTCTGTCTTAGCAACCACTGTTAGCACTGTAAACATATGTTTGTTCTCTATTGATTTTGTTCACCGAAGCTTACTGCATTATGTAGAAGATTATTGTGAGAGAGATAGATAGATAGATAGAGTATTACCTGCATTCAAATTTAGCATTTTCCTTCAGGTCAGTCCTATGTTCATAATAAAAATCTATTTGAATTTTCTGCTGCGATATTGTCCTTTTAACATTTAATGGTTTTTCCTATGCCCTGCTGACACTGACAGCGCTAGTCAAAGCATTTGCATATTGTTCATGGTCTTGTTCCGTGTTCACATCAAGTTTCAATAAAAAAGTCTTAGCGACTGAGTGACTTGCTCATAAAAACAATCTTTGCCGCCATCTAATGGCGTAATAAATGTAACTTCTGTTGTTGTTCACGGTCAGGGACTATTTTTTCCAGCAGAAGGAAGTCTTTTAATGATTTTTACTTCATGATAGTTGCATTGATATATTTTTTTGGCTTTAATATTTGTATTGTGTGGTACAGTTTTATAAAAGCAATAACCACCGTGAAGCCGTGGTTTACAGTGAATTTGTACCAGCTCCATGTCGTACCTAACAACGCCCCTTAGTTGTTATAAATACATTGTAAACCACGGCTTCTTATTGCTTTATTATAATGTCCAAATGAAATATTGGCTTCTTATTGCTTTATTATAATGTCCAAATGAAATCTAAATCCCAAAGACCCCAAACTCAATAATATGGTCCCACTATTCGCGAAGTGTGTGTGTGTGTGTGTGTAATCAAAGGTCACCGGTTCAAGACAAGTCTAAGTACAGGAAATGTAGGTGAAGGGAGTGAATGAACAGCACCCCCTTCCACTCTCATTACCCACAACTGAGGTGCCCTTAAGCAAAGCACCTAAACCTCAATCGCTCCCCGGGGCGCCGCAGCAAAAATGGCTGCCCACTGCTCCGGGTGTGTGTTCAATATTCACTGCTGTGTGTGTGCACTTGGATGGGTCAAATGCAGAGCACAATTTCCAAGTATGGGACACCATACTTGGCTACATGTCACATCACTATTTTGATATCAGTAGAACCATACTACTTGGGTCTTTGTGATTTATAGACTGATACATAAACTCTTTCAGAGGAACAAACACAACTGATTCCAGTAGCTTTGGTGCATTTCCTTAAAATAGTAGGATCAAGTACTAAAGTTTATAATCTACTTTCTCTATCTGGGAGAAAATGTAGAAGATCTGGAGTGATACAGATGACACCTCACTCCTTCTGATGAATGTCACAGCTCCATACTGACTGTGCTTTTTAGAATTTTATTTAAAAGGTGGTAGAAAGAGAGAAAGTTGATGGAACGGGATCAGGACACAATGCGTCATAGATATGATATATTTAACAAATCTTTTTTTTTTTTTTTTCTTCACACTAATACTGGACCTGCAATCAAAAATACCTGTAATTAGCTAAATCAATACATAAAATAAAATGTTCTACATTTAATATACAGCAATACTACCTATCACTAGAACTGTGCTATACTGTATTTAAATAACTAACCATCTGTATTATGATTTGCTGTGTTTTTCTGTCTGTTTCAGAGTCCTGGAACTAATCCACCATAAATTCATTTTTATGAGGTCAGATTTATCCTAGAAAATATAAGACAGTAGGGACTGAACATCATTGGGCAGTGTGCCATTGAGAATTTCCCAGGACAGTGTGGTGTAGCCATCAACCTCTCAATAGGGCAACATACAACACAATTTGCACACAAAAAATATTCTCGTCGCTTTATAATATTAAGGTTGAACCACTGTACTCACATGAACTGATTTAAATATGTTTTTAGTACCTTTCTGGATCTTGAGTGAAGAAGTACCATTGCTGGCGATGCAGGCCTCACTGAGCCATTGGATTTCATCAAAAATCTTAATTTGTGTTCCGAAAATGAACGAAAGTCTTAGGGGTGTAGAACGACATGAGGGTGAGTAATAAATTACATTATTTTCAATTTTGGGTGAACTAACCCTTTAATGTTATTTAATAATGTTACTTTAACAGCAACCACTTACATGCAACACGGAATACAAAAATCTGCTTGCATGTCCCATACCTCTGTTTATGGAAATTGTGCATAGGCCCAACATGTAAAATTCCCTTAAAAATACATAAATGTGCATGGTGCAGTATGCTGAGTTTAGAGCTTTGACTAAGTTTGCTGAGAATCCTTTGAGACTTTCCAACTGCATTTTTAAGTCTAAATCTATTATGCACATTGGTTCATTAACTTTGTATCACACGCTTGAGAAATACGGTGTTAAACCACCATTTGAACAGCATCTTCTCATTTTCTTTAAGCTGCTGAAATGAGCAGAATGTGAACTTCAGAGCAAAAAATGCAGCATCTGACAAAATAAAAAGACAAAATATATATATATATTTATTAATAATAACTTAAGCACAAAAAGCCACAGATCATAATGGAATGTGTCCAATACAATTTTATTTATGATTAAATAGAAAGTTAATTGGCCATTTTGCTTTGGTGTAGATCTAGCTGTGTGGCTTCCCTCCACCCTGCTCTAAAAACACTAACCTTGCTGAAAGGCTCTTTCCAGAGTAGAGAGAGAATGAGTGAAAGAAATAAAACAGAGAGTAAGAAATAAAAGGAAATAATGAAACGGAAAGAAAAGGGAGATTAATGAGAAAATGGCTAAAACAAAAAGAAAGAACAAGGAAAAAGGAGCAAGAGTGAACAGGTTGACCTGTATATAGACTTTGAGGTAGAGCAGAACACACACTCAAACAGAAACCATGACTGTAAAAACGAGCAGCTTACTGACAGATTTTCAATACCTAGAAGCAGCGAGCTGGATGTATTTCAGTAGAAACGGGAAGTTGTACGTTTTTTCTTCTGCTTGCTGCCATCAGCCTGCCAACTCAAATAAGCCTTGCTCCACTGTGCAACAAGCTGTTTTGATGAAGCTTGATGAAGAAGAATCTCCAACACATTTCAGACTCTGATACAGAAGCCAAAACAACCGTCACTCACAGCATTACTGTTATTGGTGGAAAGAGTGGAAGGACCAAAGGTTATGTATATAATGTGTCGTGTCAGCTGATAGGTAAAAAAAGATATAAATCAAGAACCAAAATGAAGCCAAAAAACTCCAATGGAAACACAATACCACTAAGAACCACAGATCAAGGCATATTTTGAAACGCATTACGGTGATTTTACCACAGGTGAATGTACGGTCAAAGCAGACTTCTATTCATTTCCATTAAAACACATGCGAATAAGGACAGTGGAAACAAAAGCATATGTGTAGAAGTTACGCCTTTTGCAAATTAAATTTATAAACTCTGACCTGTAAATTTGTATAACGAAAAGTTGTTTGACCAATAGAGTATCAAAACCTTACAGATTAACCTTTGGATACACATAAAGAACATGCATATGTTGTGGAAGGAGATAATATATCTTATAAAATATATCTTATAAAATATTAATGAAAAAAATATATAAAAAACAAAAAAAATATGTATATAAATACATAAATAAATAAATAAAACGTATTTTATATTAAATTGATTTTATATTATATTTATTTTTATTTTAACATATTATTCTTTGTGATTTATAACAAAGTTAACTATATCTAGCTCTGGAATATTTTCACAAGGATGGGGAGAACACATGACCACAGAGGCCTGGCCAGAGGCATGTGGTTGGATGGAGATGCAGGTTTCCTGGCTGCGTTATAGACCAAGAACAGGTTCATGAGTATTAATTTGGCAGCTCTAGGAAGAGATCTGAACACATTTCTGAAGGATGAAAGCCAGTTTGGCAGCAGAGTTTTGATTACGGTCAAAAATGACAGATGTAGTCAGAGGTCAAAAAGTGAAAGTTTTTTTCACTTTTCTTCTTCTGAATATCACCCTGTTACAAACGCATACTTCAGTTTCAATAAAAGAATGTTCCAATTTCAAAGTTAAAGCTGCAGGATATAACTTTTTGTGGTTAAAGAAAACAAAAACAAATCAGTTATGGAGCAAGTACATAAAGCATCAGTGTTCAAAACTCTCCCTATACCTTACCCTGAATTGCAAAGGTAAGCTTATAAAAATGACTAATAATTTGAGCTGATGGGTCCAATTTCGAGGGAAATGTCAGTTTGAGGTCATTCAACTTTGTGTAGTTACGTCAAATCTGTAAACAGAAAGAAGAAGACCCGGCTACTATGTGGCGTGTGCTGAGGATGCAGTTGCTTGGAAAGACGTTACCTCTCATTGGTTTCATACGGATTACATAATCAGAGAAAATTTGTTCAATTTTAATTGGTTCATTTAAAAGTAGACATTTCAAGCTTTCTACATACATTATTCTCATGAATGTGTGGCAAGTATACACTGAGTTTTGGTTCATTTCTGTGACGTGCTTTACAGTTTCAAACGATGTATTACTCTTATCTGCATGACCAAAACTGACAGAGTATTTTTATTTCTTTTCGCTGTTATCGGGAAAAAAATCCAAGTGAACACGCCAGAGGGTTAAACTTGTCATTTAGATGGTTGATTTTAATCTAGAAACAGCAATCATCATTGACATCTGTGGAATCACCTGTTGTCAAAAACAAGAAATCTTGAACTGCAGAGAGTATGCAGTCAAAAAGAGAAAGTGACCGAGCCCATGCTAAAATGAGAGTAAATATCGGCATGGCTTTTAAGAGGTGGCCAAAACTTCAAGATCTGAAAGGACTGAAGACTGATGAAGAGACTGCTTTTTTCCTGCTAAACAATTAAGACATTTCATTTGAGTGACCAATCTTTAGATCTAAAGGCAAGTAAAGTGATTTTAAAGGGGTCATGAGTTGAGAAATCAACTTTTCCTTGAGCTTTTGATATATAAGAGGTCATCGTACTATAAGAATATCCTGTAAGTCTCAGAATTGAAAACTTCCTTGTTAGTCCAATAAAAGCTTTAATTGACACCAGGCCCACTGAACGAGTGATCCTGGAATCTGCCTATCTATGTCATAGATAGGTGAAACTCCACCTCCACATAAGATATCAACGCCTACATCATTGCAATGTTAGCCCCGCCCACTGGTGTGTTAGTGAGATGAGAAGGAGAGAAGAACAATACAACAGGACAAAAATAACATTACCTTTAAAGGATCCTAATGCTACGAATATGGTTAATTATTTTCAACAATGTGAATGTCAGTTTTATTTCTATTCGGTATTTCACTGTGGATTCTTTGGTAAATCAATCGCATTTTGGCGCAGGCTTTGCAAACAGACTTTTACGTTATGGACTCGACAGTAATTCAACAACACGTAAGTAACAGTTTTACTCCTACTATTCTAATGCCTAATCTGATATGTAATGATTCATGTACAGTCAGATGTTCTTTGCCTGTGTTAGTAAATCAAACCAGTGAATGGTCAACTTCACGTTGTTTCTCTTAGCAGGATGAACATAATCTGTTATTTAAACGGTGATTAAATTATATAAAGAAAGTGATCAAAGAACGCTCCCTTTGCAATCGTTAGTTTATCAGTGACTGAGTTCTAGACACGTGCCAAAACTCCTGTTATATTCAACAAATCTCTTAGTTATAACGCGTTTGCACTGTTAGTGACAATGAAAACATTTGTTAGTGTGCAGAAATTGAGTTGCAATGACAAGATCATTGCTTTCATGCGCTCAACAACATGTCTGTGATCGGCTACAGTGTTCATCTCTGCAACCTTTCATGCCACAATCTAAATATAATGCTATAGATCTAAATGTAATGCAGCACTTTTCAAGATTAGTTAACCTTGAGAGCTGTAATAGTAAAAACATGCTAAAAGAGAGAGTAATACTTGGCTATTTCAAATAGAAAGATGTTAGCCAATCACAGCAGTGGGCTTTTACACTGAAGTCTCACAGCAGACACGCCCCTTAAAACAGAGCGTTCAAATAAGAGGGCTAAAATCAGGGTAGGAAAATGCCTTTTATTTCTAAATTATGACAATTTTTTATGTAAAAAGCATACTAACATTATAATTGCATCCAAGGAAACATTATAAAACAATAAAACGCAGTTCATGACCCCTTTAAAACATTTATGCTTTCATTTGGTACAAAAGCGGCAGATATGTTACTTCTTCAGATTAATTTTTTTTGTTGATATATGCCTACATACTTCTTATTGACATGTCGATGTAAAATGACAGATCCGTTCTGACGGGGTGATCACAGATTCATCCGTGCATAGGAGCAGTGCCGAAGCACAATCCACATTAAAAAAAAAATTAAATAAATAAAAAAACTCTGCAAGTAATTTGAAATTTTATATTTCAAACAGAGATGGCAATAGAGAGGCAAAATTTTTAAGCTCTATTAACAGTTGTATAACTACTACTAGTATATAGTATAGCAATAGTTTGTTAAACAGACGAAAAATGTGTTTCAAAAGCATAGCCAAAAACGTAAACGCATATGCTAATATAAAACTAGTGTGATGGAACCGGATCAACTGACACAAAGAAAAGATCAGTCTCAAAATAATAATTTATAAGTCATTTACATTTATGCATTTACCAGGCCCTTCTATCAAACTAAAAAAGTACAGTTCACAAAAAAAAAAAAAAAAAACCCATCACATTCATGCCACTCAAGACTTTCTTATGGTGAGCATCTGTTGGGCTAGTTTTTGCAGTGTGTTCTACGCGACGGTGGCAGTTCACATGTTGAATCAGCGCTGGGCCGTTGTTAAGAGAAATCACTCTGATTAGCTAAAAACCTTTGTGTTTATCTGAAGAAAGTCATACATCTGGGATGGCATAAGGGTGAGTAAATAATAAGATAATTTTCATTTTTGGGTGAATTATCCCTTTAAAAAGTGTTTAAGCTCTACATTTTATTAGCATATGCATTTCCTAGGAATTGAACCCATGACCTTGGCATTTCTAGCACCATGTTTTACCAGTATGCTTCGGACATCTCTACTTCTCCTATGAGAAAGTATTACTCTGATGAATTTTCAAACACAAATAAGAGCAATGGTGGATGTCAGAATTTTCAGCGAATACGGACATAAATTTCTGTTTATTTTGCACAGATTCCCTTGCTGCACTACCACTTTTATGCTACTTTTATAGAAAGTCATTTGAATTCGGAATGTAAGGGAGAAAAATAATTTTTGGATAAACTATTTACAACTTGTACTGAACCCATGACATTTCTTAAAGGACATTAATTACTTAAGCTGAGACTCTCAAAGCTGCATGTTCATGTTGCACCACAAAACCTCTAAAGCAAAGAACTGTGTCACATATGGCTTAACTTGAGGCTGTGCATGTGGTAAGAGAAAATTAGCGTGTCCACCAGGGGGTCCAGAGACCACAAATGTGGACAAAGGCACGGAAATCACGTCAATAATGAAAAGCATCATGTGGAAAGGACATGCAGCAGATTAATGGAGGAGATGAGACACATAATGAGAGAAAGTATTCAAGAGTGTCAAAGAAAAACAGACATAACAGACAGAAGCAAGTGCCCCAAACATAAGGTAAGATTTAGCTTCAGTCTCTCATAACAGCTCAGTAACTCTCTACTGGCAGGAGTGGACTCATGGGAAAACAGGCCTGCTTGCCTGCCTGCCGGTTCCCCTCACACAAGCTTGACATTCCAGTGACATAATTCTCCATTTCCGAACTCAGTGTTTGCACAGATATGACAGCTGCCTTCTCTGGCTCTGGCTGCAACTATCAGCCACATAACAAAGCGGAGCCTGTTACAAGCAAGGGCTGTTTATTTAAAATGCTATTACACTGAATAAACCTCTAAACCCATATTGTGGAGCACAGACATGTGTATTCACACACACATACTCACATGGGTCAATGACAAATAAAGATGTTCGCAATAAAGAAAAAATAATCTTTTAAAATAATCTTTAAAAAAAAAAAGTTTTAGTTTAAAATACAGGCACAAAGTTATTTTCTATCAAGTTGGTTTCATAGGTGTTTGAAAAAGTGTTTTTTAAGAGAAAAAAATGCTATTTAAGAAAATTAAATTTAATAATAATGTCATATTTTTCTATCACCGTGAATTGACATACACATCTTAATCATTATTTTTATTAAAAGTAAAAAGGTCAAATTATGATATTTTAAGAGACCTACTGACCTTAAAACATTCATGAATATCTGCTGACTTCCTCTCTATAATATTATTTATTTATTTCTGTACGTTTCTTTATGCTAATTGTACCACATGAGTTTGTGTGCATGAATTACATTTTTTATGTATTTTGTACAAATTAATGGATCTCTACAAAAAGTATGAATGTTACGTTATTGACCAGTTTGTGTACATGCAACACATATGTTGACAGACAGACAGACAGACATTCACTAAAACATACATACATTCATGACTATCAGGCATCCATGAGGGACAGAAGTGTGAAATTTGGCCCACAAACACCAATAAATATTTGAGGATATCCTAATGTCCACACTGCACGTGATGCTGTAAAAACGTGAGCCCTCAGAGAGAGACACCAATCAGACACAGATGTTCTCGCATATGACCTCATGTATGCATTTTCTTTCTCACCATCCTGCCGTCATCTCAAACACTTTAGGCCACCCCACCTCCAGACCCATTAGAGCAACCATCTTTCTCTAAACAACCGGTCGTGATTAGCTTTCATTTACCACCAGATGCTTTTAACAAGGACAAACCAAAGCAGTTAACAGGTCCATTTCGTACCTGTTTGTAATGTGGAAGGGGACACTTCCGATTCTGGGAATAATAGAGGGGAGTGATTTGCTCTTGGACCTGAGCCGCCTTTCCAGGCGCTAACTGCCAATCGTTTGAAAAAGTCACTGCAAATCCTTCCGAGAGGCGGTATGCAAAGGAAGGGTGGATGTTGACAATCCGTGTCCTGTCCTGTCCTTGCTGCCAGCTCTCTCCCACTCTGTCTGTCTCTCTCAGCTTACAGCAAGCAATTCCAGTGTTCCCGCTCTATTCCCAAAACAGAGTCTTCCAGCAGTGACTCATTGGAGAGATTCCTCTGCATTCAAATCTGTTTCCTATAAATTAGTCTCTGTTATCAGAATATGTCTCATGCTATGGGCTGCTCTTGTGCCTCACTTACAGGGAGAAAGTATTTGAGCTGTTAATGAGTTTCCTATTAAAAAGCCAGCTTGTGGCTGCTATCATCTTACAGATGTTGTTTCAAAGATCACAGCAAGGTGAAGTGCATTGTTACATTTAATAATTCCTAAAAGTATATGTCTATTACTTACTGGTCAGTACAGGTTGTTGCAGTTCATTGTAAAACATAATGTTGGCAAACAGAAAATACTTGGCTGGAAAAAATACTTTACTTACTTACTTACTTACAGTGAAATAGTTTTGGAAGGCCGAAATCATTGACCAAATCAGTTAAATTAGCGCAGATGACAAGTTTTGACTGTTGAAAAAAAAAAAAAAAAAAAGCATTGACACTTTAAACTTTAATTTTGGTTTTGGTGTCTCGATAAAAAATAAATAAATAAATAAATAAATAAATAAAATAAAATAATTCACTAGTATTAATGTGGAACTATAATTTATTTTTTAGTTTGCTGATTTTCAACCAGCTTTGTATTGTTACAATTTCACAATTATACTGTGTGTACTTTAACAATGTTTACGCTTTCTCTGTATTATGCATCCAGATATTTTGGTTTATATTTGTCAGCAAAAGTCCACTAGATGATGCAAAATGCATTGTTTTGGCCCATGCTGGCCCATGGACAACTGGATCGACAGAGGGGCGGTGCCAAAAAGTGCATAATGGCTGTTAAAGTTTTTTGCAAAAGGTAATGCCACAGCCCTTTTTCTCTCTTTTCTCAAGTCTTCTAGTCACGCATTTCAATTTTTTCCGTGTTTACTGGCTGCATAGACAACCAAGTTTTATTAAAAGCCCATCTTCCCGGTGGTGACTTCCCCCATCAATATAAAGACTAAACTCAAAGGACAACATAAAACCCAAACCTTGCAGTACAGCAGCACTGTATCATGGGAGAGGCTGTAAGCTAGCATTTAGAATCATTCATACACTGACTATCATGACTCTGTGTTAAAGAATTGGTTGAATGAATAATTCAATGATTCATCAAGACATTTGCTTGGTGACAACTGTTGACATAAAAGCAACCTGTAGAAACAGCTGGTGAATGAATCCTTTTGTGAATAGATTCAAAAGATTCAAATCACTGAAAGGAATATCCACCACTACTGTGGGCAGAACAGCATCTGTCTGAACTATCACAACTCTCTGGGAGAAATTTCACCCTGCTCTCCCCATATGCCCCACAGGAAGGCTAACCTGCAGCCATGCAACTCTGCCAGGGAGCCTGTCACGAAAAATATGTCACCCTGAGAAACCCGTACCCCCATTTTTCTTGCAAAGCTGCTGCTGTGCTAGAAGAGTCCGCTGGGTTGCACGGCTGTGGCGGCTCATGCGGTATCTGCAGTAAAGAGATCCAGACAGCCATGCTGTATGCACCAATGTGGAGGATGGTTCAAAAAATTAAACAAGCCCAACATAGACACTGAATGAAGACAAATTAAGTAATAGAATGAATTTTTTTTTTTTTTTAATTACTCACAAACCGCACAGCATAACTGCAACAGCAGACTGGCATTGTGCTGTCAGACTGACATATCTGCTGAATAGCATAGCTGTGGTTTCTGGGTTCCAACATGGACTATTTCCCTTAAAAAAAGCCATAAATTATAAAATGATTATCAGGACTTGGTCATTTGAAATTATTACAAATTTTATTATCACAAACTATTACAAATTTAATTTACATGAGGACATGGACCAAAGTTTGAAACAGAAATGAAGATATTTTTAATGAAATCTGAGAGATTTCTGACCCTCTACTGAAGGTCCATTCCATCAAAACAACGATGCTTCAAATAGTTGATAAAGAGATCGTAAAACACGAATCGAGTGGTTTAATCCAATTCTTCTGAACACAGTCACATTATTTGATGGAGATTTAATTCATGATTTTATTCCCTCTCCCCAAAAAAATGATCAATGCACATACATAGAGCAGAGCAAATAAAAGGAAGCTCAAACGTGTGCGTGATGCACCATATCCAGTGAAGTTTCTTCTAGCATCACGCAAGCACATTTGAGAATCAGCAAGAACCAATGGTTTGTTCTTGAACATCAAGCAAGTGTGGTTAAGCTGCTGTTGACCATTTTTGATGCACTGTACATATTTGCGTTGATCAATATTTATATGTGAATAAAAGCCTACATGAAACTGGTTCATCATATATTATAAAGCAGATCATGTCCATTCAGAAGATTTGGATTAAACTAATCGATTCATATGGATTAGTGTCACAATATCTTTATGAACCTTTTGAAGCGTCAAAGTTTTAGTAAAATGCACTTTGAATGGAGGGACAGATTTTATTAAAATATTTTATGTTTTCAAAATTAACAAAAGTCTTAGGGGTTTGGAATAACATGAGGGTGAGTAACAAGCCCTAAAGATGCCTTTTTTATTTTTGTTTTAACGTATAGTTAAACTTCAGATGCAAACAGTAGTACGAAAAACTCTACAGTGATGCTTATGCTTACAGTGTAAATATTGTATCTTGTTAATATGGGTGCTGCTTATATATAATAATATAATGCTGCTTTTGTGCTGATGCTGAGCTGATGCAGACAGGAGCACTGTGGTTTCTTCCTACCACTGACATCCATTAAAAAGGGTTATCTGTGTCAACGACTGTGGTAAGATTAACTGTTGTAGAACAGGCAACTCTTCTATAAGAAATGTGTGTGCTCCTAATTTGTGAAATAGAACTATATACAGTGGGTACAGAAAGTATTCAGACCCCCTTAAATTTTTTCACTCTTTGTTATATTACAGCCATTTGCTAAAATCATTTAAGTTCATTTTTTTCCCTCATTAATGTACACACAGCACCCCATATTGACAGAAAAACACAGAATTGTTGACATTTTTGCAGATTTATTAAAAAAGAAAAACTGAAATATCACATGGTCCTAAGTATTCAGACCCTTTGCTGTGACACTCATATATTTAACTCAGGTGCTGTCCATTTCTTCTGATCATCCTTGAGATAGTTCTATACCTTCATTTGAGTCCAGCTGTGTTTGATTATACTGATTGGACTTGATTAGGAAAGCCACACACCTGTCTATATAAGACCTTACAGCTCACAGTGCATGTCAGAGCAAATGAGAATCATGAGGTCAAAGGAACTGCCTGAAGAGCTCAGAGACTGAATTGTGGCAAGGCACAGATCTAGCCAAGGTTACAAAAAAATTTCTGCTGCACTTAAGGTTCCTAAGAGCACAGTGGCCTCCATAATCCTTAAATGGAAGACGTTTGGGACGACCAGAACCCTTCCTAGAGCTGGCCGTCCGGCCAAACTGAGCTATCGGGGGAGAAGAGCCTTGGTGAGAGAACAGTCACTGCTCATCACCTGTCCAATACAGTCCCAACAGTGAAGCATGGTGGTGGCAGCATCATGCTGTGGGGGTGTTTTTCAGCTGCAGGGACAGGACGACTGGTTGCAATCGAGGGAAAGATGAATGCGGCCAAGTACAGGGATATCCTGGACGAAAACCTTCTCCAGAGTGCTCAGGACCTCAGACTGGGTTTACCTTCCAACAAGACAATGACCCCAAGCACACAGCTAAAATAACGAAGGAGTGGCTTCACAACAACTCCGTGACTGTTCTTGAATGGCCCAGCCAGAGCCCTGACTTAAACCCAATTGAGCATCTCTGGAGAGACCTACAAATGGCTGTCCACCAACATTTACCATCCAACCTGACAGAACTGGAGAGGATCTGCAAGGAGGAATGGCAGAGGATCCCCAAATCCAGGTGTGAAAAACTTGTTGCATCTTTCCCAAAAAGACTCATGGCTGTATTAGATCAAAAGGGTGCTTCTACTAAATACTGAGCAAAGGGTCTGAATACTTAGGACCATGTGATATTTCAGTTTTTCTTTGTTAATAAATCTGCAAAAATGTCAACAATTCTGTGTTTTTCTGTCAATATGGGGTGCTGTGTGTACATTAATGAGGAAAAAAAATGAACTTAAATGATTTTAGCAAATGGCTGCAATATAACAAAGAGTGAAAAATTTAAGGGGGTCTGAATACTTTCCGTTCCCACTGTATACACACAAGTGTGCTGTACTGTGTGTTAGAGAAGTAGTCCTTCCCACAGCGCTGTTTCAAGTTCTGCTTGTTTTTCCTTGCTGGTTCAATCACTACTGGGGCAGCGTGTTAATTCTCTGCAACTAACTGGGGTAATTTCTTCTTCTGGGGTGTGACAGTGAGCATTTGCCGCCACCACAATTCCTCACAACTGTTACCACTTGGCCCTAAAGCAGAACAGAGTTTAGGGGCCGTCTTTGCCAACAACAACATACAATATTGGCATCTCACTCTTCCCACATGGACCACACTCTCCATTTGATGATATAATGCAGGCAATTACAATATTTACAAGAAATTGTGCTTCATCGTGGAATGCCTCACATCCCGTTTCCTCACTGTTTTATCCTTGATGTAAACACTCTTTCAGAGTTAGGATTAGTTGGACTGTACTTCATGTTGAGAGTTTACAAGTTTATAAACGGACACTAAGCCGAAAAAGGCTTGCTGAGTTTCGGCCAGTAAGAAAATACACACTAAACAGCTTGAAGGAACTAAGAAAAGATGTTTGTGTGATTTTGACACATGCAATGAAATGATAACAAACACATTCAGATCTTCTATGAAGGGGAGCTTTATGTCTATCTATGCACAATCTATATGATCATTTATAACCATAATCCAAAACATCAACATCTAACCTCTTTGTACATGGGTCAGTGACAAATAAGAGTTTGATGAGGAAAAAAATCTTTTAAAAATGCACTTTAAAATACATGAGTAAAGTTCTTTGCTTTCAAGTGGCTCATATTCATATGGTTTGAAAAAAACGTTTATACCATTTTATCATACGTTTATGTAATGTCATGTGATATTAACCATTAAGTTAAAAGTAAAAACCTTTTTTTGCCCCTTGAATACAGGTGAGTGTACTATGGAAGCCCGTTTCTGCCACTAAATAAAAAAATAAAAACCGTAATTGTGACTTTTTTAACTCACAATTCTGACTTTTTTTCCTTACAATTGCGAATTATAAAGTTTCACACAATTGTGAGAAAAAAAGTCAGAATTGTGACTTTATATCACGCAACTGCAAGTTTGTATCTCAGAATTCTGACTTTACAACTCGCAATTGCGAGAAAAAAAAAGTCAGAATTGTGACTATGTCAAGCAATTGTGAGTTTATATATCAGAATTCGGACTTTTTTTCCTTAGTTATAAAGTTATAAAGTCAGAATTGCGGGATATAAACTCGCAATTGACTCTTCGCAAAGACCCGCCCCCCTTAGTTACTGTTGCTTTGTCCAACAAGCCATGGCGCTGTCACGCCACACAGAGTGAAAAATACACCGCAGAGCAAAGAGGACACTGACAACACGTTGACAGACGAGACAGAGCAGGTTACTTATGATATTAAACAAAGTCCCTGTTTTCAAATTGTGTAGTTTTTTTAAAGAAATCTGAACAATAAAAACTGTTTTGTGGCTCTTAAATGTGTCGTGACAGATTGCTGTACCGCCTCAGCTCAAGTGGCTCGTGAACCTATCATCTCTTCCTACTAGTTAATTTATAGCATCAAATAAACATGAACGAACATGAGAAGGAATGTTGTTTCAAACGCGGAAAGACGTCAGTACACATAATTTTTCAAGTTTAAGTCCACCAAGGTTAATCTGCTTTGTCGGACAAAATGGCGGATTCGGCGTTCTGATTGGTTAGATCGTTTGTCAAATCAATCTCCCGGCGAAGGGTCAATTGCGTGATATAAAGTCAGAAAGTCGCAATTCTGACTCGCAATTGTAAGGAAAAAAAGTCAGAATTATGAGATATAAACTTGCAGTTGTTTCAATTTTTCTTTTACATTGAAACCCTTTTCGCCACTGTGTATTGAAGTACCACGCTCAGCCAGGTCTAGCAACAAAACAGAAACACAGACACTGTTGTTCCAAATGTGGTTTACTCTCAGTGATGTTGCAGATGGTATTAATAAGTGTCAAGAAGACCATTTTCATACATTAAACGATCCAAGTTGTGAAGGATGTGTGAATCACAACAAAAACACTAGTCCAGCATTCAGTTCAGTGGAGATGTGTGGGAAATGCTGCCTCAAGAGCAGGAATCAAACACAATGAAGCATTCACATTAAAACTGAAATGAAGGTGTTAAAGAGACAAAATCTGGATAAACAGCCAAAATCTGGATAAACAGCCTGGGAGGGGTCCGTCTTTCAACACGGCATCTCGATCAACCTGCTGAGGTCTTTTTGAGGAGAACTTTGTGGATTTTCTGTCAAGTAAAAAAATATCTGTGTGGAAAATATATGTGACCTAAACAACCTTAAAGCTGGTCAAAGCACTGACTGGGGATTGATAGAGCCTTTAGTCAATGAGCTTGACAAAGAGGTAGTGATCTTCAACAGTTTTTTGTGTGTGTGCTAAAATACTGCTGTGTACTGACACAAAAAGGAGAAAAGAAAGAGAAAAAGTGAGACACAGACACATGGCACATGTGCACAAATTAGTCTCGCTATTGGATGGGGTTCACTTGAGCCCTCTAAATCTGGTGAGGTTTGTGCTCTTCACCATTCCACGAGAAGATTCATTGTTCTATGGGCACCAGAGCGGACGGTGGGTTGGTGATTTAGTGATTCTCAAAGGAAGAGCTCTCTTTTAAAGGTGGGACTTCAAAGTCAGATCCCAAATGGAAACCGTGTTGTCGTGTGAAGACAGGGCATTTTAGCTGTCAAATGAGCAGAAAACTGAATAGGTTAGTGTAGATTTACTGAAACAAAGGTCAGAACTCAAGGAAACAAATCCATCAGTTAGATTCGAACAAACAATCAGTTGTCAGCCAAAGAAAATATTGTGCGTTATGATGGTTGATGCCAATTAAAGCTCGACAAAATGTTGTAAAATGCACAAAGGCATTCCTAAAAAGTTTGATGTCTGAACTTCAAAAGCATGTGTTCCAGATTTTTGTTCAACTCAATTGAAGGGAGGTACTGGCAACGCAGTTGGACATGATCAGTATTTTGTGATGCAATAAACCCATGACTCACATACTCATAAAACATAGGAAGAAAACAATCTCTCTTTCAAAAATCTCTTCAAAATGTTTCCTGGAAAATGAGAGAGGGATTGCTGAACCCAGAGCCTAAGGTACCAAGGCAGGAGAAGCCAGAGTTTCCTCCACATACACACACATATCATACTATACAGCTCTCGTTTGTACCACAGCAGGAAGTTGCGGTTGCCAGTTTCAGCTCAAAGCCTCAACACCAGGTAATACCGAACAATGAGAGCATAATTAGAATGAGGGTACCAGCAGTGCAAAACAGGGAAGTGGATGAATTCAAGCACACCATGACGGGATCTGGCAACCAATGGCGAGTGTTGACATCCCAACAGGCTTGATGCGAAAAAAGGATCTTATATTCTGACAAGTTTTCATGACAACTATAGCAATTCGCAGGTTAAATGACTGACAACTTGGTGTACCTCAGTGTTATTTAATGCTTCCCCTGCACCTGCGTTTTAAGTGAAACCGATTTATAAAGTCACAGGATTTTAATTAGCTTGAGATCAGGTGAACCACAGTCTCGAGAGCTGGCTCGCCAAAAGAAATGCTGACTTCAAGACTACCTAAATTGAACAGTTCTTTTATATGCTGCTCTTATAGAGAAAACACAATTTATATCTGTAAAAGATTCCTTCTTTCCTTTTTGCTTTTCCAGGTGCACATGCATTTTTTTTTCTTTTTTGCAGCTGCAGGCCTCTTCATTCAAAGTGACCAAAGAAACATAAGTATATATGCACTCAATATGCATTCAATGTATGCAGTATAATAACATCAAGGAATCCCTCACGATTTAGGAAAAGGCGTCTTCCGAGGTATAAATTGTACAATTATTCATTGACATTTTACACGTTTGAGCAACACTGACAAATCAAAGCAGCTGTACTCCCAAGCACCAACATCTGAGGTAGTTCTTTAGTGGTCCACTCTACTGCCCACTGGTGGTAGTGGTCTTCACATTTTCACATGCCACTCTCTTAAATGCTGTTTATGGAGTTCCCAGAGAACCTATGGGGTCCATACCGTCCAATTTTTCAAAATGCAATGAGTCATGCAAAAAGGCAGATGAATCTGGGCCAACGGTTTCTTCACTGTGCTTGGTTTTTTCATTTGCTATGATGAGAGTCTGCCTTGATCCAAACTCCACTGCAAGGCAGATGAAAAGATGGCCACTTTCAGCGGTGGAGCTCAGTCTTAAAGTGAACTCCATTCTCTCTGATAAAGCATTATTTGTGGTAAGAGTTTATCTGAAAAAGTGATTACCTGATGCAGCAGCGCGCACACAGTAAAGGTGCAGTCACATTTACAATCCAGTTTACACTAAATCTAGTTGTTTCAAAAGGAATCCCTCCGATTGGGGATTTCGTGTAAGGACCAAAGTTTTCCCCACACCAATTGTGCAATGGGTTTCACTGAATTTACCAACAGAAAGCTGCTTGAAAGTGACGCCTGTGTGAGTTTCATCACTAATGTATGTCAATTTTAGTGTAAACAATTAAAAAAAAATGCAATAAAAATTATCACAGTTAGTCGTTTAGTGAGCCTGCAGTCAGAGCAGCTCCAGCTGTTAATTCAGCTGTTAATCTCACCAAACCAGATTTACAAATGGCGCTTTTCCACTGCACGGGACGGCTTGATACGGAATGGTACGGCTTGCTTAAATAGTACTACCTCGGTGGGGGTTCCAAGCGAGCCGTACTGATACTAAATGTGACGTGTAAACACTGCAGTTCCCTGATTGGTCAGAGAGAATAGTCACTACCAGCGTCATTGGATTTGAAACGAGACACACCAAACCCGCTAGATTTAAATAGTCATTAACAGCCACCGCAGTATCATTTGTTTCACAAAACGACTTGCTTTAAACGACTTTCACGCACAACTTGAAAAAAAAAAAAATGGCTGCATTGTGGTCAGTAGACGAGGTGCAGACTCGTTGGAAGCCAAGGTAAGGCTCCACGGCAGTAGAGGCGACACAACTATACAATCAGTCTATAATCCCACCCACTTTGAAGCCGTACTAAACTGCAGTGGAAAAGCAAACCGAAAGTAAAGCGAGCCGAGCCGTACTGAGCCAAGTCGAGTAGTACATAGTGCCAAAGAGTAGGTGGAGCCTCTCACACAGGACATTTTTGCGATCAAAAAAGCTAGACAAAGCACAACAAAATAGAACTAAATGCAGCAATTGAGAGTTTTCAACAGCAAACTTTTTCTCCAATACATTTTTAATCGACACAAGAAACTGAAAAAACAATGCGTTGGCCAATGATGTCAGTATATGCACAAACTAACAATCAAAATAACATTGCAGACAGAATACACAAATACATCCCATGAGATCAGCCCATTATGTCTACTTCAGATAGACTGAACTCGATTGCAAAATGGATTGGACTGTATGCTATAATGATAGATGTATATGTTCAATGATAAGGAAGAAAAACAAAAACAATTCTAAAGCCCCTTTCTGAAATGTCTATTCAATGATTTACTCATTTGCCACAATTATGTAATGACTTTAAATTATGAGGGCTTTAAATTTGAGATTCTGCTTTTAATGAGATTTAAAATTCCATATATTTTTTAAAAGATTGACAGCCTTACTTTTTACAAATATTATTAGATGCTAAATAGCCCAGATGACTGAACAAAATTTGATTAAATATTTGATATCCATCCATCCATCCATCTGCTCAAACTAGCTGTTTCTACTGTACATGGCTGTTCAAAGTGTATTAAAGTACATTTAAAAAACTGTAAGATTACAAAATGGCACAAAGCTAACAGGGAAAGAATCACAACACAACGCTCAAAGGCAATAATGTTAAGCCTCTGTGTGGTTTGGAACGCTGATCAAAGGTGAAGCATTTAAATCTGAGGGTACTCCTTTCTGACATAGCGTTCCTGTGTTTCACATGCAAATGACGCAGGGGCTCATTAGTAAAGCAAAGGTAAAACATGAAGCTCTCACTCCTGTTATCGGTGCAATTGAATCTCATCAGCCTGATCTGTTTACCTTGCTGATTTCAGAAACTATGGACCGATAGATAATACATCAAACAGATCTCACAGACAAAAGCTCTCCTTTCTAAATCACTTCAAAAGCAGTATGGAAACCACGCAAGATGCGACAGCGAGCAAACCACGCTCTCTCAAAGGAGGGCTGTGGTTATGAGGGCCCTCTACGGCTGCCCTTGGCGATGACAGTGTCAGGTGGGTTAGAGCGTTGCTGTTGGCAAGAGAGGCCGGTTTGAACAGCTGTGCTAACAGAACGCAATGTTAGCCGAAGATGGAGGTACTATAAAAGGAGGATGAAAGATAACATCAGCTCCTTTGTGCTGTTCTGACATCATAAAGTGTAAAATCAATTCTTCTACCTGTATGATCAGTGAGGTGGGACTATCCCACAAAGAGCTAATGTAGCATCTGTTGCAAACTGTCCACAAGCTAGATGCTTTGTAGGGATAAGGACCGTGGAATGAAACCAGAGACGGACGTCTGTGTATTTCTGAGGTGACGTTAGCCATATCATCTGCACCTTGGACATCATCTAAATAGACAGAGCTTGTGTGTAATATGGTGGAAATATAAGAAAGTGGTAGTCATAAACTGTGGTTGGTTTTGGTAAAGACGAGAGAGTCAGGCATGGAGGCAGGATTGATTACACACTGCACAGCTACTAGCTCATTTCAAGTATCCCTTAATTCAAATCCACAGAGCAAGCTGCCGAGTTGTTAATTATACTGCTCTCAGACTTTCAGCACAGATCAAAATACCCATGTTTCACCATCCTTTCCCTTGGCACAACAACAGTAAGACTGTTGACAAACGTAAGCATTTGTCAAGATTATAGTGCGAACAGCAACTGTCTCAATGACACCAGGATTAGTTCACCTAGAAACGGAATTTTGAATTGACCCAATATCTAACCAAAACTGTATGACAGTGACTTACTTTCTTCTGTGGAACACAAAAGGAGAAGCTTAGAAGAATGGTCATGATGCTATTTACCATAAAAGTGAATGTGGGTGCACATTGTCAAACTCCATAAATGACAACAAAGCATCATAAACGTATCATTAAAAAGCAGTACATATGACTGGTGCACTACATTCCAAGCGTTCTGAAGCCACATTATATATTTGTATCAGGAATAGACTGAAATCATGTATTTTACTTGCTGAAAAACTTCTCCTCCACAATATCTTTTAGATTTAATTTTTGCATATTCAAATATGGTGTCAAGTTTGGCCTTAATGACTACATCTACACTGGCACAAATGTTGCACACATGTAAACACAAACATATATCTGGACATCTGACCTACTGTACGTCTAAACACTTACATCCAATTCCCATTGGAATTCCAAGCCACCACAAGGCAAGGAAGACACATTTACCCACAAAGATAACTCTTCTTAATGTCATATTATGAAGCAGACACACTCACATAAAAACTCTTTATATAAAGGTAAAAGACTGTACACGTACCGAACCATTCAGCAGAACTTGTTTTCAGCTGCTGCCCCATGAATTTTATAAATAAAATAGCCTCACTTCTGAAAGCTACATTATATTTTTCAGCAACAATGTGATTTCACTGTTTTTTAAGTAATTCAACTAAAAGATTCTCTATATAACTTATTTCTCAAATTCATTCAAATAAATGTAATTTTACCACGCTACTTTATTCCACTTCAAATGTCAAAATAACTAATGAAAACTACCATTATTTTAATCAGTTCAGTCAAATTTTGCACTGCCAACATCAATGACAGCTTTAACTTGTTTATGCTGGCAAGTGATCATGGTATAAAAATCTGGTGTGTAAATACTACATTTGCAGGATTTATTATAAAAGATTTTTACATGCATATCAGTATTTTTTTTTTTAATTCACATGCCCTCGTAATCTTTAAATTGAAATGTCTTCCCAAAGTCCAAACAACATTTTTTCTTGTTCAAGAAGCGGTTTCACTCAGATATACGTTAGAATAGGAAAGACTATTGCAACTTCAGTTTCATGTCAACATTAGGTGAATGTATACAGGTGGGATTAAAAAAAAACAACTTAAAAAGGCCAAAAGATTGGAACTGTAACTATTGGATCTTGTAGTGTCAATGCAGCCAAAGATGCCAATCAACAATGGTTCTCCCATGTGGGTTTGAAATGGCATGAGTGAATTTTGACAGAATTTTCATTTTTGGGTCAACTAACCTTTTAATAAAGCAATGACACATTACGGCATGACTCTTTTAGCCTCTCCCTGTCTGACCTCCTTAAACACTCCACACCCCCCTTAGGACAATCTACCATAAGTAACCTGAAGATAAATGTCCTGCCCAAGAATACACTGGCAGCAACTTACTGGGCTCAAAGCAGCAACCTTTTGGTTACTAGGTCTGGGCTGACACTAAGGCTGTGCACAAAATCGCCCCATATATCTTTATATAGTGCACTATTTGACAGCTATTTGTATTGTGGATATTTTTGAGTGCACTCATTCAATCCCTTATTGCATCTCAATAAGGAGTGTACAACCAATGTACACGTTTTACACAAGATACACTTCTGCCGTCTGAATTAGCTCAATGTTTTTTCATTCAATGGACTATTAGTGGAGTAATGTAGGGAATAGTGAATGAGGGTATTGGAGTCGATTTCGGATACAGCCTACACCTGTACAAGGTACTCAATCCATACAGATCTACATGTCTTTATATCTAGTCCTCCCACCTTCCCTCTCTCCTATTGGTTTTTACATAATTCTTTCAATCGGCTTTCTGTATGGAAACAGTGGGAAAAGATCGTCTTCAGACAGACCATCAAAACCTCACACAGAACATGTCTATCAATCTGCCAGCAAGTCACCTCAATAATTACCTAATGAAGTAATTTCTGTTTAAGGCTACAGTGTGACTAGACTGCAGAGGATTTCAGTGCTTTGGTGGAACTAGAAATGGGAAACTGGTCTTTGCTTTGGAGTTTTCTGAAGGTCTACATACATATATTTAAAATAATTCTATAACTCTTAATAGTGCATTTCAAGTCAAAAATACGTTCCTCATATCATAATGCAGAAAAGCCCACTTAAAAGAATAACCTTTTAAAAATAATTTTCTTTTATTATTATTTTAAACAAGGAAAAACAAAAAGTCACGTGGTACAACCAACAAGCAGAACAAAACCTCATTAAACAGAAAATTATGTCATAGAGAGACACTGCAGACACTAACTGTGTATTAAGGTCAAGTTTATTAAAATATCAGATTATCAGATCATTTTATCTTTTTTATGACATGGCGAGGTTAGCTCAAGTTCTAAAATGTCATGTGGTACAACCTCCTCCAAAATGCTAAAAAATAAATTTAGGAATTAAATTGGTCACATTTTATGTGACCAGACAAGTCATTGATTTTGAACTTTTGTTGGAAATAGTTTTTCAAGACTATATGATACCAAAGATTACATTTAGAAGAACCTGACATTTTAAACTCCTTTCAAAAATAGTTTCCCCCTTTTCATTATTTTGGACACTAGTATTTGTCATTGACCCCTGTACTGTTTCTCATCTACAATGCTGAAGAAATTGAATACTATTTCTGCCTCCATCTTGATCTTTATATACATAGCTAAAGTTATCTGACCCCAAATACAGACCCTAGACTTCATCAGCATTTTTAACAAGAAAGGAAGGAAAGCCCTGTTTTGCTTTAACCTGAGGTGCAACATCTCATAAAACCTTTACCAAAAGATTCCCTAGACATGGCTAAGCACTACTATATCAAGAGCCTGAAATCAGTGTGTGTGTTTAAAGTGTGAATGGACTAAAGATCTTCTAAATCTCTAAGCTTCCTCTGGCTCTGAATGGGAACCACATGCTGCGGCACAGTACGGTTGTTACCTACTCACTCTATGGACTGCCCTGGGGCATAAGTTAACCTTCCCTCCCTCAGTCCAGCATATACATATTCCAAACCCATGTGGTTAACAAGTTAGCAATTAGCCCAGCACTAAAAAAACTCCAATTTGCTCTTGCTGTCACCCACAATGACAGTCATATGTGCACGGACTTAAAATATGATAGGGGGGAATCCTTTCACCCTTAAAAACAGGTTGGGGTGGGGGGTTACAAAGGGGAACTGCCAGCTGAAATTGCAGCCTCCTCACCACATGGCAAACTCACTTTCCCCATAATGTGGAGAGAGCTCCAGGGAAATATTACTGCCTGCATGAAGACGTTAAGAGAAGTTTACAGGCAGACCATACACATTCTTGCAGGCTTAGGCAACACCGCTTTAAAAGTAATACTAAGGGGTTGAAAATGTGTGTGTGAAGGAATTATATTTTCACCCTTTTAAGAGCTCTAGCATTAAAAGTCATGAAAACATGGCAGGTGGGTCAACACATCCCTGGCAAGAAAGTAAGCTAAAAGTAACCATTTAATAATCACTTTCACTCTAAAATTTGTGCGTTCACACCAGGCGTGAATGAAGCGTTAAGCGCAAGTGATTTACATGTTAAGTCAATGCAAAGGCGCGAATGAGCGTTTGACACACGTAACGTCCGAGTTGAAAAAAAATGAACTTTGGCGAATATCCGCGCCACGTTAACCAATCGGGAGCTTGCTCTAGTAGTGACGTGATTATGATGTAGCGAGCGGAGACAGAAATCCAAAACAATGGAATCATCGTCGCTGTACAATACATCTTCGTACTTTTATAGAAACAGGAATAAAAAAAAAAGATATTGCTTGGAAGAAAGTGAGTGAGGAGGTTGTACAATCTGGTAAGTTGTAAAAAATGCTCTTTACTCAATTTGAGCTATATATATATTGAGACTACAAGCTAGCTAAAGCCGGAAAATTGAGCTATTTTACAACTACTTTCCGGCTGACGAGTTGATGTGTTTATTCAGAGGAAGTGTGCAGAAACGAGACGAGCCGCCTGGCAGAAGTCCCTCTCATGGCACGAATTCTGTTGTGAAGTGAATTTCATGCGCGAATAGCACAATTTATTTGCACAAGTCGCGTCTGGTGTGAACGTCCCATAAATTAGTTTCCCTATAGCTCTATATAGACCCCATTGACTGTAAGAAGTTTAATCACTCCATAGATTCAAGGACAAGCCTGATACTTGCACAATGGTCCACATCTGCACATTCCATATGGTTTGATTTGTTTAGTACACGATATTACTAATAAAAATAATATTAAAAAAATAAAAAACTCCTTGATCCTCTATTTCTTTCATCTTACATATTTTATTATTTAATGAAATATCTCATTAGTTTGCATTTTTCCCTTGCCAAAATCTACAACTGAGTGTAAGCAACTAAACCTGCAATGCCAGACAATCTGGATGTCATTGTTTGAGCATCAGAATGGAATCAGTGTGGACATCTGGATTTAATCTGAAGTTACGAGGGGGGGACTCCCATAACCTGATAGCATCTAATCCACAGGAAAGGTAAGGCGGTAAGACGGTAAGGCAGATGATTACATTTCACTACTTTCATTTCCACTATTGGGCTTTCACACTATTGTTAACCAAGAGCCATTGTAACCCTTGGCAAATGTCACATTTCACACTTTATACCTTTACTAAGGAATAAGGTGCGGTCAACATTAACAAAATCTGGTGGCCAAAAAATTGTCTAATGTAAATAGTGTAGCAATGTATGAAACACAGCTCACACAGAAGTCACTTTTAAACCAACGAACATTGAATTTACGTGACCAACTTGAACCCATTGTAAAATCTGTGAAGAGAAATACTGTGACGTGAAATTTCAGATCGCGTGTATTCCTAATGAAATGACTAGATTTCTTCTGAGAAAACAACAGTAAATGTGACCGTACTTTCAATGTTTCAGGATTTCACACTGGACATCTGTAAAGTCCTTATTTGCATATTTAAGAGGTAAACAGATTGGACAAATACTCATTTCAATAACAGCTTTTCCATCTGTGAAAATGCCGGCATGCAAGTGAAAAACAAATAATGCCATCTCTTCTTTACTCAAGTTTGCGTTTGCCATTACTGTTTGACATTTTAATTTTTGCACAGATGTTGAAACTAAACATTGCATGTGAAAGTTTCTGTGATTGTACAAAAAACATGAATATTTAATGAGGTATGAATTGTTTATTTTATGATCGGTTGTCAGTTGTTAAACAATTTGCTGTAACATTCTCATAGCACTGCACTTCAGCGTTCGGACTGTAACTGCATGTTTTAAGTTACAAATGGGAACTTTTGGTAAATGAAGAGCTAAAGATGGGCTTAAAAGATGATAACCTCAGGTTAATGACAAGTGAATAAAAAACATGTTCCATTCATAATTTTTTTTTTTTTTTTTTTTTTAAATGCAGGCCATTTGTTTCAGTGTCGCTCAGTTCACAGTCACAAAACCAAGTTACAGAGATACATGAGAAAGCAATCTGACCCTGGATCAGTTGTGGTATTAATCAAATTTATACAGAAAGATATGTATACAGCGGCTGAAATTAAACAAAGAAAAGAGCACAAGAAGGGGAAAAAATTGTTCCAAGTACAAAGTTACCAAGTTTTACCCTAAAACTCTTCACAAAACAGTTAAACAACTCAATTACAGCTTCACTTGTAGGATGACTTACGTTCTATTCAAGCTAATGAGACCTTACTGATAGATAATGTGCTTTCTGAAAGCTCTGGACTACCATTAAAGTTTCATTACATCTCATCTCATTTTTAATGTGCTAAATTCCTCAGTGTTGTGAAAACACCATGTGCTCAATCTGTCGTCTCCTTTGATACTCTGTAGAAAATTATCGAGTTCTGCATCTCGCCATCATTCATAACACATGAGTGCACTGACATCAATTCACGTCTGTAAATGCAACTTCCTTCCTTTTCAAAACAAAGACATTTGTTCAGACCCAAAGCATACTTTTCTCAAAACAAATCTGTCTTGTGTCGTGACATGCGAAAAGTATCTAGAATACAACAAGAGGTGTAAAGCGTTCACCGCTCATCTTGGTCACACAGTTTGCAAAGCTCTAGATCACTTATTCCTGTCGTCTGGGAATTCCTGCCACCGATGTTTAATGTGGGGCCATGCAGCTAACGACTGTCACAAGCACACATTCATTCCAGATGTATCACGCCATATCAAAGCCAAGATCCACTAAGCAGCACTGCGGCCTGGGCGGCGGGAATACCGATTAGATGCTTTATGGCATCTATAAAAAACAAAAGAAAGAAATCTGAAATCTGAAAACAGCACTCTCAGCCTCTTAAAAAAGGTCTTTCAGCTTCCACTGTGATCTTGTGGCTTCATTTTCGAAGGTAACTGTGAGGGTCCCTCTGCTCAAAGAAAATATTTGCTATGCCTGGTCCATGAAAGTGAGATCAGCTCTCTGCATGCTGTCCAAGATGGAGGTTTTATGGTGGGGGAACACATGCATAATGTGTTGAGTGATAAAGAACGAAAAAATTGTGAAGTTGTGGAGGGGTAAGATTCACTTTGCTGACTGACCTGTGCTCCCGGTTTCTCTTCCCACCCCAACAGCATCCTACCTGAAATGGAATCTCTTAAGTCAGGGGTTTTCTAGCTTTTTGATGTCAAAGACCCACAAATATTATATGATCCCCTTGCGAGGAACCTTCTTTAGAAAATATAAAGGCAGCTATACTGCATATTTCTAGACATTTTATACTGTGTGTAAAAAAAATAATAATAATAATTATAAAAACAACACGTTGTCTGGAAAAAAAACACTGACTTTATATCAGGTGTGTCTGTTTTTCTGGACACCATTAGAATAATAGATGTATAAAGCCCTTAAATTTTCTGCAGACCTAAATCCCTTTTGCGACCAACTGTGGATCTTCGGACCCCAGTTTGAAAACCCCTTTCCTTTGGAACGTCACTTAGGCAGGAAATCAGTGTGCCATACAAATGCAAGTGCACAGAAAACTTCTCTCATAATAGAAGTAATGTGACTAGAAATGTTGGGACATTTTTTAAATTTAAAAGACTTTCAAATCACATAAGCCAATATTTTATTCACAGTAGAACATAGATAACATAACATATGTTTAAACGGAGGAATTTTTAATACACTTTTATCCACTTAATGAGCTTATTTCAAATTTGATGCCTGCTACAGGTTTTTTTTTTTTTTAAGTTGGCACGAGGCCAACAAATGGCTGAAAAAGCAAGAAATTTTGAAAAGATTCAGCTGGGAGAACATCTAGCAACTAATTAAGGTAACTGATATCAGGTCTGTAACATGATTAGCTAAAAGGAATGTCTTAGAGAGGCAGAGTCTCTCAGAAATAAAGATGAGCAGAGGCTCTCCAATCTGTGAAAGAGTGCGTAAAAAGATTGTGGAATACTTAAAAAACAATGTTCCTCAATGTCAAATTGCAAAGGCTTTGCAAATCTCATCATCTACAGTGCATAACATCATCAAAAGATTCAGAGAAACTGGAGAAATCTCTGTGCGTAAGGGACAAGGCCAGAGACCTTTATAGGATGCCCATGGTCTTCGGGCCCTCAGACAACACTGCATTACTCATCAGCATTATTGTGTCAATGACATTACTAAATGGGCCCAGGAATACTTCCAGAAACCACTGTCGGTAAACAATCCGCCGTACCATCTGCAGATGCCAACTAAAGCTCTATCATGCAAAAAGGAAGCCATATGTGAACATGGTCCAGAAGTGCTGTCGTGTCCTGTGGGCCAAGGCTCATTTAAAATGGACTGTTTCAAAGCAGAAGTGTTCTATGGTCAAACGAGTCCAAATCTGATATTGGAAATCTTGTTGGAAATCATGGATGGCGTGTCCTCTGGGCTAAAGAGGAGGGAGACCTTCCAGCGTGTTATCAGTGTTCAGTTCAAAAACCAGCATCTCTGATGGTATGGGGGTGCAGAAGTGCATACGGAATGGGCAGCTTGCATGTTTTGGAAGTCACTATGAATGCTGAAAGGTATATAAAGGTTTTAGAGCAACATATGCTCCCCTCCAGATGACGTCTATTTCAGGGAAGGCCTTGTGTATTTCAGCAGGACAATGCAAAACCTGCATCTATTACAACAGCATGGCTTCGTCGTAGAAGAGTCCGGGTGCTGAATTGGCCTGCCTGCAGTCCAGAACTTTCACCTATAGAGAACATTTGGCGCATCGTTAAACGAAAAATACGTCAAAGACGACCACAAACTCTTCAGCTGCTGGAAACCTATATCAGGCAAGAATGGGACCAAATTCCAATACCAAAACTCCTAACCTCGATGCCCAGACATCTTCAAACTGTTTTGAAAAGAAGAGGAGATGCTACACTATGGTAAACATGTCCCTGTCCCAACTATTTTGAGACCTGTAGCAGGCATCAAATTTGAAATGAGCTAATTTTGTGCATAAAATTGTAAAATTTCTCAGTTTAAACATTTATTGTTATCCATGTTCTATTGTGAATAAAATGTTGGCTCATGTGACTTGAAAATCTTTTAGTTTTCATTTTATTCAAATTTAAAAAAACATCCTAACATTTCTGGAATTCAAGTTGTATATTTTATCAGTACTTTCCAGTATTGAATGAATTATATTTATTATAGTCGCCATCTTGGATTAATTTTTAACAATGCATTATGGAACTGCCCTCTCTGTGAAGGATAAATGCAATACTAGCTTAGAATTTGGCCAAAAGAAGGTATTTTATGAGGCAGAACAATAAAGGTGCCAATCTTTTGGAACAGCAATGCCTTAAAATCCTGCCTAAGGAGGCAACTCACTAGGTTTTGGAACAGAGATACTGTGTGAGCTCACACACCATTCTCTCTATCATAATCATCCAAAATCTGCCAAACGGCAAAAAACTTTACAGTCAAATGGCCAATGGTCAAGTTCATCCAAATAAGGAAGCGTTTTACAAGTCATTTTGGTATACGGCTTCACCGTATAACCACAACTGGCAGCATCCACGAGTCCTCACCCTTAGCATATCATGAAATGACATGTATTGTGGTTTGAAAACAGGTTTACGTATGGCAGAGTATGGCAGTTATCATACCCTGGCATTTAGACAAAATAGGGGAAATAAACAACTCATGTTAGTTAGTTCTGTTGCTTCAGTTGGCTTTTGGCAGAAATTGCAGCTTTGAAAAGCAAATTTAAACAGCCTAACACCGTGTCCTAACCAGACATGATGTGATAAACCAGACTCGACCCGAAATGCGGAAAAATCAATCAAAAATCACAGCTAATCAGAAGAGCATGTGGGTGGACTTTCTTTGTAAGCGCATTTGCAACTAAATGGATAAGTACATTATCAAATTCCTAAATCTTAAACCATTTTAACATGATTAAAAATACATACCGAGTGACTGAAACAATCTTTTCTTTTTTTTCATAGAATACACTTGTCTGTTCACCTTGAGTTGACAGTTTGAACATTGTTGTTCTTTACATATAATTTCAAGACCAGAGGTGAATTAGCCTATCCACTGTAGCTTTTAGTAGGCAATGTCTACGAAAGGTCACAAAAAATTATATTAGAACTCACATTAAATTCTTTTTACATTAAAGGGGTGGTTCACTGGTTTTACGGGGCACACTTTAACATGTCTTAATGCTTCGTTTTTAAAAATACGCCATACATTTTACCTTTATTCTACACCGCTGTTTCCATTGTCATTCAGCCGGTTTGACCTCCTGATTCTATGATACCACTCCTTCGGAAATATGCAATGTGCTCAGATTGGTTAGCTGGCCCAGGGTATTGTGATTCACTGAAGCGTAAAATGTAAATAATGGTGTGTATATTGCCGTATTAAATTGAGCCTGAATCAGACCCAGATAGCAGTAATGATGAAGAGGGTCAAGCAGAACCTCTGCAAGCACGGTTTTTAAAGGATGTTTCTGAATGGTAAGTATTTCCGTTTGTATTTGTTTGTATTTTAAGTGTTTAGATATGCTGTCACATGTTACTGCTGTTTATGTTAGCTTTCAATATACGGTTTTATCCTGATTAAAGCTTTACTGTAGTCGAATACATGACTGAGTAGTAGCATTTTTGTAAAGGTATCGTTTAATTTATAGCATGAACAACTGTTTGTCTATGAACATAGAAGTTTGATGGTGTTTGATGGAGAAGTATGCAATAGAATTTAGCTAACTGGTTAGCAAAGCCAAACCGCGTTGGTCTTTGTTTACATCCTTGATGCAACCAAAAAATAGAAACAGAACTATACATTTAAAAGACATGTACAAACAATAAAACATACTTACAGGTCTGGGCCCATAAACAGCTTCTTCTTTTAAAGTGGGAACAACTTCATCTTTCAGTAATAGCCTTTGTGCAAATCCAGCATTCTGGATACTGTCTTCAGTGCCGCATCCAGTGTAGACAATATCACTGATTATAATGGGCTCTATTATTTTTTGACGCGTCGCATCGCACCACGCACGTCTGGTGTAGACAACTCTTACACTTCCTAAATGCCGAGCGACATGGCCTCGCCCACTTTGTTGCGTGTTCCTGGGGGGCAGTGTTTATGTTAATTGCAGGGTTTATGATGTCACCAACCACGGAAGAAGCTCGTTGTAGTCCAAACCGGTCGTAATTGTAGGCATTAAACTGCCATAAATTTAAAAGACAATATCTCCGTTTGCATCGAACTTTCAGCGCTGTAACTTTGCAGATACTGTTTATGCTCAAGCAGCAACATTACACACTAACTAAAGTTAAAAAAAGTGAAATCGCAATGAACCACCTATTTAAATAAAGCACATAATCAGCACCTGAGATTATCATACTTTGTATGTTGTTCCAGCCACTGTTGGAAAGACACAACCATGACAAACATTTTCAGATCTATGAGTCTAACTAAAATGACACTGCGTAATAAGCATTGACGATCATAATAAATCTAGGGCTCCATTTCATGTGAATTCAGGTTGAGGCCAGTTTGTGCTTCCAGGATGACTGAGTCATCGTTATCTTATTCTGTTTTTCTCATATCTCTGTCAGGATGACAAAATGACAAACCACAACTCATGTTCATCTTAACTACATGTGATTATGCTTGTAGGTTGTTTCCTCGACAAAAACCTCTTTGCTGTATTGTTTCACGTGGGATAGCAGTGGAAAAAAAAGATCTTGATGAATGAATCAAACTATAGAAAATAAAAAGGGCTGTGATTGATGATACTATCTTTAAAAAGTTGTCAGAGGTCCCAAACATCCTCTATTCATGGGTCTCTGCTGGGAGGACTAATCTTATTGTAAGTCACTCTGTACAGGCCGACACTGAGGCCAAGCAGAGGAGTGAGAAAGTCAGGATGAAGAGAGAATGAGATGAATCATGATGGATAGAGGCCTGCCCCAGAGATGCAGATGGAGAAACCTTCCCAATGTCTTGTCTCGGATTCTTTATCACTCCATCAAGTCAGAATGGTAACAGAAGCCAGCAAGGACAACATCTTTTAACTTTTTACAGTTGCTCGGCTCTGAAACTCACAGTCTGATACGTTGCCCTTTGTGCAGATGTCGGATCTGTCAGAGCTGGGAAAATTGATATGTCTTTAATAGGGATAAGGAAAAAAATGGGTGGGGGGGGGTAGTAAAACAGAACATGGAGATATGAAGCATTTAAATATTTAAGTATAAAATCAGAAATTCAAAAGCCTGAAATAAATAAAATATAGCTGCAATATCATGCAGTTCCTGCCTGTTTTGTTACCGTTACCGAGTTACAAAGCACAAGACTGGTTAGTTACTGCACCTGCCTATATATAAACTTCACATTCTTTCAAAAAGTACAGACAGTATCTGTCTCCTGATGCCAGGAATGTAGCTGAGGCCATTTCACAGCTGTGTGAGATGTTGCATCTATTGAAATGAAACACCCACAGATATATGGATATCCTCCAATTTTGATATATATATTGGTCATGCTTGTATTATTATTTTGTTATTTTTATTAAAAAAAAAAAAAAGTTACTGAAATTTTGAAAAGGGGAAAAAAAGTCTTTAAAATAAATAAATCTTTCAGGGTGGGAATTATACTAGTCAAATAACTGCAGATGAAAACACAGAATAACGGCTTATGAACAATACATCTCAAACACTGCTTCAAAATTTTCGCTGTGTATATTTTACGTTGTAGAACAAAACGTCAAAGTACAGGCAAGTTATGTTTACCACAGGCTTTATGTTACACATAAATCAAAAAAACCCATTATAAAACCCCATAGGAAAATCTTGAAGGAACCAGTCTTACCTCCACCACTCTATAGAAAAGAGAAGTAAAGAAAGAAATGATGGAAAACATGAAGGTTACTACTGAAAGCTTTTTTAAAAGGAATGGTTCAACCACAAATAAAAATTTAGTCTTTACCTACTTACCCTCATGTTCCAAACTCATACGATTTTCTTTCTTCCATTATTTCAAAAAAGTTACTTTCTTTCTTCCATAAAAAAGTGATTTGAAAAAAAATCCTCACCACTCTTTCCAATTATAATCAAATAGTGTTAATTTTGGTAAAAAAGAAAACAGTCTAAGCTTTTTTCCCATGACTAGGATCAGACGATGACGAAACCATAAGGTCATTAAACGATAACTGTGACTATATCAACATTCAACATTAATGAAAAAAGATGAGATTAAAATGTAGTTTAAATATATATATTACAGACTGATAAGTCTACTACGAGCCTTGCTGTTTGCAGTTACCAGATGTTTTTAAAGTAGAGCTTTTCTGTTAAGATGATACATATTCTGCCTGATGTTTTACTTAATCTTTGTAATCCAGCAACCATGTGCACGCACTCTCTCTACACTGCGGAAGAAGAGTGGATGATCTGAAAACACAGACAAACAAGTAAGCTGGACTTTTCTATTTGAAAAGCGATCTCCATTTGAGATATTCTGCTTAAATACAAGCGTCATTCAGCCAGTCTTTGTTCTGTCACGAGCCACTTGCGCTGTTTGCTGAGACTAAATCTGCGATCAAACCTTCTCAGTGATGAACTATAATAAATCCAAACATGGACCTCGACTATATTGTTTGCGATTGTGGCTGCTGAATAAATGCACTTACGAAACACCTCTGTGTGGCAATACAGTCTTTTTTACAGTTTTTTTTTTTTTTTTAAATAAATAGAAAAACATGAATGTAATTTGGAATTATTGGAGTTTTAATTTTTGAGAAAAGTTTCTTGTTTTACCAGTAGACAGAGACTGTGTTGATTTATGAGATAAATAGCCTATAATAAATCAGCACACTAGATGAGGTAAAATAAACCATGCGTATGGGTTGACATTCTTTTGATTTGTGCTTATAGGTGAAAGTGTAATAATTCTGATAACATGTAAGAATAAATTTCTCAAATGACAACAATCATTGCAATTTTAATTTTGAGAAAAATAATCATTATTATCAGTTTAACCATTATGCAACATGGTGAAAATATGACTAAAGCTAGACTGTTGAATGTTTAGACATTATGGCCCGGTTTCACAGACGGGGCTTAGCCTAAGCCAGGTTTAGACCTTAGTTCAATTAGGGTATTTAAGTAGCTTTTATAAACGTACCTTTGGTATTGGTATTTTAAGATATGCCAGTGCAAGTTGCTCAAACATGCATTTTAGTCTAGGACTAGCTTAAGCCTTGTCTGTGAAACCAGGGGTAAGTTGACTAAAACTTGACTATCATATTTAGTCAACCTTGTCCTGTTTTTGTTTAAAGACTAAAAAGTGCATTCGACATGACTAAAACTAAATAAAAAATAGCTGACAAAATTAACACCATAATCAAACAATAACAACTAGGGTTGTCAAACTACAACAAAAAAACACCATAAAAATATTCATAAAAGTGGTCCATGCAACCTTGTAGAATAAAGAGCAAAAAAATACAGAAATTTAAGTCATTATTTACTGAAAATCCTGACATCCACCCTAGCTCTCCATCAGTCTACTTCAGAATGCAATAAAAAGTAGTATGTAAATCAAAATGTAAATTTTGTGGCTTCAGAAGACATGCAACACAGTGTACAACTCATGTTGATCACTTCTACGGCCCCGTATGTGTTCTTATTGAAGCCTGACAGCATTCTTCATTTTCAGCAAAGATGCATTTAAATGATCAAAAGTGATAGTAAAACCTTTTATACAATTAAAAAAAAAAAAAAAAAATTCTAATAAATGCTTTTGAACTTTCTATTTATAAAAGAATCCTGTATCACAAAAATATAAAGCAGCTTTTCATCATTGATCATTTCTTAAGCACCAAATCAGCATATTCAAATGATTTCTGAAGGATCATGTGACACTGATGACTGGAGTAATGGCTGCTGAAGATTCAGCTTTTAAATCACATTTATTTAAAATTGTGATTATATATCTCTAAATATTACTGCTTTACTGTATTTTGATTAAATAAATGCAGGCTTGGTGAGCCTAAGAGATTTCTTTCAAAAACATACATAAAAAAAATAAAAAAAATCTTACCAACCCCAAACTTTGGAAATTCATCTTTTGTGTTCCATGGGGGGAAAAACCTCATATGGGTTTATGACATAATGAGTAAACGATGACAGAATTTTCCTTTTTGGGTGAACTACTCCTTTAAAATCAACAGCAAGTGCACTTGAGCAAAGCAGTAATTTCCATTGCTTTCCAAATGCTGAAACAATGATAACCATTTCATATTTATATATACAACAATGACATATTAAACAAACCAATGGGATGTTCTAGACTCACTCTGCTCTTGGACCTCCAGCTCAGTTTTTATCTATATGACCGTTTTATGACTTTTGGCATCCTCTCTATCCGCAGTAGATCTGCCATCTACAGAGCCTGTCTGCTTTCTCTATGGACTTCACCACAGACAGTCTTTTCACTCTAGGGTAGAAATGTGACATATCTATCAGCACAAAGACTGGTCGTTATATGTGAAATACACAGGAAAAGCCCTTCATAACCTCAGCTTGTAAATAACGTAGCATTCAGTTCCCTAACACAAACAATATTCATGATTGCTCCATCCTGAAGGACTCATCGTAGTCTTTAACATGTCGGTTTTGGAGAATTTCCAAACTTGCCTCAACAGAAGTTCTTTTTTTTTACAGTCACTACAGTACAAATACTGGCAAAATAGTGTCTGTTCAGACGTAACACTGAGATGAGGGTTATTAGCTAAATGAGAAAAAGGCAAAGAAATATTCAGCACATGACTGCAGAACAAAGCAGAACAAAATGCATAAGTATGCTATCCCAAAGGCCAATGAATGTTTAAACAGCAAATAACAGAAACTTTTGGCGTGCCATTACGACCCTTGTATTGCCAGTAACATGAGGCACCTTGTACTGACCCAGCAAACTTCAACTTCATATGCCCTCTAAGGAAAAAAAGGTTCTTTTGCAGTGCACAGTCATCACAAATAACCACACTAATTCACCCGCCAATGACACATGCTGATGTCATAGTTCCAGGCCAAATATCTGAGAAACATCCACACCAATAAACTCAAACGATGTTGACTTTCAACACAAAAAAGTAACACTCTGTTGATATAGGACTTTTTTTGTAATACACAGAGGAATAATTGCTGCCATGTTATATTTGGAAGCCAAATTAAGTCTGTTTTCTGTGTTTTTTGCAGACAGACAGTATAGCAATCATATAGGTTCATTCCATAAAGCATTTTTGGTGATTTCATGTGAACTGAAGGGCTGACTGGCTCATCTGCAACTAAGCATAGTGGGTCCAAAAGTCTGAGAATACTAAATGCTTATATTAAAGGGGGGTGTAATGCTATTTCATGCATTCTGACTTAAAGCACTCTCATGCTAAACATGGCCAAAGTTTCAAAACACGAGTATTTCTGTGCCAAATCCACTACTTCCGGTTTCGGTACAGGATTCTGAGAGTTTTTTTTTTTCCTGAGTATGTCCTGTATGATGTCAAAAGAGAGCGGAATTCCTTGTATAGGCACTTCTCCCTGATAAGCGTGCACACACACATCACCCAGAACAAGAGCACACCCATCAACGCGTTTCGTTCGGGATACGGAAGTGGCTGTGTCCCAATTCAGAGGGCTGCACCCTTTGAAGGCTGCATACATCATCGAGGCAGTCTAATTTAAGAAAAGTAACCATTAGATTGCAACGTAAGAAAGAAATTACAGTATTTTACACCTCACAGTCAATTTTATTACAGTTACTTTTCTTAAATATGACATCCTTGATTAAGTACTCCTGTAAACAAAGGAGTGTGTTTTTGGTTGTGAGGGAAAGATTACCTTTTTCAGCTTCCCAAAGAACCCAGCGTTAAGGGAACAGATGATGAAGTTTGTTTTTCCGGGGCAGCAACGGAGTTGTGCACATATGTTTGTTTGTACCCGGGAATTCAGTGATGAATACTTTGTAAACAAGTCCCAGTTCGGCGCTGGATTTGCAGATTGCGGGTGGTGAGTAAAGCTGCATTCTGCAATCTGTGTTTTGTTGGCAATTGGCGCGCAAGTGCATATAATGTAAACAACACAAATGTTTCTGTTCCCTTTTTATTTATTATGATGTCGCAGCTAGCATGAGATCTCTACGCAGAAGCTGCGCGCACTCGTGACTCTTTAGCTCCGCCCACAGCACTGACGGCAGACACGCCTCCAGGATCTCGGCTTTTTTCGGAAACACTCGGTTTAGCGTATTTATAAAAAATAGATATGACAAAACTAAAGACTTTTCAGAGATATGAAGGATGCACTGTTGCTCTATATGTACTCAAGATTAACATGAGATTGGCAGAAACTGTGTGTGATACCCCCCCTTTAAAAATTTCTCATAAATTATACCAAAAATTATCAGAAAACATCAGATTTTTTTTTGGTATCTGATACAGTATGTCCATCCTTTGCTTTAATAAGTTGCATAAACCTAAAGATTCATGTTATCCAGCATGATGTTATAATCTTCCGAAGAGAATCCTGTGCTTCAATGGAAGTAAAGAAATTTTTGCAAATCTTGCAAATTTGCTTAATGATGTAAAAGTGGTGAATTTCAAATAGCTCTTATTTATTTTACAAGTTGTTAAGTTGTTTCATAATTCTTTATTTCAAAATAAATTCAGCTTGTCCACTTGCGACCACTTCCATAGGTAGTTGAAAACACATTTGAACTGATTGCTTTCGTAGTGTAGACGCTCATGTGGTCGAATGTGTTGGAACAGCTAAAAAAAGACTCTACGCCTACTGGACTAATGCGTAAACATTATGGGAAGCACGCTATCCAGACGGGATTTAAATGTACTAAGCACAATGTTCTCCCACTATTCCTGATTTCAAACATGCATTCACAGTGTATGGTGTGGTGTTGCGGCTGTCAGAGTAGAAACAGAAGCTGCTGCTCTCCATATGTTTCACTGTTATCTCCGGGTACGTTCATATGTAAATTGCGTGAGCTTATTTTGTACATTAGATCGAAAGATCTGGAGAAAAAAAAAAAAAAAAGTTACCCACCCATAGACCCCCCTCCTCGAAGAAATCAGGACAAAAGTGGTTGAAAGTAGACAAAAAGGAATGGATTAAATTACCAAGTATAAACTGGTATGTGTCTTGTAATCCGACCGAACAAAACAAATCAATACTAGGTGTAAACACGGCCTTTGATTCATCATGTGACTTTCTAATTACCACCTGTTTTTGTGGTTGTCAGTGTACAAAGGTACAACAGATATAGGTTGGTAAATTAACATTATATCAGTTAATGAAATACTTTTTATTTTAAATTTCAGTTATATCTGTAAAACCTATAATGTTGCTACAGTATTTTTTAACTGTAAATTTCTGGCAACCATAGCTGCCAGTTTGTACCGTAAATTTCACAGAAGTGTTTTAGTGTACAACAGGGGAAGAGGGATGCTGTACACATACTGAACAACATTTAATAATCTCACATGAACAGGCATGATCCTCTCCTGAAAGCACATCCGTGGGCTATGCAGAACTGAGTATATTTATACCATTGGAATCACACTGATCACTTTTACGCTGCATTTATGACCTTTTTGGAGCTTGAACGTTTTGATAGACTTTTAATGGACAGACAGAAATGTCTTTGATTTTATTTATTATAAAAATATCCTCATTTGTGTTCTTAAGATGAAAACAAGTTGTATGGGCTTGGAACTACATGAGGGTGAGTAAACAATCACAGTTTTTTGTTTTTTTGGTTTTTTTCCTTCTTCTGTGAACTAACCCTTTTAAGTACAGAAGTAATCATTTAAATGAACAGGGCATGCAAACTCCCTTTTTACTTTCCGGCTCTGGTTAAATGGTCAGCACGAGGATATCAGGATGTCTGAGCCAGACCAGTTTTGCCAGTATGTTGACAGTACTCAAGAGTCAGCAGGAAGCTTCAGAGTCATGTTAACTACTGACCACTCTTCATAGCCCTGACCTTAAAAGGAGATCAGTGCTGCCTCTCACTTCCTACATTTAATGTTTAATCTATTTACAGTAAAACACTATTACAGAACTGGAGTGTTTTTGGGAGGGAAAAAAATGTGTCATTCAAAGAAAAAGAACATGCGAGAGGACAAGAAGGTCATACGGCAACAGGAACTAGGTTTTTTTCTTGTCCTTTTTTGTAAAAGCGATCCATTTTCTGCTGTCTCTTTTAGGGCATTAAACTATCTTATTACTTTTTGATTATGTCATATAATACAAGAGTGTAATGGAGCGGCTAAAACACTGTCGGAACAGTGATGCCTTATTCTGGATGTTTAGTAATGATCAGACGATCACTCTCAAATAATGCACACCAAAAAAAAACATATCGTCTTTCTATAGAAAACATTATTTTAATGTTATGTTGGATATGTTGGTTTTATATAGGTGCTAACCAACATAGGTAAAAGACTGCAGTGAATAAGTTTCATAATTTGTGATCTAAGGAGAAATAAGCACAAGCCAACCCAATGCATTTCAATTCTCTGATGAAGACCATGGGTTGTTCTTCTACTGCTAGTTAGTGATCAGCTGACCTTTGGAACTCATCTGGAGCTTCCAAGTGGGAGATACTGACCTCTTCACATCACTGGACTTGTCACTGTGGTATCTGAGGTCTTGACTGCAATTCACATGCAGACAGCATGTTTAAGTGTGTGTGAAAGTGAGAGCCAAAATACATCATCAGTAGTGTATATTTAAAGAAGAGGACAAAAAGAGGTGTAAAGCCACACATGCAGTGGCCAGCAGGTTTGTTGTCGTTATACAGTGAAGTCGAAAGGACAGAAATCTGTCAGATTTCATTAAAAATATCTTGTGTTTGGAACGACATGAGGGTGAGTAAATAATGACAGAATTTTAATTTATGGGTGAACTAACCCTTTAATAGCTCATTTTACAGGCTGTTCAATTAAAACCAAGATCCCCACAACCACAGATTTTTTTCTTTACTACACATGATTTTTCTTAAAAGTGGTCAGATTCAAAAAGCAAACCCCTGCAAGGACTTCAGATGATGCCAACTCTGAATCAACATACACAACTGCCAAATTTTCTATATACTGTAATCATTATGATCATAACTTGTAATGATTGCTTTAATTAGCTCATTGCTTCTGCCTAAAATGAATACATGTTAGCTAACAACAGTAGCTAACAAAAACATGTTAGCTAACAAAAGATCTACATGATCACCTCTGATAACAGATTACTCTATATTTTAATTTAGAAACATGCATTTTCTGTAAAGCTGCTTTAAAACGATATGTACTGTGAAAAGTGCTATGCAGATAAATGTGAATTTAACTGAATATGATGATCCCCTTGCAAGGGCCCCCACCCTAGCGAGCGCAATGGTCAAACATGTCCGACTAACACGTTTACATAGAAAAATAATACATAAAATACACAATACATAAATGAAATTGAATAAAGTAAACGCTGTACTCATTCAAAGAACAAGTTTTTTCTCTTAGTATAAAGTTCAATTCAAGCTCCGGTATATGCAAAAATACATAAATAAATAATTAAAACAATAATGTTATTAACCGGTTATTAATCAAACAGTTTACAGAAAGATAATGTTAAAGAAGGAATGCATGAACACAAACGTTAAAATACCGATTTTGGTTTTTGTTTCCCAAACTTGGTAATAAATCATTGTAAAACATGGTAAATTGATTGAAAATCTTTTCTTTTTCCCCCCCTTCTGTCAACTGTTTAATGGACCCCTAGCACCCTCTTGCAGACCCCTAGGAGTCCCCAGAACTCAGTTTGAAAACCCCTGGTCTAAATAGAGTTAAATAGTAAAATATAGAACTCAAAATCTCACATACTGTGCTGCTACAAAGTCCTTTTTTTTAATCAATCTGTCAAGGCAGACATCACATAGTGTTCTTTCCAGCTACACTAATTTTTAATTGTTGGTCTACACACATGCGTCTGACAGAGGTTTTCGTTTGTTGCATCTCACACCATGAACACTGTGGTTTTAAGGCGCTGTATCAAGTTTGAATGTATAGTAGAAACACCAACTCTAAATAACCCCTGAGTTAAACAGAGTTAGTTTTATTCTGGCATTTCGCAACTAAAAACAGATCAAATCAGCCCAGCGGTCTGATGTAGACCATGGAACCACCTGTAGAACCTTAGAGTGAAATTGTCTGGAGGAATAAACGTCCTCACAAGGTTATAAAAATACTAGAAGAGTCACGTGTTTGCCAAGGAACACTGGGATATTCGCTGTTACCAAATGGAAAAAAGAATGGCAGAATCCAAACATTAAGAGTAGGCCATCTACCAGATCGAATAATCAAGGCCAGAAGGTCAATTGCCAGAAAAATGACCAGAAACCAGCTACAACGCTGACAGAGCTGTGAGTTCTTTGGATGAAATGGGGGAAACTACGTACACATCAACAATTCCTTCAACATTTCAATGATTCTGCCACTCTTCATGAGGATGGCTATAAGAACGGCAATTTCGAAAAAAAGACCGACATTACATCATGGATAAAGTTTGCTAGAAGCCATGTGACAAAACTTTTAAGCCACTCCAAACCTTCTGGAAGAATTTTGTGGTCTTATTGTTCCGAGGTCGATTCACCTAAAGCAAAGAAGAATGTTTGGCGCAAACCAACCCAACATCAAGAATGGTAGTGGCAGCATCATGCCCTGGGGATGCTTTTGGAAAAACCTTGCTGGTATCAAGAACAACATGGATAGAGCCAAATACAGGTAAATACTGGGAGAGAAGCTGTTTGAGTCAGTCAGAGATCTGCATTTAGGTTGAAGATTAATTTTCCAGTGCAACGATAATCAACAGCACACAGCTAAACTATAAAGGGATGGCTTGGAAAAAAGGCAGTAGTTCTGGAATGACCTAGTCAGAGCCCAGACTTCAATCCAAACTACGGCATGACCAGAAAAGTACATTGTGCAAATGCTAATTTGGTATAGTTTAAAATTCCAATACACCAAGCTCATAGAAATACTGAAAACTGACCGTGTTCTTGAACACAGAACAACCATGAAGTTTTGACTTTAATCATTGCCCAGACTTTAATCATTTTTACTAGAATTATTTTGAAACTGAACTACTTAAAATGCACAGTTTTCTGTGATTAATCATTCCCAAATGTAGAGTCATCAAATGCTAAATCCCCAAAAGTATATTTTAAATACACAAATATTTAAATATTTGTTTAATAGAATCCTTTAAAAGGTACAATATTGGCAATACCAATGCTAATCTATATAAATACAACGGCAATGCATTATGTATTTTTTTTAATTATTATTATTTTTATTTTTTTGAAGGTAAAAATGACCACATTACGCTTTGCTTTTATTTAGTTTGAAATAACTCCATATGAAACAGTTACAAACCATTTTGGTTCCTATTGACTTGATAGTATGGTTAAAAAAAACATAAAAGAAGTCAACGGGAAGCGAAACTGTTTGGTTAACAACATTCTTCAAAATATCTTTTTTGTGTTTCAAGTCATACAGGTTTGGACCTACATGAGGGTGAGTAAATATAATGACAGAAATTTCAGATTATCCCTTTAATTGTGTCAATCAGATTAATTAATCACAGAAATTAATAATGTGTTGCATTTATAGAAAGGCAAAAAAATATGTTTGAATAAAAATAACAGCATGAATGCTTTCTGAAGACACTGTACATGTGCTGTATAGAGTCTTTTTATATAAAGTGAGCACAAAGTTACAACATTTTAGAAGGAGCCCCTTCTGCAGAGTCTCTTTCTGTTCCTTGAAATAGAGGACTCTGCTCAAGACCTTTTGTGACAGCTCTTCATGGCTGGTTTCCAGAGGAAAGCAGGACTTTAATACGCACATGGGAGAGGCTTTATATCTGCAAGAAAAAGACTCTTGCAGATGAAATCTGCAGGAGAGGTTTGTTGGACTGTACAGTAGAACAGCACCGTAACTCTATCAGCTTTCAAATGTGAGCCCATGAAACAGAGACCATGCAATCTCAGTTACTGCTCTCAAAACTCTTGTTCTAGGAAACACTGACGCTGCATGCTTTAGCAAAAGAGGGAAGAAAATTTGTTCAAATAATTCATTCTCACTCCTATGTTTAGTTGGGGAAGGCGAGAAGCAGACTAAATCAATCACACCGATCCCTGCATGGACTGAGACGGGGCAGAGACGCTGAGAAGCAGCCAAGTGCCTCCAATTCCCAGCATTAGTCTCCACCAGAAGGTCACAATAATGATGAACCTTAGATTTGTTTAGGCTGTGTAAAACTGTATTATATATCTAATCTCTGGACGCACTTATAATAGTTCCATTATCTTTTTGAATCACTCTCTCAATTAATTCATGCTCATCTCTATTCAATAAAAATACCAATTGTGACTTTTAAACATTTGGACTATGTCTTATGTTTTCAATGAGCCAGTTTTTGTAGCAGACAGGAAAGAGTAGTAACACTGGAAGTGATCCATAGTAATTACACTGCCCCCTGAAAAAGTATTGTGGGCAACCTTCACTGTGCCAACAAAAGCAACAGGGAGGAGGTGAACTTGCATCAGGATTTCTTTTTTTAGACACAAGCTGCACGAACATAGAACTGAGACTTCAACTGAGATGTTTATCTATTAGATTCATGTGGATTTTTGCATGTAAGATTGTGGATCAGCAGCTTCATTAACTGTAACTGTAAGTTGGTTCACATTCCTGACTCTCAAGTTTGTGATGGCTACTCTTCTCAATTGTTAAAGCAATAAGATAACATGGAATCTTAAGTCTGTATCAGAGTAATACCTAAAGCATTCACACATGATGCTTGAGCTCTCGCTACAAAGCAGTTGCAACATTAGCTATGTTACCACCCAAAGTCGCGAATTTAATATTTGGAATATTGCATAAAACATTAGCGAATAAGGCAGTGTTTCCATCCAAAATCATCACTTCCTGATAAACTGGTGTTAAATATCCCTAAGAAATTGAAGCCACTGTGTATAATAATTTTCATATATATTAAATTACTTGCGCCTCAGAGCAAGTGTAAACACAATCGTGTGAGAAGCTTCTAGGAGGGAATTATACCAAACTACTTTAACGAAAGACTTTACAGAATGACCAAAACAGCATTTCAGATGCTGTGCAACGAGATCGGTTTGCTGGTTGGTCCAGTTATGCCGTTCCATCGCAAAGTCACGTCTTTTTTGATGCACGTAAATTAGAAAAAGGTGACGTTTCGGCCATTGTCAAGGCCTTCTTCTGACATTAAAAGCAACAATCTCATATACTGCTTTGTACACTCTTGCAATTAGCACTGCCATTTCCATCCAGCGTTATTTTGAGCGATATCCCAAAATGCGCATAAAAGTAGGTAGATGGAAACATAGCTATTTAGGAACATTATTTATCCATACATTGCTAACGTGTTAAAAGTTGCGCTATGGCATAATTACTAAAAATAACAAGTGTGCTAATAAAATTACTGTTTGATCAAAATTACATTTACAATCAATTGTTTTAAATTGTAATATTTTTATAAAATATTAAAGGATTAGTTCACTTTCAAATAAAAATTAGCCCAAGCTTTACTCACCCAAGCTTTAATTTGGAATTAACAAACAACTACAGCTCAGGTTTATTTGGCTTTTTAAATTGCTGTAACCCTGACCGTTCATACTAAAGTAGAACTCTTTAGTGAATGTCAGTGTGGCTGATCATTTTGAGAAAATATTGTATTTCAGCAAAATGATCTTGGTGGATAAAATATCTCACTTCAAAAATTCATAATTATGTATCTGTTTTCCCCACTCTAGCCTGTCTCACTTTACCAGCTATGCCAGACAGATTGAAGAACAGTGTGGGAAAAGTTAAAAGCAGCTGCGACCTTCAGATGAGGTCGCAGACTACTGATCTGAGCTTAGTCTCCTTCATGTGATTTCAAGTAAATCATGCACTATGTAATTCCTCCATGTTCTTACATTCAAACTTAAACAGATTCACACTATTATCTGATTTCTCTGTGCAAAGGACACGGGTCTTATATTTTGGAAATATGTTTGACACTTTGCAACAGGATGGAGCTTTATATATAAGAAAAAATAAATAAAAAAAAGACCAGGTGAGAGTGGGTTTCCAAGTACCCACATTTTCCACTTTAACCCCAGTCTTAAACAAAACGGCTCATTTTAGAGCCAATGATATCATATGTAGTGTAGTAACAGAGCAACGTGACAAAGTAAAACCAACCTGACCACAAATGAAATGTTATTCACAGAAAAACTTCTGAATGTTCAGCCAGAGCTGTCACATAGGCTACTGCGCTTTTCACTTACCATTCTGTTCATCTAGCTCATTGCCGATGTCCTGACCCATCTGTTTTTGTCTACTTATGACTGCAGCCAGAGCATCCAGGCCAGCATCCTGAGCTAAATACACATAAGAGAATAGGGACATATTCAGACAGAACTGTACAAAAGAAAGACAAAAAGACATATTAAAAACTGATGGTTTAACGTTCTTATATTTTATGTTTCTGTGGTTTAAATCATCATGTAAATTATCTATCACGGAAGGAAAAGCTAAATTCTCGTCTCATTTGGGTGGGAAAAACAATAGTAAAGAACATAAATTTCATCTAAATGAGCCTCAGAGAGAGAAAACCATTAGCAGGCAGCAGGGTGTTGGCATCTGTGACATTTAAATGATATATAGTGTGATCTGATGTCATTTTTGACAGAGGCCACTGCCACGGTGAGCCACAAGGTACTTTAGCTGTAACCTTGAAGCTAAAAGTATAACTTGGGTAGACAAAACGGCTCCTGCTTTTTCTCAAAACTCTTACCAGTTGCTATTCTCAAATGAGTAGCAGATCTCATAATGGAGCGTAAATTTAAAAAAGGCTTCTCAAAATGTCTCATTTCATCAGAAGATAGATGATTATCTGGACAGCAGAGAGAGGTGGCCAGATAATTGTCAGTTAGAAGCAATGTCAAGCATCACATCAGTTTTAAGACTGATCTCATATCCAACGTACCTTCAATAATCTGCCGCTGTTGCTGTTTGATTTCTCCAAAGCCGAGTCCTCTGGTCTCCTCAGGCTCATTAACCAGCCATGGGTTCACTGCAGGTCCCGACCCATATCCACCGGTCATCAGACTTGACCTGCAGTAGATGAAGAAAAAAATAAATAAAAAAAGTACCAGTAAAATGTACTGTATTGTGTACATAAAAACTTTTATGAGACAAACAAACTGCATCTCAATTAATGAATACAAATGATGTTATGAAAAAAATACAACAATATAATATAAAAATATTTTATAAAACGGTTAGTTCCTGTCCTTGATTCTGATTGGTCAATAGCAGTGTTTTATTCACAATAAAACACGGCTATGACCGCTTCACCCATCGGTTCTGTGCATCACTACACAACACCCTTAGCAACCACTCTTAGCAACGTAAACTGTATGATCTCAATTTATATTGTTCATTGCCACTTACTGTATTATGTAGAAGAGTATTGTGAGAAAGTATTACCTGCATTCAGATTTAGCATTTTCCTTCAGGTCAGTCCTATGTTCATACTAAAAAAAATATGTTTAAATGTATCTTGTCCTTTTAACAGTTAAAGGTTTTTCCCGTGACTGACGGCGCTAGTAAAAGCATTTGTCAGTTGCGTCTTGTTCCGTGTTCACAACAATTCAGTTTTTTCAATATAAAAGTCTTCGCTACTGACTGACACACTCATAAAGACAGTCTTTGCCGCCATCTAATGGCGTAATAATGTAACTTCTGTTGTTGTTCACGGTCAGGGACTATTTTTTTCTGGTGGAAGGAAGGCTTTTAGTGATTTTACTTCATGAAAGTTGCATTGATACATATTTTTTGGCTTTAATATGTGTATTGTGTGGTAACCGTTTTATAAAAACAATAAGGTACTCGAGGCTAGTGCTGTATCGTAAATAAGTCACAGGTTACCTAACGGCTGAAGGTTGCCTAACAACCGTGACTTATTCATGATACAGCACAACCTCTCGTACCTTATTGTTTACATAAAGTAACAAACTTATAGCCACTGGTTAAAAACAAAAACTTCTAGTTAAATATACACTTCTGTGCAAAAGTTTGGGGTAGGTATGAAAAAAAAAAAAAAAGTTTTTAAAAAGCTTCAACAAGGCTGCATTTATTTAATTAAAAACAGTAAAAAACATAATACTGTGAAATTTTATTATTACAATTTAAAATAACTTTTCTATTTTAATACTTTCAGCAGTCATTAATCCAGTCTTCAGAGTCACATGACCCCTTTAGAAATTATTATAATATGCTGATTCGGTGTTCAAGAATCATTTCCTATTAAGCAGCACAAATGTTTTCAAGAGTGATATTTTTTAGAAAGATTTATCTATTTTTACGGAAACCGACAAATATGCTTTTCCGCTGCATAGTATGGTTCGCTATGGCTCACTTTTTGGCGCTTCTCCACTGCATGGGACGGCTTGGTACGGCTCGCTTAAATAGTACCACCTCAGTTAAGGTTCCAAGTGTGCAGTACCAATACTAAATGTGACGTGTAAAAACTGCAGATCACTGATTGGTCAGAGAAAATCATCACTACCAGCGTCACTGGATTTAAAACACGAGACACCAAACCCGCTAGATTTAACAGCCACCGCAGTATAATTTGTTTGCACAACTTTTTTTTTTTCTTTTTTTTTAACAACTTGCTTTAAATGACCATCGCACACAACTTGAAAAAAAAGAAATGGCTCTATTGTGGTCAGTAGACCTGTCAGACTCATTGATAGACGAGGAGCGCATCCACAGCAGTAGAGGCAGCACAACTATACGATCAGTCTATAATCCCACGCACTTTGAAGTGGTACTAAACTGCAGTGGAAAAGCAAACCGAAAGTAAAGCGCATGCCATGCCATGCCGAACCAAACCGAGCTGAATCGTACCACGCAGTGGAAAAGCATGAATTGTGCACTATATTACTGTTACAAATTAACTCTTATATGTGGTCAAAACTAATGTAACACACAGCCCCTTTTAGTTTATTGTTTTAATAAAACATAAAAATGTACATATGCATTTATGCATACAGCAGTCATCACTGTAATACACAAAGTCAACTTTCTCATTACATATACACACAGTAACTAGATTACATACACAGTGTAATATTATAGTTATTCCACATGCACTGTCAATCAACAGCTATGTGCACACATCAAATGGACACACATCATCTACTTTACAAACGTAAATAAACTTTGAGGCATGTCCGTGAGTTGTTCAAGAGCCACAGGCTCTTTCTACCAAACTCACATCTGTAGCACTCATGTGCCTTCAGAATAAATAACCTTTCTATTTTTTACCTCTAAAATAGCAAACAACATCCCCTACTTCGGACCTTGTAAGATCAGAGAACCTCTGTTTATTTGTTCATATGGGTTCCACTTTGTTGGGCCCGGAGCGTGAGTTTTTTATGCCCTACGTTACAAGGACACAAAGCATATGAACCGCCTCTGGCTTTTATACAAGCTTTCAAAGCGCCATGCCAAACCGAGAAGTGGCCTGTTATCCTGTGGAGACACTGCGTTGTGCTTTTGCACTTTTCTTTGATTAATGTATGAAACCTGTTCCCCTCGAGGCTCCTGGACAGCTCGCAGAGAGAAAAGTGAAGTTTAAAGGCTCTTCTGGAAAAGCTATCAGCGCTCAGCATCGCGCAGAGTTATGAGCCAGTCACTAGTTTGCACGGGTGTTCTGCATCCTGTGGGTTCAGAGACTATACCGAAAGTAGGATTAAGTAAAAATGTCTGTCGCAAATCCATCCATGTCAGTGATTACAAATCAATTTGATGTCTGATTTGATGATGATAGTATAACTGTCCTGATATAATCAAGAACAAAGCTTCATTAAAAAAAAACTAAATTCTTGAAAAGAAAACCATATTAAGTAGTTTGGGACAATATTTTACTATTCGGTTTTTAGAAAACCACTTCACTGCTTGCTTAATTAATATTTGAAATGACTGTGTGTGTCAAGGTCAATAAGTCTTTTAAAATATCAAATAATTTGACATTTTTTATATAACACTGTAAACCCGAATAAGTTGGCAAAACTCAAAAAAATTGAGGCAATCGGTTTCCTCAAAATTAAGTTAAAAAAATTCAGTTTAAATAAGCAGAACTGGCAGACATTTTTAATTGTTCGTAACTTGAAATGTTTGAGTACACTCATACATTTAACTTAAAATATCACGTAACCTCAATGTAAACATTTTTATTAGTGTAAAATTAGCTAGCTATAACAAGCAAATTCAGAAAATGTTAACTTGCCAATTTGCTAACATGTTAACAATAGCATGGTATAGCACTTGCTGAATGAGTACAGCAATATAAAGCATTTAACATACTTGCTCTCAAACCAAGCTGCATGCACCACTTGGCACCATGATGGTAACTCTCCAAAAACCGAAATTAACAGACACTCTTCTAAATTAGCATAACAAACCATTAATCACAACTAAATTTCACACTTAACATTAATCTTGCACAAAAAACATTATATAACAATTAATTTTAGCATTTACTCTCCCGTTTGAGTGCCATGGGCAAAGCATTCTGGGAAATAGAAATACAGTTTAGCCCAGTTTCAGTTAAACTTAAGTTTGTCTAAATTAAAATAAACAAGTTCATAAAACTCAAAACAACTGAACAGTTCAGTTTACTTAAAATATATCAGTTGTGTGAATTTGAAAGAAAAAGAAAGTGCTAAACACTCATAAAAGTTCATTTGACTGAACTAATTTGTTTAATATAAGTTTGTCCTACTCAAATGACTCAAATTATTTTGAGCATTAGGGTTTACAGTGAAGGCAAGGTTTTAGGTTGTAAACTGTCATATGGTGCAACTCCAGGAATTATTTTTGAATTAATAGTTAATAATATTTGTATAAAAAAATAATAATAAAAAATATATATATACACACACACACACACACACACACACACTTTACAACTTTTTTGAAAATAATGATTAAGATGCTTAAGGTATAAGACAAACATGTAAATACTTTTTACTTGATGGTTACATCACATTCTATTTTTATTATAGTCATTAAATTGAAACTGTAGTTGAAAATGCTATAAATTTTTGCCAAAACTATATGAATCCAACAAATACAAAGAGTACATTTCTAAGAACTTGGCATGTGCGTTTTAAATTAAAATTTTTAAAAGATTTTTCCACTTCTTTATCGTGGCCACTCTTATATGTCATTGACCCACGCGTAAAAGATTTATAAAAATTTTTATACTAAGGATTTTTTTTTTAGGTTTCCTTTGAAGAATATGCAGTTGTTCAAGCAGGTTAAGGTGAAACTGCATATCAAAAAAAAAAAGGTATTTGAGTAAAACCCAAATGACATCCTCTCACTATAAGCAGTAGTTTTTGACAATGGCCCTTCTCTTTCAGTTAGTTCAGCATCAGTGGAGCTTCATTTGAGTTCTGAGGGGTCGCTAACCTCTGAAGAGTCTTCAGCTGGATCTGTTCCTCTCATTCTCATCACAACGAGGAAGTTTACATCTCCCACGCTTGGTGAGCTAGACCTCTTTCTTCCCTATTCCTCCACCTTGCTGATCTACAAACGTACCAAGCCAGTCCAGCAGTGCTTTTGAATCGTCATCTCTGTCCAAGTCCAAGCCTATATTAATCCTCTGGCCAGCGAGACAAGTGGTCAGCAGCGGATACTAATCTTTCTGACATGTTTGGCAACTCATAGCTTGCGCCAGCCCCTCTCCACTTCCTCCGCTCCATCTCAGCGGTGTGAGGATTAACGCTTATCCAATTAACCTCCCGCAGAGCCCGCAGACTTAATCAGACGAGGCATCACACTGGAGCGAGACCTGGAGACAGACCTCGTCTCTTAGAGGCCCTATTTAACTAATTACAACTTTGTGCATTACGATCAAATATAAAAGAGAGGAAATTGGGGGAGGAGGGTTGGGGCAGCAGGTCGGGAACTCTGAATCTTCAAATGAGCGGTATGTCATTTTGTGCTTGATTAGAGGTTAATCTTCAACAAAGGTATTGTTTCGCGAATGCCATAAGCCTGGTCTTATCCCTATGGAAAAAAGTTAAATGGTATTTCAGCTTATTGAAGCAAAACTAACACCCCCACTGGCAGACAAAGACCACACAGTAAGATGAATCCAGGCCCTAAAAATCCTGCCAGGCTAACACCCTCATAAAAAATTCTTTAGTATTAAAAACTTGATCAAATGACTGTAATTTATTAGTGCTCTTTAGCTAAATGTGTGCACAGCATAGCAGTGCGACGTGAACGGGCCCTATAAAGATAAAAGTTTAGCCCTCCCATGTTAAGGAATTAGAGGATTAAGTCCACAAAGACGGGTCGAAAAAAAAGGATCAGGCCTATAAATGATTTCTCAAATTCCCCTAATTTTATTAATCAGAGATAGTAACTAAATACCTCTTCTCAGCCTCTACCACCCACTGAATCAAAAGGGCCACTCTATTAGAACTGATCTGGTTTCCTGTAAACGACAAAGCCTTTATATTAGCCTGTATTAGTGTTATTTTAGTATTATTTAACAATTTAGTATTTATTAATATTTTGATTCATTTTTAGATTTTAATTTTAATTACAATTGTCAATTTTCTCATTCCAAACCTGTATGACTTTGTTTCTTCTGTGGAACATAAAATATTTTGAAGAATATTGCTAACCAAACAGTTTCAGTTACCATTGGCTTTCACTGTTTGAACAAAAGACATTACTCAAAATATCTTTTTTTAGGTTCCACATAAGAAGAAATAAAATCATGATAGATCAAGTAAATGATGATAGATATTTCATTTTTGGGTATCTATCCCTTTAAGTTTTAGTAATTTGGTTAAGTGCTTTTGTCTTTTTTATATTTAATATTTTCTATTTAACTTTAATTTATTTTTTATTTTAGTTTTAGTTTTTTTATCTAATATTTATAATTTTTATAATGTTAACAACACATTTTAAAAATTCTAGTTGTAGTTTCAAAATCCTGTATTAAACTAAGTGAAAAGAAAAGAGAGTAATCCAGACAGATGGAGCATTAAGCTAAAAAAAAAAATAATAATAATAAATTCTGAATTTTTTTATTAACAGGTTGTTTTGTCTTCCTATCCTAGTCAGTATAACCTGGATCAAGAAGGTCAAATCTGAATAATGACCATCTCATTTCTCTGAAAGAGTTCAGCTCCAGAGCTGTCACTTCGATTATGAGTCATAAGCGTACAGGAGATTGGCGGTGACACATTAAGTCTCTGATTGGTGTATTTTGGAGAGAGGATGTGAGCGCAGTGGAGAGTAGGGAAGTGTAAACAGTCCTAAAGGAGGAGGTTCAAGGCTCAACTCTGATCAGCAGAGCAGTAAAGCTGAACTGGAGCCCTCAGAGAGTGTGCACAGACTTCCGTTTCAGCATAGGTCACCATTTCTGGCATAAAGTTACTCAACATTTGTACACTACTGCAAGGCCAAGCAGGAAAGATGGCAAGCACTTTTCAAATTAAGGTGAACCTGCAGTCCTCAACAAAAAAGGATGGTCCGCTGGACCGGGACCAATGTGAGTTGAGTTAAGGCCAAGGCAAGTCATTTGGATCAGTCACTTCCTCTTTAAGGCCACTGCTGCGTTGTACAAGATTAATGAATGTACAAATTTCAATGACATCCATTATGCCTTGCAAACATTTTGCTTTCTGTTATAAATTCTGCTGATTTGTCATCAAAATAATTTAATAATGTAATTTTTTTTTTTAAGAAATTAAATTTATTTGAAATTTCTACTTAACTTTTCATTAGTCAAAGAATCCTTTATAAAAACAAATAAATAAATAAATAAATAAATAAGAAATAAAAACAAATCACAGTTTCCACAAAAATATTAAGCAGCAACTGTTTTCAGCATTCGACATGCTTCTTGAGCACCAAATCAGCATATAAGATTGATTTCTGAGGAATCATATGACACTGAAGACTGGATTAATGATACTGAAAATTCATGTTTGAGAGGTATTGTACAAACCAATCAGTAATGTTTTGCATCATAGTGTGTTTATGAATTTATGGCATTTATGAGAAAGAGAAAACATATTTTTAATGAACAAAATAATGTGGACAAGAAAGCTTGATATTAAATAAAAAATATTGAGAAAAAAAAAAAAAGTGTTGACTCCTGGTATAATAATTGACTTTTTTTTTTTAACATTCTAAAAAAATGACTTATATTTTCAAAAGGTTGATGCTGATAGCATTGATATAATGCCGATATATAATTTACCAAAAGATACTGTATACAATATTGCTGAAATTGAATGAACAACACAATGTTTACTGAATTTGTTTCATTTTAGTAAATCAATTTTGCAAATATAATATGTAATTAGCAATGCCAATATGTCAACTGATCACTACTTTCTATCCATTAAAATTCATTGGTCAACATTCACACAGTATGTGTATGTACCTTGATGGCTCGGCTTCTGTGATGTCTCCTTTAAAAGAGGCGTTCAGTCTTGTTTCTCTTGTAGCAAGATCATCAACAAGGTTTTGTCTTCTGTCTGCTTCAGCTTGCATTCTAGCATTATTAATTAAGGCTGAATCATCATAAACATCTACAACTTATGAACAAAACATTCACATTTATTTCTTGTAGTTGTTTAGGTCCAGTACTTTCTAAATCCAAAAATAAAGCAGCACTACTTCTGACCACACTGCAATTGGTTTATTATAAAACACTGCCACCTACAGGTGTTCATGAGAAATCACAGTTTTTTTTCCCCTCTTTATTAAAAGAAGTTCACCCTAATGTGAAGATTTTGTTTGTTTGCTCAGTTCCATGTAATATTAATCTGTAAGTTTAATACAGTGGAACATAAAAGAAAAAATGTGAAGATTTTTTTTTACACCTCTGTGGTCACTATGAGCTCCTTAAATAACAAAAAAAAAAGAAAGAAGGAAAGATTGAGAACCTTTGTGACTAGACATTAAAGCATTGAACTCCAGAACTTGATTCATGAACCATATCAACTGGTTCATTAAAAAAATAATAATAATTAAAAAAAAACACTTATTGACTAATTGGACTGATCCTGAGCTACCAGCTCACTGGAGTGCATGATAATCAGCAAATAAATAATAAATTCAGTTTGACCTGATCCTCTTTTATACAACTTCAGAACCCTTAGAATATATTACAGGGTTTGCTTGCTTTTTTGTAGAGCTTGAAAGATGAGTTAATTTGCACTGTCGTTTGGAAAGGATGAGTGTGAAAATTTAATTTTGTGTTCCAAAGAAAATGGGTTTAAAACTATTTTTGTATGAACAATCATTTAATGAATCTTCAAAACAAACACAACCAACCCTACACAAACCATAACTAACAGATTCCAAATATGAGTATAATATTGATATATCACATTCTTCCTCTGGAGTGAAATATAACATACTTATCTCTCAACATTTTTGGATTCCACTCTCAGGATTTGTGCATGAAATTAGTATGAATTTTTCTGGAAAGGATACATCTGCCTTTGAGCAGCAGCTCGATTCAACGTCTCCCTGAGCTGTGCTATATTCTGTTTGAGCTTCTGTAATGATGCTCTCAGGGTCATGTTCAGCTACAGAGACAGGCACACAAGAAGAGAGACATTACAGCATAAAGAGCACTGACACAGAGGGCTTAGCTTTAACATATAAAGAATGAAACCCTGTCTTTTTACCTTGGCTGGATTTCCTCCAGTTCTCTGCTGTCTGTTTCTTTCATGGATGTTTTCCGCAATTTCTTGAGCCAGCCGACAAGCTGCATCATAATTCTGCAACCTAAATAAAACAAAAATGTCAGTTTTGTCAAACAATTTTACACCTATGACATTATGCTGATAGTAAGAGATCATAAAATGTGTGTTGCAAGTCCTTTAATCACAAGATTGTCATCAACACAATCATGTGACACAAATCTCAGCTAACCAGCCTGGCAACATTTTTATGTGTATGTGTACACATATATGTACACATACACATAGTAATTTACTAAAGTATGGAATATAATGAGCATATAAAACAGATGTTTTCAGTCCCAGCTGATGTGGCTGCTACCGACCCACCGAACTAAAAAGCGAATTGAGTTTTCTGAACTGTACTGTACTGTACTGACTGTAGACCTCAGATGTCAATAAACGATAACCGTATAAAATGCTTACCAGAAATCCTGTGACATACTGCGACACTTTTGTTTCAGTTATAACAAGCGTTTCTGTAGAAACTCAATGCAAAATCACATCAACAAACCGCGCTGTGTTAGTTCCTGTTTGGGCATGACGTCGGACGGTGGCCTCCAACAGACAGACTTCATTCGGTAACAATTCATTCACATAATAAGAAAGCAAATAAAACTGTATAAAATAAAACTTCTATTTTTGAGTCCTTTAATATATTTATATAATGTTTAGCCTCCCCCCTGGCAGTCTGTTTTTCTATGTGTATTGTTGTAGTTTCACTGACTTTGTTTGTTTGAAGTTTAATAAATGAATAAATAAATAAATAAAATAAATAAATAAATAAATTTGATAATGAGATACTAAAAACTCACGTTCACTCTGTTCCACTAGGTGGCGCCTACATTAATATTCATGTTATGCCCCTATTGTGGGGATTGTCCTTAAGACAACACACAAATTAATGGAACTGAAAATATTAGTGCACACTCCTCAAATCACAAGTGTTTATGGATTATTTCGAAGAAAAGGAAATAAAAGTTTCAATGTTAGGCGTAAACTGCAACAATTCACATGTAACATAAGGATAGCCTACAGCATAGCAAACAAGAGCGAATAACCTATTCTAGTCTAGGCTAATTCAGTGTTTTACCCTGATGTGTTTAGCTTTTTTATTTGATTTGATATTATAACATTTATTTCAATAGTTTGATTAGCCTACTTCCTTCGTTGTCATTTGGTGACTACAGTACTGTATAGTGTTGACAACAATGCTTGAAATAAACCTTTACTATCTGTGGTCTAATAAAAATATATAAGCTAGTCTGAGTAATTCTGAGTCTTGAATTGTAAACTCCCAAGTGTCAGCTTTCTAAATATATTTTGATTATGTGTCTATCCAGAATGACTTATGAGCAGCAACCTTTTAATTTTGGGTAGGCTATGTCATTTATGCCCCACTTGCCAAAATGGGTGGCATTTTTTTTTAAAGCCCAGCTTCAAGTCATCGCTGGTTAAGTCAAGTACCAAGTCTCCTTCATCGCGAATGGTGCCGCCCAGCTTCCCTCTCCCTCCTCTACTGCTAAAGCCGTTCTCTTCATTGGACTCGTCTCCGCTGTCTCTCTTCAGCTTCTCAGCTCCTCCAGTGGTTCAGCTATGCTGCACGGATCTGACAGGGGCTTCCAAGTCCTCGGACCCACTTTGGCTCATGGTTAACTCAGCTCCTCCTCAAGCTTCCACGTCCCGGCTGGACTCCACCTCAGCCCTCCGACCCATCGGCTCCACCTTGGCTCAACACTCTCTCGGCTTTACCATGGACTGTCATCCCTCAGGCTTCACCTTGGTCCATCATCACTCCGGCTCCATCTTGGACTTCCAGGTCAGCCTCTGCACCTCGACCCCTCACCCCTCCTCCTTCCTGTGCTCCTCTGGCTCCACCGTGCTCCTCCGGTTCCTCCATTGTCTTCATTAGCACCATCTCAGCCCCAGTCTGCCAAGCCCACGCCTACACTTGGACTACCTTGGTCTCCACCTCCATCGTCTCCACCTCAGTCAGTCACCTCCCTGATTCTGCCTGCCCCCCCTAGCAAGGCTCCACCATGTCTCCTCCCTCCATTGTGTCCACCGTGGTCCTTCATGTTATGGCTCTGGGTCATCCTCTTGCTCCTCCTGTTATTGCTCTGGTTGTTCCTGTCTCCGCCCTGGCTTCTCCCACCTTCATCTCCTTCCTGGTCGTCATCTCAGTGGTGTCTTCCTCTGCTTTTCCTCTGTTTAGTTTCATTGTCATTTCATAAATTCTCGCTTGTTACTATGGTTTCTGATTAGTCCTTGTCTGTCTGTCTTGTTTAGCTTCATTGTCACTGTTATTGCCTGAGTTCTTCTCATTTATTATGGTTTCTGATTAGTCCTCATCATCTCAACCAATAAACATAGGTTTTGGTCATTTGAACCACGATACTATTATGTTTCTTTGGAAGTATGAATAAGCCCAAAGTGAAAGTATTTGTGTGCGCGTGTATCTGCGTGTAGTATAACAAACACAAAAATAACAGATTTGAATGAGAACACTCATGTTACAAAGCATGACTTTGACATAACATGAACCAAAAATGAGGATAAAACAGTTTCACATCGGATAAGTTATTGCAATTTATGTTTTCAAACGTGTCTCTATGCAGTGAACTGGTGCAATCAAATGCGACACGTTCAGTGAGGAGTACAGCCACAGGACTGCTCTGTTTGGTTGTTATATTATCTAAATACTTATTTTATAGTTTGTGAAGATCATTAACATTAGTAGGTCAGTTGAACTACTTTTTTTTTCTCATATTTTCTGTGTATTTTGTGAAAAAACCTTTGCACTGTTTTTATTTTCGTTGCACAAGACAATTTTCATAATTGTTTTTATTACTTGCAACACTATTTCTTTTTTTTCATGTTCAGATTGAAAATATATTTCTCTAATAAGTCACTTTTTCTTTAGTGTTCTGTTGTATAACATTTTTTTGTACTTATTTTACTCCCTGGTCTTTTTTGGACACACATTATCAATAAATAAAGTACGCTTGTTTATCCCTAAAGAGTAATATTGTAGTTTTACCTAGAGTAATATTGTAACAAAATCAAACTTCATGAGGTTTTGTGTGAGTTTACAGTGAAAAACACTAGATTTTTGCTGGCGTTTTTTTTTTTTTTTTTTTTTTGAAAATTCTGGGAATTTTATCCATTCTCAGACAAAATAAATGTAAAATTGCTGACTGCTAGAATGGGTTAGAAAACCAGAGAAAAGTGCAGGCGAGTCAGGAGCCCCAAAAATGCTCTAGGTCTTTAAGGGTTAATTATCATCCTTTGTGTATTTAAGCCTTCAGTTCTCCTCAGTTCATGGCCTTGTGTAACCGTTACATTTATGTTTGTAGTTTGTAGGGCTATTTGTCCCAGGTATTTATTAAAAGTGATTTCTACATTAATTATGTCATGCATCTCTCTTGTGGATCTCTTTTGTTGGCATTGGCCCTACTTTTGTTATATCACATCAATCCCATATGCAAAACTGGCCCATGTCTTTGTCAGAATTTGTCCGTACATTTGATCTGCCATTTGTTAAATTAGATGATTAATATAGATAATTGCATTGGGTATTTGAGCATTCTAACATTTTTATCTTACAAATCAAAATGTGTCAACCTTATTCTAAAGTTTCCATTATTGTAACGAATTAAAATCTTTTTTTTTTTTTTTTTTTTTTTTAAATCAGGAGGTGGTACATTTACCTGTAGCTTACTGCACTACTCTGTCTTTTAAAACTGTCTTATTTTAAAACAGCTCCACTTTTGTCAGGGAAATACAGCAAAGCATTGTATGTGAATTTCACTTTGATCATTACATTAATTTTATTCGATTCATCTGTCTCTGACTGCAATCACACTTAATGTGAAGCAGCACAATGTTTATAAGATAAACCTTAACCTAAGTGTGTTAACATGTAACATTCTAACAAAAAGAACAGGTTTAGCATCTTATTTAATGATATTAGCCCCCATTTTAAGCCTCACCTATTTGTTTCACATCCAAACATATGTATGTTTGAATAAATAACAGTGTGTTGAAAACAAGAAGCACAGACTTTTTGGATTTCCTGGAAAAACACTCATTAAAATGTGTCTTGTATCAACATTCTGTGACACTTCAATAAGACGAGAAGATTTTCTATGTTTCCAAACACAGAAAGAGATAGAGTAAATACATTTCATATAGAGGTTATAACATCCTTTGAGAACATTCTGCTTCTTGATGATCATGCCAATGCTGTTCAGAACGTTTTTTATGTATATAAATAGATATAAAAAGATGTTTTGAAAAGATGTTATGTATTTCCAACAATATTTCTGTCATACATCCATTTGTATTTGATCCTGTAACAATGTTGTTATGGCTTTTGCTACACAAAAATATATGACTGAAAAAAACATGTTAAATAATTTTATAAGAACAAATTAAGTTGTATCCATAAACCTATAAAAGCTATAAGCTTATATATAAAGTTATATATATATATATATATATATATATATACACACACACACACACTATATTGCCAAAAGTATTGGGACACCCCTCCAAAGCATTGAATTCAGGTGTTCCAATCACTTCCATGGCCACAGGTGTATAAAATCAAGCACCTAGGCATGCAGACTGCTTCTACAAACATTTGTGAAAGAATGGGTCACTCTCAGGAGCTCAGTGAATTCAAGCGTGGTACTGTGATAGGTTGCCACCTGTGCAATAAGTCCATTTGTGAAATTTCCTCACTACTAAATATTCCACGGTCAACTGTTAGTCATAACAAAGTGGAAGCAATTGGGAACAACAGCAACAGCCACGTAAAATCACAGAGTGGGGTCAGCGCATGCTAAGGTGCACAGTGCGCAGAAGTCACCAACTTTCTGCAGAGTCAATAGCTACAGACCTCCAAACTTTGTGTGGCCTTCAGATTAGCTCAAGAACAGTGTGTAGAGAGCTTCATGGAATGGGTTTCCATGGCCAAGCAGCTGCATCCAAGCCTTACATCACCAAGTGCAATGCAAAGCGTCGGATGCAGTGGTGTAAAGCACGCCACCACTGGACTCTAGAGCGGTGGAGACGTGTTCTCTGGAGTGACGAATCACGCTTCTCTGTCTGGCAATCTGATGGACGAGTCTGGGTTTGGCGGTTGAAATGAAAACAGTACTTGCCTGACTGCATTGTGCCAAGTGTAAAGTTTGGTGGAAGGGGGATTATGGTTTGGGGTTGTTGTTCAGGGGTTGGGCTTGGCCCCTTAGTTCCAGTGAAAGGAACTCTTAATGCTTCAGCATACCAAGACATTTTGGACAGTTTCATGTTCCCAACTTCCTGTTCCAACATGACTGTGCACCAGTGCACAAAGCAAGGTCCATAAAGACATGGATGAGTGAGTTTGGTGTGGAGGAACCTGACTGGCCTGCACAGAGTCCTGACCTCAACCCGACAGAACACCTTTGGCATGAATTAGAGCGGAGACTGCGAGCCAGGTCTTCTCGCCAACATCACTGTCTGACCTCACAAATGCGCTTCTAGAAGAATGGTCAAAAATTCCGATAAACACACTCCTAGACCTTGTGGAAAGCCTTCCCAGAAGAGTTGAAGCTGTTATAGCTGCAAAGGGTGGGCCAACTCCATATTAAACCCTACGGATTAAGAATGGGATGTCATTAAAGTTCATGTGCACGTAAAGGCAGGCATCCCAAAACCTTTGGCAATATATATATATAAAACTTTATATATAAGCTTATAACTTAATAATAATAATAATAATAATATATATATATATATATATATATATATATATATATATATATATATGTCATAGCTTTTATTACATAAGTGTTTATACTCGAGTATTCACAGTTGATTGCTGAGACAGAAAATAATAGAGGCAGTCTAAAATTTTCCACTGTGTATACAGTAGTATTACAACCACCTGAGCAGATCACATGACTGTCACATCATCTGAACAAAACCCAGGTGTCCCAGGGCATCACAAAGAGAACAACAAACCTACTGTGAACTTCACTTTTTTGTATTTGTTATGTGAACTGGTGAGGCCATGCTTCAGGTTACTTCAAATGTTGCATGTGCCCATTTTGGCTCCACAAATGTGAATGTCCGGAATGTAGAGGGTGGCAGTAATGCACAGTTTGCAGACCGGACAAATTGTGGCAGACTACGTTCTCAATCTCTTTTCAGTGCTAGCGAGGCAAAACATTCAACAGGAGAGACTGACAAGGACAGAAGCTACACTAGACCTCGTTCAAGATCCTTTTATGTTTGTGACACAGATGATGAGGGACCAGGTAATTTTAGCAGATGCAATGCTCTCAGACCAAGATCAAGATCACTACACCGTGAGGATGGGAAAAGAAACACTGGTGGGACATGTATCGCTGCAAAGCCTCCAATCAAAAGACCTAAAGGAAACTCAAGCAAATGGGCCAGCAAGGATCTTGCAGGTGCGTAAGTCAGATCTTTTTACCTTTATAATCACAAATATAACACATCTGTCTACAATTAATTTAATTTCCCATTAATTTAGCCCTGAAATGCACACAACTTTATATCCCCAAATAATGAATATATGGTTAAATTATCATGGTGAAAAGTAGGAGCTTTTTTTAAAGGAAAGTTAATTGTAATGATAATTGTATTAATTACTACATTTTCCAAATCAGAATCAATTTTCAAAAAGTGAATTTACACATCACAACTTATTATAACTATTACTATAAAGTACAGTGAAAGATTCATTTTGGTATTTGTGAAAATAATTATTAAATTATTCATATAACTTTAATTGAGTATCTGAAAGTAAAATATGAGAAATGAGCAATGAAATGAGCATGCACATTCACTTTAAACCCGAATAAGTTTGAGGTAATCAGTTACATCAATTTTTTTTAGTTATGATGTTTTCAATTTTAAGTAAGCAGAACTATCAAGTTTTGAGTTTGTAGTACTCATACATGTTAATTGCTCCTAACTTGAAGTATTGAGTTAGCTAACTTTTGATAGCAATTACCATACAAAAAGTGAATTAACTAAATATTTTGAGTTCTTGCAAATCAAATGAGTTATTTAATCCAATATACTTAGTGACAGTTGTAAAAAAAATTCTTTAAAGGATTAGTTCACTTTCAGATGAAAATTACCCCAAGCTTTACTCACCCTCAAGCCATCCTAGGTGTATATGACTTTCGTCTTTCTGATGAACACAATCGGAGATATATTAATAAATATCCTGACGCATCCAAGCTTTATAATGGCTAATAACCAATATTTTACCAATATACAGTGGTATGTGAAAGTTTGGGAACCCCTTACAGAATCTGTGAAAATGTGAATAATTGTAACAAAATAAGAGAGATCATACAAAATGCATGTTATTCTTTATTTAGCACTGTCCTGAGTAAGATATTTTACATAAAAGATGTTTACATAAAGTCCACAAGACAAAAAATAGCTGAATTTATTAAAATGAACCTGTTCAAAAGTTTGGGATCCCTTGGTTCTTAATACTGTGTGTGGTTACCTGGATGATCTACGACTGTTTTTTTTTTTTTGTTTGTTTGTTTGTTTTGTGATGGTTCTTCATGAGTCTCTTGTTTATTCTGAGCAGTTAAACTGAGCTCTGTTTTTCAGAAAAGTCCTCCAGGTCCTGCAGATTCTTCAGTTTTCAAGGATTTTTTGCATATTTGAACCCTTTCCAGCAGTGACTGTATGATTCTGAGATCCATCTTTTCACACTGAGGACAACTGAGGGACTCAAACACAACTGTTAGAAAAGGTTCAAACATTCACTGATGCTCCAGAAGGAAACACGATGCATTAAGAGCTGGGCGGTGAAAACTTTTGAACAGGATAAAGATGTCCACATTTTTCTCTTTTTGTTGAAATATCTTTTTTTTTTTCATTTAGTACTGCCCTCCAGAAGCGACAGAAGATACCTACATTTTTCCCGGAAGACAAATTATGTACAATTTACCTTGATCTTCAAATTCAAAAGGTTTTCACACCCACGGCTCTTAATGCATCATGATTCCTTCTGGAGCATCAGTGAATGTTTGAACCTTTTCTAACAGTTGTGTCCCTCAGTTGTCCTCAGTGTGAAAAGTTGGATCTCAGAATCATACAGTCAGTGCTGGAAAGGGTTCAAATATGCAAAAAAAATCCTTGAAACTGAAGATTCTGCAGGACCTGGAGGATTTTTCTGAAAAACAGAGCTCAGTTTAACTGCTCAGAACAAACAAGAGACTCATAAACAACCATCACACACACACACACACAAAAAAAAAAAAAAAAACACACAGTATTAATAACCAAGGGTTCCCAAACTCTTGAACAGGGTCATTTTAATAAATTCAGCTATTTTTTGTCTTGTGGACTTTATGTAAACATCTTTTATGTAAAATATCTTACTCAGGACAGTACTAAATAAAGAATAACATGCATTTTGTATGATCTCTCTTATTTTGTTAAAATTATTCACATTTTCACAGATTCTGTAAGGGGTTCCCAAACTTTCACATACCACTGTATTGTGTATCCCTAATGCAAAGTCCCAACCTAAAGCAATATTCGATTAATAACTGATAAAACTGACAAAATAATAAGTACACATTGTTATAGACATTCCAACTGAGACATTTCTGAAGTGTCAGATGACAAGACATCATGTGAAAATTACATTTGGGGTGAATAATTATAATATTACTATTATGACATTCTTAATGCTGCAGCTTTTTAGATTTTAATATACCAAAGATACTGTCACAGCTGGTTCTGAAAGATGCTTCATCATTTAAACAGGAAATAAAGGAAGTTTAAAGGGCGTACCCATGATGACCATTTCTGAGAAGGATAACTGGGAGATAACCTCTTCTTCTAGGATGAAATACGGTCAGTATGTAGACTGGGAAAAGATTTACCCAGAGGCGGCCATCTGTTATCGGAAGATCCTCTCAAGTGACCATTATGAGCTCAAAGCAATGGGCCGTACAGGATTCTGGTCCATGCCTCATACCCTCAGAGCCAAGGCTTACCAGCACATCATCCACAACATCGAGAGCACATCCACCAACACTGATGTGGACACTTACCATGGCCTAGCTGGGAATCTCTTTGGGGATTTTCAAACAAAAACACACCCTTTCCCAAAGTTTATGGAGGATGGGGAAATTCCCAGATACTGCCTAAATAAAGCAGGTCTGAATTCAGTGAAAAAAATTCTCATTTGTATAAATCACCATTTTCCTGATGTCACCTTCTGTCCCATATTGCCTGCTCTGGTGTCCCTTCTCTTGCACTTCAGTGAGGATGAAGCCCAGTGCTTCCACAGTATTTGTTCCTTGGTGACCTACACAGATTCTAAAAAGCGTTACATCGACCAGACTTTCCTCACTTCACGCGCTTCATGCATGACCTTTGGTGACCTTGCCAATAAATACTGCAGGGGCATCCGGAAGCTAATAGCTAGCTCTCACCAGAACCTGTTTGAGTTCTACTCTGACTGGATCATGTGGATCTTTGCCGATCTACCTTTTACATACGCTATCAGAGTGCTGGATGTCTATCTAATGGAGGGCTACAAAATTTTATACCGTGTAGCTCTTGCTCTACTCAGCCTCTACAAAGTCTCGGTGTCCTCACGAGTGGCCCACGTCGATGACTTCAGACAAGACATTAAGAGTTTTGTGCAGAATGTGGCACGGCACAGTACTATTGATGAACTGCTTCAGAGGGCTTTTAAAATACAGCTGCCCACACGCAAAGAACTAACTTATCTTTTTAATGCCAACAAACATGCACTAATTCATAAGGACATCCACAATAAGAGGTGAGGGGTTTGTGAGGTCAATAAAAATATATATATATTTTAAAAATTCAGAATTTCCATTATATATATAGTATTAACAATAAAACTGTAACAAAATGTTTTATCTCCTAGTTCATACCAAGCTATGGATTTTCGGAACTTCAGCTCCTCTGTAGTGACTGAGACAGAGATGAGGGTGGTCTGGGCTTGGATTCCAGAGCGATTTGCTCTATTCAGTCCTGTGCAACTATATAGTACAAATGTTCATGGCAGAAGTCTCTCCTTGTATGTTTTACACAGGCACATGCACATGAATCATACCATGAATATAATCTTATAATTTGAGAACATGATTTAATTACATAAAATCGTGTTTTTATAAATGCTTAAAAGATGTTTAAACTTTATTAAACTGCAATCATCATCATCATTATTACTGATAATATAAGTAATAGCAATATTAATTATTAGAGTTAATACATTCATTTCATATGAAATAATTCTTAGTTTTTTGTTTTTTAGCAAGTGGTTGAAATCCATTAAAGAACCCATGACCCATAATATCAATAACATTAATTTAATAATATTTATTATTATAAATATCAATGTGAATAATATTAATGATATTAATGCATAAATCTAAAAATATATATATTTTTACTAGGTTTTATTCCAAGGTTGAGGGGCATGATCCAACTGTTTTACTCTTGAAAACTACAGATGAGGAGGTATGTTTGTATTAATCTGTAAGAAAAATGGTTCTAAACAGTGGCAGATTTGGGATCTTTAGCTTGTAGCAATAGCAGAACCCTTTTTGGTGCTGAATAGAACCTTTTTTTCAAATAAGGTTCTATAAAGAACCATGCTTTAAAAAGTGCTATCACTTTTAATCACTTAACTGTGTTATAAAGAACCTTCTTAATAATAGTGTCATGGTTTGAGTTCTGTTCATTGGTATTTCTAGTAGAGTTTTCATTGTGTTCAGTTCATGTTTCCTCGTGTGTCTCATTGATCCGTTTCACCTGCTGTTTCCTCATTAGTTCTCATGTGTTTGATTCTGTTATCCCTGTCACCTGTGTCTTGTTAATCATCCAATTAGTTCTTTTGTTTGATCAGTGCATTTAAGCCATGCGTTTCAGTCTGTTTTTTGTCAGTTCCCTGTTGCATTAGAGAACATTTTGTTTTACTGGTTGGTCTGTTATTGTTTTATAGTGAAGAATGTTTTTATTTCTAGTTATTGTTAATGAACCTTTTCAGTTGCACTTAGAACCTGCATTTCTCCTTATTTTGCAACCACGTGTAACAGACCTGGTGACCGTGACAGTAAAAGGAGTCCAAACAGGGAGGGAGGGAGGGAGGGCAGGCATCCTGGAACTGTGGCAGATGTTTTATAGGTTATTAGGGTGGATCTTGCATGTTAGAACACCTCCTGGGTGCACTGATCAAACAAAGGAACTAATTGGATGATTAACAAGACACAGGTGACAAGGATAACAGAATCAAACACATGAGAACTAATAAGGAAACAGCAGGTGAAACAGATCAATGAGACACACTAGGAAACATGAACTGAACACAATGAAAACTCTTCTAGAAATACATTCAGAACAAATAAACAGAACTCAAACTGTGACAAATTGTTTATTTTCATTAATATTATATTATTTATTATTATTATTATTCCCCTTCTGTCTACCAAGTCTTATAATACCTTGCAGCCTCTATAGGGTTTTATATACATACATAAAAACTGGCAGCTACTTGTCAATTAGGTACATTTTATTGACATGGGAAATTGTAGCAAAAAAGAAATAAATAATACAAAAAATAAATGGTAATTGTCAGTGAACATGAAGAAGAAACACAAAATAAATGTAACGAATGCTGTAATGAAGTTCCAGTGAAATGTCTTGACAATCCTCTATGAGGTTTTTATGTCTTTATGTGTGCAATTTGATGTAGTTGAGTGGCAGTTTCTCTCTGCAGATGATGAGGTTGTGCTATTACAGCATCTGTCTGGGTAGAAATACACAGTTTAGAGTTGTGGTGTGTCTCATCCATTTGTTTAAGTAAAAGCAATTAAGTATATAAAGGCCAAAAGCCATTGTTTATGGACAGTATGCGAGCCCTTTACAATGTTAAAAGGAAAGTGATAAAAAGTCATACGTCATCTTCAAGTCGTCTTTGTCACTTACTTGCTTATTAAAGAAGAGAAAAGTATCCTCAACTGAACAGAGCTGGTCTCATACATGTTCTTTAAAAATAAATAAATAAAAGAGAAAAAAGACATGATTGGCAGTTACAGTTTGAGAATTAAAATGAATAGACATTTTAGGAAGGACATCAAGAACCTGTTGAGAGTGTGTCATGACAGTCTGGGTGAGATGGTTAGGCTCCAGAAAATCAATAATGAGGCTTTAAAAACAAAAAAAAAGGCGGAAATAGAGACCTCTAAACTCTAACACAAAAAACATTTTAGCATAAAATGGTTCTTCAGGATAATATGGTTCTAAGTACTGTTACTATGTGTAAAGGTCCATCTTGTTTTAGAGTGTAGCTGTACAAAATCCTACAGAAATGCTGAAATCTCAATATTTTGTTATATTTACATTATTTTGTTCATGTCAATGCAGATTTGTGGAGCATTCTTGTCTTCTGATTGGGCTCACAAGAATTGCAATGAAAAGGGATTGAAGTTCTTTGGCACAGGAGAGTGCTTTGTTTTCACTGTGAGTAAGTCTTCATTTGCCATTTAATTCAATTGATTTGTAGTGCTTTAAATTGTACTTGATGTTGCATTGTATGCACCAGAATATGATTTGAGGTAGATTACTTAATTCATAATAGCAAATCAACTTTTCAGCTACGACCAGGAATGGAACGGTACCAGCGTACAGTGCTGCAGATCTCTGGAATGTCTGACAAACGTGATTCCTCTCAGGATCAAACTCCCTCCACTAGCTCTCGAATAAACACTAGCGTTGACAGACTAAGTGCAACCTCTCAGGACCAGAGATATGTGTCTGCTTCATTCTGCACATTGCCAACTGCCAAATTCATGGCAGGAGATGATGAGACACTTTTTATTGGTGAGCTTCTTTTTTTTTTTTTTTTTTCCACAAAAGACTTGTGAAGGAATATAGGGGTGAATTCAGGGTGATTGGGACACTTTTTGACATTGAGATGACTTGGGAAAAATATCTCAATCAACCTGAATTCACCCCTATTGTTAGCATGAACAACATGGCTGCCTCTCAGGCTTCATATTTGCATACCCTGTGTGCACATTTCACCTACAAACATACTGGAACGTTGCCTATGTGTCAACATTACTGGGAAAAACAGTATCTTCCTTAATATAGACGAAATGTTGTGTATACACTCCTTTACCTTTACTTGCGGCCTATCCTGTAGGTGGCGACGATGGCCATGCGCTCTACCTGCAGGCTGATCTGACAGCTGGCTGTTCTGAACGCTGTGATACATTTGAGAGTCCACCTCTCTGCAGGGGATGCTTCAAGATCCAGTCTCTAGAGGTGTGGGGTATCCAGCATTCTTTGTCTGTTCCACCGCTGCTTTCACACTGAAGACATTGGGAGGGCTGTGGAGGAATGTGTCAAAGGTCACACTGGCAAAATGACATCATGCCAAGACAAAACCAAGGATATTGTGCAGTGTAGTGTAGGACTACTGTACACGTACACTGTTGCACTACTGCAGTAGGCTAACAGAAAAAAAAACAAAAAACAAACTGTAAATATCATTTAAGATTCAAATTTCCACAATGTTATTTATTTATATTTTCAAAGACTTTTTTTATTATATGCCTTGTTAGATTATTTTTGTAATATTTGTAGTCCTGTCATTTACTGTATTTCTGTACTAACTGCAGTTCGAATAGCAGTTTGTTGAATTTTAATAAACATTCAAATCAACTTTTTCACCAAAGAGATGCAACTGAAGTTAAATCATGGCTGTGGTAAATAAAGTGGGTATAAAAAGCGAAGTGAAAATGTTGAAATGTAAGCAGAGTAAAATACTGAGGCCTGTTGCAGAAAGCCAGTTGCAATGGCTAGTTTGAGCAAATTCTGGAAGTTCAAAAAGGTGGATTGGTTTTTAGCTGTGTTCATTGCAATGATAACTTACTTTGCTCCAGAGCAGGTTTTATTCTGGGTAAGACATTGCAAAACAAAACTGAACCAATCAGCTGTGGGCAAAGTGACATACAGGTGCTGGTCATATAATTAGAATATCATGAAAAAGTTGATTTATTTCACTAATTCCATTCAAAAAGTGAAACTTGTATATTATATTCATTCATTACACACAGACTGATATATTTCAAATGTTTATTTCTTTTCATTTTGATGATTATAACTGACAACTAAGGAAAATCCCAAATTCAGTATCTCAGAAAATTAGAATATTACTTAAGACCAGTACAAAGAAAGGATTTTTAAAAATCTTGGCCAACTGAAAAGTATGAACATGAAAAGTATGAGCATGTACAGCACTCAATACTTAGTTGGGGCTCCTTTTGCCTGAATTACTGCAGCAATGCGGCGTGGCATGGAGTCGATCAGTCTGTGGCACTGCTCAGGTGTTATAAGAGCCCAGGTTGCTCTGATACTGGCCTTCAGCTCTTCTGCATTGTTGGGTCTGGCATATCGCATCTTCCTCTTCACAATACCCCATAGATTTTCTGTGGGGTTAAGGTCAGGCGAGTTTGCTGGCCAATTAAGAATAGGGATACCATGGTCCTTAAACCAGGTACTGGTAGCTTTGGCACTGTGTGCAGGTGCCAAGTCCTGTTGAAAAATGAAGTCTGCATCTCCATAAAGTTTGTCAGCAGCAGGAAGCATGAAGTGCTCTAAAACTTCCTGGTATACGGCTGCGTTGACCTTGGACCTCAGAAAACACAGTGGACCAACACCAGCAGATGACATGGCACCCTAAACCATCACTGACTGTGGAAACTTTACACTGGACCTCAAGCAACATGGATTGTGTGCCTCTCCTCTCTTCCTCCAGACTCTGGGACCCTGATTTCCAAAGGAAATGCAAAATTTACTTTCATCAGAGAACTTTGGACCACTCAGCAGCAGTCCAGTCCTTTTTGTCTTTAGCCCAGGCGAGACGCTTCTGACGCTGTCAGAGTGGCTTGACACAAGGAATGCGACAGCTGAAACCCATGTCTTGCATACGTCTGTGCGTAGTGGTTCTTGAAGCACTGACTCCAGCTGCAGTCCACTCTTTGTGAATCTCCCCCACATTTTTGAATGGGTTTTGTTTCACAATCCTCTCCAGGGTGCGGTTATCCCTATTGCTTGTACACTTTTTTTCTACCACATCTTTTTCTTCCCTTCGCCTCTATTAATGTGCTTGGACACAGAGCTCTGTGAACAGCCAGCCTCTTTTGCAATGACCTTTTGTGTCTTGCCCTCCTTGTGCAAGGTGTCAATGGTCATCTTTTGGACAACTGTCAAGTCAGCAGTCTTCCCCATGATTGTGTAGCCTACAGAACTAGACTGAGAGACCATTTAAAGGCCTTTACAGGTGTTTTGAGTTAATTAGCTGATTAGAGTGTGGCACCAGGTGTCTTCAATATTGAACCTTTTCACAATATTCTAATTTTCTGATATACTGAATTTAGGATTTTCCTTAGTTGTCAGTTATAATCATCAAAATTAAAAGAAATAAACATTTGAAATATATCGGTCTGTGTATAATGAATGACTATAATATACAAGTTTCACTTTTTGAATGGAATTAGTGAAATAAATCAACTTTCTGATGATATTCTAATTATATGACCAGCACCTGTATTTGTGTGCAACTCTGGCCCTAATGGTCCACTGTCCTGATAAGTTTCACTGCAGCCCTAATCAATCATACCTGAAAAATATAATCAAAATGTGTGTTTGACTTCAGCTGCAGCTGGATTTATATATATATATATATATATAGGTAAACCTATATAAATCAAGTAGTATTAAGTAAAAAGAATATAAAGACATTGTTAAAGAAACCCATATAAATGGAGTGGTTTAATCTTCTAAAGAGATTTTGGAACGACTTGAAGGTGGGTAAATGATGACAGAATTACCAGTTTCAAGAGAACTTACACTTTATGCACTTTAATGTTAATTAACTAATCAACCAGTCCTCTATAACAATTTATTAAAGAAACTCTATTTTCATTGCAAAAAAAAAACAACAAAAACCTGAATTGTTGTAAGATGTTTGTCAAAGTAAAATGCGTCTATATTTCACATATGCAATGACAAAATCACAAAATTATTGTATAAAGGATGTAATATATTATATAACTTATGAACTAGTTATACTTAACTGTTAACCAATAATTGGTATTTGCAACAATAAGAATATGAAAACAACAACCTGCCCAATTTTTCTTTTTTTACATTTACATCTTATCAGCCATTCTCTCCAGCAGGTTTAATAACTTTTTCTCTCTTTCCTCCGCTCTCCTTTCCCTGGCCTCAGACCGCTCTGCCTCTCTCTCCAGGAACTCCAAAACTGGATCCTTATGCTGCCTTTTTGGTGGCAAGGGGCTAAACCCTGGGTCGCTGTCATCTGTTTCAAGCAGCTCTGAGGAACTGTAAGTAGGGGATGCTGAAGAAATCAGAAAGGGAGGCTGCATAGATGGCCTCCAACCAATTGCTTCATCCATCAGCTCAAACCACTTCCAGCTCCTTGCATTTGTGTCCCCTGACTCGCTCTCCACACCTGATGGTAGCTGCTTCACTTCATACAAATATTTTGGGCAATGATAAGAGTGAAACTTATCTTAGACCTCATGTAATGAAATGATACAGTGACTAGTGTCTGCTCCAAAATCACCATAAAATGTAGTGCATAAGAATTGTGTGGATATTTAATAACTATAGCCTATACTGTTGACATTAAACCTGACATGACACAACTTTACATGCACAATCTATTTAACAACTATTAAACTGCTAGAGTAATACTGATTTTAATACTTTTGAGAGCCCCAGTAAGTAATAAAAAATACTAAAATAAAACAATGCATGATTTTCCATTTTATGTTTGACAATAATGCAAAAGACAAACTTTAAATTTTATTTTCAGGTTTTCCCACTTCTTCCAAGCCCTTGCTGGGCTGACTTTATCAGCAAGACCAATCTCTCAAAAATTCACACCTCAAAGAATGATAAAAGTAAAACAACAACAACTACATTAATATTAATAAAGATAACAAAGAGATAACATTTTTACTAATTTGTTAAAAAAAATGGAAATTTAAAATGGAAGCTGCAGCTAAATGGCACTGGTGGCTATCTTTATAAAAACAGCATTGCCTATGTATGAAAAAAATATCTCATAACAAACACTATTCTTTCTCATACAGTATTGTGTGTTATGTTATGTGTCATAGAAGTAAAATTGCAATTTATATATCATGAGCTAAAATAGCTAAGCTCTTGTAAATTACTCCCACTTTTTAAGTGACTGGCGGAGAGGCAAAATAAAACAAATCAGGGGTGTAGCCATCATTTCAGAAGTGAGGGGGACAGAAATGTTGGGTGTAATACCAGTTTTTGTCTGACCTTTGTCTAATTGATAGATTTTTTTTTCTCTTGCTTTTAATTTGAAATGAATTTGCTTTTAATAAGAAATCAAATACACTGCTGAACAATAACCAATATCTAATCATTTTCCCCATATTTTATGACAATTTTATGATTGGTTTAACTACAAACACTTGTGCATATATATATATATATAACTTACTCCCAACCAAGCTAAGCGTCATTACTTTTGCCAGAAAACATGTAATCCTTTTCCGCCCTTAGACGAATAAGCTTTTCCACATCTTCGTCTGTCCCTGAGGTAGCCTAATCATTGACACTTAGCTAATTGAGTGTTCAAGTTTATGTTGAAATCTGTCAAATACACTGAATTAAACAACTGATCAGTCAATTAAAAAGGAACTTACACCTGTATTGTTCTGCCGTGGACGCCATCTTGTGTTGAGACGCGGGAATTCATTTGAGGCATTTCGGTTCTGTTTCGATTTTCAAGTCGAATCGCTCTCGCGGTACTTTGATGTCTTATGTCGATCGGTCTGCACAGCGCCTCCAGTAGGACAAAGAGTATAGAACCCAAGAAGAAACACTCTGATACTTTTTGGGCAACAGTTACTAGCTGGCGCTCCGGTAGCGCGGCCGCCATTATGAGGTGAAAATACTAATTGGACCATAGAATCCTTCACATCTTACGCACCCAAAATCGGTGAATTCACTGCCAAATCAGAAGCGCAAAAGAACATTTTTCAAATGAAATCATCAGTAAATTTTATAGCACCTACAGTAAATGCTGTATTGTCTTATATATGTTTTATTTTACCAGTTGTGGAATCCAACCATTCAACCATCTGAGATAACGTAGTTAGCCTATTTTATTAAGTATTTCCATTTTATGCAACTTTACACATTTATTAATTTTAAATTAATAATTAATAAATTTAAGATCATCATGTTTGCAGCAAACAATATATTTCAGACCTAGTGGAGTGTAATAATACTATCACTCCACTAGGTCTGAATTGAAATATTGTACGTTTTAATGGATCACGCTACAAACAACGATCTTATAATACATGATGCATTGCTGTGTCCATTATCCCACTGGCTAATTCCGACTTTTGGACACTTTTGCTTTTTTTGCTTTGGACATTAGACAACACTGCTGTCAGTCACCAGCACTAGCACTCCATTTCCCAGCATCCCTCCTGTTCCTCACCTGCGCACATTCATCTATCACCATGGACACCTATCATCTTTACAGCTGCACGTCATTAGTTAATTCTCCCTTTGTGTATATAAGTTCCAGTTTGTGTTCAATTCATTGTTCGTTCACCGTCATTATAAGTTGTGTTATCCCTCCCTCCCGCATTGAAATTGGATTACTTCGTATTTGAACCTCTTCCTCTTCCTTCGAGAACACAGCCTGACAACTGCATAATCAAGCTGTTATATTCATATATTTATTGTCCACCATTCCCAATTTTCTGATGCAAGTCCTTAATTTAATTTCATGTTGGTATTAATTCAGTGTTTATAAGCCTAATGCTAATACTAGATCTTTTAAAGAATTTTAACCCAAACTTACTGGGTTTCTAGAGAGCAAAAAGGTTTTGTGAAAAAAGTGGAACAAGTCTGTAAAATAAACTGTTGAAAGGATTTGATGAACACTATTTATATTTTATTCTGTGTTGTCATCATTCAAGTTTGATTTCTATGGAGGACCAAACCTGCAGAAATTAAAAATGAATGAATATATGAAAATATATGAATATATATATATAATATATATATATATGAATAAATAGGTAAATAAATGTGATAATAGGAAAATAAATAAATAAATTAATAAACGACTTAATAAAATAAATATGATTCATTTTTTTTAATGTTTTAATTATTTCTAATTTTATTTATTTATTCTTTTATTTATTTTAACATTTATCATCTTACTTCTGGCTGAGAGGGACCTAAAATAGTCGCTAGCCGTAATCCTATAGCTGTAACGGTAGATTACATTAAGCGGTCGGAGTGTTGCAGTGCACTTTACAATATTATTGCACCCACCACCTTAAGACGAGGAGCACATGAGGCAATGGCTGAAGGCGCTAAACTTGAAGTGCCCACCCAAGCGCCCTTATGTGTGTTCGTACCATTTCATGGACGGGAAGCCGACTGACGAACACCCTTACCTTGAGAAATGTCTCGGCTACGATGTTCCAGTAAAGAAGTCACGCCGGGTGCTGAACAGGTTGTCAGATTCAGGTAAGCTAACTTAGCTAGCCATGTGCTTGTTAGCCTAAAGTTAGATTTGTGAAGTCTGTTCTATGAATGTGAGATCAGTAACGAGCAGTTCACAAAATACAACGAATCTTGTACTACCATTGCCACCTATATATTTCATATTTACGATAGTACAATGGTACATATTTATTATAGTACATTAGTCTTACAGTAGCTTACATTATTCTGTAAATTACAGAGATTGCAGATGATAGCAGGCCAGCTACATCTCTCATTCAGATATTGACCTACATATTAACACTAGTTAGAAATTGTGTATATACTGTCTCGTTTTTAATGCATCTCTCTCTCACACTGTTCTGTTGAAGTATGAATGCCATCATATATTAATTCTCATGATGTATTATTACTAATGTAAAAATATGTTTATGGTTATATTATTTCCACAGATGCATAGATGAGCGTCAGTGATGCAGTGGACAACAGTGAAGGTGATCACATCCAAATGCCCCTGAATTGTGATGCAGAAACACACTGGGAGGATCCATCTGTCTCTGACCACAACTACACTTCAAAATCACAACTCAACCTGAAGCCGCCTACATCTGATATGAGTACACAATGCGCCGGCCGGCGCCATTATACACAACTCTGCTGAGAAACAACCACCTCTGTCAGCACATAGGGTTGACATTGGATGCATTTCATTCAGTCGCCAATTACCTTACCAATACATACACCAACAGCTTCCAGCTACACATTTGGGATCAGCTCCTGATGACTGATAAAGCTGCATCTTAATTTATTGCAGGGTGATCTTGCTTAAAGGTTTGGTGTTTCAAAACCTGGTGTTGTGATAAATCCATAACTGCAAATTCAGGGTTCCTGGAATACCTTTGTCCAGGCGATGAAGTAATTGCAGACAGAGGCTTCACCATTACCGATCTCCTCTATGAAAGGAAGGTGAAACTTGTCATTCCAGTATTCACCAAGAGAGGCATGCAACTGTCTGAAGAAGACACCACCGACACTAGGCGCATTGCCAAGAGGTCATATGACTGAAAAACTTCAAAATCCTTTCTTACATCAGTTCCAATTAACCTCACCCCTAAAATTCATAAAATTTAGAGAATTTGCCCTGTGTAAACTTCTAAGCAAAAACTTTACAATGTCGCCAGATGTTAGCTGTCAGTATTTTTTTAATAAAGCCATATAATGTGAGCTCTTAAAACTTAAAGGAATCAAGTCTTCTGATTTAAAACTCCTGTCAAGTTTGCAAATTAATTGCATCTTGGTTTATTACATATGAAAATTAAATGGTGAAATATTACCTCTACAGGAAGGACAGTAAAAGGTTTCTCTAGCTTCCTGAAAACAACAAACACAACTGATTTTTATAAAACTTGTATTAAATTATACATTTTCTAAAACAAATCACAAAGTTATCCCTTGTTTAACAAAACTGATTTAAAATAGTTCCAGTCTTCTTCACCTACATGCTGCTCCATCAACTCCTGACAGTCCCCAAAGGTTTCCTCTGGCCACTTCTTCATATCGTCTACCTACGTTAACAATGACGATGGATGGGACAATATGAGACCATATGATCGTCGTTTAAAAGTTTTCTCCGTGCTCCTAATTTAAAACATTTACGGCATTAACGTTATTTGTCATTTTGCTAAAGTTACAGATAGCCATCAACAATCTTCTAACCAACCATCCACTGTGTGTCTGACTCTAGGCGTCCTCTCCCTAGCGTCTGACGTCGACGGTTCCAGACTCGATGACGATGATGCTGTGGGGATCACATAAGTAGTTACACATGTTACACACGGAAAAGTAAAAATAAATGAATCTAAAAATAAATACATGTGGGAATAAATAAATCTAAAATAAATGAATGCATACATAAATAAATAAATATAAAAATAATATATAAATATAAAAATAAATTTAAAAAAATGTTTAAACCTGTAAAAATGTATAAACGCAGAAAATAATAAAATTATTTTTTATTAAAAATGAATCATATTTATTTTATCGTCATTTATTCATTTATTTATTTTCCTATTATCACATTTATTTATCTATTTATTCATTTATATATTTATTTATTCATTTTTAATTTTTGCAGGTTTGGTCCTCCATAGATTTAAGCTTTAATGTACAGTTCAAATGAATCGATTCAGTGAAATGAACTCTCTACTAAGCAACGAGTCCAAACACAGCTTGCCACTGTTGCCTAGATACGTGTGTTTGGCTCCCGAAGCCAACAGTCTTTTCAACACATAATATCCGAAGCTTAAAGTTGTATCACGATGGCAGAAGACACGCAAGAAGTCCCTCAACTCTCATTAGAGGCTGTTATTGGGTTTAATGGTAAGGTGAACTGTGAACCCTCTCGCATTTGATTGTTTGGTCTTTAAAATTTAAACAGTACTCTCGGTATGTGCTGAGATGAAAGTATTTCAACGGTATCAAAGCATCTAACGTTACATTGTTTATACAGGGCATGTGTTTTCTGGACTCAAAGTGCATCCAGACAGAGAACATATTATTTATCCTCTTGGCTGCACTGTTATTATTAAGAGTCTGAGAAGTGGAAAACAAGATTTCCTTCATGGCCACACGAACAACGTCTCTTGCATTTCTGTGTCTAAAAGTGGACGCTATATTGCATCTGGACAGGTCACTTTCATGGGCTTTAAGGTGAGCTAGTGCAATAAAAGTGGGGAAAGACAATTTACACATGGCTTAATAACATCATATATCGGTAGATGCTTTGTTTTACTGGAAGACAGTGCTCCCTTAATAGTCCATTCGTATAACCTTGGAATGAGATGACCATTTCTCATTACAGGCTGATGTTATTATCTGGGACTATGAGAAGAAGGAGATTTATGCTCGTCTTGCGCTCCATAAAGCTAAAGTTGAAGATCTTAGCTTCTCCCCAAATGATAAGTATCTGGTGTCTCTGGGTGGACAGGATGATGCCAGGTAAAATACTTCTTACTGCAGTGATCTTAAATTGATTTCCAATTGCACATTTCATTGTTTTTCACCTCTTGTCTCTTTGTGTGGTTTGATTAAGCAATATCTATCCTCTATATTAATCTAGAGTGTAGATGTACATTAGAAAGTCCTTTCTTAGCATGTTTACTTTATGGTTTTAGTATTGTTGTGTGGAACATCGAGAGTAAGGAGGCTATATGTGGCAGTCCTGCTTCAGCACAGAGTGCTGGTCACTGCCTCACCATAGAGTACACCAATCTGAATGATGAAATCTTTGTCTCTGCTGGAAAGTAAGTCCAGTTTTGTGATACTCCTTTGTGTAAGAATCATTTCCATTTTAATCTACAACAAAACTTTTATACAAGGTTATACAAAACTTTTATGCACACTTAATCTCACATTATTTTATATTATTAAATGATTTCTGAACAGTCATGTGACACAGAAGATTGGAGTTTTTGGCAATAAAATCTTAATTATTCCAAACTTTTGACAAGTAGGTATTTAAAAATTTAAAAATTATTAAATGCCCATGAGAAGGATGCAATACTAATGCAGTACTGGAAATTGCAAAGTTAAGCCATCACCATTGGACAGCAAAATGCTCATTGGCTCAGCAGGATCAGACAAAAACAGGTGGAGAAGAAAAGACACATGTTAACTGCTAAATAATTAAAGTGAAGAATTAAGTGTGAAACCATCAGGAATCCTTTAGTCTCCAGCGCCACCATTTTCCAGAACTGCAACCTACCTGGAGCCTCCAGAAGTGCAAGGTGTCAGGATCTCAGAGACTTAGGTTAGGTAACGAATCCAAAAAATGACCCCCCCACTTAATAAGAATCAACTAAAATACATGAAGACTGATTTTTTTACAGGCTTTATAGACAGATACTGTAGATTGAGAGTGACTCTTGAAGGACCAGTCCCACATCCTCTTGTACCACTGTTCGAAGATCATTTTTAGTTTTTACTTTTCAGGATAGGAGATCCTGACAGATTCTGGAAGATAAATTCTTCAAACAGTGGTACAAGAGGATGTGGTGCTGGTCCTTCAACAGTCACATCTTTGTAGGAACTTCAACAGTCAATCTGTCTGTCTATAAAGCCTATAAAATAATCTTCATCTTCATGCATTTTACTACACTTCAGTATGTGATTCTTATTCTAAAAGGTTCCTGATGGTTTCACACTTAATTCTTTACCTTAATTCCTAATTATTTTGCATTTAACATGTGTCTTTTCTTCTCCACCTGCTTTTGTCTGACCCTGCTGACCCAGTGAGCATTTCACTGTCCAATGGTCATGCTTTAACTTAGCAATTTCTAGTATGGCATTAGTATTGCATCCTTCTCATAGTCATTTAATAATTTTTGACTTTTCAGTCTGAGTTAAATCTCTTTTTTTGGCTCATTTTACCTGTAAAAAAAACCTGATTAATAATTATGCACACCTATGCATAAGGTGTTTTTCACGTCCAGCCTTCATGAACAATTATATAACACTTATAAATTATTAAATCCAAAATTAATAGTAGTTAATTAATAGTAGCAGTATTAAAACTGATATTGGTTTGGAATTGGTAAAATGTGCTTGGAAAAAAATATATGATCAGAATATCAACTTGCATAATAATTGTGCACGTACTGTACATTCTGATGTCAAGTTGGGCAGTATATATACTACAAATAGATGTGTGCGCGTTAAATAATGTGCTTATCGCTTTCTGCAAACGTTAATTTAGTGTGTTTTCACGTTTGTTTGTTTGTTTGTTGTTGTTTTTCTTAAGTGGAACTCTACGTGTCTGGGAGCTCGATTTGCCTAACAGAAAGATTCGGCCCACAGAATGTCAGACTGGACAGCTCAAGAGAATTGTGAAATGCCTTGAGGTGAGTGAGAATAAGTGCTACTGCCGGTTCTGTTCTCTCATTTTTTTACCTGCTCATTCCTTGTGGTTTTCAAAGTGTTTTGTATGGCTAAAACTGGTACATATAAAACATCACTAAATATAAGTGTCTTTCTGCCTCGCAGATCCCAAATGATGATAGTTATTTCTACTGTGGAACTACAAGTGGGGATATTCTGAAAGTGAACCTGAAGACTAGGTTGCTCAACAGCTGTGGACCAGTTAAACAAAAATTCAGCAAGGTGAGTCTTCTAATTTTGATTTAACACAGCAAAAAGCTAAGAATTAATTTTTTTGAAGTTGCCTATATATACATAATATGCATGACTTCTGAGAAAAATGCACTGGTACATTTTATGTGAAATGTTTTTAAAATAATGCACTAAAAATATGTTATTTTTCTTTGACTGTTTTATTATCTCTTTGACTACTGCTATTATTTATTACACTACACAGTCTAGGAAACACAAGTAAACAGTCACACAAATCAAGCTGAACAACAAGTTTAACAAAAAAATATTTAACAGACCTCTTGAGTAAAATTATATTTTATAGTGCTTTGTCTTGTTGTCGCAGGGAGTGAACACTCTTAAAGTCTTGAAGACCGGTGATATTTTAGTGGGATCAGGAGATGGGATGTTGACTTTGTGCTCAGGAGGGAATTTCAAAACCATTAAGTATGTAACAATCTTTGTTTCCTCTTCTTTCTTCTTCTCAATTTTTTTTTAATATGCTCTTTGTTTTCCTCCTTTGTTATTATTTATTTATTCTTTCTATCTGCCTTCCTCTCATTCAACCACTAATTATTATGGTTAACTATATTATTTGTGACAGGAGTGTTCAGTTGGAGGGAGGGGTGACGTCGGTGGCCTTGCGTGGAGATGGACACCAGTTCTACGTCGGGACAGAGGCAGCACAGATCTACAGTTTAGGCTATGCCGACTTCAAACCAGAGCTCATTGCTACAAATCACAACAGTGCTGTAAAGGATGTGGCCTTTCCTTTGTGAGTGATATAACTGCAATGCTTTGTGAGAACCTCCCTTCTGCCACCAGAGGGAGACATAAGCTTTGTATCAGAGGCCTATGCAAAATACATTGACCGTCCATCTATTTGTGCAAATCCTCTCTATCACTCTCAACAGTGGGACGTCAGAGCTCTTTGCCACCTGTTCACAGAATGATATACGAGTGTGGCATTCAGAGTCCTCCAAGGAACTTCTGCGTATCATAGTGCCCAACATAACATGCAACGCTCTGGGCTTTATGCAAGATGGCAGGAGCATCTTCAGTGGTCAGTCTCATACAGGATGACCTGTTGAAATGGTTTTAGGAGCATAGCTTTTCTGTGTTGATGTATTTTCCATTTGAAACACTGTATGTACACTGTATGGGGGGGGGGGGGGGGGGTTCTTTTAATGGTCTTAACCATTTTAATCACAAATCACTGGTCAGGAAATTGGCAAGAATACAAATACTGCACAAATACTGAAGATAGTATTTGAAGTCACTTAGCACAGAATAGCCTTCCCTAGCTTGTACACACATTTTTTACAGTAAGAAGAGTCTGTTGTTTCACTCAATGTTAATGGCTTTAAACAGTTCATGAGTAGTTAAAAAATGTCTCCCAGTTCATTTGAGTTTATTGTGAGACCAAATATTCACTATAGGGTTCAAATCTGGACTCTGACCAGTCCAAAACATGATCCTGAAAGACTCGAGACACTTCTTGGTTGTCGTTGCAATTAGGGCAGGAGCATTGTCTTGAAAAACAACAATCTGATCATTCCTCTTTAGACAACTTTTCATTTGTGCATTAAATGACTTTTCATAATGAAGAAGCTCACTAATACCCCCACACAATGACACCTCTTCCTCCATATACTTCACATTTGCATTTAATGTTATATTTCTCACCATATTTTTGAAGATAGAGCATTGCCACGCATCTTGTTTCATTGTGATTCATCATTCCAAACAGAATTCTGCTGAACCATTTCCCATATTCTGCCAAAAACTTCATTCTGTCTTTGATGTTTTTCTGAGACAGCAATGGCTTTTTAAGTTGTGCATTTACTTAAATTTTGCTAATTTCCTGACCAATAATTTGTGGTTAAAACTAGCTTAGAAAGCTTAGTGTTTAGCCATGTTGGGCTTGGTTAGTTTCTTTTGCCCTGGAGTGTACAAGCTGTATCTTAACTGAAGACACAGACAAAAAACATAATACTACTTCATATTGCTAGTTTAATGCTGGTTAGATTTATAATTGCATTATAAATAATATATAATAAATTGATTTTTAAGATATAAATACTATAAATATATATTTTATTTTTTATTTAAAGATGATTAATTGGATGATTTTATTATGATTTATTGGATTATTTATTTGTAATCAGTTTTTGCAGTACAATAGAATATAGATGACCCCAAAACTAAAACTAATGGACTAATATTTATTTCACATGTCTTTTTTATCAGTATTTAATAATTAAAAAAAAGTTTGAATTATGCACAAACGTGTTAATTAATTCACTCATTTAACCTGTTTGGAGTTACAATTCAGTCACAGCTTTCTTTATTTGATAACTTTTTTTGTCAGCTTGGAACGATGGGAAGATTCGTGTGTTCACTCCAGAGAGTGGGAAGCTGAGGCTGATAATTCATAATGCCCACAGTATGGGAGTGACTGCCATAGCAGCAACCAATGACTGCAAGAGGATTGTCAGTGGAGGGGGAGAAGGACAGGTACAGCACATCAGATACACATCATAAACTCACTCTTGAGAGCTGTACTCACGTTTTAGATTAAACACATGACATTAACCCACTTAGTTCATGGCTACCTACTAAATACATAACAACAAATAAATGTTTATGAAATATTAGTTTTAGATTAAATTAATTAATTTTTTGAGGGGGAAAAAAATGGCTGCAGAGTGAAACAAGTGACATCTAGCACAACTACACAATACTGTTCAAAAGTTTGGGGTTGGTAAGAACTTAATACTTTAATCAGCAAAGATGCATTAAACTGATAGCAAAGACATTTATAATGTTAAAAAAAAACGATTTCCATTTCAAATAAATGCTTTTCTTTTGAATATTCTATTCATCAAATCTTAAAATAGTTTCCACAAAAAAAAAAAAAAAAAAAAATCCAAAGCAGCACAACTGTTTTTAATATTGATAATAATAAGAAATATTTTTTGAACAAATCAGATTATTAGAATGATTTCTGAAGGATCATGTGACACTAAAGACTACTGCAGCTTTACGGCACTGCTTTGCCATCACAGGAATAAATAGCATTTTTAAAATACATAAAAATAGTGAGAATAGTAGACTTCCTTCAAAAACATTTAAAAACCTTTAAGACTCCAAAGTTTTGAACAGTAGTGTATGTAGGAAACTAGTTTCCTTGGGAAATGATCAAATACACAGTTTAAGCTTTCATTGCACAACAATATTCGTCCACATAATGGCACATTTGGCCAATAAGAATCTATTTTACAGAACCATGTAATAATAAGTAGAGATGTTTTTGTTGTTTTTAATCTAAAACATCCTTATAATAATTGCCAAATAAATGTATACCTTGACATCTCTCTGTGATAAAGGTGAGAGTCTGGGAGATATTCCAGAAATCTCATCGACTCGTTGAGACCATGAAGGAGCACAAAGCCACAGTTAACTGTATTAAAATCAAGAGTAACGACAAGGAGTGTGTGACGGCCAGCTCTGATGGAGCCTGCATTATCTGGGACCTGGTGTAAGTTTGAAGAGCATCAGATCATAGATATTTAATCTAGACATACTGAATGAAGGTCTAGCCCTCAAGTTATGAAAAATTCTTTACAGAAAAAAAAAAAAAACTTTCAGTAGACAAAAACTCTGAGTTGTGAAAATGATCTGTCTTTATACAGTGTGTGCCATTGTAAAGACTGTACATCTATCCCACACAGCCTTGTTTTCATCTGTGTTATATTCAATATGGCATCTAACCTGACTAAAGTCTATTGAAGATATTTTTAATGAAATCTGAGAGATGTCTGTCTCTCTATCAAAAGTCCATTACTCTATTCACCCAAAAACTCGAGCAAATGCGGCTGAGCTTCCGTTTACCATATTTGAGTGCTCTATGTATGTTCTCTGATCAGTGTTTATATGTCAATAAAAGCCTAAATTAAACCTGTTCATCATATAAAGCGACTATGTCTCTTCAGAAGACTTGGTTTAAACCGCTTGATTCATATGGATTTATTTGACTAATTAATGAAGTGTCTGAGTTTTGGGTGAATAGATATGATAGTTGATGACAGAATTTCCATTTTTGGGTGAACTATCCCTTTAAATCATACACCCTTACATTAACCAAATTTTCAGGCTACTGATTTGCTTTGTGAAAAAAACATTCTATTTTATGTAATCTTTAACTATGTCTGTCTGGGTTCTTCTCATTTCCCATTCAGGAGGTTTGTCAGGAATCAAATGGTCTTGGCCAATACCCTGTTCAGTGTTGTATGTTACAACCCTGAGGAGTTCCAGGTCATCACCAGTGGCACTGACAGAAAGGTACAAGACTAGACTGATCTAGACTGATGTACTGGCATGAGTTTGAGAGAAACGTGGCCAGAAAGAGAGAGAGAGAGAGAGAGAGAGAGAGAGAGAGAGAGATGGATAGGTGAGAGAGTAGGAAAAAAAAAATCAGAGATAGATACTGTTTACACAACAAGCTGACAGAAAGCTCTCCCAGTCTCCTGTGGATGTACTGTAGTATGATCCGATCATTCTACCATGTGCCAAATAGTCCATCTGCTAGTCTTAGGGCACAGCATCAGTGTTCATTTAAAGAGCTTATTAGAATACGTATGGTCGGCTGTGTACATACAGTATGTCCATTACACAGAAGCGGAGGAAAGACTGACATTCTCAGTGCTTTCATTCATATTTCAAAATGTTATATCATGATGTTATGTTCTATTTAAAGACCTTATATTATTTGCAAGTAGCTTAATTTTTTTATCAACAATGGTACTAAAGGAGAGCGTATAACATATTTGCTGCATTTGGACAAAAAACAAACGTGTTCAGTTCAATTTCAACCATCTAATAGCAGTAATTAATAATACTCCAGACTGTAGCCAAACAAACACAAATGTGACTCCATTGTTGTCCAAGAAAAGCAGCCAAAATCAGCACAGTAGGAACAGTACTTGAAAGGACACAATGCTGGGGTCATGCCGGATACCCAGTGCTGGCGCAAAGCCTGCTGGGACAGAGCCATCTCAATGAGGCGTACCAGACCTGCTCTGTCTGCAGTGCTCGTGCCTTTTAAAACTTGATAGAACTGTTCTGTCATAATTCATCATTCTTTTTTTTTCTTTTTTTTGAACAGCCTCATAAGTATGAAGTTTGATACATTTTGACAGGATATTTTAATGGATTAAAAGCATTTAGAATCAGAATTTCTTTAATTTCTTTGTTCTTTTTTTGTTGTTGTTTGTTTTAATGAATAATCCAATTATCAAAAAAAGCAAAGCCATATCACAAAAGTGAACATCCCCATTACTGCTGAAATGCAATCAGTGGTTTACAGAAATTAGATTTATGTAATATCTGTTGTATACAGGCTCAGATGCAATATCCCAAGACAAAGAACAACAGAAGGCTTAGAGCCATTTGTTTTTTCTTAAGTTGCACTATAACAAATTACATCTTGATATTTATCTTGCGATTACATCGCATATAGCTCTTTGCCTTTGATCTGAAGAAATTAAATTTTTCTCAATTTTTTTTTTTCTCATTCTTTTAATTGTTGCTCTTTTACTCTTCACTATCAGATTGTCATCCATTTTTAAACATTAACCTTATTTATTTGTTTGTTATACCACCATTAAAACTGTCATTTAGACCAGGATAAGACATCTTACATGCAATATTTAACCATTGAACAGATTGGCTACTGGGAGGTGTATGATGGTTCAGCAATCAGAGAACTTGAGGGCTCCTTGTCCGGAGCTATAAATGGCATGCACATTTCTGAGGACGGAAAATATTTTGTGACTGGTAGGTACCTTCACATGCAGAGTTATTTTCACTGAGTCATTCTTCTGTCATATGGCGGATGTAACAGTAACAACAGGTGGCACAATAAACAATATGAACGAAAGTATTTATAACGATGCAGAAAAGCATAATTCGCAAAACAGTTGGATAAATGTCTGCTCACCAGGTCTGAATACACACTTGCAGAATTCAAACTGATCCCAGCAGTTATTTTTAAATGAGTTTCACAGTTTGAATTGATACGGTGCAGAAAAAAGGAAAAAAAAAAATCTGTTTTTAGTGTGTATTCATACTGCTTTCTGCAGTTTAATGCTAAACATCAAATGTCTCTTTCAGGTGGAGATGACAAACTACTAAAGCTCTGGCACTATTCAGATGGTGAAGTGACCCACGTTGGCATTGGGCACAGTGGAAGCATCACAAATGTGAGGATCTGTCCCAACAGCAGATATATTGTCAGCACCAGTGCCGATGGAGCTATTCTAAGGTGGAGATACCCACAGCCCTCATAGAATATGATCATCTAATACAGTGCAGATATGATGATTGTTAGAGAAATATACATTTGCCTTGCATATATCATTTTCAAGAAATTATTTTTTGGTATAAATGTTCTAAAGATTTAAAACCCAACAGAATTTATATTAAATTTGCTGTGACTTTTTTTTCTTAAGAGCAAATGCAGGCCCTTTGGATTTCAGTTACTAAATTTAAACATAATATTACAAATTAATTTGGCACCTTAATCTGCAAGAAAACATTATTGTATAATAAAGTATTTTAATGTAGAACCATAGAACCAAAAAAGACAAATGGCATTCCTTTTCCTTGCAAATAATTGTATAACAAATTAGGTTATGAAATCTAATGAGATTTAAAGGTACCATTAAACAGTCCTATTCCAGTCATTTCATTGAAATAAAGCAGCCTAGAGCCCCAGTTTCTGAGGACTTTTTGTGAACTGCACTGTCAGCTAATATATCACCTGAGAATCTCTAGAGAGCTGGCGGGGGAGGTTTGGAGAAGTACAGCAAGGCATGAACCCAGCATCTGGATGTGCCTGTCCCAAATTTCCTCTCACCTCCAAGGAACAGTCTCAATAATGAATATCTTAACCCCTAACAGTAAGGATATTCAACCATATTCAGTCAGAAAGGGTTTTTTTTGGAGGGGGATGGGGGGTGCTCTGCTAACTTGCACATTTTGGCAATAAAAGTGGTTTTGTATGAGGATTCAAAAGCAATTTGGTTGAGATCTAATTAGTAACAGAAGATACATGTCAGCAGTGTTGGGGGTAACATATTACAAGTAACTAGAGTTATGTAATCAGATTACTTTTTCAAGTAACTAGTAAACTTTTTTCAATTTACAACAAAATATCTAAGTTACTTTTTCACTGTCACTTTATTCGTCACATTTATTGACTAAAAACAGTAAAATGCAATCTCAGAATTTTACGCAAACCTGTAATAATTAACTAATATTAAATTACACAAATATACTTTATGTATTTAATCTCACTTTATTAACCAATATCTTTGCTGCTGACCTTCAATGATCTAATTCAACCATACCAATAAGCAAAAATTACTTTAGAGTAGATTTAGAAATAAGAGAAAAAACTGTGTCCTATTCTTCTTTAATCCAGAATGGCAGCACTGCTGAAAGGTTTGTCTGAGCTGCGCCCTCTACTGTACAGCCATAAATATGCATTTCCTTAAGCCTGAGGCTAGGTGTGAAAGGGCCTTTATATTTGCCAAAAATAGAATTTTTAAAATTAAAAAACAAAAATGATAATTTTTGTCGTTATTAGAAAACAAACAAGCAAGCCCAGCCCAGGTGAGAAAAAGTAACGTAACACATTACTTTTCGTAAAAAGTAACTAAGTAATGCAATTAGTTACTTTTTTGGGGAGTAACGCAATATTGTAATGCATTATTACTTTTAAAAGTAACTTTCCCCAACACTGCATGTCAGTATCTTCAGTATCTAAAAGTCAAAATTATGCCATGCTTTACATTGTGACAGTTCATTGGTATAGCCTACGCCACCGCGCAGTTCAGACTGTCCAATGACCTTGTTGTTGTTGATATAAAAAAAAAAGTAGCAAAGTCAGTGGGCAATCCAATCATAATTGTTCTCAGTAATCATATAAACAGTATTTATTTGTCTGATAATAAAGATGCCTATCAAAGGATAAACCTGTACAGGGTGTCTGATAAGAGTAGAATTATAAATGTTGGTGTTTTACAGATTAGATGAAGTCTGTAACATCCTGTGTTGAGTTTACTCTTTATTCTTTTTCTGCTCTCAGTCTTCCTTGCTTATAAGCATAATGGGGCTACAGTTATGAAAAAACATGAATATGATTGTAGACATGAATATGAATAATGGACACACTTAAAAGAAAGCATTCAGGGCAACAGTAGGGGGCTCCTAATGCATTACGAAAAAGACAAATGACAACTGTGGTATAATTGTTTATGAGCCTCGGAATATTTATCATAATCTAAGTTTACACCAGTGGTTCACAAACTTTTTTACTCCACGGCCCCCCATTGTCCACAACAATATTAGGAGGCCTCATTTTTTTCTGATTTACCGGATAAGGATTTTTAAAAATATAATTTTTACTTACAATTTCTACCCGATACAATGTTTTAGAGTTTGATATAACTAGAAGAAAAAAAAAAAAAAAAAAAAATTATAGAAATGTCCATGGAGTTTTATGATTTTATTCATTTACATGGTTTTCCAGATCTAGAAATAACACTTTTAAAATTAGTCTTTTTCAAGACAGTAAGAACCCTGGTTCTTCAAAGAAGAAAAAACAAAAAAATGTTGAGGGGGTGAAATAAAATGAGAAACATTTAGATGTTTAGTTCTTTTGACATATTTTAATACTTGAATGAATTTTAATGCTTGAAGGATATTTTAAATCATTTAAGTCATCTTGGCCCCCTGATTGAGAGTAACTAGTTCACAAACACAAGAATATTTATTTTATTTTTAATGAATAAATGAAATGAATGAATATATATTGTCATCACATTTACAGGACCAGAATTATTCTGATATAAACAAAGTTAAGCATATTCTGATCATTTAAATATTCCACTTTCAGGAAATATAAATCACGTGACCTACGTATTCATCACATTCTTGTTTATTGTGTACCTTCATTACCTTATGAATGAGAATTATTGGGTTAATTAAAATAGCATACGGTCGAAAACGTCGATCGTTTTAAAGAGAGAGTTTCTGATCAATATGGTTACGTGTATACAATAATATTCCAATGGCTCCATATAAAATGTTTTTTAAGAAAGGCTTAATCAGAATGCAGTGGTGGACAGTAACGAATTATTTTTAATTCGTTACTGTACCTAAGTACAGATACTTGAAAAATGTACAGTAACGAATTAAATTTTTATTTTTTATTTTGAGCAACTTTTACTTCACTACATTCCAAAGCATAAGATCGTACTTTTTACTCCACTACATTTCATAAAACGTATCGTTACTCATTATTTTAAAATGAAGAAATCGTCACATGCTCAGAGACGCAAAAGCGGCGTATGATTCGTGCACGAACTGATTCTTTTCAATCATCCTGTTAAATCGGTTCACAAATTACATCAACAATTCAATCGCGAATTGGACTGACCGTATTGCACCTGTTCTCGAGTCAACAACTCACTGATTCAAATGATCCGTTCAGAGCGACTCTCCAGTGAACTGAATTTACAAGTCTGACTGAAGATTAGCCAGGAACTGGGGTATCCTCGAGTGCGCGCGCGACTGATGGCGAAAAGTAAGTCAGCCTACTAATGTTGAATTTTAGGATTAATTATTGTAACTGAAAATCATATTTAGGTCACAACTGTCAGTTGTTTTTTAACTAAATCTGCTGTAAAGGGGGATCTGTTTAAGCCCACTGAAATGCTTTAATGCGGATACGTCCAGATCAATGTGTCAACAGATCGCGATCTCGATTCAAATACAGATCACATTTTAAAACTAACTTGGTGCTTCAAATTACGGTTGTATCGATTACATCGTTACGACACTAGGAGGCGACAAGTGACTGTTAAAATGTATTTGATATTGAGTGATTCATACAAAAAAAAAAAAATGTGTTCAAAAACATTGATTCATCCAGTAATGAAACAAGTGAAGTAGTTATGAGCGAGTCATTAAATCATTCATTCAAACCCATTTTTTAAATAATTAAATTAAATTAATTTAAATTAAATATTTTTAAATAGACTGCAGCAATTAATATTTTGTCCTCTAGTAAATAATTATAAGCAATTTTGTTTAGTTGTCTGTTCTGAATCATGGGAGAATCGTGATTTCTATTTGGAACAAACAAACAAAAAAAATCTTGATTCTCATTTTATCCGGAATCGTGCAACTTAAAATTAAAACACAAATTAAAATAACACATGCACGTTTATCTTCCCAGCTGCTGTAGCATTTTTTTTTTTTTTAAAGTTATGTAATTAGCCCTATATGTTTCGTCTGTTTTTATATTGTTTGTCAACACACATTGCATATTATCTGCATCCACTAATCTTCCATCCATACTGACTAGTGCTGGCTATTTGACATAATTGTTTTGAGCAATAGGATTATATAAAATACATAATATAAAATTAAATTATATAAGTGGTCTATATAAAATTACAAAATAAACATTCATCAATCAGTACTTTTTTACTTAAGTGCATTAAAAATCAAGTACTTTTGTACTTTCACTCAAGTAAAATTGAAAAGGAGCACTAAATACTTTCACTTGAGTAATATTTTATAATAACTTTTACTCAAATACTTGATTTGTGTACTTCGTCCACCACTGTCAGAATGTGAAATAACGACGCCTCGACAATTAGATACGGAATATACATTGTGTTTGGAGAGCATATAGGTGAGCAGCGATGAAGCAGGTAAATACAGGTGTAGATGGACTTCCGTCTTTAGGCCATTCGTTTCCACGTTCACTTCTCCCAATACATGTTTAAAGTAAACCGGGCTAATAAGATTCATAGTGGGAGGGTAGAAAGCCGTGTAGCCTATCTAGGCTACCATTCAGACGCACACTCCAACCAGAAGCCAGAGAAAGAGAGCGGAGAAAACAGCCACTAATGGGCATCACAGACAAGCACGCATGTAGGTGTGGTGTATAGAACAAGAGTTGTGTCTGAATGGAGTTGAGCCTAGTGTCATTTCAGGTGCGTATAAGAGCGTCATGGATAAAGCGAAACTAGCGCAGCTGAGATCAGCGATAGGGAATGTCGGGGACGCGTTAATCATCATGAGCCTCGGCGCCGACACCGGTGCTTTTAGAGTCTGTTTTTCGTCGTCGTGATGGTTTAGTGATGAAGAATTTCGAGACGCACAGGACGCCGTGTCTTCACACCGTAGTGCACTTGTTTCTCTTACTGACTTCCACTGATCGGTTTGGGTGAGACGGACTTAAACATGGATACGCCGAAAGAAACCAGGAAACAAACAATCAAAGCCAAATCAACCAAGCGCAAAAATAAGACGCACAAGTCCCAGAAGCTGTTCAGAAGGAAATCGTTGAAATCGCTGGGAAATTTTATGAGTAGGATTATTAAAACTTTGGGCACTTTAGCACACTTGGGGGACGCGGACCAGCCGGACGCGGCGGAGGATGATGATGGAGGGTTTGGGGACACTCTGAGCGCCCACAACCCTGGAAATTACAGAGAAAACTCGACGAGGAAGACAGCTGCGCCCTCATCATCTTATGTATCTGTGAAAGAAAGACTGTCATGGTGCTACGGCGAGAAAACTCCGGGAGTTCAGGGTCTGAAGAATCACGGAAACACCTGTTTCATGAACGCCGTGGTGCAGTGCCTGAGTAACACGGAACTTCTGGCAGAGTATCTGGGTCTGGAGCAGTATAAATGTGAATTATATGAGCGGAGGATCAACGGGATGATGAAGAGTGAGGAGGTCAGGGGGGAGGTGACGGAGAAGCTGGCATCGCTAGTGAGGGCGCTCTGGACGCTCGATTACACGCCTCAGCTGTCGGTGGAATTTAAGGTGAGTTTCGACCAACTTACAGAATGGTGACTAGACGCGACTCAGCACGCCCCTGTTAATCAACCAGTGTAGACAACTTCTTTGAGAGATCCTTTGCTTAATATCAGTATAGACTGGAATTTTTATTTTAGTTATATTGAAGCTAAGGTCATATCAACAGGTGAGTTTGTTAGAGACTGGTTCAGATTGATTTTGAGAACCGGATCAAAGATTCAGTGAAACGATTCGAGTCTTTTGAGCTACGCTATTTTGACTCGGATCTTAAATTCGGTCTGAACGATTCGTTCATGAATTGGACTGCATCGGTTGCCGAGTCAACCAAACCAAATAAATAAAACATTTTAGCAAAAATAATAACAACAACAATAATAATACATTTTAAAAGAAATTAACAAAAAAAATTAAATATTAGTCCATATATATATATCGTTGTTTTAAACGTTTTGGAGTATGTAGTATATGTCAAGGACCACTTAATTACGAGATGAGACTGAACCACTGATTTTTTTCTAAATTGATTCAGTAAAACGAACTGTTCAGAAGAACCGATTCACAGAAATGAGTAGAATTCCTCATCACAAATTCAAAAGTCTGCAGTGTCTGTGGTGGAAGTGGGAGGGGCTTAGAGACGGGTGAATCACCTGTGAACAATTCGACCAACTGGTTTTGCAAGAATGCAGAATGTTTTTAATAGTCAAAAGGAGTTTTGTTAGATCAGAAAAGTAGTTTGTTTTTATTCTGGCAATAACACTATTTTAAACATGATGCATTTAAAAACAATCAGATAAACAGGATAAGAATCCTGTCACCCACTAACAACAATCATAGATTGCTCACAGCTGTTTCGTTATGTACAAATGCCTTGAAGGCAAAGTATCTAGAATCTTGTAACTAAATGCTTGCCATGAGAGAGAGAAAGAGAGGGAGAGCGAGTTGCACATTAGTCCACATTCTTAACAGACTTTGCCCCTGGCGTTCCCATTCATTCAGATCTGCCGTTCATCCTTTATACTGTGGACAGTTCTGCTCTGTCTATAGACCTCATTGGCTTACAGTATCAAGTGTATCAAAATGTACCTTTTTAAAAGCCAGCCTATCCCTATATGATTTCACAGTAAAAGTATTTTTAGAAGCAGTTATTATCTAACATTTTTCAGGTGTATGTTGAATGCTCACATCTGTTATGTTGTAGTGCACAAATATTCAAAGAGTCATCAAGCAAAACCTTTTTAAATTTGTCTTATGGCCAACAGTTAAAAATGAATTTTAGTATGATGTATAGTGATTTAAGAGTTTAAATGTATTATTCATACATTTGTTATAGTGGCCATAAGAATTTGTTCAGTGTATTTGTAAAACTAAATTGAAGCGTGTGTGTGTGTGTGTGTGTGCTATTTAGTGTAAATAGATGCTATTTACACTAAGTGCAAATAGCTGTAGATGTTAATTTACACTAGGTGAAAATAGCAAAGTATTCTCTTTAAACTAAGTGACAATAGCAGCATTTTCTTAGCGATATGCTATTTACACTTGGTGAAAATAGCGATAATGCTATTTACACCATGTAAAAGTATCAATTCATTGCAATAAGAGTAAATAGTAATTTGATTCTTTCTATACTTTATATTGGCAGATACTATTTGCACCTCAGGATTTTTGTACATTAACAGGATGCAATAATATCATAGAGTGTAAATGATTATATTTATTAAAATTATTAAATGGATGCTGCCTTATTGGGAGAATAAAAACTGCGTTAAATACCAGGACTGTGAACCTTACTTGCTATTGCTGCACCACTGAAGACGTTGAATTCTGTGTCTTTTTTAAAACTTGAGTGGCCCAACCAGACATTGGCGGGCGGAGTTAGTGTAAGTAGCGTTTGCCAACAAGGGACGCTATTTGCACTCAGTGTAAATAGACTCTCTGTTTTTGCTATGAATGTATATTATAAAAAAAATAGAATGTATTTAGTTCCTCCATCATAACGAATGGCACTTCCAGGAACAAAATGCAATATGATATATAATATTAATAGTTTTATTAGAAATACTTAATCATTCAGTTTTGTGCTAGTCTTGATTACAGGGTTTGGTTTGGTACTGATTACAGTAAAGACATGAAACTCTATGGTAGAGGCCACAGTGTATATTCAGTCTCTGAGGTGAGGAGATAAATGATGAGGGTGAGAAGGAAGGGCATCGCCGATGGTCAGGGGAAACTGAACGATACAGAGCCTGGGGATCAGCAGAAATTAATGACTGTCCTCTATTTGGAGAAATGAGACAGACTGGACAAGATGACTTTTATGTGTCTCTGTTTCTTTCTTCCTGCCTGCCTTCTATGTTCAACCTAAATCAGGGGTGTCCAAACTTAGTCCTGCAGAGTGTAGCTCTTGAACACACCTGAACAGCTAATCAAGGTCTTACTTGAACAGGGGTGTCCAAACTTAATCCTGGAGGGCCACTGTCCTGCAGAGTTTAGCCAGAGATCGTATTATTATAGGGAGATAAGAGGGTCTATATCTCTTACCATTGGAGAAAGCGTAACAGCTAACTTAATCACGTGCAGCACCTCTCAGCCTATCGTGTCGCCGTTCAAAACTCCTCCCTGCGGTACCACCTGTACCGCCAGTTAGCATTAGCCGTTTTTTTGGCTAAAGGTTGCAGGCTTGCCTTCCAGTGGCTTTGGTTTAGCTCCAACTTAACACACCTGACTGCAAGTTTCTAGTATGCCTAATTAGACCTTGATTAGCTGGTTCAAGTGTGTTTACAGTTTTTTTTTTTTTTTTTCTTCTTCGTGCTTTGGTGCAGTCTTCACAAGCAGTTGGTACATTTTCAAAACTCTTAGTAATATCACAACAGATCATCAAGTGCACTTTTTTTCAAACATTTCAGCATGTTTTCAGTTGTGTTAGTACAATACACAAAATCACAAAGTATCCTTTTCACAACACAAAATAAGTGTTTCATCTAAATGTTTCATTCACAGTAACTTTCATAATGCTATTACTATCAAACTTTTGATTTGCATCTCTCTTCATTCAGTTTAATACATTTGTCTATTATTTAATCCAACTGATCTTAATGGTTAATCAGTGGATCATTTGGTTCACCCATAGATTTCTATATTGATTCTGTAGGCATAGTTTCTAAAGAACTTACTTGCAATCTCCTATATGGATAACTAAATGTAATGAATTATAAGCAATTTATCTTAGATGATGACCACAATTTTCAAAGTGTGTGTGGTCCTGGTAAACACTGCGTTGTGAACCAAATGTTCCAACAAGGATGGTAATTTTAGACCTTGTTTGGATATTTGTTTTGGTCCCCATGAGGAAAACGGCTTATAAATCATACAGAATGATGAGAGAGAGAGAGAGAGAGAGAGAGAGAGAGACAGATACAGATACAGAGGGATTTGAAATTTGTGAACACAGCAGGACAGAGTAAGGGAAAAGGAACAGTCATTGACTGTATAACTTCAGATTGATCAGAGATGAATCAGAAGAAGGGAGACGGATGGCATCGTTTTACATTATTGTATGCTATGTGATACTGTAAACAGATTACTATGGTAGAGACTGCCACATTACTGCAACTCACCCTTCATCTGTAAAGATCAATTACAGTATAGATTCAGTCATATGGTACAGTGAGATCATTTACTGTATTGGCAACAAACTCTGTTCTAGCACAGAACATCATGACTGTGTCATACTTTACACCTTTTGATAACACACTGAATAGATACTATTACAAACATTATGGATTTTATGTCAATTATGTAATTTAGGTAATGTAAGTGTATTTTCTAACGTGGCATCTGTAGCCTGTGTAACTGTAATTATTTCGCAAACAAGGGTGATTTGAAACATGTATCTTGCATTGTTTGCTATTGAATAAACTGAAAGTTAAAAGTACTAAATTGAAAGAAGAAAATACTGTTGAGATTCGGTGATTAAACCAAATATTCTCATTACATATCACAATGATCTTGTGTTTTGAAGCAGTGATTATGTAGAATGAAAATATGTACAACTAGAATGAAAGCATGAGATCAGGTTTTGAAAAAATAACTAGTTGTGTTACAAGTGTGATCAGTTTGGATTTTTCTTGTACTAAGAGTTTTGAAAATGTACACCTTAGATGTGAAAATAGTAGAAAGTGAATAAAAGAAACTGTAAAAACTGGGTTGGAGCTGAACTCTGTAGGACAGTGGCCCTCCAGGAGCAGGACTGGACACCCCTGGTCTATTTCAATCATGCAAATGAAGAAGAAAAAAAGTAAATAAAAATGCCCTGGTACAGAATCATCTTTATACTGATTTAATAATAAGTATTGGGGTAAAAGAAATGTGAGCTAGTTTACTAATTTCTTTCACCAGAGGCAAATGATTACATACAGAGCCTATATGCCAAACTGGTGGTAATTAGGTAGTATTAATCACACTCTAAATTGAACAGCTTTTTAATAAACAGAGTCAAATTCGTATATAACCTGTACACCTTATTGTTGTTAGTGACAAATTTTAAAGTGGAAAAATGAAACGGGCGCCTCTGGGACAGTTGCATATCTCACAGGTCAGATTAGATTCCAAAATGAGATCTATTCAGCCAACTGGCCATGTCTTTGACACAAAAAAACCCAAACTGATATAACTGCTCCATAAAAAACTTTATTTTAACAATGTATCTTTGACACCCCAGATCTAAATGGAAAACTAGTTAATTCTAAAATTGAAAGATGAATGTGGTAAAGGCACATTCCAGCATGTCTGTCTGGAAAGCTTAAGAATAGGAGGGAAACTCTGCTAGCAGCACTGAAGCTGAGGTTATGTAATGCCGTCATTTATCATGTTGCTTAGTGAATTGGCAATGGAACCAAGACCGGTCGTGTTAACCTGCTAGACTTGTTTGTCATTCTTGTGTGAGAGAAAGGAAAGGTTTGTCCTCGGAAGTAAAGGGAGCTCGGTAATTTATGTCTAAACTAATTCACACATAAATGGTATTGTTTGCCCAATGGAGCTTTATATACTAAGAGGTTGAAAGAACAGAAATAAAATAATTTACAATTTACAGGGTTTCAAAGTTTTTGTGCTATTATGTTTAGTGACTTATATGAAGTTCAAAAAGTCTGCTCCAGTATAAAAGGGTGGATGGTTGATCCATGGCTTGCTTGCTACTAGCTGGGAGGAAGAAAGTCAAACCCAGTCAGTTAAGTTTAAATCTGTTTAGAGATGGGTTTGATTGAACTCAGTTGATTTTAATTACCTAAATATCCTTATCCAACATGGCATGTCTCATACTAGAACACCTGCAGTGGCTGTAGGCCTACATGTAAAATAAATTACATTTCTGTTCCAATGAAGTATCAGTTTACAGCCTGCAGTCCTGGTTAGACAAACATTCATAGGTGTAAGTGTCATAAAGCTGCAGTACAAGGACATCTTGAAACTTTGGACCCAGTTTACTCATGCAGACATGATTTGAATTGATAATTTGAGACACAAAGGACGCCATGTCTTCACACCAGGTGTTTGTGAAACAGGTGAGCTGTTGTGCCAAATAACACCCAGTGTGGAACAGTCAGTGTGAATGCCCTTAAAGGAAATCACTATCATTATTCACTCAACCTCATGTCATTGCAAACTTGTATGACTGACTTTCTTGGAAAACATAAAAGAAGATATTTTGAGAAATGTTTGTTCGTTATGTTGTCAATGGCAAACAAAACTATTTGGCTACCAACATTTTTCAAAATATCTTCTTTTGTGTTCCATAGAAGAAAGAACTGCATACTGGTTTGAGTTGAACTTGAGAACCGAAAACAGTCCAATTTGTGAATGAATCATTTAGACCAGTTATAACTTGATTCATAAGAATGACTCGTTCACTAATCGGACAACACTACTTCTCTCTTGATCTTGTCAAGGAGAGCTAGGATTTGACTTTAATTTCATTCTGTTTCTTACACAAAGGTTTGTATGGCTTTAAAAGACAACCATTTGTATCATACTTTTATGGTGCTTTTGCATCAGTTTTCATTCATTGTAATTGCATGGAAATGAGCAACCATTTAGCTTGAGCAACCAACAAGCTGACATGAGAGTGAATAAATGAAGACTGAATTTTAATTTTGGGCACACAATATTTCTTTGAAACAGTTGAGCAAACACCATAATAGTGATAAATGTTTTTCATCTTGTAAATAAACATTTTGTGCTGGTTAATGTAATACCAAAAACATATGAAATGACAAATAAACATTACGTTTTATGTATATATTTGAGAAATTAGCAAAATGATATTATAGAAAAAAATGACATTATAGAAGTACAGAAACCCATGTATTTCTGGTCTTACTGAAGCTTTGTGATTCCCAAAATCTGCTTCTATCCCTGATCAACCAAATATATGTAGATAAGGAGATTATTATGATCTGATTATGTAATCAGATTTCTTTACATACTGTATGTTGCACAGCCCTCAGTTACGTTGGACACTCAAATGACAGTGTGGGAGTTTGACATATTCCTGATGTCCATTTTTGTTCAAAGGTCACACCTGGCATTTTGTGCATGTTAGTTTTTAGGCCTCAAATAAGTGACTTTTCAAACCTTTCATATGTTTGCATTGAGAAAAGTGGAAAATCTCTCTTTGTTAAAGTCAGTGTATGGACTCATTATAAGGTGAAAAGGTGTTTATCTTAGATAAGTTTGCAGCTCAAAATAGCACTCTTTAGTACACTAACAGCACCTGTAAATTAAACTGCGAATTAAATAAATAACATCTCACCTGGTATATTTTCAGAATATTGGTGATACTATTTATACAACAGTTAAGGGTCGTTCACACCAAGAATGATGACTATAAGATAACTATAACTAACTATATTGGCATCAAAACCAACGCATGTTAACATTTTGTATACTATTAGTGGGTGCTGCAGTCATGTCATCTGCCACTTTAAATGCTCAAGGTCTTTAAGTTCTTTTGGGAGGATTTTAATTGGCTGTCACTGTTTTTTTCATTCATAGTTTTCATTATTGTTATCGTTGTGGTGTGGACTTCTTATTCTCATAGAATTAGAGCAAATATTAAAACTTCATATAGTTATAACTTCGTTATAGTTATGGTTCTTGTTGTGAATGAGCCTTTAGCTCTGGTCCACAAATTTGATTGGTTGAGTAGTGTTACAAAGATATTGCATTAGTATCCGGTGATGTGAAGGGAAAAAGATTTGTATTATTGAAGTTAAAACTGTCCAAAGATCAACATTTATCTGACACAATCTCCTGCTCATCCCTAGAGTGCTGTGTCCAAGTATGGCTCTCAGTTCAAGGGGAACGCTCAACACGATGCTTTGGAGTTTCTGCTCTGGCTCCTGGACCGTGTGCATGAGGATGCCAACCTCTCCACCAACAACAACCACAGCAGCAGAACCAAATCGTCCAGCAAGGTAACACGCCACCATCCGTCCTTCTAAACGCTATTTAAAATATTTTTAAAATCAACTAATTGGTGAGACAATGCAGCCACCAAAGACATCTACAGCCATACACAGTGGGTTTCACCATTCAGGCATTGTAATTAAAGGGTTATCTCTAGCAATATCAAAACTTAAAGTATATAAAAAATCTACATAAACTACAAAAAAAAAAAAAAAAAGGTTAAATTAATTCAGTGAAATTAGTTTTTCACTCAAATAATAATGAAAGTTCAGTGTACTTAATAGAAAAAAGTTGTGTGAACTCAATTTCATTGTAGTAAGCTGAACTTAATATGATTGAGATGAGTTTCTAATTCCCAACATGCTTTGCGTCAGAATGTTAAAATTAAGTGTTATTTTGTGTGTTTTTGCACAAGATTAACATAGGGAGACATACGTTAGTGTTTAATGTTGTGTTATGTTGGGATTTACAGGGGGTTCTAGGGTTACCATTGTGGTGAAGATTAGAGCCTGTGGTTAGTATATACAGGTAATGACGGTCTCTTTGAAAGTTATAATAGCATGTGTTATTTGCTATCTAACATTTAACCAAGATGTTTATGTAAATAAACTATATGTAATTAACATTATGATGAGCTGGGCGAGGCTGAGAACTGGGAGCGAATGGATGCTGGTGACGTGATTGTTAATGAGAGACACCTGTGCACCACACTGGCCTTGCTCCGCTTCCACAGCTCTCAGCCCTATCCCACTTGTCACAGAAATGTTAAGTTCTACTAACTAAAAAAAAAGAAAAAAAAGAAAAAATGTTTTGAGTATTCTGAACTTATTGAGTTGTACAGTGTAGTAGAAGGCACTACACGACTTTCTAGTAAGCCAGAAGACCTTGTCTGAGTCCGAAATCGCCCCCATACCCTTAAATAGTGCACAATTTGAAGGGAAAGCCATTTGTAGTAGTGTTCGAAACCATAGTGGACGTTCATATAAACTACAATAAGAATGACTAGAGCTAGAACATCCCGCTAACTTTAAAGAAATAGTTTAAGGGATAGTTTCTGTTTTTTCTGTTCATTCCAGACCTTTCTTAAAACAAGTGCTTCTGAGAAAAGCAATTAATCACTAGACTTGCTCCAGTTTGTGAGGTTCATGCCATTGTGAAAAGTAGTAAATGGCTAAGCTTGTGTCTTAAAGTTTGCCAACAAACTTTTTTCAGAGTTGTAATTCTTATTAGGGAAGGGAGGGAAACTCTGAACGAAGTTAACACACAGTTTCTGCTACTTTCTTTGGTGTTGTCTGCAGTCCAATACACTGCAAACTACTAATTTAAATATGATTCCACTGCAGAATAACACTGTAAACCTCATTTACATTTTAATAAAAGATATTAATAAAAAAAAAAAAATGTTTTGTTGATATAAATGTATTTAAATTGATTCCGTGATATTAAATAATATTTTTTTTACCAGTTAACTAAGATGGTACCATTTTTCGGTGTACAGACCTCTAGTTGGGATTTAATTTGGGATAATAACACATTAAAAAATTATAATAAATTGTTCTCAGTTGTAATTCTGTTAACTTAAAATGCTTATTTGTGTACTGGCATACATAAAAAAATTATTTGGTTCCCCCTTCGTGTAACTGCATGACTAGTTTTTATTTTTCTTTTATTGATGAGGCACTGAATCCAAACTACCAGTCATCTCTTGTGTGTCTCTTTAAATGGTGTTTCTAAAGTCTGAGGTCTGAAACTCCATTAAGCTAATGAGAAGGATGTTGCAGCCTAAGATACGACTCCCCCCTGTGTATGATACATTGGCTGACTAGTTTTCTTGTTTCATTTGTTAACTTTTGTGCTAGAGAGAGGGTGTAGGAGGGAAACATGAGTGGGTGGATTGGTGTGGGGGTGTTGTGAATGTGTTCTGTATATTTCAGTGAGACCTTATTGTAAGTGTTTGTTCTCTTTAGAAATCAATGAGGAATTATAGAGCATGGAATGTGCATAATAAATATTCACTGGGGTGTTTAAAAGAAGGTGCATGTTTGATAATCACACATAATCACCCTCTCAGAGTTTGGAGGCTGTTAGAATGCAGTGGATTGTACAGAGTGTCAGACAGCAGCAGGTCAGCTCAAGTCTGTTTTGGCAGTGAACACACTTCAGCCTTTGTCTGCTGTAGTGGCAGCAAACGAAGACGCCAAGCCTGCATGGTAATGTGGCAGCTCCATCAAGAGCCATTTTTAGACTCATCACAGAATGGGTCCGTATCTCTGGCTCCATCACATCACACTCTGATCCAAACAGAGACACAATTATTTACAGCTGAATGACTTTCAGACCCTGTTATTGCTTACAATTTGACATTTGAGTTCTGAACTCTCGCAAACTCCCATTTAAATCAATGAAGCTTTACACTGTGTCTACGATTTGTTGATTATAAAAGGTATTTTAATAGTGTCTATATTGAAAGTGAGCGGTGCAACATGAAGCAAATTTAATATATATATATATTTTTTTTTAATTTGACATTATTACAAATTGCACTTTTAAAAGGGTACTAAAGTGTGTTAAAAACAAAGTCATGAAAGTGTACTCTCTTTAACTACACTTGGCCTTTTATTTCATTAACATTATATTATCTGCAGTTTTAAAAAATATACCTTTTAAGGTTTGAATTACACAACAGTTGCATATTAAATACAATTAAGCCCAATTTGTTTTCACAGACTGAGTCTGAATCAAGGTGGTCTGAGACTTGGACTTGAGTCCTACAACACTGATATATTCACAATGTAAAATGTATCAAATATTTTAAACATAGTTAAAATGTTGAAAGAAAGAAAGAGAGAAAGAAAGAAAGAAAGAAAGAAAGAAAGAAAGAAAGAGAGTAAGTGAAGGCAGGTCAAGTGTTTCTCCTGGGCTGTTTGTCAAAGAATGTCAGTATGATTTGCCATGAAAGTGCTCACTTCAGTGGTTAACCTCAAAGGATTGAGATTACTCAGAGATTACAACTCGCTCAGTCTGTCTTGGCTATCGCCTGCTGCACTGGGCCTACATGATCACAAAATTCTGTATCAGTTTGAATGAAACATGTATATAGTTATATTCAGAATCATCCTAGTGCTTACACTTTAATAGGGTTTACCCAGCAAAACAACCTCTGAAGGAAATATTACTCAATATGCTTTCACTGCCTCAAGCCCAGCTGTGCATCTGTAACTTACCTTCATTCATTTAAGTGAATTATTTTATTTTATTTTTTAAAGATCCTGTTCCATTGATGTATGGAAAAATAAGTCATCAAACTGGCACTCTTCTCCATGTAGCTCTTATATAGTTCACACTGTGAGCTTAATGCTCAATTCTGATTTTTGCTCAAATCTGATTTTTTTTGTATAGCTGTCACATTATTGTTTTAAATGTGGCCAATATCAGATTTCCACTGTGAATAGATCATGGTTCTGAACTGACCTGTATGCGCAAAAGAACAATACAAACAGGGTTGCCAGGTTTTTACCACAAAATCCACTCAATTGCTTCTCAAAACTAGCCCAATCGTATTCTGAAAATTTGTGTCCCAGGGGTTAAATATCTTGTTAGTGCGGTCGCTTTAACCCACGGAGTTGCAAAACAACCCATGGCAACAGCGGAAAAGTAACCCAATTCTGTGGGAAAATCGCAGACTTGGCAACACGCAGCGGTTTACGGAAGTAAACACGGTGGGCATTAAAGTAAGCGATTACGTATTTATAGTGTGATCTGTCACGGAATCCAGCAAAATTATGCACAGCAATATGAAAAATAAAGACGATGATCTGACAAAAGAGAGCAGAGTTTTGAAACTTATGATACGAGCCCTCATGTTTTGCTTGTATTATAGAGCTGTCTCTGTAATTCTGACACATCACTGCCCTTCTACTGACTACCTTTTACTTTTAACTGTCTTGATAACGTTGGGTATGTAAAATCTTTGAGTAAATTTCCCATGAGTGCAAAATGTTGACAAATGTAGATCTGGAGTGATGTAAAAAAAAAAATCAAATGAATGACTGCGGTCGCATTACAAAACAACTGACCTGTATCGAACTGTAGTGTACAAATCACATTTACCTGCAGTGTGAACGCAGCCTCAGAGACTTTCTGGAGGTGAATAATTTCTAAAGTGAGTAGTTTTACATTTGATCAAAGCTGCACTTTCTTTGGCTGTTGTCACAACTGGCCCACTGGTACACTTAGGCTACGTTCACACTGCATGTAAATGTGGCCCAAATGTGAATTTTTTTTTTTTTTTTTTTTGACTCACTGTTGCTGCGAGTTGTTTTGCAACTCCGTGGGTTGAAGCGACCTAACACGATATTTAACCCCCAGAACAGGAAGTGGTGCTTACAGAAATATAATGGATCCAAGGATTGTCTGTTCACACAGATTGACTCACTGGTCTGTCTTTCACATATAATTGCATAGAATATTTCATAATTATAAGCACAGGAGAATTTATCAGGAAAAATTCCTGCATAATTCACAACACATGTACAAACACATGTCTTGTTCTAATGTTAATGAATTTGGAGTAGCCTAATCGAAATGAGCAACCACCCAAGGTTAGTTATTTGCATAAAACACCCCCAAGCCATCTCCATATATGGGCTTTCCATACAACCTTGCCTTTACAGCCTTTCGTCACTCTCAGCATGATGTTCTCTAAAGATACACTCCTGCCTGAGAGCACTCACAGCAAAATCCTTGAGCAGTGCCAGTTATGCGTACTTCAAAACCAGTTCATACACAATAAACACCTTTTTATGCAGACCTCCCATTAGAAACTTCACAGGTTAAGCTATAATGCAGCTTTTCTTACTCTTTCACTGTAAATGATGAAATATATTTAAGATTAAATATCTATGTATAAAATTTCACCTTAACACGATTATAAGACCACCCAGAGTATGTGCTTTTGCATATGTGTGGTTTCAGTTGTTCCTACATTTTCTGGTAAATATAGAATACATATAGAATTTTATGAATGTTATTGGTGAATTATGATTTGGTCGTAAAAACTTTCATACGCAAACTTTACACACAAATTGTGTATGCACACTTGGTGAATGAGACACATTAGCCCAATTCAGAGGCTGCATCCTTCAAAGGCCGCATTTGAAGGCCAATTGCGTCACTGTGGCGCAACGATGGCTGTCCCAATTCAAAGTCTCCTTCAAATGCGGCCTTGAAATGTGTTCTTCGTTTCGCTGGCAATGAACGATACAATGGATGGATCCTTTGCATCCTACCCTACCCCACAATTCATTGCGTGGCGGTAAAGACAGGATTTTTTAAAAAAATTTTGTTTAGAGAAATTACAGGATTACTGTACATGTAAGTATTGAGTTGTAACTTATTCTAATAATCTTTTGCATCTAAATGTAAAAATAATACACTGCTCAAAAAAATTTAAGGAACACTTTTTAATCAGAGAATAGCATCAAGTCATTTAAACACCTGGGATATTGATCTGGTCAGTTAAGTAGCAGAGGGGGTTGTGAATCAGTTTCAGCTGCTTTGGTGTTAAAGAAATAACAACAGGTGCATTAGATGGGCAGCAATGAGACGACCCCCAAAACAGGAATGGTTTTACAGGTGGAGGCCACTGACATTTTTATCCATACTTATCTTTTCTGACTGTTTTTCACTAGTTTTGCATTTGGCTAGGGTCAGTGTCACTACTGGTAGCATGAGGCAATACCTGGACCCTACAGAGGTTGCACAAGCAGTAGGCCAGAAGGTTTGCTGTGTCCCCCAGCACAGTCTCAAGAGCATGGAGGAGATTCCAGGAGACAGGCAGTTACTCTAGGAGAGCTGGACAGGGCCGTAGAAAGTCCTTAACCCATCAGCAGGACCGGTATCTGCTCTTTTGTGCAAGGAGGAACAGGATGAGCACTGCCAGAGCCCCACAAAATAACCTCCAGCAGGCCACTGGTGTAAATGTCTCTGACCAAACAATCAGAAACAGACTTCATGAGGGTGGCCTGAAGGCTCGACATTCTCTAGTGGGCCCTGTGCTCACTGTCCGGCACTGTGGAGCTCGATTGGCATTTTCCATTGAACATCAGAATTGTCAGGTCCGCCACTGGCACCCTGTGCTTTTCACAGTTGAATATAAAAAATCCACTACAAACGTTACTGCCACTCATCAACGGCAGCTGTCAGAGTTGCTAGACAAGAACAGTCCTCCATAGGCTAGACCGTCCCATTTAACAACGCTCGGTCCGACCTTCGTGGTCTTCGAAGGATGCGGCCTCTGAATTGGGACGCAGCTATAATGTCATGCTGGGTATAGGCTACTGTAGTTTCAGGCACATCTATGAACTGTTTACGGATTGTCTTGCATATTGCTGTCTAAAATTGGCAATTCCAATCTTTTGATAGTCAACGTGACTTTCCATTTGATTGTATTTGAATCCAGCAAAATTGATGTAGGGAGTGACTAATTAAGAGGGGATGGTCTTGACATGGATATGGGTGAGTCTTTCATGGTAGTGTATTAAGTCTAAATGAAAAGCCCTTTTAGATTGCATTTTTATTTCATCTAATTTGTCTAATTCAATCTCTTTATTTCCTTATAGCACATATAACTCTAGACAAGAATATTTCTTATATAATATATCTTATGTAACATTTATGTAACAATCTTATGTACATTTTTTGACTGCATCTAATAATACTTGTTGCAAACAGTAGTCTTCTCCTCCATCATCACACACTGAATGCAACATGCATCCTTCTTGAGGAGCAAATGTTACACAGAAGCATGTTTTCAAACATCCAAACGTTGACAATAATGTGTTGTAAATTTAATGTTCATCTTTGTGCTTGATGGATAAATTTGATTTAGTTCATTATTCGTTTTGTTATTATTTGTGTGTTTCCAGATATGTCTTTATATCATTCAGCATTATTTGAAGGAGCTGCCACACTTCTGCCACACTGTGCACTATTTTTGATATATTATGCTATCATTGGTTGTTTGATAAGGCTAACCCCAAGTGCCTAAAAAAAAATCTGCGGTTGGTAAATTTCCATGTCGATCAGATGGCTTCTCCCAACAGTGGCATGTCTAATCTGCAAGACTCTGAATGTAAAGCCAAGCCTGTTCGCTTGAAGTGGAGAGTCTGTGGAGAGACTGCTGTCCTAATCTGATCCCAGCTGTCCGGACTTTCCTTCAGATTGTTGTTTCGTCTTACTTTTCATACAGACCTTTCAATGTTGAAGTATTTTAACTTTTTAGAAAATTTTGCATTAAACATTGTATCCACATTTTTAAAACGTTATTTCAACACTGAAACGCCAACTTATTTCAGCCGTATTGGACCCTTATTTTTCAGGGCTTCCTTAAGACAGACTAGTTGGCACAACACAATGACTAGCTGATTTTGCAAATCCTTAGTTAGCGCATTCAGCGACTTGAATGCTTACTAGGGTAGTGACGGAAAATACAACAACCAGGTGACCTCCATTGATAAAATCACTGGCAATGGAGCTTTAGTATGTATTCTGGTATTGTCTCCAGGGAGTTGTCTACTATTTCTGTTCTGCTATGAATTCAGACATTGTCCCAAGAACATCTGCTGTGAAACAATAGTACAGTGATGACTACTTTTTTTCAATAGGGGCCCTCTAGGTCAAACACACAATAAAGAAAGATCTTTAGAAGCAGTGAACTCTATCACACTGGCTCACTTTTGGACAAGCCTCTATAAACACAGCTCTGAGATTGAGGCATCATGCATATTTAACAAGTTCAACCTAAGAGGGACAGAGAGAGTGTGTGAGAGAGCGAGGGGTTGAAGTCATAGAGAGAGGGAGGCATATGCCACAAAAGACTAGAGAGAAACATTAGACTGGGAATTGATCGGCTGAGAGGGCAGAATGCACATCCGGCTCACCATCACCCGCTCCTGAAACCTCAGGGGTGCTTTAAAACTGCACCATACACTGCATAATGGCACCCTGCCCCTCTTATGAACCCTTTAGAGGTGAATAGGTGTATTTTAAGCACTTCTAATGACCCCCTTGTGAGGTGTTTTGCTTTTCCCCCCTTGGTGTTTCTATCATATTATGTTGCTTTCACTAGATACATACATTCTTTGTGGCGAGGACCTTTTTAAAAATGTGCACTTCTGTAAATTGCAGATTAAAATCATCAAAAATTGATACTGAGTTAATAATTTTTGTGTTTTATACTTTTTGCATAGTACAAAAAGTATGGAAAAAATATTCCATAATATATTTATACTGTTATAAGGCACAGTGAATAGAGCTGTATAAATTTGTAATAAAATAAAGTGTATGTCTGTGATCTGAGCTGTTCATAATGTCTCTCTCCTATGATTAAGTGCCATCGGTGTCCTTTCAAACCCTCAGCTAGCAGGTACCCACCTGACACACGCACATGTTCCCTAGACACTATTAGGCCTGTAGTGGATTTCACTGCTGCTTGAAATATTTAACCCTTTTTTAGGAAAATTTGATTAAACCTATGAATATTTCAGAGAAACTCCCTAAATAGTGCAGAGAACAACTAAAATATTCAGAGGCATCTAAACTTTTGTCTATTCTTTGAAGTGAGATGTGAACAGTAGAGAATGTGCTGCTGAAGGAGGTGTGGACTGATTTTTTTTTGTGTGTGTGTGTGTGCGTGCAGGTTCAAGGCTCTGCTGTTACACAATTGTATCTTAATGCTATATAAAAATCTACACACCCCTCCCTGTTAAAACAGCTGGTTTATGTGATGAAAAAAAAAAAAAAAAATTAAATATCAGAACTTTTGCATGTTTAATGTAAAAACTTGGAATAATTGCATAAGTGTGTGCACACCCTTTTATAATTATGTGGCTGTTTTCAGAATTGCCTAATCATCAAGCTCATGTGAAATTGTACACACCTGTCTTGACCTGAAGTGACTCTGACTAACTCCATATAAATATATGGGATCACTAAGGGAAAAAAAAAAAAAAAAAAAAAAAAAAAAAAAATCGGTTTTCTCGGAATAATGAATGTGAATTTTTACAGTTTTTGCTTTAGTCATAGTTTTTATCTTTTGATGAAAACTGTCAGTTTTACTCTTAATAAAATGACATCTAATGTTCATTCACTGTTCAGTGTCAGCTCATATTGAATATGATTGGATTATTTGAAGTAATCATGTTCTTTCTAGATATCTCTTCTTTAAAATACTTTGTTAGTTTAATAGTTATTACTTTTCCTATATTGTTGTCAACGATATGTTTTAAAATAGTTTAAATAAAGCTACAAGTGACAATTATCAGGGTTCAAGCACTGTGTAGCACTATGTAGACAAATAGGTGATACAACTTATTAAACACTTTGAATGTTGCGATCGTATCTGACTTCTGATAGCAACCTGAGTCGTAACAAAGCACTGTTTGCCAGAGGAGAACTGGCCCCCCGACTAAGCCTGGTTTCTCCCAAGGTTTTTTCTCCATTTTAACACCTGTTTGCCACCTGATGTCACCTGTTGGAGTTTGGGTCCCTTGCCGCTGTCGCCTTTGGCTTGCTTAGTTGGGGACACTTGACAATTGACATTTGATATTCAACAGTGCTTTGATCTACCTGCATTGACACTATTCCTTAAGAGCTGCTGTGCAGCCAAAATAATGTACCAGTTATTAATGTAAAGCTGCTTTGACACAATCTACATTGTAAAAAGCGCTATATAAATAAAGGTGACTTGACTTGACAACTGCCATGTCCTTCCAGATATTTTGTGCTTGTACTGCAAAGTCAAAAGTCTGGAATGTCCATTTATACTGCGAGTTAGGATTTGATGAAACAGCTTATAAACACACATGATATGAAATGTTCAGGCATTCAAATTGATGGAAAAAGATTAGAACTAACAGCATTTCTTATAAAGTGGCTCCTTCTAGTGGAAAACATTAGTATTATAGCCCTCATCTGTCATTCACATTGAGAAAATGCTGAAATTTGATCGGCTGCTGAAGGATATGTTTGTTCATTTTTCCAACTTATTACGGGCCGTTTACATGACACTATTTTCACCTAAAAAATTTTAAAAATTGTATGCTTTTTGGCCGTTCATTTACACAACAACAGTGTTTTCACATTTTAAGTTGGCCTTTTAAAATTTTAACTTTTGAAAATGGGTTTTTGAAAGTGATATTGTTATTGTCAAAAAAGAAAATTTATGAAATGGTGACGTCATGCACATGCGCATTACATGTTTAGTCTAGTAGTGTTTCTTTAAAAATCGACTTTGGCAACTACAGGCCTGGCATGCATAATACAGCGTTTTTAGTCCGTGTGAAAGGGGAATGTTGTACGCTAAAAACGCAAAGGAAAAAGTCAATGCAGTTTTTAGTACATTGTTGTCATGTAAACATACCTTTATAGAACATGTTAGCATGTGTACCAAATTAATTAACTTGTATCTTTGCAACGTTTTATAGTTTTACAAGAACAGCAGTAAACAAACAACAAACAACAAAACAGCAGTCATAATAACAGCAGTGCCTAAATAAAGTACAAAGGAGGAAGATAAATCACACAAAAATCATAGTATAACAAATGTATCATCTCTAAATTCTACTATCATGTAAATGTTGGAGGAAGGGACCTTAATTAATTAAGAGACTTTGCTTCATTAAACTGTATTTTTTTCAAGGTTTAAAGAGTTAAAAATTAAAACAAATTAAGGTATTTTTGATGAAATCTGAGAGGTATATGACTCGTCCAAAGACCGTAATATAATCACCACTTTTAAGGTCCAGAAAGGTACTAAAGACATCGTTAAAACAGTTGACGTGACTGCAGTGGTTCAACCTTAATTTTATGAAGCGACAAGAATACTTTTTGTGTGCAAAAACAAAAATAATGACTTTATTCAACAATATCTTATGTTCTGTGTCATTCTCATATGTTGTTTTCATCCAGCACTTCCAGGTTCTATGTCAGAATGCGGGCTCATTATTGGCCGGCTCCTGCGTCAGCATCACGCGTATGCGTCGTGCTGCTCACGTGTGCAGCTTTGGCCCATACAGAGCCGGCATTCGGACGTAAACACAAAAGCCTTCACTGCGACAACTGCATAAGGATAAGGGCAGGGAAGAGAAGAGATTGTTGAATAAAGTCATTATTTTTGTTTTGTTTTTGCGCACAAAAAGTATTCTCGTCGCTTCATAAAATTAAGGTTGAACCACTGCAGTCACGTCGACTGTTTTAACGATGTCTTTAGTACCTTTCTGGACCTTGAAAGTGGTGATTATATTGCTATCTATGGACAAGTCATATACCTCTCGGATTTTATCAAAAATATCTTAATTTGTGTTCCGAAGATGAACAAAGGTCTTACGGGTGTGGAACGACATGAGCGTGAGTAATTAATGACAGAAATTTCATTTTTGCATGAACTAATCCTTTAAAACGGATACCATCTCAGCAAGCCATCTCTAAAAACATGAAGGGAGCAGTGGCTTTCCAATCCCTCAATATAATTCTCTTGGCCACAACCTGCATGCCCAGCATTAATGCCAGCTGCAAATAATAAGGCAAAGTGGAAAATGTGTCAGAATAGCCAAAGATGGCCAGTTCCATTTCAGGAGGGAGAACCTGATCATATGCCGCAGAATACGAAGAAAAAATATCTTGCCAATAATACTGGAGTATCAGGCAGAACCAAAACGAATGAGATAAAGTTCCCTCTGCAGCCTGACATCGATCACAAATTGGAGACACAGCTGGGCAGATCTGGTGGAGTTTGACTTTAGAATAGTGAAATCGGTGTACAATTTTAAACTGAATTAATTGGAGTATTGCACTGATGGAAGAGCTATGTATTCTCTGCAAGATATCGGACCAGAGGTTGACAGATAAATTGATGCCAGCCTCCTTTTCCCAGACTACCTTGAGATAATAGATGTATTTAACTGTGAAGAGAACAGGAAAACAAATTGTGAAGCCATATGCCTGGAATCTGGTGCATGCCGCACTAGATTATATAAACAGTGCTCTACCTGCTGAATCCTATAGTCAGAAAAAGCCTGCTGAACATAATGTTGAATCTGCAAGTAATGATGAAAACGAGAGTAAAAAAGACCAAATCTACTAACAAGGTGATCAATAGATGAAAAGTGACCATCTGCGTACAACTTGTTAAATGTAGAAAGACCCTTGTTATTCCACATTTGGAAGGTTATATCATTCAAAGCGGGTATACAATTATGATTCTCACAAATGGGAGAATGTAGAGAAGGCTGTGTGATGATAAGATTTTGTGGACAGCACCTGTGTATCATGCGTGCCAAGTTTGTACATGTCAGAGACCTAGGAAAACTTTTTTTTCAAACAATTCGAATTGTCAGAAAAACGTTGGACATGGTGGAAATGAAACTTCCATTCTGTTAGATTAAAATAGAATACACAAAGGACCTTATTATAGCGCTACCTTGTGTACGACAAATGTGTGTACGCATGCCTGAGATTATGCCACCCACCAAGTTTGAGGTCTCTGTGATGTTTGGTCTCTGATGCCCAGACACTTTTAGGGCAGAAAAATAGTAATATGAAAATCCTACAAATGCAATACATTTCCAGCACAGTCCATGCTTGGACCTCTAATTATTGTCACGTGCAGTCTTTATCACTGATGGAATAAAAAAACTTTAATATTTGTCAGTAGTTTTCAATGAGATGGTTTTGAATAACATGAGGGTGAGTAAACAATGACAGAATTTTAATGTTTGAACTATATGTGAGACCCCTGTGAGAGGAGATGAAACTGTCACCTCAGTTATCTCTGCCTGAAGCTAAAGATTGGCTCTGTAAAGCACATAGCTCATGCTGTGAGTGGGTGTGTATTTTGGATGCGTGTGTGTGTGTGTGTGTTTTGAATCGTATCCTAATCTCAGCTGGATTACATTCACCGTGGGGGTGTATAGGATGGTAGGCTGGCATGCTGTACCGTGGAGAGGTCTAGAGATTACTTGCATAGCAGGGGTTTGAATCCTCGCTGTGTGTGCATGTATGCGTTTTCACACCCAGGTGCTTTTTGGGATTTTTGTGCATTTTTCTAGTCATCTCAACTGTATGCTCTATTTATCATCTGAATGACTGACTGATCAGCACCCAGCTGCTCTTCTTCCGTTATCAAACATGGGGTTGGCAGTATCATCTATATATTGTATGATATTCATGGTTATCTATAAACACCCCATCACTGAAGATATTGTGTTGACAATATTTCTATGCCTTTTTGTAATGCATTCCTCTGCAGACCTCTAAAACTGTTCTTCAGAAGTAAAGGGGGGAATGTTATCTGATCTGATCCCACACATTTTATTTTACTACAGATCAGTCTGCAATGTTCCTTTCTTTGTACGGAATTATGTTCACTGCTTTTTAAAAGATTTTTGACTAGTACAGTTTAGTCACTATACTGCAGGACATTCCTATTACTTTATTTCAAGAGCCAGATATGTCTCTGTCTTTCTGTCTGTCTTTCTGTGTCTGTCTGTCTTTCTGTTGGTCGGTCGATCACAATGGCTGCTGGAAATTCAGCTTTACCATCAAAGGAACAAATTACATTTTGAAATACTGTATATTAAAATACAAAACAGTATATAATGTTTATGTGCAAGGTTGAAAATGATCTAAAGTTACATGTGCATCATCTGTTGATCACTGGAGTTTGTTTTATATAATAAATACCTTTGTTTAGGAACCTTTTGAATCTTTATCATCATCATCTGGGCTACACCGTTACAATTAGGCTATCAGGTCAGACTACAAAGTTCACGTTGCTTTACTAAAGCCAACTTTACTTTAATACTCTTTGACTCTAGTCAAATTACATTATGCATCCTGGTTTGTAATATTTTCAAGTATGTAAATTCTCAATGCAGTACAGTTCTCTTCTGCAGTCAAACATTCTCTTCAAGCCTAATTCTCTTTTGGGAATTATCAACTAGTTTTGATCATGTTGCACAGTTAAATGTTACCTATTGCATTATGGTCCATTCTAGCAGTGCTCTCCCACATATATTGTAACTGTGCTTATTTCAGTTATTGGAATAAGTGGTTGAGGGTGGCGATAGACAGGAAATGTACAGTTGTATAGCATCATTGTATTTTACCATTAATTTATTTAGGCGCCTCACGTTTTCACATTTCAGGTATTGAGCACAACAACACTACAACTATGGACAAATGCGACACATTGGTTTAACAATCAAAGTTGGGAGAGTTTATTTATTTATTTACAAATCAGTGTGGTGTTATGATCACAAGCTGATGTTTTGCTGTATCAACTGCTGAGGCTCTAGAGCAGGGCTATTCAACTGGTGGCCTGCGGGCCAAATCCGGCCCGCCAATCATCTTCATCCGGCCCGAGGGCACCCCAACCTCCCTCCTCCTCTTTTCCTGCCGCTGCGACTAAATTTGGTTACTCAACTTTTTGATTTGACAATCCGGCCCTCGAATGAAACTACTTGTATAGCCCTGCTCTAGAGCCATGGCATCAACATCCCATCTTATCACATGTCTAGAGGTTTAGCTGTAGCATGAATACACAATATCTTTTTGGATAAAATATTATCAAATAGACAATGTTAGACCCTAAACTGTGCTAGTTCATGTTTGGGAAACTACTGCAGCTGAATTATGGCCAGAAAAGCTCTGAATATGGACCACAGTCCACTAATTGATGACCACTGAGTGTTTTTGAACTCACTGAAGTGCTTTGTTGTATCAGATACTGCAGCTATGCCATCTAAATCATTCTAAGGGCTATACAGTTATTTTGTTGATCAAGCCTGCCATGCAGCCTTCCTAAGATGGCAGAGCTGTGAGAAACTTTTAACAGCCTGTAAAACCTATTTGGAATTTATATTCAATTTATATTTATTGGGTAGCCCTGCAAAGAGTGTGCAGAATCTTCCACACTTAGATTTGCCTTCTTGTTAGATCAGCTTTTATCTGTAGAAACACCAGAAGTGACATGGGTTAAGCAGTGATGGGTATTGATAAAGATTTTCCAATTTGATTCCGATTCTCAAGCTTTTGATTTAATTCTGATTTAATTTTAGTATATTTCAGTTATGATGTCTAGATATGAAAGAAATTCCCTCTCTGCTGTAAGTTATAATGGGCAGTGTTTCAGATCGATTCAAACCAGCAACCAATCTTTTCTAAACTATCCATTAAAAGAACCTGCTCATAGTCATTTGTTTTGGGAGTCAGGCTACATTGGTCACACTGTATGTTTTTGATTAAAAAAAGATCTCATTTAAGTCATTTTGAGAATAAAAGTTTGAGAATCAGACTACGTGTTGTATGTTTGTTTGTGCATCCAGCCCACAAGGACAACTCGATAATGTTGTTTCTTATCATTTTTTTCAGTCAATGCAAGTTCTCGTACCACAATTTTTAAAGTAATTTTTAAGTGCAGGATAGACATAATGAGAACATTCACAGTACTTCTTTCTGAAATTTTTCTTGTCTCTATACCAAGACATTACTATTGGAAATTAAAGTGTAAATGAAGTCAAATTAACATTATTTAGTAAATAGATTTCCACTCTAATAAAAAATTATATAACAAGCACGATAAATGTAATCATTTAAAAGAAGAAAAGAATGTTTTGTTGTAGCTACAACCTGTGGAAAAAAAAAATAAAATAAAATAACTTTACTGACAGCTTTGTTTCATTTAAATTACATAAAGTTGGGAAATTAATCAATATGTTTTATGTAATTTATTACCCTTGTTAATATTAGTTAATTAAAGAATCAAGTTTTAATGTTGTTTATATGTCTGTGGTGTTTTTAATATGCTTTAAGAGAAACCATGTGCAAATTCATATGTCAACACCATTGCTGAGTATTTTCTCCTTAAAACTGCATTGGAAAAAAGACTGTCTCAAACCCACAGTTTGAAATCGCTAGTGTCTCACAAACTACCTTGTAACCAATCACGTCAACATGCTGGCGGGCTTTAGCATATCATTAACAGCGAACTAGCAGGGGAGTCTTCAGAAAAGCCAGGTTATCTAGGTATATTTTTCTGTTGATATGAAAAATTGTGTAGATTTAGCAATATAGCTGGTGAATGATGTATATTACAATGTTACGATGAACCATATGCCTTTCTCCACCTACGTGCGTTTGTAAGGATACTGATTGTTAGAAGGCAGCTGTCTGACTCTGCAATGGCGAACGGGAACAGGGTTTGTGTAACATTAGCAACACATTATTAGCTGTTTGATAAATGTCAAGTAAAAGGCTAATCATATTAATTACCATTATGTGTCCGATGTTGTAAAGAGTTACCACTGTGCAGCGTTTACCTCAGTAAGTTGACTGAGTGGTTCTCTGAGCTAGCGCGAGTGAGTGGAGGCGGGGCTAATTTGCATATTCATTGATCCGCGTATACTAAATGAGACAAGGGTGTAGTAGAGTTACATTCAAGCTATTTTAAGATATAAGAATGTTTATATGTTTATATATATATATAAAGGAAAAAACATTTAATGTCATTTTGGTGTTCAAAGATGAGTTTTAAGGAATAAAATGATTGACTACAGGGGGACTTATAATAATAATAATAATAATAATAATATAATAATAATAATAATAACAAATAATCCTGTTCATGTTAGTTTACAGTGCATTAATGTTAACAGATGCAACATTTTATCTTAAATGTATTAGTAAATGTTGAGATTAACATTAACTAAGGTTAATAAATGCTGTAGAAGTATTGTTCATTGTTAGTTCATGTTAACTAATATAGTTAAAAAATAAAAACTTAGTGTAAAGTGTAACATTTATATCTCTTACAGTTGCCATAAAAATGAAAATTCACCATCTATTTTGTGAATGCATGTTATAGATCTTATTATAAATAATTCATCCAGGTCTATGTTTAATTTTTTAAAGACATTTTAAAAACCTTTGAATGTTTAATCAAAATGGCATAACTTCATTTTCCAGTGAAAAGGACAGATCCGTTTCATTACGACTTATATTTGCAAGCTCAGGTGTGTGCCCGAGACACTGTGGCACTGATATATTTTCTACACAAAATACAATATAATAAATAAAAATTTATATAACAAGCTGCTTTGAAACTCTGTGTATTTTTAAAAGTGCTATACAGATAAATTTGACTTGACTTGATAAAATAGCCTGCAAACTCACATGCTTCCTGGCTGCTGAAAAGTGATGTTCGAAACACTGATAAGGGAACATTCTAACCTTCTAACTTGGTATCCCACTATAATATGAACAGAGTAAAAGATTGATCCATTCGTAGTGTTAGGCAGAGTGAGTAAAGGCAGGAAGATCCTGCTCTACTCTGCTCTTTGACTCAAGACATGCAAGCCAGGTAATGTAATAAAAATCCCTGAATGTTTTTCAATACCTGTGTTCGGGGATGAAAAGAGGTGCGTGACCTCTGAATGAATAACAAATCACTAAAAACTCAGAAGATCAGAGTCTCTGGGGAGCCCTGAGAGTGAGTACTGAGAGTGAGAGAGAAAGAGATTGTGAATGTCTAATTGAAATGCAGAAGTGGAAAAATGGAGAGATAAAGTGCCATATGGATAAACAAATACAGAGATAGAGGGTTGTTAGAGTGAAATGCCTGTCAGGGTTTTTCCTATCCTGTGAGTCCCAGTGTTTGCTGTGATACCGTAAGCCCTGGCTGAATAGCCTGAATTAGCAGCTGCTATGTGTGTCTGAAAGAATAGCTGTGAGTCAGCCCCTTTCCTGCAAGACTAGCATTTCATCCCCCTTTACCATGCCTCTCTGTCTGTTCCTCCATTCTCGCTGACCTCTCACCTTTCTTTTCACATGACTGTTGGTGCCGCCCAACTGATGGAAGAATAAAAGGTTCTTGGAGGGGTTTCTGGTAAAGAAAGTGCCCTATGCATCACAGAATTGAGCTGAAATCTCTATACAGTCCTTAAATGTCTGTGATCACAGAGAAAAAGCTCTGAAGGACACCAATTAACTGCCCTTACTGGACTGTTGAGGAAGTGGACTAACAACAGAGGATTTCAGTCTGCCTGAGCATGAGCAGATATGGGAATATTTCTTGCGGAGGTTGTCTTTAAATCTTGCTCGATGACAACATTTCTAAAATAAATTAAAATTTAATCTGGCAGAAGTTGTACATTGGTCCCAGAAGTAACAATTTTTGACATGTAGGCCATATTGAAAAATATATGAATTTTATAATGTTGTCAGCAAACAAATTATGCTAGTTTTTTATAGCCATTTTTGCAATTACTTTTATCCAACTGGGTTGCACCCTTTGCTTTGTAACTATACTAGTTAGTTTGTAATTGATTTTTTTTTTTTTTTTAGAGTTGATGTTTCAAATGTCTTAAACTTCCATTCAAATATAATAGATAATCATTAAATATATTAATAGTACCTATGAAAGATATGCAATATAAAAAATAATCTGGAACTACATCTAAAATTAATTATTGGCAATAAATAAATATTAGTACAGTCATAATTTTATATTTTTTGCTATGAAACCTGGCATGATTTATAATTATTCTAAAACATTTGCTTAAAGGTGCAATATGTAAAATTTTCTGTCCACTAGAGGTCGCTAGAGGCCTATTCAAAACAAAGGCGTAGCTTGATGACGCCAGGTTTGAGCGCGGAATCTTGGTGACGTGGTCTTCCCCTCACAGCCAGTGGAAAATAATCGGGATAGGCCTCGGGCAGAAATCATGTTCATGGATGCGATTATTAACATTACTGTAGTATGAAGCAGAGCAGGACCGAGTGTTGTGGGAGCTGAACCGCTGGAGCGATTGCGCAACACATGCCTCACGAGCCGCAAAACTTTATTACGCCGCAGTCGCTGGCGCTTCTTCCGCTTTTCCGGTCATGAGTATGAGGTAACACAGCTCTGTTTATCATATTAGATACATTTGAGTGTGTTGAAATTGTTATAACGTTACTCTGTGCGTTCGCTCGTTGGCTGCTGTGAGACACTTGTTGCACACTGCAGTAAGCTAGATTGATTTTAGAATGGCATGCTAAATGCTAGATGGCTTGTGTTGATAAATGGCATGGAATTTATTTTAAAACGTATTGTATGATGGAAAAAATGCTGTTTTACTGATACTAAAAATAAAGCTGCATCTGATTATGCTATGTTAGCTACTTCACAAAATAGTGTTCTCGCAAAAAATCAAGAAAATTAGATTTAAACAATAAGACTAAACATATTGAGCTATATAGTAATTAGTTTTCTGTCTATAAATGTATCAAAACAGTTTTATGTAATGTAATATTGTAATAAATAAAATATAATATTAAAGTGTCTTTGGTGTTTCCATGGTTTCTATAAAATAAAACCTGAAACCGAGGTATGACGCAATTGACAGGGGACTCCTCACACGTCCCAGAGCCTTGGTTAAAATTACAATTTTCTCAAGATTTACAAATAGCTGGAATCATTGAACAAAGTGAACAAAATATATAACACTGGCCTAGTGGTTTTTGGATATTTTACTGAAAAATTCTTACATATTGCACCTTTAAAGTGTGTGCTATATATATATTTTTAAATATATTCTAACTCTATATTTGATATTTTATTTTGTAAAATTGTGTACATTTTATACCAGTATTAATGGCTTATTTGCAATATATTTCGTATAAGAGTCTGGATGAAAGCTGGACATGCATCTCTGACAGCTGTCTTCGGGAAAAGGTTCCATGCCAAACCATCTCTACCTGATTTCTTGTCAACTTCAACAGTCTTTGTTCTTATTGTGAGAGACGGAAAAAGAGGGAAGTTTAAAAAACTATTTTATAGATTTCAAAGCCATATGTTGTACAGAAAGCTCTAAACTGCTGACTAGAAAGGAATAACTTTTATCAACTCTTGTAAAGGCCTGTGTATATTTATAATGAGTCATTCACACTTCTTGGACTAATGCTTCTGTGAGAGTAGGTAAATACTTGACGTGTTTCTGATTCATTTGTTGCAAGAATGTTTCAGCCATTTTCATACTGCAGAGAGTATATAGAGGAAAAGAGAAATAAGGCAGGAAGCAGAGATCTGTGATCCTCAGTGGATTTCCTTACAAACATCCAGCTTCAGCTGCAGGGGGGTGCTCACACTGTCCTCCGTGGGCAGGCAGATGGATATAGTGGATAAAAAGAATTTGAAGATTCAGCATGATTCATGCGCTTTTCATTTCAGCCCTTTATTTCATCTTAGTCCTTCCTTAACTTCTTTATAACCCCTCTACTTCCTCACAGCTCCCCTTTCACTTCTGCACATTTTTTTGCACACTTTCTCACAGCTCCTCCCTCGCCAGCTCTTCTCTCTCTCTTCCTCAAAGACTTTCTCTCACAACTCTCACCCACTTCAGCTCTGCCTCCACTTCCTCACAAATCCTCCCTCTTTTCGTCAGGTCTCTGCCTTCATTTGTTCAAATCTTTCCTCATAGCTCTTCCCTCACTTCCTCAAAGCACATCCTTTTCCTTGTGCACAACTTTTCCTCACTTTTTTCACAGTTCTGTCCACACTTTGTTAGCACTTCCTCATGGGCAAATCCTCAGTTTATCATGGCTCTTCCTTCTGTTCTTCACACTTCTGTCCTTACTTTCTCATAACTATTCCTTCACTCCATCACAACCCTTCCTTTCTCTTCCAAAAGTTTCCTGTTGCACTGAACCACTTCCTCACAGTAAGGGTACTTCCACACAGCCCTACTATCTTATAGCGCTTCCCTCTCTAGAAATCTGTCCCAATTCTCCCACTACCCTTCCTTCACTGCTTCGAAACGCTTCACACATTTCACTTTCCTTTTAGCTCTTGCCACAGTTCCTTGCAATCTTTCACTGCTTCCTCACAACTCTTACCTAATTTCTCCATAGCTCCTTCCACAACTTTTTTTTTTTTCTCTCACCTTCTCTCCCAGGTCTGCCTTCACTTCCTCACAACTTCTTCTTCATTTCCTTATCTCTCTGGGTTCACATGTTTGCAACTCATCCCTCATTCCCTTACAGATTTTCTTCCACTTCCTCACGCTTACCCAATGTTTTCATAGCATCTCCATCACTTACTCTTAACCTTGTTTTCTCTTCCTCGTGGTTCTTCTGTAACTTCTTCATAGCTCTTCCCTCTCTTCTTTATAAATCTTCCCCACTTCCTCAACTTTTTCTTGTGCTTCTGCACAAATCTTCCTCAATTTGTAACAACCCTTTCTTTTCTTCCCCACAACTCTGCCCTCACTTTCTATTAACTCTTCTCTTACTTCCTTTACCATGGACATTCTCTCAGTCCATCATGGCTCTTCCTTCTATTTTTCACACCTCTGCCCTTACTTTGTCATAACTCTTCCCTCAATTCATGTAGCCATTCCCAACTTCCTCATAACTTCTTTTCCACTTCCTCACAGCTGTTTTCTCTGATTTTCATAACACTTCCTCACAGCGAGGGCTCTTCCAAACATCTCTTTCCCACATCCTCACAGTTATTTCCTTACTTCCTCACAATTCTTCTGCCACCTCCTCACAACTCTTCCCCATTTCCCCACAGTTCTTTCACCATTTCCTTACAGTTCTTTCACCACTTCCTTAGGCCTCTTTCCCCACTTAACAGCTCACAGCTCTTCCTTCACACTTATTTTTTTTTTTAACAACATTTACTTACTGCACACCTGAGTCCTTGAAATCTCAACATTAAAGAAAGTGACAACTTACTTTATATGAAAGGGATGTTCTTAACTAAACTTAACTTAATCAAAAGATCCATAGAAGACAGTGATGCTCAATAGACATTCATGTACATCTTCAGTGACTCTACAGTGAATAATTCAGAGGACAGTCATTGTTAACAGCAGCAGTTCCTCTGCAAGGGCGAGTCCTTGGGCTGGAGTTTGTCTGCTGAATGAAACAATCTGATATCTAATACCCATGAGTGTCTGTGTGGTCTAGCAGTTTCTTTTGTTTTGCTGATGCTGGTGATGGGTATCTGTTTGACCTCCTATCTCTTTAAAGGCAATAACTCATTCAAACCTCATCCCAAGTTCAGACAAACAAACTTGAGACAAACAGTCTCAAGTATATAGACATGAGCTGCACCTTTTATATTAGTATTATGAAAACATGGTCTTGATTTATTTCCTAGCATATGGTCATCTGAGGTTTCTAGTCGCTCTATTTCTGCAGATAAGTCTACTTTGTCTGTCCTTTTGAAATTTGTCGAATTTGAATTATTGTGACAAAAGTCTTAAACAGTTTTGATTTTAGAGTTCTGCAGTTACTGCTCCCAGAGAATGGAAATTAGATAATGTTATGGGAATGTTGTAGCAATGTTCTCCAGACATCATCAGTTGATTCCTGTTATATTTCTGACACTGCACTGCACTCCTTGGTGGTTTATGTTCTACACACCATGTGTGTTTTGCTACTAGCTGGTCAGTGCTATTTTAGACCCTCACTATCAGCACCTAAAGCAACATTCTAAAGTTATATCTAGCATATTTCTGTATTTGGTAAAAACATTTTAAGAGCGAGAGAGAAATGCTGCCCAGTTTTGTCACTGAGGCATCTATTCTTTGTTCTAAAGTCCAGCTAAGTGGATTTTGACCCAGATTTGAGAATGTGCACCGAAAGCTTGACAATTCATCTGATATGAATAAGGAAAGAAACCACAGCCAGATTAAGAGTTATGCTCAATCTCTCTCTGTCTCTCATTCTAACTACAGTAGCTGTACAAGAGTTATTCTTTCAATGTTTCCTATTTCACTCTTGATTTATAACAGCCCTGGGAAATGGTTGTTGCCTCAGTCTCAGTGTGAATATGGCATTGTAGCTCCAATGTCTGACAGCACTCTTTCTGCCTTTTAGTTCCCCAAAGGTGCTAGTTTCTTTTTTTTTCTTTTTTTTTTTTTATGTGTGTGTGTGTGTGTGTGTGTGTGTAAGGTATAAATTCATCTCCCTCTCTTCCAGTATGGAAAGATTTTATGTAAGGACATGTTTAATTCTGCAGTTAGGATTTGCATTGAAGAATCAGATGACTTTTATCATACTGACTGTTTCGTTTTTCTCCTCCCTCTGTATAGACTAAAATTTCATTTTCTCTGACTGTTCCCCCTAATTCCCTGGATGTCTTAATCCCTGTTTGGAGGACTAGTTGTCCCTGAGGAGGTTAGGTACATTCGAGATGTTCTTGACATGATTTTAATCCCATCCAAATCGAACATGTCTGTGTTTATCCTTGCATAACCTCAGTAAAAATTACGAAGCAAAATTACCTGCTGTTTTTGGATTTTTTAAGGGCCCTCAGGGAATTCTAATCCCATCAGGAAAATAATGTCCGTGAATGCAGTATATTATTTTTCTACAAAGCCTTATTTTGACCGTCTTTCAATGTCATGAAGCTAAATTTCTCATCACACTTGCTGGTGTGTCTTCATTGTGGGTTTAGACCTGTTGCCAAGTTTCTTAGTAAAATTGATGGTGGTTCAAGGATTGCTGGCATCTCATGCGATATAAAAATGAAAATGAAATGAGTTTGATTATGGACTGCTCAGAATGGCCCCTGTAGTAGAGTCTAATTAATTAATTCCCTCCCTTAATTATATGCATAACATATATGAACTTCCATAATGCCCACATCCTGACACTTCAATTTAGTAAAAACTAACCAATCCTCAACTTTCTGAACTACAATTCAAATAAATGTGTCATGTGTTTTGTGTCATTATCTCTGTAGTAGCAATACAATTTCTATTAATAGAAAACAAGTAACACTGGCTATATATCTGTCTATATATCAGTGAGAGATTAATTCATGGCTTGTATTTCTCTAAATTCTGAAAAAAAAAAAAAAAAGCTGGTTGTATTGAAACATTTTACTGCAATATCGAAATGCTTTTTTTAAACCCTCCCTGTCTAATCTATGTATACTTTCCCTGTGTAATCTATAGATATACATTCCAAAACCAATGTGAAAAACAGCTAAATATATTTTTTCCATTCATTCCTTATGTTTGCATGTCTCAGGGTCCTGTGGAATTGGAAGAGAGTTCATCCCCCGGCCCAGCAAACTCACAGCAGCCTGGAACTCGACACAGTTTCGTTCAGGAGCACTTCCAAGCTCAGTACAGGTCAGACACACCCTTTAGTCTTTAATTTAAGATAAAGTCCGCCCTTTATCTGTCTGCCTGAGCATTGAATTCTACTGGGACACTTATGTGGTATTAGGCGTCCTTGACTGTGTACTGTATACAGTATGTTATGTTATCATCATACATATTATGTATTACATATTAGTATACATACAGTTATACATATAGAAAGACCATTGTATGCTGATAAGTAGATAGAAGGGTTGCAAAATTTGGCCAAAAATCATACTGTGAATATTTTCACATATTGTTGTCAACTGTAACATGATATAAAATGAAATATTGACAGTAACATATCATATTGCTGTTGTTTAGAAATATGTTAAAAGAACAAAAACCCTAAAATCAAATGTCACGTTAAATAGGATGTTTGAAAATTACATCTTACAATGGGTGCATCGCTAGTTCAGTAGTCAGGACATTGATCAGGGATTCGGCCATTTTAAGGGCGGTCTCATTTGCAAAATCCTTCTAGTGCACTGAAACCTTCGCTTCCTAAAAAGTTCCACAATGCCCAGAGAAAACCAGGGAGCATTGATGCTCACATAAGTGCAAAACATAAATCACATGAGCCAACTCACATAATGACACACAATAGAGTTGATATATAAAAAGATCAGAATAACAGTATTTATTAAAAGTAGACATTTTTGTACTAATATAAAAGTCTTTGTCACTTTTAATCTGTTAAATGCACCCTTGCTGAATAAAAGTATTAATTTCTTCAATAAAAAAAATAAATAAAAAAGAAATTAACTGACCCCAAACATTTGGACAGTAAATAATCACAATTTCCCCAAAATATAGTGTTTAAATAATAACTTTTAGTGGAAAAAATATTAATAAATTTACCCTCGCACTAATAGATTTGATAAAATGTGTCATGCAAACAAACTTCAAATCAGATCTGCAAAATCACCATACACATACAGTCGGAAGTCCACGCAGCTCTCGTTCAACTCTCTTTAGGAAAAAAATGACTTCTGCTGTTGTTTATTGGAGATGGTGAAAAGGTGCTTCAAGGTGTTGAAGCGAAGCAGATGCCGATGTAAACAACAAACATGCTTGAGCTTCCATTTACCACAACTGATGTGTGAGTTGATGAATGATTATATGTGAAATATAAGCCTAAATTCAATCTGTTCAGTGTATAAAGCGATCGTGTCTCTTCAGAAAATTTGGACTAAACCACTCAATACATATGGATTAGTTTTACAATCTCTTTATGGACTTTTTGAAGCGTCAAAGTTTCAGTTGCGTAGCTGTCTATGGAGGGACAGAATGCTTTCAGATTTCATCAAAAAGATCTTCATTTGTGTTCCGAAGATGAACAAAAATCTTATGGGTTTGGAATGACATGAGGGTGAGTAATTAATGACAGAATTTTCATTTTTGGGTGAACCATCCCTTTAACATGGCACAGATGGGACTGATTAATTATGATGTTAACTAACAAGGGAAACTAAGGAAACAAAAGCAAACAGGAACTAAACATAGGAAGTAAAAACATGAAAACAATAGAAAAGGAAATATATTTTCTTAATTTCTCCAGTACCGAAAGCAGAAACGATAACAGCCAGGTTTTGGTACCCATCCCTACATTTGAGCTCATGGTCTTTTCTCTTATTCATTTATGGCAAATTTTGGTGTTTTGCGTTGTGAAAATACAAAACCTATTTGTTGTAGGTTACAAACAGATCAGAGTGGCGTCCCTTCAGTTTGATCAACACAGCTCATGCAAACTATTTAATTAACTTGCAGTCAATTGCAGTTTAATTAATTGCATTAGGTCACACACTTTTTAATTTTAAGTTCAATAGATTAGTTGCATACTAATTAGTAATATTTTTAGCCTATAATTCATGCAGATTCCTTAAATATTCGTGTTCACGGTTTATTCAGATAACCATCAATGAAGAAAATGACTGGTTATCATCTGTACCGCAGTTTGGCTGAGAGTTTGTCTCCCCTCATACAAATGGGCTCATCCGGCACACGTTGTGTGAGCTCTCTAGAAAACAGCAGGCTTCATGCTATTCACTGTCTTTCTCAGGCTGCAGGGCTGTTGAAACATCTGCGCCGGAACTTTCTGCAGAGTGAAAATGATCAAGTAACCCTCAATGAAATATCACACTCTGCTATAGAGAATATTGCGAGAGCATTATTTTCACCTGTTTTTGGTGTTACAAAGACCTTCTCGCCAACGGCATTTCTGCTTCTGCAGATGTGAGCAATATGTAAATGCTGAATATTAAGTTTTCAACTGAGCAAAAGTTATTTGAGTAGGTTTAATTAGTTTTTTTTTCTTCAGTGCTACACATTCTAAAGCATCAAAGCTCTTTATAAATATTCCAATTTTCCCAGCTTCATGCCCACTCACATTTAGACTCCCAGAACTCCTCGCCAAGTAGAAAGGCAGGTAGAAAGAGACTCAGCAATTTTCATCAATCGAGAAAAAAGCTTCCGTTTCTCAGTGAGTTCTTGATTTCATGGATTCATTTTGTAATTCCATTAGCTGTGTTGGCTGTTCTAACTTTGAAAATAGAAAGACTAACATTTCAGATTGCACCCTGCTTGTTTATTCATATCTTTGCTACGCAAACACTGCTTTGATATCTGCTTTCAGCATTTGTTTATAATTAAGGTCAGTCTGTCTGTCAATCTGCCATTGCCTGTGGTGGTTTATCTCTGATAAGATATGAAATGTAGGTAGACAAAACACTTCAGCAGCATATATGATGTGGTCATTAAAGTCTGGATTTATTGTTTATCCGCAGCTGTGAGCATTTCTTGTGCTCCATAGGTGTTGGGAAAAAAAGATTCAAAACACTAAAGTATCCTCAAGGACTTTGATTATAAAGATAGCTTTACAGTGCGAAGTTTCGGGCTACTGTAAGTTGCAGTTTTCTGTGTCTAGTTAATGATGGTTTTTGCTGCAGTAATAACAATATTCGCTTGCCATGTTAGAGCTGGGCATTGTATTGAATGTATGATTTTTAATGTTTCACTAAGGTGCCATTTACACAACACACTTTTCAACTAAAAACTGAAAACTTATTATGTGTTTTGCCCATTCATTTACATGACAACAGCATTTTGGCTACCTAAAAATGCAAGTTTTTGATATTGGATTTCAGTTTAAGTTTTTGAAAACGATACCATTATCATCTCCATGTTAACAACAAAAACGCACATTTGTGAAAACGGTGACGTCATGCGCATTATGTGTTCAGTCTATAGGTGCATAGTGTTTCTTTACAAAGTGACATCGCCAACTACTGGCCTGGCATGCATATCACAGCGTTTTTAGTCTTAGTTTTTGTGGATGCTTATGAACGGGGATTGTTTTGACAATGTGGTCATCTGTATGTGGAAAAAAAGCAAAGGGAAAAACTTTAGTTTTTAGTACATCATTGTTGTGTAAACATGCCCTAAGTTTTACAAAGACATCATTAAATGATCATTAGTTTTATGATTCCTCTTGTCTTGCAGCTCATGAATATGAAGTTTTATTAGTGCTTAAACCTCAGTATAGCAAATTATGTTAGAGTCTGAGTTTGAAACATATGCACAAATCAGTTTAAACTGTCCATTTTCAGTGAATCGATTCACTGAAATTCAGCAAATTCAAAATCTTGTCTCATGGGGCAATTTAAAATGTTTTACTAAAATGTACAGTATGCTGGTAAATACAAATTTAAAAATATAACTATTGAAATAATTATAAATAATAGAATTGCAAATATAATTATAAATACAATTATACAATTCAATGATATGAATAGCTTTCTTCCTCTATATTTAGTGGTAAACAACATTTTGTAACTACTTGAGAGTTGACTACATTGTCTAAGTTGAATATTACAGTAAGACAAAATAAGTCAAGATATGATTTTGATATATACAGTAATGGCTAGAAGTGATGTCCAACCAAGGAAAATTGGCTTCTTTGCACTTTATTCAAACTTTTTATTAAATATTTATTAAATGTTTTGTATGCATGTTGTGAAGTTGTGCCTGAAGTATAAAACTTATGTACAAGTTCCATGTTTTAATTTTATTATTTGTTATGACGCAATGAAACTTTTGTGGACAAAAGTGGTCATACCAAGCTTGCACTTATTATTCCCAGCCTATAATTCAATAAATCACTATGTGGCAGGTATTAGCTATATTAGATGTTATTTTGTGGGTTTTAGATAAATTGGCCAGATGGAAGGAGCTGTCCTCCGCAACCAAGTCGGATATTGTTAAAATGGCTAAATCTGGTCAATCAGTTTTAAATATTGCTCATTTGCTGGATGTGAATGGTCACCATGTCCACAGAATTATTCCAAAGCCCAGTGACACCACTACCATGCAGAATATAAAGTTTTGTGGCTAGACAAGGAAGGCCAGTGAGCATTTTGACAGAAGGATGAAAATCGACTGAATGTTGGGCCACCTCAAAACAGCTTCTAAAGACCTGGATGAGATGTGTAATTTTGAGAAACCTCCAATGTCATCTTGAACTGTATGCCAACAGCTACAAGAGCCTGGATTGAGAGGTTGTGTACCAGTAAAGAAACCATTTATTAATTTTATCAACTGCAAAAAACACTTTGCATTTGCCAAAGAATGTAAGGATTGGAGTATGGAAGATTGCATTCTGCAGTCCGACAAGTCACAACCTATTTAACAACCTAGCGTTAGATGGTATGTTTGTAGGCGACAACTGGAGTGTTTTAACTCTTTCCCCGCCAGCATATTTTTAAAAAGTTGCCAGCCAGACGCAGCATATTTGAACGTTTTCACAAGACTCATGCCATGATCCTCAGACTAATTTGTTGCATATCTAAATATGCAATATATCAAAAGAAAGAACACACCCATTTTATTCTAGCTTCATTAGAATATTTATTTTATTCCCATTTTATTCTAGCTTCATGCATTCTTTTTTATTAACACTTGAATGTGGGTAAGTTTCATTAAAAAGAAAGCAACATTTTAAAGAAAAGGCTGAGGAAAAAGTTTTTGTCAAAGACTACTCTGAATACATTTGGATTCAGAGTGATGAGCAAAACATATATGGAGTAGATCACTTCCATCAATACCCTCAAAGCTTGCACACTCTACCTGAGTCGACATTTCATTCTGTAAATGACGGAAAATTCATCCATCAATGGTGGGGAAAGAGTTAATACCAAATGCATGCATGGCACCATTAAGCACAGCAGGGGAAACATAATGGTATTGGGGATGCATGTCTGCAGCAGGTGTTGGAAGGAAATACAAAGTTTCTGGCACTTAAGCCTTAATAGTGATAAGTCATACAGGTCATCCAATGAAGCTCAATTTTGGGAAGAACTTAAGGAGGATTGGAAAGACGTTAAGCATGACACATGCACAATTTTTTTTTTTTTTGCATAAATACTATTATACCCATATCCCATGATATGCTGTTTAATTGAACCTGAAGGGCCATCAAAAGCAAACATTATGCAAATATCTCCTCCGGACATCATTTTTGGCCACTACTGTTATTAGGTTCTGCTTCAGCTGCAGTAGATGATAGAAAGACAGGCATAAATGCTTATCTTCCGTCTCACTGGCAATAGGATTTCAGCATTGATAACTAATCTAGGTTTGCTTGCCATATAAAAAATTGATTTTAGCTACATATCAGCTAGATGAATTGTGAAAACACCCTGAAACCAGCCATACACATTTGATGTATAGGATATTTGATGTATCGGACTGCACAAAAATAATGCAAAAAGATCCCCCCTGATGTTGCTAAAGTATTGACTAGGAGTTTGAAGGACCTTGTGTTGATTTATTTAGAAGCTGCAGTTGTTTTTAAATATAATCTCAGACTCAGAACAGACCTGTATTTCCTTAGGCTGGTCTCAGTTTGCTCTCTTTGGATTGTTTTGACTGCATTTTTTCTTTTTTTCATAGAATGTATTTTTGTCTCCTTAGTGATAAAACTGAATAAACTGAATAAGAATCTTTTTTAGAAAAGAACTACATGTTCCTGGACTGAAGTTCAGCCTCTTTTGTTTGGGGAAAAACCAGCTCCACCTGCTCTGCTGTTGACTGGTACTAAGTTGCTGGCTGCCAAGGCCACTCATTGCAGATTGAGTGAAGGCAACTGAATGCTTATAAAACAGAAATTTTGATGAATGTCGCTCTTTCAGATCCAATTAAAATGGATAACGATAAAATTACATTACATTAAGTCTTCTGAAGACGTGATAACTTTGTGTGAGAGACAGAATTTTCTTTCTTCTTCTTCTTTTAAGTTGTTTTTTATTCTTTTGAGTTGGATCTTTTCACTGCCTCATTCAGTTCACAAAACTGATCTTAATAATCCATTCATGAATTGGACTCATCCGGTCCTCAAATTCATTGATTCATTGATCCAGTTGCAGTGCTAATTTAGTTGTCAGCTTACTGGAGGGGAAGATAATTTAGTGTTCCACAGAAGAAAGGAAGTCATGTAGGATTTGAAGGAGTAAATAATACAGGGTTGTCAAACTCAGTTTCTGGAGCACTGTCCTGCAGAGTTTAGCTTCAACCCTATTAAACATAACTGAGCCAGCTAATTAATCTTTAGGATTACTAGAAACTTCTAGGTAGGTGTATTAGAGCTGGCTGGAGCTAAACTCTGCGGGACAGCAGCCCTCCAGGAGCAGAGTTTGACACATGTGATATAATGACATTTAATACACTATATTACGCTATATTAAAATTCTGGATGTGAGATCATGGTGAGCACAAGATTAACAGCAAATAATAACTTACATTTTAGTCTGTTTCTCACACAAAGCTATCGTATGGCTTCAGAAGACTTGATATAGTGCATGAGTTGTATGGAATACAACTTTGAAGTTGAAAAGATCTGTGCCAAAATTCTTGAAAAATCCCTTTTTTGTGTTCCATGTAAAACTAATAACATAGGTTTGGAATTATGTGAGTTACACCATTCTTTTCCATCTAGCGAATATATGGAATATACACCAACAGAAAGACTTACACTCAGAAACATCTGTCATTCAAATTCCACACATTCTGCCTCTCGTGTTTATTTCAAACTTTGGATACTATGATTATACTTTTAGCTGCCACTAAGACAAAATGTAATTCTATAGATCCCTGATCATTAGCAAGGAAGAATTATGATCTGTAATTCTAAAGAGCTGTTACTGTAATTTATTTGTGTATAGTAATTTAAAGTAACTCCAAAATAACTTAAAATCTTGATTGTTTTAGTCCTCTATACAAGAACGGCAACTGAATAATTAAAAAATTATGGATTGTAGCAAATGTAGATAATTTATGTATTATCTAAGTGAAGTTGACAGTCGGGGTTTACAATGTACTAAGCTAAAATGAGAAACAAAAGAACCTCATTGTATTTAGATCAAAGCACTGCAATAGAGCGTGGAAATAGAAAGTGGTTTGACTTTCTTTTGTAAAATTATTGTAATTGTCTCTCATGAGAATGACATTAACTGAATTAACATTACAGAACAATTCGACTTAAGACTTTGAGGAAAGGGTAAAACAGAGATACAGTCTATTCACTCCACCTTAGCCCAACAAACCAATGCATTGAGAAAACTGTCTTTTAAGTGGCACTGTGATTTATTGCAGCTTAACGACACAAGTATGGCATGGGAAAAGAGGAATCTTGACCTTTTCTCACAGCAGCTGGAATAATTAAACTTATTATTTTGATGGCGGACTGTAAACCAAAAAGGTCCAAATGACACTCATCAGTGACAACTGGAGATTAACCAGTAATCAAAAGCAAAAGAATTCGGACTGCAGTGTGGCTACAGAAATTGAAATCTACAGGTTACACTAATACACACTAAATACACAGTCACGCAATGCTGATGTTGATAACATTAACAATTTGAGAAAAATTTATGAGAAAATAATTTGCACGGTTTGGTGTGATCCGAGTTGAATGATCGTTAGATTTAATCACCATTGGCAGTGCAATTTATTGTAATGCTTTTTTTTCCCTCAGTTGGTCAGAACAAAAGTGGCAGACATGTTATCTGTGATTCTGAAGTACAGTATCCACACAGATGTGGTGACTGACAGCAAACATTATTCATCCGCACTGAGGAGTCGTGCCAATGCACAGCCCACGTAAAGATGATAATTCCGTAAATAAATGCAATTGCAGGTTTCAAACTGAGATGGCGACAAAGAGGCAAAACTTACGGACTGCAGCTTCATGCAACTACAATGACTTTCTCATAAAATAAAGAAAATATTATAATGTTATTTTCTTATAGCTAATAGCTTAGACAACGGAGTTGAATGGCTAAGCTTTACAAATGCAGTCAACACAACTTTTGTAAAATTAAGAAAATGCAATGATTTTATTTGCTTGTATTCCCACCATGCTATAGAAAATGTCCAAATTATGTTACTTTTAGAGTGGCACAGTGTTGAGTGATTTTATTTTTTGCAATGATGTCTAATCGCCGTAATGGGGATGTTTTTATTTTTACATTTTGGTAATTATACTTAATGTTGTCATACCATTTTATTATTCCTGTCCCACTACAGACTAGTACAAAGTTCATTCTGCCATGGCTCTAAACCCCATAGTATAAGCCACAAAAAATTGTTGTACCCATTTGATTTTAGTCAACTGGATACATGTGCACAGTTACTAAACAATTATTATCATTGCTGATGTTCACATGCTGTCATTTTCACAGCTCTTCATTATTTATCTACCCTCTTCACACTAACTCTTCATACACTTTTTCTCTCTAACAAGTGCGTAATTTGTTAGTGTGCGGTGCAAAACACATCTGTTGAGTATCTATGGCTGTGGTAGGTGTGTGCTGCTATTTTAAGGGGTCTCTCTCCATATGACAGCTCTGCCGAGTTTACAAGAGACAATTGGACCCCAACATGATGCAATCTCAGCCACATTCTACATCTGCTGTTCCCTCACTCTCTTTTTCATTTATTCCACTTACACTTGTCTCTTCTATCTTTATTTCTCACTCTCATCATCCTCTTTGCCTCTGCGTATATTTTTTATCATTCTCTCTGTACTCTTTTTTTTTATTTTTTATTGCTAAGATATTAAAATCAATGCATTCCAGAGCTTCCCATCTCAGTCAATATGAGAACGTGCCCATCTCTGCTGGTTTTCAAGCTGTCGTCTGTGCTGCAGGTGAACACGTTGCACCTGCAGAACCCAAATGCATTTCCAGTGTTCAGCTGTTGAGTCACGAAGGGAAGCTCTATATCGGGCAGACGTGCTCACGCAGGCCCACTGTGGACATGATGCCAAACAACTGTGCTTTCCAAAAAATCTTCAGGCAAAAATCTGTATTTTTGTATTGCTGTCCAGTAACACAAGATAAATTATTTGAGTTGGAAAAGTATGTAATAGTAAGTAGAGGTGTGTCTCGCGATATTATCATGACGGAGTTGAGTTTGTGGCAAATCCTTTTATAGAGCTTGCATTATATTGTTTTGTCTTTTAATGCATGTGATAATTCATACTCAAAGTAGAACTACACTGACATTCGTTACAAGATGATTAGTTAAAACATTTCAGAATGCACCTGTTTTTAAATTAATTTAAACTGCACAAAACTACACAGAAAATCAAGCCAATCAAAATAAAATCAAAATTATTATTATTATTAATGGTTATTATTGGTTATTAGCGTTTTAAAGAAAAAAAATAATTAAATGTCTCATGGTCATTTTTGTTTCAGGTCATCACTGACGTGCCCTCATTGCCTTAAACAGAGCAACACCTTTGACCCTTTCCTGTGTATTTCACTTCCAATCCCACTGCGACAGACCAGGTATGTTACTGTGCCTTCTGTCTTTATTTCTTTATAATCTATTAGGACTCATTGTCTGTATACTATATGTATTTTTATGTCTGTATATGTGTTTGTATGTATATGCGTCTGTGTGTATCTTCGCTATTGTGCGTTTCAGTCCTTGGCCACCCTGAAATACTTCATGTGATGAATGACCAAGTGAACAGCTCTTAACAGAACATTGTCTCAATTTTCTCAAATCTCAAAACGGCCAGTCAGCAAAATCTCTCCTGTGAGACTGCCAACCTGTCAGACAGACCAATAATAGAATCTCAGAAATATATGGAGAGAACTATGGCTCATCATGAAGACTTGTACAGTACCTTCTTTTGTAAACACTCAGATTTCCCAGTATGCTCATTTATGAATTACTAACTTCCAGATGTAATAATCTGGAGTGAAAAAGGCATATCTAGCTGCACTGAGAGCTTAGGGGGGCCAAATTTGAAGGTCTTTAGTAAATGTCAAAGGGAGTTTTAGTGCTAAAACCTACCATACTTATTGTTATGAATTATTCTGAAGATTACAAATTAGATTAGAGACATGCCATGGACAGAGAGAAACACTTCTGTCAGCAGACTAGTATTGATCACATGTGAGCTGAACTCCTGGGCAAGTCTTTCGGGAGCCAATCAGGTTAGCCAACATCTCATGTCAACATCTCGCTAGTCAGAGAGATCAAATACAATGAATGATCAGATCAGTCTCTTTCGTTGAGCTGCCATAGTCAGACTGTACTTTTCAAAGTAATTATGCACAGAGATGGGTACAAATACATCAAAAAGTATGAATTACATGAATTACAAATACTTCCTCATCAAATGTATCCAAATAAAATTCAACACACTGGTGTGACAAATATGTTTAATTAAATACATAGTCATACCGCCCAGCCTTACTCAAGCTATTTCACTCACAACAAAGATTAACTCCGCAGTTAATCTTTGTTGTCAGTGAAATAGCTTGAGTAAGGCTATTTAAATAAAATAAAATAAAAACTTTATTTAAAGGTGACAGTTACACATTACTACATGTACTCACTATAGTAATAGCAGTAAATTATGCATAATTACAAGTAACTAATCCTAAACCAAACCTTAACCCTAACTGTAACTATATAGTAAGTTCATGTTAATATTACTCAGTACTTATTTAAGTACAATGTTACTATGTCACCTTAAAATAAAGTGTAACCTTAACTGCTAAAAAAAACCCTGATATTTAGCTGCTAAAAAAAAATGTGTCTATAGAAACAAAAGTAGCTAAGTAAGCTAACATTAACTAGCAAGCTAACAAGAAGGAAGAAAGTGCTTCCATTCACATCCATCCACCATAAATGTGTACTCCACACAGCTCCAGGGGGTTAATAAAGGCCTTCTGAAGCAAAGCGATGTATTTGTGTACAAAAAAAAAAAAAAAAAATCCATATCTAACAAGTTATGAAGTAAAATATCTAGCTTTCACCCGACTGCCTTCCGTATTCAAGTTACGAGGAATGTGTAAACTGGCGTCACATTTTCCGTAAGTTGAATAGGGAGGGCGTAGGACATAGTGTAAGATTTTTGAACTGAAAGAGTTTTACACTTTCTTCGTACGTTGAATATGAAAGGCGGTCTGGCGGAAGCTAGATATTTTACTTCATAACTTGTTAAATATTAATATTTTTTTCTACATAAATGCATCAATTCGCTTCAGAAGGCCTTAATTACCCCCCCCCCCCCCCCCCCCCCAAAAAAAAAAAAAACCATGTGAAGTACACGTTTATGATGGATGAATGTGAATTGAGTCACTTTCTTCAGCTCCTACTCATTGGTCCCGTTCACTGCCTTTATAAAGCTCAGATGCGTCAGGATATTTATTAAAATATCTTTGATTGTGTTCATCAGAAAGAAGAAAGTTATATACACTTAGGTTGGCTTGCGGGTGAGTAAAGCTTGGGCCAATTTTTCATTTGAAAGTGAACTAATCCTTTAAGACTCATATGGTTAATCTGCCTATGGGTCCAACAGTATGTGTCATGTGATTTACTTGCATCTAGCCAAAAACTGTGATGGGCAATATTTGGTGGCTATATTTGGTAGTCCTATTAACACCGGTGAAGAAAGTTCTAGTATTATTTGAGAATGAAGTGGCATATTTGATTCAGTATTTTAAGTATTTCAAATACAAAATGTGGTTTCTCAAAGTATTTAATGGCAAATTACATCTGATGATGTTTTTGTCCAGCAAAATGCAAAATAGACAAAAGTATAAATACATTTAATTTAAATACTGGCCATCTCTCTGCACAAATATGCTAGAGTTAACACATCCAACCTGTACTTTAACACAAAAAGATACTCTCTGAAATCACAGAATAAGCTCAGTTTGATTGACAGTCCACATATATAAAACCCTGTCATATGATTCAGACTCTGAGACAAAATCTAAAAAGCTTCAGTCTTCCCACTGGTGTACTTATATGAAAGTAAAAGTGACTGCATTTCACCCATCCAAGTGCACTGAAATAGATGAACATGAATCTGGCAATGTTTTATGTCAGTTGTTGTACATATCGCAGCAGTTCGGAAACAAAATGTCCAGTGAGTGGTGCTAAAAGGTTTAATGCTCTTGCATTGAAAATAACATACAAAGCCTAACCGCTAGCAAAATCAAACGTGAGATAAAAACGCTATTTCTACATCTAAAAAGCTTTAGTTGCCTTCTCACTGGTGCACTCATATGAAAGTGATGTGACGTGTGGCCAAGTATGGTGTCCCATACTTGAAATTTGTGCTCTGCATTTCACGCATCCATGTGCACATACACAATAGAGTATTGAAGACACACACACACACACACACACACACCGTGAACGCACACCCCGAGCAGTGTGCAGTCATTTTTATTTTTATTTTATTTTTTTGCTGTGATGCCCAGGGAGCGATTGGGGGTTAGTTTCGTATAACTGAGTGCTTTTTGTTGCATTCAGCATTTCACATACAGCTTTCAATAATGCAGCAGATAGAGGCATTTAAAAGTCTGCCCAAGTCTCCAGAGCCATAATGTCCGCAACTGCAGCTGCAGTAAAAAATGCTGCTGCACTGAGACCATCAGCTGCTGTGCGACTGGATAGTGTGTGGCCATTTTCAGCTAAACAAATGCAGCAGGAAACAGATCAGCTCTCAATTCTACTGTGCACTGCACCCACAAGGTGTGTGTGTGTGTGTGTGTGGGCACGCGTGCATGTGTGGCAGTGTTAAGAGACACGTGCTGGTTTAAATTAACCTTCACAACATGTACACACACAACCAAACATATCTACACTCCTCAGACTGTAGCCCTACATGTAGCAAATTGAAACATTTTAATTGGTTACTCACTCTCTCACATACTAAGCAATAAGCCACAAGAGTATGTGTTAGACTGGTTTTCCTGTTTGGTGTGATGGTGTTTAATATCTGTGACAACCTTTTGTCCCATTTAGCCACTTATTAGCAAAGTATCTTCAAACCGTTTCAAGACAAGTAAAATTGCAGTTTTAATGCGATGCATTAATGTTGCAAAAATGTATAAGTCTGCTATGGTAAAAACACCTAGGAACCCATGTTGAGTTAGCTGAATTTGCCTACAAATTGACATCATGATTGAACAGCTGTATTAGATGATGTGCTAAATATGTATGTTATTGTGTGTTTAGGGCCCTGAATGTGACGCTGGTGTTCAACAATGAAGGTCAGCGGTTTCTGAGAATAGGGTTGGCTGTGCCTCTGTTTGGGTCTGTCTCAACACTCAGGGCCATGGTAGCAGAGGAGGGCAAGATCTCTCCAGACCAGGTGAGACCTGCTGTCTGTTGTATTTGCTAGTGTTTTGTCTCTTTTATCTTTTCCTATTCCTGAACTACACTGTGTGCAAGACACACTCACCCCATTAGTTCATAATAAAATATTATGTTGTACTGCACACACACACCTTATGTAGTCTTGCCAAAGATGAATTACTCTTGCATACATCTTCCAGGCTCATGAAGAGTAATCGCGAACAAGCACATGTATTTCTGTTCATACCCTATTAAACTGCTTCCTCTGAACACACTCCATCTGTTGGTTAATGGAAACTACCCAGACTTGCTCAGCCAGGGCTCAAGGTGTTATTGGACTGTAAGATACAAATGTTTTATGACACTGTTATAATCATTTTTATAATCCTTGAACATACATTCATTCACATACTCACTGTTTGATTTTGGCTTTTGTTGGGTCCAAATGCAGGTGGATTTCAGCAGTTCGATGTAACGCAGTCACTCCTAGTAGCCACTTTGGCAGGTTGAATTTTGTATAAAATATATACATTTTTCAATTGTATTCTTTTAAAAAGGCATCTGAAATAATAAACTAAGTGTAACGTAGTGTTGTCAAATATATCGGGTTTTTTTTATTTATTTATTTTTTTTTATATACATATCGATACAGAAATATCTGAAACACTTCCAATACTCATTTACCACAGAACAGATACAATACCAGCTGCACTTTCTCAGTCTCTCATCTCTCCGACAGCGAGTTGACACACAAACCCACCTCCCCTCACTTACTGGTTTCATTTGCTCCAGATGAATATTGTCTGTGTTACAGGGCTTGAATATTGCACATAATTTTACTTATTCCTGCAGATTTTGTGCTCACATCCAAAGTGCGCGCGCACATAAAGCCACCTCTTAGTACTAAACTGAGTTCTTTTTCACTGCTTAATGCGCTTGAACAGTCAAATACACAGAAAATAATGTCAAAATGCCAGTTTTGGTGAGTTTTCACATAAACACAGTCAGTTATGTTTTAAGTCAACACAAAGAGTTGAGAAAGAAAACACGTGTAACAGTAAATGCATCCGTGTGTCAGGTCTTAAAGTGATAGCAGCCTAATATACTTGCTGCCAAATTATGAGATATCAGGGTCAAAATCTGGATGTCAAAATTATGGCCAGTGAAAATACTGAGTTGCTAGTAAATTTGGAAAACCACTAGCCACAGTGGCTGGTAAGCAAAAAAGTCAATGTCAAGCCCTGGTCAAGACTGTTAATCATGAACAAAGTTTATATTGTACAGTCCATTAATGTACAGTCTGATCATGCTTATTCACTTGCACCAAAATCTCTGTTCCCAATTCATTATAGTGTACTGTCGTGGGGTGACTGTAATTAGACCATATTTTTAGTGCACCATACCAATAAGTTATAGACTTTTTCTTAATCTGAGTGCATTATGTACACTGACCAATGCTATTATTTTCATAATGCAATGAGCATGTTAATATTCCATGGCAAGGCAATTTTATTTATAGCACATTTCATACACAGTGGTAATTTAGTGTGTTGTGCACATAATAAAGAGAAAGAAAAATAAAGACAGTAGGTACATTTTTAAAGCCACAACTCATTTTCACACTTTTTTATAAGTAATTAATCGGTAACGCTTTACAATAAGGTTCATTAGTTAACATGAACTAATATTTCAACATTTACTAATACATTATTAAATGTGTGTGGGAGGGATTGAATAATGCGACGGCAGCCACAGTACAACGGCGCCAGTGCGCTCACCACACACCAGCTCTTGGTGATAGTGATAGTGATAGAGCCAATTCAGTGGATGGGGATTATTAGGAGGGCATGATTGGCAAGGGTCAATGGAGGAAATTTGTCCAGGACACCGGGGTTACACCCCTACTCTTTGCGAGAAATGCAGTGGTTAATTACCACAGAGAGTCAGGATCTCTGGTTTAACGTCTCATCTGAAGGACTGTGCTTGTTACAGTGTCCCCATCACTATAATGGGGCGTTAGGACCCACACAGACCACAGGGTGAGCACCCCCTGCTGGCCTCACTAACACCTCTTCTAGCAGCTACCAGGTTTTCCCAGGAGGTCTCCCATCCATGTACTAACCAGGCTCAGCCCTGCTTAGCTTCAGTCTTGGGCTACAGGGTGATATGGCTGCTGGCATATGACTAAATAGACATATTAAAATACAGAAAACCACAATTATACAGATAACACACAAGTGAACTTTAAAAAATCAATCCATCAGTCAAACTTATCTGCCTAACTAATTTAGTGCGTTCAAATTATGCACATTTGTAAGGTAACAGATGTGTTACCTGAGGATGGATGAGGACATTATGCATCTGGTATTGAAATAGATGACCAGATGCTATTACTGCAGAGTAAAAAACCTGTTACTTCCTTTTATTTTTTTTAAGGTCTCTCTTATCCAGCTCTTAGTGTTTCTTACATTGCATGTAGTTTCTATGTTGTGTCTTATCACTGAGCCTAATAGTTTGTCATGCTGAGCGGTTGAGCTGAAATCCCCTTATCTGTTGGTTTGTGATATGACATCAGCTTCTGGAAAACAGCTGAAGAAGAACCTGAAATCATCTTTGCGTAATAATCTGCGTGCTAGGCCATTTGAGATGAACATTTCTCTTTCTCTCGTAGGTGATTTTGACAGAGATTAACTCAAATGGATTCCAGCGCTCTTTCTCTGATGAAGATGATATGACAAGTATCTCAGAGAGTGATGTCATCTACGCCTTCCAGGCTCCACCCCTGTTCACCAGAGGAGGCTCCATGCGATTCTCAGGTAACCGTAGTGAAATCAGGGCAATGCTTCAGCTAATTGTATATTAACAGTTAAAGGTGCTGTAAATGATTTGAGAAATTTGCTAACTTTCGTCTATAGTTTCACAAGGTCAGAATTTTCACTTTTTGTGGCAGCTTATTCTGGCCAAAAACTGCCCACTTAGACTGGAGGAAACCACCTGATTGTCATGTAAAGCGACCAATCAGGATTTGTTTTGTTTCTATGGCTGATCAGGCCAATTAGACTGGAACTGGCTCTTTCAGTCAGTGCTTGCCTTTTTTTTTTCTTTTTCTTTCTTTTTTTTTTTTTTGTGCAATATGCCAGTGAATGGTTATTGAATGGTTCGAGACTAAATATAAAGTTCTGTCATGAAACTCTAGATGGTGCAGGCTAGGGGTGTCGCAATATACCGGTATTGAAGATAATCGTGATGTTCAAAGCATGAAATATCGTCATCGTGTTAATTTAGGGTGTGACAATATACCGGTATTGGCGATAACCACAATATTTAAAATGAATAGGACTGTTCTGATATCATGACACGCAAATACTCCAGCGCCAATACCTGGTTGACCTCTCAGGTGGCAGTATTGCACCTTAACGCTGACACCTGTCAAACAAGAAGACGCAACGCACGCAGCTATTCTGAGAAGAACCATGTCGTCCAAGCAGGAGAGCGAGAGGCTCTGTCCACACCCGAATAAAGTAAGCTTGACAGTATATGGGAGTTTTTCGGCTTCCAAGAAAACTCTGAATTTGCCTGGCTACATCAGTGCGAAGGGTGGCAACACCACCAACCTTTTTACCCACCTCCGTGTCTATCACCCTACAGATTACGCCATTTTACAGAGAGTAAATTGCGATTATTTTCCTTGTCATGGAATGGGAAATGTTAGGCTATATTAACCTGTTAACAGCGATTTTCTATGTTCATGTATTTAAATAAAGATTAATTTAAATTTAAACTTATTCTTTTAATAAGTACCCGCGTTTTCTTTACTCGTCTTACTCAGTGTGATGTAGCTGTGCATGCAGTTATATGCCCTCAAAATTTAAGATACGTGGGCATTTTTGCCCCGACGAGTTTTTGTCATTAACTTATATCATGTGATATGATGTACAATATCACACGAGCAAGAGTGCCGTGCAACAGACAGAAATGTTTTTGTTATACTGACTGAATCCACGTTAAATCCACGAATCAGTTTAATTAATGATTAAATGACCCTTTCAATAAAGACCTTCACTTGCTTCCTTCCTGAATGAATGAGTCATTTGAACAAATTGGTTGAATGAATGAATGAACTCACTCATTAAGACAGTGACTTGCTGCCACCTACTGGCAGTTTAGTTTCATATTTAAAGTACATTTTAATTAATAGGTTAAAATTAGAAATAATTCCATATTTAAATATTGAATTAAATGTATGTAGACAAATTGTAAATGCTGTGTAAATATATTAATGCCACTTCTCATTCTGTGTCACCTCTGTATTGCAAAGATGGTTTTTGTTGATAATGATTTCATTTGATTGGCAACAGCCCTAATGTATAGGCTACTAGGCTAGTATTAATCTTTATTTCTTTAGATCTTTAAAAAGGTCTTTTAAAAGCCTTAAATTTGAATTTAAAAAATGTGCAGCAACCCTGAAAAAGAAAAACTAAATAAACAAAATCAAAATTAATGTGACTGATACATTTTTTTAGAACCCAAGGATTCTATAGATATCGCAATATCGCGATATATCGACATCGTGAATTCTTTTGGCCACAATAACCGTGGTGTGAAAAATCTAATATCGTGACAACCCTAGTGCAGGCTGATATAGGTCTTTTAACTCGACCTGCTTGCAATCACATTATTCTCCGATTGGTTCCTGCTGTATCAGTAGCCAATGAGTTTCTGTGCTCAACCTTCAAATACTTGGCTAGCATTTGCCTAGCAGTGCAGTGCACTTTCAGAAATCCTCCACATTCCCTAGCTCTACACTGTAAAAAAAAAAAAAAAAAATTGTTCAGTTTACTTAATTCAGTTGTGCAAACTTGTTGCCTTAATTCAATTAAGTAAGCTTTACTTAATTGTATTAAGTTGATCTTAAACCATTTAAGTTTTGTCAACTTAATTCTATCTGTGATCTGAGGAAGTGTACTCTCAGAGTGCATTGCGGCACAAATAATTGTTTTTTTGTTTTTTTTCTGTTTGTGGCTTTATTTTACAACTTTATTTAGGAATCAACCTCCTTAAAAGTTTGATGTTTCACAATAGTATGGTGTTTGATATATGTGTTAGTGATATGATCTAATAAACCAAAATTCTACACAGAGTCTAAATTAGTTACTGGTTTAGTGCCAAATTATGTCACTTTTTAAAAGCGATCTATTTAATATGTCTCTTCCTTTGAAACCACAAATAACTGTAATTTCCCGTTTGAAAATCAATTGGAATCAACTGGAAGAGAGTTATAATAATATAGGTGAAGTTCCAAGTGCACAACCAAAGGAAACACTAATCACTAAAATGGTGAGAAGAAATTTTAGGAAATCAACATGAATTTATGGTCAACTTACATGACGTTATCCCAAACGTGTTTTATTTGTATTGATAATTTAACATTCAAGATCACTTTAAGAAAATGAGTGAATGCAACTAAAGAAAGATAACTGCAGAAGTGGAGAAAATGAGTGAAAAGTCTATTAAGAATTGCCCCGCCTTAACCTTTTGCCCCACACTTTTTTTTGCTTGACGAAATGGTACTTTAAACCAGTCAAGTAATTTTTACTTGGGTTTTCTGAGTAACAAAGCATAGCATGCAGACAGTAAAGATTACTCAATTGTTTTAAGTAAGTTCAACAAATTCTTGGACATTAAGTAATGTCATGTCTTAGCATTGTGTCGTGTAGCAAGTCCCGTACTTGCTCTGCAGCAGCAGCAATAAACAACAGCAGCAGCAGTGGGGTATCAGTTCTATTCTGCCAAAACCAAATACTGTATATCAACATTGTCATGCCAATTACCATGCCAAACACTCCCAAGAGTTGTCATGACAGAACTTGAATCATTAACAGGCAGGGAATAGTCGTACATTAATCTGTGAAAAGAAGCACAGATAAGTCATACTTTATTACATTCAGAATTAATGTAAAATACTAGTAAATGAATATTAGCTATGAACATTATAAACATGCATTTTAGTTCCCCTCCCTGAACAGTAAAAAAAATGATGAATGTTCAGAACAGAACAAGAATGAATGTTAGAGGTATAAAAATAAATTGTATTGATTATAAACAAGTCTAAATTAATTTATCAAAATAAATTAGTCTCCTCCTCACTTTTTTTTTTTTTTTTTTTTGCTTGTATTTGTGTGCATACTTTGTTTTATGTGCTTGACATTAATTGCCCTTACTAAGCCATGACATGTTCCTTATATTCTAACTTTAATTCTGGAAAATACAGTATTTCTGATGAAAAAAGTGCAAACCACTCCCTTGACAGTTTTTTTTAATTATTATTATTATTATTATTTTTCCGTTTTCAGTGCCTAGGGCTGTCACAGACAGATTTGATTTCTCTGGACACCCGTTTCAGTGATATCTGTCAGGTAGTAGGGACATTTGTGGTATTACACAAATATATTAGCTTATAGCACTTTTAAGAAAAATGAAGGTATAAAAGGCAATGTGCTGGAAAATGTAGCATTACAGAGATATATTTACACAGGAATATCTCATGTATGCAGTGACTTCTCAGTCCAGTGATGCATTTATGTGATAGAAATGCAGTATGACTTTACTTATAAATAAGCTTACATTTTTATCTCCCAGCTATGTTATAGCAGTGTTTATCTTAAGTTCACTGAAAGGTCAAGAAAACTTTCACCTTCAAAATAAAAAAGCTCTGTTGAATTACAGATTAACCCTATTTATAAGCTTGTATAGCATGTTTTTGTAATATGGCTGTCAGGTGGATGATTGAAGATTGATAACAAAGCAAATTGTGCCTATAACTCAAGGTGGTCAAAAGTGGAGGAAAAAAATTAACACAGCTGGTCTTGTGATCTCAACATGGCTGCCCCTATGATTGCTAATGAGAGACAGGCACGGCACACGTTGGAACTTTTATTATGCCACAGTTGACGCTTCCGCTTCTTTTCTAGTCAAGCATATGTGGGGTAAAGCAGTGCTGTTTTATCATATTAGATACATTTGTGTGTTGAAAGTTGTTATAGTGCTACTCTGTGCGTTCGCTCGGAGGCTACTGTGAGACACTTAATGCACACTGCAGTAAGCTAGATCGATATTAGGCATGGTAAAACATGGTACTCTCTGTAAATCAAGAAAACAAGATTTAAACAATAAGACTTACTGCGTTGAGTTATATAACATGATTAGTTTTCTGTCGATGAATGTATCCATCCAAACAGCTGCTCACCTGTCAAATAATATATTAAAGCGTCTTTGGTGTTTCCATGGTTTCTACAAAATAAAACCAGAAACCGAGGGTAACGCGGGTATGATGTCATTGACAGGCGGTCTGTGTCCTGGTTAAAATTGCTTATTTCTCTGGATTTAAACATTCTTAGAAACATTTGGGATAATGCAAGTACAAAAGTCAACAAAATATATAACACTGTTCTAGCGGTTTTTGGATATTTTAATCTAAAAATCGTACATATTGTGCTTTTAAGATTTGAAGTACAGGTTGAACTACAAGTGGACATTCAATGATGATCTTCTCATGTGATTTTACATCATTAAAATAAATGTGAAATGGGTAAAAACAACAAATAACAACATTATTAATACTGTATGTGAATATATGTATTCACATGAGAGGTTGTGGAACAACTCATAATATCAGTATATTATACAAGGTTCACATGGTTCTGTCAAAACATTTTACTTACTGCTCATCTGGCTATCAGCGGTTGGCTAATGAGTATTTTTTTTAGCTCTTTGCATATTACACATCTTAATTGCATTGCTGATTACAGCAGCCACAGTTATCAGGTAGCATCACTATAATATTGTAAATTACTCATGACATGATGAAATATCATATAGCCTACAGTATAAATTTTAAATATGGCTAATATTGAAAATACTGAATTAGAAGTTTAATGAAGTGTAAAGCAAATCAGGCTCATATACTGTAGATCTAAGATGTTGCCTTTTCCTCTCTCTGATTTGGCCTTTTCTTCTGTAATGAATTTTTTTTTTTTCTTGGGCAATTTTCAATTAGAAGAGGCACAGGGTGTCTGCCAAGGCTTTCTTATTGAGAAATGAACTTGCTTGTGTTACATTTAGAAATTGATATTCCATCTGATGAAAAATAACAACATTGGGATTACTGCAAAGAAAGACAAATGGATTGGGAATTGGAGTGTCTATCCTTGTTCTTATATGTATGTAGCTTTCTTTTTTCCAAATAAACTTTTATTATGGTATAACCTTCTACAACAAATAGGATAATGAAGGGATCCATCTGCAATTGAAGTAAATTCTTTTAAAATGTTTTTGTATAACACTTTGTACAACAGTAATTGCCTGAAAAGAGTTCAAGGGGTATTAGAGCTAGACCTTCAGTGACCAAGCCCATGGTTACAAGAAAAGGTACCGTAAAATAGAGTTAGTAAGTAACCTTGGGCAGAACCAAAGATCAAAGGATAAATCTTCGTCTACTTGGCCTGACTGGAGGCCATTTTAAAATAAGCAGTAATGTGTGTTGATGTATTAAGGCATGTAGACAGTATTTTCACCTGACCAATTTTTTTTTTTTTTTTTTTTTTTTTTGAGAACATTTCGTTTGGTCCAGTTGCAAAAGTGTATTATCATTAAAACTTGATCACTTGTACTTATTTCACTTCTGAATGTTTTAAGACTATGGATTATCCCTTTTTCCATTGCAATGTGCTAATGTGCTTTTCACTAGGTTTTAAAACAAGTTATGTTACAGATAGATAGTAATTGTAGGTCATCTATATCAGAAAACAAGTGCTGCCCAGCTTTGTCATGGGCCTCATTTCTTTTACAATGTGCAGTATATTAAGAGTGTTCATCAAGCTATGAAAAACTTTAAATTACGTTATAAATAACTTTTTGCTGACTTTGCTTAAAGGCATGTTTTATACACATACAGCTACTAATGCAGCAAAAGCTTCAGAGACAGTTTGTCATGACTCTCTGCCTCATTACAGGAGACAGTTACCGATCGGCACTAAAATGTGGGTCACTGTCTTCTGAGTATTTTGAACTGAACTTTTTTTTTTATAAAGAATACAAAGTAGTATACAAATTAGGCATTGTCAATTTTGACATTGCAGTGTTTAATTAAAAAAGTGTTTAATTTTTTTGTGTTTTTTTTCTAAAATTTTTTGGAGATACAAGGTTTTTGCCTTGAACGATATGAACTTAAGCAAAGAGCATTGCGAGAGAGAAACTGCTGTAATTTAAGTAACTTATTAAGAGTCTGTTTTATTTTAAGGTCATATAAAGAGCCAACAATGACAGGACAGATGTTGTTCCTGTAGGAGGTCACCAAGGTCACAGGTTTGATTCCCAGGGATATATAAAAGTGTATATATATATATATATATATATATATATATATATATATATATATATATATATATACAATATCTTTGCCCTCTTTTCCAGTGCTTATACCAAATTCACTCCCTCGAGGAGATGTGATCGACAGATCAGGTTAGAAGGTCATCTGTCTGAACTGTTCTTAGATCAGCTTACATCTGGGTCTCTCTGAAGCTTAAGTTGATAGAGGTTTGGTGAGGTCATGTGTAACTGAGCAAATACACACTCCACTTGTGTGCAATGCTCTTGCAGATTTGCCTGGGATTGTCTGGACTCTCTAGCCCAGACCAGTAAAGAATTCATTCTGCATTGACTGCTCTTTTACTGCCACTTTAATGAATTACTAATATCTAATGTTGCTATTAGAGTCGTCATTTTTCTCATAGCTGTTCTGTCATCATGTATCTAGTGTGGTGGAATTAAAGTAATAGTGCAGGTTAAATACAAGTTAATCTTGTAAACGATTAAAAATTAAAGGGGTCCTATAATGCCCCTTTTTACAAGATGTAAAATAAGTCTCTGATGTCCCCTCTGAAGTTTTAGCTTAAAATACCCCACAGATAATGTTTTATAGCATGTTAAAATTGTCGCTTTTTGAAGGTGAGCAAAAACACGCCATTTTTGTGTGTCCCTTTAAATGCAAATGAGCTGCTGCTCCCGGCCTCCTTTCAAGAAGCGGGTGGTGCTTCAACACCTTGTGTTAGCATTACTCACCAAAGAGCATAGAACCCATGTGCGAAACTCTGATGCTTTTTGGTAGCGCGGCAGCCATTTTGGGGTGAAAATGCCAACTGGACAATAGAATCCATCACATCTTGCGCACCCAAAATCGGCGAATCTCACAGCCAAATCAGGAATGCAATAGAAAATTTCCAAAATTCAGTAAATTTTATGACACCTACAGTAAATGTTGTATTGTCTAAGCCTATATATGTTTTATTTGATCAGTTGTGGAATCCAACCATTAACGTCCATTTTATGCAACTTTACATATTTACTATTAATAATAAATTAATAAATTAATAATTAATAAAGATCATCATGTTTGTAGCATGATCCAGGGGATTAAAGTCTAGGTCTGAAATATATATAAGTTTTCCCCTGGATTAAGCTACAAACATGATCTTATAGAACATGATGCATTGCTGTGTCTGTTATCCCATAATTCCCACTTTTGGACACAGTGGCTTTTGTTTTTTTGTTTACATAGTCTTGCTTTAATGGACATTAATATAAGACAACACTGCAAAAACAGTTTCTGATGCATGTCCTTAATTTAATTTCATATGTTGGTATTAATTCAGTGTTTATAATGCTAATAAGTTTTATTTATTTTTTTTTTTTAACAAAGCAGCTGATGTTGCCATAGAAACTAGAGCACTGCGAGTCACTTTCACCCCAAAATGGTGGATTAGGGCTGCTGCTGGGCACTGGTGTTGCAATTGAATGTTCTATTGAGTTTCACTTCTTGTCAGTTCTTTGACCTCACGCAGACACGCACTGAAAAACTATTTAGTCTTTTATGTTTGAGTCAGACAATGATGGAGAGACTAGACAAGAGACAAGAAGAAGTGACAACGTAAATTGCAACAGGACATTTTTGAATGGTTAGTTGTTGAATTTATGTAGCTGATGTGGAATTAACTATCTGCAAGTCATTCTGTCTTGATAATCTATAAATCGCTCGTGTGGGAACTGTTGTAAGATGCCTACAGAGCCAGAGAATATATGCTGCATAAAGATAGAACAGGTGTAGTTTAGTTTAATTACAGTTATAACTTATGTTGTAATCTTTTATGTTGTATTGCAATAAATGTGAAAACATGGATGCGACAGCTTGAGCAGACTCCCAGATGTGCTCTACTACAACATCTCTTCCTCTTCTCTAAAGCAGCCCAACATGGCCTCACCCCCTTTGTTGCATGTTCCAGGGGGCAGGGTTTATGTAAATGTTACGGTTTGTGATGTCACAAACCCAGGAAGATCAAACAGCAACATTACACACTAACTAAAGTTAAAAAAGTGAAAACATAATCAACCACCCCTTTAATTAACATTATGGTACAAGTGCTATACAAGTCATTTAAAGGGATAGTTCACCCAAAAATCAACTCAAGTTGTTCCAAACCTGTATGAATGTCTTTCTTCTGCTGAACACAAAAGATATAAAGAATGTTGGTAACCAAACAGTTGATGGGCCCCCATTGACTTCCATAGTATTTTTCCCCCATACTATGGAAGTCAATGGTGTCCATCGACTGTTTGGTTATACCCATATTCTTCAAAATACCTTCTTTTGTGCTCAGCAGAAGAAAAATTCATAAAGGTTTGGAACAGCTTGAGTTGATTTTTGGGTGAACTATCCCTTTAAATGACTTGTATAGCACTTGTACCATAATGTTAATTAAAGGGGTGGTTGATTATGATTTCACTTTTTTAACTTTAGTTAAATTTGATGGTGAATAAATGATGACAGAATATTCAGTTTTGGGTGAACTATCCCTTTAACTTGTATTGAACCAGGAATAGTATTTTAAAGGCACAATGGAACACATGACTTCTATAGCAAAGTAATGTCAAATCTGTTCTCATCTTCAAAGTATTGCACCATGTAGTGAGACATAGTACTGAGTAAGGTAACAAAGGAAAACTGCTGTGATTAAAGGCAATTACCTTATTAAGAGCCAGTGGTTGATAGATTACTTACAAATTGTAGTATGTTATTTAATATTACGTGTCAATAGTTAAGAATAATGTAATCCATTACATTACAGATTTTAGGTAATATAATCAGATTACTTTTTGATTACTTTTAGACTACTTTTGACCTCACCCATTTATCACATTGATTTGAATAGGATAATCATATTGATATAAAAGATATTTAAAAAAAAAAAAAAAAAAAAACATTGCTGACAAAATGAAGAGCATTAAACATTACTGTACAGGATTTCCAAAACTGGTGTTGAAGGAATTGCAGGGGGTTCATATAAATCTAATAATTAAATCATAAAAATGTCCAAATAAAATAATTCTAAAATAAAAACGATCAAGATAAAACACAAAAAGATGTGACTATGTGACTGTTACCCGACATCCGAGAACTGCAATCATGCAAATGTTTTGTTTTGGAATCTGGTTATGTAATCCAGATTGCATACAATCAGTTACAGCTAACAACTAACAACCTACAACTAACCAGCACTGTTAAGAGTATCTATTGGCTCCTCTTTTGGCCTTAAAATAAAACCATGACTGAACTGAAGAATTCTGTCATTATCCAAAAGAACTGCATTGTTCTGGAAAAGCATTCAAGCTGCGGGTTGGTCTTCGTGTGTTTATGTTTGTGTTTGTGTCTGTGTAAGTGTGAAATGTGTGTGTGTGTGTGTGTGTGTGTGTGTGCATGTGTGTGTCAGTGAGGGCCAAGTTTAATTATGGCTCTCACAAGCTCACAGTTCCCCACTTCAATCTGCTCCAGCTGGCCCTCAAATGAGACTCTGACGAGTAAGGCCTGCTGTGAGTGTGCGATAGAAAGCGAATCGGAGAGGGAGAGAGAAACATTTCCATCCTGCCATGAAAGGAAGATACTGTACATAAGCACTTGCAACATGTTATCTCATTGGATTGCTAAAGAGAGCCAATATTTATCCAGAGCTTATTTGGTGTCTGTCAAGTATTCGTCAATGTAACTGTTCATATTCTAATGTCTACGAACAGTCTACAAACATAAGAGATCTGTCTGACATACGTGAAATGAAAGGCTAATCACAAAAATGTGCTATGTTTGTTATTTTAGTGTTTTGCAAGCTTAAATATATACTGCCATTCAAAAGTTTAGGGATGCATTAATGCATTAAATTGATCAAAAGCGACAGAATTTTTTGTAACAATGTAAAAGTCTTTAAATGACAAAATAATATACAGTATAATTTGAGCCCTTTATATTTTGATGTTTTGGACACCCGTCACTGATGAGAATTCGATTATGTCACACAAAATACATATTTGTGTGTGTGTGTGTGTGTGTGTGTGATGTCCTGCATTGTTAGCTTTTAATCACAATGCAGGATCAAATGCAGGATCATCTACTTCTGATTTAAGTGAAAGATCAGAGCATGCCAGCAGCCACCAAGGAAACCAAAGATTGATGCAGGAATAAAATGTATCCATGTTTCAAATGCTACTTAGTGTCTACACATCCTGATACACAAGATACAACATATAGAAAACACAAGAGCTATATAACGGTCACAACACTCCCTCCCTCCACTTTACATTCAGACCACTTATAGAAATTGAGCTGCAAAAATGGGTCATTGAGAAGTCATATATTGACATGACCAAGAGCATATTGACCATATATTGTACGTTTACATATTCAGTGTCAGTACATATGAAAGCAATAAGCCCCAAGAAGCTTTGCTTTACAGTGATTTTATAACAGCCAAGGGGCATTGTTAGGCATGGCGCAGAGGAGAGTAAATATGAAAATGCAAACAATTAAAAATAAAAATGTAAAACTTAAAATGCTATGGAATTGTAGGATAAAGGCTGTTTTAACTCACTGTAAATGGATGAAACATAACTGACCTTCCTTTTTATCTTTATCAAGTTTTGAAGGCACAATGTATTAAGTTCTCGTTTTATCACTGAACACTTAATGATAATACTTATTCTAATAATTTATAATTATACACTCTTATTTTGCAACACTTGTTCATAATGTTCAGTGCTTGTTTTTTTTTTTAATCTTTTGTAGGGTTTCATCACTCCCTCCCTTCCTCCCCATACACTGCAGAGCACGAAGGTCACAGGTTACCACCCTCAGGGACGTTATCATCAGAATTCTTGAATCAGGGTGGTTCTTCAAAGATCCTCCTATTACTCTGCAATGTTGCTGGATCTGGCCAACAAGCTACAAGGTGACTAAAGCATTACATCTTAAACCTAATGTTACAGAAGGGACCCTCTAAGGGTTTCCCAACCTTTTTGCCAGTTGAACCCCAAATTGGGATTTTCTCAGAGAGGAGATCTAAATTGTCAATTTTGAACATAATCAGAATTATCAGCTAATAATGGTAAATCGATGTACTCTGGTAGACTGGAGGGAGCGTGCGCATTTTCTATATAGTCTGAGTTGGGTTTCCACAGAGGGTTATACCTTCACCGGTTGTAGAGATCTTTGATGGAATCATGTCCTCATGTTCTGATATCAAGACATGACATTCATCTTATATGAAGTTCTTCTCTGTCTGCTGGTCAAACAGGAACAAACTCAATTAAGTTCAAATCTGTTTTTTTATGGCCCAAGAGCAATGTTCCCTTTGTCAGCAAAAGCCACAGAAGTCCACAGAAGAATTAATCGGAAGATGCGAATGGAATTATATGATTTCAAGATGAATGACTGTGTGTGTATGAGCCGGCTTTCAATTGCCGAGCCGCAAGTTTTTATCATGTTTTGTCCATTGTTACAGTGGCAATGACAGGATTTTGCGAGTAGCAAGTAAACACAACAGTGTTCCTTTTGCTGCTGTAAAACTGACAGAAACGGATGTTTTACTATGTCTTCTTAGGGTTTTTGCAAAAAAAGCACACATGGACTTAGCTGGTTTTGCAGCAAAAGACAGTCAAATTTGGTAAATACCAATGATTTGACTAAAGTGACATTTATGAAAAAAAGGCATTGCAATAACTGACTAATAACCTTTTCATTGCCATTAACATGAAATTATGGAACCTAAACATAGAAGCCTGATTAAAAAAAAAAAAAAAAAAATGCGCATTTAAAATAAAAGATGTCAGATGGACTTAGAGGTTTTTGCAATGGAACTCTTCAAATCCTGGCAGTGGTTATCATAATTCATGCATGAAAGGCTTAATTTAATTTGAAAAATGATATTCATTTATTTTATATTATATTAAGTATTTGCATGTGTAAGGCTGCAGCCTTCAGTCCTTTAGTTGTTTGTTCCTGCAGAAACATTATAATGTGATTAAAAGACCATTTAAAATCCATGTATATTTATCATTTTAAAGATCCAATATCCCAAACGTTCTGTTCTATGAGTCAAGTGATTCATTGGAAATTTATTTCAGACCTACTGGTACAAGATGCACAAAGACATTAATTTACACAAGTCAGATCAGTAAGTGCTGTCAGAATCAATAATCCAAGTAAGTAAACTGCAGCACAGGATTCATTTTACATGCTCCGACTACAGCTGCACTGATTGGCTGGACTCTGGGGAGTGCTGCATCTGGCACAGTCTTTGTCACTAACCTCCAGCTGTCAATCAAAGCCGCAAACAGTCTCGCTTCCTCACCCGTGGACACAGGGCAATGGGTGGAAACAGATGACTGGTATTCCCCTGGAACACCTACAAATGTCAAGATGACACTTTAGGGCCCAAGGAAGAGGGGAGAGAGGGAGAGAACGAGGAAGTGTTTGTACCTTAATGCACCTTAATGGCAGATGCCTCCAGCCTCTGGCCCACATTTGAGAAGTTTTCTCTCTGATTCAATGATTGCAACAAAATATAAGAGTTATATCAAAAAGTAGGTAAATATTTTCAATGTGAGAGGGTGTTTTAATGGTGAATTGTGTAACTTTTGCAATATTAATTTAATCCTGTCCTAACTTAATGTGCAGAGACGGCTCAAAAAAAAAAAAATAATAAATCCATTCGTAGGTTGAGTGAAAGACGAAGCGAAAACAAGCAATGGAACATAAATATCTTTCAAAATAAGAGTCCTAAACAGGTATAACATGACACCCTTACTCTTGTAAAGTCAACAAATCAGATTAGTGCTTGCTGGACTAAGAAAGTGCATATGTATATGTGTATGTATATGTATGTATATATCAGATATACTTAGACTTACACGATGCAGGGAAAAATAAATACATCTCAAGATTGGTTTATCACTCATTTTGACTTGCGTTTCTCTCTCCAGGTTTGGGCCTCCGCTCCTGATGAGAGTAGAAAGGACTCTTTCTTGGGATCATCTGCAACAGAGTGTCTGCAATAAGCTTTACTTATTTAAAAAAAATACGATCGTAAAGGTGAGTGTGAGCTGATGTTAGCTGCATGTGCTGCGGTTAGAGTTAGGGTAATTATGGGATATCAAATTTCTTTATTATGACAGAAGCCTCTTGATAATTATGACACCGCTCTCCCTTCAAGCTTAAATATGCACATGGGGGAAGGATAATCATACAGACCAATTAGTTGAATACAGGAGATGGAGAGATGAAGAGAAAGAGAAATGGTCATATGTACAGGTTCTCTTTCACTCTCATGAAATACACATCTGTTGGAGTTACTGAGTGAATATGAATAAATGTTCATTATTGTTCATCAGTCATTCCCTGTTAGATACATGCTAAAGCACTTTATTATTTCCTTATAAGTTTAAATATACAGGAATGTCACCATAAATGGTCATGTGTCAAAGCTGCCCCCTGAGGGTCACTGTTGTATCAATTTTTCCAATTAAGAGATTCCTGTTTAACACTCATAAAGTTTGTTAAAGTCAGGGAATCATCTTGAATTAATATTTAAAATACATTTTTATTTACCTTAGTAGAATATATTTAACTAAAAACTTTAGTCATATACATTAAATGCCATTTAGTCACCTGAAGTGCCTTTAAAACTAGATGTCACTGTTTTGTGACACCAGCCCTGTTCATTGACTTACAGTATTAGACCCATTAGATTGACTTGAGCCACACAACAAACTAAATGTGTTAGAACATGTTTCAGAAAATTAATGATATAGAAAGACACAAGAGATCTTACATTGTCTTCTAATTGCTTCAGTACAACAGATTGGCCAGTACTGCAGAGAGCAGAGTTGTATTGTTGTAACGTCTTCTCAGGATAATAAATTAAAGGACCAATATAAACTCACCTTCTCAAACAAAGGACTGCTGCAGTTTTCATCTGTTCATTGGTTCCCATTAAATCTTTAATTTATCACCCTGTACGCTTGAGTACAGCTCCATTTTGTTCTATTTCTGCTTTAAATAGCATCTTTAAAGCTTGATGTTACTCTCTTCCTCAGTTCCACTATGCTGCTGTCATTCCCAGCGAAAGAAATAAACAAATGCCTTTCTCAAACCTATTTTAATGCATTAGTTCACCCAAAAAATGTAATGTTATTAAGAGAATTTCATCATTATTTTCAGTGGAGCTAGAAAGTTTATGAATTAAGAATTATCCATATTGCTGCAAACATTTGATCTTCATTGTGATCAGATCTTATTCTAAATCCTATATAAAAATTAAAAATTTGTCACAACTTGTCACATACTTGTATGTGAACCTTCAGGATTATCAGATATTTAAAAAGGTCATTGGAATAAGGTAATTAATGTGGTAAAATTCTTTTATTTACATATAAACATTGATCAACGCAAATACATAGAAATCATCAAATAGGGTCAATGGCAGCTCAACTGTACTTGCTTGAGCAAACCTCATTGGTTTGTTCATTTCTTGGTCAACTTAAAAACAATTCATTATTGATGCTTCCCAGGCTGGAAAAGGTTGCAAACCTATTTTCCACCAATCAGATTACAGTACTTATTTTTTACAATATAAAAGTGGAAGAAGCTCCGCTACAATGTTACTTTACCTAGGAGTGGTTATCTAACAAATATAACTCCAGGAGAAAGAGGAAATCTTATATTGTAGAAAGAACCCCATGGCAACATCTAAGGAAGATTAGTGTTTATGAATCCACCATCGAGTAAACACTATCCAAGAAGAATATTGCTACCCGTCTAAAATTTAAGACCGTGAGCCAGAAGACTATTGGAAGAATGTCTTGTGGACAGATGAGTCCTAAATATAACTGTTGGTTTAAATGAGAAGCATTACATTTGGGGAAAACCAAAATACTGCATTCAATAATATGAACCTCATCCCAACTGTAAAACATGGTGGTGGCATTATTATTGTTTGGAGCTAATTTACTGCCTCTGGAAAAGGCTTGCCGTCATTAATGGAACAATGCGTTTTGAGGGTGTCAGTCCTTGAACTAAAGCTCAACAGAAAGTCAGTAAGACAACGGCCCTTAACATGCTTAGGTCTGATCCCCATTACCTAAAACGTTTAAATGCTGTTATTGTCACTCAAGGTCACACCAGATTCAGAAGGCAAACGTTCACTCTTAATTTATCATTATTAGATATCTATGTACACTAAAATGATTTGGTCAAAAATACAGTAAAACAGTGATATTGTTGTATATTATTTAAATTTAAAACTTTTCTATTTTAATGTATTTTAAAATGTCATTTATTCCTGTGATGGCAAAGCTGAATTTTCAGCAGCCATTACTCCAGTCTTCAGTGTCACATGATCCTTCAGAAATCATAATATGCTGATTTGGTGCTTAAGTAACATTTCTTATTTATTATTGTCAGAGGTTGGTGTGCAGCACGCATGAATGAGATGAGGAGTAAATGAAACAAACAGTCTTTATTCTGAATCTGTAAAGCTACATTTTCGAGAGGTCACTTATTCAGAACAAAGGCATAGCTTGATGACGCCTTGATTTCGCGGAATCATTGGATGTGTTGTCGTCACGTCTACAGTCGGTAGAAAAGAATCAGGATAGGACTCGGGCAGAAATCATGTTCATGGATGGGATTATTAACATTACTGTAGTATGAAGCAGAGCAGGGCAAGTGCTGTGCGAGCAGAAACGAGGCCTCTGGAACGAATGCTAATGAGAGACGAGAGCGACACATGGCTCGAGAGCAGTGGAGCTTTAACTATGCCGCGGTCGCCGCTTACGCTTCTTCGGTCATTCGTATGTGGAGTAAAGCAGTGCTGTTTTATCATATTAGATACATTTGTGTGTTGAAAGTTGTTATAGTGCTACTCTGTGCGTTCGCTCGGCAGCTGCTATGAGACACTTGTTACACACTGCAGTAAGCTAGATCGATATTAGGCATGGTAAAACATGGTACTACTGTAGATTTAAACAATAAGACTTACTGTGTTGAACTATATAACATGATTAGTTTCTCTGAATTTAAACATTCTTGGAAACATTTGGGATAATATAAGTACACAAGTCAACAAAATATATTACATTTATGTTTTTTTTTTTTTTTTTGGGGATATTTTAATCCAAAAATTGTACATATTGTATTAACTCTCAGGAGATTGTAGGAGACACGTAGGAGCAAACCAACATAATTCACAAACGAGAACTGGCATAGGTGATAATACATAACCAAGAAAACAAACAAACAAAGAAACAAACAAACAAAAAAAGGATCTATCAGTAACCAAGGAAGCTAAAACTAAACAGTGCAGGGAAACAGGAACTAAAGGAAACAAACCAGAATATCAAAATAATGAGTCCATAACACATGGCATACACCTGAAAATCCTCAATGCTGAAAACAGTTCTGCTGTTTTATGGAGACTGCTACACTTTTTCCTACACTATTCCTTTTTTTTTAAGGATTCTTTAATGAATATGAAGTTCAAAAGAACAGCATTTATTTGAACAATGTACTGTATTATTGGTAACAATATAAAAGTCTGCTGTCATCAGTTTAATGCGTCCTTGCTGAAATACAATATTAATTTTAAAAAATGGATTGAAAAACCTTTTGAAACTAAATTAGACTTAAAAACTTTTCAATGGTAGTCATTACAAACCTGCTGTTATGTTTCCAAGGAACACAAAATTAGAATGTTTTTGAAGAATCTTTATGCAACTCTTTTCCACTTATGGACTTTTTAGTTAAATGAATCAACACACGGAGTAAATCAATAACTTGTTACATTTGTGATAAAAAGCTGTATTTTGCCTTCCACAGACTACTGAACTGTTTAAGATGCGTGTGGTGGGTGGGTCGGCTTCCTGCAGTTACCTGTCTCCCTACGACAGCAGACCTCTGTGCCATCCAACTGTGGACAGGTGAGCCCACATACCCCACCTGAGGAACAAAGCAGTAAATATACACTACTCACTACACTGCACACAGCCTGGAGTATTCCTGCATTTTGTGTCTTTGACGCAACATAAAAAACAGCTCATACCGCAGGAACGGTATCACGGAAAAATGTAGTGGTTTTGAAACCGTGATGTTTTGAAACCGCGGTATACCTTGAAACCGGAAACCGGCCCATGCCTAATCGTCGCTATCATTGTCTCCTTGGATTATCATTTTGTTTATTTAAATAAAATACTGTTGCATATACATCTTCACCTCAACTACACCTTCCTGCAGTGTTAAACATCCTTGCAGAATAAAAGTATTCTTCTTCTTTTTTTCTTTTTTCTTTTTTTTATCTTACTGACCCCAAACTTTTAAACTGTTGTGTATGTCTAGAAATTCCTTGACACAGTATGTGTTCTATACACCCCGAGTGTTCATCAGTGCTGCTAAAAGTTAATATCTACAGCTGCTTTAAACTTTTTAATTGGTCTCCAAACACCCACATCACAGTATTTTAACCTAGTTTGGACTAATTGTATCCTCTTTTCTGCATCATGTTTGTGAGGCTCTAGAGAGACAAACCCAACAAGCCAAACCATGAAGAGCTCATCCTCTCAGTGCTGTAGGTGTAACGCGCACAGTCTCAAAAGCCAATGAACCATTTCTCAATTTAAACAGCTTAAAACTCAGTTCCACAGTCGTGACTGCAGCCTCATTCACTCATGTGCCTGCTATTCTTGGCTGTTTCCTTCCTCTGAAGTGAATATAACAAAATGATGATGTTTTTATTTTTAAATATGATTTACTTTAAAGTTCAAGGTTTTTAAATGAGATCAGTAGAATAGAATTTGAATCTTTAGAGCAGATTATGTATGAAACCACAAACTAGATTAAATAAAGGGTTTGACTGTAATGTGTACGTTTGTGTGTGCATAAAGAAATGTAGATGGGATAGATGACGTGACGCGTGAATAATAAGAATGTTTTTATATCTGAATTAGAATTCATTTGAATATTTTGGGGGGCATAAAGTCACAAATGTCAGGGTGATACAACTGGCCTGATATCATAATGAAGAAAGAAAAACTTAATTTGGCATTTGGTTTTAGTTTATGTCATGTGGTACAACTCCCAAAAGATGTAATAACATTTACTGACAAAATGTACTATGGAATTACCATGTTTTTGAACTTGCACCATGGTACCATACCTTAGGTTTTTTTTTTTTTTTTCAAGTAACTTGGATTTACCATGGAAATATCAATATATATGAATATAGTCATCATTCAGTGCCATGGTATATATAAAAATACCATGGTATTACCATCTGATATATAGCATCACTATACCAGGCAAGAACAGTACGTTTTTGTAAGATGCAGGTTGAGAGATGTGAATGTTTTTAACATGTTGCAGAGGTGTCCGATCAACTTTTCTTACCAAAGCATCGTTGTTTACTCTTATTTATGTCCGTCACTGTATAAATAGGTTGTTTATTTGTAATTATGATGTTCAGATGATAGCAGAGACATTCCATTTCTCATGTGGTTACCTGCTGTTCTCTGACGCAAGCTGCTGCTCTTGTGTGCTGAAAGTCAGCAGTGTTTAACTGTGTAAGTAATTAAGTTTGTCAGCCATTGCTGAAGATGTATTCATTCATCTATCTAGAGGTTTCACAAGGAAGACTGAGTTCAGAAGACCACATTTTCCAAGTAATTACAGGAAGCATATGGTTGCCACCACCATTTATCATAAAATAGATGGTTAGTATGAACAGAAGTTCAGAGAAAAGAGAAAAAGCATGCAAAGTTTCAGTGTGTAACTACAGAGACGAAGGGGTGTGTGTGTGTTAGGTCCCCAAAGTTTACTTTGAGATAAGGTAAATTGTCAGTGTAAGACAAGATAAGTTGTTCGGTGTAAGATAAGAAAACTCCTGCGTGTGTGTGAAGCTTTCTTCTCAATAGGCCAGAGATGATGAATCCAAGTGAATTCCCCTCACGTCTCTGAATTATTGTTCCCTGCTTTTAAATCCTCTCAGAAACAATCGCAATTAACGCAGACGGACTGTGCGTCAGAATTAATCTGGCTTTAACCCAGCTCTCAGAAAAACTCAGCCATGCTCCAGTCACATCTTCAAATTACCCCGCACTCCTTTCTGCCGCAGTTTTTCCCTCTGTCATATTTGATCGATTGTTTGCAGAATTGCATTGGGTGAACAGTGAGGGCCGAGGCTGTGAATGCTGTGTGTTTTCTCTCTTTCGGCTGTTTAGCCAGGTGATTATTGCCATGTGTGTGCATAGGCTATTTTTTTTCCTCCAGTCCAAGGACCTGTAGTGATAGTGAGAACACATGAATCCTACTGGTAATTACCATGAATAATGAAAAAAGCTATTTTTAGACTTGCAATTTTAAAGGATAAATGAACTGGCCATTGTCCTGTGACTTTATTTTCTGGACTTTTTATTCTATATATTTTTCTCTCTCCCTCTATATTTTTTGTCTTGTTTTGTAATGATGAAAAAAGTTAAAATACATGTTCTTATAAGAAAACAAAATGACATTAGAGCCGTATAACAGCAGTAAGACATAATCATCATAGTTGAGTCTAGTCATGACCCAGTTGCATGTGGTCATGTTCAGTCATACCTCCTGTCTTGGTAGTTTCTTTACTCTCCCTCCTTTACTGTACAATCAAAGGCAAAAAGCCATAAGTTAAATTATATTTAAAAAAAATAATAATATTGTATATATTATACTATACATTATGGCCAAAGGTTTGGGGTCAGTATGAATTTTTTTTTTTTTTTCTTCTTCTCATGCTCACTAAGACAGCATTTGTTTAATCAAAATACAGTAAAAAAAAAAAAAGAAATATTAATACAATTTAAAATAGCTGTTTTCTATTTTTAATATATTTTAAAATGTAATTTATTCCTGTGATGGTAAAGCTGAATTTCCAGCAGCCATTACTCCAGCCTTCAGTGTCACATGATCCTTGAGAAACCATTCTATGATGATTTGCTGCTCTAGAAACATATCTTATTATTTCCAATGTTCAGTGTTCTCAGGATCATTTTATGAATAGAAAGTTCAAAATAACAGCATTTATTTGAAATAGAAATATTTTATAAACGTCTTTTTACTTTCACTTTTGATCACCTTCAGCAGTCCTTGCTGCGGGAAAAAAAAAAAAAAAAAACGTACCCTAAATCTTTAAACGGAAATGTAAATTTAATTCTATTAAAAATAAAATGGCAAAATAAAATAAAATGGCAGTATCAGTCTGCCAAATTTAAAAAAAAGTTAACTGCAACTGGCTTGCTGTCTAATGCAATTTCATTCTATGAAATTCACAACACTGATTATAGTCTGCCTCCTAGTGGCTGAATAACGAACTCACAATTTGAATCATGTCTTTTCTCACAGGGCCCTGAAGTTTTGTGGTCCTGGTGGTCCTCTGCATGTGAAGCTCGTAATTGAATGGGAGAACAGAATAAAAGAATGGTGAGATACATGCTGCTATATATATAAATTTATCTTTTGTTTTTTTCTTTTCTTTAAAGGCAAAGACGTTTTAATTTAATTTAAAACCCTTGTGTAAATTTCCCAGTATTAGTACGAGCCTTCTCAGTAATATCATTTAAATTTTAGAATTATTGTGTGATTCATATCTGTTTCAGTCTCTTTGGTAACATTCAAGAAGAAGTTATTGAGGATGCAGAGAGTGTGAGAATCCAGCAGCAGAATCATGTACAGCAGCACAGCTGCACTCTGGATGAGTGTTTTCAGCTTTACACCAAAGAGGAGCAGGTACTCTTTCCTCTAATCACACTCTCTATTTATTACTCTTTCTAAACTGTGTCATTTACTCGACTCAATACATCTTATTATGTGTGGATATGGTGACAATGTTTCAGGCATTACAGGATGTGTGTATATCTATATCTATATATATATATATATATATATATATATATATATATATATATATATATATATATATATATATATATATATATATATATATATATATATATATATATGTGTGTATTGCCAAAAGTATTGGGACACCCCTCCAAATCATTGAATTCAGGTGTTCCAATCACTTCCATGGCCACAGGTGTATAAAATCAAGCACCTAGGCATGCAGACTGCTTCTACAAACATTTGTGAAAGAATGGGTCACTCTCAGGAGCTCAGTGAATTCAAGCGTGGTACTGTGATAGGTTGCCACCTGTGCAATAAGTCCATTCGTGAAATTTCCTCACTACTAAATATTCCATGGTCAACTGTTAGTGGTATAATAACAAAGTGAAAGTAATTGGGAACAACAGCAACTCAGCCAGAAAGTGGTAGGCCACGTAAAATCACAGAGCGGGGTCAGCGCATGCTGAGGCGCACAGTGTGCCAACTTTCTGCACACTAGAAAGTAGTCAATAGCTACCAAGTGCAATGCAAAGCGTCGGATGCAGTGGTGTAAAGCACGCCGCCACTGGACTCTAGAGCAGTGGAGACGTGTTCTCTGGAGTGACGAATTACGCTTTTCTGTCTGGCAATCTGATGGACGAGTCTGGGTTTGGCGGTTGCCAGGAGAACAGTACTTGCCTGACTGCATTGTGCCAAGTGTAAAGTTTGGTGGAGGGGGGATTATGGTGTGGGGTGGTATTTCAGGGGTTGGGCTTGGCCCCTTAGTTCCAGTGAAAGGAACACTTAATGCTTCAGCATACCAAGACATTTTGGACAATTTCCTGCTCCCAACTTTGTGGGAACAGTTTGGGGATGGCCCCTTCCACCAGTGCACAAAGCAAGGTCCATAAAGACATGGATGAGTGAATTTGGTGTGGAGGAACTTGACTGGCCTGCACGGAGTCCTGAACTCAACCCGATAGAACGCCTTTGGGATGAATTAGAGCGGGGACTGTGAGCCAGGCCTTCTCACCAACATCACTGTCTGACCTCACAAATGTGCTTCTAGTAGAATGGTCAAAAATTCCCATAAACACACTCCTAAACCTTGTGGAAAGCCTTCCCAGAAAAAAAGCCTTCCCCCTATGGATTAGGAATGGAATGTCATTTAAAGTTAAGTTCATGTGTATGTAAAGACAGGCGTCCCAAAACTTTTGGCAATATAGTGTGTGTTTTTATATATATATATATATATATATATATATAATGTGTGTGTGTGTATCAGTGGTGTGCGGTGGTGTTTTAAAATGAGGAGGCAAAGTCCTCATTTATGTCCCTGTTACACAAGTTAACATTAAGAGACCAAATGCAATTCTATTTTATTTTTACACTATGTAATGTTCTATTTATTAAAACCAAATATAAATTTCATCAAGCTAGTGTTTTTTCTCAGTTTTACATTTATTCCAAAATAATAACTAAAGGCAGTAACAATTTAAACAATATATATTATTTATATACTAATATTCAGCTTTTCTTTTTAATAGTCAATTTATTTTCAGCAGTCATCAAGCTTGTACACACTGGTCACTCACTCACAGACACAAAGATGTACCTTTAATTTCACCACGCTGATTGCTCACTAAAAGCCCCCGCAGCCGTCATGTTTTCAGGCCATTTCAAGTTTGTTTTTGACATGACATAAAGCGATGATATATCTAAGTGACAGTTGTTTACTTACTTTTTAATTAGTCCCATTAACGCCATCATTGTCTTCATTCAGGCTGATTCGACGGGAACGCACGCGAAAACAAGAGGTGGGATTTATCGCACGAACCAATCATGTCTAATCATAACCGATCATATCCAGTCATAGCGCAATTGAGGCATTGCCTCCTCTCGCGTGACTTTCCCCCATTCATTCTCAGTTACCCCCCACTAAACCCACCGCACGCTATAGAGGCTCTGCTTTATTTATATGAGCTAAAGGGAGGCACAGAGACGCGGACTCCTTGCTGTAACTTTACCTGCGGGTATCGCTGTTTGACAGGGTTTTTTTAGAAAAACGAGTGACTTTTACACTTTTTAATGTCAAATTTAGTAACATTTGCATTGTTTTATTTTTGTAATATCGATTATTTTCTCATCCAGTTTTTTTGAGGAGGCAATCCTCGGAGGAAACACCCCTGATTTTTTTTTATATGTATATATATTATGTAGGCACCATGCATGTGTATATATATTATATATTTTATATATATATATATATATATATATATATATATATATATATATATATATATATATATATATATATATATACACCCTCTTTGAAAAGTAACATTTTAAACAATATCTCAATGATTTCCCGTGACACAATACGGCGTACACTGCAGAGGAATGGCATGCATGGGTGCTGTCCACAAAAGAAGTCTCTCCTAAAGCCCAGGCACAAAAAAAGCCCGGTTGAGCATCACTCTCTATCCAGCATCCAGTCTCTAAAAGAGGTCATTCTTTAAAAAAAAGGAAAAAGATAGATGTTGCAAAATGTCGCCAACTTGTTCATTTCATGCGTAGAAGAATTGATGCTGTCATTAAAAATCATGGAGGCCATACAAAGTACTAGATGTAGTAGTTTTCGTTGTGGGGTGTACTCATTTTTGCATTACTCTAATTTGAGTAAAACTGAAAAAATGTGTAATCTAAGTTAGATGTTATTAGGGGCCAAGCACCAAAGGTGCGTAGGCACCTATTGTAATCATTAGATTTATTTTTAAATATTCTTCTTCTTCCGCTCTGTGAGTCTATGGCAGCTCATAGAACCGCTTGCGGGAAAGTTGTGAAATTTGACACACAGTTAAAGGAAAATCTGATCTGTGTCCATAGCAAATTTGGCGTCTCTAACTCAGTCCCTCTAGCACCACCAGCTGTCCAAAGTTTCATTCATGTTTATGTTAATAACTTTTGAACCGTAAGGTATAGAAACAAAATTCCCCCTGATTTTCCCCCCGATTCCTTGGGTCAAGACGATTCGAATGCATTTTCTGCCATTTTGAATTTTCTGAAAAAACTACTTTTTCTAACTCCTCCTAGGCCGTTACTCCAATTTTCAAAAAAATTGAACCAGATCATCTTCAGACCCAAGGTTATATCTCAATGCTTTATCATATTCAGACCAAACTTGGTACATGTCATCACAAGCATGAACTGAGGCATCATGCAGCGTTTCGGAGCAGCACCACCTACTGGTGCGGACATACGAAAAATGGCTCTTTTTGCTCATAACTTCTGATGGATTTGTCCAAAAATCATAACTTTGGTTTCCTAGGATTCGGGCATCATGCCGAGTTGAAAGACATCCAATTTTTCCATATCGGCCATTTTGGCCGTCGGCCATTTTGAATTTTGTGCTAAAGTCCTGTATTTTACGAACTTATTAGCGTATCCTTATGAAACTCTGTATGGGACATCAGCACAATGCCCTGAGAAGTTTCGAACCAGCGCCACCTAGTGGAGAATTTGTTTTTTCATATGCTTATATCTTTTGATCTGGTTGGCTCATTTTCACGGGAGTCACGTCATTAGACTCCTGAATCCTTGCCGAGTCCAACGATACCAAACATGCTATGTTTTGACTTATGGTTTGTGCAACGTGGTGATTTTGCGCTTAAAAAACAATTGCGAATATCTTCGAAACCGTTATTTCGATCAAGACAAAACCAGCGTAGGAAACACGGAACCTAAGCTGATTAACTAAAAGTCACAGCCCAAATGTCAATTTTGATAGGAAGTGGCAAAAAAATCAAAACAAAGTCATGGGTCATTTTTTATGATATCATACATATAAATGTCTATAACTCCAAAACAAAATGAGATATTTTCACCAAATTTGACACACACGTTTGGTTGGATTGTGCCTCTTGGTGGCGCTATAATTGAACAAAACACAAAAATTGCCATTAAGTGCAATACAGTATTATGAAATAAAATGTTCTATTATATGAATGCATTGGTGTACCATTACGAAACTCAGTATGCGTCATCAGCACCATGCTTAGAAAGTTCTCAAATGATTTCGAGACAGTTGTATGTATTGTATTGTAATAACATTTATTAAAAATGCTAATAGCTTTATGTAAATGTGGCCTATTGTAATGAGACTTGTCTTATTAGATTCTGTGGGCCATACTGAGAACATTGATGCCAATTTTACAATAGTCAGCGAAACTTCCTATCCGCCATTTTGATTTTCTTTAAAACCAACTTTTTCAAACTGCTCTTAGACCATTCATCCAATTTTCACCTAAATTGAATCGTATCATCTTCAGACCATGTTGAATAAAAGTTATGGATTTCGTGTTGATAGACGAAACCGTATTTATATACCACAGCGAAGAATTAAAGGCTTGATACCAAAATGACTCTTGAGGCTGTATCTCTGCAATGTTTTGACATATTGACACCAAAGTTTATGATTGTCATTGTTACCTCACTCTGACAATACCGCATGAATTTGGTCACAACGCCACCTTTTGGTGGAAAGCGATAAACCAGTAAATCTTTATTATTGACTGTATTTGTGATTTTTCAGCTCCTTTGCCTAAAATGATCTTAATAGGTCTTTAATTGCTCACTGTTGCAGTTGGTCTGATGCTCACGGCAGTGTCGGCCGGCTTGTTGTGCCGCTTTTGCGCTTGGCCCCATAAATGCTGCTTTAATATTAAACTTAGTCTTGTCAACATTTTGGAAATGGTTTTTGTGTTCATTGAGATATTGTTTAAAATGTTACTTTTCAAAGGGCGTGTACTCATTTACGCTGAGCACTGTGTGTATATATGTGTGTGTGTGTGTGTATATATATATATATATATATATATATATATATATATATATATATATATATATATATATATATATATATATATATATATATATATATATAGGTGCTCAAGTAATATTTAGGGCCCGAGCACCGATGGTGTGATGACCCTATTGTAATTGCTCAGTCAATAATTCTTCTTCTCCGAAATGAATTGCATTTTTTGAGGGCCTAAACATGCTTGAACACTGCACACGCATCAGAAGTGGTGAAAATGTATGCCTGTTATGGGTTTCAGAAATAGTTGTGGCAAAATGACTCGATAGCGCCACCTACAAAATTTTAATTAAGCGCTACGTTTCACGTACAAGTATGAAATTCAGCAGACACATGTAACAGCCCAATACCTACAAAAAAGTCCCTTGGTGCAAAATCTGAAAACCCAACAGGAAGTGAGATATTTTGAATTTTCTCTGTACATTTTTTTGCCATTTCCAGACATTGTACTTTATTGAACTCCTCCTAGAGCTATAATTAGATCAACGTCATATTTGATCAGTCTAATCTAAAGGCCTTTGCGACATTAAATTGCAAAGATCTAGAATTTTCGCTGAAGGGTTAGTTCGTGGTGGCCTGACAAATTTTGATGTTTTGCCATTAAGCAGGAAGCTGTTGTAACTCGGGCATACAATGTCCAATCTGCCCCAAATTTCACATGTTTGATAAGAGTCCTGGCCTGAAGACATCTACATGCAAATATTCAGTTAATCATAGTGCCACCTGTTGTCAACAGGTAATGGCATGCTTTACACTGTAATTCACTCCCTGAAACACATTTAAATATGCCATGAAGTACCAAACATGCTAGAAACACGTCAAATCATGCAATACTTGGCTAAGTGCTAAAGTATGCGATTATTGTCAAGAAACAGGAAGTTGTTGTAACTCAGACATACAATGTCCAATCTGCTCCAAACTTCACATTTGATAATACTCCTGGCCTGAAGACATCTACATGGCAATATTCAGTTACAGTCAAAGCGCCACCTGTTGGCAGCAGGAAGTGTGGCACTCTGAAATGACTGCCATAATTCTCCTGTATTTACACGCTTACATGCATGTCGCCCACTGTTCACTGTTTGTGAACAGGTGGCGGTGAGCCTGGGTGCAAGGGCCCTTTCATCGCTTTAATTCTAACATTATTATTACCAATGTTGACAACAGTTGTGCTGCTTTGTGTTTTTTTTTTTTTTTTTTTTTTTGGAAACTGATAATTATTTTTCACAATTCTTTGATGATCCGAGAGTCAACAGAACAGAATTTAGAAATAGAAATAGTTTGTAACACTGCAAATGTTTGTACTGGCACATTTTTAAAAAAAATTTTTTTATATATATAATTCAGTTCAATTTGTGTAACAATTCTTCAAAAAAATAAAAATTGGGTTTCACATAAATTACAGAATATTGGGTTCGAATGACTTAATGACAGAATGAGAATATTATTATAAGTTAGTAATAAAATACTTTTCAACCAGGGCTGAAAAATGACACAGAAAATTAGTTCCTCTTTATATATATATATATATATATAAAATGTGTGTGTGTGTGTTACCTAACATTTGATATATTTCATGTTTTATTCTAGGCCTGTCTAGTTATGAGTTTAGTGCCTTTGCAGACAGTCTGAAGTGGCCTGTTGCTTTCATCATTTAATGATTAAGTATATGAAATGGGTTTTGATGGGGAAAGAAAAAAAAAAAACTAAAATCAGCTCTACAACATAAATTAAAAAATAAATAAATAAAAAACCTTGAAACAGTGATTACATTGAAATCTCTTGCAATGTAAAGAGCTGTACAATCTAACATAAGAACAACCAATTATATAAATTCATATTCTAGCAGAGCATTTATGTTGTTAGGATCTTTAGGATCTGAATCAATTATCTTGCTAATATGTCAGGAGCTTTTTTTTTAATTTTATGTAACAGCCATAATTGTCCAGGCTGAGAATTTCTTTCAATTAATTGATTCAGTTGGACAACATGCTGTATTTTAAATTGTTATAACAAAATATGCACTCATATAGTATATAAAAATGGTAATGTTTGACACTAGTGGGATTAATGCAGTAGAAAATGTTCTCTAGATAATTTATACTTTCAATTCAAGGTGCTAGACATTTTGATTAGCAGGGCCGATCGCTATTCCATATTCCAAGATTATTCAAGACAAAACCCACTTGAGGAGCAAATGGAGCTGGTTTCCCTCCTACCGTCTTACCGTCTTTGTCTCTCACATCCCACATACACTCACTCTCTTTGGAAGGTCACTCTGAATTCATTCTTCTCTATATACTGCCTGTTCTGGACAAGCAAAACATGATAAATCTTACCCATGAACCCCTGAGAGTTGCCTCATCTTGATTGGCTCCACAAATAATTATCAATCCTCTAATAGTTTCATGTCATTACTGAAGCAACACTTATACCAGGACTTTAGTGCACAGTGCCTCTGAGAAATGGCTGTCCAGCTGGAATTAAACCATGCCCTTTTCTTCAATAAATATTTTGAAGTTATAAATAACATGTTACTAATGGTCCACAGAGCTTCTGTAAATATTCAGATCTTTTGTTGTTCTTTCCTCTCTGCATGTTCACTGCATTCCAGTCTGTCTCAGCAGTGTATTCCTGAGGCATAAATGTTTTACTGCGCCACAGTGAGACAAAACAGGTTCAGATAATGACATGGTTTAGTTGTTAATGGAGAATCGCATTCTGCATGCATTTCAACAAATCCCCACAAAGAAAATGTTATATATATACATGTATTATATATGTTATCATATACCTGTGATCATGAATCTTACATGGGGAGTATCAGACTAAATACACTGATTTATTGTCTGTGACATACATCACTAATGTGTAGGCCTATTAGACTGTTAATAGCAAATGTATGTCTTGCAGCTGGCGCCAGACGATGCATGGAAGTGCCCTCACTGCAAGCAGATGCAGCAGGGGATGGTTAAGATGAGCTTATGGACCCTACCTGACATCCTCATTCTGCACCTGAAGCGTTTTCGGCAGGTGGGCAAACGACGAAACAAGCTGTCCACCCTTATCCACTTCCCTGTGAGCACTCTGGATATGACACCCCATGTGGTGAAACGAAGTCAGAGCATGAAGAATCTGGCCCCGTGGCCTTCAACTTGGAAACATGGGGATGCTGACTTCCTTTACGACTTGTATGCAGTCTGCAACCACCACGGAGGCATGCATGGAGGCCATTACACAGGTGAGTGCGCTGGGATCTCTGATAGTATTGAAGCAGGGGGTCTAAAAACCATTTCTCTTTTATTATTGTTACTCAAGGGTTTTTTTTTTATGTTTCATCAGCTCTCTGTGATTTTGGCCTTGTGGATTTAAAATATAAAACTATAAAGACACATTCTTACTAGTCTTTTGTCAACTAACAGTATCTTGCAATCCATATATACATTGCATTTTAGGTGAATTCTGACATATGTGCTTTTTTTGCAGTCATTTCCACAAATCAAATCTCAAATTATTACAAACCCGATTCCAAAAAAGTTGGGACACTGTACAAATTGTGAATAAAAAAGGAAAACAATAATTTACAAATCTCATAAACTTATATTTTATTCACAATAGAATATAGATAACATATCAAATGTTGAAAGTGAGACATTTTGAAATTCATGAGCTACACATTCCAAAAAAGTTGGGACAGGTAGCAATAAAAGGCCAGAAAAGTTAAATGTACATATAAGGAACAGCTGGAGGACCAATTTGCAACTTATTAGGTCAATTGGCAACATGATTGGGTATAAAAAGAGCCTCTCAGAGTGGCAGTGTCTCTCAGAAGTCAAGATGGGCAGAGGATCACCAATTCCCCCAATGCTGCGGCGAAAAATAGTGGAGCAATATCAGAAAGGAGTTTCTCAGAAAAATTGCAAAGAGTTTGAAGTTATCATCATCTACAATGTATAATATCATCCAAAGATTCAGATAATCTGGAACAATCTCTGTCTGTAAGGGTCAAGGCCAGAAAACCATACTGGATGCCCGTGATCTTCAGGCCCTTAGACGGCACTGCATCACATACAGGAATGCTACTGTAATGGAAATCACAACATGGGCTCAGGAATACTTCCAGAAAACATTGTTGGTGAACACAATCCACTGTGCCATTCGCCGTTGCTGGCTAAAACTCTATAGGTCAAAAAAGAAGTCATATTTAAACATGATCCAGAAGTGCAGGCGTTTTCTCTGGGCCAAGGCTCATTTAAAATGGACTGTGGCAAAGTGAAAAACTGTTCTGTGGTCAGATGAATCAAAATTTGAAGTTCTTTTTGGAAAACTGGGACGCCATGTCATCCAGACTAAAGAGGACAAGGACAACCCAAGTTGTTATCAGCGGTCAGTTCAGAAGCCTGCATCTCTGATGGTATGGGGTTGCATGAGTGCGTGTGGCATGGGCAGCTTACACATCTGGAAAGGCACCATCAATGCTGAAAGGTATATCCAAGTTCTAGAACAACATATGCTGCCATCCAGACATCGTCTCTTTCAGGGAAGACCTTGCATTTTCCAACATGACAATGCCAGACCACATACTGCATCAATTACAACATCATGGCTGCGTAGAAGAAGGGTCCGGGTACTGAAATGGCCAGCCTGCAGTCCAGATCTTTCACCCATAGAAAACATTTGGCGCATCATAAAGAGGAAGATGCGACAAAGAAGACCTAAGACAGCTGAGCAACTAGAAGCCTGTATTAGACGAGAAAGGGACAACATTCCTATTCCTAAACTTGAGCAACTTGTCTCCTCAGTCCCCAGACGTTTGCAGACTGTTATAAAAAGAAGAGGGGATGCCACACAGTGGTAAATATGGCCTTTTCCCGACTTTTTTGAGATTTGTTGATGCCATGAAATTAAAAATCAACTTATTTTTCCCTTAAATGATACATTTTGTCAGTTTAAACATTTGATGTCATCTATGTTGTATTCTAAATAAAATATTGAAATTTGAAACTTCCATATCATTGCATTCCTTTTTTATTCACAATTTGTACAGTGTCCCAACTTTTTTTGGAATCGGGTTTGTAATTTTGTTTAATATTCTACGATGGAAATGGCATTTTAAACATTTTGGGAATTTAATGAAATTCATTTTTGTCTTGCAAATGATAATATAACATTTTGTGTATCCTAAATACAATCATAATGAAAATGGCACAACTAAGGGACAGTCGTAATTTGTGTAACAATGGATATTTCATGTTCACAAATTAAATAGTAACATCATTTATGAAGGGAATTTTTAAACTGGGGTCAGAATTGTGAGCTTTTGTCTCGTAATTCCGAGATTATATCTATATATGATGTGTCTATGCGTAATGCGTATAATGTCTATATATATATGTGTGTGTGTGTGTGTGTGTATATATATATATATATATATATATATATATATATATGTATATATATATATATATATATATATATATATATATATATATATATATATATATATATATATATATATATAAAATATATATATATATATAATATATATATATATATATATATATATAATATATATATATATATATATATATATATATATATATATATATATATATATATATATATGATCCTTCCTTTACAAGATTCGTCTTGTTTGGAGGTCCTTGCCCATGGTTTTATGTTTTCACCCACTTTATTATTTTTTTTTTTACTTTGCTTTCCTCATTTATTCATTATAAATTTCAACCTAAAAAATCTTGGGGGGAAAAAGGTTATGCCCATGTTTCTATGGACTACTCAGATACCAACCAGTTCAACAACATACAAAATGCATTTACATTTCTTTTACACTTTTTGTTTTGGCAAATGTTCCCTAGAAACTCGTCAGTGCATGAGCCACTAATGAAACACTACATAAATAAATAAAAACATGAACAGAAGTTTAAATCAATAGATGTTAACACACCACTCAGCATACGTCTGTGCATACAGCCTATTGTAGGAACTCCGTGGACGGCCACTGGTACAGTTATGACGATAGCAGCGTGGAGCTTGTGCCAGAGGAGGAACTGTGCACACGAGGGGCATATATCCTGTTCTACCAGAGAAGAAATGTCATCCCTCCCTGGTCTGCCAACAGCTCGGTCAGAGGTCAGTGAATGAGCCTTTGTGGCCATGTTTCAGATGCAGGTTGACTGAACTTTTGTTTGTTGCATTGGATCAATGTTAGGCAGGAAGCATATCTGTGTTTTTCTTTTTGTTATTTTTCCATTAATATTGCAATGTGAATGTTCCACAGTCATAGCAAGAATACATTTGGTGTTGTGACGGTGACAACATTTTGAGTGTAGGACCAGTTTTCCTGACAACTGTACTAAGTCACTTTATCTTAAAGTAGCTCAGTGCAAGTTAAAGGCCCTGATATACGAAATCGAAGAACGAACTGATGTGACATCATTTCTAACAAAATCAGGAAAGTTCTGGAAAGTTCATTTTAAGCTGTTTCAAACTCCCAAAACGAACTCCAAACAAAGTTTGTTTTGGGAGTTCAAAACCGTTTACCAAAGCGAACTTTCAGGAAAAGTGTGGAAATCTTTTCTGCTTCAGTTCTCCTGCTCAATCCGTGGAGGTCAGACGTCCGCGAGTGAAAACATGAACACACTGAAGAGCTGCATTATAGTAAAAAATAAAACGAGACACTGACACTGTTTACTACTGTAAAGCTGCTTGATTTTAAGCAGTCTATTGTATAAAGTGCTATATAAGTAAACGTGACATGACTTTACTAGAGTGCCGAATTGCAGAGCTCATGCAAACAAACATATCCACGTTGCTATGATCAGATGCTTTTCTTATGCTTTATTTAAAATGCTTGCTCTTTTCTAAATTTAGTTTTTTGTTTATTTTGTTATTGAGAGGAAAGTACGAAGCACATTTACATAGTGCTCAGCGTAAATGAGTACACCTCCTTTGAAAAGTAACATTTTAAACTATCTCAATGAACACAAAAACAGTTTTCAAAATGTTGACAAGACTAAGTTTTATATATCATCTTTTTAACTTACAACATTAATAATATTAACATTAAAGGTTAATAATATAACTTTGAGAACAAAATTTTCAGTTTTACTCAAATTAGGCTGATGAAAAAAATGAGTACACCCCACTGAAAGTCTCTGGAGCAAAGCTAAATTTTAGACTACAAATGTCTAATTTAACAAGAATTCAACCACAGGTGAGTCTAATTATTCATTACACAGGTGTCCAGCAGACAGTTGACTATAAAAGGGTGTTAAAACCCCTTCCCATTTCATGCTGTCAGCAATGGCACCACATGGAAGAGAAATGTCACAAGACCTGACAAAGAAAATAATTTCTTTACACCAGAAAGGTGAAGGCTACAAGAAGATTAGCAAAGCTGTACTTATCAGTCAGAATACCGTAGCAAAAGTGGTACAAAAATTTAAAAAAGATGGAACTGCAACCATCTCACAGAGACGTCCAGGTCGTCCACGGAAATTAACACCGCGACAGGAGCGTCTTCTGATGAAAAGGGTTGAAGAAAATCGGCATACAAGTTCACTGCAGTTATCTAAAGAAGTGGAAAGCCAAACTGGGGTGACTATTTCCCGTGACACAATACGGCATACGCTGCAGAGGAATGGCATGCATGGGTGCCGTCCACGAAAGAAGCCTCTCCTAAAGCCCAGGCACAAAAAAAGCCCACCTAGAGTTTGCCAGGGCCCATGCTGACAAAGATGAAGACTACTATGACTCTGGAGTAATGAGACCAAGATAAATGTTTTTGTAACTGATGGCTTCAAAACTGTATGCCGTCGCAAAGGTGAGGAATACAAAGAAAAATGCATGGTGCCTACAGTGAAACATGGTGGTGGTGTCCTTATTTTCAGTTTAATTCAGTTCACATTTATTTGTATAGCGCTTTTCACAATACATATCGATTCAAAGCAGCTTTACAGAGAATGCATGTCAACATTATAATTTAGAGTGATCTGTTATCAGAGTTGACCGTCCAAATGATGTAATTTCAGGAATGTACATATATAATCACACAGTTAGCTAATAATGTAGTAATTTAATTTACAATCACTGTTAGCAAACTAATTTAAGGTAGAAACAATGAGCTCGAGGAAGTAATGATTACATGATAACAATAATTAGGATATATAGAAATTTGGGAATGTGCATGTTGATCCAGAGTTTGCGTCATCTGAAGTCCTCACAGGAGTTGACGCCGTCTCTTCAAAGGTGTTGGTCATCTGAAGTCTTCATAAGAGGCTGGATCCAAACTGAAGCTGATGTAGTCTTTAGTTACCTTGGGACGGGCGTCCCGAGATAAAACAGAGAAGCAAATGGAGTATAATTAGCGTAGTTGCTGTTCATAACATTAAGCAAAGATAGTCATGTGCAATTTTTCTGATATGAGATGCATTATGTGAACGCTTGGCTAAAGAGATGCGTCTTTAATCTAGATTTAAACTGGGAGATTGAGTCTGAGCCCTGAACGTTATCAGGATGACTATTCCAGAGTTTAGTAGCCAAATGATACAGCCTTGGTCAGATGCTAGAAGTAAGTCATTTGTCATTTTAACGAGCGCAGTTTCTGTGCTATGATGAGGCCTGAATCCTGACTGAAATTTTTCATAGATAGTGTTTTTTCTCAAGAAGGAGCACATTTGGGCTGACACAGCTTTTTCTGATAATTTAGACATAAATGGAAGATTTGAAATGGGTCTGTAATTTGCTAATACATTTGAATCTAGTTGTGGTTTCTTATTGAGGGGCTTAATAACTACTAGCTTGAACGGTCTTGGGACATGACCAAGTGATAAAGACGAGTTAATAATATTGAGAAGAGGCTCTTTTGCTACAGGTAACAACTGCTTCAGTAGTTTAGTGGGTATTGGATCTAGTAAACATGTTGTTGGTTTAAACGCAATGATGAGTTTATTTAGCTCTTCCTGTCTTATAGTTGTAAAGCACTGCAATTGTACTTGAGGGGCAATAATTGAGGCTGAATCATAAAACGCTGTCAAAGGTTTTACGTTTACAATTGTATTTCTGATGCTTTCGATTTTCTCAGTAAAGAAATTGATAAAATCATTACTACTAAACTGTAATGGAATAATTTGTTCTGGTGATGTCTGTTTATTTGTTAATCTAGCCACTGTACTAAACAAGAACCTTGGATTGTTTTGGTTATTTTCTATTAGTTTGCGAAGATGCTTGGCCCTGGCTGCTTTTAGAGCCTTTTTACATCTGGAAGAGCTGTCTTTCCATGTGATTCTGAAGACCTCTAAACGACTTTGTCTCCATTTGCGCTCTAGATTACGAGTTTCTCTCTTGATAGCGCAAGTAATATTGTTGTACCATGGTGCTTTATTTTTCTCTCTAACCTTTTTTAATTTGATGGGTGCAACAGTATCTAATGAACTAGAGAAAATGGTGCACATACTGCTAGTCATATCCTCAAGTTCATTTGTGTGTTTGGGTACACTGAGCAGCTGAGACAGATCAGGCAGTTTATTTGTGAAGTTATCTATAGTTGCTGGGAGAATTGTTCTACCTAATTGATAACGCGGCGCAATATGGCAAATATCAGCAGTATGCATGTTACGAGGTAGTGATTATGTGGGGCTACATGAGTGCTGCTGGTGTCAGGGAGCTGTTTCTTATTGATGGCAGCATGAATTCACAGATGTACTGCTCTATACTGAAAGAGAAGATGCTTCCATCACTCTATGCACTTGGTCGTCGTGCACTTTTCCAACATGACAATAATCCTTAACACATTTCTGAAAAAAAAAAAACAGGGTGAAAGTGATTCAGTGGCCAGTCTCCTGATCTGAACCCAATCGAACACCTATGTTCATTGAGATATTGTTAAAAATGTTACTTTTCAAATGGGGTGTACTCATTTACACTGAGCACTTTATTCATTATTGATCTAATCAATTGTGGCTCGCCGGGAGGCAGGAAGTTTGCTAGAAAAACAAGTTAGGCAAACATTTCATGCCTAGTAAATCACAGCCTCTGCATCGGGGCCTGCTGTTCTTTTTGGACCTCCTCACTGAGGTGTTGAGGTCCTGGAACAAGCCATTTTTGTGCCACCAAGGAGACAGCTGTGCCATCTGCCCACTCCGTGGCAGGTATGGTGGCTACAGAGAGACATATGGTTGAACCTCCCAGGCATAAAAGAAAAAGACAAAGGCTTCCTGATGGACACCCCACTCTTGCCCCCTGGTCTCTTTGGTGACGCAGTCAACACGGTCCTCAAGAGGTTCCAGGAGGCTAAAAAGCAAGCGGCGGCCTTCCAGAGGCTCGTCCCTCACCAAGGCCAGGCCCCTGCCAGGGGGGAGACTGCTTCTTCATTGTGCCCTCAGGAAATTGGTTTGCTACTCCCTCCACCCTCTGGGTTTTGGGGGCGCAGTGGTTTCCAGCAAGGCCATTGCTTAGTGTCTGCCCAAACCCATTGTAGGACTGAGCAGTGTGTTCGGTTATTCCTTGCTGCTCATCCGCTTCAGGGCACCGGACTCAGTAGTCAGAGAGTACCAGAGGTCAGTCTTGAGAGACTGATTCCCTTAGTAGAATTTTTTGGCAGTGTGGAAGCTTCTGCCAAACGTTTCTCAGTGGGTTCTGCAGATTATAAAAAAAAGGGTACAGAATTCAGTTCGTCAACCTCGATTTCAAAGGAGTACTATCCACAATAGTCAGACCAGAGCAGGATCAGGTGCTGGAACAAGAGGTTCAGTCTCTCTTGGCGAAAGAAAGTATAGAATTTACCAGTAGCGTGTTTACCCACCACACAAAGCACGCAATTGCGTGGGGCCCCCCCACGATTTTTCCCTAGGGGGATCCCCCCAGTGGTGTAGTCTACGTGATACACAGTGCCTTATACCCACTAGGAAAGGTCAAGGATTTACGTATATATCCACTTAAAGCGCGAGGATACAAGCGCTCTTTAATGTGTCATGACACATCGCTGTAGCCTCAGTTCAAGAGAAGCAGCAGCCTAATGCGCACATGAACTGATCCTCTCCTCTGCTTTAATACCAGTTACAACGCGAAATAAACATGAATAAACACCTAAAGGTATGTTAAGATACAGAACAACTTACCAAAATCCATATCATGTCTCGTGTAATCACTTAGTGTTCAGCAGCGTAAAGACTGTAATAAGAAAGCTAGTAAACAAACAAACGTAACGTCACATTTACCTCAGAACAAACATATTCATATTCAAAAATTAACTCTAGAGAGGAGCATTTAGCTAAATATATGCACCATATTACATATTAATTATAATTTTTAATGTTCTTCAATAGCCTATGCATGTTTGAATAAATCCATAATATTGACAGCCACCATTTAAATGTTTATAATTAAAAAAAAAAAAAAGACAAATTAGAGTAGAAATCATTTTAAAGTTAGTAGGCCTATTATAACTTTATTATTATAAAAATTATTTAGTGTAATTTAAGTTTGTAAACAAATTGGTTCATTTAACCTTCAATATTAATATAGTACCAACTGATTCCCATTATACAGCATTAGTTGAGTTTTTTTTTTCTTGAAAATTTGCCATGTACTGTAGCCTACCTGATATACAGTATATCCAAAATAAATGATATTGACTTGAATTGCAAGCTTGTGAATCGAAATGCATAACTATGATGAGAGACTGACAGGAAATGGTGCAAAACAGAGTCCAAGGGTGATATTGTGACATACTGATAAGCCTCATCTTTCCATTGTTGTTAATAATAGTTGCAACTTGCACTCTTAAATGTGCATTGAAAATGACCAGCTGATAAAACCTATGACCCAGGGACCATATTCATATAATATCTAAGGCTAAATGTACATCTTAACTGGCTGAGTTAGATGGTGATTGACACTAAATAGAAAATCAGTCCAGTCTCTTCAGCAGTAAATGTCATTGGCTGTTAAAGTCTTGTGTTGCTTATAATAAATTGACATGTTGGTAACACACACATAAGCATAGTTTCAGAATGCTCTCAATTACATGTAGCTTCGATCATAGTGCATAGTATGCACTATGCATTAGTGTGGTGGCGCTTATGGGGTATCGCTCTGGGACGGGTATGAGTATGAGGCTGGTAAATCACAGTATTCTCACTACAGACCCCTCAAATTCCTTCAAATTGTCTGCTCAGACAACACATCAGTAGTCTCCTACATAAATCATCAGGAGGGTCTGCGGTCGTGCCCCCTTTTTGCAAATTGGCTACTCTCCTTGAGAGCAATATACAGTGCCTATAGAAAGTCGTCATACCCTGTGAAAATCTTTACCTTTTGTCACATTACACCCTGAAAAATAAAATAAATAACTTTTTTGAGCTATGTGTATTAGGGATGTTATGTGTCCTCAATCAGGGACAATAAAGTATATTTCATTTAATTTCAACATTAGAGGGATAGTTCACCCAAAAATGAAAATTCAGTCATTTATTCAAGCTCAAGTTGTTTTAAACCTAAATGAAGTTGCTGGTCCCCATTGACTCCCATTGTAGGGAAAAAAAAAAATACTATGGTAGTTGATGGCTATCATGAACTGTCTGGTTACCAACATTCTTCAAAATATCTTCTTTTGTGTTCAACAGAAGAAAGAAATTAATACAGGTTTTTGATTTACCTTGGATTCGAGCAGGAGTGAGCCTGCGGTGTATTCACACTTTGCGAGTGCATTTAGAGCGGCAAATTAATGGCAATCAGCTGTCTCCTCTAAATAGGCTGCTTGCAAACAACGGTAAACCATCTACATGTGACGCACATACAGTAAACACAAGTGTCATTTTTATGCTGCACATAATAGCACCACATTAATAAAAAACACAATTTATTGACCCGCGCTCTGTTTTCGATCATGCGGCGTGCACGTCTTTGATGACGTAAGATGAACGCAAATGCTCCAGGGTTTGATAGAATCAATTTGAGTGTGAATCCAGACCAACGCTGCGGGGGGCACCTGGAACAATTGCGCCCGGGCTTGGACCAGGGCAAACGAGCCCAGTGTGAAAGCCCTCTAAGGGTGTACTCACACTAGGTGCTCTGAACCATGCCCGAGCGCGTTTGACCACCAAAGCCCGGTTCGCTTGACAAGTGTAATCGCTCCGTTCTGTGCCCAGGTGCGGTTCGTTCAGTCGGCCCTGGCCTGCTTGGAAGAGGTAGGCCAGAGCACGGTTCAGTTGGGCTCGAGCGCAGTTCACATGCAGTGTGAGCGCTAACCGTGCCTGAGCACGGAACAGTTACTACTTTTGTGTGCGCTACTGTCATCATTACGATGGCAGACATCTTTATTACTACTCTGATAGTACACTTATCAATTCATGTAATTATTTGAGTGTATTTGGGTTTATTGGGGGTATAGATCTCACCTTATTGATAAACAGGAATTGTAGTTTGCAAATAAAGCTGCAAATTCCTCCATTAAGCTGTCAGCTGCCTTTGTAATAATCCTCTAAAAGAAAGTGCATTTCTTCCTGTTTTCTTCCATTCAAAAAGTTGCATCATATATGACGTAAGTGTGCTCTGGCCTGGAACGTTAAGGGCAATGTGAGTGCAGGCCAGCGGGGGAGTTGGGAGGGGGGACAATCGCGCTCGGGCTCGGATCAAGGCAACCGTGCCTAGTGTGAGTACACCCTAAGACCTGCACGCATCTAATATACAGACACGCATCTGATTTTCTCTCAACTGTTTACTTTCACTTTAGACATAACCGACTGTGTTTACATTACATTAACCTTGTGTGTAACTGACAGTATTAGCGCTATAAGATGTGAAAGATAACTTAGTCCAGTAATCACACGCTGTTTGGAAGGCTTTTAGTGTGCACTCACTTCGAGTGCACGCTCAGAAAAGCGCATGTCAGAACAGCACGCACATAAAATGTTTAGCCAGCAAGGCTTTAAAACCGCTGCATTAACATGTGATGTGAATGTATGTCGCATTGTACAGTAAACTGGGACAGAGGTGCCAGAACTGCAAATGTTAGAATGTGTACTGTAGCACAATACTATGATATTTATTCAAAAGCAGATTGTGGAGACATTTTAATCATCCACAATCAAAAATCGTAATATCGCACACCCCTACCCACACCACAGATTTGAAAGACTATGGTGCTTCCTCGTATTGCAGCCTCACTTCACTGCTCACCTTGTTAAAACAAGGTAAATCTGACACCAGCATTGCAAGCTTGGCTAAGCACCCCCTAACTTTAGTGCATAGTGATTGGACATTTACTCATCTCAGCGCGTAGACTCACACAAACAGAGCCAATTCAGAAAGAAAGAAAATGCAGGGAAATTATTTAAATGCAAAGCCGAAAAAAAAAAAAAAAATGCAATTCACAAGCGCTTAATGAACCGTGGATGTCGTACCAAATAGTTCAATATTATATTGAGAATTGTGGCATCCCTGGTGTGTACACATTATAACCCTCATCATCAAAGTGAAAATAACATTTTAAGACATTCTGGAGGATTATTAAAAACTGAAAAACTAGAATAACAGGGTTGGAAAAGGGAAAAAAAAAAAATCAGTCCCCTGATCTAATATTTTTTAAAGGCTTCTTTTGCTTTAATTGTAGCCATTAATCTTTTGGGATATGTCTGTACTAGTTTTGCACACCTAGATCAGGGAATATTTGCCCATTGAAGAGATGATGCTTCACAGTAGGTATGGTGTGTTTTGGGTGGTGTGCTGTGTTTGCTTTTCACCAAACATAACACTGAAAGAAAGAAGCCTTTCCTGAAAAAGTTTCACACTCAGTCTTGTTTGTGCTATGCAAAAACACACCTCGAAGACTCTTATGCCATCTGGCAAAAGGTGCTATGGTCTGATGAAACCAAAATTGAGCTTTTTGGACTGAACTCTAAGCACTATATTTGGCACAAAAAAAAAAAACCCCAGCCAAAACACACCATATCCACTGTGAAGCATGGTGGTGGCAGCATTATGTTGCGGGGGTGTTTCTCTTCAGCGGGGACTAGGTGATTGGTCAGGATTGAAGGGAAAATCCAAATTTTTGAGGAAAACCTGCATCCCTCTGCCAGACAGCTGAAGATGAGCAGGTCATTCACCTTCCAACACGACAATGATCCTAAACACACAGCCAAAAGAACAACACAATGGCTTAAGGATAGGAAGGTGAATGTCCTTAAGTGGCCAAGTCAGAGATCTGACTTAACTCCGATAGAAAATCTGTGGATGGACTTGAAGAGAGCCCATATCCAAAAAGATTACTTGCTGTAATTAAAGATGGCTCTATTAAGTATTAAATCAGGGGACTGATGACTTTTCCAGCCCTGTTATTCTAGTTTTTAAATTTTTAATAATGTTTTAAAATATTATTTTTATTTTGACTATGAGGGTTATAACCTGTAGATACAGCTCAAAAAAGTTAGACTTTATTTTATTTTCCAGGGTGTAATGTGACAAAAGGTAAAGATTTTCACAGGGTATGATGACTTCTATAGGCACTGTACATTCCTGGTCACCTCAAACAGGGAGCAGACATCCTGTCAAAGCAGGGAATAGACACTTTAACCAGAGGTGGTGAAGTTGATTTGGAAAGAATTCGACCAGGTGGAAGTGGACTTGTTCACATCCGAGCAGACGGCGCACTGTTCACTCTGGTTCTCCCTAATGGTGCAGACGTGGCAGAGGCTGCGTCTGTATACATTTCCCCCAATCGCTCTGCTCCCAGGGGTTCTAGAGAGGGTTCGCCAGGATGGAGTTTGTCTGCTATTAGTAGCCCCATTCTTGCCGGCCCAGGTTTGGTTCTTAGACCTCCTATCTCTCCTGGAAAGCTCCTCTTGTGAGATTCCACGAGGGACCTTCTGTTGCAAGCCGGAGGCACAGTATATCACCCCTGGCCGGAGAAATGGAAGCTTTGGGTTTGGCCCCTAAGGGGGACCAACTCGTAAACTCTGGTCTGGTTGAGACCATCCTAAACTCTAGAGCTCCCTCCACAAGAAAACTTCACTTCATGGAGCAGAGAACATCAGTTGGGCCCAGTTAACTGCCCGGTTGGTTCAATGCTGGAGTTCTTTCAGGCGCTGTGTTGCCTTGCCATACTGCCTGCATTCCTATGAGCGACTTGTTTTTATTATAATCAGTATTGTTGCGGGTACCCTTTAGGGCTTCCATGGTACACCACCATGTGTCACGGGGTGACATAGCACCAATGACATTGGATATTTGATTCAGATGTAATCGGACAGGAGATTTCACTTATCTTTACAACAGACACAGTGTCTCATTCCCTTCACCATGGTTTACAGATGTAACCTGAGACATTTTTTGAGTTGATTTCAGTTCATTTGACAGGTGGCTAAGATGCCGCCACTGGGTATTTGTTAATTGGTCGTCATGGAAACAATAATACAGGACATTATTTTAATTGTGGAAAAATTAAGGGGCAGCGTACTTCATGTCCATGTGCCACTAAACAGTCTTTATTGTCTCCTTGTACAGGTTCCACTAGCTCCTCCATGTCAGACCACTGGCTCATACGTTTAAATGGTGACAGTAAAAGAGGAAGTATGGTATCACGGTCTTCCACAACATGCCCTTCTTCCATCCCAGACTCCCCAGAGTCTCCCGTCTTTCAAAATGAGCCCTCAGTTGAGAAGAGAGGTGAGTTTACCCAGCAAGTTAGTTTTAGTTATTGTAAATAAGAAATGTAAATAGTAAAAGGACGTTGCTTGACAGAGATTTTATCATAGATCTTTACTTTTGTTGTGGGCAAGTGTTTTTCACCATGTACTGAATATTGTGTAAATGTCAGTGTCTTTAGGTGGGTTCGAAAGCAGACCTTTCGTGCGAGGAATCCAAGGGCGTAGCGTAAGCATGAAAAGTCCCACCAAGACCAGAGTGCTCCCACTGCGATGGTCCTTTGGAAACAAAGACCGCCACAAACCTGCCTCAGCTCCTGACCCAGCTCCTGCAGAGCTAGTGGAGTATTTAGAGTCTGGGAGGAGGCCAAGATGCACCAAAGACCCCATTGTTGCCCTAATGACTCGACCTTCAGATAAAGAAGTCAGTAAAGAAGACAATATGAAAAAACCTGCAGCCAAATCTTCAAGCCACAGCACCCTCGAATCTCTGGAGTATCTCAAAATGCCACAGGGTCAAGAAAGAAGTAGCTCAGAGAAAGCAACAGGCCAACAGCCCAGCAGCAACAGTAGACCAAGGGAAGATGGGACTTTGACTAGACGGAGCAGCAGAAAATCAAAACAGGAACAATCGCAGTCCAGAAAGAGCTCTAGTGCAGGGATCCCATCCAGTTCCAGTGGTCCAAGCGGCTGGGAAACCACACAGAGGAATGACCCAGGCAAGGAGCGAGACCAACCAGAGGATAAACAGAGAAAGGGACAGGACACAAAACGTCACGATAGTGTCTTCGCATTTCTCAAAGGTGGTTTCATGAAGAAGGACTCCCTTCGGAGGTCTCGAGACAATGAATCTGTGAAAATGGGTGATACGGGGGTGAAGAGCCCATCTGGAGTTTTGCTCTCCAACGGGACACATAATAGAACTTCAGAAGCTAAAGCCAGTAGCAATAACCAAGGTCGTAGCAGACTCAGTGGTGAACTTGCAAACGGCAAGATGAGTCGTGGGTCGTCAGACATCAAACGGTCACAAAGTTCTTCCAATATTCAAAGCAAGGCTGATCTAGGCTTAAGAAGAACAGCATCTCTACACAGAAACGGTACATCGGTGGCCCAGCCACAGAGCACGCACGGGGACAGGGGCTCTCAGAACACTTTGCAACGCACACGCTACAGCACAAATTCACTGGGCAGAAAGAAGGCAGTGCCTGAATCGAGCTTTTGAGACTTCACTACACCCAAATATTACAACAGGGTAGCAAATATCCCAAGTAAGAATTGTGGTATGAAAGGTAGGTTTGAAATGATCACTAAAACCTGGCAGCACACAAATTATGAAGTTGCACATACATTTGGAACTAAAGGATGATAATTTTGTCCACTTGTTCACTGCTTATATGAAGTGCCTCCTGAACCAGAGCTATTTTTTCAGATTGTGTTTTGCCACTAGAAGTACATTACACACTGGCCTCTACACCATGCTTTTGAACTGAAAAATGATTTGCCTCAGATTTGATTTTCTTGTGCCACTAAATAGATTTATCACCTGTAATACATGAAGGAAATTGCTATATTATATATACATACATTATATATACAACTTTTCAGTTTCATGTCTTATGATTCTACAGATTGTACTGACTGGCTGCTAACCTCTCATGGGTTTTCATGACATTTAACAAAGATGTCAGTTCTTGCACTTTCAGTGAATTTATTGCACCATCTGATTTAGTCATGATTTCAGACCAAAACGTAAAGTTTATTCATTTTTATTCTAATTTTTTGTTACATTTACACTCTGCAAATTGCAATTGTTGATTTAATCATCATTTGCATCAGTTTTATGCTTACAACAGGCAAATTGCAGGTTTGATAAGAATGCACTTCATTTAACAAGTATAACCCTGGTATTTACCTTGTTTCAATGATTTAGAGATTTTAACTGCACAAGACCAAAATACTGATTAAGAAAGTTATTTTTCCATTGCAGAGTTTAAAGGTTTTTTTTTTCTTTCTTTCTTTTTTTTATCAGTGCAGTAAACATTAAAACATTTACAAATTCATATTATAAAATTATTTTTAAAAATATATAAAATCACAGAAACCTGTGCTTTAGGTGTTTTGTCACATAGAAGGATGGCATGTTGACGACACATTGTATTAGACATAACTTAAAGAATAGTACACCCTGAAATGAACCCCCATGTTCATCCAAACACATTTTACTTTTTTTACTTTTTTTTTTTTTTTTTTTCCCATCAATAGACCACAAAAGGAGATGTTAGGCAGGATGTTCATGGTGCTCTTTTCCATTAAAAAAAAAAAAAAAAGTGAATGGTGGCCAGCAACTGTCAAGCTCAAATGACTAAAAAAAAACAAAAAAAAAAACACAAGCCCCTATGATACATGATACATATCATCATAAAACCCACAAACCCCATATCTGATACATGAATTTCTAAGGCCTCTAAATTATTAACCAAATCAAAACTGAAAAACCTTCTACATGCCTTATGCCCTCTGATGGGTAGTTCCTTTTAGTAATTGTAAAATGTCCACCAGTTTATGTACATGTCGTTATGTCTTTTTGCTGTGAAATCTTTAATTAATTTTATAAAGTAAATGTAATATTTACTGGGCTGAAGCAACTTAAGTTTACTTCACTATCCATATGATATCCATCATATGGATAATAATAATAATTATTATTATTATTATTAATGCATGAGCATGGACAAGAAGGAGCGAGAATCCAAATGCATGCACAAGTTTATTTGAAAGACACAAATACAGATAATCCAATCCAGGGAACAGTCCACACATCAGGAACTTTATATATAAATCTTGTTGATTTACATTACAAGAATGTCTTACTTTTTGGCCATATGAATAACAATATCTGCACCAAATTGCATATTTTTGTCCAGTTTGGGCCTTTAAAAAAATATTTGTTTCCTCCTCAAGAGTGAGTTCTATGTTCTCACTATATCATACTATATGGGCCATAAAAGCCTGCTGTATCAATATGATACTAAACATAAAAAACACATGCAAAATTTATATATTTTTTTGTCACATTGTACAAAGACACAGGAACTAATGTATTTGTAGAACATACAGTATGAATATGTACATATCTGAATGATATAAGATTTTCTTCAGAGAAGATCATTAGTGATTAATGATAGACCTTAATTTCAGTCTTTTTCCTCTCACAAAATGGCTTGGAATTTGAAATTTATCAAACATGTCATATGGACTACTTTTACTACTTTTACTTACTACTTTTAGTGTGCTGTTAGATATTTTTGGAGCTTGACACCCCTTAATCACCACTGACTTTCATTTTATGGAAAAGAGCAGCGTGAGCATTCTGCTGAATATCTCTTTTAGTGAATCAAACAGGTTTAAAAAATGAAAATTAATTTATTCATTTGGGGGGGAAATATTCCTTTAATCCATCTGAAAATTATTGATGTGTTCAAATAATGTGGAGCTCTAGCAATGCCAATGACTGGAATAAAGAAAAGTCTCAGTGTAAACAGTAAAGTGACCTTAGAGAATAGACATCCATGACACAGATTGTGTTTGGCTCTAATTGCTAAAGCTACAGTCAGAATGTCATATTGTCTCCTTCCTATTTAGACTAATTGGGTTCATATGCCCATTAATCTGATGAATAAGACAAAACTAACAATCATACTTGTGTATCGCTATCTAGCAGCATTTAAATAATCTGAATGCAGTATTGTTTAGTGTAGGTAGTATGTTATTTTAAAATGTGATAGAGCATTAACCTTTTAGCGACACCTACCAGGGATTTCATTACCAAACTGGTACCGATACGTAAAATAACCAACATAATAAAACATTGTCAGATTCGAATTCACTTGTTTCAAGGAGAGTTAAAAGCGATTTCAGTGCCACTCACTAGATATTTCATTTTGAAAGCTCTGTGATACATGCAAGAAGCAACGTAATATCATTTTGCAGAAATGTTGTCATTTTTCTAGTGAACCTGGGTACTGTATGCAGTAAAGTTTGAATTGCACTGTAGAATATGGTTTAATTATTGTAGTAAATTTACAGATATCTCAGTATACATATTATTTTTGTCAGTGCTCAAACTCTTTCTGCCTAGATGTTCTGAACACAGGATGTCAATTTAAAAAGATAAACAACATACTTTTTTGTATTGTTTTTGTTCATTACAGTTCTCAAAAAGTTGTTAGGTAACATCACACCAAAAGAGAGATGATTCACAGTTCATATATTGAAAAAAATCAAGTAAAAATATATTTTCAGCTTTATTGAAATCTGTGTACGAAACCCACTAAAGATTTTTGTCATCTTCTGTCAATATTTAATCATCCCTGTTATTCTGTTGAGTATGTCAAATGGTTATGAAAAAAGCACCAATTACATGGCATGTAACAGGATTTGTGTAGACACAAAGGTCTGCTCCCCAAGGGCATTTCTTTTTTCCACTCCAATGCTTCCAAAGTAATCATACTTTTCACTATGCTTAAAATAATAAGCACTTGTACTGACAAGACAATGAATGAAGGAATCTTACCCTGAAATCTTCTCTCTTTTTTTATTTGGTTTTTGAGATGTTTTATATGCAACTTTTATAAACATTTTGTAATGTCTTTGTATGTGTGTGTATATATAAACAAAAACAAAAAAATCTATTGTTAATCTATCTGGGAACAGCATATGTAGGGATAGATTATATGTACAATTCAAATGATCTTTGAATTATTGCACAAGGGTACATGTTCTGCTGTTAAGATGACTACATACAGGTTTGTGTGGACCTGTGTCTACAATAAACTGAATATAAACTGATATATTTTTGTATAATTGCTGAAATTAAAAAGACATTGGTACTCATGTTTCTTAGACTCCTTTAAAATTTACTGTGCTTAGTGCATCAGTTCATTTTTCATTAAGCATGAATGAATCATTAGTTTAGCATTTATCTTGTTTGTCATCTAAAAGAGTTTTATTTGCGTACTGAATGACTGTAAGGCTGTCCTCCTCTCTGCAACATTTCGACTGAAAGTCTCTTTGCATTGGCTTCAGTAGCTCCAGTTCCTGAGGGAGTCTTCACAGAGCACTCAAAGAGCAGCTTGATCCATTCCTCATCAGCATGCACTACCCTATAGTCTCAAACTTCAGATTGAAGACGTTGGTGTCATTGTTTCAGTATCTCCGCTGTGTCAAACAGAAATCTAAATTATGGTATTTATTCAATGGCTTTATTTACATCATTTTGAATGCAAATTTCTTCTAAAAAAAAAAAAAAATTATGCACTTCAGAACGTTATAATTCTTTCATGACTGTTTTTAATATATAAAGAGCAGAAGGACAAACTTTGTCTGCTAGAGAACTGTAATTGTCTCAGAGATGTTTGAGACCTCTGAAAACTCTGTAAAAATCACACACAGCCACAAATGTACACACAAACTAAATTCCTGTTACCGATGTTGTATATGTCAGCATACTGTTGCTATTCTCAATAACAGACAACAGAAGGGATAGTCATCATTCTGTCATCATCCTCATGCTGTTAGATGACATTCTATTAGGCACAATGTTAGGGACTGACTAACTCACCAAATTACACCAATCTTACGTTCTTTGCACTGGCTGCCAGTCCGATATCACAAGATTTTATTATTTGTCTATAAAGCTCTCAATAATTTAGCTCCTAAATATCTCTCTGACTTGATTGCTATGTACAATCCTTCCAGATCACTTAGATCCCAAAATGGTCATCTTTTCTTGGTACCACAATTTCGCTTGCAACGCAGGGGAGACGAGCCTTCGCAGTAGCGGGCCCTAAGCTGTGGAATAGCCTTCATTACCTGTCAGAAATGCTTCTACATTTGCCGAATTTAAATACATGTTAAAAACACATCTTTTTTTCTTGTGCTTTTAATTCTTTGTAATTTGTATGTGTCCTTTTGCACTTATTTTCTTTTTCTTTTCTTTTTCTTTTTTAACTATGTAGGCTACAGCATTTTGGCCAACTTTATTTTTATGTCAATTTTTATTGTATTGAATTGAATTCTGAATGAAGGTCACATAAGTGAAATTTCAGGTGAAATTTTGTGGGCAAAAATGGTCGATGGGTAGTGTAGCAATCCATGAGCACTGCTAACATTGAAGTCACTTTCAAACTAAGAAGCTTTCTGTTGGACAAAGCGGGGAATGTTTTCATCCTCATGCCAAACTCCCGATTGCATAGATTCCTTTTGAAATGACTGGCTTTCACCTGCAACTGTAAATGAGGCTGTCATTCTGCTTAACATTTCATTTTGTATTTCATGGAAGAAAGTTGGTGACTTGCAGGTTTTTATCAACATGAGGGTGTTTCACCTGTCTCTTTAATTATATTGTCTGTTTCTTTAATACAGGCCCATTATTACAATTGCTACATTTAAATGGGCTATATGTAGAATTCAGATACTCTTGCAATTAGTGACACCAGTGTTCGTTAAGTGAACTGCAACCAGCAATTTATTGCTCATGCTTGCATTTGTACACGCATTACAAGATACTGAACGTGATTCAAGGCCCTGATATACTCACAGAAAAGGTTGGTTTTTTTTTTTTTTTGGTTTTTTTTTTCGTTCTTTGCTTAGAAGTAAAAAGAAGAAATACCTTGATATCCCGACACCATCCACGCTATGAGAGCGGCATTTAGATGGTTATGTGAATATGTACTGCACACTTTCCTCTCAATAACACAACAAAATGACAGTGGTGAGAAAACAGCAGTTAAGAAAGAATCTAATGGAAGTGATGTGGATATATTTGCATCAACTGATAGTTTGAGTATGTTATATTTGAGACTATAGACTATGTAGATCTGGCTAGGTGAGACTATATCCAAACATGATGCCATCACATATTACCAATTCACCTGCTAATTGTGGACCGTTACAAAACAGTTTAACTTGGATATTTTGTAATCTTTTGACTTTTTTTTTTTTTTTTAATTTTTCCTCTGTCCCAACATTTTTGCAGTGTTGCAGCCATCAAAATTCAAATTTGTTTATATTTTCAAAATGCAATTAATTTGGCCAGTGACAACATTAGTTAAAAGTTCAAGAGACTTAACAAATCACAGATTCTTGATTTTATTGCATTTTACAAAATGTCCCAACTTTTCAAAACAATTTTTACAAATAAACCCCCTTAAATATAAGCAAAATATTAGGTCCATATGAGACAAAGAAACTGCTCATTTAAAGTAAACAGCACTTGATTTTAACCTTAAATTTGTTTTAAGCAGAAGTAGTTTACCTTTTGCTTAGTTTTTTTCTTAATGTTATTTTTAATGCATGCCTCTGACCTCAAGGTTTATGTCAAATCACATGTAATAAATAACAAAGGCTTCTGAATAAATAAATAAAAAAACAAAACACTGGAAGTAGATTTATGTAACAGATCACTGATCAAAGGACTCCTTTGAACTCTTCTTAGATCTACATCCATCAATAGTTCTTTCTAATTAACCAAATAACCCAAGAGCAAATTCATAAAACACCAGTAGAACAAGATGCCCCTCCATGGATCAAGGTACGTTTAAGATGCACATCTGGAAAAGAACTAAAAAATAGCTTACACTCTTGAAAATTAAGGTATTTATTGGCATTGATGGTTAAGAAAAAGTTTTAAGAAATGTTCTTTTTTCTTAGAACAGTTCTTTTTAGAACTGTTCACTGAAAGGTTCTTTGGGGAAAAAATGGTTCTTCTATGGCATCAAAAAAAAAAAAAAAAAACTTTTGGAAACTTTATAAGAGTGTACTTTCTATCAAATTGAAAGTTTATATTATTTTTTATATATATATTTATTTATTATTTGCATCATTGTGATCTGTGAATTTATAAATTATGTTGGATACTAAAAGTTTGTATGTCTGTTTGTTAATGGGGGGTGGGGGTGTTAATTCAGTTAGTTACGATTTCGTTAGTATTCATGTTCACAAACTACGTTAATTAACTTAAACAAATAAAACATGTTCAACCTTTGCATTATCGAGTATATTAATTAAAACAACTTTCCATCCTACCTTAATTCATCTGAGTCCAGCATTCGGAAAGCAGAAAGACAAAGTAATTCGACTAAAATAGTTAAAGCAATCCAACTTACACCCATATTCACTTTTTACAGTGTAGGGATTGAGTGACAAAACACTATGAATTTCAATTTTATTATATTAATATTATATATAATATAATAAACTTAACATTCAACATTATCTTTGGTCTAACTGCACTGACACTATTTGATGAGAAATGAACTGAGATGGACGATGACATCACTGAGTTGTTTTATAGCCAAACTGAACTAATTTAATAATTTGGCTGTAAAGCAGCTCTAAAAGGAAAATGCCAAATTGAACTGAATTAATAATTATTTTCCTGTTTTTCACTGTAAAGCTGCTTTGAAACAATCTGTATTGTATAAAGTGCTATAAAAATATGACTTGACTTGTTATTGTTATATTTTGTGTAGCATATGGGTCAGCGACATGACATGTTTTATGTGTCAGCATCTATTAATTTATATTAAAAATATACTCAGTGGGACTTGAATAAACATATATGATGAATATTTCTGAATTATAGACTATTTTAATATTTATCAAATAAGTTCAGCAATGTCAGGGTGATACAATTGTCTGGAATCACAACAGAAGAAAAAAAAAAGCCTGATTAAAAGAGTGAAATTTTTGAAAATAAAACCTTAAAAGTAGGCTAATATTTGAAAAACTCTTGAACCAAACCAGGAAATTATAATCATAGAGCAGACCCAGACCCTAATGACTGTATGTCGAGGTCAATAATTCAGAAATTTCAAATTTGACCTTTTTATGACAAGGCATCTAGTTATGGTTGTAAAATGTCATTGTAGCAAAAAACGACAGTGCTCAACTATTAGCATACGATACTTAATAATAATAATAATAATTCCTTACATTTATATAGCGCTTTTCTGGGTACTCAAAGCACTTTACATTTGGAAGGGGGAATCTCCTCAACCACCATCAATGTGCAGCATCCACCTGGATGATGCGACGGCAGCCATACAGGTGCTGGTCATATAATTAGAATATCATCAAAAAGTTGATTTATTTCACTAATTCCATTCAAAAAGTGAAACTTGTATATTATATTCATTCATTACACACAGACTGATATATTTCAAATGTTTATTTGGATGATTATAACTGACAACTAAGGAAAATCCCAAATTCAGTATCTCAGAAAATTAGAATATTACTTAAGACCAATACAAAGAAAGGATTTTTAGAAATCTTGGCCAACTGAAAAGTATGAACATGAAAAGTATGAGCATGTACAGCACTCAATACTTAGTTGGGGCTCCTTTTGCCTGAATTACTGCAGCGATGCGGCGTGACATGGAGTCGATCAGTCTGTGGCACTGCTCAGGTGTTATAAGAGCCCAGGTTGCTCTGATACTGGCCTTCAGCTCTTCTGCATTGTTGGGTCTGGCATATCGCATCTTCCTCTCCACAATACCCCATAGATTTTCTGTGGGGTTAAGGTCAGGCGAGTTTGCTGGCCAATTAAGAACAGGGATACCATGGTCCTTAAACCAGGTACTGGTAGCTTTGGCACTGTGTGCAGGTGCCAAGTCCTGTTGGAAAATGAAATCTGCATCTCCATAAAGTTGGTCAGCAGCAGGAAGCATGAAGTGCTCTAAAACTTCCTGGTATATGGCTGCGTTGACCTTGGACCTCAGAAAACACAGTGGATCAACACCAGCAGATGACATGGCACCCCAAACCATCACTGACTGTGGAAACTTTACACTGGACCTCAAACAACGTGGATTGTGTGCCTCTCCTCTCTTCCTCTAGACTCTGGGACCCTGATTTCCAAAGGAAATGCAAAATTTACTTTCATCAGAGAACATAACTTTGGACCACTCAGCAGCAGTCCAGTCTTTTTTGTCTTTAGCCCAGGCGAGACGCTGTCTGTTGTTCAAGAGTGGCTTGACACAAGGAATGCGACAGCTGAAACCCATGTCTTGCTTATGTCTGTGCGTAGTGGTTCTTGAAGCACTGACTCCAGCTGCAGTCCACTCTTTGTGAATGTCCCCCACATTTTTGAATGGGTTTTGTTTCACAATCCTCTCCAGGGTGCGGTTATCCCTATTGCTTGTACACTTTTTTCTACCACATCTTTTCCTTCCCTTCGCCTCTCTATTAATGTGCTTGGACACAGAGCTCTGTGAATAGCCAGCCTCTTTTGCAATGACCTTTTGTGTCTTGCCCTCCTTGTGCAAGGTGTCAATGGTCGTCTTTTGGACAACTGTCAAGTCAGCAGTCTTCCCCATGATTGTGTAGCCTACAGAACTAGACTGAGAGACCATTTGAAGGCCTTTGCAGGTGTTTTGAGTTAATTAGCTGATTAGAGTGTGGCACCAGGTGTCTTCAATATTGAACCTTTTCACAATATTCTAATTTTCTGAGATACTGAATTTGGGATTTTCCTTAGTTGTCAGTTATAATCATCAAAATTAAAAGAAATAAACATTTGAAATATATCAGTCTGCGTGTAATGAATGAATATAATATACAAGTTTCACTTTTTGAATGGAATTAGTGAAATAAATCAACATTTTGATGATATTCTAATTATATGACCAGCACCTGTATTGCGCCAGAACGCCCACCACACACCAGCTTATTGATGAAGCCAGTCAGTATATGGGGAGGATTAGGAGGCCATGATGGACAGAGGCCAATGGGCAAATTTGGCCAGGATGTCGAGGTTACACCCCTACTCTTTTCAAAGGACATCCTGGGATTTTTAACGACCACAGAGAGTCAGGACCTCAGTTTAACGTCTCATCCACTTATGAGACGTGGTCAGTCACCATTTCAATCACAGTCCATACAGTCTCTCAATTAGTAAGATACTTCTAAGTTATACTGTATGAACTGCCTCTGCCTTTCATTTTGGTGCCCATATTAGATGACACTGTTTACTCCAAGTTTACACTGAGTAATGCAGTATTCAGGTGTTTGTGGAATAACCTGTAACATATATTAAAAAAAAAAAAAAACACTTTTTCATTCAAGTGTGCTACACAAACCATCTACTGTCTGCCTCAAGAAGCCGAATCAAAATTTTAGTTTCACTTCCCCCTTTGTAATTAATAGTTGTAATCCTATTAAGGGGTTAGGTGCTTTGCTCAAGGACACCTCAGTCGTTTTCCTGCCAGTATTGAGAATCAAACCCCCAACCTTCTAGTTACCAGTCTGACTCTCTAACCATTAGTTGTAATCCTTTGTATTTTCATTTTTGATTATCTCTAACCATTAGGCCACGACTGTCCCCAGATGGAACAGATGGATGCAGTGGCGGAGGCAGAAAGTGGATGGTGGGTGGGCCTCTAAAAGTGTGGGTGGGCCAGAATAATTTGCATCATCCCATTTTTTTCAACTGGCTTAATTTGGAAAAAAAAAAAAAAAATGGGCAGTCCCTCAGTGGCATTAATTCACTAAAAGTCAAGGTATTGCGAATTCAAATTACGTTATTTTATCTGACAATATTACATGACCATATCAATTCAAGTCAATGTAGAACAGGATAAGAACAAGACAAAACTGCAGTTACAACATTAACCAACAGCACCAACCGTTTTGAAAGCCTAAAAAAAAATAACCTGGCATGGTAGCCTAAGAGGCAGCTATGGATAAAAATAACAAATGTCAGCTCTTGCCTTACTATTCTAAAAAACAAACAAACAAACAAAACCCAATTAAGGTGAAATAGAGATCTAATAAATTAGTGAAGTCGGTTGGTTTAAAAGCCACTGCAATAGGCCTAGGTCACTGAGCAAACAATGTCTTTTATCTGTTTACAGTTTATTTACCCCTTCACTATTTTTCTGTGACTGTCTTTGGGACAGTTCACACAAAAATGGAAATTCAGTAATTATTTACTCACCTTGATGTTGTTTTAAAGCCTTATTACCTTTTCTTTCTTTTTTTTCGGAACACAAAGAAATTTATTTTTTTTTAAAATCCCTCCTGCGCTTTCATGCAGTTGTTTATTTATTTTTAAAAAGAGGATTCAAATGTCATAAAATAATCCCATGCAAACTGTGCCATATATTCCAAATGTTCTGAAGGTATACTGGGTTTGACGAGAAACAAACCGAAGATGTAATTCATTGTTAAGTGAAAATCTTGGCCTCGCCGTTGCAGTTACACACACGCGAGCGCGCAGCAGTTCGCGCCAGTGCGTCCAAGTCAGCCTATATGTTTTATTTTTATTTTTGTAGGATTTGGCTTTAATCAATTTTAATTACACAAGACTACAAACCTCAGAAGAGTATGTGTATTTATCTCTGTTGTTCTCAGGTCGTCAGTAGCCTAATCAGAATGACAGTTCTTGCGTGAACATTAAAGCAAATAGGCTAATAGGCCTATATACTCAAGTCAATGTATTTTTCTTTTCTTTATGTATTAGTATTTAAAGAGATTGAACTTACAACTAATTTAATAATTTATATCTTGATGCATTTTATTTCTAATTAATTACCATTTCAGAAAACCCCTCACAAATATTACATGCAAAAATATTGCATTACTATGCTATTACTATACTATTCTTTTGAAACGATAAAAGTTGTTACGGCGTCCTGTCATCTTTGTCAAGACGTTTTTCTTTATGAAATGCATCATAGATAGCAGGTTAGCCTTCTTTTTTTGTCATCTGAACAAGTGAGTAATGTCAAAATGTCATCTGAACAAGTAAGTAACCACACTGCCAATGGTGATTAAATCTAACGATCACTTAGCTCGGATCATGCCAAACCGTGCAAATTATTATTATTGTTATACTTTGTTTTAAAAATGTTAATGTTAACAACATCAGAATTGTGTGACTGTGTATTTAGTGTGTATTAGTGTTACCTGTAGATTTCAATTTCTGTAGCCTCTCCGCAGTCCGACGTCTTTTTCTTTTGACTACGGGTGAATCTCCAGTTGTCACTGATGATTGTCATTTAGACCTTTCTGGATTACAATTCGCCATCAAAATGAAAGTAGAATTATTTCAGCTGCTGTGAGAAAAGGCTATAAATGATCAGCTACAAGCAGCATCCTCACATGATATAGCTATTAGCTGGGACTCCTTCCTTTATGTTTACAGACGTGAGGTAATGACGCAAAGACAAACGGCCGCATGCTCAAATTTCCTGCAGAAACCCACCAGTACCGCTCTTATTATAAAACATTATTACAAGCTTACCGTTGTGAATCGAGCTAAGGTAAGGAGATAGTATTGAACTTTGCTGGTTATGTACTTGCTCAAAAATCGATTTTGGATCATTTTTAACCAAAAAAAGTTATGGACTGCAGATTTAAGATATGATGCTATAGTACTAGATAACCTCTATTTGTGGATGTGATACCTCAGACCTATCTGTGCAAAATACAGCTTTTTATTGTGTTTGTATTCCATTTTAGTTTTCTGAGCTGTGTACTGGAACATAGTCAACTCAGGTGTGATGTCATTCCAAGCTCCGACATCCCTCTTCCGAATTGAATTGAATGCAGAATTACTTTTGCTATTTAGGTGTGTTCACACCTTGTCAGAATTACTGCAATTATAAGATTCTGACTTGTAAAAAAAAGTATTATTCAACTCCTTGTAGAACTCCTAATAACAACTTAAACATAATTAAACTCTAAAACAGTTTTTTAAGAGCTCCGACTTGTTCTAGATGACTGCTGTACCCACCTGACTGCTGCAGATTCATTTTGGCATTGATCGTGATGCAATGGGCTATATGCACGGTTACTTTCTGGTTGTAGTTAGGCTGCTCGGGCATTTCCGGTGAACTGTTAGCTATTCATTCTGCAGGCTACTCGCTTGTACATCGACAAAAAAATATTTTGGCTGACTTTTTTAATGTTGTATTCATATTTTAATGCAGTTATCACATTTACATAATTTGCCAATAAACCAGTTTTATTTATTGCAATAAAGACGAAGCTATTGGGACCATTTAAAAAATGCCATGTCTGAAATTGGACAGGCACACACATTTTTCCCCCAGCACTTCAAATGTTATTTTTAATGTGATGACCACAAACATTATTTGTTCATCCTTCTGAGATTGTCCCCATTGTAAAACCGAACGTTTCAAAATGTAGGAAATTCAACATTTGATAGAAAAAACTTATTTAAAAATAAAAAAGACAATAATTACCACTACAACCAGGTGGTGGCAGAGTAGCATTTATTTGCGCATTTATCAGCCATTTCCTCTAATCGTTCGATTAGTTTCGTTTTTGACTAAATATTAAACTTTATAAAATAAGTAGGTTTACATTTTGTCAATGTGAAGTATGAAGTACTGACAAAATCTTATGAAAAACAATAACTTTTCTTTAATTAGACAGAAAGCGATCGTGCTTTCCCTTTGTAATCACAGCAGCTGTCAGTCCATGCAGCGCAAGATCAATGATTGGCACACTTGTAAAAACACACATTTTATTCAATTTATTCTAAAGTGCACTATATTTAATTTTTGACACTTTTTTTCACACGAAATTGTGAAAACTGATGGTCGAATTGAATTTAGCCGAGGAGGAACACTGAGGTACGTCTTTATTTATTTATTTTCTATTATTGCATTGAAACCATTGAAACTTCCGAGGACATGAACAGCTCCGAGTAGATGTAACATGTTGTCATCTTCATGCGCCCTCTAGCTGGCGTAAAAATAATGACAGTGTTGTGTTACTTCTGTCGTCACGAAATGACTTATGACTGTCGTTACCAATCAAAAGTGTGTTCATTTAAATGCAATGTGTGGACTTTTTACACCATTTGTCCTATTTCCATTTACTAAAACTCATTTTTTTATTAACGACTATAACCACCCCACCCCTAAACCTATCCTTAGTGATTTATAGTGCATATAGGAGGTGCACCTCAGAGGTGAAGTGTTTTTGTAGGCCAACCCGGAAGTTAGCGGCGCACGGGTTCCCTTGATTAAAAGCAGGGGCGGAGCTAGGGGTGGGCTAAGGGGGCTGGAGCCCCGAATGTTTTTCCAAAAGCCCCGAATCTTTCAGGTTTGGGGTTTCTTAACAGTGCCGTCAAAATATAATTTTCTCTAAACACATTTCTCTATCAAAATATGTTAAACAGTTCAGTATCGCTTTTCTGCAGTATCCATACCGGCAGCGCTTTCTCTCTTCTCTCAGACAGCGAGTTCACGCACACCGCAGTTGTACACAGACACGCCTCCTGTCACTCACTCAGAGCAGCGGCAGGCCTCAGGACTCTCGTTCGGCCCGGTTGAAGGGTTTTTGTTATGATATAACAACTGATATGAGAACTTTAGCACATTTGTCAGCTAAACATTCATTCAGTGTTTACCATTAATGACCCTGTGCCGCATAATGAACCGAAAACTTAAAACATAGCCCACTAAATGGTCTCTAACGTTGTATTTTGCCAACGAAACTGTGATATGGCTTTGTGCCTTTATAAAACAGCAAAATACAGTGATTAAGTATATATAGAGTGTGTCTGTGCTGCGTGTTTTAAACAGAAGTCTGCACTTTGCACTTGGTGGGCGGGGGTGGGCATGCCCCCAGACCCCTAGAGGAGGTACACCCAACATAGTTTTACAAATTCCACTGGGAAATAATGTAATTTTTATTAACTTTACTCAAGCATACTACAGCAAAGCTCCTTTCATGTCAGTAAAGCTGTTAACAGCCCCTGATTGAAAGCCTATGCATTTTTCCCATAGACTTTTGGAAAATCGCAAAAAAAAAGCTCTGTGTTTAACAAAGGGTTATGACACTTACACGTTTTGTGTATCAAGATAATCTTTACAAATTAACACAACATTTATACATTTTGAAGATATAAAAAGTTTTACTTGTACTTTATTTTTGATTAAATATACTGTATTTTTCAAATAAATATATTGTTAATTGTCACAATACTAAAAGATATGACTCAAGACATAAACAAGTGTGCTTAAATTAATTCCTCATCATGCATTGTACCAAGTCAACATTACCAGTAGCATAGAAAAAATGGTACTATTACATTTTATTCATTTTAGTATACTGAAGTACCAGTATTTTTGACATTCCTACTACAAAATATTGAAATATTATAATAGTTGGTTGAGAGTGTAGAAAGACTGATTTGATTTTGTAATTTTCAGTGCTTATGGGAAAGCGTGGTTACTGCTGAACTCCATTTTCCATGGTAAGAGCGACTTCACTGATTGGTGGATTTATCTTCAGGGTTTATAGGTAGGGTAGTTCTTTATCTAGAATTTAATAATTATTAATTAAAACTTTTTTTAATGATTCATATCGATCGTTTCACAAAAAAGTTGGCTTTTACAGAAGCATACTTGTATCATAGCTTAACAACACATGGTAATTACTTAAATACTTTTGAATATACACAAAGGGGATCTACCAAAACAATCATTAAACACAACATTTATACATTTTGAAGATATAAAAAGCTAACAGTAGGCTATAAACGGACTACAGCACAGCATGGTCGCGGATCAACGCCACTACCAAGCTTCCTCAAACTCTATTTAAAAAACAACTTTATTTAAAACATGCTCACTGATTATGATCTGCGCTGTGTATGAATACTTATCCACTTTTTCATGAGAAATGCTGTCCAAATGTCCTGTTGGTCATGATGACGTCTAAAGTCCCTACCAAAGGAAGTAGTCCCTTTTAGCAATTTGTTAGCAACCGCCGTTTTTAAGACACAATAAAGGTTTAAAAAATCACAAGCGGGTTATAACTGGTGTGTTTTATGTCATAGATCAAAACGTGAAAATATTTAGAGGCTTTGTTAACCACAGACCTTATTTCAGGCGATTTAGCAAAAACCCTTTCAAAAAACTCATAGACTTTAGGGCGATGGAACCGGAAGTCCTAAAATGCTAACTCGCTTCCGGGTTTTGCCTACAAAAACACGTCATCTCTGAGGTACTCTATAGACTTTATTAGCATATATGTGTTCCCTGGGATCGAACCCATGATAACATGATCACATGATTGCATATTGTTATATATCGCAATGCTCTGCCAATTGAGCTACGCGAAACCTGAAATATGATGCAGATAAAAGGGAACAATGCTTCAAAATGAAAGTGTCCTGTTGTCAATAGGGGCGCAACTTTAGTAAACGCTCCTATGGGTCTATGACAAATGACCTTATTGGTTGGAGAACATGTTGCAATTACGACATGACGTGAACGCAGCATTTGTGATTAGGCTATAATGTGGCGTAGGTGATATTATTATATAGTTTCACCATCAGCAGTTTTTTTTTTAATTAATATAATTTAACACGTGTAGTTCTGTTTTAGTTTGGTTTCTTGAGTTTTGTTGTAATTCTCCTGCTCTCATTTGCCTGTGTTCTTTGTTCCTAGGTTGTTAATTAATTCCTGCACATGTTTATGTTCTGGTTAATTATCTCTCTGTGTATTTCAGCCCTTAGTTTCCTCATTTCTTTGTTCGGTCTCGTTTATGTGTAGTGGTTGTGTTTTCTAGTATTTCTCTGAAGTCTCCTGAGTGTTGTTAGTTTAAGTGTTAATAAACGTTTTCTGTTGAATTCTTCTTTGTCGTGCATTCACTGCAGCCACTCGTAACAAACACCCAATGGATGAATTATTAGAAAAATAATGCACACTGCCCAAGGTGGTATTGTGGCCACAACACAAAGCGGACCTCGGGTGTAGATTATATTTCTAATAATTCAACAGCCCGGAATCAATTATTCCACTTATATTGGTTACCACACCTCAAGATATTGTTTAGATATTTTGTTTGTAAGGTTTTTGTCTCACCCCAAGCCTCCATTGTTATTTCCCAAATGTCATTTTAGAGCTAGGCCTACTAACGGAGGCTTGAGCCATTAATATACAGACTAATGCAGTTATTAGAGAGAGAGAGAAAGACAGAGAGAGATTGCTTGATTGATCAACTGATTGATTGAGCAAGCATGTGTGAATTAAAAGTGATAAGTGTAATGTGGTCAAGACCTGCCTGAAACTACTTTAACTGTACGTTTCGGTTAAACATTCTTTAACCAATCAGAATCAACCTTTCACCAGCCCCCTAACACACATACAGTATGCAAAAACCTTCTCTACCTCAGCAATGCAGCATCAAGTACTCCTGTTATGATGATATCATAGATGAGTTTGCTTAAAGAAAGACAAGGTGAGTAAGTCTGTGGAACAATGCTTTATTATTGCACTAAGGTTTCTCTAATATTATTTGTGCAATACTTTTGTATCTTGTGCAATTTATATTGTATTTACACTTTGTTTTTATGTCAATTGTTTCTTTAATATTGTTCTTATTTTGTGGTGGGGGGATTGGTTTCTAAAAAAGAGAAAACCTGAAAGAGAAAGCAAATGTTGCCTATAGCGGACCCTGCAATCTTATGATGTTTTGATCATCCATCACTGTGTGTGTATATTGCTGTGTGGAGTGGCAGTTCCTCTTTGCAGTCGATAAGATTGTGACTGAAATAAACAATTCGGATCACAAGTATTCAAGGAAAATATGTTACTACCTTTTACTTGAGTTACACCACATGACATTTATTCATTAAATTTAAACCTTTCTTGAAATGGTATGAATGTTTTTCAAAACCATTTGAAACATAAATACGCAAAGTATAATTCTAAGAATGTTGCACATTCTGAACTTGGCATGTTTTAATCTTTAAAACGTTTTCCTTTCTTTTATCATGAACATTCTTATTTGTCACTGGTTAGGGTTAGGGTTAGTATAGGGTTATGTGCTTTATCAAATGTAGGATGAATTTTTATATTTTCTTCTTTTTTTCATGTATGCTGTTATAAATTGTAAACTCTTACTATAAAGTGCACATGTTACAGGATTTGTGGAGTGGGGTGTGAGAATGAATGCATTTGCTTTCATGATAAAAGGCAACTCAGAAGCCATATTAATGATTTTACAGGATTTTAATAATTGAGAGTTGCTGTAGTGCCTTCATACTTTTAGCAGCATCTTGAAGTTAAAAGCTAGTATTACAAATGATCACATAAATATTGCCAAAAAAAAAAAAAAAATGTTAATAACATGTAAATGGTTATACCTTGTCTGATAAACCTGGTGTTGTATATGCCAGCAAATTTACAAACGTGTAACGTGTCTGTTTATCTATGGACTTTAATTAAAGTCAAGATTAAGACATTGGGCATATAAAGGGGCACTGTATGAAAAATAGACGACTCTGTTACCATGAGACTGTCTGTTGCTATGACAAAATGTTAAGTATTCACATTTCACATCTTTACACATTAAGGCAGCTTTGAGGAAGCATTTGCCTCTTTGAACTCCTTTTTACGACTCAATGACTTTTCTATTTACTGCTTATACTATATGAGCAACCTCCAATATCTTTAGTGGCTGTACAAAACCTCAAGATGATGTGAGCATTTTCTTAGAGACACAAAACAAAAGGGCAAAACTGTCAATGCACCTCTCAAGCATCATTGTGTCCAATAGGAACTGTCTCAATAGGACTTTCAAAAAAGCCTTGAACCACAGCAGCCAGCTTAAAGTTGAATAACATCATTGCAAGATTTCATTTCAAGTTTAAAAAAGATGTGTACTTACGGACCTTTATGAAACTGAAATACATTTATTGAGAAGGGATGCATAAAATTGATTAAAAGTGACAATAAAGACATTTATAATGTTACAAAATGTTTCAATTTCAAATGCTGTTCTTTTGAACTTTCTATTCAGAAAAGAATCATTATATGTTTGCACAAAAGTATTAAGCAGCATTGATGATAATAATAATAAACTTAAGCACCAATTAAGCATATTAATGATTTCTGAATGATTATGTAACAATAAAGAATTAAGTAATGGCTGCTAAAAATTCAGCTTAATCATCACATAAATTATTTACATTTTATAATATATTAAAACAGAAACAGTTATTTTAAATTGTAATAGTAATTCACAATATTACTTGTACTTTATTTTTGATTAAATATACTGTATTTTTCAAATAAATATATTGTTAATTGTCACAATACTAAAAGATATGACTCAAGACATAAACAAGTGTGCTTAAATTAATTCCTCATCATGCATTGTACCAAGTCAACATTACCAGTAGCATAGAAAAAATGGTACTATTACATTTTATTCATTTTAGTATACCGAAGTACCAGTATTTTTGACATCCCTACTACAAAATATTGAAATATTATATTATGTTGGTTGAGAGTGTAGAAAGACTGATTTGATTTTGTAATTTTCAGTGCTTATGGGAAAGCGTGGTTACTGCTGAACTCCATTTTCCATGGTAAGAGCGACTTCACTGATTGGTGGATTTATCTTCAGGGTTTAGAATTTAATAATTATTAATTAAAACTTTTTTTAATGATTCATATCGATCGTTTCACAAAAAAAGTTGGCTTTTACAGAAGCATACTTGTATCATAGCTTAACAACACATGGTAATTACTTAAATACTTTTGAATATACACAAAGGGGATCTACCAAAACAATCATAAAACATCAAACACAACCAATCACTTACTGCTGAACTGTTTCCTGTTCCAATAAGTAAAAATCCTAGTATACATATAACTTAACATTTCAGTGAATCAAATAGAATGATAGTTACACTATTACACATTTACTGTAAACATGTTCATGTTCATTTAGGGATGATGAATAAATACATAATGCAAACACACACACAGTGCACAGAGATAACATGATATATTGTTCCATCACAATGTTTATACTTGTTATCTTTTCTTTAACTTTAATTAACATTTTGTGTATATAATGAAACAGCATATTGTTTTAATGACAAGCAGCTGCTGTGTTTTGTGTTCTGCCTGTGATGGACATTGTTATTCGTCAGCATGTAGTTGCACAGCTGCTCAAAGATTCTTCACTTCATCCTGACTGTTCAACCAGACATTCTATTGTGCTGTGCAGTGCATACCCTTGCTTGTCATAATCCTACATATATATTAAAAGTATGTTCCATCTGTACCAAGAAAACAATTAAATCCTAATACTCAAGCCGTTAATCATCTGTTATTACTCTGAGGTGTCGGCTGGAATAATGTCTTTGGCAGTCTGCAGCCAGACGGAGGGATACAGTGGCCTCTGTGGTGCTCGGGTTGACCCGAAAGTGGTTGTGGGCAGGCTGGATAGCGACTATAAACTGCCGCTTAAAGGTCTTACTCAGAATAATATAGAGAAAAGGGTTAATGCAGCTGTTAGCGTAGCCCATGCTAATGGCAAAATGATAGACATAATAAAACGAGGCACTGGGTTTCTGTATTCCCAGATGGACAAGTTGAAGGATGTAGTACGGAGCCCAACAGATGAAAAATGCCAAACAGATGGCCACGGCCATCCGAGTCACACTTTTGGTGCGCACTTGTTGGTTTCTCGGGGGAAGAGGTGCCACTGTGGTAGACATATGCTTTAAGATTTTAAAGAACACCACACAGATAATCATTAACGGAAGGGCAAATGCCAGCACAAACTGATAGATGGTGAACCAGCAGATACTGGTGGATGGATTCGGTAGCAGGAGAGCACACCCCACTTGGCCACTGTGGAGAGGCATCAAGCCAGTGTACATTAAGACAGGGGTGATGGAGATGAGAGAGAGCGCCCACACCATCCCCACCACAATACTGGCGACACAGGTCGTCCGGACATGGTTAAAGCGGAATGGGTGAACGGTAGCCACGTAACGGTCCAAGGTCATAACTGTAAGGATGTAGGTGCTCACTGTCTGGCTGTTAGAATCTAAAGCAGAGATGACTTTGCACATGGTGGCTCCGAAACACCAAGATCCGTTGCCCAGGAGCTGATGGATGAGAAAGGGCATGCCGAGCAGGAAAAGCAAATCCACAATAGAGAGATTGAATATAAAAATGTCTGGTACCGTTTGTTTAGCCTGGCATTTGGTCTTTTTAAAGATGGTGTAGATTACAATAGAATTTCCAGTTATGCCCAAAATACATATGGTTCCAAAAATACTGGGAAAGATGGCATTTCCATACTGGACTCCCATGGTCACTAAACAAAATAGAAGCAATAGAAGAAGTGAAAATAAATTTTAAAAAGTCCAGTGGTGTATACAGCATTTATTAGCAGCAGTTTGCTAATTCTTTTAGATTATGCCGTTTTTACGGTTAAAAAAGAAAAAGAAATGGTGCCACAGTGCCTATACACTTTCTCTTATACGTTCACAGAAATCAAAATATCGATCTTTATTAAAAGAAAACACATAATGACATGTTATGCACCACCTACATATCTATACCATATGTATATAACTAAACATTTCTCTGTAGGTTAATAATAAGAAGAATAAGCTGTTGCCGTATTCTGTAGACAGTGTTCTATTCGCAAACAAGTTCAAAACATCAGTTGTTTCTTTAAAACAAACTAAATTGCCACCTTCACTTTCACAAAACTGATTCCCAGCAATATCTACCTACCTTGTGTATGTTCCGACGAGTTAAAGAAAAGCAGAGATGAGTTTTCAAAGTCTTCAGAGATATCCATGGTGAAAATTGCGAAAGAAATGCTGTTTCTACATCTGCCTCATGCAGACAACAAACAAAGCAGCTAATAACTACTAACTCTCGCAGTGCAGGTCTCACCTTTAGCACCGCCTCACATTTGCTAGCCTACTTATACACAATTTTCAACGTACACACTGATGTATGAATGAATACAGACAAGTAAAAACGAAAGAATAACCCTGGGCAAAACTTGTTTGAAAACGCACGAGATGATGAGCAGCAGCATCCAGAGTGTCTCTGCAGAGAGGGGTTAGTCAGTCAACGCTCACTGTCTTTGGACACCAGCTGACACCTCCAGTCATATAATGAAAACTGCACCTTTATCCATCAGGGCATCACAATTTCTTCTGCTATTTGCAAATGTTCTCGTTTATTCATAGGTTTGCAGTTGTTCAAATATCGATGGGGGGCGTGTCAGTCTATTTGTGTGTCCTAACCACCGCACCAACCCAACAAGTCTTGCTGTTTCTATTGATTTCTTGACGTAACAGCGTATTCAACATATTACATAAATCATTAAATTGCATAGGCCTATAAGTTTAAATATTTATTTCTACATTTTGATATAGCCTACCGTTTTGATTTGCATTTTTTTTTTTTTTTTTTTTTTACAAATTTAATTGTACATTAAATGTACAAAATAGATATTTGAAAAAATACCCTCACATTAACATCCCACCTACATTAAAACAATAATAAAAAAACAACAACAACAACAATAATTAGCCTACTTTTCCGCTGGTATAAATATGGTGTTTTTTTTTTTTTTTGTGTTTAATTTTTTTTATGTAATTTATTTGAGCATATAAGTAATTAAGTGCTGTTGTTCTGAAAATGTTTGTAAAATTGACTTTTGCAACCAGACTCTTCTTATGGAGTGCTGCATTTCACCCTTTAACCATTAGATGTCGCTCCGCTCATCTGTGTGTCATGCTGCATTATTCTCATGGAGAACTGGAACAACCAATCTCTCTCCAGTTTTATGCCAAATCTGTACTACAATCTTCTAAGCGATGTTAAAAGGTTTGGATAACGGGGCACGCGCGTTTAAATCGAATCTCTGATCTGTACTGCACTGTCGATTTATGTAGGCTAGTTTCTATTTATTAATTCAGTGTGCGAAGTTTTTGTTTGGACCTTTCCATCTTTGAGGACCATAACACGAAGGAAGCGGAAATTAACAGTCCGCTTGCTTTTTCCAGAGCTACTCCGGAGTCGGGAAAATGAACTGAAACAGTGAGCCGCATAATATGATTTTACTGTTGTTAAAATAGTTTTATTTAGATCTTTTATCTTCAATGCGTAAGTGGGATCGGAGAGGAAAGACTCTGCACCTCTGTGACTTGGGTAAGTAATGTTTCTGTTTGCATAAGAACTAATGTTCGACTCGTTTCAATCAGATCGACTTCTTGATAGAAAAAAATATTTATATGTGGTGAAAAGTAAACAAATATATACGAAGGAAAGTATGTTCGAGTGGTGTTGGTGAATGATTTGCAAGGCTGAAAAGTTTAGTGTTAAAACAAAGGATCGCATCTTCACAATCACATCATTGAACGAATCTGTTCATGTAACACTAACTATTTATATAGAACCATAGCCGATTATATTAACACCTATTACAATACATATACTGCTGCAAACGTGCGAAGCGACAAAACAAAACGCTCCTATTGAAATCAACGCTGTCTACAAGCGACGTGACTGACGCCCAGGGCCCACATAGTTCAGCGCGAGCTGTCCGGAGGTCAGTCTGGACTGTCGCGAACTCGTTACATTGTTGCAGCGTGTTGACAACTTGATTATAACGGCAACCTTCTAGTATCTCGCATCACTAGCTGTGTCGAATAGTGGATTGAACAAATCTTTTAAGTGAATCGTTCTCGTTCAATCCCATGCACTGACTCGTATTTTGTTCCTCTAAGTCAGCACGTGACCCCATTGGTTGCCTTTCTAGTCCTCAGACTGACTATAAGCACGAGCAAATAGCATTCGTTTGTAGACTGCATTTTCAATGGTTGGGTCGTTTGGACGAATACGCCCCTTTACTGAACGAGACTCGGAGGAGTGACACTGAACGCGATACATTTCGTTAGTGAGCGATTCGAACTGTACGATTTTTACGTCAAGGATCTGCTGACCGACCAAAGGAGCCGTCGTTCGTTCGTTCGTTCTGTTCGTTTCGTCACGTCAATCAATATTGTTGACAGCGAGGAGAAAAGGGAGAATTATGACCATACACAATTAAAATGACGTTTACTGAAACTCAAAACTATTTTATTTATTTATTTATTTATTTTGCCCTCGGTAAAAGTCATGGCTAGCAGTTGACTAAATTAACGAATAAAATGATCTTTGTTGTCATGTATGAGTAAAACGCAAATGGTCCTTAAACAAGCAAAAATATGTCAAGAAATACGTAAATTCATACATTTTAATAAAGTGTAATGATTGTTTTAACGAATCGGTTGAGTGAATCATTGATTCAACTAAAAGGCCTCTGAACAAACTAGTAAGCGAATCTAAATGAATCTTCTTTGTGAATCGATTCAGATGATTCAATTGAAAGGTATGAATCGAAACACCACTACTGTAGAAAAGCTTTAAACGTGATCTTCAGACATGAATGTATGAAGAATTTATTTGTACTTGAAATGAGTTGACATTTGTTGTGGGGCAAATGTGTCACAGCTATAATAATTCCAGTATCACCAATACACCCCTCATTATATCTGATTCCTCTTATTGGCTCATAGTCAGTTGCAAGAAAACGTCAGCTCGACCCAGTTATTTCATACCCTTTATATTTGCGTACATTGCACAGCTGCTTCACACCAGATCTGATTAAAAGGCAAAAAACAATATTTTTTCCTGCTGCTTTGTCCATATAGGTTAACTACATTTGTTTCAAATCTTTATGTCTGTCTGCAGGTTGACAGCACCCAGACAAGGAAGATCTGTCACTCCACGGACAGCAGGGACAAGGACAGAAATTAGGAGATTGAATCAGATCAGTTATTCTGCCTGTAGAAACACTTCCTTCTGGAGCTTTATATCTGTCTCGCGTCCTCACAGTCCATGCCATGGAGGCAATAGCTAAATACGATTTCAAAGCTACTGCGGATGATGAATTAAGTTTCAAGCGAGGAGAGATTCTAAAGGTAAGTGCCATTTATTGCTGCAGCTTTTTTATTGCTGTCTTTCTGTATGATAAAGCTGTGAGAAACCACTTATCTACAGAAATCTCTAGCTTATCTGTTTAACTTTAATTAGTGTCAAAAATATGCAGCACTGATTTCATATGTGCAAGTGATGTTAAGTCAAGTCAATTATCTTATTTGTTTAGTACATTGTTTCAAGTCAGCTTTTCAGAAAATCACGATGTTAATGTTTATGTAATATCTTAATGCCTTATAGTCAAATTTAGCAGATTAGAACTGGGCAATAATATAGTTTACATTTTGGAAAGATATAAACAATCAAGCAGTTGATGTGTGATTGTAACTAGAAATTGTAGCCCACAATTGGTCTGCTGTTAGGAACTCAGTGAGATTGTAATCATCTCTTGGATTTCATGTAATTTTGTTTATTTACTTTAAAATGACCACACGTTAAATAAATACAAATGAGGGTTTTGTTACATTTTGTCCATGTGTGGTAGCTTTGGTGACTTGTGGTAACTTTGTCAGAATACATTTTTAAAACACTTTTAGAGGATTTCCCTAAAATTTTCTAAAAATGTCCCCCTTTAATATACCACCTGCTATCAAGATGGTTATTTAATTTCTCTTCCAAACTGAAAGTACACTGGGCCAAAAAACAAAACAAAAACAAAACAAACAAAATTTGCTTTTGAAATTAGAATAAGAGGGGGTCTACTAGCTTTGCCAAAGCCATATATGACTTCTGTTCAATTTTTATTTATTTATTTATTTTTTTTGCAGTGGTTTATATTGCTTAAAGATATTACTCATAACTTTTTTATTAGGCTATTGCTGTCTTTTTACAGCTTGATAAGTCCTGCTTTAAAATTAAAATTATATAACGTTGTAAATCACAAATATTTCATTATATTTGTTGTTTGCCAAGGCCCAGTTCTTTTTGGATGGCTAAAAGAAAAGCATGCAATGGACTTCTACTTTTCTCTGTCTGCTGCCTTTGATGTCACAGCTCAGGATAATCACTAGTGAAGGTTTTGGGACTGTGCACATTCTTGTGGTGTTGGTGGTGTTGTCATGATATAATTTTAGTGTGGTTCCGAGATTAGTCGTATGGCTTGTAGGTTCAGATGATTGGCTCAAAACAATATGGCAGATTCTGCACCAGGGGTTCTGTGCCAACCGAGCAACTGTCATTAAAATGAAAAGGGAATGCTAATTGGATAGATTTCAGAACGCCTTACCCGCAACTTTCAGCAAGTAGCATATATTACTGTTCAAATGTTTGGGGTCAGTAAAATTTTTTTTTTTCTTTAAGTGACAGTAAAGACATTTACATTTGTTACAATTTTTAAAAAAAACATCTTTTTTTTTTAACTATAACGATATTGGGGAAAAAAACATTGTGATATTTTGTTTTTCTGCGATATATATTGCGATATGAAAATGATTTCACGAGATGACTTGAATAGATCTATTTGGAAAGAATGAATCTAGAATGATTGTGGTTATTTTGTAGGGGAGTGAATCTGGATAGAAACTAATAAACAAATTACAAGAATGGATAAATATAATAAAACAAAGAAACAAATGAAATGCAGAGTGCTTTGTTTTACAGCTAAGTCTAACATTATTCAGAAATTGAATAATCAAATGTAAAATAACACTGCATAGACTTCACTGTATAAATTAAATATAATTCATCTTTGTTAAAGCTACAAAAGTGATTTCTCTTTGTATTTTATTGTTTGATTAACATTAATGACAGACAGCAGCAGGAAAATCAAGCTACTGTTACTTTAAGACTGAATGCACGGATCCAATAGAGTGGTGCAGGTATGACATCAGAACCTAGACGACTAAAGACCAGCTAGTGTCTTTTAGGCTAGTTTTGCGGTGTGTTCCACACGTAGGCTCTCATCAGGCTCACGTTGTTGGCAGTTTGTCGAATCGCTGTTGGGGCCGTTGGTGAGAGTGGGAACTCTGATTAGATGTTCAGTTTAGTGAATGAGTCCGTTCACAAGAATTAAAACGAATGTGATGTAATAGAGCAAGTAAGTTAAGACGGCACAGACAGAAGGCTGGTCTAATGTTGTTATCCTACCCGAGCTTTCCAAAATGTGAATATTTTCATAACAACATAAGCAGCTTAAAATGAAGAAACTTATCAACATAACTGATATTCAAAACTGTAAGCAAGCGCTACTTTGTTTACGTTTAGTATATCTGTGTATATCTAGTATATTCTTATTTCGGTTTCTCCTTTTGAATGACGACTGTAGACTATTGATACCTGCTGATATAGACAGTTAATAGACAGCAGAACGCACATGCTAGTTTGCAGTCGTCTGTAGTCTGCACTGTGTGTTCAAGCGCAGCTTTTTGGTCCAGGTGCAGCCGACGTGAGGTGACAACACTGTCGGTTTTCATTGCCGCTAGTTCTTTGAAGTCGGCTTTGTGTATCCCAGGCTTAAAGGCCCCGATATACTCATGGCAAAGTTTTTTTTCGTTCTTTGCTTAGGGGTATAACAAAGTTGAAAATACATGACCAGTGGTATACTGTTAGCAAACATCCAACGCCGCCCACACTGATGAAAGCAGCATTCAGATAATTGTGTAAATATATGCTGCATGCTTTCCTCTCAATAACAAAATAAACACACAACAAAATTGAGAAGCAACCTTTTTTTTTTTTTTTTTTTTTTTAATAAAGCACAAGAAAAGCAACGTGGATATGTTTGTTTGCACAAGCTTTGCAATTCGGCACTCTAGTAAAGTCATGTCACGTTTATTTATATAGCACTTTATACAATAGGTTGCTTAAAATCAACAGCTTTATCATATTAAACATGGAAAACAGTGTCTCGTTTCATCAGAAGTACAACTCAATTTTCTCCTATAAAGCATCTCTCCAGTGTGTTCATGTTTTCACTCGTGGACATCTGACCTCGACGGATTGAACAGGAGAAATGAACTGGAAAAGATTTCCACGTGAAAGAAGGTGGAGCCTCTGTGCACACCTAACTAATCACCAGGGACTAATGGTATTACAAAGGTGTTTACAAGTTTGCTTTGGCAAGCTATTTTGAACTCTAAACAAACTTCATTTTGGCTTGATTTTTTTCGAATGCCATCACATCAGTTCAATCTTCAATTTCGCTTAAAGTATAGTTCGCTTAAAGGGATAGTTCACCCAAAAATGAAAATTCGATGTTTATCTGTAAAGTAGGTGACTTTGTTTCTTCAGTAGAACACAAATGATGATTTTTAACTCCAACCGTTGCAGTCAGTCAGTTGTATAATGCATGTCAATGGTAACAAAATCTATGAGAGTAAAAAAAAACATGCAGAGACAAATCCAAATTAAACCCTGCGGCTTGTGACGACACATTGATGTCCTAAGACACTAAATGATTGGTTTGTGTGAGAAACCAAACAGTATTTATATAATTTTTTACCTCTAATACACTATGTCCAACTGCCTTGAGCGTGCGGTGCGTGAGGTGTGTATGCAATCTGGCGTAGTTTAAACATGGCGCCTGTAGTACAACAGTTGTTATACAAATGGAAGTAAACCACTAAAAAAACATGGTTTTATTACATCAAAACTTCCTTATATTTTGTTACTTTTCGTGAGGGCAGCTTTACAAATAAAAGGGACACATACAAAGATCTTATACCTCAGTTGGATGTGGAAAAACCATAGGCACAGCTGATGGTTTAAGTCGTACGTGATCCTCTCCTGGGTATGTGAAATCATCAGGGGAAAAATGATCGCTGCAGACCCCCAACAACTTTAGTACGTTAATGGGTGTGTTGATATCCAGCCGATGAGCAATCAACCATAACTTCAGGCGAGCAAGCTCAGAAGTTGGAAATACGTAGAAAAATGTCACCACTCCCGAATGAGTTCGCGTGAGAGAACGTAATCTACAATGTTTGTGCAATGTGTAAACAATAAGTGACGTATACGCGCGAGAGATCACTTTCGGCGCTTGCGTAAACTACGGCAGAGTGCGTACACACCTTACACACCGGATGCCGTGCGCACTCAAGGCAGTTGGACATAAAAAATTATATAAATACTGTTTGGTTTCTCGCACAAACCGATTGTTTCGTGTCTCCGGACATCAATGTGTCATCACAAGCCGCAGGGTTTAATTTGGATTTGTCTGTGCGTGTTTTTTTTTTTACTCTCATAGATTTTGTTACCATTGACATGCATTATACGACTGACAGACTGCAACGGTTGGAGTTAAAAATCATCATGTGTTCTACTGAAGAAACAAATTCACCTACATCTTGGATGCCCTGGGGGTAAGCAGATAAACATCAAATTTTCATTTTTGGGTGAACTATCCCTTTAAGGGGGTTTTAACACTGGGCACGTTTGCCATGGTCTGAATCCAAGTGCATTTGTTCCAGGTGCCCCCCACAGCATTGGTCTGGTTTCACACTCTATTCTATCAAACCTCTGTGCATTTGCATTCATCGTACATTATCACAAACGAAAACAGGGCACGGGGCAATACATCGTTTTTTTTTTTTAAATTAATATTATTAATTTGGTGCTATTATGCACAGCAGAGTGAATGACACTTGGGTTTACCTTATGTGCTTTGCAAGAAGGAGGCTTTCTGCTGCTTGCAAACTGACTCTTTTGAGGAAACAGTGGATTGCGAGCCATATATTTGCTGCTCAGATTGCACTGACTATGCACGATTACACTGCACACTCACTCTCGCTCGTATCCCAGGTATATAAACACCACTGTCATCCCCTACATGCATTTTGTTGAACTAATGAAGTTGTCATTGGCTAAAACACATGCACATGATATTTTACTTCCTGAACAAGTGCGCACCAGAGTTTCTTTCACATTCGCGCGAATCGTGCCACAGTTCCAGTGCATCCGAACTCAGTCCTCCTCCTATAGGTAGTCTTTGGGTTCAGCACCCAGCGCTCCTGGGTCCGCATTACAGCTTTCACATTACCAATTTTCCATGCGATTCGTGCTCCGCTTTGTACTGAACTGCCAGTGTGAAAGCACTACAGGTTCCTTCGAGATTTTCCTATGGGGTTTTATAATGGGGTAAGTTACACACACCCATAGCGAAAACGTGAATTTTGAAGCAGTTATGTTCATTTTTGAAAATGTATGTTTTAAATAAGTAACTAGATAAGGCAGTTTTGGGTGTGAGTATGCGATGTACGTTGTAGAAGAAAACATCAAAGTATCGTCAAGTTATGTTTACCAAAGGCTTCATTTTACTCATAAGTTGTAAACCTTATTATAAAACCCCATAGCAAAATCACAAAGGAACCAGTGGCACAAAGGAACTAATTAGTCTTCCAGGTTTTGATGTCATACCTGCACCACTCTATATATTGATATTGATGCACACATCGCGATATACAGTCAAACCAAAATGTATTCAGACACCTTGAACATTTCATTCATTAATTCAGTCTATTCACTATAGTTTAAAAAATGGTAATAAAATATGACAAGATCTCAGAATTAAACTGTCATAAAAAATGTATCCTAATTATGTCAGATAACACTTCAGCAAAACATGGTCAGGTCAAAACCTAATTTTTTGGTTCCAAATTTTTTTTATCAATTTTACTGGTAGTCCACTGTATGAAGAATTTTTGGGTATAAAATGTCACCATTTACTTTATTTTGCTATCCTCACTTACATAAATGAACTATAGTGTCCTGCACCCACTAGTAAAAATATATCAAAAATATAAAAAATGTCTGAATAATTTTTGGTTTGATTGTAGATGCTAAAATAATATATATAGTACAGCCCTATTTTGAACTTCTGTTTGTTAAAGAATCCTGGTTTCAACAAAATATTAAACTTCACAAACTTTTTCAACATTTGTTATTAATTCATCACAGGGGTAAGTTACATTTTAAAATATATTAACTTAAACAGTTCTTTTAATTTTTTTTTATTAATATTATTATTATTTTACTGTATTTTTGATTAAATGTAGCCTTGGTGAGCAAAAGAGACTTCTTCTTTTTTTTTTTTTTAAAGACCTCTTTCTGTCCTGCTTCTGAACCAAGGTCAGTCAACCTAGCAACTCAGACTCCCCCCCCCATCCACCCACCCCTGAAGGCTTCAGCTCCATCCAAAGGATTTTGGACTGGATTCAGGAGCCCTTGCCATCCTGCTTTCATTTAATTTAGGTCACGTATCAGCTATTCTTGCCCCCTGGACCTTTCAACCAGCAAAATGCAAGGCTTCAAAGCTGCACATCTTTCTCAACATTCCAGACAACTTTTAATCAGCAGCATACATAAGTACTATCTGCTTTTGCATTCTGCCAACTAGAATATGATCACACACTGCCTTTTTCACCTGAGTTTAATTTAAAAGTTTCTTCAAGCATTTTGGCACACAATTGAAGAGATAGATATACTGTGCCAAATTTAACACTAGGAGAAGGTAAATGAAGGACCATCTCTCAAAAAAAACCTTTAAGCCATAGGGTCATGAAATGCATATTTTATTATCTTCAAAATCTAAATTTACCAGAGTAACATGACAGATAGAAAAAAAATAAATGATTCATGTCTCCTGGCAAAAATTGCCTGTTCATTTGATAAAGGTAAATTATATATAGTGTCTATGACCGGTGAGATTAATCTTAGTAATCATTAGCAACTTTTCATATAATTTTTTTTTTTTTAGAATTGATCATATAAAAATTTGCAGGAGTGTAAAGCATGGAGTGCAACACTGTCTTCTCTGCTTGTTGCCTTTTCTTCATTGAAAAGAAAGTTGGGGGCTCAAAAGAGTTAGTCTTAATATTTCCTCCCCTGCTCTTTGGCAATGCCTGCACAATAAATAAATAAATAAATCCTTTTCAGAGCAATTTATGGAAGCTACAATGTCAAGGCAAAAGATTCCATATTTTACCAGACCAGTTTTGAGTTTGCAGTCTCAATTGAATGTGTTAGGACTAATTGTATTAATGGTAATAGTAATAATTCAACGGTTCATTGTCAGCTATTCCTGTTACACCCCAGTTATTTTCTCAGTTATTTTTTATAAACAGCCCAGGACTCAAAGGGCCCTAATATAACAATCTAAGCACATGGTCTAAAGTGCACGGCCCAAGTGCACTTAGGGCATGTCCGAATCCACTTTTGCCGAATCCCGGCACATGGTCTAAAAGGGTTGTCCCTATTCTCTTAATGAGTAATGGGTGTGTTTTGGGTGTAACGTGCAATAAACCAATCAGAGTCTCATCTCCCATTCCCTTTAAAAGCCAGCTGTGCTCGTGCCATGGCAGATTCGCTATTTACATGGCGGAATTTGCAAGTAGAAAAACTGAAAGCTTCTCTAGCGAGGAAACGGATCTGCTCGTGCACGAGGTTAAAATCACAAGAGACTCTGGAAAAAGCTGAGTTCCCTGTAGCCGGAGGTTCAAAACAGAACCCAAGTGAGAAGATCAAATCCTATCCTGCAGTCAGAAGGCTGATACAGTAATTAGCCAGGATTTCTAGGCCAACCTAACAGACTCTTGGGGCTTGGGAATATTCACAACATATAAGAAGCAAATGCTGTTATCTCATAAGATACGTTTAGGCTGTTATTCCCCCTTCCCCCTTAAAAAAAAGAAGAAAAGATTCTTATATAGAGAACAGCAAATGGGCGCAAAATGCATTTGCTATTTAAACAACGTGGCGCAGGACGTGAAAATGATAACTGCATCAGGCTGAAACTAGCAACAAACACTTGCGTCGTGCCTGGCGCCTGGCGCCTTGTTATTGTGAAATAATTTGGCACAGTAACGTGGAACTGTAATATTCTCAAGACCAGGTTGGAACTACTTTATCCACAGTTATTGAAGAATAATTAACACATTAGAATATCTGCCAGCCAATCGGAATAAAGCATTCTAGGTTCAGCCATTCTGCTATGGTGTGTGTGTATATATATATATATATATATATATATATATATATATATATATACATATACATATACATATACATATATATATATATATATATATATATATATATATATATATATATATATATATAACAATGTTCTGTTGAATAAGTAACAGAATTCTGGAAACGTGGATCATAGTGAGGGATGTTTCCAATTTTGCTGTTCTCTGTATGAGATTTTTTTTTTATTTTTTAAGGGAGAAGGGGTAATAACAGCCTAAACGTATCCCATGGGATAACAGCATTTGCTTCTAATATGTTGTGAAAATTCCCAAGCCCCAGGAGTCTGTTAGGTTGGCCTAGAAATCCTGGCTAATTACTGTGTCAGCCTTCTGACTGCAGGATAGAATTTGATCTTCTCACTTGGGTTCTGTTTTGAACCTCCGGCTACAGGGAACTCAGCTTTTTCCAGAGTCTCTTGTGATTTTGGTGCTTCCCCCACACCTCCCCCAAAGGCAGCATTGAACATTTTAGCTGTATTTCTGATATATTTATATATTTATTGCCCTACTTTCCTAGTTTCATGGGAGTTGCACCCAAGCACATGCCACCTGCAAAATAAGAGGAATCCTCTCGCATATACTCTCTCTCATGATGTAACAAATCCTTGACTTCATTTTAGGACTTTTTCCCTCCATGAAACATTTTGAATAACATATTTGGTGCTCTTTTCCATGCTACTACAGTGAAAGAGGGAGTAACAATTGCTCAAAGGGAAATATGTATAATTAATTATGATGAAAGACCAAGATCTGGCTCAGATATAGTACTACAGAAAGAATAAAGGCAGTTACGTTTTTGTCCAATTTTTGAATTCTCGGTTTACATCATTATCTGAATAATCCATTGTATTCATGTGTCATCACATAATTTTGGATAATTATTCCTTTAAACTGTTCGTAGACACTTTATGAACCAGGCCGAACTCTTCTGCCTAATAAAAAAAAATATATATATATATATATATATATAGTTTGCTCTCTGTAGTGCCCTGACAGAAGCCCTAGAAAGGATGTATTTTCAGTATTTTTAGCATCGTTCTCACTGACTTAGAACATTCATCCTAAAGCGCCTCTGGCACAAGGCAGAATGCCACTAAAAAGGTTCTATGCTTTCAGTTTTGAGAATTTGACATTGTGCTAGAGACGTGACTATGAATATTTGCAGTTAAAGGGTTAGTTCACCAAAAAATGAAAATAATGTCATTTAATACTCACCCTCATGTCGTTCTACACCCGTAAGACCTTCTTTCATCTTCGGAACACAAATTAAGATATTGTTGATGAAATCCAATGGCTCAAAGGTCCATAAAGGTACTAAAAACATATTTGAAACAGTTCATGTGAGTTCAGTGGTTCTATCTTAATATTATAAAGCGACAAGAATACTTTTTGTGCGCCAAAAAACCAAAATAACAACTTTTCAACTATATCTAGTGATGGGCGATTTCAAAACACTGATTCAGAACTTTACGAATCGAATCAGTGGACCGGAGCGCCAAAGTCATGTGATTTCAGCAGTTTAGCTGTTTGATAGGAGATCCAAATCACTAATTCGAAACAAGATTCATAAAGCTCAGAAGCTTCATGAAGCAGTGTTTTGAAATCGGCCCATCACTAGATATTGTTGAAAATCCGTTTTAGTTTTTTTGGTGCACAAAAAGTATTCTTGTCGCTTTATAATATTAAGACAGAGCCACTGAACTCACATGAACTGTTAAATATGTTTTTAGTATCTTTATGGACCTTGAGAGTTTGAATGGCTTTTCTCCCAATAGAGGCCTCACTGAGCCATCGGATTTCATCAACAATATCTTAATTTGTGTTCCGAAGATGAAAGAAGGTCTTACGGGTGTAGAACGACGTGAGGGTGAGCAATAAATGACATTATTTTCATTTTTGGGTAAATCAACCCTTTAAAGCTTTACTTATAGTTTCAGTCAAACACTTGGTTTATTTGGGAGACTATTAAGACGGCAAAATGCAAGGTGCAGTCTTTAGGGTTTTTTTTACTCCTATTCTACTATTTGAGATGCATTGTGACTTTCGGTTATTTATTTATTTATTCTTTATGAATACATTGAAACTCTTTGTGGATGGACATGAGTTATTATGCATTTAAACAAATTGTTGGATTCGGTGGGTTCTTCTGGTGTAATACCTTTGCAGGCCTGCTATTCACTGATACAGTGGTTGAGTGCAGGCATTTGGGTTGACATCACTTTTGTCCTTACTTCACAAAACGTTATATTGCCCACACACTCTTTGACTTTCAAGGTTGTCGGATTGCTGTTCTTTTCACACAACACAACTGTGTTTTGTCACTGATGTAATTTCCAGTCAAAACGCATTTCACACTGCAGGACTTGGATTGCAGACAGGTCTAGATATTTAACCTTCTAAATATCTCTCGGGCATCTGTGCTTCTCTTACATTGCGTCTTTAAAAAAATAGTACACATGACGATCATATGCATAGACATGGATTCAAAGCACCTGATGCCTGCTTTAGTGACACATCTCTCTGTCTGTTACAGTCTTTAAACTGTACAGTTATGATCTTCTGTCTGAATGTCCATGACTCACAGAACCAGACTGTATTTCATGCATCCTGCGCAGCCTCCCGTGCATGCGTGTCTGGAGTGTGTCAGCCTGTGATTAACTGCTTGGCCTTCAGGGGATGTTTGGACTTGTAATATCATGGCTAATGCCAGTCTGATATGATTGGTGGTGCAATTTATTTATTTACAGAGGAATAAGAAGCAACTCACAGATTCATTAAAATACATCAAATATAAATGAATCATCCTTTTCAGTGTGAAAAAGTTACTGCACTACTTCCTACTACTACTAATAATATTAAGTTTGAATTGGTGCTGTCTATCTAGTCTCAGCTAAAGGCGATTTTAAATTTTTCCAACCAGCATCAGCTCTTCATTGCCCTTAAACACAACATTAATCTGTTTAGGTAGGTAGGCCTGCTGGAAAGGGTACAAACCAGACATGAGGTGAAAATCTTTGGATTAGAGGATATTATTAGCCTAATATGGTTTGCCTGTGTAGTTAATTTAATATTTTGATTATCACTGAATAAAGATCCTGCAAAATTTCGCCCACTGCCTGAATACTTATTTTTCCGTTTTTGTCTAATGAGCAATTATGCTTCCTTTGCTTTAGGCACACTGGACCATATTTCCTAGAAAAATTGTAATGGCCTACATTTTCCAGATTGGTTGTGCAGTGTGACCAAAACCTTACAACTCAGTATATGTAATTCTTTATTACTGTCACATTATATATGCTACTGTTCAAAAGTTTGGGGTCAGTATTTATTTTATTTTTTTAAGAAATTAAAGCTTTTATTCAGTAAAGACATATATTTAAATGATCAAAAGTGACAACAAAGAAAAAAATAAATGGTGTTCTTTTGAACTTTGTATTTATCAAAGAATCCTGGAAAAAAAAAAAAAAAAGTAAGCACAAAAATATTAAGCAGCACAATGGTTTTCAACACATACAATAATACGAAATGTTATTTGAGCTCAAAATCAGCATACTAAAATTATTTCTGAAGGATTGTGTGACACTGAAGACTGGGGTAATGGCTGCTGAAAAATGTAAACACTTTAAAATATATTAAAATAGAAAACAGTTATTTTAAATTAATAATTTTACATATTACTTTTTTTTTTTTTTTTTGGGTCAAATAAATGCAGTCTTGGTGAGCAAAAGAGACTTCTTTCAAAAACAAATTTTACCAAACCTAAACCTTTAAAGAGTTAGTTCACCCAAAGATTCTGTCATTAATTACACACCCTCATGTCGTTCCACACCCATAAGACCTTCGTTCATCTTCGGAACACAAATTAAGTTCCATTATTTTTTTTTGTTGATAAAATCCGATGGCTCAATGAGGCCTGCATCATCAGCAATAACACTCCCTTTTTCAATGAACAGAAAGCTAGTAAAAACATATTTAAGTTCATGTGACTACAGTGGTTTAACCTTAATATTATAAAGCGACGAGAATACTTTTTGTGTGCCAAAAATAACAAAATAGCAACTTTATTCCACAATATCTAGTAATGGGCGATTTCAAAACGATGCTTCATGAAGCTTCGAAGCTTTACGAATCATTTGTTTCGAATCAGTGGTTCAGAGCGCCAAAATCACATGATTTCAGTAAACAAGGCTTCGTTACATCATACGTGTTTTGAAAGTTCACGTGACTTTGGCAGTTTGATATGCACTCTGTATTTTTGTGTGGAAGTAAGTAAATTAAGTAGCCATGTAGTATGTCAATTTTTGGATAACCAATAAAATGAACTACTTAATCTCATTTTTCCTTTTTTGTTTGGAACTTGAGTAACAAAAACAGAAAAGTTTTATGTTAACTAATACTTGAGATCAAAAGAAAATACTATAAAACAAATAATTTAGAATAATTTCTGATAGAATGAGCCATGTTAGAAACCAATAAAGTTGTCAGGGCCGATAGCCTCATGGACAGTGCTCCGACATATGGTACAACTGTGTCTCCGGCGACACGAGTTTGATTCCCGGCTCGAGGTCCTTTACCGATCCTGTTCCTCTCTTTCCACCCTGTGTCTGATCTCTACACAGTCCTATCCAATTAAGCCATAAAAAGACCAAAAATATAACTTAAAAAAGAAGCCAATAAAAATACAGTTATGTACAAGATAGAAACATAACTGACCAAGACTATCATGATTATGCTAGTGTTATCTGATTTGCACTGCATTCTCTGGTGCTTGCATTGGTGTGATTTGTTTGTTCTAGGCAGGGTGAGTAATAATGTGATATTCACATGAGCCGATGGCAGTGCATTGTGATCCAAACTGGGGCAGCACCACAAGACATAAGATAAGACCATAAGACAATCTAATAATCCATTAGTCTTGTATTCTTTTGCTAAGTTTTTGCATTACAGTAATTTATGTAGCAACGTGTCACACTAATATAGAACATTCACTCACATGTTTGCGTTTACAGCATCGTCGAAGGTGGCTCATGCAATCGGATTTTGGAGTAAAAATATTCATTTTATATTATGCCTTGAGTCACATACACAGGCTTGTCTTGGGTTGTGAGTGTTTGTGTGTCAGTATGAATTGTCTTGGATTTCTAGAGACAGAGCTTGTCAATATTAAGAGCAAGCTCGTTGACAGATGTGGTCAAAGGCTTTGTTGTGACTCAGCTCTCTCCCTGCATGAGTGTTGTCAACACCTCCAGGCTTACACTCTGTCTTAACCAGGCATGATATGACAACTATGACTAGAAGTTATTCAGTTTCACAGAGAGTCAATGAACACCGCAACTGGTGGTGATTTTATGCAAATGCAGTGAGTACCAGTAGGAATAAATACTCTGTATCCTTTGAAGTAGTGTAGTGGCATGCAAGACAGAAGTTCATATTACTGTGAACGATTTACCTTCCGTATGGTTTGTCTCTGTCGACATTTCTGATGAGATCTTCGGAGATACTTTTGCCCATCCCCACTAGTGGCCAGCAATACTGCAAAAGTGTGAATGGGGCCTAAATACTCATGTTCATGTCGTTCCAAACCTTTCTTTCTGACTTTCTTTCCTCTGTGGAAAAAAAAAAAAAAAAAAAAAAAAAACAATTTTGAGAAATATTTTGTTTAATTTTTCTTTTCTTTTTTCTTTCCATACATTGGTAGTCAGTGGTAACTGAAACGGGTTACCAGCATACGTCAATATATCATCTTTTGTGCTCTGCAGAAGAAGGTCAAACAGTTTTGGAACGAGATGAGGGTGTGTAAATGATGGCATTTTTTGGGTCAACTATTATATACAACCCGAATTCTGGAAATGTTGGGACGTTTTTTAAATTAGAATAAAATGAAAACTATAAAAGACTTTTAAATCACATGAGCCAAAATTTTATTCACAATAGAACATAGATAAAAACATAAATGTTTTTAAAAATTTTACACTTTTATCCTCTAAATGAGCTCATTTCAAATTTGATGACTGCTACAGATCTCAAAAATGTTTGCACAGGGGCAACAAATGGCTGAAAAAGCAAGAAATTTTGAAAAGATTCAGCTGGGAGAACATCTAGCAACTAATTAAGGTAACTGATATCAGGTCTGTAACATGATTAGCTAAAAGGAATGTCTTAGAGAGGCAGAGTCTCTCAGAAATAAAGATGAGCAGAGGCTCTCCAATCTGTGAAAGAGTGCGTAAAAAGATTGTGGAATACTTAAAAAACAATGTTCCTCAATGTCAAATTGCAAAGGCTTTGCAAATCTCATCATCTACAGTGCATAACATCATCAAAAGATTCAGAGAAACTGGAGAAATCTCTGTGCGTAAGGGACAAGGCCAGAGACCTTTATAGGATGCCCATGGTCTTCGGGCCCTCAGACAACACTGCATTACTCATCAGCATTATTGTGTCAATGACATTACTAAATGGGCCCAGGAATAATACTAGAAACCATTGTCGGTAAACACAATTTGCCGTGCCATCTGCAGATGTCAACTAAAGCTCTATCATGCAAAAAGGAAGCCATATGTGAACATGATCCAGAAGTGCTGTCGTGTCCTGTGGGCCAAGGCTCATTTGAAATGGACTGTTTCAAAGCAGAAGTATTCTATGGTCAGACGAGTCCAAATTTGACATTCTTGTTGAAAATCACGGATGCCTTGTCCTCTGGGCTAAAGAGGAGGGAGACCATCCAGCGTGTTTTCAGCGTTCAGTTCAAAAGCCAGCATCTCTGATGGTATGGGAGTGCATAAGTGCATTAAACAAAAAATACGTCAAAGACGACCACAAACTCTTTAGCAGCTGGAAACCTATATCAGGCAAGAATGGGACCAAATTCCAACACCAAAACTCCAGAAACCCATGACCTCGATGCCCAGATGTCTTCAAACTGTTTTGAAAAGAAGAGGAGATGCTACACTATGGTAAACATGTCCCTGTCCCAACTATTTTGAGACCTGTAGCAGGCATCAAATGTGAAATGAGCTCATTTTGTGCATAAAATTGTAAAATTTCTCAGTTCAAACATTTATGTTATTTATGTTCTATTGTGAATAAAATATTGGCTCATGTGATTTGAAAGTCTTTTAGTTTTTATTTTATTCAAATTTAAAAAATGTTCAACATTTCCGGAATTCGGGTTGTATTAACTTGGAAGAAATAGCTTTTATTTCTTATTTTATTGCCATCATGTGTTACACACATGACTCCCTGTACTCTATATGGGTGCAAATGTACCATCGATATCTAAACTGTTCATGTAGTATTACTGTTTGAGCCTCTTCCCCACTCTCTTTCTGTTGCTATGCTCTTTCTGCCTAGCAACAGTGCTTAGCTGCAGGCAAGCATGCTGCTGGTAGTATGATCTCTGAATAGGGATTTAGTGGTTGTGGATTGGGGCCAGCTGACACCTCTGAGCCACAAACCTGTGTTTTATCATTTAGACTTCAGCTATCTGCTGTATTACTTTTTGTCTTTAAAAAAAGCTTGCTCTGATTCTGTGTTGTGTCTAATACCAGTTTTCATCCAACCACTGCAAGGGGTTTTACTGGAAAGAGACAAAATTGGGGCAAATTTTGCATATGCAAATTCTTCTCTGCACCCACACAGAGATTTCCTAAAATTTAGATTACTTTCTTTCACTAAGATATTAAAAGAGTAATAAAATAAATTAAAAAATGAAAGAAAAATAAAACGTTATTTTCCACTCTATTTGTTAGTGCTTTGAGTTTGAGTAGATTTTAAAAGTATGTTTTTATAACTGAGACTGTTCATTTTTCTCACCAAGACCTACTTTGAAGGGGGGGGGGGGGTGGCCTGTTTATAAATTTCACTATTTTTCTTGAACGCAGAGAAAAGAGGCGCCATAGCATGGTTGGTGTGAGAGCAGATTAATGGTTGTTTACAGAGAGTGAGGGGATGGGGAGACCATCTTTCAGAGCTGTGAGAACGTTCCAGGTTATAGGATAATATTCCCATTTATCTTAGATTGTTGTGTCATAACATACTTGACTTAAGCAAGACTGAGAGAGTGTCTTTGAGCCTGAAGTAATCACATTAAGTGATGCTTTTCATATTTGTTGACTTCATCTGTTTCAAATGAAAGCCCTCCACCTCTGAGATTGTCCGCAGGTCAGTAATGGACTCCTCTCTTTTTCATATTGGAAGGTGATGGTCATTACCACAGACGGTACTTCAGTTATGAAAGAGACATGAAATCCCAGTCATCAGGACTGATGGTAATGGTCCACATCTTTTTGCGCAATTCATCTGGTTTAGTTTTGCAATTCCACAAAACAGGGAGTGTGCAATGTATTTCTCATTAGTGCCAGAGAAGTCTTGTGTATACAGGATGTTATGTGTGGCTTAAAGCTGAAATGATGGATATTTCCTGTATGCTATTTATAGAGCAAGGCCTTGGGTTTTAAACACCACAGCCAGTGATATAATTGGCTCCATAGCTCCTCTGTGTTCTGAGGGAAGTGTGGCTGACTGGAGGTTTACTGTGTGGACGCTGTGTAATGACAACATGCTGGTCAACTTTTGAAGTGTCTATTGTTTTGTCATCAGGTTTTAAATGAGGAATGTGACCAGAACTGGTACAAGGCAGAACTCAATGGAAAAGAAGGATTCATCCCTAAAAATTACATAGAAATGAAGCCACACCCGTAAGTATTTGCTCTTTTTAGTCACCAAAAGAATAAATATATGAGGAAAACAATCTTTACAAGGGTTAGTTCATCCAAAAATAAAAAATTCTGTAATCAATTACTCACGCTCATGTCATTACAAACTCATAAGACTCAATTCTCGATATCTGGCCCTCCATCGTAAGTTCAAACAACTAAAACTTTTACGCCTCAAAAAACTTTATAAAGACATTGTGAAAGTAATCTATGTGAATTGAGTGGTTTAATTCAAGTCTTCTGAAAAGACTCAATAATTTTATATGATGAACAGATTTAATAAAGATTTAACATTGACCAATGCACATACATGAAATATTGTACAATGGAAGCTCATCCGTACTTTCTTAGCCAATGAGGTTTGTTCTGAGCTTTTGCAAAAACCAATGAGGTTTGTTTGCATGCCTCAAGCAAGAAGTGTCCTGGTTTGGTTGAATGGACTTTAAACCAAAAGGACAGAAATCTCTCGGGTTTCATGAAAAATATTTTCAGTTCAAAGATGAATGAAAGTCTTTTGGGTTTGGAACAACATTAGGTTGAGTAAGTGATGACAGAATTTTCTTTTTTTTTTTTTTTTTTGGTGAACTATCCCTTCAATTAATTATTTATACAAAGAAAGACACATTATTATATGTAGGAAAATAATGCAATAACCATATTTAAAATTACAATGTTGAAATGGATCTGTTGAAGGTCTTTAGTTGTTTCTTTTTGTTCCGTTTGCTGAACTCTGCATTTGAAAGTCAGCTCTTGTTACATATTGTCAATGTAATGTCTGATTTAGTACCCTATAATATGAATCAATGCCTCTCTTAGAACAGTACTTCTCATCTAATATATACACACGCTGTATCTCTAATAAATACACAAGTTAAACTTATTTTTTTCCTGTCCGTTCAGTAAACCTGGACACTGTAGATGTTTTTATTATCATTATTATTATTATTATTATTCATTAAAGCTTCTTTGTTTCATAGCTACTTTGCAGAATTTCATTTAAAAACTCTTGTATAATTGGATGTCACCAGTACATTCTACAACATCTTAACCATTGCTTTTGGATTTGTTCTGAACACACAGCTGGTTTTATGGGAAGATTCCCCGTGCAAAAGCAGAAGAAATGTTAAATAAACAGAGACACGATGGAGCTTTTCTCATCAGGGAGAGTGAGAGTGCACCTGGAGACTTCTCACTGTCTGTCAAGTATGTTTTTGTCATTCTATTCTGTTCTATTCTACTCAATTTTATTTGTCTGTGCCAAGTAACATTGCCAATTTGTATATGACTGTTCTGAAGTCAGAGTAATAAACACTTAGAAACAAAGGCTGCTGATTTTGAAATTTTGATGCTGTAATTGAATCTGTTCTTGTAAATAGGGGCATGTCAATGAATAATTGATGCAGTGCAGCACAAAATATGGCTATTTCAGCACTTTATTTTTGCGTTATTTCAAATTCTTTTGTGTGGTTTCTAAACTAGGCCAACACTGTCTAAATCATTCAAACAGTTCTCCACAGCTGCAGACATCAGAGTTCATGATAAACTAATTTTTCTTTTTTTAAACTATAATTGCAGTATCCAAGTACTATAAATGCAACTGGTTATGATGTAATTCTCTAAACACTTTTTCCCCCTTTCCATAGATTTGGGAATGATGTTCAGCATTTCAAAGTCTTACGGGATGGAGCAGGAAAATACTTCTTGTGGGTGGTCAAATTTAACTCATTAAACTCTTTAGTAGATTATCATCGGTCCACTTCTGTGTCCAGGAATCAGCCCATTTTCCTCAGGGACATTGAACAAGTACCACAGGTAGGACTGAATCAGTGCTGGAACATTTCACAAATACTGTATGGTACACTTTGGTGTACACTCATTTTTTAAAGGTGCAATGTGTAAAATGTGGGAGGATCTATTGACAGAAATGCAATATAATATACATAACTATGTTTTCAGTGGTACATAATGACCTTGCATAATGAACAGTTATGTTTTTATTACCTTAGAATAAGCTATTTCTATCTTATACACCGCGGGTCCCCCATCCATGTCAAGTCGCCATTATGTGCCAGCATGTTTCTACAGCAGCCCTAAACGGACAAACACTCTACAGAGCGTGTCACTATGTTGTTGTTCTTCTAAATCGTTCATGTTTTCAGAGGCAGCTTGCATTGTCACTACGTTGAATACGCATGAAGTACTAATAGTAGTCGTCTGGTTTATTATAAGCAGAAACCGTTCTTTGTTAGAAGTAAGAAGAAACCTCATTGCTTCACACAAGCTACTCTCTGCTCTCTCAGACGACATGTCGGCCAGACGGCCACCGTAGCTTCTCCAAAAAGGAGGGGTGTGGCGAGTGTGTCGTTAGTTGCAGTTCGTAACCTTACCTCTAGATGCCACTAAAATTTACACACTGCACCTTTTTTTTAAAGCATTAAATGCACAAATTCTGTTTTTTTGTAACACCTTCTTGACTAAATCCAACAAATAAAATCATGCAACATTATAATTTTTATATAATCAATTGAATTGAAGTAAATTGTATTAAAAAGCTAGTTTTTAATAATAAACTTATCAACAGTCTTATATTTAGTTGTCACCCTGTTACCAGACGATTTTCCCCTTGATAACAAACTGTGACACCTGATTAAAACTGTGACACCTTTCCCCCAAATTGTAGTGTTGACGGCATGTGCAGTCATTCCACCCTGTTACCAAAGTTATTTAAAGGGTCATGAAACCATAAAACACATTGTTGGAGATGCAAACAGATCAGGTTGCACTTTAATGAAAATAACAATAGTACTCATTATGTTTATTATTATGGGAAAAGTGTTTTTTTATTTTGTTCTTCTGGTTTTAAAAGCAAAGTTGAAGCAACATCACAGAAAATGAGATATGTGCATTTAATTCGGAGTGGTGATTGGCTGCTGTGGCTCATTATTCATGAGAATAAACTCTTTAATCCAGTCACTGCACTGTATTATGCATAAAATCAAATTACAGTGGAGAATTCAAATGTCAAAGACCGTTTCAGTGCTGTTCGTTCACCTCTCGGCCTCTTCAGATTTGTGTTCGGACACGTGTTCGTTCCATCCTCAGTACAGTAGCACAAAAGTGTTGTTTGCATTTTCCCAATGATGTGGTCAGAGCTGGAGTTTGACTATAAACAAATTGGAAATGTGACTGTAACAATATTTAATACGTAACAACAACACAGAGCGGGAATGAGAGCGATTTTTGCACAAAACGCCACAATGAGTTTAACAACACTCACAACACCAACGCCTACATGTGAAGGCCAAATATGGTAACCAATACTCAGAATTTGTACTCTGCATTTAACCCATCCAGTTAGTGCCTAGACATTAGGAGTAGTGAGTTGTAAACACACACACTGCAATCTCTTAAAAAAAAAAAAATACACACACATATATATATATATATATATATATATATATATAATGTCTGTGTGTGTGTGTGTGTGTGTGTGTGTGTGTGTGTATTGCCATTATATTGCCAAAAGTTTTGGGACGCCTGCCTTTACGTGCACATGAACTTTAATGACATCCCATTTTTAATCCGTAGGGTTTAATATGGAGTTGACCCACCCTTTGCAGCTATAACAGCTTCAACTCTTCTGGGAAGGCTTTCCACAAGGTTTAAGAGTGTGTTTATGGGAATTTTTGACCATTTTTAGAAGCACATTTGTGAGGTTAGGCAGTGATATTTGCGAGAAGGCCTGGCTCGCAGTCTCTGCTCTAATTCATCCCAAAGTGTTCTATCGGGTTGAGATCAGGACTCTGTTCAAGCCAGTCAAACACCAAACTCGCTCATCCATGTCTTTATGGATCTTGCTTTGTGCACTGGTGCGCAGTCATGTTGGAACAGGAAGGGGCCATCCCCACACTTTTCCCACAAAGTTGGGAGCATGAAATTGTCCAAAATGTCTTGGTATGCTGAAGCATTAAGAGTTCCTTTCACTGGAACTAAGGGGCCAAGCCCAACCCCTGAACAACAACCCCACACCATAATCCCCCCTCCACCAAACTTTACACTTGGCACAATGCAGTCAGGCAAGTACCGTTCTCCTGGCAACCACCAAACCTAGACTCGTCCATCAGATTGCCAGACAGAAAAGCGTAATTCGTCACTCCAGAGAACACGTCTCCACTGCTCTAGAGTCCAGTGGCGGCGTGCTTTACACCACTGCATCTGACGCTTTGCATTGCACTTGGTGATGTAAGGCTTGGATGCAGCTGCTTGGCCATGGAAACCCATTCCATGAAGCTCTCTACACACTGTTCTTGAGCTAATCTGAAGGCCACATGAAGTTTGGAGGTCTGTAGCTATTGACTCTGCAGAAAGTTGGTGACTTCTGCACACTGTGCGCCTCAACATGTGCTGACCCCACTCTGTGATTTTACGTGGCTGTTGCTGTTGTTCCCAATTGCTTCCACTTTATGACTAACAGTTGACCGTGGAATATTTAGTAGTGAGGAAATTTCACAAATGGACTTATTGCACAGGTGGCAACCTATCACAGTACCACGCTTGAATTCACTGAGCTCCTGAGAGCAACCCATCCTTTCACAAATGTTTGTAGAAGCAGTCTGCATGCCTAGGTGCTTGATTTTATACACCTGTGGCCATGGAAGTGATTGGAACACCTGAATTTAATGTTTTGGAGGGGTGATATATATATAATATTGCCTTTTTTTTTGTGTGAAATTTTGTGGTTGTACTGTATAGTCAACATTTTTGAAGGAACATGTATACCATGTCACATCAACACCAACAAAATAGTGAAATTACAAATGGAAATCAGAGTAAAATAAGCAGAACTCCAATTCTCTCATGTATTTCCAGAAAATATAGTTTTGTGAGAATCACCCTTCAATCTGATAGTTTACTTTGCTGGATAAAGCAAATGGTGACAAAATAAACATGTTAAACAAGATAAATGATGTATGCTTAATTTCACAATAAATACACGATAAACACAGTCAAGATTGCAGTTATAACCAGGCATTAGGCCAGATTGAGTTTAAAGCAATGTCATAATTGTAATGTTTCTCAACATTTCTGCTTCGTTTCCACAGCATTCCACATATGTTCAAGCTTTGTTTGACTTTGACCCTCAAGAGGATGGAGAGCTGGGTTTCAGGCGTGGAGATTTCATCCAGGTCCTGGACAACTCTGATCCTAATTGGTGGAAGGGGGCTTGTCACGGACAGACTGGAATGTTCCCTCGTAATTATGTCACACCTGTTAATCAAAACATGTAACTTTCAGAGAAAATGTTTGCCTGCTTTAAAGCACTTGTGGACTTCCAGTTGGGTTGCCACGGAAACAGAAACCACAGAGTGGAGAGTAAAGGCTCAATTGGTGACGTGAATGTCGATTGGCCGAAAAAAATAGAGACTGTGCTGTTTGTAGTGGTTGACATTTAATGAAGCACTATTGGATGTGTGAGAAGAATGTTCCAGACTGATATTTCATTCATGTACTGTGTATCACACATCAGCTTTGCTTTATATGCAACTTTATTTCATGTTATATGACATCTGCTGTACTAAAAAAAAGTCTTATGCCACAAAGAGAAGGTTGATATCACTCAGCACGCCACTGCGTTACAGTTTTGCACCAGGATTAATTTTAAAGCACCATGTTATCTTTGATTTGTATTGATAAAATGCATCATGAATTTTCCATGCTTTTTTTTTTTTTTTTTTTTTTTGTATTTTGTCATGTTTCCTTAAGTAGTGTTGCTGTGTTATTGGTGATCAAACAAACTCATTTAATGCCATAGTAAAATTCCATGTTTAAATTTTCAGTTTTGGGGGAAAAGTACCTTTAAGAGAAAAAGATGTAATGTAATTTTACATTACGTCTCTTTCTCTTAAAGGAACTGTTCCCCTAAAAATGAAAATTTTGTCATTATTTACTGACCCTCTTGTCATTGCAAATGTGACATATCATTTGTGTTCCACAGTAGAAAGTCACACAAGTTTGAAATGACATAAAGGTGATGCCAGAATTCTTAGTTTTGGGTGAACCTTCCCTTTAAATCAAAATAGCTTGAAAATAATGTAATGGTGCCAAAGCGTCTGTAGCAGATCAATGATCAAATGTAAAAAAAATGTGGAGCATTTCATGAATCCCTTTAAAATGGCACTGGATGTGATTACATTTGGGATCTTCATAGAGTATGTTGGATACTCTGGATGATTCCTGTATAAATTACATAGAATAAAGATATTTCCAGTGAAATCTCCCAATGCACTTGTACATTTTTTTGCACTTTGTTTTGGGTGTTTGCACTTTAACAAATTAAATGATCTGGTATTTGTGCCATCTAGAGCGATGCCATATAACTGGTAACAAAGGGCTGAAATTGCTTTTTTTCTTCTTCTTCTTTTGCAATATCATGAAAGTTTATTACACCATTTACAGGGGGCATTAGGTGCCTCCTTTTGAAGCTGGCAGGCTGTACACAGTGTCTCATGTTATTTGAGATATTTCTTTATTTTTGTTTCTCTTTTTGAGTTTTAGTTTTGGAGTTTGTCATTATGTGGCACCAGTTTAACTAAAAGAAAACTATCAAACGTATACACTAACGTGTGACAATTTTTGATGCTGAATTTTTTTACCTTTGAAGTGTAAAGCTGCAATATACATTTTAATAGACTTCTAAAGCTTCAGTTGCTTTCTATTTGTCAAGGTAATTTGTTCTCTGAGATTTTACTCCACTCCTCCACCAAGGCACTTTAAAGTTCTCTAATGTCTGGGGGGACACATGATTACATGTAGTTTGACACTGCGAGGACGATCAGCTGTCCTTCCTCTCTCTCTGTAGTCTTACATTATGGACACTGCATTTTTTTTTTTTTTTTTGCTCTGGCAACATCTGCAGTCCACATGTCTCCCTGCAGCAGGACTATGGCATGTTCACGATCAAGTACCCTGGGCATCTTCTGGAGTTTTTCAGAGTCAGTAGAAATGTCTCTTTAGTGTCCTAAGTTATTGTAACTGTGCCATTAATTGTCTATCTCCTAAAAACTGTTAGTGTCTTAAGGACTGTTCCACAGGTGCATGTGCAATAATTATTTATGGTTCACTGAACAAGCATGACAAACATTGTTTAAACCCTTTCTATTAAAGATCTGTGAAGCTTATTTGGATTTTACAAAAATATATCTTTAAAATACAGTATCCTGAAAAAGGGACTTTTTTTTTTTTTTTTTTTGCTGAGTTTATTTACCTGTTATATAATGAAATGTTTTAGGTTTAGCTGCAGTAATCCTCAACAATAGAAATGCACAAGGCATCAGTTTGCTGTCTGAATAGTGCAGTTTCATAATGCTGGAGATTATATACACCTGCATAATGTAGATTATGAGAGAAGTACATTTCATAAACCAACAAGTGTTGCTTTTACTACTATGTTAATTAAGCTGTGTATTAATAGTGTTTGCCATGTGTAATTTCTAAATAGTAAAATGGTAGTGTGGTTGGCACATGGACTGTAATGAAAGAATAAACAATCATTCATACATTTACCTTAATACATACATAATACACACAACATATTTGTCCTGTATAACATAAAAAGGAGGTGAAGGGAACTCTAAAGTCTATCCACTTCTTATCTACATTATTTAAAAAGCATGATGGTTGCACTGCACAAAATAACTTTTAACCATCCATTTTTAAAAAGTCTTGTCCCATGCAGGGTCACAGGAATGCTGGGGCCAAACCTAGCATCTTGGGCCATAGGCAGGGAAGCACCCTGGGTGGATGGCCAGCAACTTTAATCCTGAATTTGAAAATAATTAGGAATGTTTATGTGTATTTTACCCAATAACTTACCTGCATGCTACCATCTTTGCTCATGAGAGCTCTTTTCTCGGCACAGACGTTTTTAAGCCAGTCACCTGAGCCAAAAAAAAAAAAAAAAAGGCATGTGACCTAACGACATGACAGCGTTGATTGGGTGATTTTGTCAGAATACTGCTACTGGAGTTGATTTTGGGTAGACAATGGAGAAGAACAGCTAACTACCCAAATCTTGACGCACTAGGACACAAACTAGACCTACAGGACTCAATATATTTTCAGGTAGATCTTTAACTCTAACAACAACTTTGTCCACATAAATAGTGTGGGCTATTTGTGAGCAACAGGTAGCCTTAATCATATAAACACTCTTTCGGTGGCATAAAATTCTCATGCGTTTTCAATTCCATTGTAACGTTATTATAATTCAGACAGACTTGTTTCTCTTTTACATGTGGTGAATAAATTGTCCAAGGCGAAAATGTTTTCAGCTGTAGCCTAGTGCTTATCACTTTGACCGTTTTTATTATTATTATTATTTTTTCCAAGAATTCCTTTTCAGGTTGTCCTCCATAGTCTTCAGGTTGGAGTAATGCCTACCGCAGGGTAACAACCACTTGTTATTTGTCTCCCCCTAGTGACAGCTTGTTAAATAAAGTAATGTTTCAGAACTGCACACAGATGACGAATAATATTGTGATAATTATATAAATAGTTTACAGAAGCTCTGTAAATAAATAAGCGAATACACATTGGTTCGTTTTAAGTGCAGAATGATAAGATACTACATGCCATGATGGCGCACGTGAGTGTTGAACCCAAGTACCCCAATATTCGGAGGTATGTCCAATACCAACAGCGCATGCGCACTGAGCAGTCCACGTCATCAGGAAATAAACACGCGCGAGGATTCCGCGTTTGAAGTAAGAGAGCAATATATGAAATGTTATTTCGCAATTCTTTTGCCATAGATTAATTTATTTAAAAAAGCTAGAAATTGTGCTAATTTCTAAACTACTAAACAATTCAGCACAGCGAAGTCAACGAGATGAACAGTGCACGCGAGCGATCCCTGTCATGGACTGTGTTGTTGTCATTTAATTCAATTGATAAATGAATGTATTTGTTTATTGTTTGTCTGTGCTGGTCACCCGTCCTGATTATCTTATATTCTTGCTAAGTTCGAGCAGCATGGATTCAGCATGGGCGGCTTTTGATACGGAAACCCAGACTATGCTTCAAACAGCGATTAAAGGTAAACTTTACCTGACTTCTCTGATAGTCCATTAAAATGCTTTGGCAGGTTTTTGAAGTAGCATGTCATTAGTATACCTTTTGCAGGTTAAGAACTTTAAAAGCACAAATGATTTTATTTTAAACCCCTTCCTCACAGATCCAAAGACAGTTGATTTGGAGAAGCTTTCTAACGCCATTGTAACCCAGTCATTGAAAGACCTCTCATTCTGTAAAGATGCCGGACGCATATGTTATGCTGTAGTTCAGGTAAGCCTTTCTTATGTTGCTCATTAACTTGTGACCTTTAATCTAGCTGAAACAAAGAGCTGTTTTCATTAACCAACATCTTGTTTTTGTTGCTGTTTTTGTCTGCAAAAACACAGAATGAAATGAACCTGTTGTTGTTTTTTTACATTGTGAATAAACTTTTGTACTTAATAGGCAGAGGCTCAGAAAGCTGCAACCAGTGAGTTCAGGCGAAAGCTGTTGAATCGTCTGCAGCAAGAGTTCATTGCCAGGGAGGAGACTAGAAACCGCTCTGTGCAGGAGTGGGTGTGTGTGGTCACGTTTATTTGCAGCATATTTGATTACATCAAGGTAAAAGATCTCCGTTGCACTGCAAGTAGGCAATTTTTAATTTATATTGGATGGTCTATTTTTCCTCCCACATTTTTGACTGGCTTGCTTGTTTTTAGGTAAACAATGCTCCTGTTGTGGCTCTTGTGGATCCAATATATGACTGCCTCTTTACTTTAGCTCAGCCAGATTCATTGATGAATGAGGAAGAGGTAAGATGTATTTTGGCACATAAACATTTGGAAGTAAATTTCATTTTGGAAAGAATGTATTACTGTCCATCAACATTATAATTTTTGAATGTCTGCTGCATTGGAATCAAAACCTTGTTTCAAATTAACATTGTCAAATGCTTGATAAATAGCTTTGTACTTGTAAAACAATTTTTTGTGATTTTTTTTTTTATGTTAAATGAGCAGTATATCAAAATTCCCAGTATTCATAAAACTGTAAATAAAATAACAATACAGAATGACTTGAGGCCCTGACATAACTCATTCTTTTTCGTTCTTTGAACAAAGTTCGAAATACCTGAGTAACGAAAAACCATTTCAAACATTTAGATGCCGCCCATGCTGCAAGTGGTGTTTAGATGAATATTGAAATATTTGCTGTGGACTATCCTCTCAATATTACAACAAATGCACAACAAATATTCACAGCGGTGAGAAGGGAGCAGTTAAGAAATAATTTGATCATAGGGATGTGGATATGTTTGCACCCGATCTGCAGTTCGGCACTTCAGCCACAGCAAGTCCAGTCATGTAATGTTTATTTATACACCACTTTATACAATATATATTGCTTCAAAGCAGCATAATAAAAAGGGGGAAAAATAGCATCATTGTTGCCAAGTTCTACCAAGTTCTGTCAAGTAAATTCAGAATTTCAGTTATAATTACAACATCAGTTTTAACTATAAAACAGCTCTCCAGTTTATTTATGTTTTTACTGTCTGCCCTTGATGTAGCGAGTGAAGGTGGAGCCCCAGAGCACACCCACCTATAATGCAAAACTGGTAGTTCAAAGGTGTTTAACAATCCCATGCAAAGTTTTCCGGAAAGTACATGTGGGTCAGTGACGTGACGGGTCTTTTTTTTTTTTTTGGTCCAAAGGCCTTAATAATAATAATAATAATAATAATAATTTAAAAAAAAAACAAAGATATGACAGTATGTAAGGTAGTACAACTGGATCTCTTTTATTGAATCCATAAGGTTTTAATTATATTTTGCTACATATAAAGGTATTTTAAAGATTTTGAAGTGTCAAAAGGTAATTCGGTTTAACCATTCAAAGGCCAATCCAGCCATTTCATTTGTGATAAAAAAAAAAAATCTTAAAATGTAATAAATGTATTTTTTTATTCTGTCATGATTTTACAACATCATATATCAACATAGTGCAAAATGGTATTAAAATTATGTGTAGAACTCGTTGCTTTGTTATGAGAAATCTAGCTAGCTAGCATTCTATCAGCATGTTAGCGTTGTTTGAAAACATCATTCGGTATAACCAATAGTGGCCTTCGGTAAAACTCTGGTTTGGTAAATTTTAATTCTGAATGACTTTTTTGGTGACAAATTTTGTCCATATTGATTATAATGATTTTTGCCCAAAAAACTCATTGTTAACATCTGATTAAACTTCAAAATTAATTATATCCATTGTTTTTTTTGTTTTTTTTTTTAACACCTTTAAAAACCTTATTTGTCATTGCCCCATGTACATGTAGCGGTCAAGTTGTAATGCGTACTCTAGCATCAGTTGATTTTATAGGCTGTGTTTTGACCTCTTGCAAACATTATTTCTGAATGTGTTTGTGCTTTGTTTATTGATTTTATCTATTACACTTTTAAAGGTGATTAATCCATTAACTCATCGATTAACAGTTACTCATTGACATCCCTATGCCAAATGTAGCATGTCTGGATTGTTCATACTAGATGCATTTTACAGAACATACTACTTTTTAACAGTCGTGAAGCAAGTTTTTCGGATATAGTACCTACTCTGACAGTACATGATTTTGGAAGATGCAAAAGACAATTTCTTTGGCCATTTGTAACAGATTTCAGCTTTGACTTTGAATCCATGACCGTTAAATACAGGAATTTCGTTTGTGTTTCTAACAGGTGGACTGCCTGGTCTTACAGCTTCACCGTGTCGGCGAGCAGCTGGAGCAAACAAACTCCCAGCGCATGAATCAGCTCTTTTACTTGCTGCGGGATGGCTTTCTCCTTCAGGAAGACCTCAGCTCCATGACAAGGCTCTTGCTCTTGGAGATCTTGGAATTCAGGGCCAGTGGCTGGACCCTCACTGAAACTGCACACAAGTACTACTACAGTGAAGTAGCTGACTGAGGAGAAATGAGGGTCCTTGTTTAGCATTAGGGTTTCAAGTGTTCAAGTTCTAAAGAGTACTTCATGGGCGAAAGAAGTGGAAACCCCATGTAACAGTACTGTGGAGCAGTAAGGCAGAGCTCGAGATCATGCATTTGCATGTGTTTTGTTCGCCGTTTAGCTCAGAATGTTCAGATTTGGTCTTCTCTTTTCTGGAATCTACACTGGATGATGATGATACGATGCAATAAGAAAAGCTATCGCTACCAGCTCCAAAACTGAGTCGCCAGCAGTATACATGAATGGCAGTTGTCTTTTCTGTTTTTTTTTTTTTAAGTTTGATACAGTTTACACTTAGTTTGTACAGTTTCATATTTTTTATAGTTAAGGGTTATTGCCATGTCAGTGGAAGATGCTCTGACTTTTACCTGTGTTGTAAGTACATTAGGATGCCTTGTAAAAGTTTCTTAATTTTATATTAATTTATAAAATAGCCTGCATTGTTAAAGTTTCTGTTTGGGCCAATATGTGTGAAAATAAAAGTTCAGTCATGTTGCCTGCTGTAAGATTATTTTACAAGGTTGGAGTGCATTTTCATTGTTTTGTTTATATACTACGAAGTCTGCTATTTTGAGTTTCACAATATAAAGTTATGCTCCCTCTCTTTGCTAAGGTATAAGCATTTCCTAAATCAAATTTATGTGAAATAGTAAGTTCAGAAAGTGAAAGTTTTAACAAATTTTACTGAATTGTAATTTAGTACTAAGTTACTTTATAATTATAAATGGTGCCAGATTAGTATAATTGAATAATATGACAAAACTGCCAACAGACTGCCTTAGTTGTGAAGATTTAACTAAATGTCTCTAGATTAACTAAAAATCTAAAGATTAACTTTTAATGTAGAGCTAAGTTGCATACAAATTATGGCTTTATATGAAAGTCAGAATTACTCATTATTCTGGGGCCATATGTATAAAGCTGCTAAGAGTAAAATTTTAGTCTGAAGTGTGTCAAAATTCTAAGAATTATGTAATTTTACTCTTATTCCTAGACTTAAAAACCTTTATGAATCATACTTATTTTTAAGTATTAAGACTAGATCTCAGCTCTTAAAATTATTTTCAAAAATGTAATTTACATATAAAAGATCAACAGTCATCGTCCAACTACTTAGCGAGCTGCAAGAATAGCTTAGATTTCCAAAAACCTGCAGTAATCTGACAATGAAAAGTGTGTACATCTGCTCAGACCCTGACATGGCTTTAAGCACTTTTCCACATCAAAGATATAGCTTTATAAATCAAAGCTTTATAAATGAGGCCCCTGGACTCTGTCGCAGATTTCATTGGCCAAGGACCACCCAAGAGGGCATGTAATGACTGACTGACATGTAATGCAACCAATCACTGTTCGTTTCAGCTTTAGGGGCGTAAAAAATGTAATGTCGATGTCTCTACAATAACAGACCAGCATGCATCTAATAAATTATTCATTCAAGAAAGTTATGCAAGTTTACTGCAACAATGGAGCCACGAACTTCACAAATCCAGCGTCAAGTTGATCCTGGTAAGCGTTCATTTTCACAGTTGTAAACATGACGGCGTTCTTCTTCTACAAGGGGGTTTGGCATCACGGCATTTGTTTCCAGGTGGACCGTTAAAGAACACAACACACACGTCTCCCGGACATCCTGTAGAATTCAACCAACCAGATGACGACTTGAAGTGTTTCCAGATAAGTGTGCCATATGCATCAGACTTTCAGCCAACGGTCCGTGGGCGTGACATTTGAGGCTGAGACTAGACGGCAGCAGACAAACGGCTAGTGGTGACAGCAGCGGCAATCCACCTTTCACTCAAGTGGCCGCGCCATTAATTATGCAGAACTTTAAGGCTTAATATAATTTAAACGGATGAGTTATAAAAAAAATTCACCCCCCTCACAGTTGTCATGAAGGACAAAATTAGCTATATAGACCACAATTTGTACCATTCTGTAAACAGGTTTTTTTTCTGCTGTAAAGTTGGGCATTTTAACATGGGGCTCAGTGAGATTCTACTATCTTTTAGAGTCTGTCCCTAGCGGCCAGACGATGAAATGCAGTCTAAGTCACTTCTGTATTGGCTTCAAGAGAAACGGGGAGGTTGTCTGCTCACTTTAATAACCCCATAAACTCGATTGCCTTATAAGCCGAGCTTAAACAACAAGCCCAAAAAAGCTTTTAAAGAGTGATCATGGCAACACAGAAAGAGCACACTCAGTGTAAAACAGGCTATACAAACATAAACAAAATACTATGCCTCCATCGACTTTGTCTGTACTTTAGTTAAAATGCTGAAAATAACTAATATTTTATTTATTGAATAAAAATGAGAAAATCACATGTACATAAGTATTTAACAGCCTTTGCTCAATACTTTGTTGAATCTCCTTTGGCACCAATTACAGCCTCATGTCTTTAGTATGATGCTACAAGTTTGGCACACCTATTTTTGGGCAGTTTCTCCCATTCTTCTTTGCAGGACCTCTCAAGCTCCATGAGGTTGGATGGAGAGCGTAGGTGCACAGCCATTTTCAGATCTCTCCAGAGTCTGGTTCAAGTCTGGTCTCTGGCTGGGCCACTCAAGGACATTCAAAGAGTTGTCCCGTAGATATTCCTTTGTTATCTTGGCTGCGTGCTTAGGGTCAGTGTCCTGTTGGAAGATAAACCTGCGAAGATGCCAGTCTGAGGTCCAGAGCCCTCTGGAGCAGGTTTTCTTTAAGGATGTCTCTGTACATTGCTGCATTCATCTTTCCCTCGATCTTGACTAGTCTCCCAGTTCCCGCCACTGAAAAACATCCCCACAGCATGATGCTGCCACCACCATGCTTCACTGTAGGGATGGTATTGCCTATGACATCATCATAAGAAGTATAAAAAGAGCGCCTAGAGAATCAGTCAGTATCTTTTTGTCTTTCGGGACTGTTTTGTCTGATCGCGATTGTATCGAATCCGGTAAGGGAATCTTATATTATGCCTTACAAACGTTTCAAGAGAGTGTGTTCATCCGTGTCCCAGGTTTTGACACTTGATATACACATTTCTGGGCGTTTTCTGTCTGGAAGAGGAGCGCGCATAGACAGTGCTTGAGGGCACTGTCTGTGTTTTTCTGTTATTTACTGTGACCATCCCCCTGTCGGGATGCTCCGTTCTCGTTTGGCACTCTTCTCGAGGGAAGAGGTGTCCGTATCTGCACCTGGTGATTCTGGCCCCGTTTGTGCTGAGGCAAAACGGCAGCTGCAATCATGGGGTTTGCGGGTGAGCTCATTGGGAAGTTTGAGAGAGGTGTATTCTCTCTCAGCCCCCCGGGGCTGACGAGGATGAGTTGTTGGATGATGATGACGTCCGTGTTTGACGTCATCGCGTCCGGCAGCGAGCGCTCTTCTGGTCGCTGTATATGCGGAGCTGCTGGAGTTTGTGGGGCGCGCTTCTGGCAGGCTGCGGCTGCCGTGAGGGCGTGTTAAGAAAGGGACCGCACTCGGACGGCTCGACGAGCGGTTCATTTCTGTCCATAGCTCTGCAGCTCCCGCAAGCTTTCCATTCCTTCCTGATCTCCATCTTTGAGTTCATGAGGGCATGGAAAAACCCTAGCCATTCAGATTTATATCTGGGCCCAGACAGATTGAGATGGATGATTGATTGTAAACACTGCGGCATTTGTAATCGATCCCCCAGCTGTATATATATATATATATATATATATATATATCATGCTCAGATGCTTCTTATGGTCAGACTGATGGCTGGGCCCATAGTGATTTATTTTTCTGATGGCCCGCTTTTCCGGTTTGATAATGAGAAGATCTTTTAGGCTTAAAAGAACCCTAGATTCCATCTTTTTTATGTAGAGGAAAAGGAGAATGAGGTATCTTCGGTCTTCGAGCCGCAGGAAGGTAAGCTGGCTCTATATTTTATGTTTTAAAATATGATGAGTTTTTCCTGTATAGTTTTTTCTGAGCATGTAGGCAGCCAGGAGGTTGGTCCGTCTCGAGCTGAGGCTCAGAGACAGGGCCAGAAGTCCAGTATGGCCGCTCAGGCGCCTCCTCCTTTTCAGAGCAAGTCGCAGAGACGGCGGGACTCGAGGAGGAAGAAGCAGGTTTTAGGGGAGGTGATCGATCACATACGGCAGTAGTGTTGGTAATCAATTCCCTCTCGTTGCGAGGGCGGCTTTACATCTGCCCTCGCCCCTTCTTCCTCTGCCTCCTGGGTTTTGGATTCATTTAACATACTCAGGCGCTTCTTTAACAGTCAGGCTGGGCCTTTGTTAATATTTTTCTAAAGGCCCGCCTTCTGGCTTGATAGTGGAAGAGGCTCTTTTAGGCTTTAAAGAATCCTAGATTCCATCCTTCCTTGTTAAAGAAAAGGAAAAGAGGAGTCTTTGGTCTTTGAGCCGCAGGAAAGTGAGCTGGGTCTATATTTATGTTTCTAAATATGTTGACCTTGTGTACTATACAGGATAGTTTTTCCTGAGTATGTAATCGGAAAAAGTAAGAGGGGTTTTGGGCAAACTGAAGTTTGATAGGTTGGCTAGAACGATATATTGTGCAGGCCACAAAATGGCTGCCTTTTAGCCACCTGTTGTTTAGAGTAGCTTCTCTTATGCTGTTTGCTAGAGTAGGTTTGAGTTAGCACTCGTCACTTCAGTTAGTATCTATGTCTAGGTCGGCCTTAATCAGCCGCCCGACATTGTTTGCTTGTTGAGCTTCGCTTTATTTCCTCTTATCTATGGAGATTCAGAGGTGAAGCCCAGGCATTGCTATGTGTGTGGCCCCGTAGGCCCACAGCTTAGCAGCCCAGGCTAGGACTAGGTTTAGGTGTTTATTGTTATAAACCACCCTTTGTATTACTATCCCTTGTTAGGTTGTATAGCTCCTAGTTCTGGCCTCCTCCTGAGGGAGTTGTTAGGCCGTATGCCCATTTCCCCTTGTTTATGTAGGTGCAATGGCTGAGCTTAACAGCTAAGTTAGCAGGCTGTTATTAGCATCCCTGGTGCTGTTTTCTCAGGTGGTAGGCCCTTATCTTTGCGTAGATAAGTGTATGCAGTGTATGCTAGGCCCCACTCGCTAGAACTTTATTCATGTTATGAATTTGTCTTTCCCCTGAGCCCCTTGAATTAACATTCAACTTTGAGTTATGGTGCTAGCTTTTTAGCTTCTGTTTCTCTAGGGTGCAGTACAGATCTGTAATAATCTGTTTGGTGAGAGCGTTTATCCTTTTCAGGATAGCATGTATTTACAAAGCATTATGTTTGCTTTGAGTTCTAGCTTTTGCCCTACATGTATGTGAGCTTTACTCTAGTGCAGCCACAGGTTCTCGCACCTGTTCTCATAATAGTAGGCTTGTGTTAGCCTCTATTTAAGAGCATGGTGACTTTTGTACTCCCCGGTTAGGGTGAGTTAGGGTTGTGGTGTTTCACTGAGTGCATCACATGTTGGTTTGCACACTAAGGTTGAGTGTAGAGAACCTCACTTTCAGTTTGGTTTCTGTTAGCTCCCGCTGGTTTGATCATTGCAACAACAGTTATATTGCACATACTGTAGGAGTTGAAGGCTCTAAATGGATTTAGCCTCCTTCTAGTTTAACCCTCTGGGGTCTGAGGATTTTTGGGGCCTTGGAGAAGTTTTGACATGCCCTGACATTAGTGTTTTTTTTCAGTTGTTCATAAACATATTAATGGAAAAAGTGTCATTACACTGTATTCAGCATGTATGTACATGTTTGTGTTTTTGAAGGAATAATGTTTATGCGTGGTTATTGAAAAAACAAAAAACTTAAGTCACTGAAATAAGGCCAAAAAAATTATATTAAATCTGGGTATATTAAGACTTCTGGGTATTGTAGAGGTTGTAGACTAGAGTTTTTGCTTCAAAATTATGTAAAAATCATCCTGTCTACTCGTTCATATAAAACAATAGAGAAATTTACATTTTCGGAGACACTTTTTGTCAAGAAACAGTTTGCGTGGAGATGTGAATCATCATGATGCTGTGATTCACACCTGAGAAGACAAAAGATCTGCATAATGACCTGTAATGACCTGCATAATAATGAGCTCTTTCAGTCAGGTAAGCTATGTGAAAAAACCCTCTGTGATCATGCTGATAACAGGATTAATGTCCACTCTTGACAAAAAAAAAACATGATTTTTGTGATCTCATGCACGTTTTATTGCACATCATGTGAAGAAAATTTTGTATAGGCCTATGTTAAATTACAGTACCAGTCAAAAGATTGGACGCATTGCCATTATAATGTTTTTAAAAGAAGTCTCAAGTCTCTAACCAAATAATGGTTTTCTATTTTAATATAATTTAAAATATAATGTATTTCTGTGATGCAAAGTGTATGAACATTCCTACGTCTATGGCATTTCATATAGGCTACTATATTTGTTGTATTATATAGCCTAAATGTTAATGTGCAGTTGACAAACTATACATCATTAAAAAGATCGAAGACTCAAGCTTCACATTTTGACTCTTAAAATCTTATATTGACCGTAATTTCTTAATATGCTTAAAAGCATGCACATTTGGAGAAATACTGATGGATTCTGTGCTCCTTTAGTCCACAAGTGTCTCAATGAAGAAAATGCATATCATGTGACATTCCAGGAACTAACAGAGGCTTCCAGAGATCGCTAACCATGGCTATAACATGCAGATAGACACTTTTGAAGATAATAAATACACGATTGCAACGATGTATAAATGTATTGCCTCAGAATTTGCGCCTGAATAGCACTCGCTCTGTGGGCCGCATTAGCGGATAATGAGCTGAAACACGGGCTTCTGACATTTGTCTCTTTTCATTCAGATTACATAAACAGAGAATTTTTGTTTTCGATTTGACTTACACAATTTAAAACCTGCCATTTCAATGTTTCTTTAGACATAAGTCTCATTTTTTTGTGATTAGTATTCACTAAGTTACAGTTCATTTTCTGAGAACTATCAGATTGGACTTCGTTCAGAGGGAGACGAAAGATCACGCATCATGTTCGTTTTCTTTATTTTACAAAAAGCACAACATTTTGTTTTTACTCTGAGTGTACACAAATAAAAGAAGATATTCCACAGATTAAAATGGTGTATAACTCTTAATTGTATGCAACTTTGACAAAGTATTTTGAGTCTCTTTCACACTGGTAAGAAAAAAACCGAGGTATCATCGGCATGACTGCCGACCCGAGGGAGTTAACAGCTTGTTTTTACAAGTGTTGTTGGTATATGGTCATGAGTTTTGCTCACTTAGTTTAGCACTGCCACAGGTTTATGCTCGTGTCTGTTTAAGGTAGTAGGCCTTTTTAGGCCTCCCTTAGACCATGTTGGCATTTCATTGTACCCTTGTAATTGTATATTGGTACATTGCCTGTTGGAATGTGTAGACTTAGCTCAGGTGTGTTAAGCTTCACACAACTGTTGGTTGGGTTTAGAGCTGGTCCCGTTTCGAGCTTGGTCCTCTTTAAAGACCACTAGCTGGCGTTACGTGTTGCTGGAGTTGTAGGCCCCGCTAAGGCATCCTTTCAGATTACATGTTGGCACAGTTCTGTGTTGGTCTTGCAGGACCCATTGCCGCCATCGGCCACGCCTGTCTCTGCTAAGAGTAGGCCCTAGGTCAGGCCTCTCATAGGGTATTGTGGCTGAGTGTGTACTCCTCTTGCTTTATGAGTATAAGGGTATTTTACTGAGTACATGGCCTGCTGGCTGGTTTGATCATGTTTACCACTAGCTGACGCCATGTGTTGTTGAAGTTGAAGGCCCTGCTAAGGCCTCCTTTCAGATTACATGTTGGCACAGTTCTGTGTGGTTACCATCACTGCCATTGGCCACGCCTGTCTCTGCTAAGAGTAGGCCCTAGGTCAGGCCTCTCGTAGAGTATGGTGGTGGTGTGTGTACTCCTCTTGCTTTAAATAGTAAAAGTACTGAGTGCTGGCTGGTGTGGTTATGATTGCCACTAGCCGACGCCACGTGTTTGCAAGTTGTAGGCCTTCTGGGCCTCCTGTGTAGCATGTTGGAGTTCGGTTGTGTACTCCTCTCACTTTGAGAGTAAAAAGTGCTTTAATGAGTACATTACTGAGTGGCTGGCCTCTCAGGGTGAGTTTTTGTAATAAACCTTACTGTGGTTCGGTTTTCTACATTTGCTTCCTTGAGCATGGTTTATGTTTATCCTTTAGCTCTAGTTGAGCTAAGTAGCTACCTCGTAGTAGATTGGTTCTATTTTGCTCCTAGAACTTTAGTGGCCACTAGACTAACGCTGCATTTACAAGTAGTAGGCCCTCGGGGCCTCCTTTGAGAACATGCTGGTGTATGTTAGTGTACTCCTCTCACTGAGAGAGTTAGAGGTGTTTTACTGAGTACACTGCTGGCTGGCCAGGTGACTTATTAACCTCCCTGTAGTTCGGTTGTTTGTCCTTTTTGGAGCTTGAAACACTGCCACGAGCTGACGCCACGTATCTGTCCGAGGTTGTAGGCCCGTTTTTTGGGCCTCCCTTAGAGCAAGAGGAGTATGCTGTACTCCTCTTGCTTTAAAGAGTGAAAGGTCCTTTTACCGAGTGCACTGCTTGTTGAAATGTGTTAGGTGGACTGCTATGTGGGCACTTTACAATCTTATCTGCTGTCATGTGGTTGTTTCTTGCTCCCAGCATGACAGGTGTTCAAGGTGTGTGGCCCTGTCAGGCCGCCCTTGAATTTCCCACTGTTATGACTAAGCATATTAGCATATGTGAGTTTCTGCTCCACGTAGAACTATTGTCATGTTGTAGGCCCCTCTCTGGCCTCCATGATTATGTGCCTACAGTATGGTCTACCTATTAGGTTGAGTTTTGTACTCCCCTGCTAGAGTTGTTTTTGTAATAGTGCTTAGCTCCCTAAGCTGATCATTGTTTGAAGGCTTCCATGAGGCCTCCCGTTGAGGATCAACCCCAGGCTGGTTTGTGCTCTCCTGTATCAGGGTTTGTTAGCGCACAGCCTCCTCAGTGCAAATAATCAAGCGCTGAGTAGATCCTAGGATTGAGCCGAGTATACTCCCCTCAATAAGAGGGTTCATAGCATTCAGCTGAGTTCTGCTCTACAGGATGCCTGTCTCTACACGTGAGTTGCTTACTGCCTTTTTGCACGTTCACTCTTACTTGCTGTCTTCTCTGAAGAATGCGTTGTTGAGATTCTGTATTCAGACAGGGTTGGTCCGTCAGACCAGGTTGGCCTCCCTGGTGGCATTGGGGTGACTCCGTTCCCCCTTCTAGTGGCTGGCCGGTTCCCTGGCCACATTCCCTTAAAGGGACCTTCTTTTCGGAAGATTTGGTCCCAGAAGCCTTGGAGCAGCCTTGGTAGGCTTTCTACGGAAGGCCTCTTTGAGGTTCAGCTTGGGCTGTTGGCCGTAGGGAATGCTGTCACTGACAGCCTTTGTGTGACCCGAGGGTGAGTTGCTATCTGGCGTTTCTTTCGAAACCGCTTGACGTTTGTCTAGCCATCTTGGCATGCACTCTCCTCAAGCATGGCGGCGTGGGTATTTCGTTCCCCAAATGCGGTGAAACGCAGAGTTGAGTTCCCTTTCGAAAGGGAACGTCTCAGGTTATGAATGTAAACATGGTTCCCTGAGAACAGGGAACGAGACTCTGCGTTGCTTTGCCATGCTTTGGGGCTGCCTGCTGAACAGTCTCTCAAGACGATAAGATGACTGATTCTCTAGGCGCTAGCGGGTCACGCTATGATGATGTCATAGGCTGTCGCCGGCCAATAGGATTGGAATGGTTTGATTCTTGGCTTTCAGACATCGGTTCACGTGTGATATGCGGTGAAACGCAGAGTCTCGTAACCTGAGACGTTTTCTCCAGACATGACGCTTGCTATTCAGGCCAAAGAGTTCAATCTTTTTCATTAGACCAGAGAATTTTGTTTCTCATTGTCTGAGAGTCTTTCAGGTGCCTTTTGGCAAACCCAAGGCGGGCTGTCTTGTGCCTTTTACTGAGGAGTGGCTTCTGTCTGGCCACTTTACCATACAGGCCTGACTGGTGGAGTGCTGCAGAGATGGTTGTTATTCTGGAAGGTTCTCTTCTCTCCACAGAGAAACGCTGGAGCTGTGTCCCCCATCGGATTCTTGGTCACCTCCATGACTAAGGCCCTTCTCCCCCGATAGCTCAGTTTGGCCGGGCGGCCCGCTCTAGTTAGGGTACCGGTGGTTTCAAACTTTTTCCATTTATGGATGATGGAGGCCACTGTGGTCAATGGGACCTTCAATGCTGCAGAAATTTTTCTGTACCCTTTCCAAGATCTGTGTCTCAATACTATCCTGTCTCCGAGGTCTACAGGCAATTCCTTGGAGTTCATGGCTTGGTTTGTGCTCTGACATGCACAATCTGTGGGACCTTATATAGACTGGTGTGTGCCTTTCCAAATCATGTCCAACCAACTGAATTTATCACAGGTGGACTCTAATCAAGATTTAGAAACATCTCAAGGATGATCAGTGGAAACAGGATGCACCTGAGCTCAATTTTTTACTTTTTTTTTTTTTTTTAATAAATTTGCAAAGATTTCAAACAAACTTCTTTCACGTTGTCATTATGGGGTATTGTTTGTAGAATTTTAAGGAAAATAATGAATTTAATCAATTTTGGAATAAGGCTGTAACATAGCAAAATGTGGAAAAAGTTAAGCGCTGTGAATACTTTCCGGATACATTATTCAAGAAGGAAGTATTGTATTCAAGGAGGAAGATGGTGTTTTAAGAAGGCAGAGTGGGAAAAAATTAGGACATGTTGTGAAAAGTCAGTAAACCTGGTTACATTAGAAGGTGACATAGAAGAATGTGCAAAGCAAATTACAGAACACATTTTAAATGCAGCAATTTTGAGTATACCAAAAAGAAAAAAAGGGTATGAAGAAAGTGGTTCCTTGGTGAAATGAGGAATGTAGCAGAGCTGTACGTTGAAGAAGAATCTCTCATAAGAGAATGTTATGGAATATCAAAGGAAAAGGGCAGTGGCATGTTGGACAATTAAATATACCAAAAAGAGAAATTTGAGAGAGTTCTGTTCCTAGAGTTAGGGGATATATGGTCTATGTTTAAGAGAATATGTGGGAAAAGGAAAGGATGGAGAGAGGAAAATATTTTGCAGGATACTGCATGTACTAAAGCAGAGAGGATTACTGACTAACATACAAAGTGGATTTCGAAATTGACACTCCCCAACAGATGCTTTAGTAAGAGTAAGTAATGAGGTGGAAAAGGCATTGAAAATAAAATAACTGATGACAATAGTATATTTTGATATCGAGAAGGCTTATGATACTATGTAGAGGGAAGGACTGCTTATTAAATTTAGTAGAAGGGGCTTTGGAGGAAGAATATATAATTGGATAATGGACTTTTTAACAAATAGGAAAATTAAAGTGAAAGTTGGATCAGAGGTATTGATGGAGTTTAATGCAGATAATGGTATTCCCCATGGGGAGTGCAATCAGCCCTGTATTGTTTAACATTATGATAAATGACATGTTTTCAAATTTAGATGAACACATCAAATCAGCGTTATCAGCATGTTATCACACACTCCTGTACAGTAGGGCACAGATGCACCTAAAAGCTGTTTGCAATCCACCATTAACCAAGAGAAGAAGAAGTACTCTGGGCAAATTCGAAGGGTAGAGCCCTCCTCGGAGGGAGAAGGGCACTTGCGTACCATTATGTAGCTGTTTGGAATGCACTTAGAGAAAGGAGCAACATAATTTCTTCATTATCTTCACCTGGGATGTTCCCATTACAACGCAGCACGGTGTCCATCAGCTGATTAGCTGTTCTTACAACAGATATGTCTTATTATTGCTGTTAACATAGCTATTGCAAATAAAGATACATTTATTTATATTTTAAAATATGTGTGAGTGTATTTCTCTGTTCTCAACTTTAAAACTTGCCATCTCATCTTTGGACAATGCATTACTCAACACATTTCTAACCTATGAAACTTATTTAAACACAACATGACAAAAATATGTGAAATAACCTATATCATGAAAAAAACAAAACAGCTTGAATTGCTATGATTGTTAACTCGAACTCTCCCGCCATCTAGCTTTAAAATGAATGAATCACGAGTATTCGCTGGGTCACATGACCATAAATAATAAAATTACTTCCTCGAAGTGACTATCGCATGTACCCTTCGCTAACGGCCTTGTGGAAGGGCCCTTCGTGAAGGGATTCAGTTGTTCAATTTCATTTGGAACACCCCTACAAATGGCACCCCCTTCTCGAAGTGCCCTTCAAGGGTGTAAAAATGCCGTTTGGAATGTGCCCTCTGTCTGGTCTCATCACTTCTACGACTGCACTATTGTCTTTGCTAAATTTATCACGGTTGTGTCTGCATATAGAGATACTTACCCGACTCCTTACCTGGGATACTCACCTGTGTTCAGCCATCTTCAGTCATCGTTTGCTTCTCTGCCGCACAGCATACCCTAGTGAAAAAAAAGTATGCTAAGTATACTTGCAGCAAGACTAATTATTAGTATATTTCAAGTGTGTTAATGATTAGTTAACTTAAAGTGTGCTATTTTGAAACAACAAATTTTGTACTAAGTATATTTTAGTTGTAATTAAGTTAAAAACACAATTTTAAGTATATTTAGGATACTTTTGTGTGTTAAATTGGAACAACTTCAAGTATACTTAGTACACTTTAAGTATATACCTGTGTAGGGACTAATTACATGCTTGATTAGTGATATTTAAGTGTACTTCATTTGTGTTATAAGTATACTTTTTATAAGTATATTTTATTTGTGTTATAAATATACTTTGTGTTATAAGTATGCTTTATTTGTGTTATAAGTATACTTTTATTTGTGTTATAAGTATACTTTATTTGTGGTATAAGTACACTTTGTGTTATAAGTACACTTTATTTGTGTTACAAGTACACTTTATTAGTGATTTAAGTACATTACAAAATAATTACGAGTGTCTTCCGAACACTCGCTTCATAACATTAAGGTTGAACCACGGTAGTCACATGAACTGTTTTAAATATATCTGTAGTACCTTTCTGGGCACTTGAAAGTGTAAATTAACTTGCTGTCAACGGAGGCCTCACTGAGCCATCGGATTTTATCAAAAATATCTTAATTTGTTGTCAGAAGATGAACAAAGGTGCTACGGGTGTGGAACGACATGAGGGTGAGTAATTAATGACAGAATTTTTGGGTGAACTAACCCTTTAACCTCCTGGTCCCTCTGATGCCTCTGATGACCAGGTTTCCCCAACTGACTGGCCAGCTATAGGAGTGTGGTACAAAACGACAGCTGCCCTGTATTATTTAAGCATGGACGGGGTGCACCTGCCTCCAACAGCTCCTACAGAATTGAGAAAGTTGAAACGATTTCACATGACATGGGGTCTATTTTGTGCCTCAGTGAGATTGGCCATGGTGCTGCTGACAGCAGCTGAACTACTCCTGGGAACCACGGCTGGTTCTGCCAGAGTGATGCCACGAGTAAGACTGAGCATCTGTCCTCCCTGATTCAGCTGATGGCCTGAGGGAGCAGTGCTACTGGAAGGAAGGCATAAAAGGCACAAAGACAGCCACCCATGGCTAATGCGTTCTTTTCTTTGAAAAGAATAATCGGGCAGTGGGCACCCACTGGAGGTGGTCCGTTCTGGGGCTGAATATCTGCTCCTGTGTTTATGGACCCCAGCACATGTATCGATCTTACTGAGTGGAGAATGTCCTGTGCCCACAGGTAGAGGCGACCTTCTGGAAACTGAGCCCAGTTCCACTCCCACCTAATACAGATGGTGTGATTTCCAGGAGACCAGGGCTCTGGTGCAGCCTTGGATCACACTGAGAATAAAATGGCCTTCGCGCCATGGTTGAGGTGGGACATGGGCCTTCAATCAGGGAACTGCCAAGGAGGCTGTTGCCATGAGGCCAAGTAGCTTCTGAAACGTTTTTTAAAGGGGAAGTTGGTCTCCGATCTGAATGCCATCGCTAACTTCTGAAATTTCAGTGAGTGTTGGGATGAAATCCAGGCCTACATTTTGATGAATCGAATATTGCCGCCCGGAACATGATGCATTGGCTAGGGAGCAGTGAGTTCTTGCTTAGTTGATGGCTGAGAAGCAGAGATCTAAGTAGGGCTAGGGACATTGAGAATCCGACCACTCCCCTGTATTTAAAGCTGCCAATGCCATTGGCACAAATTCCTCCTTCGAACCCTTAAAAAAAAGACCAAAATGCCTGTACCAGTTGAGGATGCTGGTCTCTGTGGATGAAGAGCACCGGGAAATCCCCTCGCTGTAGGGAGAGTGAGGCATGAGGGATTTGGACCGGTGTGAGCTCACTTAGTCCCGTCTGCTCAGCCCTGCTTCTCCACTGTTTCTTCCTCTTAGGCTCAGGCGGTGGAAACGAGGGAGGGAGCCACTTTCTTTAGAGAAAGTGGTCTGTTATCGCAGTGAAGCGAGAATCGCGCTTTCGCAGTGAAAGTGTCCGTATTTGTTGAAGGTGAAAACATTCTCTTTTAGAGTGAAATATGCTCTGTAAATCTCACCTGATAGTTGCAGAGGAGAAGTGCCATTCTCAGCTCCCAAGTTGTCAGCACTGTTCTCCGCAGTGCCGTCAGAGCCGTTCTCGCAGTGCGAGCAGTCTCTCATTGAGTGCAGCCATGGAGTGGGCATGTCCTAGGCACACGATGCACTCTGTGTGCTCCTCAGATCTACAGTCGCTGGCTACATTTTGCATCAAACATCGCTGCTCTTTTAGAAAGAAGTTGCTCTTTTGCCAGGTGGTATAAATAGGGAAGCAGATGCAATCGCACTCTGTCTTTCGCTTCGGAGCCAACCATTTGGTGTTCTCCAGCTTTCAGACTGAGAATATTACTTACAAGCCTTTGAAGAGTGTCAGCCTCTTGTGTTGATGTAACGGCACTTCAGTGAGGTTGCGAAATTCGCAAGGAGCCTGAGCTTAAAAGCTCTCAACTGCTGTTTTGACAGCAAAAGATTTTTCCCGGTCGTCTGTTGCGATTTGGGCCGGTTCCTCTGTTGTGTTCGGGGAGTGGTGTACCCGAACACATCATGACTTCCCTGTGTGCTTCAGCACGAGAAAGAGCTGAATTTTTCCCCTCTAAAAGAGCTTCACAGACGAACCCTGTGTCTTTTTCAAGATGTGCAGCCGACGAGCTCTCACGGCAGCCTCCACTTCTGGGCGAATGGAGACTCCATCCCCAGCACTTCGGCGAGGCACAGATAGATCTGTTTGCCTCCCCGGACACTGTCCATTGCCAGTTGTTCTATTCCCTGACCGAGGGCACGCTCGGCACGGATGCTCTGGCACACAGCTGGCCCCGGGGCCTACGCAAATATGCGTTTCCCCCAGTGAGCCTTCTCGCACAGCTCCTGTGCAAGCTCAGGGAGGACGAGGAGCAGGTCTTGCTAGTGGCTCCGTATTGGTTTTTGGATCTGACGCTCCTCGCGACAGCACCTCCTTGGCCCATTCCTCTGAGGAAGGACCTTCTGACTCAGAGACGGGGCACCCTCTGGCACCCACGTCCCGACCTGTGGAAACTCCATGTGTGGTCCCTGGACGGCACGCGGAGGCTCTAATTGATCTCCCCCAGTTGGTTGTAGACACTATCACTTTCGCTAGAGCTTCTTCCACTAGGAGCCTCTATGCGTTGAAGTAGAACCTGTTCGTTGAATGGTGTTCCTCTCACTGAGAGGATCCCCGATCATGCACGATCAGATCTGTGCTCTCCTTCCTGCAAGAGGGCTTGGAGTGAAGGCTGTCTCCCTCCACCTTCAAAGTGTATGTTGCCGCTATTGCCGCACATCACAACGCAGTCAATGGTAAGTCTTTGGGGAAGCACAATCTGATCATCAGGTTCCTGAGGGGGGCGAGAAGACTAAATCCACCTCGCTCTTCCTCTATACCCTCTTGGGATCTCACCCTGGTACTTACATCTCTCCGGGGTCATCCCTTCGCACTGTCTCTAAAGACCGTCCTCCTGGTTGCATTAGCCTCGCTCAAGAGGGTAGTGGACCTGCACGCATTTTCGGTCGATGAATCGTGCCTGGAATTCAGGCCCAGTGACTCTTATGTTATCCTGAGACCCCGGCCTGGATACGTGCCCAAGGTTCCTACCACTACCTTCAGAGATCAGGTAGTGAACCTGCAAGCGCTGCCTTCGGAGGAGGCAGACCCAGCCCTGGCTTTGCTCTGTCCCGTCCGCGCTCTGCGCCTGTACGTGGATAGAACGCAAAGCTTTAGGACCTCAGATCAGCTCTTTGTCTGTTACGGAGGCCAGCAGAAGGGAAAGGCTGTCTCCAAGCAGAGGATGGCCCACTGGATAGTGGATGCCATCGCCCTGGCGTATGAATCCCAGGGCGTGCCTTGCCCGCTCGGGTTGCATCCATTTACTCCAGTAGATTTCCTCGCTTGGCGAAGTTCTTCCGCCTCCCCTTGCGCTCGGACATTGCGGAGTGTCTGATGCCAGGCCTAATGTCTTTCACTGACGTTGATGTTTGGCTGGGTGCCATATATTGCAACCCCTCCACGTGAGTGGTCCCATATGTGTATTGTCCACGGTCAACTCCCCACGGTGAGCCCGTGTCTTTCCCTTAGCAGAGCCAGCTCTGCTGTCACCTGTCAGATGAGTCTTCCCCTATGCTTAGGCTGGAGCCATCCCAGGGACTCCATATGCGTACTGCCCACGGCCAGTCCATATGTGTATTCTCCACGTAAATTCCTCCCCTCCGGGTAGGTAGTGGTCTCCGCAGCGTCCCCTATGGGTTCGCTTCCCCAGTGTTGTCTAGTTTACTTAGTGGGTCTGGCGGAACAGCAGTAGACTCTCTCGGTGTAAGCTCGCCCCCTTCTCCGCCTCTCTGGTGCTTGTGCTGGGCGCTGGAAGGGGTCTGTAACTGTGGCATTTATTTGGGATCCCAATTCATCGATCACTATTGATGTACGTCAAACGTGACCGACTGAAAGGGAACGTCTCGGTTACGTATGTAATCCTCATTCCCTGAAGGAGGGAATGGAGACGTACGTCCTGTCGCCACAGTTCCTGTGCCCTCGCTGTAGTACAAACTCAAGGTTGTCTCCTCAGCGAAAAACAGAGTGCGATTGCATCTGCTTCCCTATTTATACCACCTGGCGGGGGCGGTGCGCATTATGCAAATATCGCACGCTAATTCCATTGGCTTGTTTTTAGTTACTCGAAGCTGATAGGGCTCTCTAGCGATATCCCAATTTGTCGGTCACTACTGACGTATGTCTCCATTCCCTCTTTCAGGGAACGAGGGTTACATACGTAACCGAGACGTTTTCATCTTCTGAATCAGCAAGAAGATGATCTTTGCACTTAAGGCAAAAAATTCTGACTTGAAATGGCTTAACATGTCAGTCAGGCTTCAGTATTTCAGAGAAACCTGAGTTTCCCAAAGCATCAGGATAAGTAATGCAAGTGAACCATACTGAAAGGGAAATGGGATTCATCAGTGGAAAGAATGAAAAAGAAGAAGAGGAAAAAGAGAAGGAAGAAGCCAAGGAAGATAAACAAAGAAAGGGACAAAACATGCTACTTCTTTGACTTTAGTATTTGAAATGAATGGTTGATTTAAATATATATATATATATTTTAAATAAATAAGAAGTATTGTAAGTCTGTTTTGAAATAAGTTGTTTGAGAGTGTAGTGATCAGCAGGCAAACATGAGGGCAGACACCCCTCATCCCAACAGAGTTATGAAGTTGCTCTCTCAAGACTCTGAAGCTCTGAAGCTTTTTTATTAAAGGAAGAACAGTGACATATTACATACAAATAAATTTCACAATGTTCCTTTTGATTTTACAATTTTCCCCTTACCCCCAACCCACCCCAGAACAGTAAATAAAAAAACAACAACTAATAAACATAATAAATAAACAAATTGGAAAAACAGAATCTCAAAGTTCTGATAAAATTGTCATTGTCATTATGTCTGATTGATTTATTTGTTCAAATTTGCACAGGCATTCATCATTTAGTTCGGGGGAAGAGTTACACCCTTTTCAAAATATGAGATCATATTTTGTGGATCCTCTAAGAGAATATTTAATTTTCTCCAATTTCAAGAACAGCATTACATCACTAAGCCAGAGTGAAACTAAAGGTGGTTTCTTTGATTTCCAATCAAGTAATATTCTTCTCCAAACCAAAAGTATCTTGACAATTTTTAAACATGACCACACCTTGCTCAGGTACTTCAAAAACAGCCATTTCAAAGCTAGGTCTGATATCCTTAATATATGCCTCAGATGAAATTTTAAATACAGTTGTCCAGTAATCAAGCAGTCTGGAGCAAGCCCAAAACATATGAGCCAAGTCTGCTTTAGCAGGGTGACATCGTTCACACGTGTCTACTACATTAGTGTAGATCTTGGACAGACTAACCTTACTGTAATAAAGTCTGTGGAGGACCTTGAACTGAATTAAACCTAAATGAGTACAGGAGGTTGTTCCATTCACTCTAGATATTGCATTATTCCAGGTTTCATCTGATAGATCCACTGCCAAATCCTTTGTCCAGTCTGCACGGATATTGTCTAGATTAATACTTTTTATTGACATTAAAGTATTATATTCATTAGAAATTACTCCCTTCATATGTAATGGAATATTTAAAATTGCGTCCAATCCTGTACTGGGAGGAATGGAGGGATAAGTGGGACAATGATTTTGGATCAGATGACGAACTTGAAAATATCTAAACGTGTGATCTTGGCAAATTGTATTTCTAGGAGAGAGTGGAGAATGGGGCAAAAAAAAATCATCAATAAAAAGATCACTAAATTTGACAAGACCTGAATGTTGCCACTGGCTGAAGACTGAGTCCAACTGAGCTAGAAGGAATAGGTTATTCTTGTATTCTTGTATATAAGGCTGGCTATGGAGAAGTGTTTAAAACCAAAACATTGTCTTAACTGAAACCAAATCTTAAAGATGAAACTCAATCTTGCTATGACTGAGCATTGAGTATACAATGAAATATCAAGGGGCAATTTAGATAAAGCTAAAGCAGGAAGGAATGATGAAGTACCTGATTTTGCCTCTGAAATACACCAGACATCATTGGGGTTCTAAAGCCAATAAAGTACTTTTGAGATATTTGCAGCCCAATAAGAATACCTACAGTGGGTACGGAAAGTATTCAGACCCCCTTTAATTTTTCACTCTTTGTTATATTGCAGCCATTTGCTAAAATCATTTAAGTTATTTTTTTTTAATGTACACAATAAAGAAACCAACTTATTAATAAAATTCACATCCTCCCAGTTAGGAGCATATACATGAACTAATAAGACAGGGACATGATATAACATCCCAGAGACTACACAACATATCTTCCATAAGGGTCTGCAATAGAAGCAGAGGCAGTAAATTGGATACTTTTGTGTATCAATATGGCAGTGCCCCTTGCCTTAGAGTTAAAATTAGAGTGAAAAACTTGTCCCACCCATGATTTACTAATTCTGAGATGATCAACCATGCGTAGGTGGGTTTCCTGTAAATATATTATTTCAGATTTAATTTTTTTTAAATATGCAAAAATTCTGCCTTTTTTAGTTGGGCTATTTAGGCCTTTGACATTCCAGCTAACAAATCTAACATTTGATCCCCCAGAAGATTTAGTTATATCGGCCATATCAGACATGGGCAAATATGAATTTAAACAGGCAATCACAAATTAAAGATACAATCAGTAACATACATGTTTCCTCACTGTTAAGTTCTTCCACAAACATAACATAAAACAAAACTTTTTGATAAAAGTAACACAAAACCAAATTTCCCAACATGATCCCTTTACTTGCTTCCCCAACTGAATCAAGCCGCAGAATCCTACTTAAATTCAATGGCTCCCGATTATCCAGTCTTTTTCTTTACCTTCTTGAGAGATCCCAAACCACAGTATACACAGTTCAGTATAGTGTCATTGTTACGCATTGTACTAAATAAGCATTAAGGCAATGAACAGAAACAAACATACCATCTTTTCTTAAAATTTTAGATAACTTGCGATAGGAAAAAAAAAAAAAGTCAGCTTATTGCCTGAAATCATATAATTTCACAGACAATGTATTACGGTCAGAGCCTCTTCTGTATTATCAGCACAAGGAAGACACAAGTGTAATAAAATAAATTTTATTAACAATAGATTAACAGGAATAACTAACACAACTACTAAATAAATACCATGAATGATAAAGGAATAAAGTGCATAAGATACATAGAATAACTTAAGTGATTAAGTTGGGTGTGGCTATGGAAGAGTTACATTATCTTATGGAAAGATAAACTGTTTCTCTGAAAATAATAAGGTGGAGAACCTTATTATGCACCAAACAAATAAATGAGAGGTTATTTATTATTAACTAACATCAGCTATATTACATCTAATTGGAATTAGGAAATTATATACTGATAATATACAACAATGCCAAGGTCTCTGGAAAGAGCTTTGGTTAAGTGATATTTACATTCCATGTAGTTGAGTCCGATGACGTCTTCCACTGGTTGTGCTGGGTGACAATTCAGTGGGGAGAGGAGCCAGAATCTGTTTCAACAGTCTTGAACACGAAGCTCTGCGGGATGCTGATCTCCTGGAGCACCAAAGGGTCCTAAAATCTGGAACACACAGATGAGGCCCTGGTGTAGGTGCAGAAGGTCCTTAACAATCTGGAACATGCAGACAAAGGTACCTTGGAGTGAAGGTTTGCTCTCCTGAGCTTAACCTTGTTGCAGATGTCGTTACTGTCTCGTTGGACAGAAACTCTGAATGTAGTGTTTGTTAATGTCTCTTTCCTCACAGGCTGGAAGCTCAGAACGTTGTCGTCTCTGTTGCTGCCTCACCAGCTGTAGACTCAGATCATGGGATCTGTTGTTGTCTCTCTGGATGAAACAGAGGCTCAGAACGAGAATGTATCTGTCAATGTCTATCCCCGTACAGGACAGACTCAGAACGGGGTTGTATCTGTTAAAATCTCAGCTTTGCAAGCTGAGACTCAGAACGGTAAATCTGTTATGTCTTTCCCCTTTGAAGGGCAGACTCAGAACGGTGTATCTGTTAATGTCTATCCCTGTGCAGGACAGACTCAGAACAAGGAGTGTCTGTTGAAAGGTTACCTTTATCCCTTTCCAGTGAGGAGGAGATTGCATTTTGGCGCTTCTCCATTTGAGTGCTGTGATTGGCTGCTGGCATCAGAGGGGACACACACAGTGTGGCCCACCCTTCTTTCCCCTGTGGAACTCATTTGAATAAAGCACAAAGTTGGAAATCTCTACAGTGTCTTTAAAGTTAACCAATGCATTTCTCACTTTCCAAACCACCACCAGAATACCTTTGGCAATATTCTAAACAAATAGAGACTAAACATGATGGAAAAAGATTGAACTGTCATGCATTCATTCAATTGTACACTAACAGCGGTATTTGTGTCAGATGTTGCACTACAAATCGCTGTCACTGAGAATACTTATTTATGTGAATAAGTATGAAATGGATGTATAGTTTGCATCAGTTTTCAAACATAGTTTTGAATGGATTTGGATGGATCTTTGTGATCTCTCTTTGTTTCACCCATTGCTGCTAAGGTCCCGAGGAATTTTTATGGCAGTCTGTGGCCAACCTTAGAAAGTAGTCTCTAGATGGGTGAAGGGCAGAAACTGCCTGTGGTCCAATGAAAAGTCCTGTCCTTTCCAGGCTTGGTACAAGAGGTCTTCTTCTTGTCCTCTAAGAGGTGTCTGGATGTTGTCCTTATATCTTTATCTGATGGCGTTGGACAGTTTGTTTGTGTTAGTCCACCAAGATCCAATCAAAATGTAGCAAACCTTTGTCCGCTATTACGAACAGAGAGGGCCCCGGCAATAAACTGGGCCCTGGAATGTGCTGTTCTTTACAAGAAGTTGAAACTTTATGCCTTTCTGATAGAGGGATTGTTGGACTTCTTTGAATCTGGCGTGTTTCTTCACCAACACTGCGCTTATATCCGGGTATAGCCTCAGTGACACTCCGTTGAATTTAATATCATGTCGCCTGGCCCAGTGAAGTGCCTTTGCCGAACAGTACTTCAGTAGATGCAAGTCGGTACTGAAACAAGCTTACTGTCTCACGTAGCGTGTCAAGGGAGGCTTGTAACGGCTTAATTGAGTGTTGAATTAAACTTGCCATGTCCTCTTTTAAACTGGCCCGCTGTTTTGCCAGTTCTGACAGTTCTGACACTAGCTGGCTTGTCGACAAATTATCTGTGTTGTCTTTTTCAGGTGTATCTTTGTTGCTCGTGGTATCGTTAGCCGCCATAGCTGCTAACTTACCCGCTAGGGTAGTGCCTGACTGTGTTGCTGGCGCAGTACTTTGCTTTTGTTTAGAGTTGCTCATTTTGCATTTATCAATCTTTTTTGCACTTTATCCATTCAGTAGTTGTTAGTTACACTTGTCTATCCTTTTGTTAATAAAACCTTTTAATTACACTCTTCCTTGTGTTGATAATACAGTAAGAGGCTCTACAAGTTAACGATATCTGACCAATCTAAAGGATTTGTGAGATATGACGAACTTCCTCCAATTTATATAATTGTAATTCAGTCCCCAATCTTCCATGATTGTTCTGATCTGATTGTTCAACTGTCAAGGTGAAATTCCTTGGCTGGTGCCCCATAATATAGGAAGAAATCATAGGTGATGTGTGACCGAAAACTCAATATAAATATTAATATTCAGTATTAATATTAAAGACCATAAAACACTACGAGATTCAGTGATATCATATTGTGTGTATGCATTGTACTTACAGTGGGTACGGAAAGTATTCAGACCCCCTTAAATTTTTCACTCTTTGTTATATTGCAGCCATTTGCTAAAATCATTTAAGTTATTTTTTTTTCCTCATTAATGTACACAGCACCCCATATTGACAGAAAAACACAGAATTGTTGACATTTTTGCAGATTTATTAAAAAAGAAAAACTGAAATATCACATGGTCCTAAGTATTCAGACCCTTTGCTCAGTATTTAGTAGAAGCACCCTTTTGATCGAATACAGCCATGAGTCTTTTTGGGAAATATGCAACAAGTTTTTCACACCTGGATTTGGGGATCCTCTGCCATTCCTCCTTGCAGATCCTCTCCAGTTCTGTCAGGTTGGATGGTAAACGTTGGTGGACAGCCATTTTTAGGTCTCTCCAGAGATGCTCAATTGGGTTTAAGTCAGGGCTCTGGCTGGGCCATTCAAGAACAGTCACGGAGTTGTTGTGAAGCCACTCCTTCGTTATTTTAGCTGTGTGCTTAGGGTCATTGTCTTGTTGGAAGGTAAACCTTTGGCCCAGTCTGAGGTCCTGAGCACCCTGGAGAAGGTTTTCGTCCAGGATATCCCTGTACTTGGCCGCATTCATCTTTCCCTCAATTGCAACCAGTCGTCCTGTCCCTGCAGCTGAAAAACACCCCCACAGCATGATGCTGCCACCACCATGCTTCACTGTTGGGACTGTATTGGACAGGTGATGAGCAGTGCCTGGTTTTCTCCACACATACCGCTTAGAATTAAGGCCAAAAAGTTCTATCTTGGTCTCATCAGACCAAAGAATTTTATTTCTCACCATCTTGGAGTCCTTCAGGTGTTTTTTTTAGCAAACTCCATGCGGGCTTTAATGTTTCTTGCACTGAGGAGAGGCTTCCGTTGGGCCACTCTGCCATAAAGCCCAGACTGGTGGAGGGCTGCAGTGATGGTTGACTTTCTACAACTTTCTCCCATCTCCTGACTGCATCTCTGGAGCTCAGCCACAGTGATCTTTGGGTTCTTCTTTACCTCTCTCACCAAGGCTCTTCTACCCCGATAGCTCAGTTTGGCCGGACGGCCAGCTCTAGGAAGGGTTCTGGTCGTCCCAAACATTTTCCATTTAAGGATTATGGAGGCTACTGTGCTCTTAGGAACCTTAAATGCAGCAGAAATTTTTTTGTAACCTTGGCTAGATCTGTGCCTTGCCACAATTCTGTCTCTGAGCTCTTCAGGCAGTTCCTTTGACCTCATGATTCTCATTTGCTCTGACATGAGCTGTAAGGTCTTATATAGACAGGTGTGTGGCTTTCCTAATCAAGTCCAATCAGTATAATCAAACACAGCTGGACTCCAATTAAGGTATCGAACCATCTCAAGGATGATCAGAAGAAATGGACAGCACCTGAGTTAAATATATGAGTGTCACAGCAAAGAGTCTGAATACTTAGGACCATGTGATATTTCAGTTTTTCTTTTTTAATAAATCTGCAAAAAATGTCAACAATTCTGTGTTTTTCTGTCAATATGGGGTGCTGTGTGTACATTGATGAGGAAAAAAATTAATTTAAATGATTTTAGCAAATGGCTGCAATATAACAAAGAGTGAAAAATTTAAGGGGGTCTGAATAATTTCCGTACCCACTGTACCCTGCAACTTCATGGAACAAGAGGGTAACAAGCACCACTTTAATTTACAGCCTGCAGATGTCACAGTCACACTTACATACTGTCACTTCTGTCAGGACCACTATCGTCAAATATGATTGATAATGCATAGAGTTTGTATTGGTGGTATGATTCTGCTCTGGGCAAGAACTCCCTGCGCATCCATTCAGCCTAGCATGGATAAGAGCAGGGAGAGCAGCAATAACCCCCCTTAGGGTAAACAGAACAGAACCAACATATGCAGATATAATTAATGTCAATAATTTAACATGTACACATTTTTCAAGAATTAGTTTGATTCAGGGGAATCATAAGGCCTAATCCTGACTGACAGGAGAAGGAGCTTGCTTAGTTGGGGACACTTGACATTTGATATTCAACAGTGCTTTGCATCTGCCTGCATTGACACCATTTTCTTTAAGAGTTGCTGTGCAGCCAAAATTATATACCAGTTATCACTGTAAAGCTGCTTTGACACAATCTGCATTGTAAAAAGCGTTATATAAATAAAGGTGACTTGACTTGACATATCAATTTCAATTACCTCCTCGGTACCGCATTCATCCCACATTCCATGTGTCACTTTTAAAGCCTCACCACCCTTCTGTCCCTGTCTCCACAGAGCCTGGCGTAGCAGCAGCTGAACCCCTCGCTTCCTCTCATCCTGGACGACGGAGCAGCCTACGAAGTTCGTGAGATCTTGGACTCCCAGCGCCGTGGTGGTCAGCTGGAGTATCTTGTAGACCGGGAGGGCTATGGACCAGAGGAGCGCTCATGGGTTCCCAGAAATGACATACTTGACCCCAACCTGCTTGACACCTTCCACGCAACTTACCCTAACAGACCTGCCCCACGTGGAAGAGGACGGCCAAAGGACACAAAGGACAGTATCATTCATCTATCATTCTCCATTCACTCAAAGATCATCTGCATACTCACCTGCACTTCTGTTATCTCTGCTGTGTGTCTAATAAACAACCATTAACTGTACCCTTCAGTCTCTGACCCTTCTGTATTGTAACACAAAGATGAGTTTTAAGGGATAAAATGATTGACTACAGGTAGGCCTGTCACAATAACTACTTTTTGTTGTGCGATATATTGTTCCAATAATTGCGATTAAAGTATATTATTGTCAAGACCATTTTATGCCACTGAATATGTAATCATAATAACAGCATAATAATGCAAGCAGGCCTACACACTTTCAAAAGACAACAACCATTCTTTAGATCATGGAAATGAAGGTTTAAAAAATGTAATATCCTAAATAAAAAAACTTAAATAAATGGTAAATATTTTCTAAAACAGTAACAAGTAAAAAAATAAAAAAATAAAAAAAATGCACAAAAGGCACTATGGAGATTTTCCAATTACAGATTTTTATTCTATTGCTGAAAGCACAAACCCTACTTAGCAGTCAGATGTCTGTATGAACAAAGGCACAGATGCCTCAAAGCCATATCTGCTGCTAAAATTATTTTTCTGGAGCCGTGTTTTTTTAAAAGTTTAACTTCCTTTTAACTGAAGTGCCACATGATTATGATGCAGCACATGTGATGTTGCAAAAGATGTGAGCACAATGCTCAAACATGTCTGTTTACATAGAAAATACAATTGAAAAACTGAAGTGGAATGCAAAAAACACATTCTCTGTGAAAATTAACTCTACACTCTCAGCTGCAGTGTCCCTTGTGAAACGGCCTTAACACTAGCTGTTAGTGTGCACTATTTTGCTCTGTGACATTTACATTTGCACCGGAACAGTGGATTGCAGCTTTGAAATCGAGAGCATTTGGACTTGTTCTTTCAAACGGTCTGTAGTTGTCAGCAAAACACTATAACGCCTCTTTTCACCCATCAATGACTTCTCTGTGTAGGAACAGCATGATCGGCAAAATGCTCATGACATTCTTTATCATGTAAACATAATGGGCGATATATTACGTCACCAAAAACAGGCCTAACTACAGGGGGACTTTAAGTGTGAAAACAATGAATCTGACTAAACTTAGCAATTAATCTTTTATTTTCATAGTGTCTCCGCTTTCTTGTTTATAATGAGAGGATTTGTGCATCTGTAGAACTTAATAACATTTCACTACACAAACTCATTCAGCATTTTGAGAGATACTGAGCAGATTCTCTTAACCAATAACTTAAACATCTCTGATTGGTCACTATTTTCAACAGAAAGCCTGTGATTGGCTACAATACTCAATGCTGCAAATTCACTTTGTAGAGACATTTGCAGCACTGAAAAGATTACACAGATTACTTTAATTTACTTGCTTTTTTCTTTTATTAAACAATTACAAATTATATGTTACATGTAGTAATATAAATCTGTTAATCCTGCACTAAAAATATACTACCAGGCAGCCAAGGTATGGCAAAGGCCAAACCCTGTCGTACCCAAATTGACGCCCCTGTAATTAATGAAACATTGCCTGCATCCCAATTTGCATACTATCCATCCTAAATAGTATGTGACAGTAATTTTCAATACTATTTAGGGCAGGTAGGGTGGACAGTATGCACACTAGGATGCAGGGAAAGAACATCTTTTTCACTTTAAAATAATGGTCCAGAACGGTAGTAGTTCCTGCATAGTGACTAGGTAACAGTTGAGTAAATAATGATGCATTTCATGACCACGTTGAGAGTAAAAAAATATAATTGCTCACATCTTAGACACTTTAATGTTGTGATTATTAATTAATTAGTAATTCTTTATAATTTGTCATAGTTGTCTATTATTTCCTAATGGTGCCAATCTCATTCTTTAATTACTGATTAGCTAATAAGGAACTATCTTAGTCCTAAATTTGATATTACTTAATGATTAGTTAAGCTTGTTTCTATATTAGTTAATAGTAGTAGCTAAAGTGTTAATGTAGTACTACTCATTAGCCCTGCATTACTTCCTGCATAGTTACTTATTAATGACAGACCATTATTCTAAAGTGTTACAAAAGTTTTTCTGTTTTGTTTTATTTTGTATTTATTCATTTTATTTTTTTAGCTTTTGATATGTGCTTTTAGCTAAAAAAAGAAAAACATGATGTAATTTTATACTTACCTTCAGAATCACACAGAAGAAACCAATGATGCACAGTAGAGATATGACAGCACACAAAATTAGTGAGTGTTTCGCATCAGAAAGAACTTCTTCTGGGCACTCTTTTTTTCTTCTTCTGATTTTTCCATGACAGAATAAAAAACAAAGCCAGAGAATTCAATATTAAAGCTGCTGTCTGTAATTTTTTTGTGTGTGTTCAAAATGTACAAAAATAATATAATGAGCATGTACGTCATGAATCCATTATCCTGAATCACTACGGTACACTTATAATAAGTGTTTATATTTGGACTATTTTAGACTGCCGACTGTCAGGTTGGCACCTCTGTGGAGTAGCACAGCAGGCTATCTGCGTGACTCGTAGTAGCTCCGGCTACAATGTTCTTCCACAAGGCGCATGCAGTTCTGTCCAAAACTAGACTTTGGTCCAGTTTATTAACCACTAGAGCGCCAAAAGTGTGCAGCTTTAATTAGAAACTGTCTGTACTTCTCAATCTTTGCATCTGTATAGAATTTTCCCATTTACATGGTTTAGATACTAAAATACGGTACATTCTAGACCACAATAAACCCATCATGTTTTATAATAAAATGATATACATTTATACTTACTTATCTATAACAAAGTGAACTTGCCAACGGTAGTGATTTCTTCCAAATTAAATTCACACCAGTAATCTGTCTTCGGCAGACATGTAAGAGGGTGACGTTAAGGTTCTGAAGTGCTCCACTTACACTGACTTTGGATTTACTCGTTGTTTTAGGTATAACAATGTCTTGTTTGTATAAGTAAAGGATTTCCTGTTGGTTACTTGCTGCTCCTTGTTTGTACATGTACACTCCATCCTGAGGTCTCTTATCAGTAGCGCACTCGATGATGATATCATGCCCAGTTGCTCTGATTAAAGGTGTAACTGTTTTAAAAAAGGCAACTATTGAGACTTTTTTCTTTAAACATTTAAATACACTGATGAATCTGCAAAACTGCCTTACATTTAAAATAATTTTTGTAGCAAAATATAGTACAAGAAGCAAGCAAAAAAAAAAAAAAAACGTGTGTGCTTGCTCTTTTCTTAACTAATGCAACAAAACATTAACTACTACAGGGTATAGGTCTACTGATAGCGAAATAATCCATGTAACAATGTTAAAATGGAAAGCAAAATGTGAGCCTATAACCAAACCTTCCAGAGATGAGTCTGCCCATGAGATGCTACAAATGATCACTAGAAAACTGTATCTCACAACACACTGCATCTTCACAGCTCTTTTTGACAGCTTGAATATATCCACGTATTGGAATGTGTGTGTGCCCTCTTGACTTGTAGTTTGCTTGCATCCGTTACTTTTGCTTTTCTTTTTGTGCACTGTGAAGAACAGCCAATCAGAGCACCGGCCAAAAAGCTGCAAAAAAAAAAAAAAAAAGAAGAAGAAGCGGAAGTTGAAGCGGATACATCCACAATAGGGTGGCCCTTATTTTTTTACTTTTGAAATCTCCTGCTCTCAACTGCCTAGTCAACTCTCCTTCATGAGAAATGGAAACAAACCAAATTTGGACAAGACTCGAGTACAGGTCTGTCGGCCAAAAGTAAAAGTTGCATTATATCAAACTTTTATATTAAATTTAAAGTGGTTAATCTTGGTTTGCCGATTTTTTATAATTTTAAAACAATAAGCAAATTGCTTAACTAATCCAGTTTTATTTTCAAAGTTTTATAGTACAATAAAACGTTATTGCTGTTTTAATGTTTTAATTACTTTTTAAACACCAACTGACATTAAAAAAATTAAAAATTAAATAAAAAAGAAAGAATCTTAACATTTAAAAAACTAGATTTAAATTAACCCACAAATACATGATTTATATTCAGGCCCGGTTCCAGAATCAATTCACTGAGGGTGTTTCTGAAATTAATGAGGGTGCTCCTTGCATGTCTCCTTGATCAAGCACACCTGAATCAGGTCATCGGCTCATTAGCTGAGACTCCAATGCTGTGTTCGAAATCGCCCCCCATACCCTCATTCACTATTCCCTACACTACGCCACTAATATAGTCCACTTGAAGGAGTGAATGAAACGAGTGAGTTTATTCGGACACTGAGTGCACTGCCGATTTCGCATAGTTTGTGCTGCTGTTTAATAATCTTTGTAGAAATGTAGCAAACTGGCAGCTCCAGAAGTAATGAATATTTATGTTGAACTAGCAAACATGTTCAAACCTTTTAAACGGTTTAAAGACTAATTAAAAAGGAATTTATACCTGTATGATAATGCTGGACCAGCGCGGTTTGGAAAATGAATGGATGATTGATTCAGCTGCGGGCGCCATCTCCTGGCAAGATGCGGGAATTCATTCAGTGCGCGACTCTCACAGTGCATTATGGGTATTCTCTAGCCGTTGAGCGTGCATCGGTTGTACACTCGTTATTGCGGTGCATTGTGGGATTGAATAAGTGCACTCAACATCGTCCACTATGGTTTCGGACACCACTACAAATGGATGTCCCCTCAAATAGTGCCCTATTTAAGGGTATAGGGGGCGATTTCGGACACACAGCCCAAGACCAGAAATGGGTGTGTCAGACAAAGGAGACATGGAAAATGTGTAGTGTTGGGGGGTCTCCAGGAACCACTGGTGTAAGCAACAGCTCCACCATATCAAGAATAGCAACAGTGAAACATTTAAGACATTTTTACATGTCATTACTTTTACAAATAATTGGAATAGAATTTCAAAAATATTGATAAGAAAATTCAAATATTTTTCTAGTCTGCATTTACATTGCTTAATGGTTATGGTAATTTTGAGTGTGAATCCTGCATTTATATGTAGATATCACTTCTGAAACTGCCCAGTGTAATTGGCCATCGGTCCTCTTATAGCATGAAAAACAAAACCTTTATTCAAATTCTGAATGTATTAGGCTATTATAATCACTAACAAGTTGTAACTCATCTCAGTAATCGCTGTCTACACTGCACAATGAGTCTCTTACATTGTGTCTTCACTTTGTTAATTAGAGGCTTCATGAGCGTGCAAACTCCCCTGATTGGCTATTGCATTTAAGAGATCAGCTAACATGCCTGTGATTGGCAATATTGCTCACTGCTGCAAAATAATGTTGTAAATAGAAACCATAGTGTATAGAAGTAAAATAATGCCATTTGTTTTTTTTAAACAAAAGGCATCTTGAATTGCACTACTTGAAAAAAATATGCATTGCATTCACCGTGCTCAAATTTCAACATTTCACATCCGGGAACTGCAGAAAAAGCAGTAGAGTACCGAGCATAATCTCCATCTGCTGTTAGTCGACCTCACCAGCAGGTGGTGCAAGCGCATGTTGATGAAGAGCAGAGCAACAGATAGAGCAAGTCATTCATTTCATTCATTAAAACGGATTTACATTACATTACATTAAAAGCAAGCGGTAAGTGCATGTGTGATGATTATCAGGGACAGTATATAATGCAGAAAAGCTGATAAAGACACAAAAGTTGTTTACATTTAATTCAATGTCCTTACTGTTCTCTACAGTGAACGAGATTATAACGTTATTTCCCGATGCTGATGTACAGTTCAAATGTTAAATCTGAGATAGACATAATTTTCCTCAACTTTATATCACGGCCATGCTGCAGTACTGGGGTTTCCCTCAATACATCATACTCCAGGATTCCCCTGTCGTCGGGACATATAGAATGCTTAACTTATCTTTATAGACTAAATACAGTGATATAAAAGACCACCGAACTCGCACCTATAGCATACTATAATATATAGGCTACAGGCAAACAGGTTGTCTCAGAATATGAATGTAATATGCAAAGTTTGATGCTAAGCGTTTCCTAGTGAAATACTGGCATAAAGTTGGCTTGACATTGGATGGTCCATATTCGCAAATTTAGGGACCATCTCAAAAGTTACATACGACATTGGTGTACGCATTTCTAACTTTAATATCATTTGAAGATAATGACTAACAGTCATAAACTGTAATATGCTCATGTAGGTGTCAAGCATGATGCACACCTTTTAGATTTTTTTATATTTAATAAAATAAATAAATAAAAATAGCTAATTTTTTACTACTGCATGAGCTTCTATTTATTTTAATATCAACAATCTAAAATTATGGTATATGGTAGATTTTTGATACTTAATAAAATAAACTGTCAAATCATACGCTTTTTAACACTATTTGCGCATAAGAAACAACATTTATGGGACAGTTTATGACAGATTTAGTTGCTGATTTGAAATATGTTATTTAATTGTGAGTTTGCCAAGCAGTTTTTGAGATTTCGGGATTCCGAGTGTATAGGTGCATAGTGTATAGTGCGTCATTTGGGACACAACTTTGGTCTTGGATGCCCGAAATAGCTGTCCGGAGGCGTTGCAAATATGGCCGCAGAGTGAACAAACTTCCCTTGAAAGGGACTTTGGAGAGACTGTGTTTCATTGCTTTATAGAATGTTAGATTGAGATAATTTTTTTTTTATTTAATGAATGAATTGTTTTTAAAAATTTCAGGAAAAATTCACTCCTAATATGTTTGTCTTAGGATCGAGATATAGTAAAAAAACAGAATAAAATGGAAATGTATCAATTTTATTGTTGAACAAGCTAAACTTGCATTTTACACCACAAGGAGGAATAGAATGGAGAACAGACATGGTCAAGAAGCTGTAATTCTTTTTAAAGTACTTTAAGGGCTAGAGATGTTGAATACAAGTATAAATGAATGAATTATATAATCTTTTAAATTACAGTGGTGTTATAGCAATATTATCTGTAGGCTACTGTAATTGAGAGTTAAATTTTGATATGTTATTCATTTGAAGATTTTTGTAGGTATGACTGAGTTTGTCTTGTTAAAGTTTTTTTTTTATTTATTTATTTATTTTTTTTTTACATTTTCAATAAATAAAAAAAATAAACATTTAGTATGATTTATGATTCAGATTTTTTAACTAACAGTTTACAAACTGTTTTCTTTTGTTAAAGCCGTCTTGTCTTTCAATCTTTAACTATGAATATATGAATTATTTAGGCGTACGATAATTTATCATATATTGTATCTATGATAACCTAAACAAAAAGCTAAATATATAGCTGATAATAATATTTTATTATTAATTATTTAGGAACTTCGCTTCCTCTCGGAACCACAACTAATTCACAGAGTCAGAGGCACGAGAATGTCACATGACGGGTGTGTGTAGTAGCTCGCTCTCGTCAGCTATGCAATTGTGATCATGGCGGATCCGGAAGGAGAGTCACTGGAGTCATGGCTAAGTGAGTTGTCATGCTAATACATTAGCAATATACGCTTAAATTTTACTCTGTAACGTCTTTAAGTTAAACAGTCGTGTCCAGATGCAGTTTGTTACTAGTTGTTTTCGCTTATCTTGGCGTGTCTGTGATATTTATACTGCCATGTTGAAGTGATGAGGATTGGATGGACTGACCCATCCTACTGTATAGACAGGAATTGGGGTATCGTAGATGCGTTTAAAGTCGGCAGAATTTTTGGTTCGAGCGCGCCTATTATGCCCCTAAATGTCTAGGTAGGCAGTGCAGCTAACTAACGGTAGGTTTTGAGTCACATGCACAATTGTGATTAGCAAAATCTTCTGTCATCCACTAATCAATTAAACTCATTTTGAACTGCTGTTGTCTAAACGGCTGTAACTTTACACTTTTTAATTTTTAGCTCTGAAACAGTTGCTTCTGTTTTAAGTAGAAAGACAACCATTTTGTCTTAAACCTCACAAGTTGCAGTTTACACTATTGTCTACTGTAGTGCTGGCTGGTTTCTTTATCGATGAACTTTGCGACACGGACACATTGAGCTGAACTGAATCAACTCTAAACTAAATTGAATGAGCTGAACAATGACACTATTACCTTCTGTACATCTACTTTACAGCTGAAATTGGAGTTTCATACAGGAACTTTGCTAAATTATGTTGTTTTCCTGTTTATTAGTGTGAGGCTGCTTTAAAACTATTTTTAAAGAGCTATATAAATAAATGTGCATAAATGTATTATGACATTTGTTATTTAATGAATATGTTAATTCACATGTTGAGCAGAACAAGAGTGAAGCATAAGGTAATTTATAATAAGATAATTTCATTTTCTTCTTAGACAAAGCCACCAATCCTTCCAACAGACAGGAGGAGTGGGAGTACATCATTGGGTTCTGTGACCAAATCAATAAGGAACTTGAAGGGTATGTTCACCTTTCATGTAACTGTCTTCTGTATTACAGAAACGTCTTATTATAATTCTTGACATGAGATTTGAAAAAGTTCTATTTGCTAAGTGAAATAACCATGGTGGTTACAAATACACTACATGACTTCTGCCCAGGAGTCGACGCTAGTTGCTGAAAATCAGAGCCATTCGTTTAATGTATGATGCCCAGTTTTTCTCTGTAACAATTTACAGTGTTGGCAAATGTATGATGAATATTGTTTTAAAATCTGCTCAGATTTTAAAGTTGTGATGTGTACTTTATTCCAGCCTAAAGCAGATAAGATATGACTCTTCTATAATACACAGGGTTAGGATGATTCTATAATACAGAAACTGTAAAGTTTGTATTTATTCTCATGAATCACTGATTTGAGAATTGTCTATAACTTGCAGCCCACAGATATCGGTCAGATTATTAGCACATAAAATCCAGTCACCCCAAGAATGGGAGTCATTACAAACACTTACTGTGAGTTTATCTCCTTCAGTCTTTAAAATTTACCAAAAATTGTATATTTAATATAGTGACTAAACTAAATTCAGATTTGTTTTTTCTTACAGGTTTTAGAAGCCTGCATGAAGAATTGTGGGAGAAGGTTTCATAATGAAGTTGGAAAATTTAGATTTTTAAATGAACTCATTAAAGTAGTTTCACCTAAGGTAAATTAAAGGATTATTTCCACCAAAAATGAAAATTCTCTCATCCCTTATTCACCTTCAAGTTATTCAAAACCTGTATGATTTTTGTCCATATTTTTAGGTAATATCCATTACAGAAACAATACCTCCATAATAAGTTTTTGATTTTTTTTATCCTGCAGTATTTGGGAGACAGAGTGTCTGAACGAGTCAAGACTAAAGTAATAGAATTGCTCTACAGCTGGTCAGTTGCTTTACCAGATGAGGCAAAGATCACAGAGGCCTATCAGATGCTAAAGAAGCAAGGTTCTTCCCTCACAAATATAAATATTTGCATCTATAAGAATCTACTTATTTTCTGTGTTCCAATTTTGCTAGACTGTCTTGTTCAATCTTCAACACATTCTTTCTTAGGTATTGTAACAGAAGACCCAGAGGTTCCTGTGGACAAGACCCTTGTTCCCTCGCCGAAGCCCAAGAATCCAGTGTTTGACAATGAGGAAAAGAGTAAGGTGAAGAAACACATTACAGTATTAAAGCTTAAAGAAATATTCCAAATTCAGTACAATTTGCTCTCAACTGACAGTATTTGTTGTATATGTTGATCAGAAAAAAAAAATCAGTTTTCCCTTATTTTCTTTATAAAAAAAGCTAAAGTTACACTGTCTAGGTTGAGTGAGGCACTTACAATGGAATGCATATGGGTTAATCCATAATGTATGTTAAAAATGCTCACTGTTTCAATTGTGCAGCCACAAGACACAAACAATGAGCGTTAACATGATTTGAGTCTGATAAAATTACTTACTAACCTTTTCTGTGAGAAGTTGCATCAAATTTGATGATTTTGTTGGTGTGACTGAGAACAGATTAGTGCAAAACAAATTCAATGCGCATCTGTGACCTGCGTGTACAAAGGACGAGCGGTTACAATAATCGGGCAGCACTATTCTGGTGATGAAATTTGCGTCACTGTGCATGAACCCTCGTGTACGTGTAAAAAACGAAGTATACTTTGGGCTTTAAGGCCGTAAATCATAAAACAATAAAGTGCAAATTTAAACAACTTTATAGCTCAAACTATTTTTTAACAGACGTTTTAACAGAAGAATCAATGTCAGTGCTTCTATGAAACTGTATGCTTTTAGTTCTGCTTTTAAATCCAAATGCTGCTGACAGAGCTTAACTTTTATTGAACCTAGAATATTCTTTTATGGGTAATTATTTTGTAATTTTGTAAAGCATTGTCTGTCTATAAAAATTTCCTTGCAGCGTCTTGCAGAACTTCTTAAGAGTAAAAAGCCAGAGGATCTTCAAGAAGCCAACCGAATTATCAAGAACATGGTCAAAGAGGTAAGTGCTTCAATAATCTTTGGCTAATTTTTTAAAAAAACTAATATTTTGGCATTACTGACAAATAAGTAAATCCTTCAAATATCTACAAAAAACACAGGTGCCAGTTTAAAAAAAAAAAAATGTATAGGGATGTACTATTTGTATTCACGTTGTTGGCTTCATATGGTATTGTAAAAACACATTTTAAAAAATAAAAAGTGAATGTCATGTAAACTAAAAAAAATATATATATATATATATATATATATATCGCTGTTTTTGGAGATGGACATTTTCATAAAATATTGTCATAAAAAGGTAAAGTGATCTGTGATCTATTTTAAGAGACATGATGTTATTTAATTATTTAATATTAATCTGATATTATTTGTTAACCTTGACACAGCCATTATGTTCTGCTATGATGTGATATAATTCCTTCCTATTTTAAGGTTTTTTTTTTTTTTTTTTTCTGCATGTTGATTGCATGGTTATTTTTAAGCAGTTTTGTTAAAATATAGTTTTGTAAGAAATATTATACCAAAAAGTATCAAAATGAATTTTAATTCAGAAATTAAAAGCATGTTTATGGTCGATGTGGTGTATTCAAATCATTAATATGTGCGTCATTACATTTTTGTTTACTCTCTTGATGGTTGTGCTTGCAAGAATTCCTATGAATATGTCAAATGGCTTACTGCCCTCTTACTTTGCTTTCAGGATGAGGCTATACAGCAGAAAGCTTCTCATCGTGCCAACACCCTAGAGGAGGTAAACAACAGTGTGAAGCTCCTTAATGAGATGCTAAGACATTTCAAAAAAGATGAGTCGACACAAGCAGACAAAGAACTTCTAATGGTGAGACCTTTTATATCCAGTCACTGCTAGACTTAACTTGCATTTGTATGTAATTGACCATGTGCAACTTTATGTTCATAGGATCTTTATAATGACTGTGACAAACTTCGAACCGCTGTCTTCAGACTCGCCACCGAGACCGAGGATGATGACAGTGCCTTAGGTAATACACATTAGTAAATAAAAACTCATTTAGGTGAGTTTTTATTGAGCCTATAGTGTATTAGAACAAAATATCTTTCTTTCCTTTTCATGTATCTTTTGGTCTTTGGTGCAGGTGATATTTTGCACGCTAGTGATGATCTCTCAAGGGTAATCAACTCCTATAAAAAGATTGTTGAAGGACAGACCATTGTGATTGACATGCCAGGGTTAACGGCCTCAAAACGTATGTATAATGCACCAGAATTGTTAAACTTTGCACAATTAAAATGTTTTTTTTTTTTTAATTTAGCATACTGTATCTGAATCATCCAAACAGCTTGCATGGTCTATCAAACTACAGGTCTGAAAATTGCTGTTTTCTTTTTGTTTAGACACAAATGACGGAAGCTCATCTGAGATTTTGATTGATTTGGCTGATTTGGACTCTGGGTCCCCGTCACCCCTCAAACATGTTTTGACTCCACCTCAGCACTCCGATTCCCTTCCTGCTGACCTCTTCACACTTACAGCTCAGCCTTCCTCTTCTAACACGTCTTCTGGATCATCAAGTTTCCAAATCAGTCCTCCATCAAGCCAGCTTCCCAGCAGTGTTTCTCTTCTGGATGAAGAACTTGGTTCATTAGGTAAAGATGGCTTTAGATTATTTTGCAATATGTGGTGGGTGTTTTATTAGGAATGTATTTAATATAAAATTAAATTTAATACACCATTGTTCAAAAGTTTGAGGCCAATATTTCCACACTTTCCACATTAAGCAGCAAAACCATTTTGAGGAAGAAGAAAAGAAGAGAAAAAAAGTTTCTTGAGCACCAAATCAGCATATTAGAATGGTTTTGTAAGGATTGTGTAACCTTGAAGACTGATATAATGGCTGCTGAAAATGGAGCTTTGCCTTTTTATGGAAAAATAAAAAAATAAAAAAATTAAATGTATTAAAACAGAAAACAGTTATTTTAAATTATGATAAAATTTCATAAAATGAATGTTTTACTGTTTTATTTAAAATATCAAATAAATACAGCCTTTGTAAACAAGTCTTTAATTTTAAAAACAAAAATCATACTGAACTCAAACCTTTGTACTGAGTATAAGTAATATATGTGTAATATAATATTATAATTATAATTTTACATTAGAATGGGTTTAAATTCAATAAGTAACAGTCCTCCATTTAAGGCAATCTCAGTGTTTAACACTCTTAGTGTTAACTGACTATTTTTCAGGCCTTGGTAGTCTGAACTCCAACTCGAATACAAAAGAAGCTCAAAGCAATCAGTGGATTTCTTCACAGGTGAGATTACAAGAGTGCTGTATATATAAATGTATAATTAATTTAAAATGTGTGCCTAGAACGGCTGCATTTTGTGATGTTCGATATCTACCCATAAAACTTTTTTTTATGTTTTTGTAATGACAGACTTCTAAACCAGTGATTGACCTCCTCTGCAGCTCTGCTCCATTAAATCCTCTAATCTCAACAGCGCCACCTACCTCTGAAGCTACCTCAATTACAGGCTTTGAAAACTCCCTTCAGCAGAGCAGTAAAGATTTTGCCATGTTGGACCTGGACAAGGCAAATAGGTAGTGAGAAAATAAGTAGCAATTTCTTAAAAAAACAAAAACAAACAAAAAAACATTATTTATTACATATTAGAATTATTTCTGACAGATCATGTGACACTGAAGTAATGGCTGCTGAAAATAAAGCTTTGCAGTCATAAGAAAAAAAAAAAAATACTTTTTTCAAAAATATTCAAGAGGATTGATGCCATTGGTAAATATGAGTTGTTCAGAGATGAAGCAGTTTAATAATAGCATTAAAACGTGGAAGGAAAGGGGCACAACATGCACACTCTATTATTAGAACCTTTTATTATGATCAGAGAACTGGTAGTGAAGTGTCTTGTTTCTTTTAAATACAACTAATTATTTGTTCTTTCTATATGAAGCAGTCAGTCCAAATATTCAAGCTCGGGCAGCAGAGAACTTAGAGCTTGGGAAGAGAACATTCATCCTGCATTACCCACATTCAGTTTGCCCGCTGGAATAACACCAGTGCCTTCTGCTGTAACCTCTGCCAAACCTCAGAGCTTTGCCCCAGACAGCCCTCTCTTCAGATCCCTCTCTCCAACAATACCCACCAGTCAGTCACCCTCAGGCTCAGACATCTCCCTAAACAGTGTCTTTGTCCCACTGGAGGCCATTAAACCAAGTAAGGCCAATAAATGAATATGGTTGCTGTTGATAAAAGTTATTTTTTATATTCTGATATAAAAGCACTTATTCTAGACTTAATTACTTGCCTGAAAGGCTTAGAACTGTTTGTTTTTCCCTTTGTTTTCACAGGTAAGGAGTGTCCAGTTACAGCCTACGATAAGGATGGTGTTCGCGTGTTGTTGCACTTTGCTACTGACCATCCACCTGGTCGCCCTGATGTTCTGGTGATTGTCGTGTCCATGTTAAATACAGCACCACTGTTAGTGAGGAATGTAGTGCTTCAGGCAGCTGTGCCAAAGGTGAGAGGCACGAAATGAATCTCGGGAATTGGTTTCAGATAGTTTTGATTAATTAATTTTTTACTTTTACCTCTCTGATTTGTAATTGACAGTCTATGAGAGTGAAGCTGCAGCCCCCTTCTGGAACAGAAATGGTCCCCTTTAACCCCTTCATGCCCCCCAGTTCTATCACACAGATCATGCTGCTGGCTAACCCACTGAAGGTGAAGAAAGACACACACATACACGTGTTTACTTAGCTATCTAAATGAGAACGTTTTTATATACAGCTAGTTATAAATACTATAACTTAACCCTAACCTTGAAAGAAAACTTTCTGCTTTTTTAAGATAAAACATCCTCAAAAGTTAGTTTTGTCAGATTAAGCTCACTTCTGGGTGAAAATATGTCAGCAAATATGGTTAGGTAGGTACGCCCACAGACAATTTTCTCACCATTAACAGGACATTTATTAAAGAAAAGCATTTTATTAGAAATAAAATGGGCTACAAAATATTGCCTTTCTGACTTAGCAAGGTTCAGTTTTAATCATAAAGAACAATTTGACTTCTTTCCTTAATTTGTCAAATAAATTAATAAAATATAGCAAGGAAGGTAACATCAGTTACAAGCTGTCAAAAAATATTAATTTTCAAAGATGGCATCAATAATGACACTAAAATCAGTAAATTATACAATTAATTTGTTTTACGCTAACATTAAAAAAATGTATCACCAATGCATATATCCATGTGTAAATGAAATGGGGGAAAAATATAATCGGGTAAATTGTTAACTTTTGACAAACTTTATTTTAAAATAAATTATATTATTAATTACATAGTTTTACTTTTTTGCAAAATTGTTATACCTTGCACTAATGCCTAACCTTGGAAAATAAATTTGCGGTCATGTTTTGTGGACTATTGATATTGATATTGATATTCTGTTCTGTTTTCATTTGGTTTCTTTTTCCCTGATCTTTTTAGGGGCCGTTTACACAACACTGTTTTTAACTAAAAATGTAAACCTTTTAATGCGTTTTGGTCGTTCATTTTTGGTGCATGAAAATGCAAACTTTTGAAAATGGGTTTCAATGTGCACGTTTTTTAAAATGGTCTCCATGTAAACAACAAAAACAGAATCTGTGGAAACATGCTGTGGATGTCATGCACATGCGTATTACATGCTCAGTCTATAGGGTTTCATCGTCATCTAATGGCCTGGCAGCAGAATACAGCGTTTTTAGTCGCTTTCGCAGATCTGTGTGAATGGGGATCGTTTTGACAATGGTGTCGTATGTACACCGAAAACTTCAAGGAAAAACTTCTCTGTTTTAAGCATATCGTTGTCGTGTAAACGCACCCTTAGTTTCTCTTTCCATGGTGGTTGTTTTAATTACATACCTGTCTCTAGTTCTGTTAATTACAATTCTCTTGAGTATTTAAGCCCTGTCAGTTCTTTATTCTGTGTTAATCGTCTATGATTAATGCAGTTAGCGTTTCTCCTACATTGTTCCTGTGATGCCCTGTGTACTTTGCATTGTTAATTAATAAACTGTCTTTGTATCTTCTTCGTCTTTGTGCATACTCACTACATGTTACATGGCAGAATGCTTTTATATGGGATTTCTTGACTGTTAGAAATGTTTAATCACTGAAAAATCAATGATCATGTTTGTCACCATATTTCAAGAATGACTGCTAATTCCAGCAGAATTAGTTATTAGATGTAGTTTTACTTGTGGCTATAAAAAGAAATTATAAATGTGTGTTTACATGATACAATTTCTGTGATAAACTAAATGACTGTAAATAATTGTACGTGTGTGTTTTGCAGGAGAAAGTAAGAATGAGGTACAAGTTGACATTCATCCTTGGAGATCGACAGGTCACAGAGTCCGGAGAGATAGACAAGTTTCCTCCAGTGGAAAGATGGGGTCATTTATAGCTGTGTAATCGTTATTACTGCTGAAGAGAAATGGAAAACACAGTAAGTGCATCAGTGAGCCCTCGACAGTGTCTCAAAGATATGTTATGTCCAGGACTTTACCTTTGACACACTGGATGTTAAATGTATAAATCCCAATCTCTGAGTAACCACAGATGTCTTGATGTGCTGGTCTTGGTCATTAGGTACTGTTGTCATTAACATAAGCGTATTGCTTATAGTAATGGGTCATTTTATTGTTAGCCACCACTTGACAATTCAGCTCATACAGATCACTGGACATGTTACGATTTTTCTATCTTTCAATCTCTGTTCCGTGATGTGATGCGATGCACCAGTTCTGTTAGTGCTTATGTGAATTTTATTGATGTTATTTCTGAGTTTTACATATTTATTTCATTACTATTTATCAGATTCTTGGTGTTTGACATGGCTGGCCTCACTGCTTTAAAGCCAAGTTTACTTTGTTTTATGTCATTTAGCAGAAACTCAACAGATAGCAGTAATTCACACAGAAAAGTGTGTGAAGAAGAAGAAAAAAAAAAAAAAGATTGTGCAAAGCATACTTTGACTTCTGTGTTTTTGGATGTAAAATTTCACCTTTTTTTTTTTTTAACACAACTGGAAGGAACTCTACCTCTATGTAGAGTTGTCTGATTTTCTGTGTGTGTGTGTGTGTGTTTATATATATATAATTGGACAGGAGGCTGGTTTTGATGTGTAAAAAGACAAACTTTACGTTTTGGGGATATTACAGATGTCATTATTTATATTATAAAATTTGACTTTTAAATGATATGTTTGCAGTATGGACTTATGGAAGTAATGGAAGCCTTTTTTGTATGGCTTTTGTTTTGTTTTACAGCAGACGCCTCAGTATTATTTTGTTGTACTGGATGTGTCCAGCAGTGTATTCTACTTAATGATATTCAAATACAATTATTAATTTGACTTGTAAATTATTTTGAAGAAGAGTTTCACAAATCTTCCAATGATGATACTGTTCTTTTTAGATTCTTAGTAAAATCTAGAATTTAACATCATGTATACTGTTTTAAAGACAAATAAATCTATTGTTTTGAACAGTGTGGTATATGTTTATTACTATTGGTTGTTGTTGGTTTTGTCAAATTATTCATACCATACTTTGCTGCTAAAATGCAGGTGGGGATATTCCTTATTTTATCAAGCAATAAAACCAAGGGGAGGATTAGGGTCAGTAATGGGACTCCGGAAGTTGGCCTTTTAAATGTCGTCATGTCCGGCGGTATTTACGCGCGTTCATGTGAGGCAGATGCAGTCATGGCAGACGAGAAGCCAAAGGTACGTGTGCAGGGCTCTTTACAAATGTTCTAATAAGTGCGATACTTATTTTTATATGATTAATCTGGACTATTTTTTCCCCTTTCTCGTTTATTGTTTTGTGTGATTCATTGAATTAGTGATGGTCTTTCATAAAGCTAACGCGCTAATTATCCAGTTGGCTAATGTGCTTTGCACCTTACACACGCTGCAAACGATGAGACAAAACTTATAGTAAACAAAGCACTGTATTTTGACGCTTGTGTCCACTACAGTTACTCGCGAGCTCACTTGACTGTTAGCGCGCAAAGCTCTGGACTCTCGAATTCGTGCCGCAGACTGACCATAGACTGTAAAAAAAATGGGAGTTAATTTATGTGTGTTTTGATATTTATTTTTGACAATAAAAAAAATCACTGGAAAATCTCTACAACAGTGCCACTACAACCACTGCACATTTTTCAAGTCGCGCTCATCTAACGCATCTGAACTCATCAGCTCATTAGTAGAGACTGCGATACTTGAATTAAAGTGTGACTAATGAGCGAGACACACAAGATGTGCAGTGGTGTTTGCGAAGCACTGCTCTACTCGAATCACTTAATTTGAAATCTGTAATAAAGAAATGCCCACATTTTCAGTATTATTTATAGGTTTATTGCTGTTCTGTTATTCAGTACATCGATTTATTATTTTGTCTAATGGTTTAGACCAGTGGTTCCCAACCTTTTTTTAGGCCAAGGCCCCCTTCCTATCCGAATCAATACTGCAATAATTTACAAAAACATTTGTATTGTAGTGTTATTACTTTTTAACCTCATGTTATTATTTCTTTAAAGAAGAAACTCGAGATGAGATTTAGTTCTTTTTTGCAAACATACTTTGCAGACATTCTTTACAACTTAAAAGTACTTACTCTGTTCAGTTATGCTGGGTACACACTAAAAGATTTTTGAAAATTTATAAGATTTTCAAAGTGTGAGGCCACACACGTAAGGACAAGAAATCCTAGATTTAACCGTTTTGCTTCTATAGTGTGTGGTGTAGCGTGATGTGACAAACACAGCACCCCACACACAAATAGATTTTCAACCAGAGTCCTGACTGAACACGGGATATTTTGCAAAATCTCGAGACCTCAGAATAAACATGACGGACAATATGCAGGAAGAAATTGCTTTGATATTGTTTGGAATGATTTTGGTATGTTTTACATTACAGTATTTATAAATACTCGTGCTGTTGCCACAGATCGTCAAGCTGATCCTTTATCTCTGCTTTCCAAATCCATTTAACTTTGTGCTGCGCTGCGCCATATGACTTTATGCTTCTGTCAGCTCGCTTTCTGATTGGATATTGTTTCGTTTCACGTGATAATTTATTTGTACTCGTGGTTCCCCCCACACTTCAGGATTTTTGATCTTTTTGAAATTTTTGATCTTCAGGATTTGCGATCGTACAGGAAAATCTGTAGAACCATCAAGATAATTGGGACATACCTAGGATTGTTGGAAGGGGAGAAATCGGCCCAAAATCAAGCCGATTATCTTGTAATGTGTACCCAGCATTATACACTAACTTAAACAAATAAGCACAAGTCAACTTGTCATACCAAACAAGAGCACAGGGAGATACCAAAGGACAGAATTTAAATACAATGCAGATCCATTCAAATTATTAAACGCATAACAATGATCATCTCAAACTTCTCCAAAATGCGCTTGTTCTGCGAGCATCTGTTAAAAATAATTTACAGTACATTAATTATGCGAATATATTAAACTGTGTTCATGCAGAAATAGGATGTTATAACGATCAGTGAGTCGAGAACGCACGTGCAAGTTTGTTTGCGTATAATAACCAACTCGCGCATGCCTTATATAAGACTTCTGTATGTCACTGTAATCGTCTTTACCTTCATTACAATCGTCATCCATCAAAACCTTTTTAGTGACACTGGTTTTCTTTTTCCAACTGAGAGAGTTTGCGTTTTGAGCCACCAGTCAGTCAGTATTTCACAGCAGCACGATGAGAAACGGCCTGGGCTGAACCGAAACAATCACAGAATATGTAAAAGAGAGGTGGTACCTTGTTTTAAATGTATCTTTTAATTAATTTAATGTAGCTTTTTCAATGTAACGTATTAATAATCAAATTAATTCATTGTATTAATATATTTAAATTAATTTGAAGTTATCTCGCGGCCCACCTGGAGGATCACTGTGGCCCATAGGTTGAAAACCACTGGTTTAAACTTTGGAGGACAATATTTTAGATGGGTGAAAGCGTTTTGTTTTGCCACTTATTAGCTTTGTAAGCCATTTTATTGAACTAAATTTGTTAATGGTTGTGTACTTTTCCATGATTCCTGTCATGATTCCAAGATGTTACAGTGCACTAAATCAGTTATTTTGGTCAAGCATTTATGTAGTTTATGTATATATGATAACAATTGTATTTTACTTTTCATTTCAGGAGGGTGTAAAAACAGAGAATGACCACATAAATCTGAAAGTAGCTGGGCAGGATGGCTCAGTGGTTCAGTTCAAAATCAAGAGGCACACACCCCTCAACAAACTGATGAAAGCATATTGTGAGAGACAGGTAAAACATTTTCGTGCACATTCAGCTGCATCACTTACCTTCCCTTAAAAAAACAACAACAACAACAAAAAAAAACAATAATCCGTCTGTTAAGTGCACAGGTTGGCCATACTTGCCACTAAGCGACAGGTATAGAAGATGGGTATGTCTGGAAACAATTGGTTATAAGTTGGATATAAATCACAGCTGTATGTATCTGCAGCCAGTGAGCTTCCTTGCACAACAACCTGGTTCAGTATTCGCTGAAAGCTAGTCCAGCTTAACATTATCAGAGTTCCTCTGAAATCCTCCACCTGATCTGCTATGAGGAATATTATGTATGTCTGTGTGTTTAAAAGCATGGTTTACATGCTCACTGGCAACATATGTAGTCCGCCAAGACCAAATACATCAACACTGTCATATCCTTTTACAGTGTTTTACAGTCCTCAGGAACAACCTCCTATAATGTTTTAGATGTCTCCTTATTCAAACTAAGAAGCTGACGAGCTGAGTTAGTTATTTTAATTATTTTAATTTTAATTAACTTTTTGGTAGGTGGGTCCCCAGGACTGCAGTTGAGAAACACAAACATGTTAAAACTACTACTAGCGGAACTTTGGTTATAGTTTATTACTAAATTATAGAACTCATACAGGCCTGGTTTCACAGACAGGGCTTATATTAAGTCAGACTTAGACCTTAGTTAAATAGGAACATTTAAGTAGCTTTTATAAACGGGCCTTTAGAAAAAAGAAAAACCATTACTGGTGTGCATCTTAAGACAAAACAATGGCATTGACATTTTAACATGTCTTTATAAGTAGCTTTCAGTCAAAACAGCTCAAACATGCATTTTAGTCTGGGAATAGGCTCAAGCCTTGTCTGTGAAACCGGGGGACAATGTGTTAATAGACCTCCTATAAAACAATATCGCAATAACCACTTTTATTTTGCTTTATTTGAGAACACAAACTGATCTCTGCAGCACATAACAAGGTACATCTACTAACATTTTTCACATTATTGTTCTTTAGACTTGGTCTTAAATCCCAGAGCAAGGGCTAGTATAAATCTGGGGAAAGCTTGCTTTGTTAATGTGTATTGAGATCTGATCAGATAAGCATAAAAATTAACAGTATTTTACAGTAATTGTTTGCTGAAAGTTTGATTTAGAAGCTGTGAGCTTTTCTCACTCAGGTTCTCAAAAATGTTGTGAGCATTCGGTGGCAAATGGCAGTTTTATGAGAACATTGTTCATGGGAATGGTTTTGATGTTCTTGATTGGGGTGGGTGGAGTTTTTGTTGTAAAAATTATACTTTCACTGTATTAACACTTTGGATGTCACTGACAAGCATAAGCTATTGTATGTCAATCAGAAACATAACTACTGTAAAATAATGTAATAGCTTTTTTATATTAATATGCTTATTACATCTTTTCACTCTTCACACAAATGTGTGAATAAAGTAGGATTTCCCCAAGTTTCTGCTAGACCTAGCTCTGTAACCAGTGGAATCTCAAACTCAATTTACTACCAAATTACTAATTTGTATGTGCAGAATGTTTATGTACACGTACTTTGCAGTGTGCTCTATAGATCAAGTTTTGTTTCAAAGAGCTATGACCAAAATGTTGAAGGTCATTAGTTGGAAAATAAAATAGCTGGTAATTTGTCATTAATTTAAATAAAAAATAAGGCATTTAAGATTTTTTTTTCTTTCTTTCTTTCTTTTTTTTTTTAAGATAAATTCATCCATAGTGATGCAAAACCATGTGAAATCACAAGCATGAAAAATTGTGCCTGTATATTCCGTAAATCATATGAATTGTTGAGGTATCAAATCAACATTTGATCTGTTCACAGGGGCTAACAATGCGTCAGATTCGGTTCCGGTTTGATGGGCAGCCAATTAATGAAACTGACACACCAGCTCAGGTACAGTTCACTGATATGACCAGTTCTACATGTCACCATGCTTAAAGCAGGGCTCAACATTAAATTGGTCATTAACTTGTCTGATTTAAAAATGTTTCTTGTCTGGAAAAAATAGGATTTTAAAAATATAATTTATTCTGAAACAATATTACCATCAGTGGGTCTGTCAGCTTTGACATATTTAAATCTGCGTATTTGTGATATTCACCCAGAGGGTTTTTTTTTTTTTTTTTAAATCTTTTATAAAGCCCCCCTTAATCTTATTAAATGTATTATTCATCTCTCATTTAAAATTCTTAACTTTGATCAATAAATTCAGTTATAATAAGATGCTTGGCTGTTACCAGTCAAATTAAATAATTTACACTGAAAAATTACAACTGCATTAAATAATGTTATGCAGCTGTTTTAAATATTTTTTGAAAATACAAATGAGAAATTTTGGGGAAAACATACTTTTAAACATGAAACTAAACCGCCAGTAGGTGGCGGCAAGTGACACTCAAGTCATAAATTCAAACGATTCGTTCAAACGGCTGATTCATTCAAGAATGAGACGGCAGTTTACTCAACCTATATTTTCAAAATGATTGAGCGTTGCTAGGAGATGCGCTATGATTCTTCTGTGATCTTTCTTTGAAAAATTTTTGCTGCTGAAATAGAAGAAAAACAGTCCATATTGAATCTAAATTGTAAATGACTTAATATTAACTACTTGTTTATTGAACTGTCGTATGAAATCAGTTAGGGTTAACCCAACAATGATGGTATTCAGGAAAACGGCATTCTTGGTCGTGTGATGTTGCTTAACTATCATATGTTATACATATAAAAATTCCACATTTTTACTGCAGTATGTTAACTGAGTTTCTTTGTGTGCTGCGCTCGTTTGTTTCAATTTCGCCTTGAGAGGCTGCGCGAGCCTCAGCGGCGCAACCTTGTTGCCGTCAGTACATTATTCATGATATATTATCCACTCTTGATCATCACTTAACACTAACTCCTGGTTTCACAGACAAGGCTTAAGCCTAGTTCCAGACTAAAATGCATGTTTGAGCTGTTTTAACTGAAAGCAACTTGCACTGGCATAGCTTAAACTATTTCAGTGCCATTGTTTTGTCTCAAGATGCACACCAGCAATGTTCTTTTCTAAGGCACGTTTATAACAGCTACTTAAATGTCTTAATTGAACTAAGGTCTAATCCTGGCTTAATCTAAGGCTGGTCTGTGAAGCCAGGCCTAAATGTAATAAAATCAGTCATTCTCACGTTTTAGTGATTCCTATAGTTATTTTTTTTATTGACGTTTTAATCAGGCTACTTGTCCGGTCGGGCGAGTAAAATTTTCTCAACAAGTGGACAAGCTTTAATGTCTAGCCCTGCTTAAAGCATGTGTATAATTTGCAGTCTGTCTCTCTTAATCTGTTTGCAGTTGGAAATGGAGGATGAGGATACAATTGATGTATTTCAGCAACAGACTGGGGGCCTGATGTAAATGACTACCTCTGCCCTCCATCGTCGTTGTCCTCTTCTCTGTGCCCTGCATTTTTTTTTTTTTTTATTTAACATAGGCTGACCTCCCTCTACCTTTCAAAAACTTGCCCACTAAAATGCCCATCAGAAGATGAATGGCATTTTTAAAATATTTTTGTGTATTGATATATTTCATCAGATGTGGATCTCAAGGCTAAAATGCTTTTGATCAGTCATCAGATCTGGTATATAGAATTGTGGTCAGTGTCAGTCCTAAAGTACTGTTTTGTTTGCTTAGAGCCGTTGGACTTTTTATATATATTTTATATATGTTGATGTATTTCTCTTTTGTACTCAGGCTAATTTTATTCAGTGATTGTTGTGAATTGAAATGATACGATTTTGTGTTGGAATAAAACCATTTTACAAAACCACTTGAGGCAATTTTTTTTTTATTATTATTACTACTTGTTCAATATTACCTTTGGAAAAAAAAAAAAAAAAAATCCTCCAACATAAAGTTAAATAGGACATTGTGTTTACACTATTCTATTTTTAGGTACAGTTGTGGTTTACTTACACATTACAGAAAAAGTTCCGCTACCACAACGCCATAATTTCCACACACGTCTTAACTACGTGGTGAAGGTACACTCAGATATGAATAAATAAAAAATAAAATAATGCATGTACTTTGTGCTTAAAATTAGTCTAAAATGCAAAATAATAGTTAAAAATAAGTTATAACAGTTGTAATTTCTGTATAAAAAAATTAAATTGTAAAAAAATTAAATGCTTTATATTTATCTTTGTTTTATTTTTGTAATGTAATGTGCTTTTGTACAGTCATAATTCTGTTATAGGCTATAACAGGCATATTGTCTTGAACTGCTTTTACAATGGTTACTATTCGTGTAATAGTGTTGTGGGTTTTTTTTTTTGTTTTGTTTTGTTTTGTTTGTAAATTGTATTAAAACCAGAGCAAAATCCTAATAATAAAACTAAATCATAGTTATTAGTGTAATAATAGCCTATAAGAAACCCACCACAATAAAAAACATTCTAAAATGTATTGTCCCTGTTTTTTAATAAATAGATAATAACAAATTAGATTTTGGTGATATTTTCACAACTCGAATAGGAAATGTCCCCAGTTTCCATTTCAGAAATCTGGTCACCTTACTCAAATGTCGACAGGTTTTATTCTGAATTTATGAACGCAGCTGTATTTTCACGAAACAATACTTACTCTCTGGCGCCGCTCCAGTGGCAGATCTGCAGAAGTGCAGTACTAATCGCGTCTAATGGGCGTGTACAGGAGCGCAGATTCAGCACTAGAGACTGATGCCCTGAGCAGGAGACGCTCTTTGTGGCTTGATGACAATAATCTGGCAAATATAGTTTGGGGAAAGCCGTGAACAGAAGCTGTGAGTGTTCAAGATGACGACCACCACCACTTATCAAGGCATGGATCCGACCGCGAGGAGCAGCTCCAGGTGCTGATAGATGTCTATAGGAAGATTACAATGCTCAAGCGGTTTAGGTTGTAGCAAACAAATTATTTAAGATTTATAATGGCTAATGGTATCTCAGTACGTTATATGAGATGTAATATCACTGACACCAAAGACAAAATTATTCTCCAGCTGAACGATATTGATATAAAAACATTGATGAGAAATTAGCACCATCTTCGGTACAAATACTGCGTTTTGGGGATAAAATGGTTCGCCTTAGCTCAAAGGCAAAGTATATTGGATTTCAAAAGGCTTTCAAAGCAGAATTTTGGTTTATAAATGGCTGTTTTATTGTACTAATAAGTGAATCCCTCCAGCAGTGTCTGAATCTTGTTAGCTGCCTATCTAGACAGCATTTTGGGGGAGACACCAGAGGCGCGTGCAGCATTTTTTGAGGCGTAACGGTCGCTTTCCAAATCTTATATATGTATATAATGCTCCAAAACGCTGTCTAGGCAGGCAACTCGCTAGGCTTTGTGACACGGCCTTTGACTGCAGCATCTTCAAAAGGACAGCCACACAGTTAATTATATAATTGTTGAGTAATTAAAACCGCTTCTTTACTGCGCTGTATCAGTCGTTCGTAAATTTGAAACGAGTCACTCTCCACGTTTTCTGAGTACGAGAGGATGCTTGAGCGCATGTGTGTGTGTGTGTGTGTATGTGTGTATAAGGTTGGGTGCGGTTCAGCTGGTGTAGTACAGAATTATATTAAGCTCCCTGTTGTAGTGTTTTATCGTTTCATTAACTGAATGCATTAATGACGTGCATATTAGCCAATTCGTCACGTTTATCAGTCGTTTCTTCTATCAGACGGACTGGTCAAGGGATTTTGAGTCAGGTTTATTTCATCACGCTTCTTGTCAGACGACAGCTCAGCTCACTGATGCTTTCTTGGCATGAATAAGAGCAGCATGAAGATAAGTATTTTGTAAGTATTTTGATTTACAGAATATAATAATAAATCGAGTTCAATCAAATAATACATGTACATACATACTCCCCCTCCCCAACCCAACTAAAGCAACACCGTTTTTTTTTTTTTTTCCCCTCTCTCTTAAAGGCGCACTCGGTAATGTTACTCAGCATTCTAAGTTGTTTTATTGTTTTATTTAGCCCTTATGGGTCAGTCATTTTGGATTGATGTTGCCCACATCACTTTTTGCTATGTCAGGGTATGTATGTGATGTGACAAAAAACACTTAAGAAGTCAAAAATAAAAGCTGATAGGGAATGAACTGTAAACCACCAAAAAAAACAAACTAATGAACATTTAAAATAGAAGTAAACAATGCGCATAACTAAAGATAAGCAAATTACTGATCGGTTTCGAAAGTTGCATTTATGACAACATATTTTATTGTTTCTTTGTTTTCCATACCAGAGTGCTGCGTCCACCAGGTGGAGGTTCAAACATCTGCTTTGGCACAGAAGAAGAGAAACCTGTGAAAAAAAACAAAATGGCATCTAGCATATTTGCTGAACCCGAGGACCCTCACGCCCATCGGAGGAACAATCCGCCAGGTGCTGATTTTTCTTAATAATGATTAATGTCTCTTCTTTTACTTTTTCATAGCATACTTATAGGCAGTGTTATTCCCTTGCCTTTAAAGGAATAGTTTAGCCAAAAATAAAATGTACTCACCATCAAGCCATCCTAGATGTATATGACTTTCTTCTTTCAACTAAACAACATCAGAGTTATATTAAATAATATCCTGCCTCTTCCCAGCTTTGTAATGGCATTTAATAGTGCCCGAGTTTTTGAAGCTCCAAAAAGCACATCCATCCATTATAAAAGTAATCCATGTGACTCCAGTGGGTTAATAAATGCCTTCTGAAGCGATGTGATGGTTTTTTGTTAGAAAAATATCCATATTTAAAACTATAAATATAAACTATAATCACTGGCTTCCGGCAATGGTCATACGCACGTTTACGAGAGTGTCGAGTTCTTTAAAGTCCCCCTGTGGTAAAAATTAAGTTTTTAATGTTATTTATATGTCTATGTGGTGTTTTTAATATGCTTTAAGGCAAATCATGTGCAAATTCATGAGTCAGCACCAATGCTGAGTATTTTCTCTTTAAAACTGTAGTGATCTAGAGACAGTTTAAAAAACACGGTTTGAAATCACTGTGCCGGCGGGCTTTAGCGTATCATTAACTATGACCACTCTGAGGCAAGGGAGTTTTAAGAGAAGAGAAGCCAGGTTATCCCGGTATATTTTCTGTTGATATGAAAAACCGTGCTGATTTAGCAATATAGCGGTTGTATGATGAACTATATGCCTTTCTCCAATGATGTTCTGAGTTGTTAAAGTGTTTGTAAGGACACTGATTGTTAGAAGGCAGCTGTCTGACTCTTGACGTGGCAAATGAGAACATGGTTTGTGTAACATTAGCAACACATTATTAGCTGTTTGATAACATAAGGCTAGTCAAGCAAAAGGCTAATTATATTAATTACGTGTCCAATGTTGTGCAGTTGACCAAGTGGATCTCTGAGCTTGTGCGAGTGAGTAGAGCATATTCTTAGCATATTCATAGACTCATGTATACTAAATAAAGCAAGGGTGTAGAGTTACATTCAAGCTATTTTAAGGCATAAAGAATTTATTTCACAGGGGGAAAAAAAACAACGTTTTAATATGTCATTTTTATGATCAAAGATGACTACAGGGGGACTTTAACTATTCCTTTAAGTTGACTAAACCCTAGAGAAAATGAAAAAGAAATATTTATAGTTTTATGAGTATAGACTGCTTTAAATGTTTTTGTTTGTTTGTTTGTTGGTTTTTTTCAGACGTAAGCTGCTGGTGGAAGCAACAATAACTTTGTGACTCATGTGTGATATTGAGCAACCAAATGCTGAATGTGTTTCAGTTCCACATTTAAAAACTTGTTAAGTCTTGCTAATTCTTAACCACTTTAAAAACGATAACTAATGTTACTTATGAATTTATTTATTGTTCTTTAATCCCTTAACATGCTTATTCTCTATTGTATATAAGATGAGTGCACAGATACTTTTACAGTTCTTATTTGTTTGAAAGGTGGGAAGCCTACAGGTGTGTTGTGTGGTGAGCCATCTGCCCCGCTCAGAAGATGTACTGCTCAACCACTCAACCAAAGTAACACCACACTCGACAATAATGTACCTGTGGTAAGATATGGAGACAGTTTCAGTTATTAATAAGTGAAAACTTGGATAGAAGTTCAAACTAACTTAATTTTTATATGCTCTATTTTAAAATGTATTGCTGAGAATGTAATTTATTTTTGCACAGAATGGTGATGAAGACTCAGTCAATGTTGGTGAGTGTTCTTGAATGCACCTATTATGAGCATGTTTTAATTAGCTTCATTTTCAGAATTTTTTGGAGAGCATAACGTAAAAAATGTCAGAGTACAACTACAATCATATCACAATGACATAAATATTTTGTCCGGCAAATCAAAGTTGTGGTTTTAAAAATTAAAGTCTTAAAATTTCTAATAATTAAATCTTTTTATGACAAGATTTTATGGCAAGGTTAATTCACATTGTAAAATGTCATGTGGTGCAACTCCCTCCAAAACCATAAATATTTCATGATATTTGCCAAAAAAAAGTGTCAACTATAATATTATATTACATATTTAAATATTGAATATTTTATTTGTAAAATAATGATTAAGATTACAGATCTGCTTATGTATTCAAGGTTTAAAGAAAAATTTCTTTGTTGTTGTTTACCACATTTTTGGAGTCATTAAATTCTAAAGTTAAAAAATATATAAAAGTTTTTCAAAACAACATCAAAACAAGTATGAATACAACAAGTAATTTGGCTCATGCGTTTTAAGCTAAATTTTAAATAAATGAAATATTGATTTTTCATTGACACATTTGTCTTAATCTCACTCTCTCACTAGGGTGAGAATAAGTGAAAATGTAGCAAAAACTAATAGTAAAAAATAAGAGCATTTTTCCCCATATATTTTTATTGAAATACCCGATTATTAATTTTTCTTTTCATTTATATGTTCACAGATAGCACAGAAGAACCTAAACCTGTTCAGGAGCAGCATGACACACCAGCTCCTCCTTGCCTCTCTGCAACAGAGCAGCCTGCAGCTGGGCTTCCTTCTGGCCGTAGAAACCCACCGGGGGGCAAATCCTCTCTCATCTTAGGCTAAAGAATTGCCACACTTAAGGATAAGATCTGGGCCTATGTGAAACAAGCATCTCAGAGTAAATGTGCTGTTCTGTAGTCAGTGCTCATCCTCTGCATAACTGTATTCATAAAATGACATAAAGTCACAAAGAACTGAATTAGATCGGGGCAATTTTGTCAGAGCGTGCCACAAATCTCTGAGCTGTGATTTGTTCAAAGAATGTCTTTGAATGTGTTGAGTGTTGGTCTCTCAGTCTTGTGTCAACTAAAGACCCTTTAGGAAAAACAAATCCTGTGTATGCACTGCTACTCTCAGATACTACAAACCATAGGCCAAAATTTGCCATTAAAGTTCTTAACATTCAACATTTAGAAGGTTAAACTGCATTCACGTAAGCCTAAGAAATGTCTCCCTGATTCAGTGTTTGTCTCCCTTTTCATGTATTAAGTTTTTGTCAGCACTTTATGAACTGTGGTGCCCAATTTGCGGTGCCTCAGACCTGCTGGTTAAGACACAAAGTTTCACATCCATCACTGCAAATAAAAAAAAATAAAAAAAGGCTGAAACAAAAAAAGGTATAAACACTGATATACTGATCGCTGAAGAGATATTTAGTACAAAAGAACAACAAAAACACAATGAGGTTTAACAGTTACACATTAAATCATTGCCTGCACATTCAGGTGTGTGGTGAAAGAGATAACAGAGCAACAACATGAGAGTGCAATGAAATATTACCTTCTAGTCACTAACAGGTGTGCCAGAAAAGGTGCATGTGAGCAAGCTATTATCTATTTGTGTTTGTTACAAAATATAAAGTTATAAAACATGTACAAAAACACAAACAACATCCACAGTGTAAAGCCATTTTATCAAATCATTCAAGTATTCCATATTCAACAAAAAGATTGAAAGTTCTTATTGCCTTGTTATTTTTGACGTATGCCAAAAAGGTGCTGTAATAAAGTGTGTAATAGAGTCTGTTCATTTTTTTTATGTACATGATCTTTTCTCAAATTAAAAAAAAATTAATACATTTCTTGTCTTGTCCTGAGAATACATACAAATGTCATTGCCATCAGGCCTGAACAGCTTACCAGTGTTTTTTTCTAATTCTCCATATATCCAATAGTGTATTACATAATATATAATAGTGTATGATTAACTGTACTATGAACAGGTGTTTAAAATGTTTACATTTTCCCCTGGTTTCCCAGACAAAATGCATGTTTGAGCTGAATGCAACTTGCCCTGAAATATCTTAAAATATGTCAGTGCCATTGTTTTGTCTCAAGATGGCACCAGTCCTGTCTGTGAAACCGGGCTCTATAGACCTTATGCGCCTGAGAAACAAGCGCGCCGCCATCTTTAGAATATTGTCTTTGAACTTCCGTTTTTGCAGTAGCTCTGTATATTTCTATGGCATCGCTACTGAAGAATAATTAGCTGGTGAAGTGGATTTACTTGTTGTAGAGTTAATTAAAGTTATCGTGTGCATTGTAATGTTTAAAGCGGATGTCTTAACAAATGTCAATAGACCCAGAAGATTTTAAAACGAGCAGTTCATTCATAAATACGTAAGATCGCTGTGGAAATACAAACCGGAAGTCAAAAGACAACGAGCGCAGCGCTGAAAAGGGGCGGGGCTTACATATAGCTCATAGTGAAAGTGAAAGCAGCCCATTGTCACGATCACTTATCTGTACTAAATGAATGGATTGCTCGTTGAGTTGATAGACATTTTGAATGTTTTAAACTGCCAGCAAGCAATAAATCCATAGTGTTCAAGCGGCCATCTTACTTTTCTCTGCTGTATAGACCTTATGCACCAGAGAAACAAGCGCGCCGCCATCTTTAGAATATTGTTTTTGAACTTCCGTTTTTGCAGTAGCTCTGTATATTTCTATGGCACCGCTGTCAAATAATAATTAGCTGGTGAGGTGGATTTACTTGTTGTAGAGTTAATGAAAGTTATCATGAACATTGTAATGTTTAAAGCGGATGTTTTAACAAATGTCAGTAGACCAGGAAGATTTTAAAAAGAGCAGTTAATTCATAAATACGTAAGATCGCTGTGGAAATACAAACCTTAAGTCAAGACAACGAGCGCAGTGCTGGAAAGGGGCAGAGCTACATAAGGTCTATAGAGGACCTCATGAACTTGCAGACAACGTAGCGATACTTAACGTTATGGTTTTTTATGGGCAGAAATTGATTCGGATTAAATATTACAATACATACAAGCCCCTATTACTATATTGCACTGAACTGTATCAAAATCCGTTTACCATGGGTCATAGCGACAGTATAAATGTTGGAAATAACGTCTTTAAATAGGCTACATACACAATCAACGTTATTTCCCTGCATGAGTTGTGATACGTGTATATTATATTTCCTGATGTCTTTCTGTTTACTAACATTCAGACTGATGCATTCACACCAGACGCGAATGAAGCGTTAAGCGCAAGTGATTTACAAGTCAATGCAAAGATATCGCAAGCCAATGGGGTCAGAATTACGCTAGATTAATTGCGTAAAATACGGCGTTTTAAACAGTATTTGCGCCACAAAATAAGCCGTTGTGATTACAAACGTCGTAAAAAAACGTGCGAAATACAATGAAATATTTAACGGTGTTTAAGTGTACATGAAAAGCGCCGTTCTGGTTGCACAGAGCGCGGCAGCGCGCGTCTTTTACGGCGTTTTGCTTATAATGAGTTACGACCACTTATTTCCACAGCCAGTAGTTGTGCTGCACGTCTGTTGTGTTGATACCGAACAAAATGGCTGCAGAGGCTTGATCCTGACCCAACACTCTCAGCGCTTTCTCCGGACACTCCGCACTTATCCCTGGATATTTCCTCTGTCGTTTTAAAAACGTCGCTGGATTTCTTCACACGACTGCAGCCAGACTGCTTGCCACATTGCTCGCTATCTTTATTTTTGCACTTTACTGAAGCAGCTCGCATCGTATATGTCAGTCTACCAGACAGTAGCAGCTTCAAACTGCCCTCTTCTTCATGTTGCACCATAGATAAGATGCTATTACTGATGACCAATTTATGCCACTGTACTTAAATTCCCCGTGAACCAGAAGTTGCAAACAACTTTTCTCCAGTGTTGTGACGTTTATTTTAGCTCCTCCTCTCCATCTCTCGCTCATAGCAGACTAACGGTCGGAGGGGAGTGGTTTAAGCATTTTCAACCCAAGCCTTCAAACTGATGTCATCAGAGAAGGGGCACCGTTGCAGAGGGGAGGAGCATTTTCAGATTTTGATTAAATATTACAAAGCCAAACCATTTTTTTGTGTGGATTGACTTGCACGGATGAATTGTTCACCACAAAACTTGCAATTTGAGCTAACAAAATAAATAAGGTATTCGAAGGTATTTGGTAGCGTCATGTAAATGTCGTCTGCTGTTTTCCAGCATGCATGCATCTATAATCTCCGTCAGAGCCCAAAGCTCTTGAGTGCATAGAGATTTCCATTTGCATATTCAATTTTGTGTTCATTTTAATTCTGCTGCCTTTTTGGGACACTTTAGGAAGTTCAGTTGCTCATTCAGTACAGACTCTGTCTGTTTTTACGGGTAGGCCTACTTCTTTTTCGGAAAAAGGGCCTTTTTGTACCGCTGTACGACATGCAACACCTTTTTATTGAAAGCTGCCAAAGCTCGACTTGTGAACAGAAAGGTAAGTTGAGATATTGGCTCTCTCTCTCTCAGCTGACTCCTAACATCTCTGACCGCAACCAACGCTGTCTAGGCAGCTCACTAGATTTAATATTTGATCATAGTGTATCTAAAACGAGCTGTGAGTCTAACGTTAATCCTTTAGAGACATTTGTGTGTTGTACCGTAGTGGTTAAAAATCTAGACTGGTAGCAAAAAGCTTGTATGTTCTAACTCAGCGACTAGATTGACCATAAAGAAGCTTAACCAAGTTACTGGTTAAGGTAGACTGAGCCTTTAATGTGTTTACTGTTAGTTTGGGTCAACGCGTCCGATAAACAATAACTTGATAATTTCTTTTTTTCCAACTGCTGTTTAGTCGTGTTATCTGCTATTATATCCTTTATTTAGACTGCAAGAAGCTTTCTATTATATATATATATATATAATTATTTTTGCAATTTTGTTTGTTTGTTTGTTTATATAGATATATTCTGCCAAGACAGTTAGCCTACCAAACTACCACAGTTGCATAGTAATAAACTATGTAGTGATTCTGGTATTTTGTTGCAAAGTTTATACTACTTTCTCTGTATAGTCATACACTCTGTCAACATCGAGGAAAAAAAAAAATTTAAAACCCAGTAGCAATTTTGTGCATGTGTATATGTGTTTTCCTGTGTTGAGGTGTTACAAAATGAAGGTCTTGATATGCCACTGTTACTCGAAATATTAGACGATTCAGTGAATTAGAATCTGTGTACAGCTAACATCACATGCATCTGATCCTATTACACATTACAGTTAAAACCCTCGTCTTATTCCTTTCTTCACACTGAAGAATGGTGTATGAATTCACTTACCAAATTTCTGTTGATTATATGATTTCCAGCATGGAAACACACAAAGAGGACAGCCTTTAAGTTCAGTGTACTGACATGTTTTACAGTAAAAAGAAGAGAAATCAGATGAGACTGTAAAGTATTGGCTTTGTTGACTCAAAGTCATCTAGGATTACATCCCTAGCACAATTCAGCTGTTTATATTCAAATACCCAGGGTCATTGGATCACCTTGTGAAAAAAAAAAAAAAAGTTGGATATTTTTGCTTTTTAAGATGCAAAAGAAAAAAGAAAAAATCAACTGAAATAATTTTTGGAAATCTTTGCTCTCTGGACACTAGGTATTTAGATTTATCATCCTTCTCTTCTGATATTCTAGTGCTTTTGTAGCTTGTGTCCTTAATTGAGAACCATAATTTCATTCTTTGTTCTCTTGAAAATCATGTCACACTTGGCTGATGCTAGTGATAAAATGAATTGGGCAATTCACTTGTAATTCATAACCCATCTATCTACCCTTTGAGTGTGTGCTTCTCAGCCTTAATTATAAATCACACCAAAACGGGGAGCTCCTTTGCTCCAATACACTCAGATTCAGCTCCCCCCATCGTCTGGGTCTACGAAACCACTGCCTCTCCTGGTGCTGCAGGGGATTGGGGTCAAAGTTTGGAGGCGTGAGACGCCAGTGTTCAGCTTGTGTCAAAAAGGGCAAGCCATATGGATGAGCGGTCTTGCTCTGGACTGCAAGGGTACACACAACCCCCCTGAACTGCAGACCTTGTAAAAGCAGACGTGTGGCTAATGTTTGGAGACAGGGAATTCTGTGTCTTTCATGGGATTCTCTGTGTACATTGTGGCTTTCTATTTGGTGTCTAGCCCCACTTTATAGCTGGACATAATTTAATCTTGGTCTCTGTGGCTGTGCGCTGCCTCCGTCTTGCTCTGATAAAATTAGAGCACATTGTTCTTGTCTGCTCAGATTTCAAAGACTGGCTGTGGTAAACTCTCCTTTGCCGAGTTCAGTTTCAATTTCTGTAACAGTAGCATCATTGCTTGATTTTCGTTCTTACCTTTGCCCAGATTTTTTTTTTTTAAGGATGTATTTTTCCTCAGGCAGTTGCGTACTACAAACCATCTATAATTGCTTAAATTAAAATAAAATATCTCAAGAGGTTATATAGAGCTGCTCTGGCCCCTGTCTTGTTATTAGATATTTAGCATTTAACTGAATTCTTTTTTTAACTAAATCTTTTAGTATAAAAGTTGAAAAAAGGAAACTCCTCCCTGATGTCAAATTTAGAGGGAATGATTACAGGGTCTTTCCACCCATATTTCTCTCATTACCTCATCGCACTATGGTACAATTCAGTTGAACCCTCTGATGTAAGAGGCTGAAATCCTCTTGTCCGTGTGAGAATGGTGTGCCACGCAGCAGGACGGGATGGGGTACGGGTAAGGGAAAGAGTTGGAAAAGAAAGGATTTTTGAGTGTTGGTTAGTCTCCCAGAAAATTTCCTTTCTGTGTTTCTATAAAGCTTAATGCCTCTGAAATTTTGTGTATGGTGCTTGTTTGTGGATTATTGCATTTCAGATTGCTAACTAATTTTGTTTTAATCCTTCTGTTTGGAGTCTGAGAGATCTCAGGGCCCTGTTAATAGGTCAGAAAACATACATCATTTTAGATGATCAGGTTGAGGTTTAATGACTTATATTTTGAGAATTACATACATACTTTAAACAACCTTTTAAAAAAAAAAATTTATGTTTGGAGTCTCAGAGACCCTTGGTAATAATAACATGAATAAATGCACCAAGCCACCGCAAATATTAAAGTCAGATGTCAGTGGATATTGTAATTGATTTCTCCACATAAATTATTACATTACACAAATTATTAATCACAAATTAACTTCACCATGCAGCCTAATACTTAAGTTTGCAAGGGTTAAAAGACATGTATTTGATTAAAGAATATCAGTGACAACACAGCATTGGCCCATTAGGGCAAGTGACAGTTTTGTCAACTGCTATCAAGCCATCCCTATCATTGAGCCCTAATGTGTTGTAAATAATTGAATGTGCTGTTTGAGAAACAGCAACGAGAGCGTTCCTCTAAAGGTACCATCATAAATGTGACCAGGGATGTATCAAAATGAAAATTCTGGGCTGAAACCGAAATTTCAGGATTCATAGGCCTAAGACCGTAGCCGAAAATAAATAATAAATTAATAATCAATTAATTATTCAAACTTCAACACTCAAATAGCTAAAACTTTTTAATAAACTGTTTCTACTCCAGTTTGTTGTTGAAATATAACTATTTAAAGGACAATAAACTATAATAACTTGTTTTCATGACAGATTTATTTAAACATACATTAAATAATAAAGACAATTAAGAGGTTAAGTAAAAATATAATGAACATAATAAAGTGCATATATTTAGCAAAAATGCTCTTCTCTTTTTTCCAGATAACGAATGAGTTTATGGACATTGAATAGTTTTCTTGAAGTAAATGTAATGTTAAATGACGTATAGCATACAAGCTGTTTTATTGATGTCTTTCTCTGGTTGAAACACTGATTGAGCGATTACATGAGAGAGGATTTATTTCGGTAAGTTGTAATGCATCTTTCAACATACCTTCTGGTGTTCACCAATATGTATTTTGTGCTGTAACTAGTAGATCTCACAAGATTAAAATGTGATGAGATTCCTCGTCGAGGTGAAAAGCCGTCTCGCGATATTGCCATGGCGGAGTGTGAAGGTAAAATTAGGATAGATTATGCCACCGCTACATTTACATTATACCTCCACTGTCGTTTTGCTTTTTATAGAAATAAAAAACATTTAATTCAGTTGGATTACGGTCGCTTCAATCCCATCCAGCTCATCCAACACACGAGCTGCAGAGTCATTCGTAGTGCAGAAGGAATCAGAGTTCACTGATCATGTGATGAGATGACTGAGAAGACCATGGCGGAGGATTCTTTGCACAACAGCCAAACTGTTGAGTTTGTGGCAAAACCTTATACAGTGCTTGTATATTTTTGTCTTTTACTGCATGCATATGATAATTAATATTAAGAAAGTAGAACTGAAATGACATTCATTATAAGATGATTAGTTGAAATGATTTAAATGCACCTGCAGACTATTTAATGTATTTAGTTATTGAGGTTTTCTTAAAAATACTGTGTAAAAATCTTGTCTCGTGCTCTTGAACTCAATCTCGTGTCTCGTCTTGTGAGCTGTAGGCTATTGTTGATCATAGGGGCGTGCTATTCTAATTTTGCTATATATGTTGTACATATACAGGTGCTGGTCATATAATTAGAATATCATCAAAAAGTTGATTTATTTCACTAATTCCATTCAAAAAGTGAAACTTGTATATTATATTCATTCATTACACACAGACTGATATATTTCAAATGTTTATTTCTTTTAATTTTTATGATTATAACTGACAACTAAGGAAAATCCCAAATTCAGTATCTCAGAAAATTAGAATATTACTTAAGACCAATACAAAGAAAGGATTTTTAGAAATCTTGGCCAACTGAAAAGTATGAACATGAAAAGTATGAGCATGTACAGCACTCAGTCGATCAGTCTGTGGCACTGATCAGGTTGCTCTGATAGTGGCCTTCAGCTCTTCTGCATTGTTGGGTCTGGCATATTGCATCTTCTTCTTCACAATACCCCATAGATTTTTAAGGTCAGGCGAGTTTGCTGGCCAATTAAGAACAGGGATACCATGGTCCTTAAACCAGGTACTGGTAGCTTTGACACTGTGTGCAGGTGCCAAGTCCTGTTGGAAAATGAAATCTGCATCTCCATAAAGTTGGTCAGCAGCAGTAAGCATGAAGTGCTCTAAAACTTCCTGGTATATGGCTGCGTTGACCTTGGACCTCAGAAAACACAGTGGATCAACACCAGCAGATGACATGGCACCCCAAACCATCACTGACTGTGGAAACTTTACACTGGACCTCAAGCAACGTGGATTGTGTGCCTCTCCTCTCTTCCTCCAGACTCTGGGACCCTGATTTCCAAAGGAAATGCAAAATTTACTTTCATCAGAGAACATAACTTTGGACCACTCGGCAGCAGTCCAGTCTTTTTTGTCTTTAGCCCAGGCAAGACGCTGTCTGTTGTTCAAGAGTGGCTTGACACAAGGAATGCGACAGCTGAAACCCATGTCTTGCATACGTCTGTGCGTAGTGGTTCTTGAAGCACTGACTCCAGCTGCAGTCCACTCTTTGTGAATCTCCCCCACATTTTTGAATGGGTTTTGTTTCACAATCCTCTCCAGGGTGCGGTTATCCCTATTGCTTGTACACTTTTTTTCTACCACATCTTTTCCTTCCCTTCGCCTCTCTATTAATGTGCTTGGACACAGAGCTCTGTGAACAGCCAGCCTCTTTTGCAATGACCTTTTGTGTCTTGCCCTCCTTGTGCAAGGTGTCAATGGTCATCTTTTGGACAACTGTCAAGTCAGCAGTCTTCCCCATGATTGTGTAGCCTACAGAACTAGACTGAGAGACCATTTAAAGGCCTTTTCAGGTGTTTTGAGTTAATTAGCTGATTAGAGTGTGGCACCAGGTGTCTTCAATATTGAACCTTTTCACAATATTCTAATTTTCTGAGAAACTGAATTTGGGATTTTCCTTAGTTGTCAGTTATAATCATCAAAATTAAAATAAATAAACATTTGAAATATATCAGTCTGTGTGTAATGAATGAATATAATATACAAGTTTCACTTTTTGAATGGAATTAATGAAATAAATCAACTTTTTAATGATATTCTAATTATATGACCAGCACCTGTAGGTATTGGAATCTCGGGGTACCTCCCGATATATCATGCGATACATGATACATGGCTCACAATACAGATAGTATCATGGTATAGCAACTCTGCGATAATCGATATATTGCTAGACAATCCTATAATGATACATCATTATATCATAATGATACATCAAGAGCTGGAATATGGAGCCCGCACATGACATTAAACCTTCGTGGTTCACAGGTCGGATCTTTTGCACGCTCAAGTTCATTATTTCAAATGTAGACACGCAGCAAGTGTGCACACTGCACATGTTTGCGGCGCATTGCGGCTCCGACAAGGTTTGGTCCATCGTCCATGCTGATCATAGCTGTTCAGGGTGGGTCTTTTAGTTCTCATCTCTATAAATATATATAGCAGTAGAGCTAATACAGTGGATGGAAATCAGGTTATCCTTTGCTAAACTTATTCGTCTTCAAAGAGAACACGGTTCGTGATTGCTTAGCAACGGCAGACACCACCAGAGCCTAAGCTCCCGAGCGCTTTAGAAAGAAGGTGAAAATGGCGCGGCCTCGTTTTCTGTGCATTTTAGATGGAAATCTATTTAGAGCGACTTATTTTATTAATTAAAATACCGATATTTGGCGCCAGCATATCGATTCTCGTATCACACAGTGAAGGACAACGTTATCGCCCTATCGATATTTTGTCCCACCCCTAATATGTTGCTTTGCTGGTCTTAAATGCAGTGAAATCCTAAGCAAGCAAACTAAAACTCAGTTAAAATGCACTGGGTTGCACTGTTTAGCTTGTTAACAAGATTTTATTTGATCACAACATGTCGTATGCCTCTAGGCGCAGCGAAGTTTTGAATTACTTTATTCAAAATGATTTTACAAAATAAAATTACTTTTAATCAAATGGATCAACATGTCAGGTGAAACTGAGTTATCATAAATATCACCACTATGAAATCACATGAAATCCAAACACCAGTTGAATAAGACAGCTGTGTATCACAGCATTCACGACTGCAGGTAATACCAAGTTTACACTACAGGATTTTAAGCAGGGGCAGTTTCTTATAGACTACTACATGATATGTTGCACAACTTTTAAACACTATCTCGCTTCTGTTATACTAGGGACAATTTCTCGTTTTGGAAATATTAGGCCTACTTAAAGCTAGTGTTACTAATGTGAAAAGTATCTGGGTAATAAGCTGAATACATAGAATGGGGTAGGTAATTGCTGAACATGAAATCAGTTATCAGTAATGAAGGAATTACATTAAAGTATGATAAAGAGGTGCGATCTTTAATTAATATGTTTAATGTTAGTAGAGATGAAAATATCCAAAAAGTTATAGGCTGTTGTACATAAATATATCAATTCATAGGCACTCCTTTGGCTAAAATGATCTGTGCGGAACTGGTCTAGTCTGACTCAGTTTACCATTGATTGGGTGAAAACCGTTCAAACCTACTGGCTGTGGAAATCAGTGGGCGTGACTCATTATACAAAATGCCGTAAAAGACATGGGCTCTGTGCAACCAAAACAGCATTTTTTTTTTTTACAGCATCATATGGCAGGATGGACAGTATAAAAAGCAGCACTTTTCATGCACACTAAAAAGCTGTAAAATACATACAAAAAGACATATTTTTGCGCGTTTTTTACGCCGTTTGTAATCACAACGCCCCACCGTTAGCATGACAACTTGCACATAGGCTATATTGTTGACCCTGCTGAAAAAAACAATAGAAACCATTACAGAAATTGTAATGGTTTTAATGGTTTTAAAGGGAACTTGTAATGGTCCTAGTGGGTCTCTGTTGGTAATTTGCTTTCTTCTATTGGTGGCATGTTTTGCCTATTGGATACATCTTTGGCAACCTATATTACATGTTGGTATCTACTGTACACCAGTATGAACTATTAGGACTCCAATAAATTTAGTGGTTTCTTTAGTTTGATTTAATGATGTACACATACACATAATTTATAGGTTAGATGCAGATTCTTTTTATTTTTTTTTTTATTTTACAATTATTACAACACAACAAAATAGATTAAAAATGACAAACTAACTCTTAGCTCATTTTTCAATTGTTTAATGGTATTAAGCTTATCCTTATGTAATATGTATAGAAATTATACTGTTAAATATATGTATTGTTTAGTAGAATTCACACAAAATTGTTCATTCATATAGGTCATGGGTCAACATAACTTTCTGTTTTGTCTCATTTTCCCTTTTGCAGTGTAACCGCATTGGGAGACAATGTCATAACTTTGTTTTAAAAAAGGGGTGGGACAGGAGTGTGTGTGTGTGGCCTGGTAAACCCTACATTATGGGGATAAAATGTCCCCACAAATCCTTGTCCTTGTGGGGACATTTTTTGGCCCCCATGAGGAAAACAGCTTATAAATCATACTAGGTGATGTTTTTAAAAAATGTAAAATGCAGAAAGTTTTCTGTGATGGTAGGTTTAGGGGTAGGGTTAGTGTAGGGGGATAGAATATACAAATCATTATGTATATGGAAAGTCCCCATAAAACATGAAAACACAACACAACGTGTTCGTTTGTGTGGCATGATGGCCGGGCTGAGTCAGTTATGTTTTTGTTTTAAAGTTTTAAATAGCTACGTAAACGAGGATTTATGTAGCGTAAATATAATACCTAAGCTGCACACCCTTATTAAATCTTGTTACATATGATTAATGTATATATAATGTAGGCTTATATGATGAATGTATAATTGATAGACATCGATAAACACTGCGTGCTGACAGACAGCAAATCAAATATTTACATGTGCTTTGCATTTTTACAAAGCTACGGTCATATTACTATCATGTTATTGTGACCTAAAAATAACAGATTTTACAATTAACTTTGTATGCGTTGTCTCACGCACAAGCTGGCGCGTGCACGGGGAGAGAGGGGGAGAGAGAGTGAAAGAGAGAGAGAGGACTAATTGGCCTATATATTAACCCGAAAAGATGATTGATAACTGTCAAATGAAATCAACCATCTGTAGTATTTAATTATGAAAAGATATAACTGAAGTAAAACATTTAGGCCATGAAATAAATCATATTAAATATTAATGTAATAATTTCTCTTGAATGTGTATATTTCATCAGCACATTCATCCATACATAGCAATATTTGACTGATATATTAATTTTTGTTTATTTTTCTCCCTCTTCCTTGTGTGTAATCAGATCATTGGTTCTGCTCTGTAAGTATTCTGTTTGACTCAGTCACACATTCTCAGTTTTGTAGACCTTTACAAAAACTTTCTTTGCACCATATAACTGTATTTTCATGAACATTCTGCTTGTTATCTGTTAATATTTCGGGTGTCTTTTTTTTTTTTTTGGTGGTCCTCACTTACTTGACAAATACTGTATTTTTTAGTACAGTGGTGTCATATGTACATTCTCAGATGTTATTATACATATTCATGAATAAAAGTTAATGAATTAAACTGGCTTTATACCATTAAATGTTGTTTGACCTTTCTCTTTTCAGTATTTATTGCCATCTAGTCCTGTTTGCAGAATTAACTGTGGCTCCAGCCATTAAGCAGACCTGAACCAGTTGATGAAGGTCTTCAGGATCACCAGAAACTACAGGCAGGTGTGTGAGAAAGTTGGAGCTACACCCTGCACTCTGGTCCTCCATGACCAGAACTGGACACCACTGTTGTAAGTGATCGATCTAGCAGTCAATCTGGATCTCTGAACAGTCATGTTCAGAACATATCGCAGGGGATCTCAGCTCTGGCCATCGAGGACCACTGTCCTGCAGACTTTAGCACCAAACCTGGTCCAATGCACCTGGGGCCGTATTCACAAAATCAGCCTTTAGTCTACCAAAATTGTATTAGTTGTTATTTGTTAAGTCGTTAACTTAATTCAACATATAAGTATAACTTTTTTAATATCCAACTTAAAGTGTTTATTACAAATAAATTACTAAATGAATAAATGTACAGTAAATGAACAAAATTTGCATTTCATTTACAATCCTGTGAAAACAAGAGGTGCTGCAGCACTCCCAGCTCCACAACGTCCCGCTCCCATGTCGGCATGTTATTTGAGCAGACTTTGCTTCTCCGGTGAGCACAAGCGGTACACGAGTGGAGCGTTTGCTTGGGGCATGAGTGACTGAGCAGAGAGCGCACACACGGAGCGGAACATTGAGCAGAGCAAACTGGGTGTCAGTACAGAGTCGCTTTGAAGTTGCGCAACTGCGGAAGTGGAGCCGCTCGTAAAGTTACAAAAAAATGCTGCAGGAGAGTGAAACCTGAGCACTAAACACTGAGGGGTGGCCTTTTTTCTTTTTCGGCCAAAAACCGAAAGTGCCATTAATTTTCGGCAGCCAAAATGTCGGTGCATTCCTAACCATAACTATCTGTTTCATAATTTAAAACCTACACCTGGAGAAGGTTAAATAACAGATGACTGTCATGCTATGAACCTGACATGACTAATGGACAAAGTTCACAGCTGTCAAGATCTTGAATCTGCTCAAAGTACACCCAAATATGTTGGATGAAATGATGAAGTTTTGTTAACAACTAAGTTCTTGCAACTTCTTTGAGACTCCTATATAAATATATAATGTATGGATAATCTCTTGTACTGGTAATGTGGTTTAAGAGGTACATTGTCCTAATCAATTCTCCTTCTTTTTGCAGGTCTAGGCCAGCCACAGTGGACACAGTGAAGCCACAAACACAGTTCATATTTCTTGTATTTCTATAATACATTAAGTAATAAAAGTATCATGTTAATAATTTGTGTCAGATGTTTATTTCCAGCTGGGTTGAGTAAAAAAGATGCTCTTAATCCAAGTATAATTTTGATTTCAGGTGCATGTTCTTAATTCTTTGCAAAACACAACCTGAGCTGTTAGCTATTGAAAAGTTGGTGTGCAGTTTGTATAAATTAAAATGATATATTTTTGAGGGTTTTTTTAAGGACAAAACCAGTGTATAATTGTAGTGTATAAGCAATGGCCTAATTAACAGCTACCAGTTAAACATACAGATCAGAACCAATACAAAAACTGCAATGGAAACCATTAAATAATTTGCAAATAAAGACCAATACAAATTTGTAATGGAAACCAATAGAAACCAATAAATCCTAATGGAATATGCCCAAAACATACTACGTAATGGAAACCATTTGGTAATGGTTTTAATGGTTAATGGCTGATGGTTTGTAATGATTGTGTAGTGGAAACCATTAGGATTTCTATAATGTTTTCTGTTGTTTTTTTCAGCAGGCTAATTATTTATTTAACCAATGTTTTAAGTCGTTATCTTTACTGCTTCGAAATAAATGCGGTTAATTAAAACACACTTGAATCATTTACAGTTACTGTATGAATCAATATAATACAACATATTAGAAAGCATTTGTATTCAGATGTCAGAAGAATCATTTTGACATTTACCTCATATAAATGCTGAGGTGTCTCGTCCGTCAGCTGATCTGATATTCCCTACTGTAATGAAGATAAACATAGGCCTAACTATTAATAAGCAGGGGAAATTCCCTATTTTAAAATAATCATTTAAAATGTTTAGGATGTTTACATTGTGAGAGGGAGACAAAAACAGACTCATTAAAATCAGACTATTTTCTATTAATTCAATACAATGTGAGGGGGTATAGGGAATACTGTGGCTTCACTTATGACATGAGCAATCCAGTCATTTATATAAATCAGTGGTCACACATAGCCTTCACGTCTACAGGTGGCAGCAGTGTCCTGGTTTTGTTGGTTTTGCTTCTGTACCTACTTACATTGCTATCTGTAAGGTTGACTTATGTAGCTACAGTATGAAACAAATGGTTGTCTGCTATTACTATTCTGTAGAAATGTAAACATTAACTTTTGACAGACATGCATGCATGCTTCTTTTGGTTCACAATCATTAAAAGCTTGTCCCTGGTATTTGCTCTAGGCCTACTTTTTGTGATATTAGTCTATGTTGTTTGTGGAGAAATCTGAACTAGAAAGACTTTGTCAGGTGTAAAGATGAAATTAACAAATAAAACATTGCCTATGCCAACGGAACACTTGTTTACTTCACAGTATAGCACTCGCTTGTGAAAAAGAAGTAGACTTCAGCATATGTTTAAAAAGAGAACCTAATACACTTTAAAATTAATAGCCTATATGAATTAATTGTAATATTTTCAGACACAAAATTGCATGTTATATGCAATTACATGAAAATATATTATAGTTTAAATTAATATTAAATGCAATTCTTCATTCAACTCAGGATAATGGGAGCTTTTAACTGAAAAATTCAAAAGGCTTCCCTTTGTAAAAGTCTTTGTAATCTATCGCCCTTTCTAATAGATCCAGTTACAATTTCCAAACCAATAATTCTTAAAGTAGACGGATTAGAATCATGTACAGATGCATAATGCATTCGGGTAATCTTTGTTTGTTTTACGAATTGCATTTTTGACCCAGTGGAATGCTTTCTGTCAGATGTTTTGGATGAAAGCTTTTTGCATGCAGGATGGTGTTATGGCCTGTATTCTTTCTGAAAAATAAAGTATGTAGACATCCCTCTTGTTCTTTATAAATAGTAATGTCTAAAAAATGTATTTGTGGAGTTCAAAAATGCATGAAAATTTTGTAATTCAGTTTCATTTCCTTCAAAAATCATACAAATGTCATCAATATATCTGGTCCACCATTTTATTTTCATGAAGAAAAAGGATTAATCGTAGCATTGAATACAAAATCCTCCTCCCAGAGTCCCAGGAAAAGATTGGCATAATGTGGTGCAAAACATGCTCCCATAGCAGTACCTTTAACCTGTTGGAAGAAGTTATCTTCAAACACAAAAACATTATCCATTCCGTTAGTGTCAGGATAAATTCTGCTGGAGGACACTCATCCATGAATCCAGATGTTAAATAGTATCTTAAGGCTCGAAGACCTTCTGTCAGGGTTTTGTTCAGTTTAGTCTGTTTTTTTTATTTATTTATTTATTTATTTTTATTACATTCTCCTTCTGTTTGCCCTTATTCAGTTGACCCAGTTTTCCTGTGTTTGATTAGTCATTTAGTTCACCTGGTGTTCATCTATTATCTCATTAGTTTCCTCATTAGTTCCTGTGTAAGTACTTCTTGATTTGTTTTTACAAATTACAAAGACAAGGAGAGGGAGAAAGAAGACAGTTAAACAATCAGCGGCGTCCAAGTACCAAACGCAGTTTTACCAAATGGACACTGTAGTGAATCTGTCAGGCTTCCCATTAACAGATGATGCTGTACAAGTTTTGTCGAAAGGCCTCTCATTTGCTCCAATGCATCAAATACCAAAAATTGATTTATTCCATTTCCATCAGAATTTGCAGTTGAGAGCATGGTATGGACGGACAACACATACTGAGTAATGTGTCAGTAGAGAATCAGGAACTCTGGGAAAAAAAAAAAAAAAAACCTCTAAGTTTAAACCAAAATCTCTCTTTCTGCCTCCAGTTCAGAATGCAACCATCAATACCTTTGTAAAAAAGGTCAATCATGATGTAGAATTACTTTTTAAGAAGGATGTCAAACCACTGAAAAAGAATTTAACAAAAAAAAAAAAAAAAAAAAAAGAGCAAGATCTCCATATCAAATAACAAGGACTAGGTCATTAAGCCAGCGGATAAAGGCGGAGCTGTAGTAATATGGAGTAGCATATGTATATAGAAGAGGCCTATCGACAAGTTAAGAATGAGGACTTTTATCAACCTCTACGGAATGATCCAACAGAGATGATGAATGAAGAACTGTTATCTTTATTAAATGATGCAAGAGAAAAGAGCTGGATTACAGACAACAAATTTAAATTTCTCTATGTCAAAAATCTACGTGTTGCATGTTTTTATATGTTGCCAAAAATCCATACAAATTTGAATAAACCCCTTGGATGTCCTATGATTTCTAATAATGGGAGTCTCTTGGAACCATCTTCACAATACAATGATTATTTTATTAAGCCTTTGGTACCCACCCTTCCAGCCTTTATTCAGGACACAACAGATGTAATTTAAAAAACCAAGTATATTGGGTCTGTTGATCCTGCTTCTTTGTTGGTAGTCATGGACGTGGAGGCTTTATACACTAACATCAACCATGATGAAGGTCTTCGAGCCTTGGGAGATATCATTAGGAAGCATGGCGTTAGTTTTCACTTACGCTGATGATACTCAACTCTATATTACTTCGCGCCCTGACAAAACTATTAACGGAATGCATAGCTGATAAAAAATTGGATGACCAGTAATTTCCTACTACTAAATTCAGAAAAAACAGAGATTCTAATTTTTGGACCAAAAACTTCTTCACGTAATAACCTAGAATACTGTCTAACACTTGATGGCTGCTCTGTTAAGTCTTCGTCGTCAGTTAGGTACCAACTCTTTGATACCAATCTTTCATTTGAAGGCCATGTTTCTAGCATCTGTAAAACCGCATTCTTCCATCTTAAAAATATATCTAAACTACGACATATGCTTTCAATGACAAATGCAGAACAGTTAGTTCATGCGTTCATGACCTCAAGGCTAGATTACTGTAAGGCTTTACTGGGTGGTTGTTCTGCTCGCCTGATAAATAAACTACAGCTCGTACAAAATGCAGCAGCTAGAGTTCTTACTAGAACTAGGAAGTATGACCATATTAGCCCAATTCTGTCAACACTGCATTGGCTTCCTGTTAAACATCGTATAGATTTTAAAATCTTGCTAATTACTTACAAAGCACTAAATGGTTTAGCTCCCCAGTACGTGAGCGAGCTATTAATGCATTATAGACCTTTACATCTATTGCGATCTTAGAATTCAGGCCAGCTGATAATACCTAGAATATCAAAATCAACTGCAGGTGGTAGATCCTTCTCCTATTTGACACCTAAACTCTGGAACAATCTTCCTAGCATCTAGACTAAAAACGCATCTCTTTAACCTGGCATACACATAACACATTATCAATTTATATTTTCAAATCCATTAAAGGATTATTAGGCTGCATAAATTAGGTCAGCTGGAACCGGGAACACTTCCTATAACACCAGATGTACTCATTACATCAGAAGAAGAATGGCATCTACACTAATATTAGTCTTTCTGTTTATCCCGAGGTTTACCGTAGTCAACCGGATCCGGGCCATATCCAGGTGAGATTGAGGACCTGCGCCTTGACACGACCACAACGCAGCCCTGAAGTATCAGCAGAGTCAACTAGATCATCCATTGTGAAGGCCTCATCAACATGACAACCAGTGGCGCATCTCCTCAACATGTTAGCTACCTGAATTGTAAAAAAGCACTGTTCTCCAGAGGAGAACTGGCCCCCCGACTAAGCCTGGTTTCTCCTAAAGGTTTTTTCCCCCCTCCTTTTTAACACCTATTTGCCACCTGATGTCACCTGTTGGAGTTTGGGTTTCTTGCCGCTGTCGCCTTTGGCTTGTTGGGGACACTTGACATTTGATATTCAACAGTGCTTTGCATCTGCCTGCATTGACACCATTTTCTTTAAGAGCCAAGAGCTGCTGTGCAGCCAAAATTATATGCCAGTTATCACTGTAAAGCTGCTTTGACACAATCTGCATTGTAAAAAGCGCTATATAAATAAAGGTGACTTGACTTGACTTGACTTGACTTAATATACTATTTAACATCTGGATTGATGGATGAGATTCCTCCAGAATTTATCTAGACACTAACGAAATGGACTTTGAAACATAATATTTTTGTGTTTGAAGATATCTTCTTCCAAACAAGTTAAAGGTACTGCTATGGGAGCATGTTTTGCACCACAGTATCTCAGAACAACTTATATCCCAGCATATATCCCCGGGGTCCAGAATGTCGGAGCAGACGTCCTGTCGAGGCAGGGGCTGAGGCCCGGGGAATGGAGGCTCCACCCCAAGGTGGTGAAGAAAATATGGGGAGTGTTCGGCCAGGCTCAAGTGGATCTGTTTGCGTCTCGAGAGACTTCCCACTGTCCACTCTGGTTCCCCCTCATGCATCCAGCTCCTCTCGGACTGGATGCCATGGTACAGACATGGCTGAGGCTTCGTCTGTACGCATTTCCCCCGATCGGTCTGCTCCCGGGAGTTCTAGAAAGAGTTTGCCGGGACCACGTCCGGCTCACCTTGGTAGCCCTGCGCTGGCCGGGCAGAGTGTGGTTCTCGGATCTGGTATCTCTCCTAGACGCTTCTCCCTAGGAGATTCCGATCAGGAGGGACCTTCTGAAGATGAAAATTTTGTGAAACAGGAATTTCTTATGGCCGATGTTTATGCGGGCAGCTTTGTTTTTAATAAAGCATCATGCACGGTCAAACTCTATGCTATGGAATTTTTTGAAGGAGAATTTACATCACAGACACCATGTGTGCATTTACCCACCAAGGACTGGTCATTTTTCTACAATTGTATCTGGATCTGAATGGGATTGCTGGTAAAAGCTTTAAAAGGTGATAAAAGGTGATAAAGGTGATAAAGTATGGTGATAACGTAACCATATCAACCTGTTGGAACAAGTCGCTTCATGACCAAAACCTCATTAAGTTGATGAAACCCCGCGAGGAATCCGAAATGGACTTTTGGTCTCAAAGCAGGGGAACAGTCTGAGGGGAACCGTGACTGGCCAGTTCCAGAGGACGACCCCTTCGAATGCTGCAGGTCTACAAACAGTCTTTATTTTGAGTGCAGCGACGTACCTGCGTTACATACCATCTTTTTAACAATTATGATATTTTTTCTCATAATGTTTAATCAAAATATAACAGTGAAAATAATAAACTGGCATCATATGCCAACTTCTCTACTTCATTTGTTTATGACTTGCTGATGGCTACCGCCTGCGGGTGGGTGAGGGCGAACCCCAATCGGCTGTTCAGATAAAAACTGTGCTCAGCATTGCTTATTGCAAGCATCCTGGGTTTCCTAACCAAGGGATCTATCTCTACAATACGACATCTGCATCAGCATGGACCACAGTGCTACTACAACATCTCATTGATCAAAAGTTGAAGGAATGTTGTCTGGTTGTTACATGGACCACCAAAATCAACTTTTCTGATTGTCTGAGCCTAACACTTCTTCGATTCCCACTTTGCGGACAAAGGATCAGATCTAAGGACTCGTTCACAGGAGATTCAAGAAAGTTTATATCAAAGACAAAGTTTATACCATTCACAAAGTTGAGTTCTAAGGGTTATGGCTACACAAAAGCTGATGGAGAACAACTGCCCTTTGAGTTCTGACGATGGCGTACAAAAGCCGCTGGTGTGCGAGTGTGCCACGGGCAATGAGTGTCGTCTAAAAGCTACATTAGACTGTATGTTTAAAGATTATTTCAGAGGACAGATGGTTGACCTGATGCACAGGATCATCGAAGACACATGCAATCAGGATTACGATGATGATGATGATTGTACGGAGGAAACCAAGCGTGAAACAAATCTCAAAAAGGAAATGGATGTCGTAAGAGGCCTGACAAATTCATGGCGTTCTGATGTAACGAGCATGTGTGTTTACACCAAAGAACCAATCTGCGTAATGATAAGAAAAGTTCTGGATTTGATGTCTGAATGTACTGAACAGTTAGAAATTACTGACATCATATGTATGTGTACATTTGTAACGGATGTTTGTGTCTCACTGCGTTCAAACAATGCTGATGATAATACCATCGGTGAAATTGTTGAAACACTGGTCAATCACGTCCTAGACCGAAACATGATAGCCTGCAGAGACTTTCTTTTCTGGCTAGACCACCAGTAATGTCGTAATTACTGTTTTACTTTATGTATGTAAAGTCATTTCATCAATGTATATTCAACAAAGTTGAAATAAAAGACTGAATCACTTGTTGTTATTCCATGTCTGAGCACATTAAAAAATGGTAATACAAAGCATCTAACCCCTGGAGGGTAAAACGTCTATATATATCGTTTGAAGTCATTTAAATGTTTTACAAGCTACAATGTTTCAAAGATCTTTGCTCCGCATTCTATATCGTAAACTATAATATAGTATGTAAAATGACTCAAGCGGGTGCTCAAAGATTTCATTTTATTAAATCAACCAAATGCTACAAACAAAGAGATGCAGAGAACAGCGAGAGCGCTATTTCAATTTCACATTACACCTAAATGTATAGGAAACATAGTTTTTCGGACAAAATGGAACGGGTAAAATGATAAAGGAAAACAAATACGCACAAAATTACAATTATAGACGAAAGAAGAATGGAGATGTTAAAAAATGAAGCCGTGGTAAAACGCTGTTTCAAAAAAACAAAAAACAAAAAGTGAATAAAATAAAAGAAACATAAAATTTATGAGGACAAGAACAGTAGCACCCCTAAACATGCGGATAAAGTCAAGATATCTAACTATTTTGAGTTAGGTATTTGAGGTATACTTACCTGGGGTCAGTCTGGTTTGTGAAAGAGTTATAATCATTTGTGTATGTTGTTAGGCTTTGTTTTAGTTATTCATAGCTGATATTTGTATGGATACAGTTATTTCAATGTATTTATGAATACAGTTACTGAGGTTGTCTTTGAACTCCGTGATTCCCTCCTCTGGCTATCAGAGGGAACCCTCTCCCGAATACTGACATGCACACACACTCACGCACTACATTTCCCATCAGCCCCGTACCTTGGACAAATCACCACACCCAGCTGAAGCTCCCCATCACCATTGCGAAGTCTTGTATTGCCACGGTGTACATTTCTGAGTGTTTTCTTGTATTATTTGCCTGCCTGTTACTGATCCTGTTTGCCTCTCGTTTACGATTCTCTGCCACCTGCCTTTGGACTGTTTATTGTTACCTGGACTGTTAGTGATATCCGCCTGCCCTGATTCCTTGCCTGTACCCTGACTACGATTCTGCCTGTCCCTTACCATTCCTGTTTGCCCGTTTGACCCTGCCTATTGTACTACGCATTCTTCTAATAAAGCCTGCTTATGGATCCCAACTCGAGTGACGAGTGTCTTAATGATGCTGAAATGTTTTATTAAAGTCAACACAGAGGACATCTTGAGTAACAACCTATCATAATTATTTATAAATAAATAAATAAATATTTAAAGGTATTGTGTCTGACCCCTTTGTAAATGAAAACAAGTAATATTTAAGCAGGAGCAAATATGAAAAATTAAGATATGATAAACAATTTCGATCTGACGCTGATTAGAAAAAAAAAACACTTACCATAATGACTTCTTAAAAGAAGAACAAATTATAGAGACAAACGTGACAACACATTATTGTACAGTAGATGTGCCTGTTTCCCAGATCAAACCTAAAAGGCTGAGGCATAAAAGACATGGTATTGGAGCTAACCTTTCATTTAAAATAATTGATAATCAAGTTACCTTTTTATTGAAGTCTTGTTTAGAGTACGGAGACAATATGTTACCACGACTATAACACACTGTAACTAAGTGTAATAGTATGTAACAGAATGTAACAGAAAAACTTTTCATGTTGATGCATTATGTGTCTTGTGACTGCTTCATAGACAAATCAGAAAGATGGCCTAAAAAAACATTACAGTTTTAGTTTAAAATATCATAACTGTACAATATATTCTCAGTGAGTTGTGTTTTCGCATAATTCCTGTAGGGGGAAAAACAGTGCAAGTAAGCTATATTCAATATCTATTTATTTGAGTAAAGAAAATTGTTATAAACAGATGAGACACATTTGTATACTGATACAACTATTTAATGTCATGTTGGGTGCCAAAATCTGGATTCTGATCTAAAGCATTACTAAAACCTTTTGTGTGCAGGTTACTTTAGCACCACTAAAAATGGTGTGCAGATACTATATAATACATGTTGAAAATGTGTATAAATACATATTCACAAGTGAAAATGACATATTCTTTTCTTTGTTTAATATAAAGCTTCATCCGAATCCTTGTATCGCATGATTGTAACGTATCCCAAACATTAAAATAAGTCCTATTCCAACACCATGGCGAAAATAATTTTTGTCTAATAGTTTGTCAAAAGAAAAAATAATTTTAATAAAAATAATTTAGTTGTATTTTAAAAACAGCATTTTTTTTTTTTTTTTTTTTTTTAAACATTGTGTCAAAAGAATTTGGTAGCGTGTTTCATCATGTATTAACTTTAGATTTACCAGGCTGATAATGGTAGCATGAACCTAGAAATAATAACCGCAAATTTTATAAAACAAAAATTGTGTCAGAACACATGGTATGAAGATATGTTTGCTTTTAACTTTTTATTTAAACTTTAAAGCAATATTATTATTATTATTATTATTTTCAAATGTAATACAGTATTTGATATTTGGCAAAACTATCTCACATATGTAATGTGTTTTCACCCATTGTCATGAGCCTTTGGCTGTCCTTAATGGTTTCACTGTGTAAGGAACGGTTTAGAGTAAGTTAATCTAATTGTTAAAAACATTGCAGCAAACACTTTTGTTTACTTTATATTTATTGGGAGTTGAAAATTCATAGAAAAAAGAAAAGTAAATCATATAGATCTATGAGGCTTAAAAAATGTAAGGTGACATGTGAGGTTTTTTAAACATATTTAACAGCAAAGATATTTTCAAGCACAGTCTCGTGTGGACATGCCAGGTAGGGGCTTTGGTCTGATCTTTGGTTTTTAAGCCCAGTTAAATATTCTCAAGAGACCCCCTGATCCTGAAGTCATGTCTCTGAAAGACATTGGATGTGTAGATTCACTCTATTGAAAAATGCTGTTTTGTAAATAACACAGCTGAAATAAATGACTACTTGTAGGGTGTTTAACACCCATGCAAAATTGTTGGGGGACAAGGGGCATGTGTCCTGCTAGTGTAATCTCTCCCCAAAGGATGCTCAAGGGGGCAACAGACAGGCTCGGCCCAGAGAAGTGACTGATCACCTCACCATAAATCACCTCATAAGCCTATATCCTGAGGCCATTATTAATGATTGTTGAGGATCCGTCTCTGAAAATGCATAGTGATTTTCTGAAAGATGCAACTTAAGCTAAATAAGTGCAAAGCTGAGTCCTTTTTTCGGGGAAGTGCGAGTTGCATCTGTCACTCGCCAAACACACAGACACCTTCATGTTCGGATTTTTTAAAAATCAATTCAAATTAAATATTTCTAGTTAACATGCTGTTTTTAACATGCTGTTTTCTCAAAAACTTACCCCTAACCCTTCTGCTTGAATCTTTGAGAAATAAGATCTAAGATGACTATGTACAGGTTTTTAAACACATGTTGTTTGATAAAAAGTACACTTTAGGTTAAATTAAATAAAACCATCGGCATCAGATGTTATCCTGATATTGTAGACTTCTAAGAAGAATATTTGATTTATTATTAAATCTTTAAAGATCAGTTTTAAACAACCTTTTAATTTTAAAAGATCATATTTGAACTTTTAAGATTGTGCTTTGAAATAAATTTAGTACAAAAACATTCACTCTGGAAAGGAGTTAATGGTCTATATGCTGTGACACAGAGGCTCATCTGGTCTGACTCCACCCTCCCATCTCTGTGAGGGTCTGAACCATTCATTTCACACTGGAGTTTATTCCTGGGAGGATCTGGGAGTGTTTTTTTTTATTAATGCTTTTTATTTTATTTTTACTTATTTATTTTTTATCATTGCAAAAAGAACTACTTCTTCTGCTCTCTGAAAATGTAAGGTTTTAAAATATATATTTTTAATTTATATATTAATTTAGCTAAAACTAAACTATGTTTAAATTGTTTAAATCATTTTTTAGTAACATTTTATATTATGTATATTTAGAATCATTTCAATTTAAAATAGAGATAAGGTCCTTTTATAGAACTAACCTGAGGCATCACATGGTCTGAATGAAATCATTGTTTCTCTTTGAAAATGCTTGGTGATTTTCATAATGAATTATTGAAAATGTTACACAATGTGAGAGATGGCTTGTGAGACCCCTACGTTTTTACACATAACACTGATAAATGAAATGTCAAAGATTTGATTTATTAAGATTTTAAAAATATAATTTAAAAAACTAAAATATTTAATTTGAACAGTTGTTTAATTGCAAAAGATGTAATTTAAACTTTTGCATTTATGCTTTGAAAATAAAAGATAGCACGAACAAAATAATGTTTCATCCACCCCCCGCTGACCATTGCTCTCCCCTTCTGTCTCTGTGACTACAATGCATTGTTGCAAGTCACTTGGAGAGACAATGAGAGTTTGTAAACCATTTCATGTTAAGGACATCAACAAGTAAGACATTTTATATTTTCATTTAACTAAAACTATAATAATTGGTTTCAGTAAATGTAGTCAAGTCACCTTCATTTATATAATGCTTTTTACAATGCAGACTGTATCAAAGCAGCTTTACAATGATAACTTGTATATAATTTTGGGTTAGTAATCTGTTTGTTATTATTAACATTGTTATACTTTTATTTATTACCATCTTCATTCAAAGAACAAAATGTTTTTCTCTTTTGAAATGTGTGTGTGTGTGTGTGTGTGTGTGTATGTGTGTGTGAGCGAGAGAGAGAGAGAGAGTCAGTGAGAGATTTTTAGATTTCAGTATAAACTAAAAGCAAAATGTTTATTTTTTTATTTTTTTTTATTTAACTACCAAAATGCATGCCCCATTTGCAAAACACCTTTTTAAATTATACTAAATGATATTTTTGAAAATATAAAAATGAAAAGGTTTACTACCATACATGTGTTTAGGAGAGAAAATATCCAGTATAAAAACGTCTCAGGTTACGAATGTAACCAGGGTTCCCTGAGAACAGGGAACGAGACTCTGCGTTTGCAACGCTATGGGGAAACGTCACGTGACTCGGTGTTCGAAAGCCAACTATCCAATAACTCCAAATCCTATTGGCCGGCGATAGCCTATGACGTCATACAGGCGCGACCCGGAAGTATAAAAGGGGCGCCTGGGGAAGCAGTCATTATCCATCGTCTTGAGGGACTGTTCAGCAGGCAGCCCGATGTATGGCAAGGAAACGCAGAGTCTCGTTCCCTGTTCTCAGGGAACCCTGGTTACATTCGTAACCTGAGACGTTCCCTTTCGAAAGGGAACTTCTACTCTGCGTTTGCAACGCTATGGGGAATGATATACCCACGCCGCCATGCTTGAGGAGAATGCCTGCCAAGAAAAATGGCTGAGACAAAGGCTCCAGAGCAGTAGAAACTGCTTGGCAACTCTCCCTCGGGTCACACCAGGCTGTCAGTGACAGCATTCCCTTCGGCCAACAGCCCAAGCTGAACTCCACGAAGGACCTCCTCAAAGGCCCTACGGAAGGTGCTAAGGCGTCTGGAACCAACCTTTCTAGAAGAAAAAGTGGTCCCTTCAAAGGAATGTGGCCAAGGAACCAAAGGGAACCTCGGCCAGTCACTAGAGGGGAACGAAGTCACCCCCAAAGCCACCATCGGATCTAGTCTGACCTGAGACAAACTCAGTCTGGGCCAACCCTGTCTGAATACAGAGCCTCCTAACACGCATTCTTCACAGAAGATAGTAAGTAAGAGTGAGTGCAAAGAGGCAGAAACAAACTCAAACCCACGCGTAGAGACGGGCATCCTGGAGAGCAGAACTCAGCTAAGTGCTATGAACCCTCGTATTGAGGGGAGTATAATCCACTCATCCTAGGATCTACCCAGTGCTTAATTAACGCACTGAGGAGGCCGTGCGCTACAGAACCCTGATGCAGGGGAGCACAAACCAGCCTGATGCTGGATCCTTAAGAGGAGGCCTGATTAAGGCCTACCCCATGACCAGCTTAGGGAGCTAAGCACTATTACAAACATAACCCTAAAAGGGAAGTACGAAACTCACCTAACAGGTAGACCATGCGATGGGCACATACTCATGGAGGCCGAAAGAGGCCTACAGCATGATAGAGTTAAGTGAATAACAGAAGTCAAACAGAAAGTGGCCCGGCTTTCTTTCCGGGGTAGAAAGATGACTTCAATGGCAGCCTAAGAGGCTGCAAAGTGCCCACATGACAATCCACCCAACACGATCCACCGAGCAGTGTACTCAGTAAAAACACCTTTTACTCTCTAAAGCAAGAGGAGTACAGCGTACGCCAGCACGCATTAAGGAAGGCCTGGAGGGGCCTATAACCTCAACAGACACGTGGCATCAGCTCGTGGCAGTGTTTAGGCCCAAAGGACGATAAACAACCAGACAAAAGGAGGTTGGTTTATCACTTAGGCCTCTGGCCAACAGAAGTGTATAAAGATAACTCTCAAAGAGAAATACACCCAAACATACTCCAGTGTGTAAAAACTAGGCGGTCCGTAGGCCTAGCAACCTCTAATACACACGGCGTAGTCTTGTGGCCGTTTCTAGGAGCACAAAAGATCCACCCTAGGCGCTAGGTGGCCCTTAGCTCAACTAGAATAGGACTCAGGGAGGCAGATATAGGTAAAAAACAACCTTCAGTAAGGTTTTGCTGCCAAACCAACCTGAGGGGCTAGCCACTCGAAATACTCGGTAAAAAGCACCTTGTCACCCTCACAGCGAGAGGAGTATATAACTGAACTCCACATATTACACCGGAGGCCGAAGTAGGCCTGCCTTAGTAAACACGTGGCATCAGCAAGTGGCTACCATAACCATACCACCCAGAGGCCATGTATTAACAGTGTCATGATTAACACATGAAAAACACTGCCAAACACAGAGAACAGGCCTGTTAGGGCCTATCCGTCAGTGATGGGGTGTGGCCGACGGTGGCATGGTTTCCCAGGCATCCTGCCAACAAGTCGACTAGAAAAAGGAGGCCTAAAGGGGCCTCCATTCCAGTAACAGGTGGCGATCAGCCTACTCACAGGTTAAAACACAAATTGTGCCAAACGTAAATTAAAAAGGAGGCCTGAAGGGGCCTGCCAATTCAAAAACACGTGTCTACAGCCCGTGAATTAAAGGGAACCCAGCTACAGGGAATCAGCAGTAACCAAGAAAGCTAAGGGAAGCTAACTGCGACCTGCGCTAGACCCCACATTCCAACAGGCAATGTACCTAAAGTAAATGTTTTGACTAAAGGAAACCAACCAAAGCCAACATGGTTCAAGGGAGGCTAATATAAGCCTACCACCTCAAACAAACACGTGGCATGGCCTGTGGCAGTGTAAACCTGTGAGAATATGTGAGCACACTATGATCAGTTCAAACAGTATAGTAAAAACAACAGGCCACTGGGAGGCCAAGGAAGAGGGGCGAAGGCAACAAATAGTCTCACCTTTGCCAGGAGAGGGGATCAATCAGCGGCGTTGCTGGCGCCGTTGATCAATCACCTCTCTTAAATCATCCTTCCTCGTGTCTCGCCGCTTCTGCGACTTGCTCCGAGGTGGAGGAGGCGCTCGACTCGAGACGGGCCAGCGCCTCCCGGCTGTCTGGGCCCAGGATCGGACCTGAGCGGAATGCGGTTTTTATAGGCTGCTGAGAACCACACTTTACGTAAAAATACACACTTATTCTCATGAGATCACGTTGCAGCATGATGCAACAGGTTTCTTTTGGCCAGGTGATGTTTTGAACCCAGATCAAAGTTTCAAGACACATAATGGCCAGCCTGATTCATGAGCCATTTCTTTTCCTTTTGTTCATGCCTCGAGTCATAACTTGTCACAGGAGACATGGGAAGAGGAAAAACGTCTCGGTTACGACTGTAACCTTAGTTCCCTGAAGAGGGAATGAGACATTGCGTCGAGAAATTGACGCTTTGGGAACGCAACGCGTGATGTCGTCATGAAGCACGTGTGAAATCAGTCCAATGGTGTGACGAGACGTCAGAAGCGGGTGACGTCACGGCCAGGAAGCTATAAAGCACACTCAAACAAAGCAAAGCTAGCTTAAAGTGTCTGAAGTAAGCGCTGACAGGCGTGCCGGAAGTATGGCAGGGCGACGCAACATCTCGCTCCCCTCAGCTCCCCTCGGGCCCCGGGGGAGCTGAGGTCAAGGTCATAAAACCTGACGAATGTGTGCGGTGAGGAACAGCCTGCCGCATCACAGACATCCTGTAGAGAGGCTCCTGAAAGAAGGGCTTTAGAGGCCGCCATACTTCTCGTAGAGTGGGCTTGGACTGCTAAAGGTGAAGGCAGCCCGGCCGACTCGTAAGCGAGTGAAATAGCCTCGACTATCCACTTACTCATTCTCTGCTTAGATGCCGGGGCCCCTTTGCTGGGGGACCCGAAGAGGATGAACAGTTGTTCAGACTTACGCCACAGGGCAGCTCTGTGGACGTAAGCATCTAGGGCCCGAACAGGGCAAAGCAAATTAAGGCGTTCCTGGTCTGACGTCCTGAAGGGAGGAGGACAGAAGGCCTGCAGTATGATGGGTCTGGCCACATTAGTGGGAACCTTAGGGATATAACCAGGTCTGGGATGAAGGAAGGCTTTCACCATACCAGGTGCGAATTCCAAGCACGAGGGAGCAACCGAAAGGGCCTGCAGATCTCCTATTCTTTTCAAGGAAGATATGGCGAGGAGGAACAGAGTTTTGAGGGTCAGAAACTTGACTGGGACCTCCTCAATTGGCTCAAAGGGGGCTAGGGACAGGCCTTGGAGCACCACGGCCAAGTCCCAAGCCGGAACCCTCGTGCGTACCGCAGGCCTCAGCCTCAGGGTGCCACGGAGGAAGTGAGTAATAAGGGGATCTCTACCAAGATAAGAACCAGCCGAAGGTATGTGGTAAGCCGCAATGGCCGCCACATAAACCTTCAGCGTAGAGGGAGATAACCCTGCAGTGAACCGTTCCTGCAGGAATTCCAAAACCGCACCAACGGGACAGGAAACTGGATCAAACTGACGACTACTGCACCAAGAAGTGAAAAGCTTCCACTTCAGGGCGTATAACTTCCTCATGGAGGGAGTTCTAGATTGGAGAATGGTCCCTACAATCTCGGTTGAGAGACCAGAATTTATGAGCTGGGCCCCCTCAGAGGCCAAGCCCACAGGTTCCAGAGCTCTGCGCGGGGGTGGAAAATCGTGCCCGCTGCCTGGGACAGAAGGTCCCTCCTGATCGGAATCTCCCAGGGAGAGCCGTCTAGGAGAGATACCAGATCCGAGAACCACACTGCGGCCAGCGCAGGGCTACCAAGGTGAGCCGGACGCGGTCCCGGCGAACTCTTTCTAGAACTCCCGGGAGCAGAGCGATCGGGGGAAATGCGTACAGACGAAGCCTCGGCCACGTCTGTACCATGGCATCCAGTCCGAGAGGAGCTGGATGAGTGAGGGAAAACCAGAGTGGACAGTGGGAAGTCTCTCGAGACGCAAACAGATCCACTTGAGCCTGTCTGAACACTCCCCATATTTGCTTCACCACCTTGGGGTGGAGCCTCCATTCCCCAGGCCTCAGCCCCTGCCTCGACAGGACGTCTGCTCCGACATTCTGGACCCCGGGGATATATGCTGCCCTGAGGGACAGTCATTTCCCCTGGGACCACAGGAGGATTCGGTGCGCCAGTTTGGAGAGTGGACGCGACCGCAGACCCTCCTGGTGATTTATATAGGCGACCACCGATGTGTTGTCTGACCGGACAAGAACATGGTGGCCCCTGAGATCTGGGAGAAAAGTCTTGAGAGCCAGAAAGACAGCCAGCATCTCCAGGCAGTTGATGTGCCAGGAGAGGTGGTGACCGCCCCACAGACCTTGAGTCGAGCGTCCGTCTAGGACCGCTCCCCAGCCCGTGAGGGAAGCATCTGTCGTTAGCGTTTTGCGACAACAAGGAGCTCCCAGCACGGGCCCTTGGGATAGGAACCAGGTAAGCAACGCCGCGTGACCTTGATCATGCGAAAAGGATTTCCCCTCGGGGAGAATCCCCTGGTTCTGAGCCACCACTGCAGGGGTCTCATGTGCAACAGACCAAAAGGTATCACGTTGGATGCCACTGCCATCAGCCCCAACAGCCTCTGAAACTGTTTTACAGTGAGTGACTGGCCTAGCTTTAACCGACTTACGGTAAAAAGGATTGATTCGATGCGAGCAGGAGAAAGACGCACCTGTATCGCAACAGAGTCCCAAACCATGCCCAGAAAAGTGGTTCTCTGAACTGGAGAAAGCACACTCTTCTTGTCGTTCAACCTCAACCCCAGGCTCTTCATGTGAGCGAGGACGACATCTCGATGCCGAGTCGCTAACTGTTGTGATTGAGCCAGAATTAACCAATCGTCTATATAATTGAGGACGTGAATGCCCTGAAGACGAAGTGGTGCCAGGGCTGCGTCCATACACTTGGTGAACGTGCGGGGTGATAACGCTAGGCAGAATGGAAGAACCTGATATTGGTAAGCTTTGCCCCCAAAAGCAAACCTCAGGAACTTCCTGTGATGTGGAAGGATGGAGATATGGAAGTATGCGTCCTTGAGGTCGATCGTAACAAACCAGTCCTCGGACCTGATCTGTGATACGATCTGCCTCAGTGTCAACATCTTGAACTTGAGCTTCATAACGGACTGGTTCAGTTGACGCAAATCCAAAATGGGACACAACCTGCCATCCTTCTTCGGAACAATAAAGTAACGGATGTAGAAACCGTTCTCTCTGTTGGAGGGAAGTACATAATCTATGGCTCCCTTCTCCAAAAGAGTTTTTACTTCCTGTTCCAAAACCAGAGCCTGCTTGGGGCCCACCATGGTGGGTAGGACCCCCATAAACCGGGGTGGGCGAGACCCGAACTGAATGGCATAACCTTTTTCGATTGTACGCAGGACCCATTGAGAAATATTTGGCAGTAGCTTCCACACTGTCAGATATTCTACTAAGGGAACCAGTCTCTCGAGACTGGCCTCTGGTGTCTTTTGAACCACCAGCTCGGCGCCCCGAGGCGGCGCACCGGCAGGGGGCAACCGAATTGATCGCTCTGAGACCCTCCTCGGAGGGAGCGAACACCCCAGCACCGCTACGTTTCCGGGCGGATGCTTGGGTGAATGTTCGCTGGGGACCGCTGCGCCCTGGAACACACGAGGTGGCAGGGTTGGCAGAACAGTCCCCCTGAGGGCACCGAAGAGAAGTGAGCGCTGTATGCTGAGGTGTAAACCACTTCTCTTCGGAGGGGGCTGCCCTCAGGGTCCTGACACTGCTGGCGTCAGGACTTTTTCCCCGCAGCCTTCTTGGCGATAAGGACAGACCTTAGATCCATCCTACCCCTCGAAGGCTGCGGTTGAGAGCGACCACCCGGCCCCCCGTGTCGCTGAGGGGGAGTACGGGTGGTAATGCTCTGCTTCTGAGCGGCACGGTGTTGTTGCAAGGAGCTGGCTTTGGAAGTATGGGGCTGCTGGTGTTGCTGAGCAGCCCCGGGGGTATGAGAGCGAAGGGGGAGGAGTCATCGACTACGTCGGGGGTAATTCCCCCGCCCTCATCAATATCCCCTAGTAACTCTGCCTGGTAGGCCTGCAGCACGCCCATGGTGTGGAGGCATGCCGCAGCCTGGCCCGAGGCCTGATAAGCTTTGCCCACCAAACTAGATGTAACCCTCACGGGCTTGGTGGGCAGCGTTGGGGCCTTTAGGGGTGACGCTGATTGTGGAGAGAGATAGCTAGCGAGCGTCTCCTCCACTTTAGGCATCGTCCCATAACCGTGATCTTTGAGCCCCACTATTGATGCATAGTGCGTGGTCTGAGCAGGAAGCGTTCATCAAGTTTGCTTTTAGGGCGAACATCCTGCCTCTCCGCTGGCCATTCGATGTTTAACTTGGCCACAGCACGAGTTATAACCTCCACCAGCTCCTCATAGGCGGGAGAGTGGGATGGCGAGTCCTCACTCTCTGCTACATCGGTGCTCTCCACATCCAACTCCTCGGAACACGTTGAGCACCGGTGCTTCTCCCGATGTGGAAGGAACCGCAAAGCGTGCTTCCAAACACTGAGAAAAAGCACTGGACCTGTCAGGTGAGGGCTGAGATATGGCGGGGCCCGTCTCAAACCCCTCTGACAAGTCCATTTGCGATCCCCAAGATCTGGATCGACGCTGTGCCTCAGCAGCAGCAGGACCCGAACCCTGGGGAACGCGAGCCTGGGCGCCTTCATCGAACAGCGCCAGGCGGGAGCGGAGCGTTCGTAACGGTAGAAGATCACAATGCTCACAGCCAGCACCCTCGAGTGCTGACCGGGCATGCTCCGCTCCCAGACAAGCAACGCAAAGATCGTGTGTGTCCCCACCCGTGATGTAACGTGGGCAGGGATGCACGCACAATCTAAACTGCTTCTCCGCCATAATAAAGGGAATATATATGTGAAATAGTGACAAACAACACCAAATAAGACACACAAGATCACACAAAGCGCAACTGAAGACACAGAAGCTAGCTTTGATTTGTTTGAGTGTGCTTTATAGCTTCCTGGCCATGACGTCACCCGCTTCTGACGTCTCGTCACACCATTGGACTGATTTCACACGTGCTTCATGACGACATCACGCGTTACGTTCCCAAAGCGTCAATTTCTCGACGCAACGCGAGTTCCCTTGAAAGGGAACTGAGTTAACAAGAACAAATGTAAAAACAATCAACAAACACCTTAGTATTAATTAAACTAAACTTTAAAATGCAGAACCTAGAAATGAAATAGAATTTTGACAAAGGGAACATCAAGCTAGATATTAGATTATTCACTTTAGCTTTGATTGAAGCTAACTTGTATTTCTGTTTAAGGTATATTTTCATATTTTAAAAAAATTTGTGGACTCTTCAGTGTCGCCATGGACCCATGCATTCACTAAGCCTGTTTAAATCCGCATATCTCTGTTAATATAGTGATTTTTTTTTAATTACTGAACATAAACAGGCTCCTATGATAGCAACTTTTATCTTTTCAAAAATTTGTTTGTTGATCTAAAAGCAGTTAAATAACTTAATGCAGATTTAACCTATTCTGTCTTTACTAAAGAACAAAATTACAGATATTAATGGTTCTACTTTTTTTATTTTTATTATAGACCTATTCAACAAACTTTTTGTTTAATGCCAACCTACAGTTGGAATCCCTGTTCAGACAAGTTATCCAGCCTGTGCAGCCAACAGATGGCATACCCAAAATATTTAAATAGTGTCAGATTACATGATAGTAAAACAGGATAAGCTACAATCCAACCCATGATTCACCTCAGTTTTATTTGTTACATCTTCACATTATTAAAATTGTCCATCTTCAAGGCTCAGTTTTACTTTCCATCTGACTGAAACACTAGCCATTTTTATATACATTAAGAAATACATTTTTTTTGTTACATCAGTATTTAATTTTTTCTCTTTCTCATTAAACCCTAAATCCCAAATACAAAGTTACACTGCCTGATCATAGTGACAAACGTGTGACAAACAGGGGACTTGTTGAGCAATATATGTTAATATATGTTTATCATTTGACAGAATATACTTGTTTTGTTGGAAAAGTATGTTTGTGCTGTATTTATTAAATAAATGTCACTTGGTTTGATGTTTATAGAATGCAAAGGCACTTATATATTGTGGCTTAAATTAACCACTTAAAGTGGAAATGTAGTGCAGCATGTAAAACATTTACTGTGAATTCAGGCGTTACTGAATTATGTTGAACAGCTAACAGGGCACAAAGAATTATGAGATATAATGAAATATAACATTTCATTTGTCTATTTTATGACTATTGATGGTTCAAAAACATTTATTTAGCTTTGTTACATGAATATAGAAAAAGAGAGAGAGAGAGAGAGAGAGAGAGAGAGAGAGTGAGAGAACAGAATTATCTCATCAATGGACTATTTGGGCTGTGTCAGATTCTTTGAATTGGAGCGGTTAGAAATCAAAAACCCACTTGGAGTTAATTTCGCTTAGGAAAGTTGTGTAAAAAAAAATGAGAATTATGTTAAGCAGGTTTTTTTTCCATTATGTACATGGAGTTTGTTTATTATTTACAGTTTTTTTTTTTCTTTTTCTTATGAATATGTTTTACGCATTCTGTAGGCCTGTATGTATACTTGGACTGAAAATATAAAAATTTACACAAACGAAAATTATAATTATACAATAAACTATAAGTCATCTTATTATGGCTACAAGTATTATGTGGTTATAACTCAAATATATTACACTAGAGGTGTGTGAGCTGGGTGTAAATTAAGCGTGATCTGCCTTGACATCACAATCATGTTGCACTGTAGTCTGTCTGCCTGAAGTGTACATACAGAGTAGACTTGCTCCCCCTGCCAAAATCGAGGGGTCGAGGGTCTGTCCAAAGTTGAACATAGTTCAAAATGTGAAGTGAACACAAGTCCTTATGAGGAAGTTTGCGAGTGTATGTTGTAAGATTGAAAATATCTATATGATATTTTAAAATGAACAAAGACATTCGCTTCACTGTTTCAACCCCCTCTCGTTACAAGGGCCATTTGGAAGACAAAGGTGTTGACAGTGATCAAGCCCTGTAGGCCAAAATGTATATACATTGGGAGTCTACAAATTGTCACACCTTTAGTACAGTGGGGGAAGTTTTAATATCTGATTGGTCAGGTTGAATGTCTCACATTTGGGTTTCAGTCACATGATCAACGAAGGGATAAAAGAAGATCGTAACTGTTGCTCTGGCTCTTTTCATTCTCTGCCTCTTTTCTTGGGCACTCTCTGGCCCTCTCTCTCTCTCTCTCTCTCTCTCTTCCTCTTTCTCTTTCACACTCTCTATCTCTCAGGTAACTTTTTACATACATGCTGGGTACGATTAATGGTATATGATTTTATCATCTCATACATCTATTTTGTAATTATTTTAAGTGTAACTATAATCAGATATTGTCATTAAACCATTTCAATTACAAATGATGTGCTAACTAGTTTTGATTTTTAGTAACATTAATGTGCTCCCTATTGCAATACAATATTGTCACACTATAGCAATGCTCTTCCACATATTTTGCTATTGTAACTGCGCTTATTTCCGTCGTTGGTATAAGTTGCAGTGGGTGTGAATGGACAAGAAATGTACAGTTTTATGCCATCTCACTGATAACGTTTCTTTAGTCGCTCGGCAACCCTACAGCCTGAACCCTTGTAGGAAGTCCACTCTTACAATGTCTAAAAGTGGAGATAAACACAGCCTGGTGGAAGTGCAGCAGGAAGTAATTCCAAACTGGTTTTGAGAGCTATCTGTGCCCTTAATTGCAGTGGTTCGCAACCTTTTGGACTCAAAGGCCCCTCATTGTCAATACAAAGGCCTCATGACTTTTCCAGTAGCCTATTTCATAATTTACTGGATAAGGATAAAGGATTTTAAAAAATAATTTTTACTCAATTTCTATACCTAATAAAATATAGAGCTTGACAAGTAGATTGTGTATATATAAAATGCCCATATAAGACTTTAATAATTTATATATCCCAAAATCACACTTTTAGCAAGGCAATTGGCAATGGCAATTGATGCAAAACCATTATGAAAAACCAGGGGACTGCAGTTGTAACTCAAATCCTGCTGGGTTCATTTTGTGGGTCTAGTCTTCTGTCAGAGAGTTGTAATGATGAACCCAAATGCTGGGACATACAAAATACAATGAAACAACGAGGAAAATACAAAAGAAAGCACAAGGGATCAAGAGTGAGCAAACAAGAGCACTTAACTATGTAGGCAAGTGGGAGTGCGCTTTCCAAAATGTCAAGTCCTAGAGGAAAATGTCACAATATGTTCCCAATATAGTCTGTGATATTCTCATGACCTCAAGAGGAAATGATCCAAAAAAAAAAAAAAAAAAAAAAAAAATCAAATACATCGGAGGTTGTGAAAAGTGCAGTGAACTAACCCTATATGTTGATCACCTCTGCTTATTGGAAATGCCCAGTGTAATAATTGCTAAATTTACTGAGAAAAACTTCTGTTCAAACAATGTCACCACATGACCTTAGTTATGGTTGTGATCCTGACTATAGTTTCTTTGCTGTGAGGCCCACTTTTTGCCTTTGTAAATGTAGTGAGGAAATTTCACGAAAGGACTTATTGCACAGGTGGCAACCTATCACAGTACCACGCTTGAATTCACTGAGCTCCTGAGAGCAACCCATCCTTTCACAAATGTTTGTAGAAGCAGTCTGCATGCCTAGGTGCTTGATTTTATACACCTGTGGCCATGGAAGTGATTGGAACACCTGAATTCAATGATTTGGAGGGGTGTCCCAAACCTTTTGGCAATATAGTGTATCTTGCATTTATATTCTTTTTATGGGCATATTATTACCACTCATGTATACATTTTTCACATTTTTATAACTTTAGCAGGCCAATTAAAAAAATGTTTCCATCTTGGGGACACTTTGGTCTATTTGGACTTGAAGAGAACAAGATTGTATTATGTATTTACCAATTTTAGCAGATTATACACTACCATGGCTTCCCAGGCCAGATAACACAAACAAATAATTAAGGGGGCAGAAAAAAATATGACTGTAACGAAGCGGGACTCAGGGTAGGATCCATATGCAAGCTTTTATTAACAGATGCGTAATCTAGACAGGCAGGGGTCATACAGGTGCAAACAGGAATGGCAGGGAACAGGCAGAATTGTAGTCGTTGAACAGGCAGGGGATCAGGGCAGGCAGATATCATTCACAAACCAGTAACTCAATAAACAGCAGAGAATCGTAACCGGGAAACAGACAGGAACAGTAACAGGCAGACTAACACAATGACAAACGCTCAGAATTGCAACAGGAGTGAACAAGACCTCGCAAAGTGTATGTGGATGTGAGTGGCTTAAATAGTCCAGGTAATGTGCTACAGCTGGGTGTGGTGATTACTGATTGGTAGAGTGAGTGCAGGTGATAACCAGGGAGGATTGTGGGAAATGGAGTCCGGAAATGACTGGAACTGTGACAATGACAATGTTATAACCTGCATAAAATATTTTATAAGTCTTAGTTTTATGTCACTAAGAACATGAACAAAACTGGTGCAGCAACAGCGCTGTCTGATTTAATGCCACATGTATTGCAAAAACACGTTGTTGTTGTTAATTTATTTACTACACAATTCTGTTTAACCAGGTGCTTCCTGCTCCAATATAGCACTGCACCATGTGTATTTCATTTTCATCTCAAACAAACATCCTTAACAATCACCCCCCTTTTTGCGCATAGATCTGAAATTAAATGGTTGTAATTCACGAATGCTTTTGAATTCAGACCTAAGGTTGGTCTTTTTTCTTTTTTTTATAAAGGAGACTCAGCAAATTATTGCAGAAGTGAAAGCAGCTCAATAAAAAGTGTAGTTAAAAAAATTGTAGAAGTTTAAGTTTACTGAAAATGTACTAATCTAAGCATTATTTCATGCAAAATATATTTTCCAAAATGAACTCGAAAATTAAAGCCATATGTCTAACCAAGTTGTGTTCCAAATTTGAATTTGATATTTGAAATATATATTTGCATGGTAATACAATGTCCTATTTCAAAATGGTTTTCACAGGATGAATTTTGTGTTTAAGCTTTCAAGTGATACCTAATTTATGATGATTACTAAAATATGTGATAGGGAAAAAGGCACTAAAAAGCATGCCAAGTGTCCTGCTACCAGGACACTGCCGGTTACCAGGTTATATTAGGCTTTATTTGCAAAAGCAAACATTAAAATTGCATTCAGCTAATTTTTTTTTTTTTTTTTTTGTGCCAATACCTTTTGTATAATTCTCAAACAATGCAGAGAGCTTGTACAAATAAACTAAGATATTAGTGAAATGTCCACGTATGATTAATTCTTAATGAATTCTTTCTTTTCTTTTTATAAAGAGTAAAACAATTCATATTTTCAAAATCTTTTTCTGTTTCAGTTTTATACATGATTTATATATTCACAAATAATACAAATGTCAGTTGTTCAGTGCTACTTTTATTTTCAAAATGAGTCAGAGTCAGACTGAAACTCTCTCAATCAAAGCCCAGTATAAAGATCCCATTACAAGCTCATGTTCTGAAAATGTAACAGGCGGAGGTCCTGTTGACCTTCACTACAGTGCTGCTGTAACATCCATAGATTTGACAACTATTTGGGCTGTTTTTGGTGCATATCAGAATTTATATTCATCGTCTTAATATGTCCAGGAATGAGAAATGGTGTTATAGATAGTGTAACGTTGGGAGTCGTGACGAGAAGGGGTAGCTCCAAACGCAGGCTTTATTAGAATGAGCGTAGTCGTACAGGCAAGGGATTTTCCAGATTTTCTGCAGAAATCCATCGGTCCATTGACCTAAGATGACAGATTTTTCATATTCCTGTTTTCACCATGCTTGTGCAGACACCTCTAGATTTTAAAATCACACTAGATAGAAGAGGATTACAAGTCAAGTCAAGTCAAGTCAAGTCAAGTCACCATTATTTATATAGCGCTTTTTACAATGTAGATTGTGTCAAAGCAGCTTTACATTGATAACTGGTACATTATTTTGGCTGCACAGCAGCTCTTAAAGAATAGTGTCAATGCAGGTAGATCAAAGCACTGTTGAATATCAAATGCCAATTGTCAAGTGTCCCCAACTAAGGAAGCCAAAGGCGACAGCGGCAAGGAACCCAAACTCCAACAGGTGACATCAGGTGGCAAACAGGTGTTAAAATGGAGAAAAAACCTTGGGAGAAACCAGGCTTAGTCGGGGGGCCAGTTCTCCTCTGGCGAACAGTGCTTTGTTACGACTCAGGTTGCTATCAGAAGTCAGATAGGATCGCAACATTCAAAGTATTTAATTCAGTTCCATCCAGTTGAGGATCGTATTCATCACACCGGTATGGACGGTTGTTGAGGAGATGCGCCACTGGTTGTCATGTTGATGAGGCCTTCATAGTGGATGATCTAGTTGACTCAATCTCTGCTGATACTTCAGGGCTGCGTTGTGGTCGTGTCAAGGCGCAGGTCCTTGATCTCACCTGGATACGGCCCGGATCCGGCTGACTACGGTAAACCTCGGGATAAACAGAAAGACTAATATTAGCGTAGATGCCATTCTTCTTCTGATGTAACGAGTACATCTGGTGTTATTGGAAGTTTTCCCGGTTCCGGCTGACCTAATTTATGCAGCCTAATAATCCTTTAACGGATTTGAAAAAATAAATTGATAATGTGTTATGTGTATGCCAGGTTAAAGAGATGTGTTTTTAGTTTAGATTTAAACTGACAGAGTGTGTCTGCTTCCCGAACAATGCTAGGAAGATTGTTCCAGAGTTTAGGTGCCAAATAGGAGAAGGATCTACCACCTGCAGTTGATTTTGATATTCTAGGTATTATTAGCTGGCCTGAATTCTGAGATCGTAATAGACGCGAAGGACTATAATGCATTAAGAGCTCGCTCAGGTACTGGGGAGCTAAACCATTTAGTGCTTTGTAGGTAATTAGCAAGATTTTAAAATCTATACGATGTTTAACAGGAAGCCAATGCAGTGTTGACAGAACCGGGCTAATATGGTCATACTTCCTAGTTCTAGTAAGAACTCTAGCTGCTGCATTTTGTACGAGCTGTAGTTTATTTATCAGGCGAGCAGAACAACCACCTAGTAGAGCGTTACAGTAATCTAGCCTTGAGGTCATGAACGCATGAACTAACTGTTCTGCATTTGTCATCGAGAACATATGTCGTAATTTAGATATATTTTTAAGATGGAAGAATGCAGTTTTACAGATGCTAGAAACATGGTCTTCAAATGAAAGGTTCCTAACTGACGACGAAGACTTTACAGAGCAGCCATCAAGTGTTAGACAGTATTCTAAGTTATTACGTGAGGAAGTTTTTGGTCCAAAAATTAGAATATTACAAATTATAAATATTACAGATTACAAAGTAAAGGTTCTTCAAGAACCTACTAATGGGTTATCTCAGACTGCTCTCAGACTCTTACTTTTCTAAATATAATGATTCTATCCGACCCTTTGTTTGGAGCATAAATATTTATGAAAACAAATAACTTTTTACCCTTAGCTTTCACCATCATAATACGTCCTTTCTCTATTTCCATTTCTGATAAATTATTAACATCAAGCTGACACCTGCACTGACATTTGTGCCATGGCTAAAACAATTTTTTCCTCCCCACCACAGATTTAATGAGTTTCTTGTAAAAATATTACTTCAGCATCTTTAAGCCTAAGAAATTTATTAAGTAAAGCTCTTTTCCCCCCATCCCTCAAACCACATTTAAAGATCCTAATCTAAGAATCTGCATTTCAGGGTAGAGAGAAAAAAAAAACCCAAAACATGACAGAAAAGCAAAGCAAAAATAAAGATAGATCCCACACCCACGTGCTTTATTTTTTTCCTTTTGACATTTTCACGTTATCTTTTTGAGCTTTACGTACAGTTGCTAGAAACTTTTTCAGCCGAAATCTTTTTTGTTTTGAAATAACATAATAGCCAACCGTCTTCTGAGCTTTCACCACGGATTTAATAAACTTATTAACATCGGGGAAAAATTTACGACATCCACCTTTTTCCCTTTAGTTAAATCCAGAAACTCATTTAATTCTTCGACAGAATATACATCATCCAAAGACTGACTGCAATCAATCTCCGAAACCTCCGAACAATTATCACAATCCTCCATCAGTTCTTCATCACTATTTTCATTCTCCACAAGTGCATTAGACTGTAACCTGCTAACACTCAGAACCTCATCACCATAAGCACATTCAATATCCTTAACAGCAACGTCCTCCTTCAAAACATTCGGGCCTACAGCATTATCATCGGCTCGCATAGGTGAAATAAACTCACTCACCTCTGACTTTGAACTTGGATCAATAGCACTCTGCTGGGCTGGAGTTGTTTACTTGTTTTTTATCTTTAAGAAACACCACCACAGCCTTATATTTTTTAGTTATATTTTCGTGCCCATTGCTAGAAGCACGTCTTCAACCGTAAATGCTTGAACTGAAAACACTTTGCATCCATTCCTGATAGAGAGCCCTGGCATTCCCTCACCTGAGAGAGACGCCATGGCTTCCCTTATCCCTCTGGTGTTTTTCTTAAAACTAAAAACAGAACGTGATAATCAAACCCAAAAAAACATAAATAAAAAAAAGAAAAAGAAAAAAAATCAAGCGTGCCCCTCTCACACCCCACTTCAGCATGAGAGAGAGAGAGAGAGTGAGAGAGAGAGAGAGTGAGAGAGAGTGAGAGAGAGAGAGTGAGAGAGAGAGAGTGTGAGTGTGAGAGAGTGAGAGAGTGTGTTGGTATTTTTGGAGATCTCTTCCAGCCAAATGTTTTCTCTTCTCTGCCAGATCTTTCTGATTGTACTCAAAACATATTAAGTGGAAAAGTACAGCTCTGGGTCACCATATACATGTTATAAAGAGATGCATAGGGTACAGTACTGTTTTTTTTTCTTTTTCTTTTTGAATAACTATAAGATGAAAATAAACTTTACATAAGTATGTTCTCTTTGCTTTGTTTTATTTATTTGCATTTCTTTACATTATTAGTCTTTAGCCCTGAATCTTCAACTAACATGGGATAATAAGACATTACAAAATGTAACAAACAGCTGATTCCAAATATGCACTTAAGACATTTCGCATTTCATCAGAAAACTAAACAAATAAAATAAAACAAAATGTTGCATTGAATACCATTTTAGACCTCTAACTGACTGTATAAAAAACAGAAAACTTTGATGTTGTTGAGTTGCTGTACTTTTACAAAGAAAAAAGAAACTCAATGTAAACTCAAGTGTCTTTATTATGTAGAGCTTCAAACATATCAATAAACATTTAAAATGTCAGGGTTAGGAATTTCAGTGAGAGTGCAATGAAATTCCCTGGGAAATATTCACAATATATAATTAATTTAAGAAAAACAAATGGCTCCAATATTGAAAATAATTTGACTTTTCCAATAGCCTATTTCATAATTAACTGGATAAGGATAAAGGATAAAGATTTAAAAAAATAATTTTTACTCAATTTCTATACCTAATAAAATATAGAGCTTGACAAGTAGATTGTGTATATATAAAATGCCCATATAAGACTTTAATAATTTATATGACTTATCACAAAATCACACTTTTAGCAAGGCAATTGGCAATGGCAATTGATGCAAAACCATTATGAAAAACCAGGGGACTGCAGTTGTAACTCAAATCCTGCTGGGTTCATTTTGTGGGTCTAGTCTTCTGTCAGAGAGTTGTAATGATGAACCCAAATGCTGGGACATACAAAATACAATGAAACAACGAGGAAAATACAAAAGAAAGCACAAGGGATCAAGAGTGAGCAAACAAGAGCACTTAACTATGTAGGCAAGTGGGAGTGCGGTTTCCAAGTCCTAGAGGAAAATGTCATAATTCTTGCACTGTCTCAGTCTCAAATAACTCTGCAGCTGTGATATTCTCATGACCTCAAGAGGAAATGATCCAAAGGTTGTGAAAAGTGCAGTGAACTAACCCTATATGTTGATCACCTCTGCTTATTGGAAATGCCCAGTGTAATAATTGCTAAATTTATTGAACATTAGAAAATTTAATTAGCAAATTTACTGAGGAAAAAAACTTCTGGTCAAACAATGTCACCACATGACTTTAGTTATGGTTGTGATCCTGGCTATAGTTTCTTGGCTGTGAGGCCCACTTTTTGCTTTTGTAAATGCTGTCAATTGAAAAACATTATAATCACTCCTATTATAATTACCTTTATATCTGTGTTCATCTTAATATGAGAAGAGTTTCTTTGACAAAAGAAAAAGGCGTCAAAGTCATTTTAAATTTAGGCCTAGAAAATCACACACCATCAGGAGATACATGTGTCTTGAATCCATCACTGCAAATATCTCATACAACATTGTCATATCTGTGACTGATTCATTTATACATTTTACAATAATCTGCATGAACACATAGTTAACACATAATTAAATTAATATTTATATGGTATGTGTTTTTAAGTAGTCTGGAGCAAATTCACTAGTCATGATGCTCAATCAATCTGTGTCATTCAGAAAAGATGTGTGTTGCGCCTACCACTTTGTGGCAGAGCTGCTGTTGTTCCCAACTGCTTCCACTTTATTGTGATACTACTAACAGTTGACCATGAAATATTTAGTAGTGAGGAAATTTCACGAATGGACTTATTGCACAGGTGGCAACCTATCACAGTACCACGCTTGAATTCACTGAGCTCCTGAGAGCAACCCATCCTTTCACAAATGTTTGTAGAAGCAGTCTGCATGCCTAGGTGCTTGATTTTATACACCTGTGGCCATGGAAGTGATTGGAACACCTGAATTCAATGATTTGGAGGGGTGTCCCAAACCTTTTGGCAATATAGTGTATCTTGCATTTATATTCTTTTTATGGGCATATTATTACCACTCATGGACGGACTGTTTCGTGGGCACTCACAGCTACTTAATTACTTGGTCCGTAGTGCGTCCAGCATGCTATGTTTTCAGGGAGTGGCCTTACGGGCCATCCTGGAATACCACCATATGTGTTGAGTTTCTGTGGGATATTTAGTTCATTTGTAAGAACTTAGTCATGGAGGCCCGAAAAAGGGCCTACAACATAACTAATGTGCCTACAGTATGGTCTGTCTGTTAGGTTGAGCTTCATACTTCCCTTTGGGTTGACTGTGTAATTGTGCTTAGCTCCCTAAGCTGGTCATTGGTTGTAGACTTCTATGAAGTCTCCCGTTGAGACCAGCCCTCAGGCTGGTTTGTGCTCCCTGTACCAGGGTTTTTCTAGCGCACAGCCTCCTCAGTGCTTTAATCAGACACTGAGTAGATCCTAGGATGAACGGATTATACTCCCCTCAATACGAGGGTTTATAGCGCTCAGCTGAGTTCTGCTCTCCGTGATGCCCATCTCTGCACGTGGGTTTGAGTTGCTCACTGCTCTTTCGCAGTCGCTCTTACTTGCTCTCTTCTCTGAAGAATGCGCTTTGGAGATTCTGTGTATCAGACAGGGCAAGCCCTGACTATGTTTGGCTTTCGCTAGATTAGTACAGTCTCCTTGGTGGCGCTGAGGGTGACCTTTCGGTCCCCTGGTCACATTCCCTTTAAGGGACCACTTTCCATGGAATGCTGGTCCCAGATGCCTTGAGCAGCCTTGGAAGGCTTTCTGCGGAAGGCCACTTTTAGGCTCAGCTTGGGCTGTTGGCCGTAGGGAATGCTGTCACTAACAGCCTTGCGTGACCCGAGGGAGAGCCGCTCCCGGCTTTTCTCTGGAACTGCCGGTCATTTGTCTAGTCATTTAGCATGCACTCTGGCGGCGTGGGTATATCGTTCCCCATAGCAGTAAATGCAGAGTTGAAGTTCCCTTTCGAAAGGGAACTTCAACTTGCCATGCTTCGGGCTGCCTGCTGAACACCTACCTCAACATGAGTAGGTGTTGACTGCTTCCTCAGGCGCTCCCTTTATACTTCTGGGTTCACGCTATGATGACGTCATAGGCTGTCGCTGGCCAGTAGGATTGGAGTGGTTCTTTGGCATTCGGACACTTGTCATGAGTGACGGTTCCCCATAGCGGTAAACGCAGAGTCTCGTTCCCTATTCTCAGGGAACCATGGTTACATAAGTAACCTGAGACGTTTTATGTCACTAAGAACATGAACAAAACTGGTGCAGCAACAGCGCTGTCTGATTTAATGCCACGTGTATTGCAAAAACACGTTGTTGTTGTTGTTGTTATTAATTTATTTACTTCACAATTCAGTTTAACCAGGTGCTTTCTGCTCCAATATAGCACTGCACCATGTGTATTTCATTTTCATCTCAAACACACATCCTTAACAGTCACCCCCCTTTTTGAGCATAGACTTGAAATTAAATGGTTGTAATTCACGAATGCTTTTGAACCTAAGGTTGGTCTTCTTTTTTCTTTTTTTTTTATAAAGAAGACTCAGCAAATTATTGCAGAAGTGAAAGCAGCTCAATAAAGCAGCTTCTGTTTTACTCCAGTTCAGGTTTGCAGATGATGCTCTCTCATATGAAGAAATACTATAATTAACAATATCTCTTTGATCTTTCACAATTGCAGTTATCTGTTAACTTAAACGCACTGCAATTACCATCATCCTTTATACCAGACAGCTCTTTTCTTAATAAACACAGGAGTGGCTCCACTGCTAAAGCATATAACTGACCAAACAGAACCCAATGTGTTGCAGTGTGTTTAAATGAAATACACTAAGCCCTTGATCACTTGGAATCTGCAATGGAGTTTGTTTATTATTTACAGTTTTTTCTCAATAAAAAGTGTAGTTAAAAAAATTGTAGAAGTTTAAGTTTACTGAAAATGTACTGATCTAAGCATTATTTCATGCAAAATATATTTTCCAAAATGAACTCGAAAATAAGAAGCCATATGTCTAACCAAGTTGTGTTCCAAAATTGAATTTGATATTTGAAATATATATTTGCATGGTAATACAATGTCCTATTTCAAAATGGTTTTCACAGGATGAATTTTGTGTTTAAGCTTTCAAGTGATACCTAATTTATGATGATTACTAAAATATGTGATAGGGAAAAAGGCACTAAAAAGCATGCCAAGTGTCCTGCTACCAGGACACTGCCGGTTACCAGGTTATATTAGGCTTTATTTGCAAAAGCAAACATTAAAATTGCATTCAGCTAATTTTTTTTTTTTTTTTTTTTTTTTTTTTTGTGCCAATACCTTTTGTATAATTCTCAAACAATGCAGAGAGCTTGTTCAAATAAACTAAGATATTAGTGAAATGTCCACGTATGATTAATTCTTAATGAATTCTTTCTTTTCTTTTTATGAAGAGTAAAACAATTCATATTTTCAAAATCTTTTTCTGTTTCAGTTTTATACATGATTTATATATTCACAAATAATACAAATGTCAGTTGTTCAGTGCTACTTTTATTTTCAAAATGAGTCAGAGTCAGACTGAAACTCTCTCAATCAAAGCCCAGTATAAAGATCCCATTACAAGCTCATGTTCTGAAAATGTAACAGGCGGAGGTCCTGTTGACCTTCACTACAGTGCTGCTGTAACATCCATAGATTTGACAACTATTTGGGCTGTTTTTGGTGCATATTAGAATTTATATGCATCGTCTTAATATGTCCAGGAATGAGAAATGGTGTTATATATAGTGTAACGTTGGGAGTCGTGACGAGAAGGGGTAGCTCCAAACGCAGGCTTTATTAGAATGAGCGTAGTCGTACAGGCAAGGGATTTTCCAGATTTTCTGCAGAAATCCATCGGTCCATTGACCTAAGATGACAGATTTTACATATTCCTGCTCTCACCATGCTTGTGCAGACACCTCTAGATTTTAAGAAGAGGATTACAAAGTAAAGGTTCTTCAAGCACCTACTCATGGCAGACTGCTCTTGTTTGACAATAAATATTTGCCATGCATTTAATACTGATGCATAAAAAGAAGAGAGTCCATTAAAATCCACTTCCTTCAAATTCATCAAAAAGAGGTGTCTATCCAAGTTCATCCGCCCCACTCTATTTAATAAAGCACAAGCTATTTCTGTCCAATTCTGAGACTGATGATACAGGAGTCTTTGTGCAGTCTGCAGTCTACTTTGGACTAAATGTCCATTAGGGCTTGGCCTCCTTCACTTAACTGTAGATACAATACTGACTCTCTTAGCCAATTTTGTCCATCCCAGAAAAAATTAACAAACACTTTTTTAATTTCCCTAATAAAATCATCTGGTGGGTTCAACACAATTAATTTATGCCATAGGACAGAAGCGGCAAGATTATTTATGACCAGCACTCTTCCTTTATAAGATAGCTGGGGTAAAATCCAGTTCCATTTTAATAATCTATTGCAAATGTTATCTGTAACACTTTCCCAGTTTTTCCTTTGATACAAAATGCCTAAAAACTTAAAATCATCTTTTTCCTACTTTACATTTCCAGGTATAGCAGGTAAAGGCATTTTTCTTTTATCATTGCACCAAAATGCTTCTGTTTTACTCCAGTTCAGGTTTGCAGATGATGCTCTCTAATATGAAGAAATACTATAATTAACAATATCTCTTTGATCTTTCACAATTGCAGTTATATCATCTGCATATGCTGTTAACTTAAATGCACTGCAATTACCATCATCCTTTATACCAGACAGCTCTTTTCTTAATAAACACAGGAGTGGCTCCACTGCTAAAGCATATAACTGACCAAACAGAACCCAATGTGTTGCAGTGTGTTTAAATGGAATACACTAAGCCCTTGATCACTTGGAATCTGCAATGGAGTTTGTTTATTATTTACAGTTTTTTTCTTCTTCTTATGAATATGTTTTACGCATTCTGTAGGCCTGTATGTATGCTTGGACTGAAAATATAAAAAATGACACAAACGAAAATTATAATTATACAATAAACTATAAGTCATCTTATTATAGCTACAAGTATTATGTGGTTATAACTCAAATATATTACACTAGAGGTGTGTGAGGTGGGAGTAAATTAAGCGTGATCTGCCTTGACATCACAATCATGTTGCACTGTAGTCTGTCTGCCTGAAGTGTACATACAGAGTAGACTTGCTCCCCCTGCCAAAATCGAGGGGTCGAGGGTCAGTCCAAAGTTGAACATAGCTCAAAATGTGAAGTGAACACAAGTGCTTATAAGGAAGTTTGCAAGTGTATGTCTAAAAGTGGAGATAAACACAGCCTGGTGGAAGTGCAGCAGGAAGTAATTCCAAACTGGTTTTGAGAGCTATCTATGCCCTTAATTGCAGTGGTTCGCAACCTTTCAGACTCAAAGGCCCTCATTGGCCCCTCATTGTCAATACAATTGTCAATACAAGGCCTCATGACTTTTCCAGTAGCCTATTTCATAATTTACTGGATAAGGATAAAGGATAAAGATTTAAAAAAATAATTTTTACTCAATTTCTATACCTAATAAAATATAGCTTGACAAGTAGATTGTGTATATATAAAATGCCCATATAAGACTTTAATAATTTATGTGACTTAAAATCACACTTTTAGCAAGGTAACTGGCAATGGCAATTGATGCAAAACCATTATGAAAAACCAGGGGACTGCAGTTGTAACTCAAATCCTGCTGGGTTCATTTTGTGGGTCTAGTCTTCTGTCAGAGAGTTGTAATGATGAACCCAAATGCTGGGACATACAAAATACAATGAAACAATGAGGAAAATACAAAAGAAAGCACAAGGGATCAAGAGTGAGCAAACAAGAGCACTTAACTATGTAGGCAAGTGGGAGTGCGCTTTCCAAAATGTCAAGTCCTAGAGGAAAATGTCATAATTCTGGCACTGTCTCAGTCTCAAATAACTCTGCAGCTGTGATATTCTCATGACCTCAAGAGGAAATGATCCAAAGGTTGTGAAAAGTGCAGTGAACTAACCCTGTATGTTGATCACCTCTGCTTATTGGAAATGCCCAGTGTAATAATTGCTAACTTTATTGAACATTAGAAAATTTAATTAGCAAATTTACTGAGGAAAAAAACTTCTGGTCAAACAATGTCACCACATGACTTTAGTTATGGTTGTGATCCTGGCTATAGTTTCTTGGCTGTGAGGCCCACTTTTTGCTTTTGTAAATGCTGTCAATTGAAAAACATTATAATCACTCCTATTATAATTACCTTTATATCTGTGTTCATCTTAATATGAGAAGAGTTTCTTTGACAAAAGAAAAAGGCGTCAAAGTCATTTTAAATTTAGGCCTAGAAAATCACACACCATCAGGAGATACATGTGTCTTGAATCCATCACTGCAAATATCTCATACAACATTGTCATATCTGTGACTGATTCATTTATACATTTTACAATAATCTGCATGAACACATAGTTAACACATAATTAAATTAATATTCATATGGTATGTGTTTTTAAGTAGTCTGGAGCAAATTCACTAGTCATGATGCTCAATCAATCTGTGTCATTCAGAAAAGATGTGTGTTGCGCAACAACACTTTTATAGCTTTCTTATTTGTTGTTGGTGCTTAAATGTCTTTTTTTCTTTTTCCGGCAAGCAGGGGCATGTATAGTTCGAACTTCATGATCATTTTCAAGATTCTCCTGGGAGTCAACATTGTCAAATAAGTGCCTAAAAACTGGATTAACAATGTTAATGCATATATTGCCAAAAGTTTTGGGACGCCTGCCTTTACGTGCACATGAACTTTAATGACATCCCATTCTTAATCCGTAGGGTCTAATATGGAGTTGGCCCACCCTTTGCAGCTATAACAGCTTCAACTCTTCTGAGAAGGCTTTCCACAAGGTTTAGGAGTGTGTTTATGGGAATTTTTTACCATTCTTAGAAGCACATTTGTGAGTTCAGGCAGTGATGTTGGTGAGAAGACCTGGCTCGCAGTCGCTGCTCTAATTCATCCCAAAGTGTTCTATCGGGTTGAGGTCAGGACTCTGCGCAAGCCAGTCAAACACCAAACTCGCTCATCCATGTCTTTATGGACCTTGCTTTGTCATGTTGGAACAGGAAGAGGCCATCCCCAAACTGTTCCCACAAAGCTAGGAGCATAAAATTGTCCAAAATGTCTTGGTATGCTGAAGCATTAAGAGTTCCTTTTAACTGGAACTAAGGGGCCAAGCCCAACCCCTGAACAACAACCCCGCACCATAATCCCCCCTCCACCAAACTTTACACTTGGCACAATGCAGTCAGGCAAGTACCATTCTCCTGGCAACCGCCAAACCCAGACTCGTCCATCAGATTGCCAGACAGAAAAGCGTAATCCAGAGAACACGTCTCCACTGCTCTAGAGTCCAGTGGCGGCGTGCTTTACACCACTGCATCCGACGCTTTGCATTGCACTTGGTGATGTAAGGCTTGGATGCAGCTGCTCGGCCATGGAAACCCATTCCATGAAGCTCTCTACACATTGTTCTTGAGCTAATCTGAAGGCCACACGAAGTTTGGAGGTCTGTAGCTTTTGACTCTGCAGAAAGTTGGCGACTTCTGCGCACTGTGCGCCTTAGCATGCGCTGACCCCGCTCTGTGATTTTACGTGGCCTACCACTTTGTGGCTGAGTTGCTGTTGTTCCCAATTGCTTCCACTTTATTATGATACCACTAACAGTTGACCATGAAATATTTAGTAATGAGAAAATTTCACGAATGGACTTATTGCACAGGTGGCAACCTATCACAGTACCACGCTTGAATTCACTGAGCTCCTGAGAGCAACCCATCCTTTCACAAATGTTTGTAGAAGCAGTCTGCATGCCTAGGTGCTTGATTTTATACACCTGTGGCCATGGAAGTGATTGGAACACCTGAATTCAATGATTTGGAGGGGTGTCCCAAACCTTTTGGCAATATAGTGTATCTTGCATTTATATTCTTTTTATGGGCATATTATTACCACTCATGTATACATTTTTCACATTTTTATAACATTAGCAGGGCAATTAAGAAAATGTTTCCATCTTGGGGACACTCTGGTCTATTTGGACTTGAAGGGAACAAGATTGTATTATGTATTTACCAATTTCAGCAGACCACTACCATGGCTTCCCAGGCCAGATAACACAAACAAATAATTAAGGGGGCAGACAAAAATATGACAATGTTATAACCTGTAGGAAATATTTTATAGGTCTTAGTTCCCTTTCGAAAGGGAACTTCAACTCTGCGTTTACAGCTATGGGGAACCATCACTCGTGACAGGTGTCCGAATGCCAAAGAATCACACCACTCCAATCCTATTGGCCGGCGACAGCCTATGACGTCATCATAGCGCGAACCTGGAAGTATAAAGGGAAGCAGTCAACATCTTCTCATCTTTCGGGACTGTTTTCTCTATGCCTTACAAACGTTCAGGAGAATGTGTTCATCCGTGTCCCAGGTTTCTGACACTTTCTGTCCATGAATGTTGCAGCTCCCATAGACTTTTCATTCCTTCCTGATCTCCGCGTTTGAGATAAGGAGGGCATGGAAAATCCCCTAGCCGTTCAGATTTGGATCTGAGCCAGACAGACGGGAGGAGGAAGAAGCAAGGGTGAGTTTAAAGGTGCGATTAAAGGGTGCGATTAAAAACGCAACAGTGTTTACAATCGATCCCCCAGCTATTTAAAGGGCGATTTATATCTACCCTGTCCTCTTCTTCTTTCACCTCCTATATATATATATATATATATATATATATATATATATATATATATATATATATATATATATATATATATATATATATATATATACACACACACACACATACATACATATGCACATACATATATATATATATATATATATATATATATATATATATATATATATATATATATACATATATGTATATATATGTATATATATATGTGTATGTATATATATATGTGTATGTATATATATATGTGTATGTATATATATATGTGTGTGTATATATATATATATATATATATGTGTATATGTATGTATGTATGTATGTGTATATGTATGTATGTGTGTGTGTGTATATATATATATATATATATATATATATTCGTATGCATGTATATAGATATTCGTATGCATGTATATATATTTTATATCATGCTCAGATACTTCTTATGGTCAGACTGATGGCTGGGCCCATAGTAATTATTTCTGTCGGCCCGCTTTTTCGGTTTGATAATGAGAGGATCTTTTAAGCTTAAAAGAACCATAGATTCTATCCTTTTTCATGTAAAAAGGAGAGTATTAGGGATCTTCAGTCTTTTAGCTGCAGGAATATGAGATGGGTCTATTTTATGTCTTTAAAATAAGACCTTGTTTTCCTGTATAGTTTTTCTGAGCATGTAGTTTTTCAGGAGGCTGGCCCATCTCGAGCTGAGGCTCTGAAACAGGGCCAGAGGTCCAGTATGGCCGCTCAGGCTCCTCCTCTTATCAGAGCAGGGCGCAGAGATGGCTGGACTCGAGGAGGAAGAAGCAGGTTTGAGGAGGTGATCAATCACATACACCAATAGCATCTGTGATCAATTCCCTCTCGTTGCAGGGGCAATTTTGCATTTGCCCTCGCCCCTTCTTCCTCTGCCTCCTGAGTTTGAGCTTCTTTCTACTTGCTCAGGTGTTTCTTTTACAGTTAGGCTGACGGCTGGGCCTTTGATAATATTTTTTCTAAAGGACGCCTTCTGGCTTGATAGTGAAAGTGCTTTTAGGCTTAAAAGAACTTTTGATTTCATCCTTCTTTATGCATAAAAATAAGGAGGGAAAATCTTTGTTCTGCGAGCCGCAGGAAGGTAAGCTAGGTCTATAATTTTATGTTTATAAAAAGTATAGACCTTTGTTTTTCCTGTATAGCTTTCCTGAGCATGTAGTCAATAATTTAGAATGGGTTCTTTTGGGCAAAATAACTGAAGCATTAGGTTGGCTAGTTTTCAAAACATGCAGGCCGCTTTATGGCCGCTATTTTGTAGCCTCCTATGTTAGAGTAGCTTCTCAGCTAATACTTTAGTTTGGTTTGAGTTAGCACTTGTCACTTCAGTTAGTTGTGTGCAGGTCGGCTTTATCGGCCACCTGACATTGTTTGCTTGTAGTGCTTAATTTTCTCATATTTGAAGGATTCAAAATGAAGCCCAAGCATTGCTTGGCCCAGTAGGCCTTAGCTAGCGGCTAGGCTAGAGCTAGGTTTAGGTGTTTGTTTGTTACATCACTCTTATTATTACTATCCCTCTGAGGTTGTATAGTACCTAGTTCTGGCCTCCTCCTGAGGGAGTTGCTGGCCGTATGCCCATTTCCCCTTCGATGTGATGTAGGTGCTATGGCTGAGGTTAGGGTTATAGGCTGTTATGAGCCTTCCTGGTGCTGTTTTTCCCAGGTGGTAGGCCCTTATCTTTGAGACGATAAGTTATGCAGTGTTGCTAGGCCCCACTTTGTAGAACTTTGTCATGCTTATAATGTTTTCTCATGAGCCCCTTGATTTATATTCAAGTTTGAATATACGGTGCTAAATGCTTTTAGCTTTCGTTCTCAAGGGTTCAACAAAGATCTCAGATCTGTTTTGTGAAAATATTTATCCTGTTTTGATGGCATGTATTACAAAGCATTTAACTTTGCTTTGGGTTCTAAGCCTTAACCCTACATACTTTAAAATATGTGAGCTTACTCTAGTGCTGCCACAGGTTATCACCTGTTTCTGTGATAGCAGGCTGTGTTTAGCCTCTATCTAAGAATGTGGTGTTTTGTTGTACTCCCCGGCTAGGGTTTGTGTTTCACTGAGTGCATCAGTTGTTGTATTGCACACTCAGGTTGAGTGTAAAGAGTCTTATTCTGGTTAGAATAGGAATGATCTCTGATAGCTCCCAGTCGATCATGACCACAGCAGCTGTTTTACATATACTGTTAAGATTGTTGGCTCTTTATTGGTAGCCTCTTTCTTAATACATCTTGTTTCTCGGGCACTGCTGGTTTACGATCACGAGTTTGCTCACGTATCTTAGCACTGCCTCAGGCTTATGCTCATGTTGTTTGAGGTGGTAGGCCTTCCTTAGACCATGATAGCATGTTTGTGTACTAGGTACATTGCCTGTTGGAATGTGTAGGCTTAAGCTCAGGTTGTGTAGCTAGTTACCCACAGTTAACTTGTAGGGTCTAGAGCTGGTCCCCTTTGAGCTTGGGCCCTATTTATGACCACTGGCTGGCGCCACATGGTGCTAAAAGTAGTAGGCTCTGCCAGGCCTCCTTTTTGGTTTTCATAGTGGCCCAGCTGGATTGGTTATATTTAGACTCATTTCCATGGGTGAGTCTTGTTTGCTGACTCACCACGCTATCGGCCACGCCTCTGTAATAGTAGGCCCTAGGTCAGGCTTCTCATAGAGTTCTGTGGCGCAGGGTGTACTCCTTTTATCTAAGTGTTTTTGAGTACTTGGCCTACTGGCTGGTTTTAGTCATGAAGCTACCACTGGTTGATGCCATGTGTTCATGGAGGTTGAAGGCCCCATCAGGGCCTCCTTTCAGTTTGCATATTGGCGCAGTTTTTGTGTTTGCTTCTATCTGACTCCTCACCATGGATGGGTCGTGATTGCCACTAGCTGACGCCACGTGTTTACGGGTCGTAGGCCTTTTCAGGCCTCATATGTTTCATGCTGGAGCTTGGCTTTGTACTCTTCTCGCTCCGAGAGTAAAAGTTTACTGCGTTTACTGAGTACATTTTCTGAGTGGCTTGCCTCTCAGGGGGAGTTCTTGTGTTAAACCAACTGTTCGGTTTTATGCATTTACTTCCTTAAGCATGGTCCTCTTTTAGCTCTAGTTGAGCTAAGTAGTTACCTTGTTTTCTTTTTTACTCTGTTCTATTTTGCTCCTAGAACTTTAGTGGCCGCTAGCTGACGCCGCGTGTGACAGGTAGGCTTTCGGGGCCTCCTTTGGGAACATGCTGGCATGTACCTTTTGTGTTTTTTTTTTTTTTTTTTTTTTTTTCTTTTCTTTGACATTCTTTTCTGAAGACCGTAAAAAGGATTTATGTCGCTGGCTGGCCAGGGCTCCGGCTGACTCCTTAACCTCCTTTGTAGTCAGTTTGTATTGGAGCTTGATAACACTGCCACGAGCTGATGCCACGTGTCTGCTGAGGTTATAGGCCCATGGGGCCTTCTTTAGCGTGTGATGGCGTACTCTGTACTCCTCTTGCTTAAAGAGTAAAAGGTTCTTTAACGAGTACACTGCTCACTGGATTGTGTTGGACGGACTGTTTCGTGGGCACTCACAGCTACTTAATTACTTGGTCCGTAGTGCGTCCAGCATGCTATGTTTTCAGGGAGTGGCCTTACGGGCCATCCTGGAATACCATCATATGTGTTGAGTTTCTGTGGGACATGTAGTTCATTTGTAAGAACTTTAGTTATGTTGTAGGCCCTTTTTCGGGCCTCCATGACTATGTGCCTACAGTATGGTCTGTCTGTTAGGTTGAGCTTCGTACTTCCCTTTGGGTTGACTGTGTAATTGTGCTTAGCTCCCTAAGCTGTCATTGGTTGTAGACTTCTATGAAGTCTCCCGTTGAGACCAGCCCTCAGGCTGGTTTGTGCTCCCTGTACCAGGGTTTTTCTAGCGCACAGCCTCCTCAGTGCTTTAATCAGACACTGAGTAGATCCTAAGATGAACGGATTATACTCCCCTCAATACGAGGGTTTATAGCGCTCAGCTGAGTTCTGCTCTCCGTGATGCCCATCTCTGCACGTGGGTTTGAGTTGCTCACTGCTCTTTCGCAGTCGCTCTTACTTGCTCTCTTCTCTGAAGAATGCGCTTTGGAGATTCTGTGTATTAGACAGGGCAAGCCCTGACTATGTTTGGCTTTCGCTAGATTAGTACAGTCTCCTTGGTGGCGCTGAGGGTGACCTTTCGGTCCCCTGGTCACATTCCCTTTAAGGGACCACTTTCCATGGAATGCTGGTCCCAGATGCCTTGAGCAGCCTTGGAAGGCTTTCTGCGGAAGGCCACTTTTAGGCTCAGCTTGGGCTGTTGGCCGTAGGGAATGCTGTCACTAACAGCCTTGCGTGACCCGAGGGAGAGCCGATCACGGCTTTTCTCTGGAACTGCCGGTCATTTAGCATGCACTCTGGTGGCGTGGGTATATCGTTCCCCATAGCAGTAAATGCAGAGTTGAAGTTCCCTTTCGAAAGGGAACTTCAACTTGCCATGCTTTGGGCTGCCTGCTGAACACCTACCTCAAGACGAGTAGGTGTTGACTGCTTCCTCAGGCGCTCCCTTTATACTTCCGGGTTCACGCTATGATGACGTCATAGGCTGTCGCTGGCCAATAGGATTGGAGTGGTGGGATTCTTTGGCATTCGGACACTTGTCATGAGTGACGGTTCACCATAGCTGTAAACGCAGAATCTCGTTCCCTATTCTCAGGGAACCATGGTTACATAAGTAACCTGAGACTTTGGACTAAATGTCCATTAGGGCTTGGCCTCCTTCACTTAACTGTAGATACAATACTGACTCTCTTAGCCAATGTTGTCCATCCCAGAAAAAATTAACAAACACTTTTTTAATTTCCCTAATAAAATCATCTGGTGGGTTCAACACAATTAATTTATGCCATAGGACAAAAGCGGCAAGATTATTTATGACCAGCACTCTTCCTTTATAAGATAGCTGAGGTATCCAGTTCCATTTTAATAATCTATTGCAAATTTAATTTTATCTTTACACTTTTCCCAGTTTTTCCTTTGATACAAAATGCCTAAAAACTTAAAAACATCTTTTTCCCACTTTACATTTCCAGGTGTAACAGGTAAAGGCATTTTTCTTTTATCATTGCACCAAAATGCTTCTGTTTTACTCCAGTTCAGTTTTGCAGATGATGCTCTCTCATATGAAGAAATACTATAATTAACAATTTCTCTTTGATCTTTCACAATTGCAGTTATATCATGCAGTTATCATGCAGTTAACTTAAACGCACTGCAATTACCATCATCCTTTATACCAGACAGCTCTTTTCTTAATAAACACAGGAGTGGCTCCACTGCTAAAGCATATAACTGACCAAACAGAACCCAATGTGTTGCAGTGTGTTTAAATGGAATACACTAAGCCCTTGATCACTTGGAATCTGCAATGGAGTTTGTTTATTATTTACAGTTTTTTTTTTTTCTTCTTCTTATGAATATGTTTTACGCATTCTGTAGGCCTGTATGTATGCTTGGACTGAAAATATAAAAAATGACACAAATGAAAATTATAACTATACAATAAACTATAAGTCCTCTTATTATAGCTGCAAGTATTATGTGGTATAACTCAAATATATTACACTAGATTTGTGTGAGGTGGGTGTAAATTAAGCGTGATCTGCCTTGACATCACAATCATGTTGCACTGTAGTCTGTCTGCCTGAAGTGTACATACAGAGTAGACTTGCTCCCCCTGCCAAAATCGAGGGGTCGAGGGTCAGTCCAAAGTTGAACATAGTTCAAAATGTGAAGTGAACAAAGTGCTTATAAGGAAGTTTGCGAGTGTATGTTGTAAGATTGAAAATATCTATATGATATTTTAAAATGAACAAAGACATTCGCTTTACTGTTTCAACCCCCTCTCTCTTGTTACAAGGGCCATTTGGAAGACAAAGGTGTTGACAGTGATCAAGCCCTGTAGGCCAAAATGTATATTGGGAGTCTACAAATTGTCACACCTTTAGTACAGTGGGGGAAGTTTTAATATCTGATTGGTCAGGTTGAATGTCTCACATTTGGGTTTCAGTCACATGATCAAGGAAGGGATAAAAGAAGATCGTAACTGTTGCTCTGGCTCTTTTCATTCTCTGCCTCTTTTCTTGGGCTCTCTCTCTCTCTCTCTCTCTCTCTCTCTCTCTCTCTCTCTCTCTCTCTCTCTCTCTCTCTCTCTCTCTCTCTCTCTCTCTCTCTCTCTCTCTCTCTCTCTCTCTCTCTCATATATACATGCTGGGTACGATTAATGGTATATGATTTTTATCATCTCATACATCTATTTTGTAATTATTTTAAGTGTAACTATAATCAGATATAGGAACCCCTGTAGGAAGTCCACCCTTACAATGTCTAAAAGTGGAGATAAACACAGCCTGGTGGAAGTGCAGCAGGAAGTAATTCCAAACTATAGCAATACAATAGCCTTTGTCAATACAAAGGCCTCATGACTTTTCCAGTAGCCTATTTCATAATTTACTGGATAAGGATAAAGGATTTTAAAAAATAATTTTTACTCAATTTCTATACCTAATAAAATATAGAGCTTGACAAGTAGATTGTGTGGTGAGGAAAAATGTAGTGAGGAAATTTCACGAAAGGACTTATTGCACAGGTGGCAACCTATCACAGTACCACGCTTGAATTCACTGAGCTCCTGAGAGCAACCCATCCTTTCACAAATGTTTGTAGAAGCAGTCTGCATGCCTAGGTGCTTGATTTTATACACCTGCTACACGAAGTGATTGGAACACCTGAATTCAATGATTTGGAGGGGTGTCCCAAACCTTTTGGCAATATAGTGTATCTTGCATTTATATTCTTTTTATGGGCATATTATTACCACTCATGTATACATTTTTCACATTTTTATAACTTTAGCAGGCCAATTAAAAAAATGTTTCCATCTTGGGGACACTTTGGTCTATTTGGACTTGAAGAGAACAAGATTGTATTATGTATTTACCAATTTTAGCAGATTATACACTACCATGGCTTCCCAGGCCAGATAACACAAACAAATAATTAAGGGGGCAGAAAAAAATATGACTGTAACGAAGCGGGACTCAGGGTAGGATCCATATGCAAGCTTTTATTAACAGATGCGTAATCTAGACAGGCAGGGGTCATACAGGTGCAAACAGGAATGGCAGGGAACAGGCAGAATTGTAGTCGTTGAACAGGCAGGGGATCAGGGCAGGCAGATATCATTCACAAACCAGTAACCAGTAATTACCCCCCCTTTTGCGCATAGATCTGAAATTAAATGGTTGTAATTCACGAATGCTTTTGAATTCAGACCTAAGGTTGGTCTTTTTTCTTTTTTTTTATAAAGGAGACTCAGCAAATTATTGTAGAAGTGAAAGCAGCTCAATAAAAAGTGTAGTTAAAAAAATTATAGAAGTTTAAGTTTACTGAAAATGTACTAATCTAAGCATTATTTCATGCAAAATATATTTTCCAAAATGAACTCGAAAATTAAAGCCATATGTCTAACCAAGTTGTGTTCCAAATTTGAATTTGATATTTGAAATAAATATTTGCATGGTAATACAATGTCCTATTTCAAAATGGTTTTCACAGGATGAATTTTGCTTTCGAGTGATACCTAATTTATGATGATTACTAAAATATGTGATAGGGAAAAAGGCACTAAAAAGCATGCCAAGTGTCCTGCTACCAGGACACTGCCGGTTACCAGGTTATATTAGGCTTTATTTGCAAAAGCAAACATTAAAATTGCATTCAGAATTTTTTTTTTTGTTTTTGTTGTGCCAATACCTTTTGTATAATTCTCAAACAATGCAGAGAGCTTGTTCAAATAAACTAAGATATTAGTGAAATGTCCACGTATGATTAATTCTTAATGAATTCTTTCTTTTCTTTTTATGAAGAGTAAAACAATTCATATTTTCAAGATCTTTTTCTGTTTCAGTTTTATGCATGATTTATATATTCACAAATAATACAAATGTCAGTTGTTCAGTGCTACTTTTATTTTCAAAATGAGTCAGAGTCAGACTGAAACTCTCTCAATCAAAGCCCAGTATAAAGATCCCATTACAAGCTCATGTTCTGAAAATGTAACAGGCGGAGGTCCTGTTGACCTTCACTACAGTGCTGCTGTAACATCCATAGATTTGACAACTATTTGGGCTGTTTTTGGTGCATATCAGAATTTATATTCATCGTCTTAATATGTCCAGGAATGAGAAATGGTGTTATAGATAGTGTAACGTTGGGAGTCGTGACGAGAAGGGGTAGCTCCAAACGCAGGCTTTATTAGAATGAGCGTAGTCGTACAGGCAAGGGATTTTCCAGATTTTCTGCAGAAATCCATCGGTCCATTGACCTAAGATGACAGATTTTTCATATTCCTGTTTTCACCATGCTTGTGCAGACACCTCTAGATTTTAAAATCACACTAGATAGAAGAGGATTACAAAGTAAAGGTTCTTCAAGAACCTACTCATGGGTTATCTCAGACTGCTCTCAGACTCTTAATTTTCTAAATATAATGATTCTATCTGACCCTTTGTTTGGAGCATAAATATTTATGAAAACAAATAACTTTTTACCCTTAGCTTTCACCATCATAATACGTCCTTTCTCTATTTCCATTTCTGATAAAATATTAACATCAAGCTGACACCTGCACTGACATTTGTGCCATGGCTAAAACAATTTTTTCCTCCCCACCACAGATTTAATGAGTTTCTTGTAAAAATATTACTTCAGCATCTTTAAGCCTAAGAAATTTATTAAGTAAAGCTCTTTTCCCCCCATCCCTCAAACCACATTTAAAGATCCTAATCTAAGAATCTGCATTTCAGGGTAGAGAGAAAAAAAAAACCCAAAACATGACAGAAAAGCAAAGCAAAAATAAAGATAGATCCCACACCCACGTGCTTTATTTTTTTCCTTTTGACATTTTCACGTTATCTTTTTGAGCTTTACGTACAGTTGCTAGAAACTTTTTCAGCCGAAATCTTTTTTGTTTTGAAATAACATAATAGCCAACCGTCTTCTGAGCTTTCACCACGGATTTAATAAACTTATTAACATCGGGGAAAAATTTACGACATCCACCTTTTTCCCTTTAGTTAAATCCAGAAACTCATTTAATTCTTCGACAGAATATACATCATCCAAAGACTGACTGCAATCAATCTCCGAAACCTCCGAACAATTATCACAATCCTCCATCAGTTCTTCATCACTATTTTCATTCTCCACAAGTGCATTAGACTGTAACCTGCTAACACTCAGAACCTCATCAAAAATGCCCATTGCTAGAAGCACGTCTTCAACTGTAAATGCTTGAACTGAAAACACTTTGCATCCATTCCTGATAGAGAGCCCTGGCATTCCCTCACCTGAGAGAGACGCCATGGCTTCCCTTATCCCTCTGGTGTTTTTCTTAAAACTAAAAACAGAACGTGATAATCAAACCCCAAAAAAACATAAATAAAAAAATAAAATAAAAAAAAAAATCAAGCGTGCCCCTCTCACACCCCACTTCAGCATGAGAGCGAGAGAGAGAGAGTGAGTGAGTGAGAGTGAGTGAGTGAGAGTGAGTGAGAGTGAGTGAGTGAGAGTGAGTGAGAGTGAGTGAGAGAGAGTGAGAGAGAGTGAGTGAGAGAGAGTGAGAGAGAGTGAGAGAGAGTGAGAGAGAGTGAGTGAGAGTGAGAGAGAGTGAGAGAGAGTGAGAGTGAGTGAGAGTGAGTGAGAGTGAGTGAGAGTGAGTGAGAGTGAGTGAGAGTGAGTGAGAGTGAGTGAGTGAGAGAGAGAGAGTGAGTGAGAGAGAGAGAGTGAGTGAGAGAGAGAGAGAGAGTGAGTGAGTGTGAGAGTGAGTGAGTGTGAGAGTGAGTGTGAGAGTGAGTGAGTGTGAGAGTGAGAGTGAGTGAGTGTGAGAGAGTGAGTGTGAGAGTGAGTGAGAGTGTGAGAGTGAGAGTGAGAGTGAGAGTGAGAGTGAGAGTGAGTGTGAGAGTGAGTGTGAGAGTGAGTGTGAGAGTGAGTGTGAGTGTGAGTGTGAGAGTGAGTGTGAGAGTGAGTGTGAGAGTGAGAGTGAGAGTGAGAGTGAGAGTGAGAGTGAGAGTGAGAGTGAGAGTGAGAGTGAGTGTGAGAGTGTGTTGGTATTTTTGGAGATCTCTTCCAGCCAAATGTTTTCTCTTCTCTGCCAGATCTTTCTGATTGTACTCAAAACATATTAAGTGGAAAAGTACAGCTCTGGGTCACCATATACATGTTATAAAGAGATGCATAGGGTACAGTACTGTTTTTTTTTTTTTTTTTTCTTTTTGAATAACTATAAGATGAAAATAAACTTTACATAAGTATGTTCTCTTTGCTTTGTTTTATTTATTTGCATTTCTTTACATTATTAGTCTTTAGCCCTGAATCTTCAACTAACATGGGATAATAAGACATTACAAAATGTAACAAACAGCTGATTCCAAATATGCACTTAAGACATTTCGCATTTCATCAGAAAACTAAACAAATAAAATAAAACAAAATGTTGCATTGAATACCATTTTAGACCTCTAACTGACTGTATAAAAAACAGAAAACTTTGATGTTGTTGAGTTGCTGTACTTTTACAAAGAAAAAAGAAACTCAATGTAAACTCAAGTGTCTTTATTATGTAGAGCTTCAAACATATCAATAAACATTTAAAATGTCAGGGTTAGGAATTTCAGTGAGAGTGCAATGAAATTCCCTGGGAAATATTCACAATATATAATTAATTTAAGAAAAACAAATGGATCCAATATTGAAAATAATTTTCACCTGCTTGCAAAATAAGTAAAGGGTTAATAAAACCCGTTTGATAGGCTGTTACGTAGGGTGTGTCGAAAAGACATATAGTCATACTGAAAGTGAAAGCAGACAAAGGCTGTCCTTAATGCTTCGTGCGGTCGTATTCTGCTCCTTCTGTATCCTTGTCCATTTGAAGAGCATTTACACCGTAAGTTTTGTTTAATTTTTCGCCTATTTTCGATTGTGTCATTTTTTTTTTTAATATCCGTAAGGTTATATGGTTTAGCCTACTATTGCAAAATGTGCATATGTAGTCAAATACAGCTTAATCGTACAGGCTAAAAAGACAGCAGCAAGAATCGGGCACATTCATGGAAGTGGATCCCACTCTTATGTTAATGAATGAGTAGCCTGGTTGCTCTTAAAATCTATTTGGTTTTTATTAATGCGTTTCATACACGGAAATAATTGCGTAGGCTATATCAAAAACTGCGCGTGCGTCAACACAACTCGGGCTCTAAAAATGGAGTAGGCTACTATTATTTTTTTAATGCATACCAATACGTTTTCATTTAGTGGTATAAACCCAGCTAACAAAAAAAAGCTGTCAGAACGTTTTGTTAACATTCCCTTTAAGTTATGAAAACGTTATTTCTGAATGTTTTTTAAACATTGAAAAGTCCAGTTTTTTAATGTATCAAGAAGTACTTTTTTTTTTTTTTTTACGTATTTACCACAAAATTCCTCAACACCATGCATATGAAATATTATATTTTTTAGATTAAAAGAAAACTTGAATGATGATCAAAACTAAATATGAGTTGTTTCTGGATATTGATCTAGGGCTGAATCCAAAATCACCCCCTATACTCATAAACTATTCCCTACATTAGTTCACTAATACAGTTCACTTGAAAGAGTGACTGAAAACGAGTGAATTTGGACAATGAATGCACAGGAAGGGCATAGTTTGCATAATTTTGCTTGCTGTTTAATCATTTTAAACTTAGCAAACTAACAGCTCCAGTAGTAAGATGAAAGGATTTATTTTGAATTTTGTCATGGAAATTATGTATAAACCTTAGATAAACAATTAATTTTTTTTTTTTTTTGCAGTAATTTGTTAATTCACAAGGTAGTAAAACAAAACAAAAAAAAACAAAAAACAGAACAGACCGGAACGCATGCAATCTACAGGGACAATGGAGGCCTACAAAGATGAGAGACTGTGTGAAGAGGTTAAAAAATACCCTCATTTGTACAACTCTTGCATTAAAAAAGATGTTTACATGGGTTGTAACCCGTGGCGAGAGATTGCTCAAAAAAACTGTGCATGCGTCGAACGCCTGTGTATGTGTATGAGTCAAATGAAGTAGACTTTCCAAGGCTGTGTGTTCGACTGTATGCATACACTAGCATACGCGTCAAAAAACGAAGTATACCCAGGGCTTTAGACACACACTCGTGAACTTCCCAAGCGCTTCCCCTCGTGGGAATCCCCACTGCCATTTTGAAGTGCGTTCCACTTCGTGAAGTGAATGAGGGAAGTTTAGCTATATGAACAGACCCTCCAAGGGAGCGAGTCTACTCTGATGTACACTTCAAGCAGCTCTATATCCCACAATTCAATTTGATTGTGACGTCACAGCAGATCGTGCTTAACTGAAGTGTATGGCATATTATTTTGAGAATTAATCGCATAATACCTTATGTTCACAGTCAAAGTTTATACTATTTATAATTTTTTTCGTTTGTGTAATTTCATTTTTCTCCAACAGCTCATATACCTATAGGATTTTATATAATTTCTCTAACAACTTATATGTATATAATAAGAAAATGGTGCATTAAACAAATCCATAAGTAAAAAAGGGGTTTAAATAATAAATCAGCCATAGTGAATTCCAAGTGATCAAGTGCTTAGTGCATTCCATTTAAACATTATGCACGAGTTTCACCGGTAGTGGGTACTCATGCAACATAAGCAATGATGCACATCCGAGTCCACGAGATGGAGGGAAGTTAGTGAGTGAAGGGCATAAAAATTTGGATTGGAACGCAGACTATAGACATAGAAAGACGGTTCACTCCTATTAGTTATGAATGGGAGAAACTGCAACGTGCAATAGAGGTATGAAGTCACTTTGTAGGCCAACCGGCAGTTAGCGTCACACTGGTTCCCTCAACAAAAACCCAATAGGATTTTTCCATAGTCTTTTGGATTATTGCAAAAAACAAGCTCTGTGATCAACAAAGGTTTTTGATACTTACACGTTTTGCTCATCAAGATACTTTTCACAGATGAACATAACTTTTATGAATTTTGAAGCCTAGATGGAATACCAGAAGTAAAAAGCTAAAGGTAGGCTATAAACGAACTACACCACGGTCGCTTGACTTTAAACTCACCATCACTAAGCTTCCGACAACTCCACTTATTAGCCACGGGCATTTTCAAGACACATAATAGCTTTTAAAAAATCACGAGTGGGATGTATTTTATGTTGTAGAATAAAACGTGTAAGTGTCTTGAGCTTGCGTTGACCACAGACCTTAATTTCAGCCATTCAACCAAAAAAAAACATTGAATTCAGGGTGATGGAACTGGATGTGCTAAAATGCTAACTCACTTCAGCGTTTTGGCCTATAAAGTGATGTCATACCTGCACCACTCTATATAAGTAAAAGAGCCAATCACTGATTGAAAATGTCATTGCGTTACTGCAGCTGCCGTTAGAGGCTGAGACTTGCGCTTAGGACTGCACAAGCACAACGGCTTGTCTAGCCTGAAAAAAAAGATTTTTCAACACTATTTGAGCATAAGAAATAACATTTATGGGACAGTTAATGTCATATTTTGTTGCCGATTTGAAATATGTTATATAATTGTGCTCGGAGGCATTGCAAATATGGCCGCTGAGTGAACAGACTTTACTTGAAAGGGATTTTGGCGTACATCAGTTGTACATCACTCAATAATGTCCACTCAGGTTTCGGACACCTCTAAAAATGGCTGTTCCCTCAAATAGTGCCCTATTTAAGGGAATGGGGGGTGATTTTGGACACAGCATAGGTGTTAGGGACAGAGTTCTGCCATCTGCTGGTTAGAGAAAAATCTGTAGGAAATACAGTTTTAGGAAAAAAGTGTAATTACCATTTACATCCAGCAGAGCCCCATAGAGATCCATTCATTTTTCTGGATGTGGCTAACTGCTCTTATAAATGTAATGTGGAACGAACATGATCACACAAACATGTGCGCACACATGTCAGTGAAATATCCACTGTGTCTCTTTGGTTCTCTGCAGCACATGTGGGATTGTCAGTGCGAGTAAACAATTCAAGCAGGTACACAGAACGAGCAGGTACGAATCGCGTAGAGCAAGGGGAGTTCCCTTTCGAAAGGGAACTCAACACCGCGTTTGAACGCATATGGGGAGCGTCATCACGTGAACCGGTGTCTGAAAGCAATTATCAAATCTCACCAATCCTATTGGCTGGTGACAGCCTATGATGTCATAATAGACGTGACCCGGAAGTATAAAAGAGAGAGGTGTAAATCTCTCGCAAACCCCAGCGGCTGATGAGGGTAAGCTGCTGAATGATGATGATGTTCTTTCTTTGACATCATCTGATCTAGCAGCGAGTGCTCTTCTGGCTTTAAGCCCAAGAGAGCAGGAAATGGCTGTTGAAGAGGAAGAAAGCGAGCTTTCTGAAACTTCAATGCCTCCCTGCCCCGCGTATGCGGAGCTGCTCGAGGTTATGGAACGTGCTTCTGGCAGGCTGCAGCTGCCATGAGAGTGCGTTAAGAAAAGGATCCAACGCGGACGGCTCGACGTACGATTCCTTTCCGACCATAATCTGGCAGCCCCTGTGAGCCTTTCATTCCTTCCTGATCTATATCTACATGCTGTGCAGCCAAAATAATGTACCAGTTATCAATGTAAAGCTGCTTTGACACAATCTACATTGTAAAAAGCGCTATATAAATAAAGGTGACATGTGGTGATCGAGAAGGCATGAAAGAACCTGTACTCGGCTCATATTTACTGACATCAGCAAGCTAATTTCGCTGATGTTGAGGGAATGAGCCAGCATGGGTATGTGTTGATGCCCCCTATATTTAGCAAACATCTCGTCACAGGGCGGGCACAGACATTAAAAGCTCCGGTCCTGCCTTCAAGGCTCCTTAAGATTACTTCTCGCTTGAATGGCAGGACATACGTGGCAGCGGGTCAGACTGGTGCTGCCTTACACACAACGGCAGTGTTACAGGCTTACCACGCTGATCTGCTGAAGGATGTGGATCAACGGCAGCGTTTTAACCTGCATACCACTCAGATCCGAGGATCGGAGACAGGGCCAGAAGTCCAGTATCGCCTCTCGGGCACCTCCTCCTCCTCGGAGTAGGTTCCACAGAAGGCGGGACTCTAGGAAGAAGAAAGATTTGAGGGAGGTAATCAATTACAGACGCCAGTGATTGATTTCCTCTCCATGAGGGTAGTTACAGTTACCCTCTCCTTTCTTCTTTCACCTCCTGAGTAATGATTTTTTACCCAGGCACTTCTTTCAATCAGGCTGAGGGCTGGGCCCATGATAAAAATGTTCTGTTGGCTCGCCTTTTGGCTTGATAGTGAAGGGGCTCTTTCAGGCTTGAAAGAACCATAGATTCCATCCTTCTATGATGGTAAGTCTCCGTTCTTCGAGCCGCAGGAAGTAAGCTTGGTCTGTATTTATATATTTAAATATATTGACCTTAGTTTTCCTGTATAGTTTTTTCATGGGTGTGTAAAAAAAAATAGAAGGGGGAAATTGGGGCCCTGAAGTTCCCATTAGGTTGGTTATCTTTGTGTTGGCTATATGGCCACCTTTACAACCACCACAGGGTAGAGTAGCTATTCTCCTCTGGTCATAGCTATAGTTTGTATTAGAGATTGGGGTAACACTTTATTTTAGGTTCTTTTAACTAGTTGCTTATTAGTATGCATATTACTAGAATATTGGCTATTTATAAGTACTTATTAAGCACATATTAATGCCTTATTCTGCATGACCTTATTTTACATTCTTAATCCTACCCAATACCTAAACTCAACAACTAATTAACTATTAATAAGCAGTAAATTAGGCGTTTATTAAGGGAAAAGTCGTAGTTACTAGTTTATATGTGTTCCCTATACTAATGTGTTACTGAGATTGGCACTCTTTACTTCAGATAGATCTATGTTAAGCGTCGGCCTTCTGGGCCACCTGACATTGTTTGGCTTGGGTTGAGCATCGCTCCTCTCAGCTCTTGTTTTATAGAGTTTATTTCAGAGTTGCCTCCTCTCTTTTGAGAGTTTTAGAGGCTAAGTTTAAGCCCCAGGCAGATCTATGCTTATGTGTGGCCCTATAGGCCCACAGCTAAGGCTGGCCTAGGCTAGAATATGATCTATATGTATAGAATATATGTATAGAATGATATACTGAAAAATTTCACCCTTTTATTACTACCCCTGTCCGGAGATTGTTTTCCTAGTTCTGGCCTCCTCTTATCAGAGTTGTCAGGCCAAGGCCCATTATGCCTTTGGTGTAGGTGCAAGATAGATAGCAGCTAAGGTAGCAGACTATTGCTAAGTCTCCCTGGTGCTGTTGTCTCAGGTGGTAGGCCCCTTATCACTATGTGAATAAGAAAAGGCTAGTGTTGCTGTGGCCCCACTTTTCTAGAGCTTTTCATTATATACTTTGTTTAGTCTTTTCCCCTGAACCCCTTGAATTAAGATTCAAGCTTGAGTGAAACAGTGTTAGCTTTATTTAATCTCCTGTTCCCTAGGGTTCAGTACAGATGTCTAATCTGTCTTTGGTGAAAAGCGCCCACCCTTAGAATTCAATTTCAGAGTAGTATGAATGAAAGTGAAGCATTCCCCTGTTTCTCAGGGCTGTTAATGCTCTAGTTCTATTTTGCCCTACACAATGTGAGCCCAATAACTCTATTGCTGCCACAGGTTAGCACCTGTTTTCTGTAGTAGTAGGCTTTGTTCTGGCCTCCTTCAGAGCATGGTGACTAAGTGTTTGTACTCCCCTTGCTAATAAGGGTAAAAAGTGTTTTTTACTGAGTATATGGCCTGTTGGAATGCATAGCTTAGGCTGAGTTTGTTTAGTGAACCTCACTATTCAGTTTGGTTCTTATGTAGCTCCCTTTAGAATTTGAAAACTGCCACAAGATGTTGATTGTGTTGTTTGGAGTAGAAGGCTTTGTTTTGGGCCTCCTTCAGAGCACAATAGCTTGTTGTATCACAAGTTTTGTTTGTAGATGTTTAGTCAGAGTTTTGCTCACTTAGAACTAGCACTGCCACAGGTTTATGCCCGTGATCATTTGAAGTAGTAGGCCAGTTTTGGCCTCCTTCAGAGCATGGCAGCATATATTCTTTGTACTCCCCTTACTGTAAGGAAAAAAAGTGGATAGTTTTTTAGATAGTTTGGTTCTCAGATTAGGCTTCCTTAGAGCTTAGACACTGCCACTGGCTGACGCCTGTGTCTTTCTGGAGTAGCAGGCCTGTTTGGGCCTCTTTCAGAGCATGTTGGCATAGTTTGTACTCCTCTTGTTTAAAGGGTATAAAGTGTTTTACTGAGTACATTGCCTGTTGGAATGTGTTAAATAGAATTAAGCTCAGGTTGAGCTAAATAGTAAACCTCACTGGATAGTTTGGTACTCATATATGGCTTCCTTAGAGCTTAGACACTGCCACTAGCTGACGCCACGTCTTTCTGGAGTCGCAGGCCCGGTTTGGGCCTCCTTCAAGAACATGATGGCGTAGGTTTGTACTCCTCTTGCTTAAAGAGTAGAAAGTGTTTTTTCTGAGTACATTGCCTGGTGGAATGTGTGGATTAAATTAGCTCAGGTCGAGTTAAATTAGTTAACCTCACTGGATAGTTTGGTTCTCAGATTTGGCTCTGTTAGAGCTAAGTTTGTACTCCTCTTGCTTAAAGAGTACACAGTTCAAAGAGTTTACTGAGTACACAGCTTGTTGGAATGTGTTGAGGTAGACTGTTATGTGGGCACTCTACACTCTACAGTCTTATCTGCTAATTAAACTCAGTTTCATTCTGAACGAGTTGCCATGTTTGTGGGCTCTTGCTTTATCAACAATTGAGCTGCTTTAGGTGTGTGGCCTTCACAGGCCACCCTGTAAGCAATCCCCCCCACCCCACACACACACATCTGGGTGTCTTTTAAGCAGATTAAGCATGTAGTCTTCACATGTTTGGCCTGCTGCTGTGATATATTCTACACGATGTAAAATTACTTCATGTTGCAGGCCCTTCCTGGGCCTCCATGATTTTGTGCTTACAGTATGGTTTATCTGTTAGGTTGAGCTCAGTACTCCCCTCGTTTAGAGGGTTGTTCTGCATAGTACTTAGCTCCCTAAGTCTGGTCAGTGGTTGAAGGCCTCCCTGTTGAAGATCAGCCCCTAGGCTGGTTGTACTCCCCTTGTTTGGGTTTGAGGCACAGCCTCCTCAGTGCAAATAATCAAGTGCTGAGTAAATCCTAGGATTGAGCAGAGTTTTACTCCCCTCACTGGTAAGGGTAAAAGCGCTAAGCTGTGTCCTGCTCTCCAGGATGCCCATCTCTATGTTCTGGTCTGAGTTAGTTACTGCCTCTTTTGCAGTCCCTCTTACTGGATATCTTCTCTGAAGAATGTGAATTGAGACTCTGTGACAGGTCGCTGGCTAAGACTAGGTTGCTTTAATTAGACCAGGTCGGCCTCCCTGGTGGCAGTCAGGGTTGACTTTGTTCCCTTGACAAGTGACTGGCTAGGGTTCCTTCGGGCCCCCTGGCTACATTCCCTTAAAGGTACCCTCTTTTCTTCGAAAAGAAGTTTGGTCCCAGAAGCCTTTGAGCGGCCTTGGTAGGCCTTCTGTGGAAGGCCTCCTTGAGGCTTTTAGCTTAGGCTGTTGGCCATAGGGAATGCTGTCACTGACAGCCTATGTATGGCCCGGAGGGGGAGTGGTTCTGGCATTTCAGTTGAAACTGCTAGTTCTGACATTTGTCTAGCCATTTTTTGGCATGCATTCCCCTCAAGCATGGCGACGTGGGAATATCTTTCCCCACATGCGTTCAAACGCAGTGTTAAGTTCCTTTTCGAAAGGGAAACAGGGAACAAGACATTGCGTTACCTGCCATGCATCGGGGCTGCCTGCTGAACAGTCCCTTCAGACGATAAGATACTGACTGCTTTTCTAGGCGCTCCTTTTATACTTCCGGGTCGCGTCTATTATGATGTCATAGGCTGTCGCCGGCCAAAAGGATTGGTGAGATTTGATAATTGCTTTCAGACACCGGTTGACATGATGACGTTCCCCATATGTGTTTAAACGCAGTGTCTCGTTCCCTGTTCTCAGGGAACCATGGTTACATACGTAACTTGAGACAATTTTCCACTAGTTAGGGGCCTACACATGTGGCGTGTTTTGCACGATCAAGTCCATTATTTTAAATGTAGATGCGAGACAAGCGTCTAAAGTCTATGTGTGGGAACTTACAGTACTGCTAATTCTTTAAAGAAAGAAGCCGCAAAAGAGGAGACTTAGTTTATGGAAATGGAAAATACTGTTAAAGCTTTTTTGTCTTAATTTGAATGTGGATATGGATGTTAATTATTAAAAGATAAACAATTATAGCCTACATGCTTAATTATTTAGCACTCTAATTATTATTTAATATTTACTACTATGAAATTATGAATTATATTGCAATGTTGCAATTTTCTTCCTAAATCACTATCAGCATTAAGAATCATCTCTCTTTTGCAATTATTTACTTATGCTTATCAATGTTTATTCACCATGTACAATGTATGTATAATGTTTACATGCACATTTTCTGATTAAGGACCATATTCTGTTTAAGATTTATTTATTTTAATTTACTAACATTGTACTTAGTATTGCTTACTGAAACCCAGCCTAAACTTTCACAATAGTAGAGATAAGGTTACCAACAATTACACTGCAACACAATCTTTTCGTTATTTTGTTAACTCTCTCTCTCTCTCTCTCTCTTCCCTTCAGAGTAAACATGGCTTTATTGATTGTAATTGTTTTTCTCTTCATCCCTGCTGTGAGGCCTAGTCAAGGTACAATGCTTTAATCTTCAGAGATTTATTGGATTTGCAAGTAGTATAATTTCACAATAATGTTTGTATCAAGTAGAGATTAAGATTGTTTGTTGTGCTTAGAGCAGTTTCCAAGAATGTTCTGGGCTCAATACAAGTTAATTCTTTTTTATATCAAGTTATTTTCTATGGTTATTAACAGCATCCCACAGATTCTGTCAATAGACACTTGTATCAATCTCTATATTTATATTTAAAGGAGTGTTCAGTTATGCTTTCATTAAAATACAACAATGCAATTTTTTATGTTTATACTTATATATTCAGCAGATTTGTGGAAACTGGAATGCCTGCCTACAGTTGGAATTGTTTCTCAGACCACAGTTATCAGCTGCTTTTTCAGAGGCTTTAAAAATATGGAAATAGTTGGAGTTTCTTTAAGAAAAACCACACAGGAAAAGCCAGTTTTTACAATGCCTTCAAATCCTACATCAGGAGATCAGCGCTTTAGTCTTGAAAACCCAGAATTGGGTCCATCATTGGAAATCTCTGACACCATGTTTTCCGATGAGGGTGAATATCTGTACAATGTTATAACAGACAGAGGTGAAAAAATGACAGAACTTAGCATCAGTATTACAGGTGAGATTTAATTTCTCCAGTCATATCAAATAAAATAAAACTGGAATTCTTAGCCATTTTGTTTTAAAACTGGTTATTATAATACTTTCTGCTTTCTTGACATATATCCCCTCAATAAAGCCAAGTACAAAAATCCTAACACAAGCACATGGCCTGAAGTTGTCACAGATGGAGGGCCCGTCGACCTTTACTGCAATGCTACTGATGGCTACCCAGCAGGCTTCATCCACTGGTTTGACCGTTCTGGAGCTAATTGGACCGTTAATTCAGAACTGACAAAAGCCACCAAGGACACCAACGGTTTAAAATCTGTGGCCTTGTCTAGCAAATTGACTTTCAAGTCTATTGTCTTGGACCTTGGACCATTTAGATGCATCGTCTTGAACAGCAAATATGCACAAGATGGAGAAAGCACATTAAGGATCACATCACGATCATATAGTAATTAAGCCTAATTTTCTTACCATCTGTTACATGAGTGCTTATTTAACATAGCTAGAAAGTTGTGTAAAAACATGATCTGCTGAAAAGATTTGCTTTTATCCCTAGACATTATGTCAACTCAGGGTTAACAGTAGCACTGTTTCAGGAGTGTTTACATAATCGTATCATGGATTCTGAAGATCTAAGCAAATTGAAGGGAGCTAGCAATATTATAGGATTTTATTGGTATCATTTTTTCTTGGCAATGTAATTTACAGTAATACAGTAAAGCACTGATATTGCCACATAATCTGCATAGGTCTAGATATCTGCAGTTACTGTTAGACAGCAAATTTCTAAATCTGCCCATTGTCCTAAAGATCTAATCTTGGTGTACATTATATATATTTTACATTGTCATAGTCATGGAGAATATGTGCTGGTGTCAATTGTATGTATATTGTTTCTTCAGGTGATCCTAACAAGATTCCAGCATCTAATACAACACACATTGTTGCTGGTGTGATGGTCATTGGATCACTTATAGCTGGTCTTCTGTTTGCTCTGTTGATTTTCCGAAAACGAAATGGTCAAAGTGAGTATACCTTTAACATTTGTTCTAAAGAATAATGAACTTTTGTTTACTCTTATTTTTTTATTTTTATATGCACATTTCAGTGATAGTTATATACGAGGAAGGATCTCTGTGAAACAGAATTTTTACTTTTTTGCATCCAAAAGGGGAAATGTGGCAATGCTTAAGTTTAGAAGCAAGAGGCCTCAGCAGTTCTTGTGTAAAGGGAAGTCTTGTGTTGCTGAAAGACCTCAGAAAGCATTACAGTAATTCCTTATCATGATTTGATCGTCATGACTTAGGTTTAGGTTTAACTTCAGTGAACTATAAGTTTTGTGAAGTGATGTTTGAGTAATCAGTATTAATATATAATTTTGGACTGAATTTATTCACAGATAATAGACGACCTTCTGCCCATCCTATTCTAAGTATGTTACTCAAATGCATGTGATTTTATATTAACAATGGTGTTGGGTTAAACATTCTCTCTGTAAGACATTTTCTGTTTTCAGTTTCTGTACTGCTCTTGTGAGGGGTCACAAAATAGTTTATTTGGGACTGACACTTGAAGAGCTCTAGCTTGTGCAACCCCAGTGACATTTGTAGAGACTGCACTAAAGTTCTTATCAATTAACAATATACAACATGTTTTTCAAATAGGTTATGAATCAGGAGACACTGAAGATGATCTGGGAAACAGGCAACTACAGGTAGGCCCATAGTTCATTTTTGATTATAGGCACAGATCTAAACAATATTACACAATTTAATATTACTTAACAGTTAACACTTTGTTTTAGCTCATAAGTTATATTATTGAAATTTTCACTTCTCTGTTTGTCTTTTTTGTATTTTTTTGTCCTAAAGAGTGAAGGTTCCACTATCAGCTGATGAAACTGAAACTAAGCCCTGATTTTCATACTGAGGTCAGCACAGCCACCATTTCACAAAAACAAAAGTGAAGGCATAAAGAAAATGGCAGTTGTGTCAGCTTTTTGTAATGTGTGGGCCAATACGATTGACTGTAAGATTACAAAGGCTTAAAAATCAGCTTAACAAAGGTTTCATTGTTAAAATTAGTTATTACATTAGTTAACATGAACTAGCAATAAACAATTCTACAGCATTTATTATTCTCAATCAACAACTGTATTTTTATTAAATTATATTGATATAATATTGATATAATGTTTATTATAAAGGGTTATCGCTTCTCTTTACATTTACAAACAAATGTGGATTTAGGGAGCATGTATACTGCAAAATTCATCACTACATCTTTGTAAACAAGGACTTTTCAAACTGGGGCCTATAGATTGTCTGAAAGATTCTCTGTGAGGAAAGATTTTACAAAATGTTATTTTTTCTATGGCTGTCAAAGTTTCAAAGTTTAATCAAAGAAATTGATTAAAGATAATTTTAAATAATTTTTTCAGCAAATCTATATATAGTTCTGTAAAATATATATAGTTTTAGAAAGTTTCTCCTCACTGCTGTCACATTTAGTTTACCCACTGAGTGTTTTATGTTCAAACCCAACATAAGCTGCTTATTAACAACATTTATGCTTATTTAGTAAGTGAGATTTAGAAATAAAATGAATATGTTTCTTCTAAGCATTATACATCAAACATTAATAGCGTTAATGCTGACAGTCTGAAAACACCTAATAATATATAGCTGCCTTTTAGGAAAGGGAGTCCTAAACAATAATTTTGTAATTATGTGTGTACTTCTGCCATTGTCTCACTGGTTCCTTAAGATTTACCTCAATAAATAATTGTTGTAATTGTTGTAAAAAAAATAAATAAATAAAAATAAAGTAGAGTACAACTGTGTGCCAAAAAGAAGAGTGTTCCTGTTAAAACGAGGAGTGTTGTGGTTTTGAAGTGGGAATGCTCTGAATTAAGGAAGTGTGTTTTCTTTCTTGATTTTGATTTTGAAGAAAATTATGAAATATGCCTCTTTGTAAAATGCAACATGTAGAGATGCTTCTAAGACTGGGTGATAATTTTAGAATTGTAAGTTTGGTTTAGGATACACTTTGTATTTCTGATTTTTTTTTTATTGTACAGAAATAAAAGAAAAAGGAAATTTTTCCTTCTCGCAATCTTTTAATCATCACATTACAACCCATGAATAACTGGATATGTATAACTGTAAGTATATATATATATATATATATATATATATATATATATATATATATATATATATATATATATATATATATATATATATATATATATATATATATATATATATATATATATATATATATAAAATGTGTGTTTTCTTGCATATGTGGATTATGAGGACACAAATGTGTATAATGACATGGGTATTACAACGTTAACATGGTTTGCCACCTTACCCATCGCAGTAATCTCTCCTTTTCTTGAAACTGATCTTGATCTTTTTTACTCCCTTCCGGAATGTTCACAATCCTCAAGTTAGCTGTAGCGTCTGAACACACAGTTATTCATTATATCTAATGAATTATCCAAAAACTCACTCTCTCACAAGTCCTGTTAATTCCATCCCCCACTACTGCAATACAGAGACAGAATAGGTTTCTATTTTACTGCTGTCAGGAATGTGCAGAGAAGACTCTGACTTCATTCTTTCTAAGAAGGACAAAGAAAAACTCTTTTAATCCTATATATTGTATATATAACCACATGAGAAATGTATAAACGTGTATCCAATTTTCCCTCCTCATGATTTTCCTTTTATAAGGTTTATTCTATGTATTAATTCTCTCTTTTGAACTATTTTTGTATTAATGTTTCAGAGTTGCAAAGTTATAATTACCTAAAATCACATGGGTAGCATGTTTGGATATCTACGGACTCCAACTTTCGCCTCAGCCTACAACCCAGCCATGTGCTCATCTATGACAGAGTGGGGAACTTTGTTACCCACTAAGAGTCAAATTAACAGCTTAAGTTGTTTCATAGTACTTCATCCAACGCAGAAGATACTGGTAACAACTTCGGACCGAATCATCAAGATCTCTTCTCAGCCTGCAGATCTGATGCTCCTCAGCCTAAAGGCACCTTGCAAGTATCGTACATTTGAACACTAAACAGCGATTTAGTATTAATGTGTAAACCACCTGTCAGCAAAGGTGTTTTATTACTGAGAAATCTGATTTTCAACTCTATCATTGCTCATTTTTACCTACGTATGTGTGTGACCTGCGTGTATGTTATGTGTTTGTTAGTTTAGTTATGTGTTTATGAGTTAGTTAATAAAGATTGTGTAATATAGATATTTGATTCTGACTCCGTCTGCTAATAAATTGCCTCTTAAATGATTTAGATCTTGACTACATGCTCTGAGTAGTATTGTACAATAAGAATGTTTTTTAGACTTAATAAACAATTAACACTAAGTGTTCACTGGACAAACAGGTTAACTCATTGTAATATTAATTGATGTAGCCACATCAAGTTAATATGATTAACTGATTCACATGTTCATAATTAATCATAACTAATAATCAAAAATGAGTTATGAATAATTATTAATATTTCCCCTTTGAGTTAATTCGCTACATAGACCTTAGCGATTTGTTCTCCAAATCTTCAATCCATTTGAGGAGAGGTGTTCTGTCTGTGTTTGCAAAGTTTTTATAGTATTTATTCAACTTAACAAAGTTCTCCCCAACCAGGGTTTCCGTCGTGGCCAAATGGCTTTGAAGCCCATCCACAGTCTCTCCTAGTGCATTTACGGAGCTTTGTAAAGGGCCGATAGATTCCTGAATCAAGACATAAATGTCTTCCCTAAAACTAAAACGCTGTTTAGTTGATTCAGAAATCAACTGGTCCATGGAGACAGATTCAAAAGTTTTTGCCATGGCCTGTTTTTTCGACATTTGAAAAAGTAGCAGCCATGGCTGCCAGCTTACCAGCAATGCTAGCGATAGCTCTCATGGTCGGTGGAGCTGAAGGGTAAGCTTGCTTCTGCTTAGAGTAAACCTATCATAATTCATCCAGCGATGTTCTAAATAAATATACCAACAATGAACGACACTCTATGGCGTGTAACAGGCTTAGTTTAACAATGTAGGCTTCTTTCTTACACCTAACTCCTTCATGGCTATACCAGAAGTCACCATGATTTAATAATTTACTTAATAAAAATACAATTGTTTGTTCATGTTAGTTTATAGTGCATTACTAAATCAAGTCAATTCACCTTTATTTATATAGCACTTTATACAATACAGATTGTTTCAAAGCAGCTTTACAATGATAAACAGGTAATTAATGATTAATGATGCAAATAGAATTTAATTCTGCTGTAAAGCAGCTCTAAAAAGACAATAGTTTGCTGTCTAACAACCTCAGCTTCACTGATTGGCTCCTGTCAGGAGAAGACCAGAAAAAAGGCCAGCACTGCTTCACAGAAAGTAGAGAGAGAGTTGTGGAGTGTGACTTGCCACATGGACCTGATCTCTCCTGCTTCAGATTGGTTTACTGTGTCTTGTTGCTGATAAGTTTCAGCCATTTGTCTTACTGTGATTTCAGAGTTTAAGACAATTTTGTGTGAGAAAACCCGTAATTGGAGTTCATTTTGTTTGAAACCATTTTTCTCCTGTTTATCTTATGTAGTTAGGGAGGTCGGGAAGATCAATTGTTGTTTATTTTATTTATTTATGTATGTATAAATAAGCTGTGGTTAAAAATAAGTTATAAATATTTTTGTTTGCTTTGTTGGCCTTGCCCCCTCTTGAAGCTTGTTTCCATCTATTCTTTTTTTTTTTTATTCAATAAACATCAGTTTAAGTTCACTATGTGTGTTATTGGGGCTGGAGATAAGAAGTTCCTGCGCTCTCTCTACAGATTTTGTTACTTTACCTATACTAAAGAGGGCTAGTACATTACGCATAGAAAAGTATGTCCTAGTTATCTTTAAAAAAAAAACAAAAAAAAAAACAACTTAGACAATTTAACTTAAATGAAGTGTTGCAAAGAGGAGTACATACGTTTATTCCATTATTATGACATAATATGTCCTCCACAACTTGAAGCATTCTGCCATGACCCTTCTTAGCACTGAGTTTATAAGTTGTCATATCTGTCTGGTTTAACTCCTGGAGGATGACCTTGTGTGCCCTGAAGTTTGTGTCAGGATTCTGAGAGGGAGGACCCTGACACAATAGAAGAATGAGCAGGGGGTGATATTTATTACTAACAAAGGCAAAGCACAAGATAGATGAGGCAGGAACAGGGTCCAAACAAAGGGCAGGGCACACAATAGGAGAAAAGACTGGTTGGGGATGAGGCAGCTCCAGAAGCTAAGGCAACAATGGAGACAAGGCAGCGGCTCAGGAAACCAGAGGCTGAACACTTGGCGAAGTAGCACCAGGGCCGGCGCGTGCCTATAGGTGAACTAGGCAGCCGCCTGGGGCGGCAGCACAGTGAGGGGGATTAAGTTAATTAATTTTTTTAGACATTCGTTTGGAATTATTTCACTTATATCAAAAAGTTATCACCCGATTAGTTATTCTAAATCTAAATTATCTTTCCCTCATTCTACCGAGTACCAAACTCCGCCACAACCTAGAGCGGCATTTCACTGAACGAAGAAAAAAAAAACGGCATTTTGAGCGGTGAGTGGACTTGCAAGATCGTAAATTCTCTCATAAAAACAAAGAAATTTAGACATTATGTAAATAAGAGATTCAATGTGTGACAGCTTCATTTATTATAACAGAACTTTGTGAGATATGACAACTTTTTAGTGATTAGGGAGCACTTTTTGCGCGCTTTCTGCCATGCCATATCCAGTATTTTCTGTTAAAATTAATAAATTTGATAGCAAATGGTTTATCAGGAATGTTTATGCTGGGCTGTGTAGGTTGTGCGACAATACGTGAACTGAATCTATTACAAGGAAATTGAAATATGTGTTTTTAAAGGTGAAGCACTTGTCCTTAGCCTTAAGTAAGTTCACCCTCCACCTATGTGTGTGTGAGAGACAGCGGAGGAGTCAGGTAGCTCACCTTTGTGTGCACAATATTTATAAATGTCATATAGGCCTATTTATATAACCTCTATTCATAATGAAGAGCTGTGCACGTGCAAGTGACGGGATTTTAGGTGTGAGAACCACTTGCACACCGTCGCTTCGCCACTATAGAACTACCACAGATTTGCGGCTTTCGTGTGTCTCTCATTGAAAATTAACTATAGAGACTTGTGTTTTGAGCGTCCCGCAATCTGTCTTTATGTCGAAGTAGCCTAGGCTACTGCCGGCCCAATGTATCAGCGGCCCACCAGGAATTCTCCTGAATCTTCCAGGAGATATTCTATAATATAGCCTAAGTGTTTGCATTTGTAGTTAGTGGTTACGTGCTGATTATTTTTTACATTGCAGAATGAAAAAAAAAGAAAGAAGAAGAAATCCGAAAACATGCTTGTACATGCTTTTATATAAGTGCAAGTTTATTAATAAATCAATAAACAAAACCTCCAGTCTTTCACATGCATCTCAAAGATCGAGTTTAATTGTGAGTGTGAAGTGGGGACAGTGTTTTGCCTAGAGTGGCAGTTGAGCTTGCACCGGCCCTGAGTAGCACCAGAGTGGCGGCCAGGTCAGGAGAGTAAACGACCAGACAAGAAACAGGAAGCAGGGCAGGAACACACACAGACAAATACAAATTCTAGAAATAAGTAACTGGAACTTGCAAACAAAAAAATAAATAAAACAAAACTGCAACCTTGCAGGGAACTATAGAGAAAAGAAGTAAAAGATTAGTAAATCAAAAACAAGAGAGAAACCAAGAATAAAGCTGGGGAGAACTAGAGCAAAATAAAAACAGGAAAAAAGAAATCAAAAGGAAATAAACACAAAGCTAGAGCTGACAAAGAAAACTAAATGTAGCACTGTAACGTTGGGAGTCATGACGACAAGGAGTAGATCCTAACGCAGGCTTTATTAGAATGAACGTAGTCGTACAGGCAAGGGTCAAACACCAGCAAACAGAAACATAAGGGCAAGGCAGAAGAGTAATCCAAGTCACAGGCAATGGTCAAGGCAGGCAGCAAACGATCATCAAACAAGGAATAAACAGTCCAGGGTCAAAAACAAGGCAAGGCTAGGAACTAGGAACAAGGATTAACACAGAAACATACGACTAAACAATACTCAGCCCTGTGTGTGTATCTGGGTGCAGCTTATAAAGAGTCCACTGATGGGAAACAGGTGCCAGTGTGTGATTGGTTCCTAGATGGGGAATTATGGGAAATGTAGTCCAGAGTGATGTATAACTGTGTGTGCACTGAAATGGTGAATTGGCGACCTCTGGTGGGGAGTAGCAGGAACCAGCAGGCCCCAGATACGCAACAGAGCTGGAGACTGGAGCTGACTTGGCGACTGAAGCGGAGTCTGTAGACACTGGCAAAGCGGCCATCTTGTCCATAGAAACTGGCGGAGGTGCCATCTTGTCCGTAGCAACTGGCGGGGGTGCCATCTTGTCCGTAGACGCCATCTTGTCCGTAGACACTGGCGGAGGTGCCATCTTGTCCGTAGACACTGGTGGGGGTGCCATCTTGTCCGTAGACGCCATCTTGTCCGTAGACACTGGTGGGGGTGCCATCTTGTCCGTAGACGCCATCTTGTCCGTAGACACTGGCGGAGAGGCCATCTTGTCCGTAGACACTGGCGGAGTGGCCATCCTGTCCGTAGACACTGGCAGAAGGGCCATCTTGTCCGTAGACACTGGCGGAGCGGCCATCTTGGCTGGGATGTGACAGGGCTCTGGAAGATCAGCAGATACGTGACAGGGCTCTGGAAGATCAGCGAAGATGTGACAGGGCTCTGAAAGATCAGCAGAGATGTGACAGGGCTCTGGAAGATCAGCAGAGACGTGACAGGGCTCTGGAAGATCAGCAGAGACGTGACAGGGCTCTGGAAGATCAACTGTGACTTGACTTGGTTCAGGAATGGCAGCCATCTTAGCTGAGTGCTCAAGCGTGGCAGCCGTCTTAGCTGAGGGCTCAAGCATGGCAGCCATTTCAGCTGAGGGCTCAGGCGTGGCAGCCATCTCAGCTGAGGGCTCAAGCGTGGCAGCCATCTTAGCTGAGTGCTCAAGCGTGGCAGCCATCTTAGCTGAGTGCTCAAGCGTGGCAGCCGTCTTAGCTGAGGGCTCAAGCATGGCAGCCATTTCAGCTGAGGGCTCAGGCGTGGCAGCCATCTCAGCTGAGGGCTCAAGCATGGCAGCCATTTCAGCTGAGGGCTCAGGCGTGGCAGCCATCTCAGCTGAGGGCTCAAGCATGGCAGCCATTTCAGCTGAGGGCTCAGGCGTGGCAGCCATCTCGGCTGAGGGCTCACGCGTGGCAGCCATCTTAGCTGAGGGCTCAGGCGTGGCAATTACAGAGTAGGAAGAGGCATAAAGCACAGCACTAGTAATCTTTAAAACAGTACATGCTGGTAATAAAGATGGGCCAAGCTCCTCATCATAAAATGAAAGCTTAAAGTGAAGGCCTGTGGCATGTTGCATAAACTGCTTAGACTAGTCTTACAAGTTAGTCTAACTTTCTTCTTCAAGATTGGTCATAACTTTAAGTCAATTACATAAAAAGGTGGTCTAACTTGAATACAAAAAGTAAGACTGATTAGCCCTAACTAATTGTTAGTTGGTCAGACTTGTTCTAAAGACAGTCTTAACTTAGCAGCTATGTTTATGCAACTGGTGAAGAAGATTTTATTATTTAGAAAATAAGTAATTCAAGTATAATAGCCATATTATTCTACTATTAAACTAATGTGTATCTGTAACTTTGAACAGAGACCTATAGAAGAATGAAATATGAACACTTTGCCAAAAGAATATCTATAGGGTGTGTGGCCATTCAGGGAAAGATGCATGCATATAAGTGAGATTGGAGCAGAAATCTGGAGCTGTTTTTTGCAGAGGCTGCTCTGCTTTATTGCTGAAAAATAATAATAATAATAATTTTGGTTCGTGGAGTTCAAGTAAATGAACCAATGATGGTGCGGCGGAGCCAATGGTGAGTGGGCCCGCTTGAGCCTGTCAGAATGGGCACCTGTTTCAGCTCATCCAGCCTGCCGTTTTCCGTCAGGTGAGCATAGAGCTTAATTTTACTAAAGCACATTCTCACTGGTGTTTGTTTCTTTTCCCTGGATCTGAAAGATGTTTACTTTCACATCCAGATAGCCCCCGATCACAGATGATTCTTGAGATTCGCCTTCGAAAGGGTGGCATATCAATACACGGTCCTTCCTTCCATCCAAATCTTTGGCCCGCCGCACTTTTACGAAGTGCATGAATGCGGCTCTCTCCCCTCTGAGACAGATGGGCGTACACATACTCAACTCAACTGACAGCATACTCTGTTGCTGTCAGTGTTGTTTTTGGAAGTTACATTAGAATGCAGTTAGCTCAAATATCAGGCCATGGGACAGGTGCTGTTTGAAAGAGCATGATGCATCTGTGTATGTTTAATGCATGGCATGTGTGTTTCACTGGCTCCATGGGCACATTTTGATTGATCTAATTCTGGATATTTACAGTTGATAACTTAGCCTAAGACGTGTGATTAATAATAAGACCACACCAAGAGAACCCATTATAATCAGTGGTGCTGTGACTGTCACTTCTTGTATTTCGGGCACACCACAAGGTGTCACTGTGGCCCAACGCTTTGCCCTCGTCTACTCTGAGCTCGATTGCTATGTCTGAGGTAAACCACACCCTCCTCAATACCCTATGGACAAAGAAATGTAAAAATACATAAATGTAAAAATAAAGAAATATAGAAATAAATGCCTAATTGAATAAATATTGAAATAAATAAATAAAAAAATCGAAATGAATAAATGTATAAATAAAGAAAAAATAAATAAATGTGGAAAAAAATAAATATATACATAAATAAGGAAATATATATATATATATATATATATATATTTTTTTTTTTTTTTGCTTTTATATATTTATTTATATATTTATTTATTTTTGATTTTTTACATTTCTTTGTATATTTATTTATGTATGTATTTATTTTTAATTTCGGCAGACTTGGCATTCCATAAGTCTGCGCGTTTGTTAAAGTCATCAGTTTGCATAATTTCAACTAATTTTTTTAAAGAATACTGATATTTTTATTTATTGTAGCCTAAGCTTACATTTATTATAATTACATTTTACTTTTTATAATAGGCTGCTAATACTAATTACTTATTTAAATACTTATTTTTAATTATTATTTTAAAAAGTAGCCTACTTCTGGCATACATTTAAATTGACGCTATGGTGTTTCTTATTTGTTGCAAATTTATATCACAAAAACTCAACAAATACTTACTCATCAAATGTATTTAAATAAAATACAAAATACTGCTGTACAATTTTTTATTTAATTCAAATATAAGTAGTTTGTAATATAATTTACACACAATCATGAAATGTGAGAGTAACAGTGGAGTTAAATACATGTAAGAGAGAGTTGCTCTCAGTTGCTATGTATAGCCAAAGAATAAAAAATACAAAAAACACTAACAACTATTTATCTGTAGCTTTCAAGTAAAAAATAATACAGAAAATGAATAATCAAATGTAAAAACACTGCACAGTCCTCACTGTGTGAATAGATTGATGATCCTTAGAGACTAAAGTTATTCAGTCTAAAGTTATTAGCTAGAAAGTGAATTCACAAGTTATATTTGCGTAAATTTTTTGTCCTATAAAGACATTCAGTGAATAATATCTGATAGTATATTTTACTAGATAGCCTACTTTGCCTTATAGCAGTTTGACTGAGCACAAAAGCAGCTTCTTTACCTGCTTCTGACCTTGTTCTCAATGAGCACTCTGTCGTGAGGTGGATGAAAGGAGGACTCAAGTTGCAGTGAACAAAAGAACAAGTTTATTCAGGGTGAAACCTGAGACACCAAAATGAAACAATCAAAGTTACTGGTGACGGTTAGAGGAAACTGTTTGGTGGCTCTCGCTGTATCTGCGCACACTACAGCAGACACACAGGCTGGAGCAAGCAAGCAGGCTGAGCCCAGCAAGAGAATATGGCTTGTTTAAAAACTCCACGTCTAAGGGTCCTGAGCACAAAATCAAAACAGGTAAGACACAGAGCAAAAATGCAGTACAGATATATAACATCCATGCGACATAAAGTGATCAACTGACAACAAGGGATAGACACCGCTGGGCATATAAATGGTAGGGGGAACAAGCGACAGGTCTGGGAGATCAGCTTGTGATCAAGCACCATAGCGCTGATTACTCCAATCACGAGCTGCTGAAAAATGACAGGACAAGGCAAACAACAGGAAGAGCCTGTGTCACACCCTGAACCTGTGACAGTACTAATAAATAGCCAATATTCTAGTAATATGCATGCTAATAGTAATAAGCAACTAGTTAAAAGACCATAAAATAAAGTACTATTATTTTATAACAGTGTCATCATTTTTAAGAAATTTGAAATTGTCTATCATCTGACCTTCTGTTGGAGGAAACTTCAAAAAAAAAAAAAAAAAAAAAACATTAAATGAAAACTATTCATGACACTGGTATAAAATTATTTGACAGAGTATCAACACTTAATGACATTTTAATGACAAATTCAATTTGTACCACTGTAGTTGAGGTCAAGAAAAATATTCATGACACTATTATAATGGCCTCATGACAGCCAATGTCAAAAGCAACCACATGACAGTTTAATGTAATGTTAACCCATAAAGCTAAATAATGTCAAGTTGTCATGACAAAGACACTGACAGGTTATGATGTATTGGTTAATGTCAAGTTGTGAAAACAAAGACATCTCAAACAATGTCATCTTTGCATTAAAAAAATGACATAATTGAGCGAATGACATTTAATGACAGTTGTCATAAACATGCATAAAACCTCCTTCATATTCATGACATGTGTCATGTCATGATTATGAAGGGGTCATGTCAGTCTTATGCACACCCCTTCAAGTAAAGTGTTACCTTTTATTGTCATTAGTTGGAAACTAGGGGGCCCGCCTAGTTTGCAACAATGCTAAGGATTGGGCATAATAAACATTTTGTCCAAAGAGACCAGTTGCATTGCTGAATGTCATTTAGATTTTGTATGTAGGATTTGAATAACCAGAAATTAAATTAATTGATGTGTGACTATAGCCATGCACATGTTCTATGCACATTACAGTGTTTACATACAGGAAGTTCAAGACTGTAACACTTTAAAGTTTTATTAAAAATAATTTCCCTGGTCCTATAGACCTTATGTAGCTCTGCCCCTTTTCAGCACTGCGCTCGTTGTCTTTTGACGGTTTGTATTTCCACAGCGATCTTACATATTTATGAATGAATTGCTTGTTTTAAAATCTTCCCGGTCTACTGACATTTGTTAAGACATCTGCTTTAAACATAACAATGCTCATGATAATTTTCATTAACTCTACAACAAGTAAATCCACTTCACCAGCTAATTATTCTTCAACAGCGATGCCATAGAAATATACAGAGCTACTGCAAAAACGGAAGTTCAAAGACAATATTCTAAAGATGGTGGCATGCTTGTTTCTCTGGTAAATAAAGTCTATATGTATGAAGGTCAATAATGTATGCTAGATTTGCATGATGTGAATAATTTTAGCCTGGATAGTCCCATGATCTATGCCAGGTAGAGATGCTGTAAGGTTGTAGTGAGGGTGTGTGTATATATGTTAACATTGCACACAACTGTCATTACATGTCCAGTAAATGACTTCCCTCAGTGTTGGGGGTAATGCATTACAATAAGTAACATGAGTTACATAATCAGATTACTTAGTAAAGTAGCGCATTAGTTTTTCAATTTACAACAAAATATCTAAGTTACTTTTTCAAATAAGTAACGCAAGTTACTTTCTCACATTTATTGACTGACAGCTCTCCTGTCGTCGTTTTGAGAGAAATAAAGTGCAGATGTGTTTGTGTGCGCTGTGTGAACATGATGGTTATTGTAGTTCTAGACTAAATGTGAACATGCATTTACTTATCTCACTTGCACAAAAACATTCAGTAATCCTCAAAATGAATAAAAACAGTGAACTGCAATCTCAGAAATTTACGCAAACCTGTAATTAACTATAGTAAATTACACAAAAATACTTTATGAATTTAATTTTACTTTATTAACTAATGTCCTCGCTGCTGACCTTCAATTATCTAATTCAACCATACTAATAAGCAAAAAATTACTTAATATTAGATTTAAAAATAAGAGTGTTGAACTTCATTCTCCTGTATCCTATTCTTCTTTAATCCAGAATGGCAGCACTGCTGAAAGGTTTGTTCTGCGCCCTCTACTGTACAGGCATAAATATGCATTTCCTTCAGTCTGAGGCTAGGTGTGAAAGGGCCTTTACATTTTCCAAAAATAGAACTTTTTTGTTGTTATTAAAAAACAAACAAGCAAGCCCGGCCCAGATGAGGAAAAAGTAACGCAAAGGTAAAGTAATGCTAATAAAAAGTAACTAAGTTACACAATTACAAAGTAACGCAATATTGTAATGCATTACTTGTAAAATCCCTGATCAGATCCCATGTGTGCTGACACTCCCAGAGAGGAGTTTGCTAACACTTGCGCCACATTGTGAATTTTTTTGCAAAGGAAAATCAAAGCTTGTACCTCCCCTTGTCACTGAGTTACAGATCAATAGAATCAAATTTAAATCATGATTTGATCTTGAGCATACTGGGCATTATAATTTTTCTCATTGAAAATGTTTTGCACGAATAGAAGATAGAAAAAGTTCTTTCCCATTAGTTTGATTTTTTTTCCTTTCTTCCTTTTTTTTTTCTTTTTTCCTTAACAATTTATGATGAATGCAATTGTGAGCCACATCGTAGCCTTATGGCAATTCTTTGCTCCTGTACATGGTCTAACTGCAGCTATACGAAAGATAGCAGAGTGTTCCACTTAGGAGACAAACAAATTCAACATAGACACACATGCAACTTCAAATTGCTATACAATTTCAGTACTACAGTTATTCCAACTTACACAAGACACATGATCTAGAATGCATAGCATCTACAACCTTAAACCTAAGTGTGTCACGCAACACTTACAGTAAAGCAGTCATGTGTTTTGAAGAACAGACGTAACTAGTCTAGGTAGTAGCACAAGCAACTAAAATGTGTGTTCTATGAGAACAATGTGTCTAGCACAATTACAGATTTGAACCCTTCTGTTGATCTCTTACAATTCTTCAAGCACTAATAGTACTCCTAACTTCTGTCTACATTCTGGTTCCATCTTGCTACATCCTGATTCCTTCTGCTCTTCTCCAACATTCTTTCTTCTTCCAAACCATTGCTTGAATCATCATGAGATTAAAGTTTTCGTTAGGTCTTGAGTTTTCGTTAAACGGCGTGTCTGTAGCGGTCTGACAAATTTTGATGTTTCGCCATGAAAGAGAAAGCTTTTCTAAGGCAGGCATACAATGTCCGATCTGCCCCAAACGTCAAATGTCTGATAAGAGTCATGGCCTGAAGACAACTACATGCCAATATTCAGTTAGTCATAGCGCCACCTGCTGGCAATAGGAAATGGCATGCTTTACACTGTAATTCACTCCCTGAAACACATTTAAATATGCCATGAAGTACCGAACATGCTAGAAACATGTTAAATCATGCAACATTTGGCTAAGTGCTAATGTATGCAATTAACGCCACAAAACAGGAAGTTGTTGTAAGTCAGGCATACGATGTCTGATCTGCTCCAAACTTCACATATTTGAGTCCTGCCCTGAACACATCTACATGACAACATTCAGTTATAGTAATAGCGCCACCCACTGGCAACAGGAAGTGACGTGTTTAACACTGCGATTCACTAGCAGCATACTAAAATATGCAATTGAGTGCTAAACATGCTACAAACATTCTAAAACATGCTAGCAACACCTAGCTGACTGGTAAAGCATGCTATTATCATCATGAAACAGGAAGTTATTGTAACTCAAGCATGTCCAATCTGACTCAAACTTCACGTTTGATAAGGTCCCTGGCCTGAAAACATCTACATACCAAAATTTAGTTATAGTCATTGTGCCACCACCTGGTAGCAGGAAGTGTGGCAAATACAAATAACTGACATAGTCCTCTTATATTTACATACTTAAGTGCATATTGCCCACCATTCTCTATTTTCCTAAAGCTACTGGGTGGTGGTAGCATGGGTGCGAGGGTCCTTTCAACGCTGCTTGCAGCTTTAATTATCATTATGTACATCAGTTAAATTTTAGTGTATTTTCCTGATTGCAGTCTCTAGGACTTCTGCATGACAGCAGTTCTTTAGGACTGAGAGAGAATTTTACCCAGATCATTAGGGCCTGAGCACCGATGGTATGAGGACCCTATTGTAATTGCTTGGTCAATTATTCTTCTTCTCCGAAATGAATCACATCTTTTTGAGGGCCTAAACAAATTTGATAAAAAAAAAAAGTACTTTCTTGCCTGAAAATCATGTTTTTGGTAATAAAATCTACAGTGTTGCTCACAGTCACATGCCACTTTTCCTGTGTGCTCAAAAAGATGATGGGAGTGTGTGATATTGATGACATTGTTACAGTCACATGGACTTTGTTTGTGTTTTCATCTGTCACATGTTCCTTTGTTCTAGTTTCCCGCCACAATCTGTCACCATGGACACTATCTCATTCATGTCAGCTGTTCCTCGTTTGAGTTCAATCATCTGTGTATTTAAGTTCCTGTTTCTGTTGATCATGTTGTCGGGTATTGTTTGATTATGTTTTGATGTTAGAGTGTGTTTCTCCTGTGTTCCTGTATGCCCCTATGGATTCTCTAGTAAAGTTTGACTCTGGATATTACATTCCTCTTCGTGCGTGTGTCTACACACCTAGCACTGTAACAGACATCAGCCTAGCTCTTTTCTGATAAACTGACCCCGTGTTACAACACTCCCCAGTCTCCCCTATATTTATAGTATAGTGTATATAGTATAGCCTAATTAAAAAAAACAACAACAAAAAAAAAATCGTTGCAAAAAACTTGCAATAGTTTTTTAGATTTCTTGCCTTGAAACACGGACACCCAAACTAAATCAGTGCACTTTTGCTTTCCAAAAAATTACTGTATAAATGCACTATGTACCTTGTAATTTAAAAAAAAAAAAAAAACATGTGGCCCGGTTTCACAGACAGGGCTTAGCCTAAGCTGGGATTAGGCCTTAGGATATTTAAGTAGCATTTATATACTGCTGGATCTGGATGTTGTAGGCCTATTTTTCTGTTGGAGGTCCTGGACATTTTCAGATACATGGTATCATGGATTGGATCTTCCATCAGGAAAATGATCCAAAACAAAAATCAAAACCAACAAAATTGTGTCTCTGAGCACAAAATGAAGCTTCTGCCATGAACATCCCAGTCCCCTGACCTGAACCCTATAGAAAATGAGTGGAGTGAACTGAAGAGAAGAAGCACCAACATGGAGCTGGGAATCTGAAGGATCTGGAGAGATTCTGTATGGAGAAATGGTCTCTGATCTCTTGTCAGGTGTTCTCCAAACTCATCAGGCATTATAGGAGGAAACTCAGAGCTGTTATCTTGGCAAAAGGAGGTTGCAAAAAGTATTGAATAAAAGGGTATGATTATAGTTTTTCTCGAATGATTTGACACATTTCTCCAAAGTAATGTACCTGCTCTCAAAACAGTTAACACAGTGATCTAAACACACTCGTACCTTAGCCAAACAGTTAAACTTTACTGCAAAATAAAGCACTGCATTTTTTTCTAGTAATGCATTTATTAAAAGTAAATACTAATATCAAAACTACAGGCGTATTGTCTGTTGATTTTAGAACATTTTCAGCTGTAGTTGTACAAATATGCTAACGAAAATACAGGTTTATTGTAATGTTTTTTCCAACAGGTTTTGTTATATGGGTCTTTGAGCACATAAAGCTTCAAAATGGTATTTTTAAAAACTCTTTAAAAACTGATGTAATGCATATTTTTGAGTCATGAGCAAAGTTGTTACAAAACATTTCAAAATGTTTAAATCCTTTTGCATTTTTGCAAAATACTATACACATTGTTTTGCACAATACTAAACACACTTCTCTACATTAGACACAGAAATCTAACATAATGTCACTTCTTTGCCATTTCAAGACACTGCTTTCCAAAATACCACCACTATAAACCAATGGATCAAACATGGCCGTCAGGTGTTCAGACACTTAGGTGCTTAACTGTAAACTCAACAATCAGGTGCAAGTACTATAAAAAGGCAAAAGGTGAGATTATGTGTCTTCAACAAAATGGAAGGCATTATTGAAGTAAGAGGGAGAGGGATAAATATCATTGGCCACAGAGCTATTTTGAATGTCATAGGAAAGGCATGGATGTATTGAATGGTTTTACAATGTAGTGAGAAATAAATATTTTCATCAGTGTTCAGTACTGATCTTGTGTGTAACAATATCTCCGAGAAAAAAAAAAAAAAAAAAATTAAACCCAGACTATATCATTAGAAAAGTATAAAAGTTACAAGTGTTTAAGATTGAGCACAGCAGTGTGTAAATGAATCAAACAGAATCAGAATGTATGAACCATGTGTGTTCCATACAGTGTCAAAGTTGGGTTTTGTTAAATTAGTGTAAAGTTTTGAATAAAGTGTTTCACTTTACAAAAGAACTGAGGTGTTCTGCTACTTGTGTGTGTGGATCTGTGAATTGTGTGTAGTGTTTTGACAAAATGAGCCTTGTTTTTTAAATTGTGCTTAAGCAGTAGTAAAAAAACGTAATTATACTATGTGTTTGTGTTTTCTGAATGAGAACATAGTTAAACCACTGTAAAATAAGGGCATTTTTTGTGTTGAGTTTTGCAGAAATTATGAAGAAAATTGGAATGTGTGTGAAAACAAGTGAAACGTGTTTATAGTTTTGAGAAATGTGTCTTTGTTTTGAGAATTCAATAAATGGTTTGGCAAATTGTGTCAAATGAATCAGTTATACCCCTGGTTTCACAGACAAGGCTATTCCTAGACTAAAATGCTGTACTCAGTCTTAAACACTTGTAACTTTTATACTTTTCTAATGATATAGTCTGGGTTTGATTTTTCTTTCTTTTTTTTTTTTTCAGAGATATTGTTAGAGTATAGTACATGACTATATTGACAAAAAAACAACAACAACAAAACACACACACACAAGACCAGTACTGCACATTGATGAAAATATTTATTTCTCACCACATTGTAAAACCATTCAATACATCCATGCCTTTCCAAATGTTGCATTTTGCACTGAAAATTAGAACATATTCTAAATACAATATATTACACCAACAAAAACATTTGTGAAGAAAAAACAAAAGCATGATTTTAAATGAAAAAAAAAAAAACACCTAAGCATCATCTCTTGGCCTAGCTGGGTCTGGCCATAGCACTTAATCTACATCACAGGCAATGTCCTCTCTCGCAAGACAGCGAGGTAAGAATCTTCTTGAATCCATCCTTGCACAGACCCTGCATCAATTAGGTCAGGCCTCCTCCATGACTTGAATAAGGCATATCCTGACATAGGGGTGTAGATTGTAAACCTTCCATGCCAAAAAACAAAAAAACCCTCCTCAATGGGTTTAAGGAAGAGACAGTATGGTTGGAGGTATTGGAGTGAAAACTGTGGTCACTAATGAAACCAGTTTTGGACCAGAGCAGATAGGTGGAAATTTATATTGTCTCATATGAAAATGCATCTCATCTGCTCTGCATCCATTTGGTCTTCTGCTGTGACGATTTTGTGCAGTCTTTCTAAAATGTGAATATGTGGGCCATGTTGTAAGGGCCTAAGTTGGCTTGCTGGTGGAGGACGCCATTCTCCGTTATTGCAACATACATTGTGATGTTACCACCACACTGGGACATTCGAAATAGCTCTGTGGCCAATGATATTTATCCCTCTCCCTCTTACTGCAATAATGCCTTCCATTTTGTTGAAGACACATAAACTTACCTTTTGCCTTTTTATAGTACTTGCACCTGATCAAGCACCTAAGTGTCTGAACACCTGACGGCCATGTTTGATCTATTGGTTTATAGTGGTGGTATTTTGGAAAGCAGTGTCTTGAAATGGCAAAGAAGTGACATTATGTTAGATTTCTGTGTCTAATGTAGAGAAGTGTGTTTAGTATTGTGCAAAACAATGTGTGTAGTATTTTGCAAAAAGTGTGAGGCTGAGAACGTGCTTATAGTTGTGCAGATCTGGGCTAAAGTTTTGCTCCTTGAGTGTAGAGTTTCAGTAACTGTTTGTTATTTCCAACTTTAGTGTGTAAGCAATTGTAAAAAACTGTAATGAAACTCGTCTGTACCCTGTTCCTGTGTTCTGTGTATTACTAACTCAGCAGATATTTATTTGGGGAAGTTAACAAATAACAGAGCTTTGTTTGTTGTGTTTGGAAAAATGGTGCACAAATGATTGATATTCTTTTTTTTTTTTCTTTTTGTAAAACCAATAAAAAGAGCTGCAATTGTTTTTGCCTGATATATTAAAGTTTTGGTTGGCTGTATGAGCTGTGAAAACGTTTGGGAATTTTATGCAAAGTGTTTTGAGAAAATGATGCATATGATTTGTAATTTGCAAGAAATTAAGGAAACTGTACAACAGATTACTGTTTTCTCTTTTTTTGAGAACAGTGACCTGAGTTTGGAGAAATGTGTCGAATCAACTGAGAAACTGTATATAGGCAAATGCTTAGGAGTCTATGACTGGATCATTACTGCAGTGATTATGTTTCTAGCATGTTATATGTTTGGCAACTGTTCTTCTAACCCTAATTGTTGTGGTGTGTAGCTTTTCATTTCTTAAACACTCATGTAGGAAGACACATTCCAGGGTGACAATGTCAAGATTTGTCACGCTCAAATTGTGAAATAATGTTTGGGAGGGAGCATAAATCTTTTTCACATATAAATTGCCACCTCTGGATCCAGACCTTAAATTCATTGAAATTCGTTGGGATGTGAGTAGACTTCACAGAGTCCTTGACTTGCATTGTCAATACAAGATTTTGACCAAAAATGTATGCACCTCTTGATGGAAATAAATGTTATGTTATTTCTATCAAGTGGTCTATCATATTTAAATTCAAACAGGGCAGTGGGCAGTGTATATACTCTGATAGCTACTGTTATCAATAAAGACTTGTTTAGGTTTAGATTATTTGAGAATATTTATTATTATACATGTTATACTACAATATAGGCCTATGATATATATTTTCTTAGCTTCTAGGCTGACATACTATATTTACTATGCAGATGTATCATCAGCTTCCTTCAGAAAAAATTATTTTTGCTGTGACCACGACTTCCACCTGATGTTGTTGAACAGAAACTCACAGTCACAAAGAGCTGCGAAGATGTCGTATGTTCTGAGATACGGTTTTCTATTGATCAGCATTTGTATAAGAAGCATGTCATGGGCAGATACTTCGGTGAAAGGTATGAATATGTTCATAATTTAAAACTGAAAAATGTTACTTTGGATTATATTGCTATGGCAAACCCTGCAGTAGAACACCAAGAAAAGACCAAGCACACACAAGATAGCTTTGCAAATTCATTAGTGTATTTAGGTGTTTGCAGAAATGTCTCAATAGTTGCTTTTTTCAAACAGTTATCAAAGCTTCTGGGCATGATATCATCATCGAGTGCGCTACTGATAAGAGACCTCAGGATGGAGTGTACATGTACAAACAAGGAGCAGCAAGTAACCAACAGGAAATCTTCTACTGCTACAAACCAGACATTGTTACTTATAAAACAATGAATAAAACCAAAGTCAGTGTAAGTGGAGCACTTCCCAACCTTAACGTCACCCTCTTACATGTAACTGCCGAAGACAATGGGCTTTACTGGTGTGAATTTAACTTGGAAGAAAAAACTACTTTGGGCAAGTTCACTTGGTTATGGATAGGTAAGTGTGTCTTACATTTCATGAAAATAATTTTATTATAAAACATGATTTTTTTGTTGTTGTTGTTTTGTGGTCTATATGAATGTACTGCATGTTTAAACATTGTGAATGGAAAAAATTTATTTAGAGTAAAGTACAATCACTTTCTGATTAATACTGAATGAAAAAAGTATAGAGTTTAAAATAGTTTAATTCTATAATTCTCTGGCCCTAATTTTTTTTTTTATTCTGTCACTGAAAAGAAGAAAAAGAAAAAGAGTGCCCACAAGATGCTGTTCCTCATGTGACGACCTACTTAATTTTGTGTGCTCTCGCTGCCGGGTTCTTGTGGATCATTGGTTTCATCTGTATGATTTGGAAGGCAAGTATAAAATGATGACGTATGTTGTTGAGTTAAAAGCACAAATTGAAAGCAAAAACAAAATTTATAGACAACATGCGTCTATCTGAAGTGCATTACTGAGGTGTGCTGTCATGTGAGAACACTCTGTGACAAATGACAGTCACTTTTCATTGATGCCTTTTGTGGTTTGATTTGTTGTTGAAAATGTGCTGCTGTGTAATTATTTTGCAAAAATAGTTCTGGTATTTTAAAGACCACAGGAAACATTTGAAATGGAGCTCAAATGCAGTTTCCTTACACAAACTATTAAGTGTTTTTGACATTAAGCTGTACAGCATAATTATGGAAACAATGGTCTAAAGTACTAACCTTTTGTTTAATTTTGGCTTGCCAAATGCAAAAGTGAAATATTAATATATTTCAGCAGCAGCTGAGTCTTCCTGAGAGTATATGAGGGTTACACACTTATTACTGACACTGACTGAGAAATACTCTACTGCCAAAATGCATTAATGTGCCAGTTTAGTTTTATGTTCAGTTTTGGGCAAGCCAAAATTAAATTAAGGATGTTAAACTTTTATATCAGAGGAGGAACCTTGAAATAAATTTTTTCCATAATTTTTCCTATTAATTATTGATTAAACCCAGCAGCACTATAGTTCTCAGATGTCTTTTAATACTTGAACCACTTTAAAAAGCACCATAACTATTATTTATTTATTTAAAGTAAGGGATAATCCACGTCTAGGTCTGCATTACACGATTTTAATACATGTTTCATGTCGGGTGGTTCTTTGCCTCCTCATTGAGCATTAAAATTGAATAGTGCACATGAAGCCGTGGATTATCCCTTACATATTATGGCATATTATTTAATCTACTTAATTAGACTTGTACCAGTAGACCTTTTGTGTGTTCGGACCAGACAGAATAGTCTTTGATGTCCTTGTGCATCGATGAGCCTTGGGCGCTCAACACCCTGTCGCTGGTTTGTGGTTTGTCCTGGGCCACTGTTGGAAAATTCTCATCACTCCTGGTCGGGAGTGACCCACAAGCCTTGTCGTTTCAGAGCTACTCTGACTCAGTTTCCTTGCCATAACACCTTGCACTTGTCAGAGTTGATTAGATCTTTACTCCTCTGCACACCTCTCTTGCATTCAACACGTATATTGCTTACAGTCTAATATACCCAGTCCTTAATATGTGGCCTTGTTAGGAGATGATCAACAATATTCTTTTGTGGTATTTGCTGTTAGCAGTTGCACACCACAAGCAAGCGACAAGATTCTTGTGTCAGACAAAGGAAACATTCAAAACAGACAGTGTTGGGAGGCTTTAGCAACAGGGTTGAGAACTAAACTGTTTTAAATGATTATGTTTTACTGGTACATAGTTTTCTCACAGTCACTTGTTTCACTGTGTTCACGATTACCCTGTGGAAAGTGGATACCACTGCTGTGCTCAATCTTAAACACTTGTAACTTTTATACTTTTCTAATGATATAGTCTGGGTTTGATTTTTCTTTTCTTTTTTTCAGAGATATTGTTAGAGTATAGTACATGAATATATTGACAAAACAACAACAACAACAACAACAACAAAAAACCCCCCCCCACACACACACACACAAGACCAGTACTGCACATTGATGAAAATATTTATTTCTCACCACATTGTAAAACCATTCAATACATCCATGCCTTTCCAAATGTTACATTTTGCACTGAAAATCAGAACATATTCTAAATACAATATATTACACCAACAAAAACATTTGTGAAGAAAAAACAAAAGCATGATTTTAAATGAAAAAAACACCTAAGCATCATCTCTTGGCCTAGCTGGGTCTGGCCATAGCACTTAATCTACATCACAGGCAATGTCCTCTCTCGCAAGACAGCGAGGTAAGAATCTTCTTGAATCCATCCTTGCACAGACCCTGCATCAATTAGGTCAGGCCTCCTCCATGACTTGAATAAGGCATATCCTGACATAGGGGTGTAGATTGTAAACCTTCCATGCCAAAAAACAAAAAAACCCTCCTCAATGGGTTTAAGGAAGAGACAGTATGGTTGGAGGTATTGGAGTGAAAACTGTGGTCACTAATGAAACCAGTTTTGGACCAGAGCAGATAGGTGGAAATTTATATTGTCCCATATGAAAATGCATCTCATCTGCTCTGCATCCATTTGGTCTTCTGCTGTGACGATTTTGTGCAGTCTTTCTAAAATGTGAATATGTGGACCATGTTGTAAGGGCCTAAGTTGGCTTGCTGGTGGAGGACGCCATTCTCTGTTATTGCAACATACATTGTGATGTTACCACCACACTGGGACATTTGAAATAGCTCTGTGGCCAATGATATTTATCCCTCTCCCTCTTACTGCAATAATGCCTTCCATTTTGTTGAAGACACATAAACTTACCTTTTGCCTTTTTATAGTACTTGCACCTGATCAAGCACCTAAGTGTCTGAACACCTGACGGCCATGTTTGATCTATTGGTTTATAGTGGTGGTATTTTGGAAAGCAGTGTCTTGAAATGGCAAAGAAGTGACATTATGTTAGATTTCTGTGTCTAATGTAGAGAAGTGTGTTTAGTATTGTGCAAAACAATGTGTGTAGTATTTTGCAAAAAGTGTGAGGCTGAGAACGTGCTTATAGTTGTGCAGATCTGGGCTAAAGTTTTGCTCCTTGAGTGTAGAGTTTCAGTAACTGTGTGTTATTTCCAACTTTAGTGTGTAAGCAATTGTAAAAAACTGTAATGAAACTCGTCTGTACCCTGTTCCTGTGTTCTGTGTATTACTAACTCAGCAGATATTTATTTGGGGAAGTTAACAAATAACAGAGCTTTGTTTGTTGTGTTTGGAAAAATGGTGCACAAATGATTGATATTCTTTTTTTTTTCTTTTTGTAAAACCAATAAAAAGAGCTGCAATTGTTTTTGCCTGATATATTAAAGTTTTGGTTGGCTGTATGAGCTGTGAAAACGTTTGGGAATTTTATGCAAAGTGTTTTGAGAAAATGATGTATATGATTTGTAATTTGAATGAAATGAAGGAAAATGTACAACAGATTACTGTGTTATCTTTTTTTGAGAACAGTGACCTGAGTTTGGAGAAATGTGTCAAATCAACTGATAAACTGTAAATAGGCAAATGCTTAGGAGTCTATGACTGGATCATTACTGCAGTGATTATGTTTCTAGCATGTTATATGTTTGGCAACTGTTCTTCTAACCCTAATTGTTGTGGTGTGTAGCTTTTCATTTCTTAAACACTCATGTAGGAAGACACATTCCAGGGTGACAATGTCAAGATTTGTCACGCTCAAATTGTGAAATAATGTTTGGGAGGGAGCATAAATCTTTTTCACATATAAATTGCCACCTCTGGATCCAGACCTTAAATTCATTGAAATTCGTTGGGATGTGAGTAGACTTCACAGAGTCCTTGACTTGCATTGTCAATACAAGATTTTGACCAAAAATGTATGCACCTCTTGATGGAAATAAATGTTATGTTATTTCTATCAAGTGGTCTATCATATTTAAATTCAAACAGGGCAGTGGGCAGTGTATATACTCTGATAGCTACTGTTATCAATAAAGACTTGTTTAGGTTTAGATTATTTGAGAATATTTATTATTATACATGTTATACTACAATATAGGCCTATGATATATATTTTCTTAGCTTCTAGGCTGACATATTATATTTACTATGCAGATGTATCATCAGCTTCCTTCAGAAAAAATTATTTTTGCTGTGACCACGACTTCCACCTGATGTTGTTGAAAAGAGTTCCCAGAAGGGTGCCCAAAAGAGTTCCCAGAAGGGTGCCCACAAGATGCTGTTCCTCATGTGACGACCTACTTAATTTTGTGTGCTCTCGCTGCCGGGTTCTTGTGGATCATTGGTTTCATCTGTATGATTTGGAAGGCAAGTATAAAATGACGACGTATGTTGTTGAGTTAAAAGCACAAATTGAAAGCAAAAACAAAATTTATAGACAACATGCGTCTATCTGAAGTGCATTACTGAGGTGTGCTGTCATGTGAGAACACTCTGTGACAAATGACAGTCACTTTTCATTGATGCCTTTTGTGGTTTGATTTGTTGTTGAAAATGTGCTGCTGTGTAATTATTTTGCAAAAATAGTTCTGGTATTTTAAAGACCACAGGAAACATTTGAAATGGAGCTCAAATGCAGTTTCCTTACACAAACTATTAAGTATTTTTGACTTTAAGCTGTACAGCATAATTATGGAAACAATGGTCTAAAGTACTAACCTTTTGTTTAATTTTGGCTTGCCAAATGCAAAAGTGAAATATTAATATATTTCAGCAGCAGCTGAGTCTTCCTGAGAGTATATGAGGGTTACACACTTATTACTGACACTGACTGAGAAATACTCTACTGCCAAAATGCATTAATGTGCCAGTTTAGTTTTATGTTCAGTTTTGGGCAAGCCGAAATTAAATTAAGGATGTTAAACTTTTATATCAGAAGAGGCACCTTGAAATAAAATTTTTCCATAATCTTTCCTATTAATTATCGATTAAACCCAGCAGCACTATAGTTCTCAGATGTCTTTTAATACTTGAACCACTTTAAAAAGCACCATAACTATTATTTATTTATTTATTTAAAGTAAGGGATAATCCACATCTAGGTCTGCATTACATGATTTTAATACATGCTTCATGTCGGGTGGTTCTTTGCCTCCACACTGAGCATTTCACGAGTTCACACTTGCAAATAAGTCAGATAAATAAATAGTATGCATATTTGGCGTGCTGTCCGAGGAAAGGGCTCCGAGCTCGGTATATGGCCCGAACCCAGAGTACTCCCCCCAAAAGTTGCGACTAACTCGGGACAGCAGCCAGAAGACAATGTTGATAACCCCCAAAACATGCAGAACGCAAGCCACCTGCCGGAGCGGTGGCTGTGGATCAAGACTTGGATGGAACAGAGCTCCTGCAGGAGCAGGGTAGGTGATGCTGCCATCCAATAAGCTAGTTGGATAAAGAATGAGCTCCTGATGAGGAGGTGGAGATGAAACTGCTGTGGCGGAGGAACCGAACTTGCTTCAAATTTGCTTTCCAATCATCCAGTGAGCTGGTTGTACAGAGAATTAGGCTTCTGTGGGAACGGAAAAAATTACCCTGCTGTGACAATGTACGGAGTGGCGGAGCTCCTGCGGGAGCGAAGTAGATGACACTGCTGCGGCAGTGGAGCAAGTTTGCGTGGCGTGACGGAGCTCCTGCGGGAGCGAAGTAGATGACACTGCTGTAGCAGTGGAGCAAGTTTGGACAGCATAACAGAGCTATCTGTGGGAGCGGAGTAGATGACTGCTGTGGCCCAAACTTTCTTTTCAACTTGCTTTCAACTGTCCTTAGGGTGAGTTTGGACGGGGAACTGAGCTCCTGCGGGAGCGGAGGAGAATAGCACTGCTGCGGTGAAAGAATGAGGTGGGCTACTGGTGAGATGCTGATGTGGCAGAGGAGGTAGAATTGCTTCCGTCATTTTAGTGGATTGGTGATGTTAATTGGAGAGGATGCGGTGAGGCTGTAGGTTTGGGTTTTAGCTGATGAGGGTTTGTTGAGCTTCTTTGATGTGGAAGCGATTGGAATGGATGTAGCTCTTGAAAGCTTCTGACGACCAGCGACCTAGTGCTTGAATCTGGTGTTGGGAGAGGCCTTTTTGAGCAGCTGTGATTGCTGCACCCATGCGAAACGAATGGCTAGAATAGTTGTCTGCTGGGATGCCAGATTGAATCAATATGGACTTGAGGTGTTTCTGGAACCAGAAACGTGTGATGGGGTGGTTGGAGTCGTCCGTGAAGAGTGGGTCAGATGGGAATTTGGCCTGCGAGCTCCTGAAATGGAGGTAAGCTAAAAGGGATTGGTATGGCTGGATTGGTGATGAGAGGTTGAAAATGTAGATAAAATGGCCTTTCCTTGTTTGATCTGTCTTACTTTGTTTGATGAAATAAGAAATGGTGTCGTCATCTAGCACTGATAAATCTGAAATTGACGGGTGGACCTGTGGATTGAAGTTGGATGTGATAGTGAGCTCTGAGCATCTGAGTAACCCGAAGAAAGCCAATATGAACATTGCATCCAGTCTGCGGGCAGTATTGATAGAGTGGTAGCCTCGGCGGAGAATGGTGATACATTTGGTGAGTATGTCTAGTGTTATTGGTTGTCTGGCGTCTGGGTGGGTGGGTTGGGTTTTTTATGGATGCCTTTAATCAACATGGATGTCTGTGAATTGGCTATTTCTGATGCGGGTGAACCAAAATGAGTTGTGAAAAAACTGAATTCCACTTAGATAACCCTTGATGGAGCTGGCTTGGAGGTTCTTAATCCTGTTGAGATAGGATATGAATGAAGTGATGGTGAGCAGTGAAAAATTAGGAAATGGCAGGTTGTATATGGAGTGGAAAGACTTAAAACATTTCCATGCGGTTAGGTAGGCTTGGAGGGTTCTGGGAGAAACGGCTTGAAGAATAGAATTAAGAGAGGCGTCCAGTAGGGGTTTCAATGGGTGGTTTATGGGAATATCAGCCCTGAATAGTGAGGTACTGGGGTTGGGAATGGGTCCGCCTCTGGTGCCAGCAGTCTGAATTTCTGGAAAGCAAAACGGGAGAGAGCGTCAGCTATTTGATTTTTTGACCCAGGAACATGTTTTGCAGTCACAAGCTGAAATCCAAACAAGGCGTCTTAGGAGAGGCATTAGTGTGGGGGAGTGAGAACGGCCTTTGTTAATGCAATGCACTGTTGCTTCGTTGTCACAGTGCACTAAGATGCTGTTAGTGGACCATTCTTTCCCCCACAGGAAGGCTGCTACGACTAGTGGATACAATTCGAACAGCGCTGAGGATGTTAATGACTGCGGTGAGTCTAATAGCTGGGGGGGCCACGTAGATGCGAACCAACGGCCTTGGTAGAATCCCCCGAAACCGACAGAGGGAGCTACGTCAGTAAACAGTTGAATATCAATGGGGAGAGAAACAAGAGTGTTATAGAAAAAGGACAGACCGTTCCATTGTTTAAGGAAATTTATCCATAAACTGAGCTTGTTGCAACATGAATTAGTTAGGGAGATTTGGCCCTCTAGCGCGTGAACTGAAGACGCGAGGATGAGGAGATGTGAGATGAAAGGGCGCCCTTGCGGGATGATGCGCATCGCGAAGTTTAAGTGGCCGAGCAAAGATAGTAGCTCGCGTTTAGAACAATTTGGATTGTCTAGGAGGGTGGGTGGGACCAGAATAATCCTGTCGATTTTTCCTTGGGTAGTGAGGCCTGGAAATTAACTGTGTCTAAGTTAATGCCCAGAAATTCGATGGATGTGGTTGGACCCATTGTATTATCCTGGGCGATTTGGATCCCGAGCTTGGAGAAAACCTTTTGGACTGTGAGAAGATGAGCGGCTGGGATGGAGTCGGGAGGCGAGATGATCAAGAAATCATCTAAAAGGTGAATAACATAAGGAATTGCATGGTTGTTAGAGAGAATCCAACAAATAGCTTCTGAGAGCATGTCGAAAATGCTTTTGCATCCAAAGATTAGACGGACGGAAAAATAAAATTTTCCGTGCCAGCGTATGCCAAATAAATGCCAAGAATCTGGGTGGATGGGCATCACTTTGAAAGCAGAAGTGATGTCGACTTTGGCCAGCCAAGTGCCGCGACCCGCGTCTTTGATCAGGTTTATAGCTTGGTCGATGTTGTGGTAATGAAGAGAAAATTCTTCAAGCAAGATGAGGCTGTTTATGCTTGGAAACGGGGAGTTGTGCGGTGCTGAGAGATCGATTATTAATCGTTTTTTGCCTGAAAATTTTCTGGTAGCCACTGCAATTGGGCTGATTCGATAACATTCAAAATGAGGAATGTTAAACGGGCCGATCATAAAACCTGACTCGATTTCTTTTTTAATTAGAAGGTCGACTGTGTCAGGCTCGGCGAGAGCAGACTGGAGATTGTTACAAATAATGCTTTGGGATGGGAGGCTTTCAATGCCGGGTTTGAAACAGTGTTCGAGACCAGACAGCAAGTTGTCCGGTAAAGTTAGTGTCATGGTGGTGAGACAATTCAGTAGAAAAGCGAGAAATAAGTAATTTTTTTAATCTTTATTTAAAGACCTTTTTACAGGGCATATCATGCAGGCACAGAAGTTACAAATGTGCATGTAACGACAGCGCTGCCTTGTGCATCTTCCTGAATTTAAATTATTGCAGACTTAACTGTTTAAAGAAGTGGTACGACTTTTGAAATCTGTGGCTGGGTCGAAGTTGGTGTTTGCTGGCCGCGGGACATAACTGGTTGACTTTACTTGTGATGAATCTGAGCAAGGAGGAATCGACGGGTTGATTAGAGGACACGCTGTGGTGGAGTGAGTGACAGATCTGCAGACCGCGCAGGAGATGTTACGGCATCCTATGAACACTCTGTTGTGTAACTCAGTGTCTAAAGCACCCTAGTAAGGGCACTGGTTCCACTGAGCCACGCGGACGGCACATTTGGCTGAAAAAAGTTTATGGTAAGTGTAAAAGTGTGTTCCCCCGTATGATAATGCGAGCTCTGCAATTATCGTGAGGTAGTCATTTAATTCTCGTCTCCTGTGGGGAAGTGCTGTGCAAATGATTTTGCTATAACGGCTGAAAGCAATGGAGAATTCAGAAAAAGAAAGAATGCGGGAAGAATTGTGCACTGGATTTTTAAGGGTAACAGAAAAATCGCCACAGTCGATTTGGCGATTTGAGACGGAGGAAGTAATGATAACAAGAATATTAAATCTATGTCCGCACCTGTGAGGATCTGTGCTCTGATGTTACTGGCGACGGGGGGTGGTTCCAATGCTGTAGCTTTTGGTGGGATGGGCATCGCCGTTGCGGAAAACAGTGTGAAAGGAGATCGAGCATGAGAGAAAGTGTTAAGAGGAAGACAAGCAGGGGCCGAGGCCGCTTGCGGAGGCAACCTCACGCTAGGGTTGGCCCCTGGAGCGAGGAGTGTGGACAATGAAGGAAACTGGAGAGGAATATAGGGCATCTGGGCCTGTACTGCTAGCGGAGGCAGCCTCACGCTAGAAACTGATAGTGGGGCTGCAGGCCACTGACACGGGAGAGGATTGAAGAAAGAGACTGGAAAAGGTTGAGGTTGCGCCGCTGGCGGAGGCATACTCACGTTACCAGGGTGGTTCGTGTCGATGGAGGCTAGTATTGTGACGTGAGGCGCTGCTGTCTGTAGCTCGGCGGAGCGAAAATGAGAGTGAGGACTGGCAGCGGCGGAAACCGGAGCGCAGCCCAGGCTTGCAGAGGGCCGGCTGCCGCAGCCTGAAGCTCGAAGGCCCTTTCTCGCGAGGGAAGGAGATGGTGTTTTTTGAGATCGTTGGTTCGGGCCCCTGCGATTTTTACTCGCCTTGTTAGCTGCTTTGGAATGTGGAGTGGATTTTGGAGATGGGAATGCGGACTGAAGTGAAACATACAGGTTATACAGCTCTGCTTTGTTCATCCTTCAGGAAAAGTGGACATCAGCGCTTATTAGCGCTTGTCTTAACCCCAACACTGTCCATTTTTCTATTGCAGGGATTGTGGGGTGTGCTGAAGTGTAGGAGGATGCTGAAGATGATGGTGCATGTCTTGAAGGTAGAGGTGAGGGCAAGCCACGGCCGACGACCACGCGGTGATACTGGCGGCTCGGTTGCGGTGTCCTGTGGAAGAAACACAGGTGTCCTGTGGTGGAGCGCAGATTGCATCGGTGTTCTCCACTTATGCTGATTGGGTAGACATGTTGATTACTGATTGCTGACAGCTGGTTGGAATGATGTGATGATTGGAACGATCATTTGAAAGTGCTCCTCCCGAATTTTTTTAATAAAACATCATTAAAATTGAATAATGCACATGAAGCCATGGATTATCCCTTACATATCATGGCATATTATTTAATCTACTTAATTAGACTTGTACCAGTAGACCTTTTGTGTGTTCGGACCAGACAGAATAGTCTTTGATGTCCTTGTGCATCGATGAGCCTTGGGTGCTCAACACCCTGTTGCTGGTTTGTGGTTTGTCCCGGGCCACTGTTGGAAAATTCTCATCACTCCTGGTCGGGAGTGACCCACAAGCCTTGCCATTTCAGAGCTACTCTGACTCAGTTTCCTTGCCATAACACCTTGCACTTGTCAGAGTTGCTCAGATCTTTACTCCTCTGCACACCTCTCTTGCATTCAACACGTTGAACAATTACGAGAACTGGTTGTTTGCTTACAATCTAATCTACCCAGTCCTTAATATGTGACCTTGTTAGGAGATGATCAACAATATTCGCTTCAACTGTGACTATTCATAATGTTTAGGCTCATCAGTGTACATTAATGTATAAATATTGAAGCTAAATAAAAGCTAACTAAATAAAATAACATGTATTTCTTTATCATCTTTATCCACTTATCTTCATTTGAGAACGGAAGTCATAGAGCTCAAGAAATTCAGCAACAGATTCCCACGTTGCTTTTTGACCACAAAAAAACAAAACAAAAAAAAGCTAAATGCTATGTGTGATTGGTCAGTGACACATATTATCTTTTGTGGTATTTGCTGTTAGCAGTCACACGCCACAAGCAAGCGACAAGATTCTTGTGTCAGACAAAGGAAACATTCAAAACAGAGAGTGAAGTCAGAATTGAATTAGAAACCAAAGTTGTATTAAATTAAGATGAATTTTACAGAAGTGCCAGAGGACGTACACGCAAAATACCTTCACCAGACCACTAGATGCCATCGTTGGGCTAGTGGGTGGAACCTTACACAACAACAGGACCAAATTTGCATCATAATTGTAAAACTTCCTCGCCTTTTGTCTGGAGCATGATTGCATTTACACATAGCCACAGCTAAATGCAGCCGCATAGAACGCTTAGAACACATGGGAACGTGTGAAATCTGTCCAATGGCGTGACGGAACGTCATAGGCGGGTGACGTCATGACCAGGAAACTATAAAGCACACCTGACCCAAACAGAGTTAGCTTCTGTGTCTTCAGTAAGTGCTATGTATGATACTGTCTGTCTTATTTACTGTTGATTGTCTACCAGTCATTCAAGCACACACGTATAAGACATTATGGCGACTAAGCAGAAAGTGCAGCAATTCAGGCCGTGTGCACCTCCTTGTCTTCGCTATATCACGGCGGGAGATATCACACACGCTTTGTGTTGTTTGCCTGGTAGTAGAGCATGCACAGTCAGCTCTCGAGGGAGCTGGCTGCGTGCACTGCGAGCAAATGTCTTTTCGAGGAAAGCGGTTCGGTTCGCGCTCCCGAGGCACAGCGAAGGCTCGCGTCGTGAGGCTCGCAAATGGATCTCGCAGAGGTGTTAGAGACCCTTACAGTAGACTTCACAGAGTCCTTGACTTGCATTGTCATTTTGACCAAAAATGTATGCACCTCTTGATGGAAATAAATGTTATGTTATTTCTATCAAGTGGTCTATCATATTTAAATTCAAACAGGGCAGTGGGCAGTGTATATACTCTGATAGCTGCTGTTATCAATAAAGACTTGTTTAGGTTTAGATTATTTGAGAATATTTATTATTATATATGTTATACTACAATATAGGCCTATGATATATATTTTCTTAGCTTCTAGGCTGACATACTATATTTACTATGCAGATGTATCATCAGCTTCCTTTAGAAGAAAGTCTTTTTTGCTGTGACCACGACTTCCACCTGATGTTGTTGAACAGAAACTCACAGTCACAAAGAGCTGCAAAGATGTCGTATGTTCTGAGATACGGTTTTCTATTGATCAGCATTTGTATAAGAAGCATGTCATGGGCAGATACTTCGGTGAAAGGTATGAATATGTTCATAATTTAAAACTGAAAAATGTTACTTTGGATTATATTGCTATGGCAAACCCTGCAGTAGAACACCAAGAAAAGACCAAGCACACACAAGATAGCTTTGCAAATTCATTAGTGTATTTAGGTGTTTGCAGAAATGTCTCAATAGTTGCTTTTTTCAAACAGTTATCAAAGCTTCTGGGCATGATATCATCATCGAGTGCGCTACTGATAAGAGACCTCAGGATGGAGTGTACATGTACAAACAAGGAGCAGCAAGTAACCAACAGGAAATCTTCTACTGCTACAAACCAGACATTGTTACTTATAAAACAATGAATAAAACCAAAGTCAGTGTAAGTGGAGCACTTCCCAACCTTAACGTCACCCTCTTACATGTAACTGCCAAAGACAATGGGCTTTACTGGTGTGAATTTAACTTGGAAGAAAAAACTACTTTGGGCAAGTTCACTTGGTTATGGATAGGTAAGTGTGTCTTACATTTCATGAAAATAATTTTATTATAAAACATGATTTTTTTGTTGTTGTTGTTTTGTGGTCTATATGAATGTACTGCATGTTTAAACATTGTGAATGGAAAAAATTTATTTAGAGTAAAGTACAATCACTTTCTGATTAATACTGAATGAAAAAAGTATAGAGTTTAAAATAGTTTAATTCTATAATTCTCAGGCCCTAATTTTTTTTTATTCTGTCACTGAAAAGAAGAAAAAGAAAAAGAGTGCCCACAAGATGCTGTTCCTCATGTGACGACCTACTTAATTTTGTGTGCTCTCGCTGCCGGGTTCTTGTGGATCATTGGTTTCATCTGTATGATTTGGAAGGCAAGTATAAAATGATGACGTATGTTGTTGAGTTAAAAGCACAAATTGAAAGCAAAAACAAAATTTATAGACAACATGCGTCTATCTGAAGTGCATTACTGAGGTGTGCTGTCATGTGAGAACACTCTGTGACAAATGACAGTCACTTTTCATTGATGCCTTTTGTGGTTTGATTTGTTGTTGAAAATGTGCTGCTGTGTAATTATTTTGCCATTTCTCAAACACTGGGATGATTTTAAATGTGCATTTATACACCATGCACCATTGGTTCTCAACTCCGGGCCTGGGGACCCAACACTCTGCACATTTTGTATGTCTTCTTTATTTAACACATCTGTTTCAGATCATCTGCTCATTAAGAAAAAACTCCATAAACTGAACAGAGAGTGTCATATAAAGGAGACATGCTAAATGGCATAGCGGTGAGTCCCCAGGAGTGGAGCTGAGAACCGCTGCTATGCACAATATAAAACACTACATTCCAAACACTTGTGTTTGTCAAAACAAGTATCGTGTAGTTAAAGCTTTATATGGAAAAATAGTTCTGGTATTTTAAAGACCACAGGAAACATTTGAAATGGAGCTCAAATGCAGTTTCCTTACACAAACTATTAAGTGTTTTTGACATTAAGCTGTACAGCATAATTATGGAAACAATGGTCTAAAGTACTAACCTTTTGTTTAATTTTGGCTTGCCAAATGCAAAAGTGAAATATTAATACATTTCAGCAGCAGCTGAGTCTTCCTGAGAGTATATGAGGGTTACACACTTATTACTGACACTGACTGAGAAATACTCTACTGCCAAAATGCATTAATGTGCCAGTTTAGTTTTATGTTCAGTTTTGGGCAAGCCAAAATTAAATTAAGGATGTTAAACTTTTATATTAGAAGAGGCACCTTGAAATAAAATTTTTCCATAATTTTTCCTATTAATTATCGATTAAACCCAGCAGCACTATAGTTCTCAGATGTCTTTTAATACTTGAACCACTTTAAAAAGCACCATAACTATTATTTATTTATTTAAAGTAAGGGATAATCCACGTCTAGGTCTGCATTACACGATTTTAATACATGCTTCATGTCGGGTGGTTCTTTGCCTCCACATTGAGCATTAAAATTGAATAGTGCACATGAAGCCGTGGATTATCCCTTACATATTATGGCATATTATTTAATCTATTTAATTAGACTTGTACCAGTAGACCTTCTGTGTGTTCGGACCAGACAGAATAGTCTTTGATGTCCTTGTGCATCGATGAGCCTTGGGCGCTCAACACCCTGTTGCTGGTTTGTGGTTTGTCCTGGGCCACTGTTGGAAAATTCTCATCACTCCTGGTCGGGAGTGACCCACAAGCCTTGCCATTTCAGAGCTACTCTGACTCAGTTTCCTTGCCATAACACCTTGCACTTGTCAGAGTTGATTAGATCTTTACTCCTCTGCACACCTCTCTTGCATTCAACACGTTGAACAATTACGAGAACTGGTTGTTTGCTTACAATCTAATCTACCCAGTCCTTAATATGTGACCTTGTTAGGAGATGATCAACAATATTCGCTTCAACTGTGACTTCATAATGTTTAGGCTCATCAGTGTACATTAATGTATAAATATTGAAGCTAAATAAAAGCTAACTAAATAAAATAACATGTATTTCTTTATCATCTTTATCCACTTATCTTCATTTGAGAACGGAAGTCATAGAGCTCAAGAAATTCACCAACAGATTCCCACGTTGCTTTTTGACTACAAAAAAACAAAAAAAAAGTTAAATGCTATGTGTGATTGGTCAGTGACATATTATGTTTTGTGGTATTTGCTGTTAGCAGTCACACACCACAAGCAAGCGACAAGATTCTTGTGTCAGACAAAGGAAACATTCAAAACAGACAGTGTTGGGAGGCTTTAGCAACAGGGTTGAGAACTAAACTGTTTTAAATGATTGTTTTACTGGTACATAGTTTTCTCACAGTCACTTCCTTTTATCACTCTCAGGTGAAGGGCTGTTCGAGGAAGAGGAAATACAAACCATCAAATGTTCCCTCAGACTCAGTTTATGAAGAGATGAAACGGAGCAATTTGGACTCCCAGCCCAATGTGCGGACATTTGTCAACCCGGACTATCAATCTAGCAAGCAACTTCGATAAATGCTCCTGAGTGATAAGGCTTTAGGTTTTGTACTCTCTGTTTGGATTAGCAAAGCTTTAAATTGATTTATTGCTTCATATTTTAGTTCATCAGTATTTTCCTTGTGTGTAATTAGGGCCCGAGCACCAAAGTGCGAGGACCCTATTTGATTTCCTCCTTCCAAACAGAAAGTTGCTGTAACTAAGGCAAACAATGTCCGATCTGCCCCAAACTTAACACACTTGATGAAAGTCCTGTCCTGAACACATGTCCATGCCCATATTCAGCATATTAAAATGTACCAGCAAGTTCTAAACAGGCTAGCATCATGCTAGAAAAATGTTAGCAAAACACTTAGCTAAGTGCTAAAGCATGCTATTAATACAGTGAAAGAGGAAGTTGCTGTAACTCAGGCATGCAATGTCCAAACTTCACGTTTGATAATAGTCCTGGCCTGGAGACATCAACATGGCAACATTCAGTTACGCTCACAGCGCCACCTGTTGGCAGCAGGAAGTCTGGCACTTCGAAATGACTTTCCCATAATTCTTCTGTATTTACTCGCTTACATGCATGTTGCCCACTGTTCACTGTTTTCCTGAGGCCAACAGGTGGCGGTGAGCCCGGGTGCGAAGGCCCTTTCATCGCTGCTTGCAACTTTAATCATTGTTTGTTTCTGTAGCCTTCTGTCAGTTTAGAATGTGAGGCATCATTCTTTTCATTTAGTGTTAATATCAAGTCATTACATTTCAAATACTGTAAATAAGGAAGATAAGTGTTAACAATTTTAAAAAAACATGCAGTAGTTGAAAAGATATTGTTAGCAAAGACCTTGTGGTTATGTGTGCACGTGCATGTGCAAAGGAGCCTAAAGAATATTGTAAAGTACCTGTTAGTTTCAGTCTGACTCTAAGTAGGCCAATAGACAATTGACTGATGGAATTAAAGTACAGAATCATATCCTTTGTTCATAATAATGGCATTCAGAAAAGCCTATCATGGCAGAAAAGCTTTCTATTTTCTATCATGGCAAACTTGAAACTAAACATCATAAATGATGGGTACTTGTATGTGACTGTATTTGACTATCTGATGTTCATTTCTCCACTTGGGTTTACGCTTTTAACCAATTACCTTCCTTTGCAGTTGTGGTCATGTTTTTTTCCTCTCTATACCCTTTTAGAATGCATCAAAACAAGCTATACCGACCTGTTTCTTGTGTTGACTAACAATGTTAGTATCGATTTAAAAATAAAGGCTATTATTGTAGTAAAAGTAATTAAGTAATGTGTGTTGTCATTCAGCATGGTTGCATTTGAATGTATTGTATTTTATTTAGTATCTCTAGTACATTGTTGTTCATAATACTGTATTACAAGCCTTAACATTGTAAAAAAGCAACAATACAACAAAAACATTAAACAATTGTCAAAATTATTTTAAACCAATTTTACCAATTCCATTTATTATACCCCAAATATTTTACAGTACATTACCAACAAATTAATTCAGAAACTTTCAAGAATGACATTAGAAAACACTAACTGTAGTATAAATTTTGCTCTGCACAAAGAGAAATTTCCAGCTCTCTTTCTCTCTTGCACACATTTATGCCTTTTAGGTAAATGCTAAATGTTTTTGTAAATCTTGTGTCATGTCTGCATGTTAAAATGCTTAAGATGATCATATTGTTGCACATTAGCTGTACATGCAAATACTATCTGCACCTCAGTATTGTTGTACATTAACAGGATGCAATAATAACACAGAGTGTAAATGATTATATAAATAACAGCATTAAATGGATGCCACCATATTGGGACAATAAAGCCCTCCTTACACCTACCCCTAACCAATACCCAATATTTTATTATTAAACACTTGTTAGGAACTTTATTAGAAAATAAATGCCTTTCTGATTTGATATGTGATGAGAAAAGGGAGAAGAGCAAGTTTGGCAAAATGAGGATTCGAAATCAGGTCGATCGTGTCAAAAGCTACTTCTACATGCCATACTACCATAATGGAGTTTACCAACAATACAGGCTATTTACACTTAGGGCCCTATTTTAACAATCTAAGCGCATGGTCTAAAGCGCACTTAAGGCATGTCCGAATCCACTTTTGCTGGTTTAATGACTGGGAAAATGGTTGGTCTAAAAGGTAAGTAATGGGTGTGTTTTGGGCATAACGTGCAATAAACCAGTCAGAGTCTCATCTCCCATTCCCTTTAAAAGCCAGTTGCACTCACGCCATGGTGGATTCGCTATTTACATGGTGGAATTTGTAAGCAGAAAAACTGAATGCTTCTCTAGTGAGGAAATGGATCTGCTCGTGCACAAGGTTAAAGCGCAAGCAGACCATCCACCGGAAAACGTACTCGGTTACGAACGTAACCTCGATTACCTGAGATACGGAACAAGTACCGCGTATGGGGAAAAGCTCCTTTTTTTAATAGCGCAGTGTAACTGCACGTCCATTGGTTTAAACTGGAAAACTTTTTGAATCAATGACGGTGCTGTGTAGCTGCGTGAGCCTATGGTGATGCAGCGCACCAAAGCCCGCCAAAATGGATGGGGTGTCTGGCTATATAAGCGGGCATTTCGCCATAGGATTTCAGGTCATCCGACTGAAGTGACGACACTGAAGCCGCAGCCTCGTGGCACAGCATAGAACGCAGTACTCGTTCCGTATCTCAGGGAACCGAGGTTACGTTCGCAACCGAGTACGTTCCCTTTCGATACTTCAATCATACTGCGTATGGGGAACGAATTCAACCGCGCTGTGCCATGGGAGGGAATGACTGGACTTATTCTTGGACATCGTAGGTGTCCAGGGGACAAGTGAGAAGGCTGGGGCCGTTGAACCCTTATGTTACACTTGCTAAGAGTGAGCCAGCTCCCTGGGGTTGGCATGATGACGGAGCTCGACAGAGGCCGTCGTATCATACCGAGAGGACCTGAGCATGGCTGGATGAAAGGCCGCCTTGGTGATTTATGTAGGACAACACCGTCATGCTGTCCGATTGGACTAAGACGTGGCGCCCCTTCAGGATGGCCTGGAAGGAGTGAAGGGCTTGATCCACTGCCAGCATCTCGAGGCAGTTGATGTGGAGATGGCTCTCCTCGTGTGACCATGAGCCGAAGGCTGGTCTGCCCTCGCACAGAGCGCCCCAACCCGAGTTGGACGCATCTGTCGAGAGCACCGTCCTTCTGGAAACCGCCTCCAGGACTTATGTCTATCAACCGTACTCCACGACTGAACCAAACAGGGTTCATCCAAGCGTGAGGTGGGACCCAGAGTTTTAGCCAGTATTGCAGAGGCCGCATCTGCAGAAGGCCGAGCTGCAAAACCGGCCATCAGCCCTAGCATCCTCTGGAAAAACTTCAGAGGGAAATAGGCTTTGTTCCTGACGGAAGCTGTGAGCTGCTGAATTGCCAGGGCACGCTCTGGAGGCTACAGCCCTCATGCAAAACTGCACCCAGGAACGTAATACGTTGGCTGGGGAGCAGCAAGCTCTTGGCAAAGTTGACCCTGAGTCCTAGGCACTCCAAGTGGCTGAGGAACACGGATCTGTGATGGTCTAGCTCGGGGTCGTCGAGGTAATTCAGAACCCGGATTCCCATCTGTCTCAGAGGGGAAAGTGCCGCGTTCATGCACTTCGTAAAAGTGCGAGGAGCTAGGGACAGTCCGAAGGGAAGGACTGTATATTGGTAAGCCACGCCCTTGAATGCGAATCTCAAGAATCGTCTGCGATGGGGGGCTATCTGGATGTGAAAGTAAGCGTCTTTCAGATCCAGCGAGAAGATCCAGTCCTCGGGTGCTGAACCCCTCTACCCCGCTGTCTCTTCTTAGCCGGCTTGCGGAAGAAAGCGATCCGTGAGCGCAGAGAGACGAGACTCATGCTCTCACAGTGAGAGCATGAAGTCCCGGTGAGCGCCGCCTCAGCATGGGACTTGCCCAGGCAAAAGACACACTCACCGTGCCCGTCCTCGTCATGCAGAGGATTATTTGCAACAACGCCGCAGCCACCATGAAAACGGCGTTTGTGGGGCTCTTTTAGAGCGGCGAGAACTGCTGGAAAAGCTCTTGTAGCAAGTGGTTGTTAAACCGCGGAAATATGTTTTTTTAGAAGCGCCTGATGGTGGCAGGAGACTCGCTGAGAAGGCAGCCGGAAGCGGGAAGTGGGCGGCTCGAGAGCGGTGCTCGAGGGTGCCGGCGCCGGCGCTGCAGGCGTTCGGCGATCTCAGCTGGTCCGCTGCGGTGCCTCTTCAACGGCGGGAGAGCTCATTCTAGCAGGCGAAGGCGTTCAGCAAGGAGATAGATCTGAAATCCTATGGCGAAATGCCCGTTTATATAGCCAGACGCCCCGCCCATTTTGGCGGGCTTTGACGTGCTGCATCACCATAGGCTCCCACAGCTCGCGTCATTGGTTAAAAAAGTTTTCCAGTGTGAACCAATGGCCGTGCAGTTACACTGCACTATTGAAAAAGGCTTCAGCATCAAGGAAAAAGGAGCTTTTCCCCATACGCAGTATGAGTGAAGTATCAAAAGCATTTTTATCTTTATTCACACAATAATAATCTTTTACATGTACATTGTAATCCTTTCATTTTTAATATTTGGCATGCTTGTGTGCTGCTGCACACATAAATGTGTGTGTAATAAGCAGAGTGTACGCGTATTGTGCAGCCGCATATAGATGCATATTACTAACATGCTCTTTAAATAACAAAACAAATACTGCAGCATTGACTTTAGACCAGGTTTCAGTTGGTCAATGGCGTAGTCTATTTCATTTGCCTCAAAATAGTAACGTGCCAACTATGCACTTGAACACACCTCATTTTCAGACCAGCACGCCCATGGGTGCTCAAATGGGCACAAATGCATTTGCTATTTAAACAATGTGGTGCAAGACGTGAAAATGATAACTGCATCCGGCTGAAACTAGCCAAAAACCCTTGCGTCGCACCTGCTGCCGCATTGCGCTGGGTGTATGATAGGGCCCTTAGTGTAAATAGTATAAATAGACACTCTGATCAATTTATTTGAATTTATAGCATTTTAAATAACAGCAATTGATACAAATCAGCTAAAATTAATTCTTTAATATAATTTAATGATTGTGTATGTTGAAGGGGGTTGATTCTGGAATCCACCGCCACTTCAATATATATATATATATATATATATATATATATCTTTTCAATAATCAATAATTATCCTTCCACACATTACATGATTTTAAAATACTTCTTTAAGATTATGAGATTTTCCTTAGCCATAGATTTATATGTGTGACGAAAGCTGTACAGGTTTTAACACACAAGCCCAAGTTTACCTACTTGTAGAAAAATCGACTACGCCACTTGGGAGGGTTTCACCCAGGAAATAAAAAAATAAACCCCAAAGTTTGTTATTAGGTCACACAGGTTCGCTTCTCTTATAAAAAAAAAAATTAGGTAGGAAACGTGGGCATCATATAAAAGTACAAAATTTATTCACAAATTGAATTCAAGATAGAAAAATCACTTAAAATAGCCTCAATGATATGGTGCCACTCCTGGCAGCTCTTTCTCCAATGACAGCTCGAAAGTGACAGTAATTAAAAGGCTAGCAAAACTCTACGTGCTAACAACGCATACCTAAAACCACCGTCAACAACAGAAAAAGGGGAGGATCCGGACGTGACGCATCCCAGGCTGAAACTAACCAGCCCTGAAATAGTGAACACTCACTACTGATTGGTGATCACGAGTGTCAATCACCACCACTTACCTCATTCATATGGTCACATATGTTAAAACATTTATTTTCCTGTTCATCTTCAAACACTAGAGAATAATGATGAATATTGTCTGTACATCTCACTGAGAGAAAAGTGCAACTTATCTATATGTTCTGAGGAAATATCCTGCTCAGCAAACTTCAACCTTTAAGTTGCTATGTATCTGTGTATGTGTGCTGGTTCTGTGGTATTGGTGAAAGATGAACAGCTGGCACCCTAGATGATGGGATGACTTGTTTTTCTCAACAAGTTGGCGCCTAGAAGAGCAGTTCTGTGACCTCGGACGGTCACCCCATGTCTAAACCATGGTCATCTGTATAATCTATGGAGACATGCTTATGTCTATCAATCCATGTGTGGACACTTTCTACTTTTATCTATTTCTTAGCCAATCAGAATCCTTTTCAAATAATGGCGTAGTTAGTGGACTCTGTTAGAATATAATTGTTGTGGAAATATGAATGTACGCAGAGCAGCCTACAAACTACTTGCTGAGTATTGAAGCTGACCTCTGCTAAGGAAACTGCAAATTATTTTTCAGTAAAATTTTCTTTAATTTATTATTTTTTTTAAACTCCTGACTCCAGGTCTTCATTCATCATCTGGGTCTTTAACTGTAAATTCCCATGACATGTGCAGGAGAATATCACCAATTTAACACAAGCTTAAAAGTTCTATAACATATTCCAAGCAATGCAATGTAAAATTATTTAATTGTAAAAGTATAAAAGTATGGCATTGGTAAATAACTGAAACACTTAAGAAGGAAAGATATGAAGTACACAAGCGTTATTTAATTATAGTTGGTCCATTCTCTGTTTACCCACACTGATGATGCTTGGCCAAGGAGCAATATATAGCCCCAACATAGATGGAATGTGGTCTGTAGCATCATCCTGTTTAGCTTCCTCTTTATAGCTGATTTTCTTAGTAAATGACTCATTTGACCTCAACAGATCCCTTGTGCATGCAAAAACAAGTTACATTCTGATCAAGATAAGCTATATTCTTTTTAATGCATTTGGACGTAATATAAATAAAGTGTGACTAAACAGCTGAGCGGTGTTTGGCTTGCATGCAGAAACTCCAATTCTCTCTAGGTTGCTTATGTTTCAGTTACATTTTTATAGGGATGGGGATTATTTTGCTTTAAGATCTAAGCATCACACTTTAACTATAATCATCCCATTTAGGAGCATTATAATACATTATTGACACCAATAAATGACTATTTCATGCACATGCACAACCTTTTTTTTTTTTGTATGGTATATGGACTTTCACTTTGGGACCATATGGACCATATGTAGATAAAAGTTTTAAAAAGTCCTTAAGAATCAAAAACAAATATATTCATCTTATAAAATGTAACCCTACAGAAAATAAAGTAGGCAATGAAAATGGACAAATGTAGAACATACTAAAAACAAGATCTATATTTAAAAATAAGCATACTGTAGGAACAAATCAGCTCAAATTAAATTATTAATTAGTTTATAGGGAATTATATGAGTCACTTAGTTTACGACTGAGCACCGCTCATTTGCTCGGGCCATAATAAGCTCTTGTAGCGGATATGAATATCCAACTATCGTGAAAACAATATAGCACGGTAACAAGATCGACAGTTTAAGACATTCAATTTACAAGTCAAGTCAAGTCACCTTTATTTATATAGCGCTTTTTACAATGTAGATTGTGTCAAAGCAGCTTTACAGTGATAACTGGTACATTATTTTGGCTGCACAGCAGCTCTTAAGGAATAGTGTCAATGCAGGTAGATCAAAGCACTGTGGAATATCAAATATCAATTGTCAAGTGTCCCCAACTAAGCAAGCCAAAGGCGACAGCGGCAAGGAACCCAAACTCCAACAGGTGACATCAGGTGGCAAACAGGTGTTAAAATGGAGAAAAAACCTTGGGAGAAACCAGGCTTAGTCGGGGGGCCAGTTCTCCTCTGGCAAAAAGTGCTTTGTTACGACTCAGGTTGCTATCATAAGTCAGATAGGATCGCAACATTCAAAGTATTTAATTCAGTTCCATCCAGTTGAGGATCGTATTCATCACAACGGTATGGATGGTTGTTGAGGAGATGCGCCACTGGTTGTCATGTTGATGAGGCCTTCATAGTGGGTGATCTAGTTGACTCAATCTCTGCTGATACTTCAGGGCTGCATTGTGGTCGTGTCAAGGCGCAGGTCCTCGATCTCACCTGGATACGGCCCGGATCCGGCTGACTACGGTAAACCTCGGGATAAACGGAAAGACTAATATTAGCGTAGATGCCATTCTTCTTCTGATGTAACAAGTACATCTGGTGTTATTGGAAGTGTTCCCGGTTCCGGCTGACCTAATTTATGCAACCTAATAATCCTTTAACGAATTAAAAAAAAAAAATTGATAATGTGTTATGTGTATGCCAGGTTAAAGAGATGTGTTTTTAGTTTAGATTTAAACTGACAGAGTGTGTCTGCTTCCCGAACAATGCTAGGAAGATTGTTCCAGAGTTTAGGTGCCAAATAGGAGAAGGATCTACCACCTGCAGTTGATTTTGATATTCTAGGTATTATTAGCTGGCCTGAATTCTGAGATCGTAATAGATGCGAAGGACTATAATGCATTAAGAGCTCGCTCAGGTACTGGGGAGCTAAACCATTTAATGCTTTGTAGGTAATTAGCAAGATTTTAAAATCTATACGATGTTTAACAGGAAGCCAATGCAGTGTTGACAGAACCGGGCTAATATGGTCATACTTCCTAGTTCTAGTAAGAACTCTAGCTGCTGCATTTTGTACGAGCTGTAGTTTATTTATCAGGCGAGCAGAACAACCACCTAGTAGAGCGTTACAGTAATCTAGCCTTGAGGTCATGAACGCATGAACTAACTGTTCCGCATTTGTCATCAAGAGCATATGTCGTAGTTTAGATATATTTTTAAGATGGAAGAATGCGGTTTTACAGATGCTAGAAACATGGTCTTCAAATGAAAGATTGGTATCAAAGAGCACACCCAGGTTCCTAACTGATGACGAAGACTTAACAGAGCAGCCATCAAGTGTTAGACAGTATTCTAGGTTATTACGTGAGGAAGTTTTTGGTCCAAAAATTAGAATATCTGTTTTTTCTGAATTTAGTAGTAGAAAATTACTGGTCATCCAATTTTTTATATCAGCTATGCATTCCGTTAATTTTGTGAATTGGTAAGTTTCGTCAGGGCGCGAAGAAATATAGAGCTGAGTATCATCAGCGTAACAGTGAAAACTAACGCCATGCTTCCTGATGATATCTCCTAAGGGTAGCATGTACAGAATGAAAAGCAATGGTCCTAGTACCGAGCCTTGCGGTACTCCATATTCAACTTGTGATCGATATGACCTCTCTTCATTTACTTCTACAAACTGATAACGGTCAGATAAGTATGATTTGAACCATGACAATGCAATTCCACTAATGCCAACATGATTTTCGAGTCTATTTAAAAGAATATTGTGATCAATAGTGTCAAATGCAGCACTAAGATCCAGTAACACTAATAGAGAGATACAACCACGATCTGATGATAAGAGCAAATCATTAGTAACTCTAATGAGAGCAGTTTCAGTACTATGGTACGGTCTAAATCCTGACTGGAAATCCTCATAGATACTATTTCTTTCTAAAAAGGAACATAGTTGTGATGATACTGCCTTTTCAAGTATTTTTGACAGAAAAGTGAGATTTGAGATTGGCCTGTAATTGAATAATTCTCTAGGATCAAGTTGTGGTTTTTTAATAAGAGGTTTAATAATAGCCAACTTAAAAGTTTTTGGTACGTATCCTAGTGATAAAGATGAATTTACGATATTAAGAAGAGAATCTATGACCTCTGGAAGCATCTCTTTCAATAGCTTAGTCGGTATAGGGTCTAACATACATGTTGTCGATTTTGACGATTTAACAAGTTTAGACAACTCTTCCTCTCTTAAATTTTTCCTCAGGGATACTACAATGCACCGTCTGACGCAATACTGTAGTAGACGGTTGCGTGGTTATAATTTTTTTTCTAATATTATCAATCTTGCAAGTAAAGAAGTTCATAAAGTCATTACTGCTGTGCTCTTTGGGAACATCAGAAGTTGAAGCTTTATTTCTTGTTAATTTAGCCACTGTATCAAATAAATACCTAGGGTTTTGTTTATTTTCTTCTAAAAGTTTTGAAAAATAGGCAGATCTAGCAGATTTTAAGGCCTTTCTGTACTCAACCATTCTCTCTCTCCACGAAATGCGAAATACTTCTAGTTTTGTTTTCTTCCAGCTGCGTTCCATTTTTCTGGCTGCTACCTTTAGGGCCTGAGTATGCTCGTTGTACCACGGCGTTGGATTAATTTCCTTAATTTTTTTTAAACGCAAAGGAGCAACTCAGTCAAATGTGCTTGAAAAGACAGAGGCAATAGTTTCCGTTGCAACATCGAGGTCCTCTAAGCTGTCTGGTATGCTAAGGCGATGAAACTGATCAGGAAGATTATTTATAAAGCTTTCTTTAGTGGTAGAAGTGATGGTTCTACCAAATTTATGGCAGGGAGGCAGTTTAGCTGTTTTGACTAAATGTAGTATACACGAGACTAGGTAATGATCTGAGATGTCGTCACTCTGCTGCTGAATTTCAACGGCATCAATATCAATTCCATATGACAATATTAGATCTAAGGTATGGTTACGACAATGAGTGGGTCCTGACACGTGTTGTCTAACACCAATAGAGTTTAGAATATCTGCAAATGCCAATCCCAATGAGTCTTTTTCATTATCTACATGGATATTAAAGTCACCAACAACAAGTACTTTATCTGCTGCTAGTACTAACTCCGATAGAAAATCAGCAAATTCTTTGATAAAGTCTGTATGGTGTCCTGGTGGCCTGTATACAGTAGCCAACACAAATGTCAACTTACATAATGTTACGTAAAGTACCATCACTTCGAAGGAATTATATTTGAGAGACTTTTGACTAATACTGTAAATATTACTATAAATTACATCAACACCTCCCCCTTTGCCTTTCTGACGAGGATTGTGTCGATAATCATAACCTTGAGGGCTAGACTCATTTAAAGTAATGTAATCGTCCGGTTTTAGCCAAGTTTCTGTCAAACACAGCACATCTAGATTATTGTCTGTGATAATATCATTTACAATAAGTGATTTTGATGAAAGGGATCTAATATTTAACAACCCAAGCTTTATCATTTGTTTATCATTACTATCTCTATTTTTTATTTGTTGAACATCAATTAAATTTTTACCATTAAATGGGTTTGGAAGTTTTTTTTTTTTACTAATTCGGGGTACAGACACAGTCTCTATGTGATAATATCTAGGTGTAAGAGTTTCTATGTGTTGGGAATTATCTGACTTCTGTAACGTGAGGCAGCTAGCAGACGGTCGGTTTAGGCGGTCTGTCTGCTTCCTGACCTGGGCCCCAGTTTGTCATGTTTCAGCTCTAAGACTATGTGCCATATTACTAGAGAGAAGAGCAGCACCATCCCGAGAGGGATGAATACCGTCTCTTTTCAACAGGTCAGGTCTGTCCCAAAAACTTTTCCAATTGTCTATAAAACCTATATTATTTTGCGGACACCACTTAGACAGCCAGCCATTGAGTGATGACAATCTGCTAACTATCTCATCACTCCGACGAACAGGAAGGGGACCAGAGCAAATTACTTCTTCTGACATTGTACTTGCGAGTTCACACACCTCTTTAATGTTAATTTTAGTGATCTCCGACTGGCGAAGTCGAACATCATTAGTGCCGACGTGAATAATAATTTTAGAGTATTTACGATTAGCATTAGCCAGCACTTTTAAATTTGCTTTGATGTCAGGTGCTCTGGCTCCAGGCAAACATGTGACTATGCTGGCTGGTGTCTCTATTTTCACGTTCCGTGTAATAGAATCACCAATAACTAGGGCACTTTCAACAGGATTCTCAGTGGGTGCGTCACTGAGTGGGGAGAACCTGTTTGATGTTATTATTGGAAGAGTGGTGTTTTCCGCGGCTAGGCCGCCTCACCGTTACCCAAGTGCCCTGCTGCACGGGCTCTACAGCCGGAACCAAACAATGTACAGAGTTCACTAAGCTAATCACATCCAAAACAGTATCTGAAGCCCTTGCATTCTTACTATCCTCGATTAAAGTTTGGATGCGTGTCTCTAATTCTGAGATTCTCTCTGTCAGCCTGACTATTTCCCTACATTTATGACATGTAAATCCCTCATCGCTGACAGAGAGAGCTATACTGAACATGTGACAAATGGAACAGGTAACAATGCTAGGAGAGGATGACATGACTCACCGTGTTTGTAGACTGATCCGACTTACCACAGCTGTTTGATGAACGCGTTGAAAAAGCAGTGCGCGAGAGACTGATGACAAGTGAACAAGCTAGCGAGATGCAAACGCGTTGTAACAGCGATTTAGATTCAGAGATTTCAAGCTAGCGACGTCAGATTAATGTGGTAGGCAATATTAAATATAAGGTACTAATAATATAAGCAACAATGAATAAAAGTAAGAGATTCAAATCGAAGCTATACGGAGTTACAGACGCAAACCACTCTGAGCAGCGAGGCAGACAGGAGCAATTTGCTTTGGAACAATTTGATACAGTTTATTTGTGTCTCTGTGGGTTTTTCGGTGTCATTCTGTAACGAGGCGGGACACGAGGGGAGATCCATATGCAAGCTTTATTAGACTGAGTTCGTCGTCAAACAGGCAATGGTGGAACAACAGTAAACAGATATGGCACAGAGTAGGCAGAATCGTAGTCGAGGTACAGGCAATAGGTCAGGGCTGGTAGATAACAATCGTAAGTCCAATAAACAATACACAGTCCAAAGGCAAGCAGCAGGGAATCGTAGACGGGGAACAGACAGGGTAAATAACAGGCAGACAATAACAATAAGAAGTGCTCAGAAGTGTAACCAGAGTATACAAGACCTCGCAATTTGTGTGTGGATGTGACTAGCTTAAATAGTCCAGGTAATGTGCTGCAGCTGAGTGAGGTGATTACTGATTGGTGGAGTGAGTGCAGGTGATTAGCAGGGAGAATGCTGGGAAATGTAGTCCGGGAATGACTGGGAACGTGACACATTCAGAGGTCACTCAGAGAAAACAGACCTGCATTGTCTCTCTGTCTCTTTTGATCTGGAGATCAATGACTCATCATCTTCTTGGGCTTAAATTGTGTTGTCTTTTTGACTATTTGGTTTCTACAAATGGCTTAAAAGTTTGCCACCTTTCCTTCAGTCAGGAAGCATGTGCCATAAAAGAACCTAGCAGGGAGTTGTTCTGTAGACGGACTGGAGCCGAAAATCAGATTCTTTGAGCTTGGGTCCTGCAAAGTTTTATTTGGGTCTCTGGAATTATGTTTTGAAAGAACCATCTGAATGATTAATTTGTCTGGTTCGTCCACGGTTTCCACAATGCAATGACTTTTCACGATTGAGATCATTCAGTTTCTGTTCATCCTGAGTGTTTCTGTGGTGGGGAGTGTTAATTGTTGTGTGGCACAGACTCATCTGAACACAAGCAGAGCAAAAAAGCTAAAAGACACAGAGAAAGCTTGCCTCTATGGTTACAATCAGCCTTCAGGTTAATGTGGCCCCACATGGAATCTTATCTTTTAAATTCCAATTTGTGGCACTTCCATATGTGGTCCTATCTGATACAGGTCAGATATTTTGCTATGCGACCTCAGTCTGAACAGTCAAATTAGGTAGCCCATGCCTCAAGGGGTTAGTTTGCCGGAACTTCACATCCTGGCTGATACGACGGCCTCCACTGCAATGTGTTACACCAGCTGAATGATGATCAGGGCTCATTTTGCAATCTTTAGGTGCCCCCAACCCAGACTGACCCAGAAGAACCCCAGACCCTCCCAGTGCTGTGTGTTCAGCTCCTCCGAGAGTATCCAGAGCGCCCCCAGGAGTCTGCCGTTGTCCTTTGGTCACCATTATTAAACAGCGTTGTGACATCTTGTAAGAAACGTTTCAATTCGACACACACACCTCTTGGTTACAAATCACAAAACACTAGATGATTAAACTAGTTTTAAATTTAAGCCTATAATAATTATAGATAAAATAATTCTTACCAATAAGAAACCCCGGACCTCAACTTTTTGATTTGATAATCCGGTCCTCGAATGAAACTACTTGAATAGCCCTGCTATACACCTTCCTCTTTAAGACCATGTGCTTCATACACCGCACACACTGGGTCATGGTGAGAAAACACCATCTTATCTGTATTTTTTTTTTATTGCAACCCAATTGCTCAGCAACGTGACCTGTATTTATGTGCCCAACTGTATTAAAGTTTTTTTGGATGAAACTCTCAGAACCCTTACTTTCTTACTGGAGTCACCACTTTTCAAGGACTATCTGAACAATCCAGAGGTTCCACCTCTACAACCTTACATTTCCAGCTAAACCATATATGTCTCAAGATTCAACAGGGACCAGCTATGCCCAGGGACCTACCTTTGCAATCCCAGTACAATCCCAACCTCATCCTCAACAGGTCATGTAGCCAAAGTACTTCTGCATAATGCTGAACACTCACTAGAAGCATATGCTTTTGCTATGCCTCTGAACGGGCATACGGGTCGGTTGCTTACCTTCACACTCAAGATCAGCAGAAACAGATCAATGCAGCCTTTGTGATGGCAAGGTCCAGAGTGGCTCCCCACAAACAGATATCAATTCCCCGCTTAGAGCTTTGTGCAGCTCTCACAGGAGCGCAGCTAGCAAAGTTGCCCATTAAAGAGCTTTCGTTCCTTCAGGTGATATAATTCTGTGGACCAATTCAACAACAGTCCTGAGCTGGCTAAAATCAGACTCTTGCTACTACAAAGTTTTTGTCGGGACACGCGTCGCTGAAATCCAGGACGTGACTTTGGTGTCAAATTGGCAATATGTCAATACCACAGATAACCCAGCAGATGATCTGAATAGGGGGAAGACTTTGCTAGAGTTGAGCAAACCTCAGCGCTAGAGTCAAGGACCATGGTTCCTTTATCAAAATTCCAACACCTGGCCATCCTTGCTTGAACACAATACATGCTATAATACTAGACCCGCAACATCACATTACATTGCTTCTAATTACATCCATCTTCTCCATCCAGGTCCAGAGAGGGTCTTGAGTTGATAGTTGTTAAGATAAGATAGTTGTTAAGTTTAGGTATTGGGTAGGATTAAGAATGTAGAATAAGGTCATGCAGAATAAGGCATTAATATGTATTTAATAAGTACTAATAAATAGCCAGTATTCTAGCAATATGCATGCTAATAAGCAACTAGTTAAAATACCCTAAAATAAGTGTTACCTAAAGGTTTTAAATTGATTAAAATTTGATCAAGTGAAATAATTATTTGATCCCCTACCAACCAGCAAGAATACTGGCTCCTACAGATTGTTTATGTGCACGAATGTGTCGAACACAGATTAGTCCAGACACTTTAAGAAAGTACTCCTAATGTCAGCTCGTTATGTGTATAAAAGACACCTGTCCAAAGAATCTGTATCTTCAATTCAAACCTCTCCACCACCATGGGCAAGACCAAAGAGCTGTCAAAGGACATCAGGGACAAGATTGTAGACTTGCACAAGGCTGGAATGGGCTACAAGACCATCAGCAAGAAACTTGGTGAGAAGGAGACTGTCAAATGTCTGTCTGTTTTTGCACCACGTTCATGGTTTCTGATTTGATTAGTGTCCTTGTTTCAGGTGTGTCTTGTTTATTAGCTCATTAGTTCCCTTATAAGTACTCCATGGTTTGTTCACTCTTTGTCCTGTCACTGTTATGTTTTGGATGTGTTTACCTGACTTTTGAGTTATTATTAAACCTTTCGAGTTCTTTGAAAACCTGCCTCTCCTGCCTGTGGTCACACAACGTGACAGGAGACAACTGTTTGTGCGATTATTCAGAAATGGAAGAAATACAAAATAACCATCAATCACCCTTGGTCTGGAGCTCCATGCAAGATCTCGCCTCATGGGGTAAAGATGATGATGAGAAAGGTGAGGGATCAGCCCAGAACTACACGTGAGGAGCTTGTAAATGATCTCAAGGTAGTTGGGACCAAAATCACCAAGAACACACTGGTAACACACTACGCCGCAACGGATTGAAATCCTGCAGTGCCCACAAGGTCTCCCTGCTCAAAAAGGCACAAGTACAGGCCCATCTGAAGTTTGCCAATGAACATATAAATGATTCAGAGAAGGCTTGGGAGAAAGTGCTGTGGTCAGACGAGACCAAAATTGAGCTCTTTGGCATCAACTCAACTCGCCGTGTTTGGAGGGAGAGAAATGCTGACTATGACCCCAAGAACACCATCCCTACAGTCAAAGTGGAGACATTATGCTTTGGGGCTGTTTCTCTGCTAAGGCTACAGGACGACTTCAGCGCATTGAGGTTCCGATGAACGGGTCCATGTACCATAAAATCTCAGATGAGAACCTCCTTCCTTCAGCCAGAACACTGAAGATGGGACATGGATGGGTCTTCCAGCATGACAATGACCCAAAACATTCCACCAAGGCAACAAAGGAGTGGCTCAAGAAGAAGCACATTAAGGTCATGGAGTGGCCTAGCCAGTCTCCAGACCTTAATCCTATAGAAAATCTGTGGAGGGAGCTGAAACTTCGAGTTGCCAAGCGACAGCCAAGAAACCTAAAGAATTTAGGCCCGTCCACACGGACACGCGTTTCTGTGTATACGCACAATTTTTGTATTGGATAGGCGTTTCGTCCACACGGATCCAGCGTTTTCGATCCCAGAGTGGATAAATCTGAAAACGCTACACTTTGCGTTTTCGTGTGTACAGCCAATCCGTATATTTTGTGAAACGATGATGTCATCACCCCACGTGTCGACCCTAGTCAGTCACCGCTAACAGCACAAAATAGCAAGAACAACAATAATAGCATACTAAATGCTTTTGTCTGTGCTACACAAGCTACCGAGCCTAAAGCTTTATTAAAATAAAGTTAGTAAATAATTAAGTTTGTATACAAGGTTTATGCGCATGCTCCAAGTCTTATTCTTTGTTTTTAGTGTATCTATATTGCGGAATTACAGCCCCACATACTGATCTGGCATGTATACTACATCGTTTTGAGTCGTTTCAGTGGTTTCATGTGTACGCAGATATTTCTTGAGATGAGGAAAAAAAAAAAAAAGATCAGATAGGGTTGTCACGGAGTCACAGCCTACACCCTCCAATTACAACACATCGTCACCAGATCTTCACACTCCACCCACTCGTTCACAATCCCCTGAGTTCTGATCACCTGCACCTCATCACCAGTGACACTTTAAAAGACACTCACTCCCTGCACTCAGTGTCTGGTCTCATCAGACTTACATGGACTACTTACCCGCTACTTACTTGTGTCTTCCTGTGTCTTCCAGCCATCGTCTTCCGTCTCCTGTCGTCTGCTCCACATTGTGTTCCCAACCTGCAAGAAAGAACTCTCATTACTATCAGCTAAGTGACTGTTTAAAAGTGCTTGTTCATGCAATCTCCATTACCTGTGTTCGTGCCTCTGTTTAAATAAACATCAGTGTTCACTCACGCCTCTGCCTCCGTCTGTGTCCTGACAAGGGTAAGCTCTGGCTTTGTGTGGACGTAGCCTTAGAGAGGATCTGTAAAGAGGAGTGGACCAAAATCCCTTCTGAGATGTGTGCAAACCTGGTGACCAACTACAAGAAATGTCTTAAGTATTAAGTCATGTTTTGCTTGGGGATCAAATACTTATTTCACTCACTGAAATGCAAATCAATTTATAACCTTTATACAGTGGGTACGAAAAGTATTCAGACCCCCTTAAATTTTTCACTCTTTGTTATATTGCAGCCATTTGTTAAAATCATTTAAATTAATTTTTTTCCTCATTAATGTACACACAGCACCCCATATTGACAGAAAAACACAGAATTGTTGACATTTTTGCAGATTTATTAAAAAAGAAAAACTGAAATATCACATGGTCCTAAATATTCAGACCCTTTGCTCAGTATTTAGTAAAAGCACCCTTTTGATCTAATACAGCCATGAGTCTTTTTGGGAAAGATGCAACAAGTTTTTCACACCTGGATTTGGGGATCCTCTGCCATTCCTCCTTGCAGATCCTCTCCAGTTCTGTCAGGTTGGATGGTAAACGTTGGTGGACAGCCATTTTTAGGTCTCTCCAGAGATGCTCAGTTGGATTTAAGTCAGGGCTCTGGCTAGGCCATTCAAGAACAGTCACAGAGTTGTTGTGAAGCCACTCCTTTGTTATTTTAGCTGTGTGCTTAGGGTCATTGTCTTGTTGGAAGGTAAACCTTCGGCCCAGTCTGAGGTCCTGAGCACTCTGGAGAAGGTTTTCGCCCAGGATATCCCTGTACTTGGCCGCATTCATCTTTCCCTCGATTGCAACCAGTCGTCCTGTCCCTGCAGCTGAAAAACACCCCCACAGCATGATGCTGCCACCACCATGCTTCACTGTTGGGACTGTATTGGACAGGTGATGAGCAGTGTCTGGTTTTCTCCACACATACCGCTTAGAATTAAGGCCAAAAAGTTCTATCTTGGTCTCATCAGACCAGAGAATCTTATTTCTCAGCATCTTGGAGTCCTTCAGGTGTTTTTTAGCAAACTCCATGCGGGCTTTCATGTGTCTTGCACTGAGAGGCTTCCGTTGGGCCACTCTGCCATAAAGCCCCGACTGGTGGAGGGCTGCAGTGATGGTTGACTTTCTACAACTTTCTCCCATCTCCCGACTGCATTTCTGGAGCTCAGCCACAGTGATCTTTGGGTTCTTCTTTACCTCTCTCACCAAGGCTCTTCTCCCCCGATAGCTCAGTTTGGCCGGACGGCCAGCTCTAGGAAGGGTTCTGGTTGTCCTAAACGTCTTCCATTTAAGGTTTATGGAGGCCACTGTGCTCTTAAGGAACCTTAAGTGCAGCAGAAATTTTTTTGTAACCTTGGCCAGATCTGTGCCTTGCCACAATTCTGTCTCTGAGCTCTTCAGGCAGTTCCTTTGACCTCATGATTCTCATTTGCTCTGAGATTCACTGTGAGCTGTAAGGTCTTATATAGACAGGTGTGTGGCTTTCCTAATCAAGTCCAATCAGTATAATCAAACACAGCTTGACTCAAATGAAGGTATCGAACCATCTCAAGGATGATCAGAAGAAATGGACAGCACCTGAGTTAAATATATGAGTGTCACAGCAAAGGGTCTGAATACTTAAGACCATGTGATATTTCAGTTTTTCTTTTTTAATAAATCTGCAAAAATGTCAACAATTCTGTGTTTTTCTGTCAATATGGGGTGCTGTGTGTACATTAATGAGGAAAAAAATGAACTTAAATGATTTTAGCAAATGGCTGCAATATAACAAAGAATGAAAAATGTAAGGGGGTCTGAATACTTTCCATACCCACTGTATAATGTGTTTTTTTTTTTTTTTTTCTGGATTTTTTGTTAGATATTCTGTCTTTATACATTAAAATAAACCTACTATAAAAATTATAGACCCCTCATTTCTTTAAAAGTGGGCAAACTAACAAAATCAGCAGGGGATCAAATAATTATTTTCTCCACTGTATATATATTAGGGGTATAATGGTACACAGAAGTCACGGTTTGGTATGTACCTCGATTTTGTTGTCACAGTTCGGTACAATTTCAGTACAATAGGAAAAATGGTCACACTTTAGTTTAGGGTCCAATTCTTACTATTAACTAACTATTAACTATGACTTTGCCTCAATAAACCCCTAATTACTGCTTATTAATAGTTAGTAAGGTAGTTGTTAAATTTAGGTGGAATGTAGAATATGGCATTAATATCTGCTTTATAAGTAACAGCCAATATCCTAGTAATATGGATGCTAATAAGGAAAATTGTGAATAGTGTTAATTGTAATTGTTAATAGTGAGAATTGGACCATAAACTAAAGTGTTACCAGACAAGGGGAACAAATCCACAATGCTAGGTTTATTTTATTTTATTTTGAACAGACAGTAGTGCAAATCACAGTTTGTTCCACCTAGCGCATTTAGTCCCTTAGTACAGCCTCCTTTAGTGTATTAAGCACTAAGCAGTAATAGGTCTTTTTTTTTTTTTTTTTTTTTAAGCAGGGCTTATAAAAAACAAAAGGTATTTGGTCACAATCAGCTACAAAACTGAAAAGCTCCTCGTGTTATAAAGGTACAAAATACATAGAATAATGAAAAATAACACTTGTGCTTTAGGAGTGTTACAATTTCCTCCACTTAAATTATGTTTAAACATTTAAAGGTTAAGCCCAACCCTCATATAATTTTCTGTGTTCTGCCCCATTTCGTGCACAATTGAGTGCATGAGCCTTTCAAAGTATTCTTCTTTGTCTGTGGGTGCAGAAAGACACATTCAACACGTGTGCACTGTCTAGTGATCATTCACGTATGCAGTTGTTCAACTGCAACACATTTACTTTATCTTTCATGCAAAGTACAGTTTATGTTAATGGTTATTGGCTGTTAACACAACAGTTCACAGGATGGACCTCTTAACAGATAAATTAAAGCATGGATGGTGTTTCTTATTGTGTTTGGACACTGTTCGTTGCCTTTAATAACTTGAATAAGGTTTGGAAAAAGAATAGTACATGGGTAAAACATTAAAGACACTGTTTTAACACTGTACTTTATACTACGCAAATGAGTTCCACACAAGGGTGGGCAACACTGTGGCTACTTCTGACACCAGTGGCCAATCACACTACAGATACCATCTGGTACACTCATAATAACCACACCTTAAGTGACAAATGATCAAAACTAGGCCTACATCAGCTGTGATTTGAGTAGAAATCACAACACTGCTTTGTTTTTATCTTCTTTCTCTGTCCAATCCATCAATTTTCACCACTCATCCTTGCTTAGCTCACTTAGCTCAAATACATAATTATTATAAAACAAAACAAAAGTATTTGAAATAAGAACAGTACATCAAGGGAAAGTGTGTAAACTCAGCACAGAGCTAATCTTACACAACAGGACACAACAACACTCTTAGAAGAATAAGTTCTATACCTTCTGTCAGGCACTTCATATATAGAACCTTTTAGGGGTCCTCGTTATAGGATCATTTTATGGATTTTTGGAGTTTCATTGAATTAATTTTGTTTTATTTCATTTTTAATTTTAATTAGATTTTATGAATTAAGCAGCTCATAAAGCAGTTATAGAACTTGTTATTCCTCAATTGTAACTTGCTTTAAATAAAAGCATCTGATAAATGAATGTAATATGGATGTTCTCCATATATAAGACCTTTCTGGCATATAAGGTTCTTTAAAATTGAATCAAGGATCCTAAGGTTCTATATAGAACCACACTGAACCTTTTTTTTATTTTTTTTTTTATTTTTTTTTTATTTTTATTTTTTTTTTGAGAATGCACTAACCAGGATGGTTGTAACATGGGTTCAGTTTAATAACTTAGAAATAATATGAAACTGATGATGCACTCTTTTACACCATTTCTGGATACGTTTTAGACAAACAACTTTAAATTTAGCTGACACGTGCTGGAACTTAAAACACAGAGCTAAATAATAATAATAATAAAAAAAAATCACCAAGTTCCATATGTTCACGAAAAAAAAAGTGTTCTATGCAATTATCCTTAGGTCTCCCTTTTTTTGTCAACGTTTTGCATGTTTAACTTTAGTGTTTGACAGTTTGATTTGTTTGTATGATTGTAGCGTGGTTTGTAACTTGTGGTGTGTGTTGTTAGAAATACAATGAACGAGTCTTTCAGAAGCTCTGAATTACGATTTTAAGATACATAACAATTGCGACATCTTCTGGTCTTATACGTGTAAGTGCAACAAATGATAAAATGATTTGAAAGTTGCATGCATTTTCATCAAATGATATTCAGGGTCCCTGGATTGGCTGTGAGCGTGGGGTCTTGAATAGGTCTAAGCACTGTAATTAGCAAACGGGTCCTTGACAACATCAGCACCGGAAGTGCTCCCAAATGTCAAGACCCCATATCGGAAGTCTAATAATACTGCCTCCATTGATTTTGTTGAATTTTATTTATGAAGTCAATTTAGTGAAATCAACCATTAGCATCAGTTCTGGCAGGTCATGTCAGTCAAGCTCGCATCAGCTGACTCCCAGGTGACTCATGTCTACCTATTCACCTTATTTTCTACGACCACAAGGGTGACGCCATTGCGTTTGTTTTGTCATCTTACTTCCGGTTGAGAGGGACCTAAGCTAGTTGCTAGCGGTAATCCTATAACTGTAATGGTAGATGATAACAGAAAGCAAATATGTTAAGTATTATATGCTCAGTTAGGGGCTGCCATAACAACTGGATTAAGAAGAGAGATCAATTGAACCAACGATGTTACGAACACAATGTGAAGCAGTCGGAGTGTTGCAGTGCACTTTACAATTTACACCCACCACCTTAAGACAAGGAGCACTTGAGGCAATGGCTGAAGGCGCTAAACTTGAAATGCCCACCCAAGCGCCATTGGTACATTACAGTCTTACAGTAGCTTACATTATTCCTGTAAACTACAGAGATTGCAGATGATAGCAGGCCAGCTACATCTCTCATCTCTCATATTGATATTGTCCTACTTATTAACACTAGAGTTAGAGTTTGTGTGTATAGTGTCTTGTTTTTAATGCATCTCTCTCTCACACACTGTTCAGTTCAAGTATTGGTGCCATCATATATTAATTCTCATGATTTATATTAAGTACTAATGTAAAAATATGTTTATGGTTATTTCCACAGATGCATCAATGAGCGTCAGTGATGATCACATCACATGCCCCTGAACTGTGATGCAGAAACACAATGGACGGATCCATCTGTCTCTGACCACAACTCAACCTGAAACCATCTACATCTGATAGGAGAACACAATGTGTTGAGCCAGCACCACCGTACATAACTCTGCTGAGAAACAACCACCTTTGTCAGCTCTACACAGGGTTAACACTGGATGCATTTCATTCAGTCGCTGAGCACCTTACTACTACATACACCAACAGCTTCCAGCTACGTCTTAATTTATTGCAGGGTGATCTTGCTGAAAGGTGTTGTGATAAATTCATAAATGAAAATTCAGGGTTCCTGGAATACCTTCGTCCAGGCGATGAAGTAATTGCAAATAGAGGCTTCACCATTACCGATCTGCCAACTGAAAAACTTCAAAATCCTTTCTCACAACAGTTCCAATTAACCTCACCCTAAAATTGATAAAATGTTGAGAATTTGTGCATCCCTGTGTAACTGTCACAGTCACCGTCTGTCTCACCTCCCCCAGACTCCATTTCCCAGCATCCCTCGGTCTCCACACCTGCACCTAGTCAGCTCATCACATGGATTCCCTGCATCTGCACATTCTTCTTCTTCTTCTTCTAATGACTTTTTATGGCGGATGGCAAACCAACTTTTGGTGCATTTACCGCCACCAACTGGACTGGAGTGTGAAGCACTAACAGGCAGCTACCAAACGCGCAAACATACACACACACACACATACACAAACAATAAAAAAAAAAAAAATTCTATTGTTTCTGCCTGATTACAATAAATACATTGTCCTGATTCATGTTTTAAACAGAGAATGATTTTAAAACAGAGAATGATTTAATCTAGTATGCCCTATTCAGATGCGTGAAATAACTGCTTCTTCTTTCCTATTCCTGAAAACACTTCTTCCACTACCTACTTCCACTACCTACACTACCTCTTTAATTTTCCCTTTAACTTCATTTTTGCTCAGAGTCACTTTAATATCTATTTCTGTATGTTTAAGAGCTTGCTTAGCTAGCTTATCAGCCACTTCATTAGCCTCCACTCCCACATGAGCAGGAAAAATGTTATTAAACTTACTTTACCCCAACCAATACTTCTTTATTCGCTTGAGCTTTCCTGATATCAGCTTCTAAACTTAAAACAGCGTCCATAGTATTCCGACCTGCCCTAAATCCACTCTGATATGACGATAAAAGACCTTTTATTTCTAATATATACTTTAGCCTACGAATTATCATTTTTTTCCATCAATTTACATAAATTAGAAGTTAAAGCAGTTGGCCTATAATTAATTGGATTAGATTTGTCCCATTCCAGGTTTACCAACTGGTACAATTATTCCATGTTTCCATTAAGAAGAAATCTTTCCTGCATTCCATATCTTGTTAAAAAGATTTAAAATAATATTTAAAGATCTATCTGATAAATGTTGAATCATTCATTACAAAACATATATCATCTTTTCCAGGAGATGAATGTTTGACTCCCCCTAGTGCCATCTTTAATCCATACATAGTAAAATCTGTATCTAAAGCTTCACCAGAAGAACTTCTTTTCATCATTAAATCTGGATATTGATTTTTGTTCCGATTTCTACTCTTTTTAATATCCTCTGATACATTATCATCACTATGTACTTTAACAAAAACTTTAGCCAACATTTCAGCTTTTTCATTATCTGTCACGGCTATTCTTCCTTCATCATTTTTTAAAACAGGTAAAGTTTGATTTCTATAAATTCCTCCCATTTTCCTAATTGATCCCCATACTTCACTTATATCAATATCTTCTCCTATTGTATTACACCAATCTCTCCAGTACTTCTTTTTAGCTGCTCGTATTATTCTTCTTACTTCAGCTTGTCAAGTCAAGTCACCTTTATTTATATAGCGCTTTTTACAATGTAGATTGTGTCAAAGCAGCTTTACAGTGATAACTGGTAAAAGCTGCACAGCAGCTGTCAATGCAGGTAGTGTCAATGCAGGTAGATCAAAGCACTGTTGAATATCAAATATCAATTGTCAAGTGTCCCCAACTAAGCAAGCCAAAGGCGACAGCGGCAAGGGACCCAAACTCCAACAGGTGACATCAGGTGGCAAACAGGTGGCAAACAGGTGTTAAAATGGAGAAAAAAACCTTGGGAGAAACCAGGCTTAGTCGGGGGGCCAGTTCTTCTCTGGCAAAAAGTGCTTTGTTACGACATTCAAGGTATTTAATTCAGTTCCATCCAGTTGAGGATCGTATTCATCACACCGGTATGGACGGTTGTTGAGGAGATGCGCCACTGGTTGTCATGTTGATGAGGCCTTCACCGTGGATGATCTAGTTGAATCAATCTCTGCTGATACTTCAGGGCTGCGTTGTGCTTCAGCTTGTGCCTTCTTATATTTAAGAAAATCTTCAAATAAATTAGACTTTTTGATTTTGCTTTATTCCTATTATGTATTGCATCACCAGACTGTTCTGTCCACCAAGGAACTGCTTTCCTCTTTTTACATTGACCCTTTTTTCCTATAATATTAACAGATACATCATACAATACTTTACATATTTTCTTATTACATTCATCTATGTCTTTCATCAAATTAAATTCTACTGCTGTTAGTTCTACCTCACTTAGATATTTATATGCTTCCCAGTTTGCTTTATTAAATCTCCATTTTGGAGCTAAAATCACATTATGTTCTATTACACTCATCCCTATCTTACATACAATTATATAGTGATCACTACCCATATTATTATCTTCCCAAACATCCCATACACATTTACTAGCTATACCTTCAGAAACCAATGTTAAATCTATAGCTGACTCAATACCATGTACCAAATCTATTCTTGTGTTTCTACCATCATTTAGACAAACTAACCTATTACAATCTATTATTTCTTCAACAACATCCCCATTATGATCATCTTTATTACTTACCCATAAAGTGCTATGTGCATTAAAATCTCCACACCAAATTATTTTATGATTTCCTGACCCTATAACCTTTTCTAAATCTTTACTTAATCTATTACAAGGATTATAATAATTTATTATTCTAATATTATGTTTCTCAGCATATATTTCAATAACCACCAATTCACGAGTTCACACTTGCAAATAAGTCAGATAAATAAATAGTATGCATATTTGGCGTGCTGTCCGAGGAGAGGGCTCCGAGCTTGGTATTTGGCCCGAACCCAGAGTACTCCCCCCAAAAGTTGCGACTAACTCGGGACAGCAGCCAGAAGACAATGTTGATAACCCCCAAAACTTGCAGAACGCAAAAACTGGTCGCCTATGGGCAAGCTCCTGCTGGAGCGGTGGCTGTGGATCAAGACTTGGATGGAACAGAGCTCCTGCAGGAGCAGGGTAGGTGATGCTGCCATCCAATAAGCTAGTTGTATAAAGAATGAGCTCCTAATGGGGAGGTGTAGATGAAACTGCTGTGGCGGAGGAACTGAACTTGCTTCAAATTTGCTTTCCAATCATCCAGTAAGCTGGTTGTACAGAGAATTGGGCTCCTGTGGGAGCGGAAGAAATTACCCTGCTGTGACAATGTACGGAGTGGCGGAGCTCCTGCGGGAGTGACACTGCTGCGGCAGTGGAGCAAGTTTGCGTGGCGTGACGGAGCTCCTGTGGGAGCGAAGTAGATGACACTGCTGCGGCAGTGGAGCGAGTTTGCGTGGCGTGACGGAGCTCCTGCGGGAGCGAAGTAGATGACACTGCTGCGGCAGTGGAGCAAGTTTGCGTGGCGTGACTGAGCTCCTGCGGGAGCGAAGTAGATGACACTGCTGCGGCAGTGGAGCAAGTTTGCGTGGCGTGACGGAGCTCCTGCGGGAGCGAACTAGATGACACTGCTCCGGCAGTGGAGCAAGTTTGCGTAGCGTGACGGAGCTTTCAACTATCCAATGAGTAAGCTGGACGGTGAGCTGAGCTCCTGCAAGAGCAGAATAGATGACACTTCTGTGGCAGTGGAGCAAGTTTGGACAGCATAACAGAGCTATCTGTGGGAGCGGAGTAGATGACTGCTGTGGCCCAAACTTTCTTTTCAACTTGCTTTCCAACTGTCCAATGGGTGAGTTTGGACAGAGAACCGAGTTCCTGCGGGAGCGGAGTAAATGACACTTCTGCGGCAGTGGAGCAAACTTGCTTTTCAACTTGCTTTCAAGTGTCCTTAGGGTGAGTTTGGACGGGAAACTGAGCTCCTGCGGGAGCGGAGGAGAATAGCACTGCTGCATTGAAAGAATGAGGTGTGCTACTGGCAAGATGCTGATGTGGCAGAGGAGGTAGAATTGCTTCCGTCATTTTAGTGGATTGGTGATGTTAATTGGAGAGGATGTGGTGACCCTGTAGGTTTGGGTTTTAGCTGATGAGGGTTTGCTGAGTTTTTTTGATGTGGAAGCGATTGTGATGGAGTGATGGAGCTGGCTTGGAGGTTCTTAATCCTGTTGAGATAGGATATGAATAAAGTGATGGTGAGCAGTGAAATGGCAGGTTGTATGTGGAGTGGAAAGACTTAAAACATTTCCATGCGGTTAGGTAGGATTGGAAGCTTCTGGGGGAAACAGCTTGAAGAATAGAATTAAGAGAGGCATCCAGTAGGGGTTTCAATGGGTGGTTTATGGGAATATCAGCCCTGAATAGTGAGGTACTGGAGTTGGGAATGGGTCCACCTCTGGTGCCAACAGTCTGAATTTCTGGAAAGCAAAACGGGAGAGATTTTGATTTTTTGACCCAGGAACATGTTTTGCAGTTATGATGAATTGGTCACAAGCTGAAATCCAAACAAGGCGTCTTAGGAGAGGCATTAGTGCGGGGGAGTGAGAACGGCCTTTGTTAATGCAATGCACGGTTGCTTCGTTGTCACAGTGCACTAAGAAGCTGTTAGTAGACCATTCTTTCCCCCACAGGAAGGCTGCTACGACTAGTGGATACAATTCGAGCAGCGCTGAGGATGTTAATGACCGCGGTGAGTCTAATAGCTGGGGGGGCCACGTAGATGCGAACCAACGGCCTTGGTAGAATCCCCCGAAACCGACGGAGGGAGCTGCGTCAGTAAACAGTTGAATATCCATGGGGTGAGAAACGACTGTTATAGAAAAAGGACAGACCGTTCCATTGTTTAAGGAAATTTATCCATAAACTGAGTTCGTTGCAACATGAATTAGTTAGGGAGATTTGGCCCTCTAGTGCGTGAACTGAAGACGCGAGGGTGAGGAGATGTGAGATGAAAGGGTGGCCTTGCGGGATGATGCGCATCGCGAAGTTTAAGTGGCCGAGCAAAGATAGTAGCACGTTTAGAACAATTTGGATTGTCTAGGAGGGTGGATGCGACCAGAATAATCCTGTCGATTTTTCCTTGGGTAGTGAGGCCTGGAAATTAACTGTGTATAAGTTAATGCCTAGAAATTCAATGGATGTGGCTGGACCCATTGTTTTATCCTGGGCGATTGGAATCCCGAGCTTGGAGAAAACCTGTTGGACTGTGAGAAGATGAGCGGCTGGGATGGAGTCGGGAGGCGAGATGATCAAGAAATCATCTAAAAGGTGAATAACATAAGGAATTGCATCCAGCAAATAGCTTCTGAGAGCATGTCAAAAATCTTAGGGCTGCTTTTGCATCCAAAAGTTAGACGGACGGAAAGATAAAATTTTCCATGCCAGCGTATGTAGAATAAATGCCAAGAATCTGGGTGGATGGGCATCACTTTGAAAGCAGAAGTGATGTCGACTTTGGCCAGCCACGACCCGTGTCTTTGATCAGGTTTATAGCTTGGTCGATGTTGTGGTAATGAAGAGAAAATTCTTCAAGCGAGATGAGGCTGTTTATGCTTGGAAACGGGGAGTTGTGCGGTGCTGAGAGATCGATTATTAATCGTTTTTTGCCTGAAAATTTTCTGGTAGCCACTCCAATTGGGCTGATTCGATAACATTCAAAAGGAGGAATGTTAAACGGGCCGATCATAAAACCTGACTCGATTTCTTTTTTAATTAGAAGGTCGACTGTGTCAGGCTCGGCGAGAGCAGACTGGAGATTGTTACAAATAATGCTTTGGGATGGGAGGCTTTCAACGCCGGGTTTGAAACCGTGTTTGAGACAATTCAGTAGACAAACGGGAAATATTTACAGGAGTTGATAAGTAATTTTTTTAATCTTTATTTAAAGACCTTTTTACAGGGCATATCATGCAGGCGTGAGCGCCGCCACAGAAGTTACAAATGTGCATGTAACGACAGCGCTGCCTTGTGCATCTTCCTGAATTTAAATTATTGTAGACTTGACTGTTTGAAGAAGTGGTACGACTTTTGAAATCTGTGGCTGGGTCGAAGTTGGTGTTTGCTGGCCGCGGGACATAACTGGTTGACTTTACTTGTGATGAATCTGAGCAAGGAGGAATCGACGGGTTGATTAGAGAACACGCTGTGGTGGAGTGAGTGACAGATCTGCAGACCGCGCAGGAGATGTTACGGCATCCTAAGAACACTCTGTTGTGTAACTCAGTGTCTAACCAGTAAGGGCACTGGTTCCACTGACCCACGTGGACGGCACATTTGGCTGAAAAAAGTTTATGGTAAGTGTAAAAGTGTGTTCCCCCGTATGATAATGCGAGCTCTGCGATCATCGTGAGGTAGTCATTTAATTCTCGTCTCCTGTGGGGAAGTGCTGCACAAATGATTTTGCTATAACAGCTGAAAGCAATGGAGAATTCAGAAAAAGAAAGAATGCGGGAAGAATTGTGCACTGGATTTTTAAGGGTAACAGAAAAATATAGGGCGTCTGGGCCTGCACTGCTGCCGCTAGAAACTGATAGTGGGGCTGCAGGCCACTGACACGGGAAAGGATTGAAGAAAGAGACTGGAAAAGGCTGAGGTTGCGCCTGCGCCGCTGGCGGAGGCATACTCACGTTACCAGGGTGGTTTGTGTCAATGGAGGCTGGTATTGTGACGTGAGGCGCTGCTGTCTGTAGCTCGGCGGAGCAAAAATGAGAGTGAGGACTGGCAGCGGCGGAAACCGGGGCGCGGCCCAGGCTTGCAGAGGGCCGGCTGCCGCGGCCTGAAACTCGAAGGCCCTTTCTCGCGAGAGAAGGAGATGGTGTTTTTTGAGATCATTGGTTCGGGCCCCTGCGATTGTTACTCGCCTTGTTAGCTGCTTTGGAATGTGGAGTGGATTTTGAAGATGAAAATCCACATTTTGGAATCCGGCATTTTGGAATGCCGACTAAAGTGAAACATACAGGTTATACAGCTCTGCTCTGCTCTGAAAAACTGTCGAGGAACATGGGTGAGTCGACTGCGTATTTAAAGTGTTCTCCACTTATGCTGATTGGGTAGACATGTTAATTACTGATTGCTGACAGCTGGTTGGAATGATGTGATGATTTGAAGGATCATTTGAAAGTGCTCCTCCCGAATTTTGTTAAAAAAACATCAATTCATATTCTTCAATCTCATTAATAACTCTGAAATCTAATTCATTTTTTATAAAAGTGGCCACCCCACCTCCATTACCTGTCTTTCTATCTTTCCTTACAATATTATACCCTTGCAGAACAAAATTTAATTTAGGTTTTAACCATGTTTCTTGTACACAAATTATGTTTGGTTTCTTATCTAATAGGTCTATAAACTTTTTAAATTCTGATCCATTTGCAATAAGACTTCTGGCATTCCATTGCAGAATCGTTAAAACCATTATTATTATGTACTTCCACATGTTGTTTGAGTACTTGTCTTTAGAGTCTTTAGCATGTCATTTATTTTTTCCAGTGTTACACCTTCTACATTCAAGTATCTCTCAGCTGCCCTTGTGATTTTAATTCTCTCTGTTCTGCTTTCTGTTTGAGCAGAACAATTTACCACTTCAGCCATAAATGAAACAAATTCCATTTTCTTGATCACCAAACTATCCTCTTTTGTCTTACTTTTAGCCAAAGTATTCCCAGTCCATTCTTGTATTTTTACAAGTAAAAATTTGTAAATGTATCTGCTCATTTTGTTTTGCTTTTTGTGTTGCTTCAGCGTAAGTTAACCCCTTAGTTATTCTCACATTTTGAATTTTCACAACATGTTTGTGCGCAATACATCCCCCAAAGCCAGCACTATGCTCACCTCCGCAACTGCAGCATTTTGCCTTCACTCCTTCGCCACATTTACCATATACATGGTCACCCCCACATCTCGCACAGCGTTGTTTTCCTCTACAAACAGCACTAACGTGGCCATACTTCTGGCGTTTGAAGCATCTAAGCGGGGGAGGCACGTAAGGTCTTACTGGGTAACTTACGTATCCTATTTTACCCTCTCTGGCATTCTTTCCTCATAACTTTCCAGCATAACTGATCAAGCATAACTGATAGACTGTCCATCCTTTTCTTTATTTTTCACATATTGCAGCCGTTTTGCTCCAATTACCTTCCCCCCTTCAACGCAACTTTTAATTTGATCAGTATTCACATCAGTAGGAATTCCAGTTATTACTCCTCTAACCCAGGGTTTTGTCTTCATCAATGTGCATGACACAGAGAGACCAAGCATCGGATTTATACTTAGTGCCTTCTTTTGTTGTTTTTCATCCTTACACATGATAATCAAGTTTCCATCTCTCAGAGGCTTTGCACTATTTATTTCTCCTAATGCTTTATTCAGAGATTTTTTCAGTTTAATTGGGTTTATCGTCATGCCTGATTCTGCAAATTTCATCACTACTTTATATTCTTCTATGTTTTTCCTACTCACGTGATCCTCCTTTCTACTATCCGTAAATGATCCTTGACTATTAGTTTTCTTTCTTTTCTGATTGACTACTTTCCACCATTCATTCCCTCCTGCACTCCCGCTACACGATTCATCTTCCATTTCCGGATCACTACCAGAGCTACCGTCATTTCCTGCCATCAGTGCTCCAGTCACAGTCCAGTGTTGTCAAAAAAACGCCTGCACCTGCACATCCTCATCAGCACTCCCTTTAAAGGCTCACTCCTCCTGCACTCCCTTGTCTGTCCTTGTCAATGTTTAGTTGGTTGTTTTTGTTCCTGCTCCTGAGTGTTTTGTGTTATCGTTATTGTCAATAAACCTTTGCTGCACAACTAGATCCTGCATCCTCTCTTCGTTGGCAACCAGCCCCGACAGTAACCTTCTAAGCAACATAATTTCTGATGTAGAGGATGAATAAGTGTTGAGGCGTGTTCCACGTCTGTCGATACATTTTACTGTGGTTTTGCTTTAACTAAATAGTGTATGTAGTTATTTTTTATAAACATTTACAATGTGACTAGATGTTACCTAGCTGTAAACAGTTATTTTTATAAATGTTTACAATGTGAACAGATGTTAGCTGTCAGTAATTTCTTATAAAACCATATAACGTGAGCTCTGTAGATTCCCCTTAAAACTCAAACACTCCTACAACTGATTTTATCTCAACTTATATTAAATTATACATTTTCTAAAACACAAATCACAAAGTTATCTCTTGTTTAACAAAACTGATTTAAAATAGTTACAGTCTTCACCTACACCCTCTGCTCCATCAACTCCTGACAGGCCACCCTGATCACACACTACAAGCTAAAACACTGCCATCAACTATCCTTATAGCTTTTAAATGCTTTGAAACTTTTCTATTTGCAAGTAATAAATTCCCACCTATGCACTTACAAATCCCCATCTAATCATTATATATTTATATATAATGATATTATATAATTATTTCCAAAGCAAAAACGCGTTCTGTGTGAACAACCCCTCAATTTGCTTGGGTCTTGGGTTATTTATCTATTAGGGGTGCAACGGTTCAGATTACTCACGGTTCGGTTTGTTTTAGGCTCACGGTTTCGGTACGGTTTGGTATGTGCTATGTTCAGGTAAAAAATTACTACTGTCAAATAAAAATAAAGAAAATAAGAACAAATAATCAAACAGCACAAATAAATACAGTAAAGCAAAGATACAAATAAATAAAGCTTTTCAGGTTTTTCATGTATCCAGTTTTCAGGTACAGAAACTGAATAAAGTAGCTAATAAAATGTAAAACAACACTGCATGTGAAGACTTCAGATGCAAAGGCCCTATAAGTGAGCATTTTTATCAAGCTTGTATGTTTATGTTCAGTTATTTTACTTTAATGGCAATGAAAATTACCTATTAATTGCCATTAAAGTGAAATTACTGAACCTAAACATATGAGCTTGATAAAAATGCTCATTTTAGAAGAAAATTTCAAACGGCACTTAGAGGCTTTTGTATCTGAAGTCTTCATGTAAGTCTTCACTGTATAAATTAAATAAAGATCAATCATTATTAATTATTAAGTTACTATTTATTCATGAGCAATGAGTGATTTCCTTGTCTTTTGTTGTTTGATTAACATTAAAAACACATTCAGACAGCAGGAATGCAAGGGCTGCTCATGCATACGGCACTCATAAAGTTATGTTTAATTCCCTGTAAAGTAGGAATAAAAACATTTATAAAAATGTTCTCTATGTTTAAAGGCCAGTGTCAGTGAAGATGGTGTGGTCACTGGAATCCTGATGTTTGTGGGAAGTGTGAAGGAACCTCTCCCAGGATTCTACTACAGTGTTGTCCTGATGACTGAGGTCATTCATCTTAAAAGTTTCATCAATCAAAAGTTTACTACTTTTAGCTACTTTAATCAGGGAAGTACTAAATAAAAAGACAACATGCAAATTTTTATGATTCCTCTTATTGTTAAAATTATAAACATTTTGCAGATACTGCAAGGTGTAAGGGTGATTTGCCTACAGTGGTTTGGGCTGCAGGATTGCCGAATGACTAAAGAAACCTTATCAGACAGGAAACGTATAGTTTCGGGCTGCACGATATTGGAAAAAACTGACATTGCGATATTTTGTTTTTCTGCAATATATATTGCAATATGAAAAAAATTCACCAGATGACTTAAATAGCTCTATTTGGAAAGAATGAATTTAGGATGATTGGGTTGATTTTGTAGGTGAGTGAATGCACATAGAAAATAATGAACAAATTACAAGCATAGATAAATAGAGAACAAAGATACAAATGAAATAAATAGTGCTTTATATTTTTCAGCTAAGTCTAACAGTATTCAGTAGGGCTTGGTATTGACACAATTTTCACGATTCAGTTTCTATTCACAAGCTTGCGATTCAATTTCGATTCAGTATAGATTATTTTGGATGTATATCAGATACAGTAAATGGCAAATTTTCTTGAGGAAAAAAATCTCTCAAATAATGCTGTAAACTATACAAGGGAGTCACTTAGTACTATATTACTATAATATTGAAGGTTAAAATTAACTTATTAATATACAAACACTTAAATTACACTCAATTATGTTTTTTATAATAAAGTTATAATACTATCTTTAGAATATTTCTAATATTTCTAAATAGAATATACATAATCATATTTCTACTCATTTAAATTGTGGCTGTCATAAATTATTTATTCAAACATGCATTAAATACATAAATGAATTATAAATAAAATACATATATAAAATAAAATTATAATGAATATGTAACGTGGTGTATATTTATCAGAATGCTCCTCTCTAGAGTTCATTTTTCTTGCTGACTAACGAGTTTATGGTCACTGAATATGGTTTTCCTGAGGTAAATGTGACATTATGTGACATTGTTTACAAGCTGTTTTATTGACGTCTTGGTTGAAACACTGAGCGATTACATTAGACATGATATTGATTTCGGTAAGTTGTACTGTATCTTGTAACATACCTTCAGATGTTCATTCATATTTATTTCACACTCTAACTGGTATTAAAGTGGAGGAGATGATCAGTACACAGTACACATCTTGGCCTTCAGGCTTCGATCACTATCAGCAACTCTTTGCCTTCAGGAATACCAAATGGGTCTAAGAGGGGGGTGGAAAAGGACAGCAAATGTCTTTGTTCATTTTCAGATATCTTTGATTATTTTCAAACCTAAATATCTATTCCTTTCATTCAATTGAGCCAATTATAATAATGGACTGAATATAAACAATTTTTTTTTTTTTTTTTTTTTACTTTCCTGCCTCTTTGGAACACGTCCATTTACACATACTGTGTAGGGATGGTGCACAGCTTCATGGACATTTGAGGTTTTCTGCTGATGGAGAGCTTCTGGGACATTGACACTTCAAATATGTGTTAAGCAATTAAGAAGGAAAATATAAAGTAGTATTAAAATCCCTAAGTTGTTCAAAAAAATCATTCAAAAGTTCAACTAATTGCATTTAATATATACTTAATCTGTGATACATTTGAAATTAATTACATTACATTTAATTCACACTTAAGTATGTTCTTTTAAAATATATTATTTGTGCAATAAGTACACTTTATAAAAGTATACTAAAGTGCACTTCTTTAAAATATATAAATGACATTTTTATATAGGCTACTCGAAATAAAAGATATGCATTGTACTTAATGTCAGCTTGCTTATTTTGTTTAAGATAACTATGTATCAAGTTCACATACGTCATAAAAACAAGAAACTGCTTCTAACCACAGCTCGAGAGCTTTCGTTCCAACTACACAAATTTGCGATGTTGTTTGCGAATGTTCGTTTGAACTATGGTTTTTGGAAACACCAAATCGTTGAACTATGTTAGTAACGACGGAACTTCCGATGTTAGTTGGCTAACGATGCTTTTGGGAAACGCACCCCAGAACCATACCGCCAATACAAACTCTTTGCAATTAACAATCATATTTTGACGATAGTGGTCCTGACAGAATTGATGAATAGCCTTGAAACAAAGCAGGAAATTGTTAGAGAGCCACCAAACCCCTCTTGCATTAGGCTATGTGTAAAAAGCGCGCTCCTGGCAGATGTGATGCGCGCGCCCTACACAGTGTTATCACGCCTCACGCTCTGTCTGACAAGTGGAAGATGCATGCTGGCGCGCTCCAGACAACAAGAGTAGCGCGGATAACGGGACGCCAAGGCACTCGTCTTGTAAATATTTACCAATAGTAATAACAATACATCTAAATTAGTGTTAATACAATATTGGCGTTAAATAAATAGAAACAATTAGTGTCAACAAAAAAGTGGTTATTTATTGAAGATGAAGAAAACTACTTCGCATCAAGGTAAGAACTTCATCTTTCATTATGCATGTGGTTAGAGTTTTAAAAAGATTTTATGGTTTTTGGGTGATGGTGAGATTGGACGACCATTTCTTTCTTTCTTTCTTTCGTCCTTCCTTCCTTTGAAGGCTTGGGTTATAAAGTAATTTCTACATTATCTCTGTTTCCTCTTCCTGCTCACTTTATCTTAGGGCTTTCTTCCAAGAGCTCTATTAATATACTCAAGCATGAGGCCAGCTGACCTCTATTCCTAAATGCAGAAGACACTTAAATGGAAGGTGAAAACAGAGCCATGTCAATCAGACCACAATGTTGAACTAATGCTCAATGAAAATTGAATATTACTTCTATTTATGTATAAGCTAATTTTGTGGACATGATTCAGAGAATTGTACATGACGAAAATATAGAATATAGATATTTCTCAGTGTGAACTGTGATCCTTGTGTCTTCAGCAGCCCCCAACTAACTTGTACACACAACTCCTCATACTCAATTTTCCATGACAAGCATTTTAAGGCACATACATATTTATCTCTAAATATTGAATTGATAATTTTACAAAATATGTCATTTTATTTCACGAAAGCAGCTGGATATTCTATTCCAGTATCTGAAACCAGTTACTGTAAACACACAAATGGACTGTAATGCTTGAGCTATTCTAGAGGCCATCTAATATATTTGGACATTAAGTCACTCAGTCCTGAGTACATCTTTTATATTGTTAAAACTGCCCGAAGGAGAATCAGTGGTCTAGATAGTCAACGTGATCTCATGAGAATACGTGTGTATTTTTTACGTAAAGTGTGGTTCTACCACACGTACATTTACTTACGTTTTCATATACACAAAAACGTACAACATTGACGTATTTATAGCACTAAAATGAAAAAAAAAAAAAAAAAAAAACTTACCTATTAACAGCAATAAAACGTAAATCATTTACGCATCCAAGTGTGAATGTATATGAATTCACATGTATTAACATCGCGGCATTAATGTTTTAAACCTGTTGTATTCATTTTCATAACAATACATGTTTTAGTACCATTTATTGAATGCAGTTTACTGGATTCAATAAATGTTTCGGAGGATGTAATCCTCGTTTCGGAGGATTACATAATGTTAAACAAGACTACACTTTGAAACCTTATGAATAAAATTTCTGTAACTGTTTAACCATTTTGTAACATTTAGTTTGTTTGCTGGACGACAGACGGCGTTTTCTCCTGTGCAGCGACTGATAATACAACCGTAAGATACACCAAAGCACAACATAAATTCACAAATCACATCCATTTTATTTGTTTGCTGTACTCCAAATCTTCAGAATCCATATGTTTGTAAGGAACAGATCCGAATTCAGCCCTTTATCCATCAATCTTCATCTTCATTCTCAGCAGCAGCGATCGTTCTCATTATGGTTCAAATTTCATCGTTCATCGTTTGAACTACTTCTGGTACCACTTTTGACATTTTCGCAATAAATAAATTATTGTGATTACGCTTGTTTGTCTGTTATTCTTTTATTTATAACAGTACGGAGTTTTAAGAAATGGTTATGGGTAGGTGTAAGATTAGCGGCTCAAAATATCGTTTTAATGTTATATTTTTACTAAAATTGTAATTTTCTTACGCATTTATGTCCATTATGTTGTATTATTTAAATGTATGTATAAAATGGGTATGTTTAGGTTCGGGATGGGGTTTAGGGATCTTAGATTTATCTACAAAACGATAACATGGAAATTCTACATATATCTTTGACAGATTCGTAAATATTTACAACGATAATTACGTCAATATTGTACGTTTTAGCACCTTTCTAAACGTACAAAAATGTACGTTTTGTGTCTTTGAAAGTTACGTATTAATACCTACGAATTAACAATGAGACCAGGCTGCGATAGTAATGGTTGTTTCAGAAACAAAACTGATATTCAGGCAACATTTATAGAAAGAACTGAATTCAGGTCATGAAATCATCCAAAGGTTATGCTTAAGCTAAATGTATTGTGCTAGAATATATGCAAATTATTAAGTTAAATTTAAAGCCGCACTCTTAAGAAAAGACCTCAAAAATAATACCCAGTACTGTGTTAAAAATGATGGAATTTTCAGTTTGAATCTTACCAGTATCTTGCCTGATTTTGCCTGACAGTGTGGAGATGTTTACAGAATTATTTCCTATAATGCCAAAAGCAGTTAGAGAAGTTAAGTAATCATGAAAAAAATATTCATGAGCAAATAATCAGAAGAGTGACTTGATGGTTTATATTATAACTGTTAATAATAAGAATAGTCTAGGTATGTAGATGTCACATATGTCAGCTGCTCTTCTATCAACAGAAGAATGGGGATCTTGTTAGCATTCCTTTATAATTATGTAAAAAAGTGTTTATTTGATTGCTTAATAGTTTTTAAAGACTACAAATCTCCTACACATGCAGACTGTATGTTTTATCAAGCAGTTGCTTCCCTCACCATTGCATCTAAGACTGAGGAACTGTACTTACTCCTTTGCAAGAGTGGAATTAACATTGTAACAGGAAGTGATTCATGACTTATTAGCTCTCTGCAGTCCCTTTCCACTGCTATGAGCTAGTTTTCCTGGAATGTCATTTTTGCTACAGTTATGCAGTCTAGACTTTATGAAAAGAATTCTTTATTCATGAATAATATATTTCTTTGAACTCATGTTGAATTTTTTTCTTTCCTTTTTTTCTTTTTCAGAATAACTTTATTCACTCTCTCTTGCTATGACATCATTTTCTGCTGGCCAATAAGGTTATACATAAATAGCTCTTGAAGCGTGTGCATGATGCCACGACTGAAAAAGCTTTTGAACAGATGGAAAAAAAAAAACAGGTCATGTTGTTATTGTTTTTTGCTTATGGTAGGTCATTAGGTATGAACATTTAGCCAAAACCACATTCCAGATGCTTGTTAGGGGACTGTTCCTGAGGCTGTTTCCACAGCCCTGTTGGCTTATGGAGCGTTTCTTTCATGATCTCTCCTGTGTTTATCATCACAGATAATCACAAGTGTTGCATGTTCATAAAATCAGAACCAGTGTAAAGAACATTTTAAGGCAAAGTACGGGTCATAAATTAATCAGGTCTCCAGGCAAAATATATAGTTTCAGGCATGATACATGGTTTACATTTACATTCTTATTTGCACAAACACACAGTAAACACAACAGTAAAATATAAAGATGACATTAATTTTCAACTATCAATGCCATATGTGCTCATATCATTAGCCAAGATTAATTTATTTAGTGATAATAAATTAATAACATGGGTTCATGAGATAAAGTGAGAAGTGCTTAGCTGGTCATGTGAGCTCCAAATGTCAGTCCCCATCAAGCAACCTGCTCCAAGTAAAATACAACTGCCTTCATCTCATGTGAGTGTGTAAGTTTACCTCTCTTGTGAATGTACTTGGTTTAAATCATATTTTTCAAAAATACTATTAATTTCTTTAAACATAAAACAATGTACCTTTAATTATTGTACCTTTAAGCCTAAACCTTTAGCTCAGAACTGCAGGTAACATACAAAGACCTAATGCTTAAAGAATGAAGATTGTCTGGATTCTTATTCTAATTAATAGTTATGTAACTCTCAAGGTCATGCTTAGTGCTTTCATATTTAGAGTTGTATGCTCTGCCAAAAAAGTGTGGGCAAGTCTGTGGAGCCTGTGGCCAAAATCCACATGAGAGGAGTTTGTCTCAGTCCTGCTGCTGCTGTAGATATACATTAACAATTTGACTACATGGTCAACAGAGAGGGCCAACACGTGATTTTCACCCGAGCTACCGATAGTATAATTGCAAGTTTTTTTTGCCGTGACATATATGTAATATGTAAAACCTCCTTTTTTAAAGCAAATATGTAGCAAACATTCAGTCTTTTCCCAGTTTGTAAGACATGTATAAGCATAACACATCATGGCACTGCACATGGTATTATTGACCTAGAGTGAAAAAAGTAGTCAAATTTAAAGGTTCATATGGACACACTTTTTTCCTGTTAAACGGATTGTTTAAAATCTACATTTCATCTGGATCAAGCTCAATTGTTATGAACGGCCTGGCCCCAAATGGCTCACGTTCTTCCTCTGAGTCCGCACTTTCGTGACATAATGCCGCTTTGACTGCCGGGTAGAAGTCCTCTGCGTAGCTCAACAGAAGTGCGCATCGGGGGTGCATAGAGGCCGCAAAAGATTTAACGGACATGTGCACGCAGCGGCCAAGTAAGTCCACAAGATCAAATATCCACATGAAGTGTGTAATTTGGGACGCAGCCATTGAGGTGTTAAAATCAAGGCTTTTCAGTCTGATTGAACCATCAATCCAGTTATAATTGGATTATTAGGTTGCATGTAAACATAGTGTTATTTGATAGTTAAGAATTCTTTCTAGGTTATAATCAAAGATTATTTCTAGATTGAAGTCAAATAAACTTTAATAGGGTGATTCTTCATGCAAAAAAAAAAAAAAACATGGAAAATTTACCTCCATACACGTTTTCCTATTCACACGGATCCACAAAAACTATTAAAAATGCTGTATTATGCATGTCAGGCCAGTAGTTGGTGATGTCACTTTGTAAAGGAAAAACGTCTCGGTTACGACTGTAACCTTAGTTCCCTGAAGAGGGAACGAGACGTTGCGTCGAGAAATTGACGCTTTGGGAACTCAGCATGTGATGTCGTCATGAAGCACGTGTGAAATCCGTCCAATGGTGTGACGAGACGTCAGAAGTGGGTGACGTCACGGCCAGGAAGCTATAAAGCACACTCAAACAAAACAACGCTAGCTTAAAGTGTCTGAAGTAAGCGCTGACAGGCGTGCCGGAAGTATGGCAGGGCGACGCAATGTCTCGTTCCCTCTTCAGGGAACTAAGGTTACAGTCGTAACCGAGACGTTCCCTTTCAAGGGAACTCGCGTTGCGTCGAGAAATTGACGCTTTGGGAACGTTAATACCCACGCCGCCATAACTACAAAGGTCAATCACCAGAGAGAACCCGGGCCCTGGGGGAGCTGAGGTCAAGGTCATAAAACCTGACGAATGTGTGCGGCGAGGACCAGCCTGCCGCATCACAGACGTCCTGTAGAGAGGCTCCTGAAAGAAGGGCTTTAGAGGCCGCCATACTTCTCGTAGAGTGGGCTCGGACTGCTAAAGGTGAAGGCAGCCTGGCTGACTCGTAAGCGAGTGAAATAGCCTCGACTATCCACTTACTCATTCTTTGCTTAGATGCCGGGGCCCCTTTGCTAGGGGACCCGAAGAGGATGAACAGTTGTTCAGTCTTACGCCACAGGGCAGCTTTGTGGACGTAAGCATCTAGGGCCCGAACAGCAAATTAAGGCGTTCCTGGTCTGACGTTCTGAGGGGAGGAGGACAGAAGGCCTGCAGTACGATGGGCCTGGTCACATTAGTGGGGACCTTAGGAACATAACCAGGTCTGGGATGAAGGAAGGCTTTCACCATACCAGGTGCGAATTCCAAGCACGAGGGGGCAACCGAAAGTGCTTGCAAATCTCCTATTCTTTTCAAGGAAGATATGGTGAGGAGGAACAGAGTTTTGAGGGTCAGAAACTTGACTGGGACCTCCTCAATCGGCTCAAAGGGGGCTAGGGACAGGCCTTGGAGCACCACGGCCAAGTCCCAAGCCGGAACCCTCGTGCGTACCGCAGGCCTCAGCCTCAGGGTGCCACGGAGGAAGCGAGTAATAAGTGGATCTCTACCAAGAGACGAACCAGCCGAAGGTGTGTGGTAAGCCGCAATGGCCGCCACGTAAACCTTCAGGGTGGAGGGAGATAACCCTGCAGTGAATCGTTCCTGCAGAAATTCCAGGACCGCACCAACGGGACAGAAAACTGGATCAAACTGACGACCACTGCACCAAGAAGTGAAAAGCTTCCACTTCAGGGCGTATAACTTCCTCGTGGAGGGAGCTCTAGATTGGAGAATGGTCCCTACAACCTCAGTTGAGAGACCAGAATTTATGAGCTGGGCCCCCTCAGAGGCCAAGCCCACAGGTTCCAGAGTTCTGGGCGGGGGTGGAAAATTGTGCCCCCTGCCTGGGACAGAAGATCCCTCCTGATCGGAATCTCCCAGGGAGAGACGTCTAGGAGAGATACCAGGTCCGAGAACCACACTTTGCCCGGCCAACGCGGGGCTACCAAGGTGAGCCGGACATGGTCCCGGCGAACTCTTTCTAGAACTCCCGGGAGCAGAGCGATCGGGGGAAATGCGTACAGATGAAGCCTTGGCCACGTCTGTACCATGGCATCCAGCCCGAGAGGAGCTGGATGCGTGAGGGAGAACCAGAGTGGACAGTGAGAAGTCTCTCGAGACGCAAACAGATCCACCTGAGCCTGGCCGAACACTCCCCATATTTGCTCCACCACCTCGGGGTGGAGCCTCCATTCCCCGGGCCTCAGCCCCTGCCTCGACAGGACGTCTGTGCCGACATTCTGGACCCCGGGGATATATGCTGCCCTGAGAGACAGTAATTTCCCCTGGGACCACAGGAGGATTTGGTGTGCCAGTTTGGAGAGTGGACGCGACCGCAGACCCCCCTGGTGATTTATATAGTTGTCTGTCTATATAAGACAGTTGTCTGACTGGACAAGAACATGGTGGCCCCTGAGATCTGGGAGAAAACTCTTGAGAGCCAGAAAGACAGCCAACATCTCCAGGCAGTTGATGTGCCAGGAGAGGTGGTGACTGCCCCACAGACCTTGAGTCGAGCGTCCGTCTAGAACCGCTCCCCAGCCCGTGAGGGAAGCATCTGTCGTTAGCGTTTTGCGACGACAAGGAGCTCCCAGCACGGGCCCTTGGGATAGGAACCAGGGTTTCTTCCACATGGCCAGGGCACGTAAGCAACGCCGCGTGACCCTGATCATGCGAAAAGGATTTCCCCTCGGGGAGAATCGTCTGGTTCTGAGCCACCACTGCAGGGGTCTCATGTGCAGCAGACCAAAAGGTATCACGTTGGATGCTGCTGCCATCAGCCCCAACAGTCTCTGAAACTGTTTTACAGTGAGTGACTGGCCTAGCTTTAACCGGTTTACGGTAAAAAGGATTGATTCGATGCGCGCAGGAGAAAGACGCGCCTGCATCGCAACAGAGTCCCAAACCACGCCCAGAAAAGTAGTTGTCTGAACTGGAGAAAGCACACTCTTCTTGGCGTTCAACCTCAACCCCAGGCTCTTCATGTGAGCGAGGATGACATCTCGATGCCGAACCGCTAGCTGTTGTGATTGAGCTAAAATTAACCAATCGTCTATGTAATTGAGAACACGAATGCCCTGAAGACGAAGTGGTGCCAGGGCTGCGTCCATACACTTGGTGAATGTGCGGGTTGATAACGCTAGGCCGAAAGGAAAATCACGATATTGGTAAGCTTTGCCCCCAAAAGCAAATCTCAGGAACTTCCTGTGATGTGGAAGGATGGAGATATGGAAGTATGCGTCCTTGAGGTCGATCGTGACAAACCAGTCCTCGGACCTGATCTGTGACACGATCTGCCTCAATGTCAACATCTTGAACTTGACTGGTTCAGTTGACGTAGATCCAAAATGGGACGCAACCCGCCATCCTTCTTTGGAACAATAAAGTAACAGCTGTAGAAACCGTTCTCTCTGTTGGAGGGAGGTACATAATCTATGGCTCCCTTCTCTAATAGAGTTTTTACTTCCTGTTCCAAAACCAGAGCCTACTCGGGGCCCACCACGGTGGGTAGGACCCCCATAAACCTGGGTGGGCGAGACCCGAACTGAATGGCATAACCTTTTTCGATTGTACTGCCATAGCACAGCCGACAGATTTGGCCGTCTCCTTAGTGGCCCGGAGAGATAAATCAGCCGCCCGACGTAGCTCATCGACTACGTCGGGGGTAATTCCCCTGCCCTCATCAATATCCCCCAATAACTCGGCTTGGTAGGCCTGTAGCACGCCCATGGTGTGGAGGCATGCCGCAGCCTGGCCCGAAGCCTGATATGCTTTGCCCACCAAACTAGACGTAACTCTCACAGGCTTGGTGGGCAGCGTCGGGGCCTTTAGGGACGATGCTGACTGTGGAGAGAGATAGCTTGTGAGCGTCTCTTCCACTTTAGGCATCGTCCCATAGCCGTGCTCTTTGAGCCCCACTATCGATGCATAGTGCGTGGTCTGAGCACTATGCACTCGATAGGAGGCTGGTTTCTTCCAGGACCTCGACACCTCAGTGTGGAGGTCCGGGAAAAACGGGAGACCCCGACGGGGAGGCTGTGCTCGAGAGGGCAGGAAGCGTTCATCAAGTTTGCTTTTAGGGCGAACGTCCTGCCTCTCTGCTGGCCACTCAATGTTTAACTTGGCCACAGCACGAGTTATTACCTCCACCAGCTCCTCATAGGTGGGAGAGTGGGATGGCGAGTCCTCACTCTCTGCTACATCAGTGCTCTCTACATCCAATTCCTCAGAGCTGGACATGTTGAGCACCGGTGCTTCTCCCAATGTGGAAGGAACCGCAAAGCGTGCTTCCAAACACTGGGAAAAAGCACTGGACCTGTCAGGTGAGGGCTGAGATAGGGCGGGGCCCATCTTAAACCCCTCTGACAAGTCCATTTGCGATCCCCAAGATCTGGATCGACACTGTGCCTCAGCAACAGCGGGACCCGAACCCTGGGGAACGCGAGCCTGGGTGCCTTCATCGAACAGCGCCAGGTGGGAGCGGAGCGTTCGTAACGGTAGAAGATCACAATGCTCACACCCTCGAGTGCTGACCGGGCATGCTCAGCTCCCAAACAAGCAACACAAAGATCCTTACCCGTGATGTAACGTGGGCAGGGATGGACGCACGATCTAAATTGCTTTTCCGCCATGATAAGATATAATATAATATATAGTGAGTGACAAACAACACCAAATAAGACACACGAGATCACACAAAGCGCAACTGAAGACACAGAAGCTAGCGTTGCTTTGTTTGAGTGTGCTTTATAGCTTCCTGGCTGTGACGTCACCCACTTCTGACGTCTCGTCACACCATTGGACGGATTTCACACGTGCTTCATGGCGACATCACGCGTTGCGTTCCCAAAGCGTCAATTTCTCGACGCAACGCGAGTTCCCTTGAAAGGGAACTGTGTGCCTATAGACTGAACACACACATGCGCATGACTTCATTGTTTTCCACAAAATTAAGTTTTTGTAGTTTCACAGAGATAATGACGGTATCGCTTTCAAAAACTTGCAAATGACATTGTTGTATAAATTAACGTCCAAAACGCATAAAAAGCTTTATGTTTTTAGTAAAAAACATGTTGTGTAAACAACCTCTCAAACCCAGAAATAGACGTAACAATTTCAAAGTTACTCATTGTTAGTAGAATGTCTAAAGTAAACCATCGAATCGAAGCGTTACCCATTTGGCAGTCGTTGAAGAGAGGAAACCAGAGTCTGCACTAATCACAAGCCTCACCATTCATTAGAGGGCATCAATGTATGTGGTGGCAAAATGAAGGTTGTCCAAATGGGTCAAGAGGAGGAAAGACACACAGACCATGATCTAGAAAAAATCCATTACTTTGATGAATATGCTGCATTATGAAGAAATTCTTGGTATTTTTCCACAGTTGTTTTTTTTTCTTTCCCATATGCACTTAAAAGTCTTCTTATTTGCCCTTTTCTGTTCATTGAATCACTCCATCACATCCCTTTATTGCTTCTGTCATGACATCACCCTTTTTTCTTGTATATCTTATTCTTTTCTGACTACTTCCTCTGCTTCTATAAGCATTGCTCCCCTGCAGCCCTGCCATCAGACTTAGCTTATATAACAAAATGTTCATGTCTGAGTCATGCTTGTAGGTCAGAGTGTTTGGGGCTGTAAGGCATGTGCACTTTAGTTACACTGATGCTGATGCTATTTGTGGATTTATCTGCATCTTTATTTTGTGCATGGATGCTCTTGTACACGTGCCTGTGTCCATCTGCTTTCCTGAAAAAAAAAAAAAAAAAAAGGGTGGGGGGTATAAGCATGTGTGTGTGTGTGTGTGTGTGCACATGTGTGTTTACAGGATGTTCATTCATGCAAGAGGAATGTGCTTTGATAACAGGCTGCAGAATATTGTGTTGTGTGCATGTGTGAATCAGGCTTGATGGTAGTGCTGAAAGGTATGGCAGAGATCTCCTCTGTCTCATCCATGAGTTGATAAAAGCTTAGGGCCTTCCCTATTTTCCCCAGCCACTGCTCATCCAGCACAGCCAGAAGAGTGTGTGCCCAGAATATGACTTTATAAATATCCCTGTTACTGTGCCATTAATTTCAGTGACGTGTTTTCTCATCATAGGCGCTGTGGTAGCCAGACTTTAAATCCATGCATTATATAGCCTTCTCACTAGTCTTAGTTGACAGTTTTGCAAGGTAAAATTAAAAATGATGGAAAGAAGCACAAAAGAGATGATGTCTCTTTAATGTCTCAATTGCTTTGCTTAGACAAATGTAAGAATGATGTGTAAAGACTTTTGCTCATGCCTCTTGATTTTCTGATCATTTCACATCTTCTCAGAAGTGCCCTTTGCAATATTTGGTTTGTAAATCAGCAATCAAAAGTTAGAGATTTCTTATGAACTTGAACATTCCTCATCAAAAACTACTTATATAATAACTGTATAGATGCCATAGTATTTTAAGAATATGGTTTTTAGGATTTAAGATTTGTTTCTATTGTGAATTGTTTAAAAACTGAAAGGTTAAAAGATTATCTTATATAAAATATTATATTAAAATATTAATAATGTAAAATAATTATTAATAATTCAAATTTATATGTGTATTATACACTTGACAAAATAAAGTAAATATTTTCTTTTTTATGCCTTTCCTTGAAAAAAATAAAAATAAATAAACAAACCAACAGCCCTCTGCAGGTCTTCGGATACCATTATAAGAAATATGGGGATTACATTATCACCTGGAATTTATTTTATTTTATTTATTTATTTTTTACCTGCTGTTTTAACTGCTTTTATGATCCAAGTGTTTTTTTTTTTTTTTTAAGAAGCACACCCTCTAATTTAATTTAATAAATTACCTTTTTTATAAAACTTTCCTAAAAATACCTTTCTTCTTTATCTGATGTATTTCCTCCATAGCTACACACTCTGCTTTTTTTTTTTTTTTGTAAAGTATGATTTAAAAAGAAACTGTTTTAATAGTAGTGAACCACTGATATTTAGATGTTTTTATCCTGTGAGAAGATTTATATCAACAGCATGTTAGAGCAAAATAAATACTGTATTTCCTAAAAAAGACAATTATTTCTAGAACCAGATTATTATAGGCTTATTTCATCTGCGTCATCAGTGACCCAGAAGGAATAATCATCATCATATGGTAGAGTGATATAAGGCCGTTTTTATCCTTTGGAAATGGAGAGTAGGTCTTGAATCCTGATGCACATATGCTAATCAGAGTCCCACGCTACATTTGATCTTAGAGGTGTGAAGTTTAGGTCATAGGTCATCATGATTTTATTTTAAGTAGTGACATGTAGATTATGGGCACTGCTTTCACTGCAGGGATTTCACTGTGTTCATTGTCACTGACGGCCTTAAAAATCTTAATGCACTGTGATGCAATGAAAATCATAAAATTTTTCTTGAATGCTGTTCATAAACCAGATGAGATTAATGACTCAATCACAAACCAGCCATCTGTACAGCCATAAAACAGTTTATTTTCCAAAATGTGATGGACTTAAGAAAACTGTGTAATATTGTCAATAAATAATAATAATAAAAAACCTTAATGCCTTAATGCTTACAATAGTAGGGTACAGATACTTGCATCATTTCAGTAAAGTAATGAAATAGTATTACAATTCATGTTGCTTCAGCTGTATCAAACCCAGTGGTTCAAAGACTTCTCTCGTTTGCTTTCATGGTGAGAGTATGAGGCTGTTTACGGAGTCACATGGCTTATCCCCATCTCAGAGACACAATACAGCTTCAGTGTCAAAGGAGGTCAAAAGAAAGACTAAAGAAGATCGAATGAAGCCATATGATCAGCACATGTCAGTGCAGTTCCATTGGATGCACTTGTCAATTAAACCCTTCAAACTATTTTAATATTAGTATCGGGGAAGGAAAATAGAGACAAAGAAAGTAAGAAAGAAAGAAAGAAAGAAAGAAGAACAAAGTGAATAGATTGAGAGAGAGAGAAAGGGGGGGGGTGACTAAACTCTCGGAAAAAGCAAAAGGGGAAGTCTGCAAATAAAGGGAGAGGAGGAGAAACGCTAGAAACCACATGTGGCTGTTAGGAGCCATAATCCAGCTATGGAGCGAGACAGAATTGCTGGTAAGTAAATCTTTCTCTCTCGTTCAGTTTAAAAGACAGCTGAGAATGAGAATCTTTGTAAATCGTTTTGAAATTCGCCCTTTACTCTGGTTTTGTACTTAGAGAGTCTTTTTAATTTCCACTTTGTGCAGGTTGGTCAGTTGGTGATCAGGCACAGTCAATTGTGACACTCACATTTCATTTGAATTAAAGCAGTTTGGAAGTATAGCAGTTGGTCTGAATAAACTGTTCTGTGTCATTGTGTCTATCTATTCCTGACTATTTTTTTCTTTCAAAAAGGAAATCAGTTTTCCAAGTAAAGTGCACAAATCATTATGTTTGGTCTATGTGGATTATGCTTTTCATTTTTTAAGGAAGACATATGACCATGGGTGTTATTTTATCAATAACGAAGTGAAACCTGATTTTAGTTTCTGCTTTTTGAGTTTTCTCATTATTTCTACTTCTTTCACTCTGACTTTTAAGCATTTTTTTTTCTTTTTTCAGTACTGTTGTTACACACAGTTCAGTGGTGAAGTGATTGACATAATTGTTCAGTTTGACGGAGAACAAGACAGAAGTATACTTTTCTTGAATGTGGACAACTCCCTAGTGATTTCACAAAGTTACTAGAGTATGTGTGTGAGAGTGACAGTGAGAAGGGTTACCTTACTCAGCAGAATCTCCCATAAGGATTGTGTCAGTATCACACCGCAGAGCAGCTGTGCAGGGAGGGGTTTGTTGTGTGGCATGCCTCAAATCTTTGGAGCTCCTGTAACATCAGCTGTTAGTGGGCAATGCCACACGCCATGCACACACCCTGATACAGTATATTGTTTTTTCATTTTTTTATCCATTTGTTTTGCACACCATAACGCTCGGTCTTTGTATGGTTGATCAGAATGTCATCTAAAACTCAGAAAGGCAAATATTTGTTTGTATGTGTTTTATATGTGACATCAAAGAATATTGTAGAATTGTATTGAATTTGGTCTGCTATGCAGTTTAACAGATGACCACAGAGGGGCGTTGGAGCTTTTCTGCATCCAAATATTATATATACTGTAGATTCAAATATAACTTTTGTTTGTGGTGAAAATGATGACAAGGAAATGGATAGAGTCAGTGGAAGTGTCTTTGTGTTCATTTGTGTTGTGGAAAGGTGTTCATATGTGTGTAAAGCTGTTTTCGTGTTTTGGTGTGTTGTGGTGCAGTGTGTGTGTCTGTTATCAGGGGTGGGAACAGATTTCCAAACTGTAAGTTCAGCTTTATTGAGGAAGTTGTGGGTAGAGCTACTTCCTGGTTCTGCATATCCATTAGTTTGCACATGTTGCCATGGCAATTAACACACAAGATTGTTTTAAAAGTGATATGTTGCAGAATCCTAGAACTTTCTGACCCTTGAGTCTCCTCTCAGAGCTCAGACACAGGATTATGTTACTTCAACACTTTAGCATAGTTAAGATAACAATCACACAGAGAGAATCACTGATCATGTGTTACATATAACACTCTGGATTCTGTTGTGGTAGAATATAGCAGAGAAACCTAGTTGTGCTGGAGTGTGTCTAAAATGGACTATCAAAATAAAATCTTACATATTGTAACAAGGTTTGTTGATTAGGGAAGGAGGAGGTGGGAACCTGTGAAAAAAATAAACAAAAATAAAATGAAATTAAAGTGGCTGCCCCTCACGGACGACTAACGCATATAAATATAAAACAACATAAAATCCAGGCCTGGTCCTCTCTCGTCCTTCACTGTCACTCCTCCTTTTATCCTTCAGGAGCTCCTCCGTGGGACTTTAGACCGGTGTGGTGCGAGTGCTCGCTGCGTTCCCATGGCTCTCAGCCCCATCCTGCTTGCCACATACCACCATCACAGGCTGGGGGGCACCCACGAGACTGTGCTCTACTCCGCCACAGAAGTTGCAACACCTGAGGGTAAAGACAGACGAGGTGAGAGAAAAGGAGACAGAAGGATGAGGAGGGACAGAGGCAAGATAGGGGAGAGGGGAAAAAGGAAAAATAAATCTCCTCCGGCTTCGGGCACCCAGCAGCGAGTCCCCAGTTCCCTGCTTCTCCTTCTGATATTATCATGATGTGATATATAAGCATGTCTAATGAGACTGCTTTTGTTTAATGGGGATTAAAAAAAAAAAAAGAAGTCGGTGGCTCCTTCCACCCTTGGCTCCACCGGATACCCTCTGCCTTGTGACTCCACCGGGTTTTCTCGTCCCATCGGCTTACCCCTTGGTCAGTCGTCACTCTGCTTCCACCACTGACTTGAGAGCCTTCCGTTGTGCTCCATCTCTCCACCCCTATGGCTTCAGCGGGTTCCTCCTTCCCTCTGGCTCCGCCTCTGTCCTGGGGCACTCTGCTCCACCTTGAGCTGTGTCACTCAAGCCCATCGGCCCTGGGCTCCACTTCTAATGGCTCCATCTCCATTGGTTGTCCCCCGGATGTCGCCTGTCAAGTCACCATCATGGCTTTCATCCTGGTTATGCTCTAGGTCACTGCCACCTGGCCACTCTTTCCATCATTTCCACCATGGATGCTACCTCCATCATTGCCACCCTGGTCTTTCCTGTCTGTTTGTCTGCCCTCTTCCAGCCCGTCGCCTGCTCCTCATCCACCTCCAAAGCCCCCACCTTTCGTCATTTAGTTCATCACCATTACGAGGACAATCTCTACAAATTTGTGTGTTTTTCAGTCAATGACTAGGTACAATGATACATATGTGGTGTGTGTTCACACACAGGCAGCAACTGTGGACACATTTCGAATCACTGCACAATCACTCATCCAGCAGTTTATTCACATGGTTGTGTAATTTCAACAGCCTTTAAAGTGAACATCCTGTATTCAGTGACCTCCAAACCGGACACTCCAAGTAGTGGTCTTGTTCCATTAGTGGCGTATGGGATATCCTGAATGACTCATGACCTCACACGTGTACACAGACACACACACACACACACACACACACACATGTAAACCAACATATCATCAGTAATTATTACTCTGCTATTTTATAACAGAAAACCCAGTTCAGGAACACTGGTGTTTAAGGGCTTTGTATAGCCACAGCTTTGGCACAGAGATTCAGAGAAAAAGTAGCACAGAATTATCTCAGTACTACCATCCCTACTGACCAACAACACTGTGAAAAATCACTTTAAATGTATAAGGGAGTTGAAAGGTCGTTTCTGTGCATGAACAGTATGTCTATCAGTATGACTATTCAACAGGGTGAAATGGTAAATGGTAATGAGAAAATCTACTTAGAATCAAATAGCACCAAATAGCACCAGTCCAAAAAAAGCACTCAGTGTATAGTGATTTCAGCAGTTTCCTTTATGCTATATTTTAAGACCTGTTCACACAGAATGTTCGGGACGAAATGTTTTTGTCTGTTTAGACCACGGGTGGGGAACGTTGATCTTGGAGGGTCATTGTCCTGCAGCGGTTAGCTCCAACCCTAATTAAACACACCTGAAGCTAATCAAGGTCTTCAGGATTACTAAAGTTAAAGGCAGGTGAGTGTTTTTTTCAGGGTTGGAGCTAAACTCTGCAGGACAATGGCCCTCCAGGATCAACATTCCCCACCCCTGGTTTAGACCAATGCAATGCTCTTTTACAGTAGGTGGAGCTTTCAATAAAGCAGAAATACCCCAGTACCAAAGATGTATAACTTTTCGTTTATGACACCTGCTTGTCACAGAGAAGAAAGTCAAACAATCAACTTTGTCATCTGACGCACGTTTTTAGTACATATTTGTTGTGTAAACATACCCTAATTCATGTTTATATGCAGTATGCAGTAGCACAAATAGCTTGTTCTCAATATAAGTTTTTAATATATTTTAAAATGTAATAATTTCAGTTTGTCTCCAAATTAATGTAGAAACAAAATAAAGTCAGTATATTTTAAATACTTCTTTAATGGCATCTTTTTATGAAAGAAGGCCAGCATCACTGATACTAATACTGCTACTGATGTCACAATGATTTTTTTTTTTTTTTTTTTTCAATTTTTCAATTTTAAACATGAATTATGCTCCAAAAAATAAAACAACTTTTAATTGAAGTGAACTTAAAACAATATTCCTATAAACCCATTATAAATGTCACATTTACCTGTGGCCTTCCTACCTGTCTAACAGGTAGGAAATATACAGAAATTGAGTAAAGTTATCAAACAGCCTGCACTAAATTATAAATTAAATATATTTTAATCGTTATTAAAGCTACAAAAGTTCTTTAGTCAAAAGCAGTGAGTAATTTTCTCTGTTACCTTTGTTCATTAATTAACATTAATGACAGCATTAGTGGCTGGCTGCTGCCACTTTAAGATCTGCCACTTCTGCACATGACGCGTATTTGACACGCATCCCATTTTCTCACAACTCTTTGTTTATTTAAGACTTATTTAACTGCTCTTATGAAGGTACTCGACAAAACGGACATTTTTTCATAATTGTGTTATTCTGGTGCGCCGTCTGTGCGCGTGATACTGGCGCATGTTTTTCTGTGTGTCGTGACATTCACAGATGGCTCATTCTAGTTTGTCTTGTCGCACTTGAATGGTTTAAACTTTAAAGCATTTGCATGAAGAAGAGCGTGATCATATTATCTAAAGCTAGCCAAAGGATAACATAAAAAACGGATGTTGCGTTAATTGCGTTCCATATTTTTAATGCGTTAAACTGAAAAAATAAAAAATAAAAAAAAATAAATAAATAAAATAAATAATAATAATAATAATCACATGCGTTAACGCTGACACCACTACTTAGGGCACAACCGATGTGTTTATGTGAATACGAGGCAAGACGGACATTGTGACAATATTTTCGCGTGTATCTGACCGTAAGCACAACAAGCCATGAAAAAGCTTTATTAGTACCATGGGAATGGGAATGAAGCAGGAAATCATGCGCAACCCTCGCCGAAATTCAGACCAACCGTTCTTACGATTCGCATTTTTATTAGAAATTTGTGTGTGTTATTTGTTGTTATTGGAGACATCAGATATTGATGGTACATTTTTTTTTTTTTTTTTTTTTTTTTTTTTACACATTTTAGCAATTTAAAAATGTTTTAAATTTAACATTTAACAATGTTTTTACACAGCTCCCCTGCTCTCACCAGACTGCACCCCCGTTGGGAAACGCTGTGCTGGTACATTTCTCTCTGATATTAAATTAAATTATATGTGAAGGATTTTAACTGTGACAAGATGATTGATAGGGCAGTTAAACCATGATAGGATGCTAAGAAGTAAGCGACAGAGACACAATTATTAAAGACACAATTATGACAAAGTAGTATTTCCCAAAGCTTACCTACTCTTCTGCTACACACTCAAAAGTATGTACTTTTTCTTCACAAAAACAGTACATTCTTTTAGGGCATAGTACAAGTAGGTTAATTGGGACTCAGCAATTGTTCCTTTTTGAAGGAACTCAACACTGCATTAATTGCTGATGTTATGGGGACGCATCCTCGCAGAACCCGGTTTCTGAGGGACGTGTAACTTCACACCAGTACCATTGGCCGATGCAGTGTGGTGACGTCACATGGAGCGCCCGAGCATATAAATAGGGCACCTGCAAACACATCATCAGCTTCATTGTCTTCAGGAAGCTGCTTGTGTGTGTGCTGTGTAAAAAGCAGTGTGATTGTGTGTGGAAAACAGTGGTGGACGAAGTACACAAATCAAGTACTTGAGTAAAAGTACAGATACGTATAATAAAATATTACTCAAGTGAAAGTATTTAGTGCTCCTTTTCAATTTTACTTGAGTGAAAGTACAAAAGTACTTGATTTTTACTGTACTTAAGTAAAAAAGTACTGATTGATGAATGTTTATGTTGTAATTTTATATAGGCCACTTATATAATTTAATTTTATATATTTTATATAATCCTATTGCTTAAAATAACAATAATAATAATAATTAGTGGATGCATAATATGATACATAATATGTAATGTGTGTTGACAAACAATATAAAAACAGACAAAACATGTAGGGCTAAATACATAACATTTAAAAAAAAAAATTGCTACAGCAGCAGGGAACGTGTATGTGTTATTTTAATTTGTGTTAGAGTTGCACGATTCCGGATAAAATGAGAATCAAGATTTTTTTTTTTTGTTTTTAAATAGAAATCACGATTCTCCCATGATTCTGAACAGACAACTAAACAAAATTGCATATAATTATTTACTAGAGGACAAAATATTAATTGCTGCAGTCTATTTAAAAATATTTAATTAATTAATTTAACCCTTTGATGCACAAGCTATAAAAACCCCTTCTAATGCACAACATGGGTCAAAAATGACCCGTATTCATTTCATGTTATTTCAATCATGGCTGAGTGATTCTTTGCTGAATCTTTGAAAGAAATGTATTTTATCATTTATCTATTCCAGGTATTCCTTAAATATCTTGTTTTTGATTTTCTCAAATCATTATGTTTATTTTTTCTTTCTTACTTTATAAACAAACACAGTTTTTGTATTTCTACATCAATTTTTACACACATGGGTCAAAAATGACCCATATAGAAACCGTTGCAAATTTTTGCAAGTAGGAACATATTTACTGAAGAAAACTATGCATCCGCATTTCACGTCTCAACATGGCTGCTTTTGTATATTTGATAGATGTAAGTCTTATTATATTTAATATAATAGGCTATATATTATATTTCATCATTTTTATTTTTTGTCATAAATCAATGCTACTGGTCACCCTTTACGTCTATTCGTGTTCCTGTAACAGTGAAAATATATAATAAGTGTATCGATCAACGGTTTGATGTGTATTTGAAAATATTCTTCTGCTTTTGATTTTCTTTACCCAGAGTGTTAGTATGGCTGGTCCATACTAAAATGGCTGAAATGGTTGTAGAGATGAGAGCTGCATACAAAACAGGATGAGGCAATTCTTAGTCCTGATTCAGAGTCTGAAATATCTGATGCTGATGACCTAGACTTTGGGCCACAGGGTCAATCTGGAGTTATAGGTGTAAATCCATCTCCACTTGATAAGGAAGACTACTGATGTGTCCTCTGAAGAGGAAATTTAGACCCAGTCCAATAAATTGAGTAAAAATTGAGTAAAAAGTGGAGTCCAATAAGGGCAGAACAGAAGTATCCTGAGGAGCTGCCCAGGACCTTCACCTGATTCAACAGCTATTTCACCGAAAGATGCCTGGGATATGTTGTGCATAATGTCAAGTCAAGTCACCTTTATTTATATAGCGCTTTTTACAATGCAGATTGTGTTAAAGCAGCTTTTCAGTTATAACTGGTAAATAATTTTGGCTGCACAGCAGCTCTTAAAGAAAATGGTTGTCATTGTCCAGCTTAAGTAAATTCAGTATTGATTCATTCTGTTGTAAAATCAATAATTAGTTAATTTATCTATATATCAGTACTGGAGAAAACAGTGATGTCATCATCTAGCTCAGTTCCGTTCGCACACAATGGTGTCAATGCAGGCAGATCAAAAAGACACTATTGTATGCGAACAGAACTGAGCTGGAAGATGACATCACTGTAAAAAAAGCTGAAAGTATACTTTGCGCACAGTCGAAAACAATTTAAATGCATATGTGCAAACCTGCACATACAAAGTTACAGAAATCTGGCGGAAATTATAAAACGTTACAAAAAATCTGTATGATGACCCTTTCGTACATGTAAAAAGTATACTTTGGTCTTTAGAAAGGTAATGAGACAAAAAAAAAAAAAAAAAAATCATTCAAAAAGTAAGAAAGGAAAAATTAAAATAAGTATTTGTTTATTGAGGAATACCTGGAATAATGACTGATGAAATTAATTTCTTGTAATATATGCAATATAGAAAATAATAACTCATTCAGGTCACTTTAGACCCATGTTGTATATGTCCAAAACTGTTACTTTTCAGGAACACTGACAGACATAAAGGGTGACCAATAGCATTGATTTATGACAAAAAATAAAAATAATTAAATATAATATATAGCCTAATATATGAAATATAATAACTTCCATCCATCAAATATACAAAAGCAGTCATGTTGAGATGTGAAATGTGTGGCAGATGAACAGTTGTCTGCAGTAAATATGTTTCTACTTGCAAAAATGTGCAAATATTAAAGATTTCTATATGGGTAATTTTTGACCAATGTGTGTAAAATTTATGTAGAAATACAAAAACCGTGTTTGTTTATAAAGTAAGAAAGAAAAAATAAACAATGATTTGTAGAAAATCAGAAACAAGATATTTCATAAATACCTAAAATAAATGATAAAATACATTTCTTTCAAATATTCAGCAAAGAATCACTCAGCCATGATTGAAATAACATAGGAAATGAATATGGGTCATTTTTGACCCATGTTGTGCATTAGAAGGGTAGTGATACAAAAATGATTCTTATTCAAAAAGTAAGAAAGAAAAAAAGAAAAACGAGGATTTGTGATGATCAAAAACAAGTTCATTGAGGAATACCTGGAATACTGAATGATGAAATTAATTTCTTGCAAAGATATAGAAAATAAAAACTCAGTCGGGTCATTTTTGACCCATGTTGTGCATCAAAGGGTTAATAAAATGGGTTTAAATGAATGATTTAATGACTCGCTCATAACTACTTCACTTGTTTCATTACTGGATGAATCAATGTTTTTGAACAAATCTTTTGAATGAATCATTCAAAGTCAAATACATTTTAACAGTCACTTGTCGCCTCCTAGTGCCGTAACGATGTAATTGATACAACCGTTATTTGAAGCGGCAAGTTAGTTTTAAAATGTGATTTGATCTGTTTGAATGGAGATCGCGATCTGTAGACAAATTGATGTGGACATGTCCGCATTAAAGCATTTCAGTGGGCTTAAACTACGGAAGCCCTAAACGGCAATGGATTATTATTATTATCTATCTATCTTTTTTTTTTTTTTTTTGTGATCACGACTTATTTTCTCGTCATCTCGAGATAACAAAAGTTGTTTTCTCGTGATCACGACTTAATTTTCTCGTCATCTCGACATAAAAGTTCTTTTTACAATGACTGATTCTAAAAACACAGGACCCGGATTCTACTGTTGCTATAGTAACGAACACAACTTTCACGCGCATCAGATCAACGGATAAATCATGCGCTCTTATATTTTGTGAATATTTAAGCAAAATGTTTACTTCGCTTAAAGTTTACAGTAAATAACTACATATAGGCTAATCAATCACTGTTCAATAAATGTATGCTAAACATTTTATTTGTGTAATTAACGTCTCAGGTTACGAATGTAACCAGGGTTCCCTGAGAACAGGGAACGAGACTCTGCGTTTGCAACGCTATGGGGAAACGTCAAGTGACTCGGTGTTCGAAAGCCAACTATCCAATAACTCCAAATCCTATTGGCCGGCGACAGCCTATGACGTCATACAGGCGCGACCCGGAAGTAAAAAAGGGGCGCCTGGGGAAGCAGTCATTATCCATCGTCTTGAGGGACTGTTCAGCAGGCAGCCCGATGTATGGCAAGGAAACGCAGAGTCTCGTTCCCTGTTCTCAGGGAACACTGGTTACATTCGTAACCTGAGACGTTCCCTTTCGAAAGGGAACTTCTACTCTGCGTTTGCAACGCTATGGGGAACGATATACCCACGCCGCCATGCTTGAGGAGAATGCCTGCCAAGAAAAATGGCTGAGACAAAGGCTCCAGAGCAGTAGAAACTGCTTGGCAACTCTCCCTCGGGTCACACCAGGCTGTCAGTGACAGCATTCCCTTCGGCCAACAGCCCAAGCTGAACTCCACGAAGGACCTCCTCAAAGGCCCTACGGAAGGTGCTAAGGCGTCTGGAACCAACCTTTCTAGAAGAAAAAGTGGTCCCTTCAAGGGAATGTGGCCAAGGAACCAAAGGGAACCTCGGCCAGTCACTAGAGGGGAACGAAGTCACCCCCAAAGCCACCAGGGAGGCCGACCTAGTCTGACCTGAGACAAACTTAGTCTGGGCCAACCCTGTCTGAATACAGAGCCTCCTAACACGCATTCTTCACAGAAGATAGTAAGTAAGAGTGACTGCAAAGAGGCAGAAACAAACTCAAACCCACGCGTAGAGACGGGCATCCTGGAGAGCAGAACTCAGCTAAGTGCTATGAACCCTCGTATTGAGGGGAGTATAATCCACTCATCCTAGGATCTACCCAGTGCTTAATTAATGCACTGAGGAGGCCGTGCGCTACAGAACCCTGATCCAGGGGAGCACAAACCAGCCTGATGCTGGATCCTTAAGAGGAGGCCTGATTAAGGCCTACCCCATGACCAGCTTAGGGAGCTAAGCACTATTACAAACATAACCCTAAAAGGGAAGTACGAAACTCACCTAACAGGTAGACCATGCGATGGGCACATACTCATGGAGGCCGAAAGAGGCCTACAGCATGATAGAGTTAAGTGAATAACAGAAGTCAAACAGAAAGTGGCCCGGTTTTCTTTCTGGGGTAGAAAGATGACTTCAATGGCAGCCTAAGAGGCTGCAAAGTGCCCACATGACAATCCACCCAACACGATCCAACGAGCAGTGTACTCAGTAAAAACACCTTTTACTCTCTAAAGCAAGAGGAGTACAGCATACGCCAGCACGCATTAAGGAAGGCCTGGAGGGGCCTATAACCTCAACAGACACGTGGCATCAGCTCGTGGCAGTGTTTAGGCCCAAAGGACGATAAACAACCAGACAAAAGGAGGTTGGTTTATCACTTAGGCCTCTGGCCAACAGAAGTGTATAAAGATAACTTTAAAAGAGAAATACACCCAAACATACTCCAGTGTGTTAAAACTAGGCGGCCCGTAGGCCTAGCAACCTCTAATACACACGGCGTAGTCTTGTGGCCGTTTCTAGGAACACAAAAGATCCACCCTAGGTGCTAGGTGGCCCTTAGCTCAACTAGAATAGGACTCAGGGAGGCAGATATAAGTAACAAACAACCTTCAGTAAGGTTTTGCTGCCAAACCAACCTGAGGGGCTAGCCACTCGAAATACTCGGTAAAAAGCACCTTGTCACCCTCACAGCCAGAGGAGTATATAACTGAACTCCACATATTGCACCGGAGGCCGAAGTAGGCCTGCCTTAGTAAACACGTGGCATCAGCAAGTGGCTACCATAACCATACCACCCAGAGGCCATGTATTAAAAGTGTCATGATTAGCACATGAAAAACACTGCCAAACACCGAGAACAGGCCTGTTAGGGCCTATCCGTCAGTGATGGGGCGTGGCCGACGGTGGCATGGTTTCCCAGGCATCCTGCCAACAAGTCGACTAGAAAAAGGAGGCCTAAAGGGGCCTCCATTCCAGTAACAGGTGGCGATCAGCCTACTCACAGATTAAAACACAAATTGTGCCAAACGAAAACTAAAAAGGAAGCCTGAAGGGGCCTGCCAATTCAATAACACGTGGCTACAGCTCGTGAATTAAAGGGAACCAAGCTACAGGGAACCAGCTGTAACCCAAAAAGCTAAGGGAAGCTAACTGCAACCTGCACTAGGCTACACATTCCAACAGGCAATGTACCCTAAATACACGTTTTGACTAAAGGGAACCAAACAAAGCCAACATGGTCTAAGGAAGGCTATTATAAGCCTACTACCTCAGACAGACACGCGGCATGGCCTGTGGCAGCGTAAACCTGTGAAAATATGTGAGCACATTATGATCAGTTAAACAGTATAGTAGAACAACCGCTAACTAGAAGGAGGCCGAATATCATAAGGCCTACAATCCGAGTTATAAGCAGTATAACCGTTAACCAGACCACTAAAAAAGGGAGCTAATAGATACCCGTTTTCTTCAACAAAGTGGCACTAACTACCCTGAATATGCAATCCAACAGGTGATGCACCCAGTGACAAGGACCTCAGACTGGAGAGTACAAGTCACCAAATACTCAAAACAAAGGCCTACTTTCACAGCAAAGGGCCTACTGTTATGAGAGCAGGTGCCAACCTGTGGCAGCATAGGCTCACATACAGTGTAGGGCAAAAGTCTAGAACCCAAAGTAACACAAACTTTGATCTACATGCTGTTTTTAAAAAGAAAAACACTTCCCACACAGATCCTCAAATCTGATCTAAACCCCAGAGGACAGGAGCTAAAAAACTAGCAACGTCAACTCAAACTTGATAAAACAAATTACCAAGTGGCTCAGAAGAAAGTTATTCCTTTTAGCATGAAAGTTCTAGAAAGTGGGGCCAAGCACACACCTGCATAACTTATCTACGCAAAGATAAGGGCCTACCACCTGAGAAACAGCATCAGGGAGTCAGAAAACAGTCTACAACCTAGCTGTAAAACTCAAATTGCACCTACACCAGCAAGGGGATAATTGGGCGTACAGCCTAACAACTCCCTCGGGAGGAAAACCAGAACTAGGAAACAAATCCTGAAAGGATAGTGAATACATATGGGGTTACTTCATATATCACATCACCTAGCTCTAGCCTGGCTGCCAAGTTATAGGCCTATTTTCTTTATTATATACAACAGGCACCATAACAAACAGCCTGATCTCCACTTCTAAATCTCATGATGAGAAAAATAAAGTGAAGCTCAAAGCTGAAAAGTCAGGCGGCCGGTTAGGGCCGCCGTAGACATACAAACTGAAGTAATGAGTGCCAACTCAAACTATACTGAAAATAGCCGAGAGGCTACTCAACATAGAGAGAAAACTAAGCAGCGGCCATTTTGTGACCTGCTTAGTCAGTCTCAACATTCCAGTTTTGCCCAAAAACCCCTTCAAATTCTATATCTCAATGTACATTCACTGTGACATGTTCAGGAAATACACAGGAATGACACAAAGTCAACATTTTAAGAAATGAAATCTGACTCTGTCTTACCTTCCCGTGGCTCGAAGACCGAAGACTGCTCCTTCACAAACATGGGAAGGAAAACATCCATGGTTCTAGAAGCCCAAAGAACCCGTTCACTATCAAGCCAGAAGGCGGGCCTCCAGAAAAAATCATCATAGGCCCGGCCGTCAGCCTGACTGTTCAAAGGTGTCACCTGAACATACACTAGTAATTAAAAAACGGATCTGAGTGGAATGCAACTCTTAAAAGCTGCTGAGCGTGCCCTCGCCTTCAGCAGATCAGCCTGGTACGCCTGCAACACTGCCATAGTGTGTAAAGCCGCACCAGCCTGACCCGCAGCAGCATATGCTCTGCCGTTCAGACGAGATGTCTGTTTAAGGGGTCTGGACGGCAAAACTGGAGCTTTTAGTGTCGGTGCTCTGCCCATGACGAGATAGCTGGCAAACGTCTCGTCAATGGGCGGCAGCGACACATACCCATGCTGGCCCAATCCATCCACATCAGCGAGATTCCCTCGCTGATGTGGATGAACTCTGGCCGAGCATGGGTTCTTCCATGCCCTCTCGATCTCAACGTGGAGATCCGGAAAAAATGGAAGGCTCACTGGAGTCATGGGGTTGTGGTCGGAAAGAAAAACGTTCGTCAAGTCTGCCGCGAACAGGTTCTTTCCTCACGCACCCCCACGGCAGTTGCAGTCTGCCAGCAGCGCGTTCCACAACCTCCAGTAACTCGGCATATGCTGGGCCAGGAGGCTTGGAGAAAGAAGCAAAAGCCACTTCTTCCTCCTCCATTGCCTCCTGCCCACGGGGGCTATCAGCCAGAAGAACACTCGCTCCCGGATCCGATGATGTCAAAGATAAGACATCATCATCATCCAGGAGCTCATCCCCGCCAGCCGCCACCGGAGGCTGAGAGACCATAACACCTCTCTCAAACTCGGCAGCGAGCTCCATCTGCGAGCCCCATGAGTGCAGCCGCCGCTCTGCCTCAGCACGAGCAGGGCCGGACCCACCAGGCACAGATGTTGACGCCTCATCCCTCGAGAAGAGGGCCAGACGAGAACGGAGCGTCCTCATAGGAAGACGCTCACAATTCACACAGACAGCGCCCTCAAGCACCATCCGTGCGTGTTCTTCTCCCAAACAATAGACGCATAGGGTGTGCGAACCCTCTGGAGTTAAAAACCTCGGGCATGGATCCACACACTTCCTGAAATGTTTCTCTTTGCCCTCAGACATAACAGAGACATACTCTATGAAGAGTATATTCGATAATGGCAGTCGACACAAACAGTCCCGAAAGACGATGAGATAATGATTGCTTCCCCAGGCGCCCCTTTTATACTTCCGGGTCGCGCCTGTATGACGTCATAGGCTGTCGCCGGCCAATAGGATTTGGAGTTATTGGATAGTTGGCTTTCGAACACCGAGTCACGTGACGTTTCCCCATAGCGTTGCAAACGCAGAGTAGAAGTTCCCTTTCGAAAGGGAACAATAATCTACAGAGCATTCAACATCTCAAGTGCAGACGGAGTGCCTTCAGAAAGAGCCAGATTATTCTATAATTCTAAAAACTTTTAAACCCACTTTATTTTCCTCATTCGCTTGAAATAAAATTATATTACATAATGTGTTTGTTATTTTTATTCGTCATGTAGGGTAGACTGTGATATCATGTGCGTTAAACTGTCTTCCTCCTCCTAGCTCTTCCATTAAAAAGAGGTGCAATACTCCAGATTTCCAAAAAACAAAACTTTAATCCAGTTGATATAGGCTAAAACAATCTTGGGATGCTGTTTGAGAAGAGTGTTTATGTATAGGCCTATGTGTGGTTTCCTACAAAGAAATGTGGAATAGGTTACACACTATCACTGAATTAAATTACATAGGCTATAAATCATATTTCTTACCAATATACATTGAGTGACATAGTGAGGTAAAGAACACTGAAACTGCGAAAAATTTGTATTAGTGGATCCCAAATCATAGGTTTTTAATTCTGGTGAATCTTCCAAATATGCTTAAATTTTGGGCAAATACTCACCATAATCTACAGATTCTGGTTCAGGTTCTCAGATCTTTTATGTTGGCAAAATTTGTATTATCATAATTTTTCTTTAAATTATGGCCTGTTTTCTGTTGGCTCCTAATTGACACCATATTCCCTTCACTTTTCTGAGGAGTAGGACAAATGAAAGCTGATGCTTCTTTAGTTCTATGAAGGGACTGGAAATATAAGTCTATCTATCTTAATGTACGGTCTGCCCTAAAGCTGCTGTAAGCCTCGACACAGCGGTCTTGTTAGAAAGCCAAGAAAAATAAAGCTTCAGTGAAGGTTGGCTGCTTTAACATATGCTGGCCTGGTTCTGAATCTAATGATTGTGTGCTGCTCAAGAGAGAGACTGGGGGACTTTAGGTCATATGATTTTTTTTTTATCATCTAGATGTGTTTAGTTATTTGTTAGTAAAACTATCTAATTGCTTGTTTATTTCTTTATCTTACATCTGCTGGGTGTCTAAGTGTGGTGGGTTTGACAAGTTAGCATGGTAAAACTAACAGCACCATTCTTTAGGCAAAAAAATCTTTCCCCACTGATGACCACAATTCGGTATGTTTTGTAAGAAAATAATAGCAAATGTTTAATCCCTGGCCATCAGGCTTAATCCAGCCTGGTGTATATTTCTGAAATCTCTGAAGCAGTTGCTTCTGAGAACAGTAGATTTTAATGGAAATTCTGGAGTAAGAGCTTATTACAGGATATCCATGAACAACTACAGGCTCTCATACGCATTGCTCTGGCATGGATTTCCTTTTTGCCATTCCTAGTTTTTCCTCTGTTTTCCAGGTGCGTGGGATGGACAAATGGAGTGCTCCCATAATCCCTCAAAAGCATGCTGGCTTTTCTTCAGAAACTGAAGCCAAAAGGAGCTCATGGGCTATGTTTGACTCAGCCAAACAGCTGTAGATACAGCATCAAATGTCACTCCATATAAATTTAAAAAGCATATTGTTTTAGTACACAAACAGCTGTCGGACCAGGCCGATCTGTGGGTTGTGCATCTCAGTTTTTTTTTTTTTTTTGGAAGCATATGGCCTAACCTCAGAAAAAAACGGGTAATAGTCAAATGTAAATAGTATTATGTTAATGAGTGTTACTTCAGGTAAGGGGACTTTTGACCCCATGGCCTTTTAAAAACTAAACTTCCTTAAAACTCACTTTTCACACTCACTCATTTATTTAATTTGTCTACTAACAATGTTTATCAGTGGATATACATGCATCACAGCTGAATTCTGTCTTTTTTGAACCCACATGAACAAATGTCATTTGGGTCAGCTAAATGTTCTAAATACTGATAAATGTTCTACTACTAAATATTCCATGGTCAACTGTTAGTGGTATCATAACAAAGTGGAAGCAATTACGAACAACAGCAACTCAGCCACGAAGTGGTATGCCACGTAAAATCACAGAGCGGGGTCAGTGCATGCTGAGGCACAGAAGTTGCCGACTTTCATGTGGCCTTCAGAACAGTGCGTAGAGAGCTTCATGGAATGGGTTTCCATGGCCGAGCAGCTGCATCCAAGCCTTACATCACCAAGTGCAATGCAAAGCGCTGGATGCGGTGGTGTAAAGCACGCTGCCACTGGACTCTAGAGCAGTGGAGACGTGTTTTCTGGAGTGATGAATCATGCTTCTCTGTCTGGCAATCCGATGGACGAGTCTGGGTTTTGAACAGTACTTGCCTGACTGCATTGTGCCAAGTGTAAAGTTTGGTGGAGGGGGGGTTATGGTTTGGGGTTGATGTTCAGGGGTTGGGGTTGGCCCCTTAGTTCCAGTGAAAGGAACACTTAATGCTTCAAGATACCAAGACATTTTGGATAATTTCATACTCCCAACGTTGTGGGAACAGTTTGGGGATGGCCCCTTCCTGTTCTAACATGACTGCGCACCAGTGCACAAAGCAAGGTCCATAAAGACATGGATGAGTGAGTTTGGTGTGGAGGAACTTGACTGGCCTGCACAGAGTCCTGACCTCAACCCGATAGAACACCTTTGGAATGAATTAGAGCGGGGACTGCGAGCCAGGCCTTCTCGCCAACCTCAAATATGCGCTTCTAGAAGAATGGTCAAAAATTCCCATAAACACACACCTAAACCTTGTGGAAAGCCTTCCCAGAAGAGTTGAAGCTGTTATAGCTGCAAAGGGTGGGCCAACTCCATATTAAACCCTACGGACTAAGAATGGGATGTCATTAAAGTTCATGTGCACGTAAAGGCAGGCGCCCCAAAACTTTTGGCAATATAGTGTATATATTTTAATGTAATAATGTTCAGTTTTATGACGAAAGTCATCTGGGACAAGTGGACTAGGACTGTGTCTGGGACAAAGGTAAATACAGTTAAATACAATCTAATATTATATCACTTTCATATAACAAAATAAAATATGTGCTTAAAACTTTTTTAAATCAGGAGATGAATCTCATGGAAGGTTTCTGATGTTACTACATTGTTCCATCTGAATCTGTTAGTCAGCTGTTGCAGAAACTCCAAGTTGTTCACCTGAGCATAAAATAGTTGTACAAAGAAATAATAAATACTGACAGTTTATTAGTTTGTGCTGAGTGACATTACAATAAAATTCTCTGTCATGTATTATATGCCATACTGTATATGTTGTGTTCTCGCATGCTTTATTCATTACTATTTGTGTGCCAAGTGTGAGCAACTCGTAAGGGATTTTCAAAGCACTGTGAATATTGCAGGCACTTTGGCAAACTCATATATGTATCTGGGAAAGTTTGTCTCTGGAATATCTGGCCCAACTTTAGACAGATTGTGTTTTCTCTCAAGTCATAAACAACTGGGTGGTGGGATTTTGAATCCAGTGGCAGAGTGGTTTGGATATGCATGTGATCTCTTTTAGACTGTAAGTTTTATATTGACCATATTCACATATCCAGATTTTTTTCATATAAAACATATACTGGAAGTGAGTAAGATACTTAAATGAGCAGTTCAGATTTTATTAAACTCTTAAAGTTTATGACAGTCTGCTATTAACTTTACTATCAAGCTGTTGGTGTGAGAAAATTATACTGTCTTTCAGCAAATTTATTCAGATGCCATTACATTAAAAGGTCAAAATAAATGTCACACAATTGTTTAACTCTGATTTCCATAATTATAAAAATATGAAGTGTTTTATAGTTTTCCATTCAAATGATTGATTCTTCCAAGAAGGGAATATAAGACCAGAGGCCTCATTTATAAAACGAGTGTACGCACAAATTTGATTTTAGAAATCCACGCCGACGTTCGTGTTTATAAAAACTGTCTTTGCTGTGGAAAAGTACTAAGCGCCATGTCAGGGTCTAAGCAGACGTATGCACTTATCCTTGTGGTAGAGAGTCGGAGTAAGCTACTGCAAGTATTTGGAAATCTAAGTCATTCTTGCCCGCTCGTGATTCTCAAGTAAAGGATTTTGACATTGACTGTTGCTCTTTTATATGTTATTGACTTTACCTCTGGAAGAGAGGTGTGTACACGTTTTTTTGTGTGTACATTCGTTCTCTGAATCACACACATTTGAGAAATGATTTTAAGATTGTAAGATCAAATGTAGTTTCTGTGCAACATTTTATAAAAGAGGCCCTAGAAGTCACTGCATGGTCATGTAACATCATACATAAGGAACCTTTTGTAGCCAAAGCAGTTTGAAAGGGAATAGACCTATCTTTTATCAATGGCTATTTCTCTACCCAGCATTTAAAAATAGCAGGACTACCTAAAAGTAACATACATTCACAAACAGACATAAGTCCCTTCAAACGGACAGAGATATACTATTAGACTGATTTGTATGGAAGCCCATTTCAACCACATGAGAAAAAAAAATAAAAAAAATCATGCTTTGGTAAATCATAATTATATGAGATTTAAAAGTCAAAATTATGAGATACAAAGTCATAATTATGACATAAAATGACAGACTTATGAGACAAAAAGTCATGATTATAAGTTGAAATGTTGAGAAAAAGTCTCTTATCCTTATAAAGATACAAAGTAATAGTATCTTTTTATATATAATTTTGGCTTTTATGTCATAATTGACTTTTTAATTTTAATATAATTAAAATTAAACATAATTTTAACTTTTTAATTTTTTTTTATGTCACACATCCTACTTTTTATCTCATAGTTATCAATTAGTATCTCATAATTTCATCTTTTTGTGTCATAGTTGATTTTCTAAAGCATTTTTTTTTTTTCTTATGTGGTGAAAATGTGGCTTCCATATATTTACTATTATATGAATTTAGCAGATATAGACAGAGCCATATAAAAAATGAACAGTGTTCTGTCTGAGAGACATGTAGGATTGTAGTCCATGGTGAGTTTGTCAGTAATGCATTATTGTCTGCACCAATAACTAAAGAAGAAAAAATAAAGAATAGCACTTAATAATTGCACACATTTATCTTAAGCATGGAGTCCTTAGTCCACCAGTTGACCTGCTATATCTTAGAAGATGCTAAAATGCTTAATTAAATATCAGAACCAGGGCAGCTCCTTTGGGCATCCAGTGATCTAATGTGCTCCAACAGTGATGCTCGCACCAAACAGGACATCTGCATTCAGACAAGCACACTGCAGGCCACTTTTCTAATATGATATGACCTGATAGGAATTTGTTTCTCAGTTTAGCAGTGTGAGGAAGATGATTATGATTCAGTCTAAGTTTTCTTGTCTGAGATGAATCTGACCATAGAGTGATGTTTAGTTTATTGGGAGAATAGAGTGTTCTTAGTGCATAAACGGTTGTGGCCACATGGAGATAAAACAAAAGTAGAAAACTTCAGAGGTAAAGAGGTCTTTCCAATATGTACATACAAAATGAGAAATATTTTGATGAGCATCCAATCATGGAAAGTCAAACGTAAAGGTCCAAAATAACACTCACCTTCACAAAACACTTCACAAAAATAGCTCATAAGTGTATAACAGCCTTTAAAATGACTTAAAATACATATAACAATGAGGCAATAATAATTTGTTCAAAGAAAGCATCAAAAGCAAGTAATTTTATGATCTCATCTCATGATCTCATTATTGAACAAGCTGTTAAAATACATAATACATAGATTGATGTATTATAACAAATGCCAGCAGCGGCAGGACAGTCATGACCTAATAGTTAGAGAGTCAGGCTGTTAACCCGAAGGTTGCAGGTTTGTTTCTCAATAATGGCAGGAAATGATTGAGCAAGGCACCTAACCCCTAATCGCTCCCCGGGTGCCACAGCAAAAATGGCTGCCCACTGCTCTGGGTGTGTGTCCACAGTTTGCAGTGTGGGTGTGTGTGATAGCAGTTGGGGTGTTTGTCCAGAGTTTACAGTGTGTGTGTATTTACTACTCACTACTCACTAATATGTGGGCACTAACTGGATGGGTTAAATGCAGAAGACAGATTCCGAGTATGATTAACCATACTTGGCCTTGATATATCACTTCTTTGCAAACTCAGAGTGGGGGTTTAAACTTTGATGTATTCTCCTGTGTTAGCGTTGGTTTATAAATTATAGCACTATGCTATGCTATATTAGTGATTTTTAAATTGTTTTAATATATCGTGCAGCCTTAGAAAGTGGTCTTATAATGCCGTTTCAAATATCGATACATCTGCCCTTTTTGAGGAACACAAGAACGCGCAGCAATCTCAGACAACTTAATGCAGATATTTTAATCCAATCTGCAAATTCGTTCAAAGAACCAAATTAGCCATAGTTCAGTTATCAAGATTAGATGATCTGGCATCTGTCAAATAATCTCAGATGTATGAAGCGAGGTATGAAGAACGGACCCAAGGGCATAGTTCTCCATTAATTATGATCATTTGCACCCAGCCACAAACATGAGGTAGGGGCAGATGCAGGAATGGTGTGCTGCATGTGCTTAATGCGTTCACCTTAAAATGCATTTTTTGTTTTCATTTCTGTTTATTTTAATATAGAATGAAAGATGGCCCTGTGCAAAATGAGTAGGTACTCTGCTGATAGGGAGCAGCGGTACTTCAATACCTTGTGAATGTGCATGTTATTTTTGGCTCATATTCAGTCAGCTTTTTATTCAGTAATTTGCTTTCTTTTACAATCATTGATATCTAATAAAGTATATTTCTGTTAACACTGTTGCTGTTGCTCTGGCCCAATCTTTGGCCAGAGCACTGAATTTGGCTGTTCCACCCAACTGAAAATTCATTATAAAAAAATGGTGTTTCATAACTCTTCTGTGCTGATAAGTGCACCCTGGGTACCATGTCACTTTTACCATCTGCAGAGTGTTTGCTGTGGGTTTGGCCGACCTGCCTCACAGTCTGGATGCCCTCAGCCTTACATTACTTTTCTAACACTATAAAATATAATTGTTAGGTTGAGTACAAATGAATGGTTTCCTTTGTATTATTTACATAATTTCAATTTCAAACCTCAAATCCTTTTCTAGAATTTGATGGTTAGATATACATGTGTTGACTACAGAAGATAAATCTAGGAATTTAACACACTAAATTCCAGTCTAAGGGTTTTCTAATCTGACCTTTTCCTCCAGCTCTGAAACGCTCATTTGAAGTGGAGGATGTGGACTCCTCGCACTCTTCATCACCTCACACACGCCGAGCACCATCCAGTGTTCAGCGTTCAGCCATGTCTCCGACCAGTGGACGGTATTACGAACTGGGCTCCAATGGTACCAAGCCCTCTGACACCTCGAGGCCAAAGGCACGAACCCCTGAACCTGTGTCACGTAGGACAGAGCTAGGCTTTGACATCTCATCTAACAACAATGGCAAAGCTATTGAAGGCTCTCCCAGGTATAAACTAATACATAGTTGCAATGTTCATGTCACTGTCAGTTACTAGATTTTTTTGGGGGAAGACCAAAATTGGTAAAAACCAAAAGTGGTATTGTCTAGCAATTCCAATTGTGTGGTCTTGCTGTGAGCACTTTTGGTAACAATAAGAGCTGAATGAGCAAGCTCTGTGGTTCACAGACGGAATAAAATAATACAAGGCTTTAGACACTTAGCAGACTGTTCTCAATAATGCTGAAAAGTCAGAACATGGAAGAGTAAAAATGCAAACGTGTTCTCTGGATTTACAGCACCAAAGACTTTGATCTGTTCTTTCGGATTCAAATATGCCTCATACAGCAGTCAGTTTCTTTTTGTGTGTTTTAAGTGAGCCATTGAATCATTCACTGATTTGTGAACAATTTGTGAATGATTTAATCAATCAATCAAACTTCATTCATGAACAAAATAATACTATTGTGTGTTGCTCTGAAACATGTAACTGTTTTGATCCTGCCTTGGTTTTGTACAGAACTTAATTTGTTAGTGAAGCAAAAACACAAAAAGTAACTGCAAATATTGTCTAAAATGTAACTTTAATATTTTATATGAATATAAGTAATAAACACTTTGTGGCAAATTTGTACAATCTCCTTTGTGCATTTTTGTACAATTTGCTCATGCTCTCCTGAAGGCTTGGTTTAGGAGTGGACCTTCATGGTTTTACCTACAAATCATACATATTTGTATGAAGTCATATGACATTACCAACTCGTATAACACTTCTGAACTCACATTGAACAGTTTTAGAAACCAGAAATGACTATTTGAGTGACTTAGATTTTAAACTCCAGTTTTTCAGTTTGTTTCTGCTTAGCCAATGAAAATAGTGCTGGACAAGTGAACTGTAAAAAAGTGATACAAATAGTCCTAGTGCTGTTATATGAAATATGCCACACCTGTCCAATCAGATCAGAAGACCAGAACTAACAATTGTATAATGCAGATTATGTAAGGCTTAACTAAAAAATAAAATGTTATTGTGTCCTAGTCCTGGCACGGCTCGGTTTGGGCTGAAGAGACCAGATGTCTTGGGCCACAGTAAGACCCCTGAGATGCAGAAGCACTCAGTCACCTTCAGCAAGACACTGGAGACAATTGCCCCCATCACACGTGCAGCATCTACCATTGTTCCTCATGCCAGTGCTAAACTCCCAGAGACCACCTTCAGAAAGAACGAGCCACCAAGCCCTGGGGATGGTTCAGCAAGAAAGCATGAAATCGGTGTCACCAAAACAACAGACACCAGAGGTCATGACAATCTCCACCATCCACTGGTTACAACAAGGTGTCCATCGCCAAATCATGTCGGACGGAAATCCCCTAGTTCTGACGGGCATAGTAAGTACAGTCCAATTATATTATTTTTTTAGTCACCGTTTACAGTATTATTGTGTTCATGTTGTATTGCAAAAGATTTCTATTGAGGTGGGACATAGGTAAGTTTAGAGATTGGTTTCATGGTATGATTAGGTTTAAGGCTGGGTTAAGACGTAGGGGTAGATGTAATTTCAGAAATTAAATACTGATGTATATATATATGCATATATTTTTTAAAAGTATAAGTACAATGTAAATACATGTATGGAATGAAGCTTTAAGATAACCACACAGCTGGACAGTTGTCTTCTCATATTATTTTTTTACAAGCAAATTCAATGTTTTTGAACCAGCAGTGGTGCACATACATTATTTCATTAGTGTTCTTTTCTTTGGTGGTCTGTCCCGAGGTGCCCTGGTCTATGGTTGGATCCTATTATCTTTAACCTCATCTTTTGCTTTAAAGGGTGTTCAAACACTGCGTGAAACATAAGTGCCTGTCATTATTGTTATTGAGGGGAGTTCTTCCAGTCTTATGCTTCGTGTGATTTCGAATTTCTGTGCTTTATCCCCCTTAGCTTGAGCTCCAAGCCTTTCTGTTCTGTGTTTGATCTCAACTGGATAGTGAACTTACACTGACTCTGACATCCTGAATGGGCCGTTGAGTTTTGGCCCTTTACTGTCCATGAGAAATTAGCAAGATGCAAATGAGCCATGAGTGGAAGAAAGCTGCAAGGCAGCCGCAGGCTTCTTACTCTGTCTGGACTGGAGCCTTTCGGTACAGCTGTGCTTCAGACAGCCTTCATACTGAGACATAAACATACTGTGGTAACTCAGGATCACAAAGGACCTGAGGTAGAGGAGAACTGTGCTGAATGAGAGGGGAAGTGGTCATATTTAAGTCAGTGCAGCTGTGGAGTATCTGAAAACTTTAATGGCATTTGTAGCCAAAACTATAAAAAAACATCCAGAGGCTGTTTATGCCCAGAATTCATTTAAAGTTTAAAATTGTTATAATGAAGGCCGTTATTTATTTAAGGAGCATTAAATGTGATGGATATGCTATCAGTTTTATTTATATTTGGTATAATGAAGGAGGAGTGCTTCCTCTTTTATTCCAAATTTATGAGCACTTTTATGAAAGGTGGAACTATGGCTAAAGGTGGAACCTTATGGCTTAGTAGAGGTTACAACAGGTGTACAACCTACAATCAACTTACCATGTCTGAGTATGATGTAATTTGCAGTCTTAAATTAGTGCAGTCTTTGCCTTTGTGGTTGTGAGATAGTTATGTTCTAGCAGCTTATGTCACAATTAGGTCATTTCTATAATAAATAATGTTAACAAAACTATATATACGTAACCTACATATATTCAGTATTCTTCCACAGTTTATGCCATTCTGCTTTTCTTGACCTGATATAAATGTAGAATATTTTCATAATGCAAAACCTTATACACCTACCAATATGTCTCAAAAACCTTTTTTGTTTAATTTTTATTTTGAAACATGTTAGGTAGTAGACCTTACAGGGTTAGTTCACCCCACAATGAAAATTCTGTCATTAATTACTCACCCTCATGTCGTTCAAAACCCATAAGTCTTTCGTTCACAAACTGTAAGAACAAACCTCTTGTTCTTGTGCGTCATTCAGGTTAGGTTGAGCCTTTTGCTTATGTTTGCCGATCAATGTTTATATGTGAGTAAAAGCCTCAGTTAAATCTGTTCATCATAAAAAGCGATCGAGCCTCGCCCTAAAGTTGGACTAAAGGGCTTGATTCATATGGATTAGTTTTTTAGATCTCTTTATTAACTTTTGAAGCGTCAAAGTTTCAGTTGTGAAGACAGTCAATGGAAAGAAATCTGACAGCATTCTGTCATCAAAAATATCTTCATTTGTGTTGTGAAGTTGAACGAAAGTCTTACAGGTTTGGAACAACATGGGGGTGAGTAATTAATGACCAGTGGTGGACAGTAACTAAGTATTTTTACTTCGTTACGGTTGTATCGAGTACATCGTTACGACACTAGGAGGCGACAAGTGACTGTTAAAATGTATTTGATATTAAATAATTCGTTCAAAAGATTTGTTCAAAAACATTGATTCATCCAGTAATGAAACAAGTGAAGTAGTTATGAGTGAGTCATTAAATCATTCATTCATACCCATTTTTTAAATAATTAATTTAAATTAAATATTTTTAAATAGACTGCAGCAATTAATATTTTGTCCTCTAGTAAATAATTATCTCTATTTTGTTTAGTTGTCTGTTCAGAATCGTGGGAGAATCATGATCTCTATTTAAAGAAAAAAAAAAAATGTGATTCTCATTTTATCCAGAATTGTGCAGCTCTAACACAAATTAAAATAATGCATGCATGTTCATCTTCCCCGCTTACTGTAGCAATTTCTTAAAGTTATGCATATGTTTCGTCTGTTTTTATATTGGTTCTCAACACACATTACATATTATGTATCTGCATCCATAATCTTCCATCCATACTAACTAGTGCTGGCTATTTGACAATTCATAATCATTCATAATTATTTTTAGCAATAGGATTATATAAAATATATAAAATTAAATTATATGAGTGGTCTATATAAAATTACAATATAAACATTAGTCAATCAGTACTTTTTTACTTAAGTACATTAAAAATAACTTTCATTAAAAAATGTACTTTCACTCAAGAAGTAAAATTGAAAAGGAGCACTAAATACTTTCACTTGAGTAATATTTTATTATACGTATCTGTACTTTTACTCAAGTACTTGATTTGTGTACTTCGTCCACCACTGTTAATGACAGAATTTTCATTTTGGGGTGAACTAACTCTTTAATGTTAGTATGGACCATATTTATGTATTTTTTCTGTGTACGAAAACGAGCCTGTGAGGGATATACCTACAGTCTAATAAATGCATGCTCTCTATATTAAAGGCATGCACTGTATAAAGGTTCTAGATCATGTTTTCAAAACTCACAACTTTCAACTTTTTGCCTACTGAAAGTCTTTTGGAATAATGTTTTGTCAGCTGAACAATCAGTGTTATTAAACTACAGTACAATCCACTGAACACACTGTACTTCCCTCACAGCCTCGTTGTCGTTCCTGTCAAAAATTAAATATGGCACCATCCTGACCATCTTTTGTATCACCCCTCTGATCACAAAACATTTTTTTTAAAGTTCCAAAACTTGCAATCTAAGCATATGGATTATGCAAGCCAGCAGTTTCTACAGACACTGTAAGAGCAGTCATCCATTTGAATAAAGTAAAGGGTGGAATATTTGTCAGTACTACCTGTGAAAATGCATTCTGGTCTGTCTAGGAATTGCCTAATGGTTAATATTTGAAATGATAACACAAAAGTTGCTGATTCAAATTTTCAAATGTGCACAGTAAACTGTGTATATTAAACTGTAAAGCACATTGAAAAGAGATTGTCTGCTAAACGACAAGTTCAAAGCTAGCAATTTAACCCTGCCATTCAGAAGTCGAATTGTGCATGTGGAAAATAAAGTGATGGACATGAGAAAGGGTAAAGGATATAGTTAAAACAGCTTCTCACACATTTGGGTTTGATTAAAGTCATCCAAACTCCACCTTCTCACCCCTTAATATAGCACATGCACAACAACACACACCACTGCATATGCATACACTTTAAACAAGTCAAACATATACATCACAACCAGGTACACAACCAAACACTGATAAAACACATACAAGAAATGGCACATGTGGAAGCTCTCTGGGCCAGAGTAGTTCCTGTAAATGCTAAAAAATAGAGGAAAGAACAGCTGCAGCCAAGAATGATCTAATGCCTAAACAGACTGTGTGTGTGTGTGTGTGTGTGTGTGTGTGTGTGTGTGTGTGTGTGTGTGTGTGTGTTTGTATAGGCTATATGGTTTATGAGGACACAAATATGTACATAAGTATTTATTTATTTTTATTCAAAAAATGCAGAAAGTTTTCTGTGAGGGGTAGGTTTAGGGGTAGGGTTAGTGTAGGGGGATAGAATATACAGTTTGTACAGTATAAAAACCATTACGCCTATGGAGAGTCCCCATAAAACCATATATTCATGTGTGTTTTTGTACCATGTGTATATATTTTTTTTGTATGCTAAATGTGTATTATTAAAAATTAGACTGACTTCTAATCACCTAAAACCAGTTTTACTTTCTATAATAACCAGAGAAAGCTTTTAGTGTTCCAGTTTATCTAAATTGGAGATGCTTGGCTTGTGCAGAACCCCGAAGCACACCATTTGTAAATCTACCATCTTTATGTTTTGTAGGTTGATTTGTTTCTTTTCTATCTTTTCTGTTTAGTATCTGTTAGTTCTGGAACTGTCACATATCCTATTAAAGTCATTATCAACTTATACTGGTGCTGACTTGCCCTCAGGCACTGCACTATGCCACAAATCCCTACTGATACACGCAAAGCACACAAACATAGCATAAATTTCCTAAATTCAATCAAAGCAGGTAAGCAAACATGACACTGTATGAGTTCTTGAAACTAGCATAAATATTTAGCTTCTAAAAATTAATAAATCTTAAACCTAAGCAAATGTGGTTCAAGTTAAGTTTGGCTTTGTATGAACATTAAATATATTAATAGATTTTAAAAAATCTAGTCAACTCAGCTTGTTTTGGAGTTTGTATCTAGGATAAAAGAATACAACATAATACATCATAAAGGAATGTTGCAGGTTTAATAAAACTTAAAGGCATAGCTCACCCATGTCCATTAGAAATGATAAATTATGAAAAAAAAAAGAAAGAAAGAAAGAAAGAATCATAGCTTATTAAGAATTTTTTTTATTTCATTCTGCACTAGCCCACTCTCAGACACCATCTATAAATGTGAAGATAGCATCACTGGCACAGAAATGTTACTAATTTAGTGCTCATGGGTTCTCTTGTTCTGATCTGCCATCTGTGGGACATAATTCATACACTTATCATTGTTGTTTTTAAACTTCTTATCTGTTATTCTACATCATTTAATTGTTACCATGTAAACATGATTGAATGGTTAATGTGAAACAATTATCTTGCATTAGGTTCACTTTATTTAATTTCATTTTCTAATTGGGGCTTGTGTATTCACTTATCCACAAGGGAGTTACTTTTATGTAAAATGACAGTAACAGCTGTATATTTTGTAGTTGGCCCTATACAACTATATAGCTATATAATATACTACTATATAGTATACACAGTACAGTAAAGCTGGGAAGGCAACATCTAACTATAGTTTTGAGTGTGACAGATTAGGTTCCTTCCTGTTCATTCAGTTTTTTGGTAGCAGGAAGTGACTTCACACCAGCTTGTCTCACGTCCTTCCTTCCAATTGTTTCCCCTAGATCTGACATTTAAGAGCCTGTGAACATGTAGTATATTTTGTAGTTTTTGTAGTATATTTTGATTTGCTTTATTTTGATTTTCTATAAAACCTCAGATCAGAACAGCTTAAATCCAGAAATGCTCAAACAATTTTTTTTTTTTTTTTTTTTTTTAATGTAGCTACTGTTTAACAGGCAACTGACTACCCCCTGTTTTATTCTTTAAATTTAGTTGTAACTTGGTTTTCTAACTTATTCCTGACCTTGGTTCATCCCAATCCCTGGGTCCCTCCTCCTACAGATCATGTGACTCATCCTTATTGCAAAGGTTTACTTTCAAATCTTTTCTCTTGGGTCTGTAACACTGAAGTAGAGCTGTGTCTTCTGCCTCAGTGAGGTCATACCCAGACCACCCGTCCAAACATGTTATCCATGCAGAGAGGGGGCTGTCAAAATGGTGATAAATAGATTTTATCAACTAAGCGCCTCCTGCTGGTGCCCTAGACCTTCTGCAGAGTGTTTTGTCTGGCTCTATACCTCATCCTGTGTGTGTGTGTGTGTGTGTGTGTGTGTGTTTCAGATATTCCCTATATCATGCAGACAATTTGTCCCCACAAGGATAGTAATTCTAGCAATTTTTGACCTTGTGGGGACATTTTTTGTCAGCCTGAGGAAAACAGCTTATAAATCGCTAAATTATATTTCAATTATTAATTTTGAAAATACAAAAATGCAGAAAGTTTTTTGTGAGGGTTGTGTTTCGGGGTATGGTTAGGATCAGGGGATAGAATATACAGTACAATTTGTGCATTATAAAAATCGTGTCTATGGAAGGATATAAAACATGGAAACCCAACAACTGTTACATGTTCACTGTTATGTTTCGTTAGTTTGACCCAGTTTTCCCCATTCTGTTTTATCAGTCATCGCTTTCACCTGTGTCTAGTCAATTACCTTGTTAAGTTCCCTTTGTTTGCCACGTGTATATATACCCTGTGTTTTCCTCCACTCCTTGTCCGTTCTCGTTAATGTTGATGTGCTTTGTGTATACCTGCTAGTTTTGTCATTAAATGCTAATCTACGTATTCTCCGTCGTCCTTGTTCCTTGCTACACAGCCAAACGGTAACAGAAGAACAGACCAAAACAGTGTTTTTTTTGTTGTTTTTTTTGCGGCGTTTATTCCTCAGTTTTTTGTTTGTTTCTTTTTTCCCCTCATGAATCTACCCGCTGTCCAGCTTCTCTGCCTGGTGCAGGGAGACCGCTCGCTGGAACAACACACGAGTGACTTTCTCCAGCTTGCGTGCCAAACTAACTTCCCGGACTGTTCGCTCTGTGTATATTACCACACCGGCCTGAGCAAGCAGGCCAAAGCACGCATTCCAGCGGGCGGTCCAACAGAGGACTTCGCCGCATTCGTGGAGTGGGTGCTGGTGAACAACAACTCTCCGTTCACCATCGGCCCTGCTGAGGATGACACCAGCCCCACTCCACTGCCAGAGACCAACCAACCACCACCAGCGATCGACGCAACGGAGATGTTGTTAGAGCCCACCGCAGACTGTGGAGACCGACTACCAGCGAGATATGAGCCCATGCCGAGGATAAGGACAGAGTCTTTCATCGCCTTGGAGCCCGGACCACTGACAGGTTCTGACCAGGTGTGCGAGCTGGCAACACCAGTCGTCGCTGAGGGAGTGATTGTGGAGCTCGAGGGCTGGGAGGAAAGCCCCGCCCACACCACCACCGCTGTAAATGTGAGTTCGTTGAGCTCTGGACATTATTTAGATGAGTTGAAGGATTTGTTTGAGACCGATCTAATAGACTTTTTTGGAGAGGAGTTTCCCGATTCCCCTGTATCTCCAGCACCCCCTGTATCTCCAGATTCTCCTGTTTCTCCGGTGCCTGTTTCTCCTGAGTCCCTCGTGTTTCCTGAATTCCCGCCCAGCCTCCCTCTCCCGCCTCCTCTTCCAACCAGTTCCTCGGTCCCACCATCACTGCTGTCCTTCAGCCCTTCATCTTCATGCCAGATGCCTACGGTCTTCTGTCCATCAGCTCCATCCCACACAGAGGGTCCTCTGTCTCCACCTCAAGCCTCTGTGCCCCTTGCTTCACCTTGGACAGTCGACACTCCGGTTCCACCGAGGCTCCTCCCTCCCTCGGCTCCACCGGACACCATCGACCATACAGTTTCTCCGGGCTCCCTCGTCTTTCCGGCTCCGCCTTGGTCAGTCATCCACCTGCCTGCACCTACGGTGCCATCTGGCTCCTCCTTCCCTCCAGCTCCGCCTACATCCTCTGTCCTCTGGATGTCCGGTTCCACCTTGGATGCTCGTCGCCATGGTTCTACCTCGGTCTCCTGTACCAATGGCTGCGCGTGGGCTCTTCGGCTCATCAGCTACATCAGGGTCTCCATCACTAGCCACGTCTCCGTCGGTCGTCCCCAGGGTGGTGTCTACCACTACGTTGACAGCACCACGGCTCCTCCCACTTGCGACTCCACCCTGGGGCCTCGTCATGGTTAGTCTCTGGACCAACATCTGGCCTCTCCTGCTCCAGGTTTCCCCTTGGCTCCTCCCACCCTCCACTCCCCCATGGACTATTTCTTTGGACTCTTTTTCTTTTTGCCGCCCCTCTTCTCCTCGCCCTCCTCCAGAGCCCCCGCCCCCTCCCTCCTCAGCTGGACTTCTACGGCGCGAGGACGCACCTTCCCGGGAGGGGGGTGATATGTTACATGTTCACCGTTATGCTTCGTTAGTTTGACCCAGTTATCCCCATTCTGTTTTATCAGTCATTGCTTTCACCTGTGTCTAGTCAATTACCTTGTTAAGTTCCCTTTGTTTTCCATGTGTATATATATACTCTGTGTTTTCCTCCACTCCTTGTCCGTTCTCGTTAATGTTGATGTGCTTTGTGTATACCTGCTAGTTTTGTCATTAAATGCTAATCTACATATTCTCCGTCGTCCTTGTTCCTTGCTACACAGCCAAATGGTAACAACAACCTCCCTCTCTTCTCACCAGCTAAATAGAGCGTTAGTGTCTGAGATTTGCGAGTAGAAATAAGATGCATGGATTTTTTTTCATTGTTTATAATAATAATATATATTTCACACCACAGCTGTAACAATAAAGGCACAGAGGAACAATATCACTCAAATTACTTTTGATTATCACTGTAAAAAGTCATTCTGTGGGTTTGTAGATTTCATGGAATTTAATATGTAAACTTTATATAACAATTAATTTCTTAGTTTTTGGACAGTTGTTTGTGTTAAAATGAATTAAAATCGTCTGTAACAAAATCTACTCAATTTTGTCATTAAGGATTTATCTATTCTTATTGAGTAATTCCAAACAGAGAGAATATTGAATAAATCCAACATGATGGAAATGAGTTGTTTTCAATTGACAAGCATTTCCGATTGCAGTGCGCGCTTTTAAGGAATGACCTGGAGTTTCCCGCAGCAGGCAGTGTGAGGACATTTCTGACAGCACTCTTTTTGGGGGCTTTGTTTAGTTTTGTGTTATTTTTTTAAAAAGAAGGCTAAATAAGGCAGCTGTAATCCAATTGAGCACTGCTATTGAATGGTTTATGTTCATGAGGCCTGGATTTACTGGATTCCCGCTGACAATATGGAGGCTGACGACGATGGCGATCTGACAATGCTATTTTTAGCTAATTCTTTGACAAAGGTAAGGAAGATCATTTAATTTATTTCTTAAAACTGTAATTTTCCAGGTTGTGTGTTATTACCACCAACAAAGTAGGAAATCGTGTTTTAGACCATTTAATGGCTAAAGCAGATAAGATAAAACTATTAGCCTACCGCTGGCATTTATTTATACTTAAAATCCGATTTAATTAATTAAAATACATTAATTGAAATAATCCACTTAATATTATTAATAGTATTAACTTAATTTTGTGTTATGTCAAAATAATTTAATTAAGTAATATTCATTAATATAGTTTTGTTTTGTCCTATAAACCCAGTATTTTTTTTTTAAATTTTACTTAATTTTTTTTTTTTTTTTTTTTGCAGCTACTCATTTTAAATGGTTCACTTTTAAGGAGCTCATTTGATTAATTTTAACTCAATTCTTATTTGTTAAATTTTAATTAATAATATTGCTTGTAATCTGTTGCCACATTTTTTTGAGTAGATAGAGGGTATTATTTTTTTTTTACAGTGCAGCTAATAAATTATAAAAATATTGACAATATTCCAATCAGATCCCACATAACTTTGAAGAGCTTGAACATGGAACATAGTTAGGCCTTAGAGAGTCGTCATGTTGAGGCTTCCATTCTTAGAGCTTGGCAAGGCATTGGTACTGAGTGTCAGGTTCTCTGTGAACCTCCTTGGTACTCCTGTGTTGGGAATGTTGCTTGGCCTCCTCTCGCTATAGAGAGTCCTTTTGTTAGAGGCTCCCGCTCCCCTGAGCTCTGCGGGGATCACAATATCAAGTAGCTATAGGCTCTCTGTGAGCCTCCTTGGTAAGCTGTCCTGGGTGTTGGATGTAGCTAGGCCTCATCTCACTTTAGAGAAACGTCATGCTGAAGCTTCTGTCCTCAGAGCTAGACCAGGCGGTAGTACTGAGTCGTTAGACTCCCTCTTAGCCTTTTTGGTTACTGTCTGTACTATGGAGCATCGTTAGGCCTCCTCTCGCTAGAGAGAGTTATCTTATTGAGGCCTTCACTCCCCAGAGCTCCGCTAGGATAGCAATTTTTGAGTTGTAGGCTCCCTGTGAGCCTTCTTGAAATATAACCTGAGCGTGAGGCATTGTTAGGTCTCCTCTCGCTTTAGAGAGTCATTATGCTGAGACATCTGCTCCTAGAGCTCGGCCAGCCTCTATGCTAAGTCGTTAGGCTCTCTGTGAGCCTCCTTGGCTACTACAAGTGATGTAAGATGTCCTCTCACTAGAGAGAGTTGTCCTATTGAGGCATCTGCTCCCCAAAGCTCCGCTAGGATAGCAGTTTTTGAGTTGTAGGCTCCCTGTGAGCCGCCTTACAAGATATCCTGAGTGTGGGGCATTGTTAGGTCTTCTCTTATTTTAGAGAGTTGTCATGCTGAGGCCTCTGCTCCTAGAGCTCGGCTTGGTTGTTTGCCAAGTGGTTAATCTCACTGTAAGCCTCTTTGGCTGCTGCAAGTGTTGCTAGGCCTCCTCTTATTAGAGGGTGTTTCTATTGAGGCCTCTGCTCCCCAGAGCTCTGTTGGGATAGCAATTTGTGATTTGAAGCCTCTCTGTAAGCCACCTTACAAGATATCCTGAGTGTGGGGCGTTGTTAGGTCTCCTCTTGTTTAGAGAGTTGTCATGCTGAGGCCTCCGCTCCTAGAGCTCTGCAAGGTGGTAAGATAGTATGCTAGGTCGTTAGGCTCTCTTGGCTACTGACCTCAGTGTGGAGTGTTGCTAGGCTTTCCTCCTTTTGAGGCCTCCACACTGCGGAGCATCGGGGGCCAGTTAGACTGAGTTTATATCTCTTTCTGATTTATTTTTGGTATTGCCCTTGATTTAGAGTGTTGCTTAGAGTGTTGAGTTCTGAGTGTAAGGCTCTCTGTGAGCCTCTTTAGACATTTGCCTGAATATGAACTTTGTTAGGCTTCCTCTCTTTAAAGTCATCCTGTTGAGACCTCCATTCTTGAGATTGTGTTGCTGGTGTGCACCGTAGGGATGAAGACTACTTTGAGTGCTTTAACTTAGCTCAGCTGATGGGCACTCATTCCTCCAGCATGGCAGTGTGGGTATTCCGTTCCCCATAGCGACCCTTAGGGGACACAGTGTAGAGTTCCCTTTCGAAGGACAACGTTTCAGGTTAGGCATGTAACTATGGTTCCCTAAGAATAGGGAACGAGACGCTGCATCCCTTTGCCATGCTTTCAGTATTCCTGCAGGTGTCTCCTTTCAGACAAGAAGTGGATGATATTTTGCTGCCCTTCTATACTCTCGGTCGCACCAGTGGTGATGTCATAGGCTGCCGTCTGCCAATGTTCATTGTCATGTTTAGACTCATGCTTCAGACACCTGTCATTTCACATAGCGACCCCTACGAGACGCAGCATCTCATTCCCTATTCTCAGGGAAATATGGTTATATGCATAACCTGAGACATTCTTTTTATCTACAGCTTTTTTGAATACTATGTATTCGAACATACTACTACTACTACGTACTGTTTTTCACTTACCATATAGTAGGGAAGTATTTAATTTTGGACTCAGTGATACTGTACACAGCCTCAAAGAAAGTGAGGAAATCTGTAACAAACACACCCACTTGCACTCTGGAGTGTCCGGTTCAGAAACAAAAAGTTGAGTTCTGGTGGCTTTTATGTTGTTTTTGATAAAGTTGTGTGTAATGCTGACAGAGGACCCCTCTGTCTCTGAGAAGAGTTGAGCTGAGATGCGTCACTGGAAATATGACAGTCCCCTCTTGATAAAATTTCCGGAAACATGTGTTTACTTTATATGGTGGGAGGGAGGTCAGAGGTCACACAAGTTTCCCACCACAATGCAAACCATTCAAATGACCGTTCAAATGACATTACCCTGGGGCCTCTCTGACTTTATTCTCAGTCTACCCCTTTTGTCTTATCATAGATATTCTATGTGCTTGATTGCCATCTGATTTCTCTCTCCCTCTATATCTCTGATTTTTTTGTCTTTTTTTTTCACAATATAATTCTTTAAACACTTTAATCTTTTAACTTTATAAGAGGTTGTTCAATGTAGCCTTAAATTATATCTGAGCTTTAGTAGAACAGCGTTCATATCAATGAAGACCAACACTAATGTGGTGAGTGAAATGTAGCAAGACATATCTCATGAAATCAAAAACCATTTCCTCGAAATCTGATCACAAGTGCCTTCATTGGAGATGCATGTTTCTACCAGGTGTAAATAGTGTTCTGTCTCACCTAACCATTCAAAACTGATCTTAAAACCAGGTGTAAAAAGGGATTTTGGATTTGTTGATTTCATATATATTATACTTACAAGCAAGCATTCTATGATATTCATCAATGCATTATGAAGTGGAGAATTGGCATATGTACTAATGTGCATATGTACAGTACCAGTAATTATACTGTTCTTTAAGTTGGAATGATAGACAGTAACATGACGATAAGGTGGAATGACTCTTGCCCTCTCTGAGCAGAGCCATCTGTCCTCACAATACAAAAATTATAACAAGTAGGGGTGTTCAATAAAACCAGTATCTGGTATCTATATCTGTAACAATAACAAAACGATTTATTTTGGATAAAACTAAGAGCGTTTTCTCCTATGCAGCGACTGACAATACAACCATAAGATACACCAAAGCACAACATAAATTCACAAATCACATCCATTTTATTTGTTTGCTGTACTCCAGATCTTTAGAATCCATATGTTTGTAAGGAATTATTATTTATTATTGTGATTACGCTTGTTTGTCTGTTATTCTTTTATTTATAACAGTACGGACATTTAAGAAATGGTTATGGGTAGGTTTAGGGGTTGGTGTAAGATTAGCGGCTCAAAATATTGTTTTAATGATATATTTTTACTAAAATTGTCATTTTCCTACACATTTCTGTCCATTATGTTTTATTCTTTTAAAATTCTGTATAAAATGGGTATGTTTAGAGATTTTAGATTTATCTACAAAACGATAAAATGGAAATTATACATATATCTTTATGACATGAAAGATTCGTAAATATTTTACGTTTTTTCGCTGTAAAAACGTAAGTATTTTTACGTTTTAGTGCTATAATTACGTCAATATTGTACGTTTAAGCACCTTTCTAAACGTACAAAAATGCACGTTTTGTGTCTTTGAAAGTTACGTATTAATACCTACGAATTAACAATGAGACCAGGCTGGCTATGCCTATAATTATTATTCATCATTTAAATTCACTCTTGTGTTGTAATTTTAATTGTTTATCTAAAATATTGTGGGATATTATTTTAACCACAACCTCACCCCTTCCCCCGCAGTGGCTTGACTGCATTGTATTTTTGCAGTGGACTCTGATGAAAAGCATTGATGTCTGTCTTTAAAGGAGAGAAAGAGAAATGATTTAGACTGTGGGGGGTGCAAAACAACCTATGACCTACCTTATGTTCCCTGTGTGTTCTGCATATTATGACCTCATGACTCACAGCTGTCAGCCTCAGGTTACAGAACAGCAGGGTTCATCCAGCTCTAGGGGGTTTCATTCTCTAGTGATTCCAAAGATGCGATGAACAACACTATTCATGAGAGATGTGATGTGGACCTGTGGCGTGAGCAACTGTAAACATGTTAGAAGCAGTGCAGCAAATGGCCACACAACTGGAATAAATTAACAACAAACTTGATTACAATACACTGTCTGTCTTTTACTATACCTCAGAGAAATAGGCTTTAAATAAATGAACAAATTTTCCCAAGGTTGTTTTTCGCTTTTTAAAGGGTTAGTTCACCCAAAAACCCGTAAGCCCTTTCGTCTATCTTCGAAACACAAATTAAGATATTTTTGATGAAATCCAAGAGGTTTTTTTATCCCCCATAGAAAGCAACTTCATTACCGTCATTCATGGAACATAAAAGTAGTAAAGACATTGTTAAAATAGCCAATGTGACTACAGTGGTTTCAGCCTTAATGTTATGAAGCGACGAGAATACTTTTTGTGTGCAAAAACAAAACAAAAATAATTACTTTATTCAACAAATTCCTCTCTCCCCTGTCATTCATTAAAAAAAAAATCTCTTAGATTTCATCAAAAATATTTTAATTTGTGTTCCGAAGATGAACGAAGGTTTTACGGGTTTGGAATGACATGTGGGTGAGTACTTAATGACAGAAATTTCATTTCCTTTAACTCTTTTGTTCATGAAAGGGCTTTTAAAGGTGCCATTTTGTAAGAAGCCATAAAGGAAGTGGGTGGAGGTTGCAGTGCACAACTGCTTAGTGACTTCTGTATGCCACAAATACAGAAATATTTACAGTAGTATTTTTACCAAAAGAGTAGTTCTTTATTGTTTTGATCTTAAATCCAAAAGTTGTTAAAGTTACTAAAAAGGAACTTAAGTATTCTCTTTTATACAGTACAGTAATACATTCTTTCACAGATGTATTTCACGTTAAAACTATAAATATAAACAACAACATTCTATTTAGCACTTCTTTACCTGAAAAGGTACACTGTAAAAAATGATTTTATGGTGAAGTAAATACTACAGAAAAAAGCAAATGTAATTTGTACATGAAAAACCTAGTTCAGGCAAGAATTAAAAAAAAAAAAAACGAAAGTTTTTAAAAGTAAAACTACTCAACTTTTCCTGATTCTGGTGTTCCCATCATGCACTGGGCCTTGAATAATTAATTAGGTTGATTTTTCACTGTTTTCCAGCTGTTTTTACACTGTTTTAACATTGCTTTTGTGGTTATGTTTAGTAACTTGCCATTTTATGACATTTGGAGTTCATTTTCTACTCAAAATGCCACATTCACACTCAAAAACGAGCCATCGAATGTTACCGTCATTGTGTATTGTGTACCAAGTATTGAGGTCTCTGTGTTCAGATGTCACTTCATTATGTAGATATGGTATCTACACAATACCTATTGTATAATTTACTTAGATGTTTTTAAGTAAAGCATACACTTTAAAAGCATGGTTTAATTCAGTGTTATATTGTTTGAGTAAAATACATTGCAAAAAAAAAACTTCAAACAAGTAGAAATTACTCAACCTTTTACTGGCCTAGTTACTTATTATTTCTTTGTTAATTTTACTTAACTTATTTAAGTAGAGTTACTTAATTCCATATTTGAAATCTACTTAAACAATATATGTACAAAAACTTGCAAAAGAAAAATTAAGTAAATTTTACTTCTTTTTTTTTTCATTCATTCATTCATTCATTCACGCTGCAAAAAAGTATTTTTGTCTTATTTCAAGTACAAATATCTAAAAATTCTTTATTTATTTAGTCTTGTTTCCTGGGTTTAAATTAAGTGCATTTTACTTAAGTATAAATTATCTGCCAGTGTGGTAATAAATAATAATCTTTATGCAAATGGTAATTTTAATAAATACAATAATTTACACTTATTGCATCCTGTTAATGTTTTTTTGTTTGTTTGTTTGTTTTTTGCCTGTGGGATACCATTACCAGCTTTTGTTTAATGGCGACTTACATAACCTACTTCATGTACATCGCCACTTATTTGGTGGTTGTGCAATCATTTTTTCACTTTATAATAGTGATTTTTAATATATATATATATATAAAATAAAAAATACTTACCATTTTATTTTTTTTTTAGCTAAACTCAATGCACAGGATATTGGTATATCAACACGGGATAGGTACATCTATGCTGCCTTCAAAAAATGATCAGATGAAGGATGTGTAGATAGGATGTGACATGATCATAGAATTCGGACATGCCTTCCCACCACTGTATGCTGCCTATTTTTCAGTATTTGGCAGTATTTTTCAGCTTTCAGACACAGCCATTGTATGAGGATCTGCTGAGTAAAATTAAAGCACAAGCGTTGCATGTTTGGACACAGAGAAAACCAATAAAACCAAATTTAAATGCTTCTAGTAATCAATGTCTGACCGTAGATTATGGCTTCAATGAACCATTGAGACTCTTTAAGATGTTTAAAGGTGACAGCTTTACTATCACCACATATCATCCTCAAACTAAATGTCCTTCAGTTGTTTAGGACAGAAAAACACCAAGGGACAGGAAGGTATTAAACCCAAACCTTTTCCAGATAAGACAGAGCTGCAGTCTTAAATCTCTGAAGGCCTTAAGAATGAGTCATCCTCACTGCCTCAGTACTAAGAAAGCTGTGAAATCAATTCCATATGCTGTAATTATAAAGCGTGCCTTTCACTATCATATCTAATCTTGCACAGCACAGGCTTCCTTTTCTACACTCTCTATCTCTCTGTCATTTTGTCTCTCTCTGTCTCTCTCTTTTTATTCATTTTGCTCTTGGGCAGTGATACACCTTAGTTTGCTTTCTGATAACTTCCTGTGAGGAAAACAACATAAACATTCATTCTAGAATAACAAACAATTCCAGTATAGAAACTCAGGAAGAGGCTGACTATGTGTGAAGAGCAACAACCGGCCAGTAATATTTGGATGTTTATGGTGGTTATCATGAACAGGAAGTCATGTTGTCAAACCTCTAAGGACCAATCTCGTATGTATATGCGTAATTAAGATAAGCAGAAAAAACCCACAAGAAGTCTCTCTCCCCCTCTCTCTCTCTCTCTCTCTGTCTTTCTCTGGTCAAGAGTTCCTGAGTAACATAATGTAGCTGTTCTCAGATGTATTTAGGATTACACACTAATGCATCTCTGACAGACTACTTCCTAAAATCACACCAAATCTTTTATTTTAGTACCCTAAAATCATTGTCTAGCCTCTCTCATTATTCTCAGTGTTTTAAGAACTGTTTTGACGGCGTTGCCATCTCAAAAGGTCGAAATAAATGTGATCATTACAATCAGTGTAGAATACAGTTGTAGGATGTGGTTACTCTCAGACACAGGAAACTGCATTAGTTTGTCTCATAAGAATAGTTTCAAATGAAGCTTCAGAATAAGTAATGATAATAATTTTTAGTTTAAAAACGCATATTTTGAGAACTAATTTTATTATTGGAGGAACATACCAGTAGTTTGAGCCAAAATATAAATATGTTCATATAAATTTGTTTTAATATAATATGACATTTTATTAAATTCATTCATTAAAAAAGGTAGCCTATTTTTCAGAATTCTAAACAAAACAATTATATGCTACTAATAATAAAAATTAGGGTTTATTATTTTAGTGAGAATAATTTAAGGAATGCATGGCACATTGCTTGTGATTGTGTTCACTGGCTATAATTTAATGGATACATTTAATGGACACACAAATGTTTGTTTTTATATCATGGTGGGGACTTTTTATGTTTTTAGACTGAGCTATTGGATTTTCTACTTACTCTACCTTATACCTAACCCTCATAAATGTATCAGACATTATTTTAATAAGCCGTTATGCTTCCCTCACACTGTACAGTAAATAAAAGTTTTACTATTTTCTTGAAAACATTTGGTCCCCAAAATGTAGGCAAAATCTGAGCCACACACACACACCATGACAGATTCTACTATAGCCTGTATGAATGGGTGATGAGTGCTGCTTGGCTGCTCGGTGGTCACATGACTCTAGAGTGGGCGTGGCTGTGAGTCCAGCTGGTGTTGCAGGCTGACTCAGGCACAGAGAAAGAGGGAGAGAAAGAGAGATAAAGAAAGACAGCAAGAGCTACTAAACGAAGGGTGAGTCACTATCTGCTCTCCATGATTTCTTTTATTAAAACAGACTTTCTCTGCGTGAGTTTTACATCTCTTTCCATAGTCTCATTCAGAGAGGCTGTAATGCTTTTAGAGCTACAGAGTGGGTGCGCGTGCGCGTGTGTGTGTTGCTGTTTGCACAAGTTTCCCAGGTGTCCTCACTGTGTTCTTGCCAGTGAGGAAAGGAAGCAAGTGACAGAGAAAGTGAAGAGGAGATTTTGGCTAGTGTTTGTGGGGTTTTGTACTGTGTTTTAAGACCTTAAGAGCATTAAAACAGATAAGCTTAGTGAACCCCTCCTTTACTTTTCTTCCACCCCCTCCCTTTCTCTCCTCCTCCTGGCCCTCTCTTTTCTTTGTGTGGGGTGTGTGTCATCACCAGTGTTGGGGGTAATGCATTACAAGTAACATGAGTTATGTAATCAGATTACTTTTTTCAAGTAACTAGTAAAGTATTACTTTTAAATTTACAAATTTTTTAAACAAGTTACATTTGTTTTCCCATTGATTGACTGACACCTCTCCTGTCCCCATATTGAGAGAAATCAGGTGCAGAGTTATTGTGTGTGCTGTGTAAAAATGATGGGTATTGTAGTTCTAGACTAAATGTGAGCATGCAGTTACTCATCTTACTTGTATAAAAACAGATTCAGTATTCCTCAAAATTAATAAAACAGTAAAATGCAAACTCAGAATATTACACTTACCTGCAATAATGAAATGTTAAATATCACAAATATACTTTATGTATTTAATCTCATTTTATTAACCAGTGTATTTGCTGTTGACCTTCAATTATCTAATTCAACCATACCAATAAGCAAAAATTACTTTAGATAAACATCACATTTGTGTTTCTTTTGTGTGTCCCCCCCCCCCCCCCCCCCCCTTTTTTTTTTTTTTTTTTTTATCGCTGAAGTAAGACTGTTTACCTTTTGCATCCGATTCTTCTGCAATCCAGAAGGGCAGCACAGCTGAAAGGTTTGTTTGAGCTGCACATTTTACTGTACAGCAGTGAATTTGCATTTCCTTCAGCCTGAGGCTTATTCATATTCTTTACATTTGCCCAAAGTAGAAATTTAGTTTGTTGTTATTATTATTATTATTAAAAAAACAAGCAAGCAAGCACAGCCCAGTTAAGAAAAAGTAACACAAATAACGTAACACATTACTTTCCAGAAAAAGTATGTAACGCAAATTACGCAGTTTTACTTTTTTAGGGAGTGAAGCAACATTAGCTGAGTTTCCATCCATACGTGAAGCGAATCTTTTCAAAGTTCGAAAAAAAAAAAAAAATTCCATCAAGTTGTTCGAGCGGATGAAGGTGGTATTGGCAACCTAGTAACCAACAGTAAATACAACACCATCAGCGGAAACAGCCATTAAACCCCATGTGGGGTTTAATGTTCACTACGTCAGTATGTATTTAGCAAATACATTTCCATCTCCCATTATTCGCATTAACTCTTTTTTGCACAAGTCAAAAAGAACATCATGTGGGCTTTTTTCCTGCCAAAAAAAATTTGGTGTTTCCGTCACTCGTTTCTGATTCGATACTTCAAAATCTGCATAAACACAGGGTGATGGAAACGTAGCTATAGTAATGCATAACTATTAAAAGTAGCTTTCCCCAACACTGGTCATCACTGCTCTAAAATTTAACCATCAGGCATTTTGATAATCAGTTTTAATTAGTTTACATTGGGCCCAGCATCCCACATGTTCAAACTTGTGTGTCATAACTGTAGACATTTGCTCTATTTATTATAAATATCCAAAAAGTAAATATCCAACCAATTATTTTTAATGGCTTACTATATTAATTCAGTTATTTTTGGGTTGCATGACAATATAGTTCCTGCTGTTTAATTGTTATCATTAACATGTAAGTAAATGGACCTTTTTGTAATCAACACAGATCTGTTCTGTTCCTCTGTTTAACTTTTCTTTCCATTTGTCAGTAAGTGTCAGATTACTTCCAGTCATTTTCTTACAGTAACAGCAGTTAGCAATTTATCTAGCACACCGATATTTCAGTTAAGTTTGAGCTCGGTTATAAACCAATTACAAATACTTCTGTCATCTTCAGTACATCAACAAGGTAATATGATACTTGTTCAGCCGAGTTCCTTTTTCAGATAAAACCACTTCTTCGTATATCGACCCAATTGTTTCACAGCAAATCCTTCCACATCTGTAGAACAGCTGCCATTTGACTTTTTTTTTTTTTGCTATATTATATTATTCCCCTACAGCTGTTTTTTCTTTTTCGAAGCTCTAACCCATTTTTTAACATCATGTACATGCATCCAAATTTAATACATTCTCCAAATGTTTTTTGTTTTTGTTTGTTTTTTAAAGTTATTAGCCATTTGTGGGTTAACTTTATTAGGCACTGTAATTACTTTATAAGGTGCATTACATTGTTGTTGAATACTAGTGTTGATTATTACATCTGAGATATAGACAGTGTTGTGCAAGTTACTTCCAAACTGTAATACATTATATATTACTTGTTACTGTTATTTAAAAGTAATTATTTACCTTACAATATTACTGTCTCAGAAATGTAATGCATTACATTACTCCTGTATTACTTTTGAGTTACTTTCACCAAAATAACTACAGAAGTAGAACTTAACATTCTAAAATGACAAAATGTACTGCAGAGCATTTTACATCCAGTAGAGGGCAATATGATGTAGCATAATGACATAATGACAATGGCTGGAGAATATGCCTCTCAAGACACCACAAACTCTGACAGCACTGTTCGGATATTATAAATAAAACTGCTGCATTTTGAAAAATTATAATTTGGACGCGAGCTCATTTGTTTGCACGCTTTAGTCTTATCCATAGGGTTTTATCTTTAAAAGAGTGCGTGGAAAGTAGCAGCTAAACATTAATATTTAACTGTTTTACGAGAGGAATGCTGAACGACAGACAGTAATATCCAGGGATGCAAGCAACTCAACTTTTTTAAAGAAATGTCACTGTTTTAAATGTAAAATATGATGTAATTTACATTTGATTCATGTAACTCATAACTGAATGTGACAAGAAACGTTTTGCGTTTGCGACATATCAGATATCAGTAAGAGTGAACATGTGCATTTTAAAACAAAACCGTATTTGCAAATAGTTCAAATTGATTAGGCCTACTTCACAACTGCAGTAGAACTTATTTTACAATTTTTACTTTCATTTATTGCATAATTTCTTGAAGAACGATGATGGAGAGCAGATTATTCAGAAGAAACGTGATGCAAACAATGGATAATATATCAATATATATTATTATTAAATTTTATAATATATTAAATATTTTTTTTGTTTTTCAATGGACACACATAGACATTTTACCCAGTTCCACGGATTGGATTCATTTCGCGAATGCGATTTCGTTATAAAGATATAAAGTCCCGTTTGATTTTTCGTGTTGTCATGTGCAAACCCGACACAAATTTCAATTACTGGTGCTGGAACATATCGTAAAAACGACATCGTAGACTGACAGTAAACCTTTAGAACTTTCTAATGATATAACTTTATTAACTAATAAAGATAAGTTATATCATTAGAATATTAATATTTTAGATAGTATCTAAGATAGAGAGCTAGCTCCTTTGCCTGCTAATGGAGGTCTGCACTCGGGACCCGATAAGATTTCTTGCTGTTGTGCGGGATTCAATTTTGAATGAAAGGCGGATTGCGGTCGGTAACTATAGTGTACTTTAGGCGGGAGCCTTATCTGACAATAACCCGGTCGCTCCCGAGATGCTTTGGCATCAGCGCATCTGTGCTAGAACTTGAAGTGAACAAAACTTTCTGCAGTGGTGGCGTTCACACAGTACCCAGTTCCCTGTCCTGAGAAACCTGGCAAGATATGTTCTTTGCATTAGAGGTCTGCGCGAGTGCTCCTACAGAGATCATTCAACCTTTGTGATCGGATTTTGGAGGAGAGACGTTCTGAAACGGTCGTCAGTCAGCGTCTTTCTGTTCTTGCGTGGATGTTAAAAAAGATTTCATTTTTCAGTATAGCTAGTAAGCCAACAGTTTTCGTTTATATGTATTTTTGGCTTGGCCTATAGTTTTAAGGGACATGTTGCAGGCAATTTAATTTAGCCTGTTTTTTCTTTGTGATATTTAGCCTATTCTTTGTGACATTTTTTTTTTCTCTGACATTTTCGAGGGTGTTGACAGCATCATAAGACAAATAACAAATAAAAATCTTATATGCTATGCAACATATATTTTATATTTGTTATTCCCAATCACTCTCTTTCTTTGGGGGAAGTTTAAATGCCAGATTCTGGAAAAGATCTAAATTTAGCGGCACCCGTCGGGGCGGGAAGAAAATCACTATATGCGGATAGCGGGTGAACACAGTGATTTTTGGGCGGGAAGGGGTGCATGCGGAATAGAACCTTGCCTAATGGATAGAGAGGCCTAATGGATAAAGAGTCGGACTTGTAACCCAAAGGTCGTGGGTTCGAGTCTCAGGTCCGGCAGGGATTGTCGGTAAGGAGAGTGAATGTCCATGTACCACGACTGAGGTGAGACCCTTGAGCAAGGCACCGTACTCCCTGAGCGCTGCAGCAATGGGTTGTGTGTGTGCACTTGGATGGGTTAAATGCAGAGCACAAATTCCTAGTATGGGTCACCATACTTGGCCACATGTCACTTTCACTTCAACTCAGTCCAACCACGTCCCGCCTCTTTGCCCATTTTCAATTATCCGGGAGTGACGTGCAGCTAAGATGGCAGCATCCTCATTTTTGCTCCTTCAGAAATCTACGGGTGACGTCACGGACACTATGTCCATATTTATTTTTACAGTCTATGCTTATAATTGGCAAAGTGAAGGCTCAAGACAATGCAAGAAAAGATGACAGACAGAATCACAAACGATCCAAGTCTGTTAAAAGTATGGTAGAGGTAAAGTGATTATCTGGCCATATCTGGGAATAGGGTCTATTCATATTACACAACAGGACTATATGTAAACTATAAAGCCATGACAAGATGCACATTTGTTCTTTTCTTATTGTTGCCATTATTTTACTTTATTTGAATCCAAGAGGTTCACAGTCGCAACGTTGATAGTTCTTTCGGTTTTAGACAAAGGTTGCATTTGACTATTATGTTCTTCTTGTCCTTATCTCTGACAAACTGGAAGTAATGCGCATACGTCCATCTCGCGAATGTACAGTCTTCTGCCATCTTCAACCATTAGCCGCAAAAAGTAATCAGTTACTGTAATGCATTACTTTTGTAACGGGTTACTTCCAACACTGACTGCATGCAGAAAATGAGAAAGCTTGTCACAATTTTATGTCTAAGATTGACCATCCATTTTATTAATGTTTAACATCTTAAAATGTGTAAGGCCTCAACATTTATGTTCAGTTTCCTATTTTGTTCTTCACAATAGTGGTAGACTGATATATATTGGTCAGGCTGATTCAGTATTTGCCTATTTTTGGATTATCAGCTTTTGGATGATAACCGGGCTTGACAAATGAATAGAAGAGTTAGCTTTTACTTATTTAAATTCCAAGGTCTACTAACAATGTATATAACATATATATATATATATATATATATATATATATATATATATATGTGTGTGTTTCATTTTAATATGCATGGTTTCATTAAAAAGTAAGACATTCATCCTCTATTAAGCTTCAGATTAAACATTTACATTAAAGTGCCATAAAGATGCATCGATTGCCTGATCTGAATAAAAAAACATTTATCTGTGCTCATCACAAATGGTTTTACTGTGGCTCTTTTGGTTCTCTGCAGTTTTGTTTACCTACAGCACTCACACAGGCTACTTTTTTCCATTATATTTGGTTCTCTGTAGAAAATTGTATTTTAACACCCTTCGTCACCATCTGCTTGTGGCATGTAATGGCAAAGGTTGAATTCTCAAGGGACGAGCGGGATGAAAGATGAGTCCTCCAGTAGCATTCTTCATGCTGAGCACCAGAGTTCAGTCTACAGATCAACATTGTGTAGTTTACAGTTGTATCTGGCTTTTAAAAGGAGTTGTGATGTAAACTAGCTGTACACAGCTCAAAACAGTTGAAAAAGAGAACATCCTGAATACATGCCTCTTGGTTTGGTCTGTGGAGTATCTTATCCGGGGTCTGACATGGAGGTGCATTGGCAGCTTTGATAGTGTTTGATGCATGCTGTCAAAGGAGTCTCAATTTACATCATGAGACGCTGAAATGAAAGTCAACACAGATATACACTGGATTACAGTACACTTCTGGGTAAGAAGTAAAGAAACATCCCATTTCCAAAAGATTATTAGATACTTAGGCTTCTTTAGATTGGTGGAACATTACACACATCATTTTGAATCAAAAGCAGCCAAATATTAGCAATAAATGCCTCACCCTGACCATTCCCCCTATTATGCCAGTCAACAAAGAGGGGGAAAAAAAATTAAAGGTTAACTTTTTTGTTTAACAAATACCATTATTATATTCTTTACTATATAGAATGCTCACCCAAGCCCACCATATAATACCTAAAAAAATGGCAGATTTCCCAGTGATTTCATGCTTAATTTTCTTTCTATTTAAGACACTGTTGAGTTGTCTTTTGTGCTATCACCATCCCATATTGTATTGTCTGAATTTGGAATTTTTCCATATTGGAATACTAAATAGATTGACTATGGTGAAGTATAGTAACTAACTGTGTATTACATTGACCTAATTGACAATTAAGTGTATAGAACATGACTTGAAGGGCTTCCAAATATCCTCAGAGCGTTCCAGTTCATGAGAAACACAACCAGATTTGTACATAAATTATGATAGTTCACTATATTACGTTCCTTGTGATTGTCTGTTCTAATGAGACTTTAGGTCAATGTTTCACTTTTTTGTCCGATGCATCTGGTGAACACTGGTGCTTCCAGCTGGTGCTTTTTACGTGAAAGTTTCTAGAAATGCTCCAGGTAACTCAAGTCTCCATATCTGCTTCAGTCAAAGAGAGACATAAAACTTTATTACCACTTCCTCTTTCAAGTTCACCCTGGATCTGTGGAAAGGGCCTCTTGTGCTTTCTGACTGATTGTCTAGATCTGGCTATACATTCTGCATGGTTTCATACACTTATTCAGAGTGCACTGGGTGTCACAAATTGAGGATCTGCATTTATGAACTCATACTTCTGCCATGAGGATTTTTTCTCATCAGACCACATCTATGGGAGCTTGTGTTTAAAAATATGCAATAGATAATTCAGCATTAGTTCTGCCTGATGTTCCTTGCACTCATTATGGGTGGTTATTTTTGCATTCACTGAACCATGATAAATTTGGTTACTCTGTTGAGAGTTTCCAGAAATTCTTGTAATGTGGTATCAAAATAAGTTAGCTGGTATATACAAGGTGGTATCAATTCCTTCCTCATTTATTCTGTTGTTCTTATAAATTGATACTTTTTCCAGTAAGAAAAGCCTTAGCAGCATTTACATTCTTAGCTTAGCATAACCAAAACACGTTTAAATACACATTTAGGGCAATTGTCAGATCTAAGCTTCATTGGCTGTTGACACTAATTGTTAGCTGTACAAAGGTTTTTTATTCAAATGATTTTGAATGTCTGTTGCCAGACTAAAGTCCAGTAACAGGGGCCAATATACCACAGACCACTAAACATAGGCAAATTCCCAAATGTTCTGGGTCAAAATGAAGACAGAATTAAATTGTATGTTGCCTGTGAGGAATGAATTGTTAGATGGTCTTGTTTCAGTGTTTGCCTTGCTTTTCTGTGGCTATATGGTTTCTGCACAGGGTTGGATCAGCTTCATAAGGGGGACACACAATCTCTTTGGTTCTTAAAGTGAAAACAGGAAATAAACCATGTCAGATTTTCAATTCAGAGGGAGAGAGTTCTCTGTGGTTTTACGTATCTTGGAGAACTCATTGGAAACATGAGACTTGTGGAATACTGTGCTATAGTTGGGGATTTTGTGGTTTTAAATGTTGTAATTTTCAGAGAGGACAAACCCGGTCATACTTATAGATGTACCTGATGGAATACATATTGTGGTCTTTGACCAAACTGCAAAATAGAAAATTAAAAGCATGTTCCAACTGTTAAGGCAAACTATTCAGAAATGACTATATGAACAGCTTCATAAAGAAGTGACATAAAATAAAAGGCAATGGTACCATTTCTAAAACAAGAAATCACATAAGAAACATAAATGTGACGTTTAGCTACAAAAGCAGAATGTGCGTATAAATTTGCTTGCATTTGTGTGCAGGGACACACTTTAGCGGTAGACCCTATTTCCTGTTTGTTAGAACTCAGACACTTGCTAATATAGGCCACAAGCTTTGCATGAGAGACAGGATAACCGCCACTGAAGCTACATCTTTTCAGAACTGACTTGTATTGTTTTCTGTAAAGAGGCTTTATGATTTAAAAGCTGTGAAGATTGAGATTAAAGGATTAGTTCACTTTCAAATGAAAATTACCCCAAGCTTTATTCACCCTCAAGCCATCCTAGGTGTATATGACTTTGTTCTTTCTGATAAACAAGGTCAGAGAAATATTAATAAATATCCTGACAATCCAAGCTTTATAATTGCAGTGAGTAGGATCAATGAGTATGAGCTGAAGAAAGTGTCTCCATCCATCCATCCATCCATCCATCCATCCATCCATCCATCCATCCAAAACACGGTTTAGAGGGGTTAATAAAGGCCTTCTGAAGCAAAGCAATGCATTTGTGTAAAAAAACCAAACATATTTAACAAGTTATGAGGTTATAGCGGAAGTTATAGCTTCCGCCAGACCGCCTTCCATATTCTACTTATGAAGAAAGTGTAAAACTCTCACAGGCGGTCTGGCAGAAGCTAGATTAACCTTTATGAAGTATGATATTTTTTATTTATTTTTTTACAGAAACGCATCGCTTTGCTTTAGAAGGCATTTATTAATACAGCAAATACAGTAATATTATGAAATATTATTACTACCTGATCATGTCTGTACTCTTATCTTCTCCACAGTATATGAGTAAAAGTGATAATAAAAATAGTCTTTAAAAAGCCAACACAATGTTTTTGTCCACATTTGGGAATAAATGAACTTCTCCAAAGATTGGTTCCTGTTCAGAACTTGACTGACGACATCAATTTTCCCTGGATGCATGCATATCCACAAATACAAATGTGCTTAGTTCTTCTTCAGAGAAGATCGCTGTTCCAACACTATATAAAAATATAAGAGGGAAAGAGAGAGTGCCAAATTGTTTTTAATCTCCAACATACTATATTTTAGAATATATATTTGTAAGTAACAACCTTTTGTCAGCATATAAATGTAAACTAAATTATGCCAGATTACATTTTAATACTTACATCGCTTTAATTCTTTCCAAATGATTCAGAGACGTAAAGACTGCAATCAAGGATTTAGCCCATTTCAGCTTGTCTGCAGTGAAGGGATAGCTGTTTAAGATAAATGCACAGTAAGACACATGCAATAAGTCACCATATGATGATTTTTCTTTCCCTCAGTAGTTAACCCACCTGTGTGCTGATATGCTGAAATCATAGGCATCTTTCTGGTCAGGTGGGACTCTTGAACCTAATAAAATATTAAAATAATTAAAAAAATAAAAACTACAATTGTTTTGAATGCTTGATTTGAATGAATGATTGGTGAGTTTTACTGCAGTGCTTACCTGAATAAATTCAATCTGGTGAGACTCACTGAACATAGAAAATGGTCCATCTTCTGATTAGTTAATTTGCTGTAGACATAATGCAAAAGTCACTTATAAAGTTAGCATATTTATTGTATGCTAACATTACCTAGCCTGCACCGCACCAGTGGCTCCAAAAGCACATTTGTAGTGACCACGCTTTTAAACCAGTATTAAAATAACAGCAGCAGAAAATATTGTTTTTTTGTAAATAAATATAAGTAAAAACATGATTAAGTACAGCTTACCTCAAGAATCTTGCTAGCAGTCATCGGCTTGCGGTGCAAATCATATCCTCCCTGATAAAAAGGTGTTTTTCACGATCACGAGCAGTTGTGACACGAGGGGTAGTCGATTAACATAATGAAGTTATATGGTATAAATGTTTTATTTTCAGTAATATAGATGTAAAAACGAAATGGTCGCTGTCAATAAAAGACTATGGACTGACTGGATTCCAACGGCTCTGCTGGATTCTATTCAATCAAAGTCCCTTGTTGCTATTGGTTCATTTCAATTAGCTAATTTAAATAACGGACACGATCTAAAAATAACACATGAAGTGTGTTAGGCATATCAGTCTACTCATATTGTGTTAAATGCTGTGAGTAAATCCCCAAGTTGTGTTCATTTTTAAACTACACATAGATATGTGTAAAAGAGGTTATTTTTTTCTACACAGTTTTAGTTAATATCAACACAAAACGTGTAAATTAGAGTGTTACACATAATTTGTGTAATTTTTCAATACATTCCTTGAGTGTATGATGGCTTGAGGGTAAGTAAAGCTTGGGGTAATTTTCATTTGAAAGTGAACTAATCCTTTAAGTGACTGACAGACTGAGGTTTTGGTCTTGTGTATTAGAGTCCACAGAGTGCCTAGTGTGCACAGATCATGCCTAGAGCTCTTATGTTGAATGTGGCATAGAGGGTCTGATCCCCTTTGGAAATCTGTCAACACCATATCATTCTTGCCTTTAAATATGTTATGGTGTAGTTTTTTTTTTTTCTGTTTTTTTTTTTCTTTCTTTTTTGGCCCACAGTGTGTGAAAACAAAGCTTATTTGCATTTTTTTATTTTTGTTTTTTATAGCAACCAACCTACAAATGGCTTATACAGGTTTTCTGCATGTTAAGCTAGAAAAGGAGAAAGTGTTTTTTGTAACATCTACAAAATTATGTTTCTTTTAAGAGGCCTCTTTTAGTGCATTGTTTGATCTTTATGCGGGGTTACAATCCACACACAGTATTTCATGCTTACTGAGACGTCATTTGATGGGATTTGATGAATCTTGGGATAAAAACTCTAGTTTTTGGTTTGTTTCGTTTTTCTAGGTGATTTGTTTGAATTGGATATAATTCTAAATCTTACCATCTTACTATAGTTTGTGTGTTTTTAGATGCTGAAAAGGCACTTTCACAGATCTGCACAAATTGGGACTGATGAGGGAGCATCTTAGCAGCATCGTTTGTCTGAAATACAGTAATATTGATGTGTATCAAAATATGGTATTGTGTGTACAGTATGTTTCTAAAGTGCCTGGTGCCACTGCTCTAGATAATCCATTGTTTTTGACAGTGATATGGAATTTAGCACTTCACATTTTAAATGAGGCATAAAGCGTAATCAAAAGAGGAACTAATTGAGATTTATGGTATATTTTAAATCATAGTTTGTGTGCCTGTGTCATTGCCCCCTTTCCTATTCATGCCTCATTTTGTTTCTTAGCAGATGGCAAACAACAGGTGCTGGCATCATCTACTTGGAGGGCAGCGCAGTCATGTAATCAATGGCACAAATTATGGTTGGTCTGTGTATTAAACCATAATTAACATGACCACATGTTGTGATCACTCCGACCCACCATGCCAGCAAAAACCCTGCCTTAGATTCAGTAATGACTATTTGGCATTCTCTGAAAATGCAGTTTACATTGGAGATTCTCCCTCTTGTCTTCTCAAAACTACAGGCTAAACTTACAGGGATAACATTTCACTTTGGCATCAAAAAACTGTGGTTCACTCAAGGTCGAACTGTGGATTTCACATGTGATTGACTGTTGGGTTAACATATGAAAAATATAGGTCACAATAAACCATGAGGCTTCCCTGAGATGAATGGAAAGTTCTAGGCCTCAATAGTGAAGCTCGTTGATGGGTTAGGTTTACCTAGACCTATCATTTTATTTTAATTGACTTTAGGAGTTTTGCCAAAACTCCACACAAACTGAAAGATTGTATTAATCATACAGTGTTTGGAGCCAGAGGCTGAAATGAAGGTGGAGTCTGAGGTAGAAGGTGGAGCCTGAGGGGTGTAGTTTGCCTGATTCTGCTCTTGCCTCTATGTTTTGCCAATATGTTTTATGGCCTCTAAGTTGCATTAACTTGTGAAAAAAGAGCACTGTCTGGTATTCAAACTTCACAGCTACCTTGGGAGCTGTTTAGCAAGTGTGTGTTAATGTGTGTATGGATCTAAATTGGGACTTTTAAAAAGATACAAGAAGCTTTTCCTGAACAGGTAGCCAGATATGAAATCACACTTTTACAGTGAGGGGTTTTATTGAACAATTATTTAGGATTGGTTATAAAAGGAAAAGTGAAAAATAAGATAAAGTATATAGTGTGAAAGAGCAGTCACATTATGGTGACCACAGACCAGAAAATGTTCCTAATTTGAATAATAAGTAAGACAGAAATAGAAATGTATGAGCACACAGCATGTTTAGTTTGCTAATTCTCTGTTTAAATGGCATAGGTTAAATTTTCTGGCCAAAACATGGCTGCTTGTAATTCTGTTACTATCTAGTGTTTTAGGTTGAAGTTTCAGCATGCACGTTTTCTCAGAAAATACTGTCAAGTAGGGTGTGTAACTCACTGACAGGAAATCGTTTTCTCAATGCTTTGATACTATACATCAGCCACAGAGGAACACATGCAAAAAAGTTTCATATTTGACTTATAGTTTTGACTTGACTCCTTAAACACATGAATCATTACCTGAAAACATGGGAGTGAAATAATAAACTATAAAAATATAAAACATAACAAGACTGTTTCTCAAAATGATATAAAATAAAACTAAGCAAAAAAAAAATGAACTGCTATTTGGCTAGAGCTATTGTCATTCTCAGTTTTGTGTTTTATTGAACCCTACTCTTATACTTCATAATTAATGATATTTACAACTGTGTTGGTCAAGTCACAGATTTCATAGTTTCCACCTCAGGCATCTGATGAAGCAATAGTGAGTTTCATAAGTTATGTTTGTACATGCCTATACTTTTTTGCTGTTCAGTAAAATCACCTTGCATTATCATTTGGATATACTATTTATGATATTGACTTACATGTTATTTATCTATGAAATCACCATTGGCATTTTTTAGGTATATTTTCTTTATGTATATCTAAAGGTATATCTTGGTAAGGCTTTTGTGCAAGTGTCTAGACGCTCTATGAAAAGAGGAAGCCACATTTAGTCGTTATAAAAGGAAAAGCAGCTATCTTGTCCCCTCCCACATTCACATATTGAGTGTGTGTCACTTGTTCACTGTTAGACACACATTTTTTAAGCTACTGAATCATCAAATTCAACAACTTTGCAGACTTTCGTCTTCTGGGTATGTTTGTGGTTTGCTTTTTTGGTATCTTTTGGTAAAGTTGAGGATCAGTTAATTGTTTGAGGAGATTTTAGTTTGCTCTAGAAGTTTTATGAATTAATCATGTGCTTTATACAAGTGGTTTTGTAAAACATTGGTAATATATTGGTAATTTAGATAAGAATTGTTGGAGTACACAAAACATGTGTTGTATAGAATGAGTGTATGTTTGTATGTTTACGTGTGTTTTGTTCAAGCTGAGGAAACTGTATAACTGTTGTGGGTTTTCTGACCTACTTTATTTCCATGTGTTCTGACATCTGGTCTCTTTTCAGAAACATCAATACTATATTTGTTTGCTCATAAATAATTAGCACAGCTTCAGTGCAACCAGGAATCATACTATTTTCATTTTACATATTATTACATTCAAAATAATAGATTTTTTTTTTTTGCGTCATTTAAATACGACAATAAAAAATGCTGTTTAGTTTAGCTTACCCATATCTAGTGGACCACTAAACCTCTGAATGCAGTGGTAATGTGTATTCTACACATGTAGAATAGAGCAAGTGGGGTCTGAGAACACACATGAGGTATTCATGAAGCTGTAACAATGACCACGTCATTGATGAAAAATGTTCAAGCTAATAATGTTGCAAAATAATCTTAACCTAATCTGTTTATGTCTTTCTTTCTGTCTCTCATAAATTCATTAGGGCCAGAGGTCATTACAAGTATTTACGGCAATATGGCAGACGTAGGAAAAACGCCTGTGGCACAGAGTGAGAAGACCAGCAATGAGTTTGGCTATGTGGGCATTGATGCCATCTTGGAACAGATGAGGAGGAAAGCCATGAAACAAGGCTTTGAGTTTAACATCATGGTAGTGGGTAAGTACAGATGTGAGTGTGGAAGCCTAGATGCGTGTACGCTTTTTGTTGTTATGTACAAAATTCACATTTAGTATCACTAAATGTAAATATTTAAATCAGGGTTGTCCAATCCAGCTGCTAAAGGGCCACTGTCCTGTAGTTTAGCTTTAACCCCAATTAAAAAAACCTGAACCAGCTAATCAAGGTCTTACTAGGCATACTAGAAACTTCCAGGCAGGAGTGTTTAGGAAAGCTGGAGCTAAACTCTGCAGGACAGTGGCCCTCCAGGACCAAGTTTGGACACCTGTGTGCTGTGTGTACACTTTAATTTTAAGTCATGAAAACTATATATACGTCATATTATTTGTTTATTAAAATAAATGTGATGAAGGGATATTCAGGTAAAATTCGTCCTGGTTATAAGTTGGCTGCTGGCAGGTATAACTTGATAAACGTTTTACTATTTTTTTATTTTAAAAAATACACTTGTTTTAAATATTCTCCATCTTTCCATCTTTTTAAATATCTGATTGTAACTGTATTTTATGTTATTCATGTTTGGAAAACTTGGATAGCTAAGCTATGGCCAAAATATAGGCCTATATAATGCATACTGTAAAAATGTTCCCTTTGATTTGGTTATGGAATGTAGTCAATGCATGAGGACTTTTGAACTCACTTGAGTTTTGCACACAAGAAACCTGCTCTATTAGTAAAACAATTTCAACTATTTCAGTCGGTCATAAAAATTATTAATGGGCTGAATTTGGCCATGCTGTTAGCTAAAGATCCCTGCTCTAGTCAGCTAGTGAGGAGCTTATAAAATTTGTAAAGGAGTCAAAATAGTACCAGGAACTCCTCCATTGTGCACACAAACGAAGATCTGCTGCAAGGAGCTCCTATGATGAGAAGAACCAGGTATGCTTGAGCATTCAGTCCTTTTTAGGGTCACATCTTGTGACATCACGTCTTGTTTTTGGTTCGTTCAGATGTCTTTGGTCCATGTTGGTTTCATATTTCAGTTGAACCGCACCAGAGTTTGTTTGGAAGCGAAGTGAGACCCACTTTTTCAGAGGTCTTAGTCTGCTTGTTTGGTGTGCACCAAGGTTCGGATGGCAGTGTTCACACTTATTCAAATGAACCGCACTAGCAGAGCAATCGCACCAGAGTTTATTTTAATTGAACCAATCCTGCCAAATGTGAACACACCTATAGTAAACAGGATGGTTTCTAGTCATTGCCATTACATCTTGGATTCAAAATGGCTTAGATTGGCTTAGATTCAGGCAGACCCATTTGAACCCACAACCTTTCAGTTAATAGCCGAGATCTTCTGGTTATCTTCGGTTACCAGCAGGCAACACCTCCCAGCAATTTCACCTCTAGTGGTGCGATATGAATGCCCTGAATGTCCCCAACTGCAGCAGACTGGCAACTCACTCCCAAGATATAACTACAAGCTTTTTAAAAAAGTTATATCTCCCAGAGACTGATTTGTTATTCTCCAGCATTATATATCCCTGATTTTATTTGTTTTTCTTGGCAGTGTGTAAAACTCTGAAGCATAGACCTGTAGCCACTTGCAGAGCATTTACAGTACTGTTTGTCTTTTGCTTTGAAGACTTAAGAGCTGAGACAAAAGCTTTTGTGTCTCTGAATGAACATGTCAATGTTTGTTTTAATCCAGTACTTTGGTAAGTTACTATATGGATATGTAGTGGCTTTACAGATATATTTAAGGCTTGTTCATAGGTTGATCATTCTTTAAAAGTTATTTAATGGTTGATGAGTGGTTTTGTAATCTTCTCATTACTTTTCATCAGCTCTTTTAAGCTTGAACCTATTCAAACATTTGCAAACATCTAAAGGTTGGAGGTTGCTTTCAAGAATTTTATAGTGCATTATTTTTCAATTACATGCCCACCAAAATTTTTCCCGTGTTTAAGTGCTATAATTGGGTCTCTGGGGCATCTACCAGCACAGAAAATGTGAAAAAGGACAACCCAGTAACTTTGTTTTGGTAAGCCTTTCTCTGCAAGCATGAGACAAATCGAGCCGTTCTGATTTCGCTGCCTTTGTGACGTAGGAAGGGGATCTTATTATAATATTACCGCCCCTGAATCTGTGTTAACACCCATGGCACCGCCATTGTTTTCACAAGCGACGAGTAACACTGGTCCTGGATTGCAGCAGCAGCAGCTGTCCTGCAGTTTAGCTACAACCCTGATCAAACACACTTGATTGTCTTCAGGATTACTAAAGCTGTGTGAAGGTGAGTTGAGTCAGAGCAAAACTGCTGCAGGATAGCAGCACTCAAGAATGACCGTCCCTGAGCTTGTGATATGTCTCAGCTATGTAAACATTATCACTGATCTGTTAACGGTTATAATAGCAAACATATGAGTCTCCATAAACTCTCTGGCATCTGAGCCACTAAGGACGCAGTGGTGCAGTTTTATTTATGGAGGGAATGTGGCTAGATAAATTCATATAGCAGTATGTGTAAGTCATTAACACTAGAATGCTTCACACGATCGTCAGTAAAACACAGGATTTGCACAGAAATTGATTCTCAAAGATGGATCGATCCAATTTCATATATATATATTTATTTTGTAATGTTTGCAAATTGTCTTCCTGAATGTGCTTAGTTAGCACGTTGCTAATGTACTGTTAAATGTGGCTAAAGTTACCATTGTTTCTTACTGTATTCACAGAGACCAGAGTCATTTCTTTATTTTCATTTATAATTCATAAACGCATCTCCATTCTTATTGAGTCTCTCCAACAGTGTGTAGCTTTAGCCACGTTAGCCATGCATCACGCTATCAAAATCATTCAGAATCGAATTTTAGCAAACATCCACAAAATATATGCCATACCTATGTTATATGCTGCATCAAGAACAGTTTGTAATGATCCATTTTGCAAGTTATATTTGCTGTGTTAGCTTCAGTATTATGTATATCTCAGTGTATTGGAATGACGTGCAAGCTTGGGGGCGGGGGAGCACGAGCTCATTTACATTTAAAGCAACCCACCCACAAAAACGGCGTGATTTTGCTCACACCCAAATCGGGGCAAATTTGACAAGCTTTAATAAATGATCTGTGGGGTATTTTGAGCCAAAACTTCACAGACACATTCTGGGGACACCAGAGAGTTATATTACGTCTTGTCAAAAGAGGCATAATAGGTCACCTTTAAAGGGTTAGTTCACCCAAAAATTAAATTTCTGTCATTAACTACTCATGTAGTTCCAAACCCGTAAAACCTTTGTTCATCTTTGGAACACAAATTAAGATATTTTTGATGAAATCTAAGTTGTTGTTTTGTTTTTTTTTATCCCCCATAGAAAGCAACGTAATTACCGTCATTCAAGGTCCAGAAAAGTAGTAAAGACATTGTTAAAATAGTCAACGTGACTACGGTGGTTCAACCCTAATGTTATAAAGCGACGAGAATACTTTTGTGCGAAAAAACAAAACAGACTTTATTCAACAATTTCTTCTCTACCCTGTCAGCCTCATACACAGTTGACAGAGTGAAAACAGTTCAGCTCTTCCGTGTTTACGTCCAAACGCTGAGCCGGCGTTCGGACATCTTACAGGTTTGGAATGACACAAGGGTGAGTACTTGATGAGTGAGTGCCCGTTTTTGGGTGAATTAACCCTTTAAGTCCCTTGCCATATTTACTCCACTCAGTAGACAGCTATTTTTTTTTTTTTTTTTTTACTTGATTCTTGAACACATTTAAAGTAGGGCTGTTAAATTTGAAAGCATTTAAAAACAGCTAGTGGAACAGAATGGAGATGAAAGCAGGTATCTGGAGTTGCATTTTTAGCTGAGCTGTTTTATAGTGGTGTTTTAATGAAGTATTGATAGTGTGAGATGCTAAAAAAACTGTGAGAAATTACCCAACAAGCTGTGATTACTTTGAGAGACTATTGCCTCAGACACCAACCGAATCTGCCTTTTCCCCTACTGTATAGGTTTCTCCACTCTGGCCCTCAAAATCCACAGCAGAATTTACTTGCAACCCGGATCAAACTCACCAGCCTGTCATTTTCTAGTAATCCTGACGACCTTCATTAGCTTGTTCAGGTGTATTTGATTAGGGTTAGAAGCTTTGCAGGACAGTGGACCACAAGAGTTGAGAAATGAAGTAGTAGGTAGAAAGCAGTATATGAAAAGTACCTAGATGACCTTCTACTTTTGCTGAGATTCCAGTGGAGGTCCAGTGGATGCTTTACTATGTATATGCCATTGAGATGAATCGTGATTGACAGGGAAGGTGCTGACTACAACTGACGGTGTAGGTCACCTGACAGTGCCAATATGCCAAATGTACTTAATCCATATTAAATGCAAACACGCTTGCATATTTTATAGTACTATGGTTTATTAATACTCCATACATGCATACTTTTTTAATGTAGTACCTCCAATTTGCAAAGCCGATGAGTTGAGAGAGGAAAGGACAGCTGAAGGCCCAAACAAACAGAAGAGGTGCAAACTCTGCCCAAATGTATAGTAAGATGCAAACCTTGTGTGTGAAATGTTCTGTCCCTGTCTGAAAAGTCATTCTCGCATTATCTTTGAGACATATGCGGAGTGAAAACTCAGACTACAACATACTTTACAGTAGATCTGAATTTGCTCAGAAAAAATAAAACTGCATTTTAAAAATTGTCTAATGCTGTATGTATTTCTGCATTTCCAAGAACAGTCCAATACGACCCCAATTCAATTTCAATTATTTCCATTTGTACAGGTCAAAGTGGTCTGGGTAAATCCACACTGATGAACACACTTTTTAAGTCTAAAGTGAGTCGCAGATCAGTGATGACAACGGAGGAAGAGCGAATTCCCAAGACCATCGAAATCAAGTCTATCAGTCATGGTAAAAAGGCCTACAGAACTAAAACTAAAACGTTAACTTCTGCTTTTCTATTAAGGGATGGATAAGCAGAAATCTTATTTTAACAATTCTTACTGTCTCATTCATTTAGCTATTCACAGTGCACATTCATCTCTTTAAACTCATCTTGTATACAGATATTGAGGAAAAAGGAGTGAGAATGAAGCTGACCGTCATCGACACACCAGGCTTCGGAGACCAGATAAACAATGAGAACTGGTCAGTGACAGTGTCTCCTTATTCATTAGTCAGTGCTGATGCCTGCTATGAAAAACATATCAATATATAAAACATGGAGTATAAGTAAATTAATACTAACAGTTATTCAAATATTTCTTAGATCACATGGTGGTCTTGTTAGATCTCATGTGTTTTCTGGTGTCTCACTGTCTCTCTCATCTGTTTGCAGTTGGCAGCCCATCATGAAGTTCATTAATGCACAGTACGAACAGTATTTACAGGAAGAGATCAACATCGACAGGAAGAAGAGGATTCCAGACTCAAGAGTCCATTGCTGCATATACTTTATACCTCCTACTGGACACTGGTGAGACAAACACACAGATTCTATCCCCCTACAATAACCCTACCCCTAAACCTACCCATCACAGAAAACTTTTAATAAAAAAAAAAAAGAAAAAGAAAACATTTAGTATGGTTTTTTTTTTTAAGCCATTAAAAGGAAGTGTCCTCATAAACCATGCTTACGTTGTAATACCCATGTCAACCCTCATTCTGTATAATTTATAAGCCTTTTGAAAAATGGGGACATGGGGTAATGTCCTCATAAGTCACCTTCTCCTTGTAATACCCATGTCATACCCATGTCATTAAACAAATTTGTGTCCTGATATGACACACACACACACACACACACACACACAATCAGTTTAAAGTTTGGTGGTGAGGGTCCAACTAACAGGCTTCTGAGCTTGTATATTTTGATCACTGCAAGTTAATAATTTGTGTTTTTGGTCATGGGTACTTATGGTGAAATATATAGGCCTATTTGTTATTCAGAATTAATAGATGTTTTAGCTCTTTGTAGTGTTTTTGGTTATATTTTGTTGTAAAAGTTTCAGTAAAATTTCTTCCATTTCAATGAGTATATACAAATTGTTTTGGTGTATAGACATAACTCTATATAACCTTTTCAGTTTGCTCAACAAATTGCTACACAAATTAGACAAATTATGAGTTAGACAAAGTTAGACAAATAATGTTAACGCTCAGCTTAACTGAAAATGTAAGTTTATTAATCTCTGATCCACAAGTTGAAACTTTTTTTTTTTTGAGGTTATATAACTTTATTATAATATGTTTGATGAAGACAGATGATACAAGACTTTCCAGTTTAGACCGCATTTACACCTGGTATTATGATTTGCTTTGGGTGATCCAATCTAAGAGGTCAACATTAAATGCAGGTATAAAAGGGGCACAAAATGTTTCGTGATTCAATCACACATTTGGATAAATACACACATCCATAAATACATTGGACCACATAGTAGTGTAAAATACTAATCCGTCTTACTCTTAATGCATCCTGGACTGGTGAACAGTGAAAGACCACTTACTCACTTGTCAAGCAACTACTGCGCTAAAAGTTTTTAAACTCTTGCTGATTTGTGCAGCTTTTTTTTTTTTTTTTTTTTTCTTCATTTTGAAGATTTAGTTAATACAGGTATGTGACCAAAACAATTGCAAATTCAGCTTGAAACATGTTTGCACTTTTAAAAAAGTATGTTTAGCGAAAAATTATGCACAAAATGTTCATAGTTTTTTAGTAAAAAGTAAAAAATATATTTATACAGTTGCAAGAAAAAGTATGTGAACCACTTGCAGAATCTGTGAAAATGTGAATAATTTTAACAAAATAAAGGAGATAATACAAAATGCATGTTATTTTTTATTTAGTACTCTCCTGAGTAAGATATTTTTGTTACATTCACATGGACTTTCTGTTTGTCGTTTTCATCTGACACGTGTTTCTTTGTTCCAGTTTCCCACCACAATCTGTCACCATGGACACTAATCACATTCATCTCAGCTGTTTATCGTTTGAGTTCATTCATCAGTGTATTTAAGTTCCTGTTTCTGTGGATTATGTTGTCGGGTATTGTTTCGTGTTATTGCTGGTGTATGTTCCTGTCTGTTCCTGTATTCTCCTATTGGATTTTCTAGTAAAGACTCTATTATCTCTATCTCCTCGTTCGTGTGCTTAATACACCGGTGAGTTTGTAACAGAATACCCGACCGAAAACTTTAAGCAACGTTTTTTCTCTTAGGATTTTCTTTCTGGTTTTCGTGTTCAGTTTTTTTGTTCCGTTTTCTCACTCCTGCTTGCACTTTGTTCTCAGCTGTGAAACTCATGTGCCTTGAGCAGGGAGAAAGCTCCCTCGAGAGACATTTAGAACTGTTTTTGGATCTCGCACATCAGACCACCCTGCCTGTGCACGTTCTTGTACTTTGGACTCAACTCCACCACTCGTGCACAGCTGTCCAGGGAGGGTCCTCAAGGGAGCTTCGAGTCCTATGTGGAGTGGGTGCTGGCATCCTGCGGATCACCATTTACTGTTGAGGTTGCCGCCAGCCCCACTCCCCAGCCAGTGCCCAGCCAGAACCACCCAGACGGCGAGGATTTTCGACCTGAGCCCACCGCAGGTAGTACGACGGAGACCGCCGCGATTGAGCCGCCCCACGCCCACAAGAGCGATCGGGGGTCACATCGCCACGGAGCCCGAGCAGCGTGTACCTGACCAGGTGTGTGAGCCGGCCGAGTCTTCCATCGCCGAGGGAGTGTTGGTGGACCTCAAGGGTCCGGAAATGAGCTACTGAGAGTGAGTTCGCTGAAACACTGCTGGACTTAAGGTGTGGAGAGGAAACCTGTCTTGCCCCTATATTGTCTTCACTCCCGCTGGTTCCGTCCAGCCCTGAACTGCCTGTCTCCCCGCTGGTTCCGTCCAGCCCTGAACAGCCTGTCTCCCCGCTGGTCCCGTCCAGCGTTCCTCTCCCACCATCTCACCAACATTCCTGTGACTCTCCACTGATCTTAGATGTTTGCATGGAACTTCAGCCTGTTTCCCAGTTCACAGCCATCAGTGCCACCCAATCATCTCCGTCTCCCTCCAGTCCCTCGATACCACCTCCTCTCAGTAGCGTGTTACCATCTCGGGCCTGCCAGGATCCGCCTCTTCCTGGGCACGAGGAGCCCGAAGCTCCGCCTCCAGCTTCGGATGGTCTTGAGCTGCCTCCATCCATCGCCCTGACTCCTGCGCCTGCGCTCCTCCCACCCTCGACCTCAGAGTTGACCATCGGCCTTTCGATCACGCCGGACTCCCTCGGTATGTTGGCTCCACCTGGGTCAGACATCGTTTTGCCTTCGGTGCGGACCTACGGACCATTTGCTGCTCTCTGGCACTCCACCCCTTCCACTACGGCTTGCTCCGCCCTACCTCAGGCTCCGTCTCCGCCCTCGGTTGCTCCTGCGCGTCTTCAGACCTCCGGATCCCCTCCTCGATCTCAGGAGGTCGTCACTGCGGCTCCGTCGCGGCCGCTTGGATCGTCACCATCTCTCCACCACCTCAGCTCGTCAACTACGTGGTGGGCTCCATCCTCGCCGTTATTGACTACAGTCCTCCCCATGGCGGTCGTCATTAACTCCCTTCCATGGCTCCTCCCTCCATCAACACCGCCGTGGGGCATTACCCTGGCTGGTGCCTGGCACAACAGCCTGCAGCCCGTTCAAGGCCACCACCCTGGACTCCTGTTCTCCGCCTCCTCCCGGTAGGGGGCGTAATGTTACATTCACATGGACTTTCTGTTTGTTGTTTTCATCTGTCACGTGTTTCTTTGTTCTAGTTTCCCGCCACAATCTGTCACCATGGACACTAATCACATTCATCTCAGCTGTTTGTCGTTTGAGTTCATTCATCTGTGTATTTAAGTTCCTGTTTCTGTGGATTATGTTGTCGGGTATTGTTTCGTGTTAATGCTGGTGTATGTTCCTGTCTGTTCCTGTATTCTCCTATTGGATTTTCTAGTAAAGACTCTATTATCTCTATCTCCTCGTTCGTGTGCTTAATACACCGGTGAGTTTGTAACAATTTTACATAAAAGATGTTTACATATAATCCACAAGACAAAAAAAAATTGCTGAATTTATTAAAATAACCCCAATCATAAGTATGTGAACCACTGATTCTTAACACTGTGTGTGGTTACCTGGATGATCTATGACTGTTTGTTTCTTTTGTGATGGTTCTTCATGAGTCTCTTGTTTATTCTGAGCAGTTAAACTGAGCTCTGTTCTTCAGAAAAATTCTCCAGGTCCTGCAGATTCTTCAGATTTCCACCATCTTTTGCATATTTGAACCCTTTACAGAAGTGACTGAATGATTTTGAGATCCGTCTTTTCACACTGAGGACAATTGAGGGACTCAAACACAACTATTAAAAAAGGTTCAAACATTCACTGATGCTCCAGAAGGAAACATGATGCATTAATAGACCTTTTTTAATAGTTTTTTTTTTTTTTTTTTTTGTCTTGTGGATTATATGTAAACATTTTATGTAAAATATCTTACTCAGGAGAGTACTAAATAAAAAAGAACATGCATTTTGTATTACCTCCTTTATTTTGTTAAAATTATTCACATTTTCACAGATTCTGCAAGTGGTTCACATACTTTTTCTTGCAACTGTATATGCACATTGTAAGTGTTATTTTTTTTATTCATGATATCAGAGACCCTTCCCTCCCAACTGATTAGAAGTTGTCACATGAGATGCATTACTAGAAGGCATAAACACACTCTTGTGATCAGATGACTGAGATGTATCTTCATATCAGGTGTAAATAGGGATGTATATATCTCTTAAAGGGATAGTTCACACAAAAATGAAAATTCTGTCATTATTTACTCACCCTCAAGTAGTTCCAAACCTGTATGAATTTCTTTCTTTTGCTGAACACAAAGGAATATATTTTGAAGAATGTCAGTAACCAAACAGATCTCGCCCCCCATTGACTACCATAGTATTTGTTTTTCCTACTACGGTAGTAAATGAGGGGCGAGATCTAGCTGAACTATCCCTTTAACCTCTTCCTTTCTTTCCTTTGTCTCGCTTGCATGCATGGGAGGAACCACTGTGTGTGTCCGTGTGTGTATGCGTGTGTTTGCGTGTTTTTGACCGGGCTGGAAGTAAATTGACATTGTGCGGTCCTGCAAGTGGTTTGCTGTCTCGCTTTCTATACGTGTATTGTGTAGTGTGTGCACAGGAGAGAGGAGGGTTTGGGGGGTTAAGTCTTATTTCCTTCTATGAGTGTGTTTTGGTGTGCACACTGTTATTAGACACTGTCTTGCAGCTGCTGCATGCTTGTCAGATATCTGAACAGCTGCTCGTTTCGCCACATCACAAGTCTCACACAGCCTTCAGTGCCTGTGTTTGAAAGTTTGTCCTGGAAACAGCCCCTTTCACCTCAGGAGCATAAGCAGAAATATGGGTAGAGCCAAAGGGGCAATGGGCCCAGCAGAAATCTGATTGGCTCCTTAATTTCTCCTGTCTTGGGAAATTATTGGTTATAGTAAGCCAAAAGGCTCTGGCCAAACATAAGTTTGGATGTTCAGTCTCGTAGTTCACAGTCCGTGTTCACAGACATAATTTTCAAATTTCAAATGAGTGATTAGTCACATTAGTCACATTTACTACTTATTGGATATTGCAGAGAGGGTTTGTATACTCAAGATCTGGTACAGACCCATTTGTATTACAAAACCGTATGTAAGTCAGGCACCCTTAATAGACCAGCCTTTTATCTAAATTAATTTGACACAAACGTGGTTGCTAAAGAGCATTCAGAAACTTTCTGTTCCAAAAGAAAACAAAATATTTGTACAATTATTGTGTTAGTATTTTGTCACCTTGTCTTTCTTAAATTGCTTGGGGAAAAATAGCCTAATATGTACAGTATGAGGTTATACTGTAAATGCACATTTCAAGAACATCTCATATATGTCACATTAAATTAATTTATCTCTCTGCATATTTTGGCAGTGAGTGCCAACAGTGCCAACACCTTTATTTTAAGGTGTCTTTGTTACAGTGTAGTTATACAATTAAGTACTGAGTAATAGTAATTATAACTACATATACTTACTGTTTAATGAGGGTTAGGGTTAAGGTTTAGTTAGTTGCATGTAACTGTGCATAATTGGCTGGGACACTGTAAAATAAAGTGTTACTCAACAGTCTTGTTACTTAAGCAGATTTCAGAGAATTCCAGGAAGTACATGAACTTGTGGCAGCAGTTCTATATGTTAAATTACATGTAACTAAGGCTTGTAAGCAATTTAACACACACAGTGTTAAATTGCACACACAGTTGCCATATTACATATACAGTAGCTGTATATTTTTCACTTGGTTACTATGCCACAGGGGCAGAGCCAGGCCACCCCTTTGGCCACCCCGCTCACAACTGCTTTTTCTGTCTCCTTTTTAATTGACAAGAATTTGCTTTTATTTAAATGCAGAACTCTCTTTAAGACCACAAAAAAAAAAGAAAAACGGGAGACTTTTCAGATGCACACTCCAACTTCGCCTCAGCACCAGGCGCAAGTCAGGATACAGGTGCCGAATGAGCTTCTCAGAAATGGGTATGATAGAACTGTTGCAATTATTTATTTTGACAATATAGAAAGTTAAACATTTAGTGTTTACTTTTTCAGTTAGTTTTTGAAACAGACAAACTGATTATACATAAATTTCAATGAAGGTTGAATAATCTTTGAACTACACTTACAGTATGTAGTTATCTGGATGTCTCATCCATGAAGATGCAACAATGAAGAACAAGCTATTGGGGGTTTTGAGAACCAGAACAAGCTGAATGAACAAGTTGAAATTTAGCTATGTGTGAGCCCCTTTTTTAATATGCCTGCAGGTGAGGAATATATATATATTTTTAAATGGTCATATTCACTCTGTCACAGTAGGTCTCAAACACCAGGCAAAATGAAGGAGAGTAGATGAATACAGGCTTTAATGATAACACTTAGGAATAACACAACCATACAAGTACGAGAACGGACCAGGAATGAGGGTGAACACAGGGCTTAAATACAGGAAGCAAACAGAGGGAACTTAACAAGGTGATGGGATAATTAGACACCGGTGAATCAAATAAACTAATGAACAGAATGGGGAAACTAGGTCACAGAAACATGAGGATATGTAACAGTTCGCCCCCTCCCGGATAGGCGCGTCCTCGCGCCATAAGAGTCCAACTGAGGAGGGAGGGAGGGTGGGGGCTCTGGAGGAGGGCGGAGTAGAACAAAAACACACAAGAGAAGAGTCCATGGAACCGAAAACACAGTCCAAGGGGGCATGGAGGGTGGGAGGAGCCAGGCTAAGACCAGGAGCAGGACGAGTAGATGGAAACTCCAGAATTCAGCCAGAATGGTGCTCCATGGCAGAGTCGAGGGAGGGAGGAGCCATAGTGTAAAACTCCTCGATGAAACTGTGGGGATGACTGATAGAGACAAAGCCGATGGAGAAGGAGCCCAGAGCGCAGATGGATGGCCGACGACCAGGCACGACACCGCAGGTTTCGGAGGCCGCGAGGGAGGCGTGGCGACGATCCCTTGAGGAGGAGCCGGGGTGCCAGAGGTCTGAGGTGGAACCGGAGTGACAGAGGACCAAGGCGGAACCGGAGGGAAGGCGGAGCCAAACGGAGCCGTAGGGTTGGGGAGGCGTTACGTAGCAGACGACTCGTAAGTCCATGGTGAAGGCGTGGCGACATCCGACCAAGGTGAAGCCAGAGGTTTTGAGGGAGCCCGGTGTAGCCGAATGGCCGATGGTCCCAGGCGGAGCCGAGGAGCCATGGTGGAGGAGTCTGGACGACGAGCTGAGGTGGAGAGACTGGATTGGAGGCAAGAGGCGGAGCTAAGGGGCCCAGGCATCCAGACGGCGCTATTGAACGGCTGGCCCGAGGTGGATCCACACCACAGAAGGCTGGTAGAGGGGAAACTGAGGTGCCAGCGTGAGACAGCGGCGACTGGGCAGAGGAACCGAATGGCAGTAGGAGAGGAGGCGGGAGAGGGAGGCTGGGAGGGAACACAGGAGACACAGGGCTGGACGGGACCAGCGGGGAAAGGAGACACAGGGAATCCTCCTCTTCAATACAGTCCTCGTAAAAAGAAGACAAATAGTCCAGCGCTTGCTCACCCTCTGTGGTGGGAATGTGGGCGGGGCTCCACTCCATCCCCTTGAACTCCACGAGGACTCCCACGATGGCGCACGTTGTTGCCGGCTCACACACCTGTTCAGACGTCTGTCCTCGGGACTCCAGTTCTGCGGTGATGGGATGCTCGGTCCCACTTGTCAGCTCCAGCTCCTCCTCGCGGCAGGCTGATTACCTCCATCTGCGGTGGGCTCTGGCTTGTAGTCCGTGTCGCAGGGTGAAGGCAGGCTGAACTAGGGATGGGGAGCAGGGCTGGTGACTTCTTCAGAGATATCAATGGTGAATGGAGAATCACAGTTCACCAGCACCCACTCCACATACTCTGTGAAATTCCCCCGAGGACCCACACCAGGCAGACGAGCTCTTGACTTCGTGCTGAGGCTTATGTGGAAAAAAACACTCAGCGTTTCATCCGGGATGTTGGTACGGCATGCCAGATCTAAAAACCTTTGGGTGTGGGTCTCGAGGGACTGCTGCTCCTGGTCGATGTATAGCAGCTGGACAGCCGGTAAGTCCATTTCAGTATTGGTCCGTTCTTCTGTCACAGTAGGTCTCAAACACCAGGTGAAGCGAAGGAGAGTAGATGAATACAGGCTTTAATGATAACACGTAGGAATAACACAACCATACAAGGACAAGAACGGACCAGCAATGAGGGTGAACACAGGGCTTAAATACAGGAAGCAAACAGAGGGAACTTAACAAGGTGATGTGATAATTAGACACCGGTGAGTCTAATGAACTAATGAACAGAATGGGGAAACTAGGTCACAGAAACATGAGGATATGTAACACTCAGCATTCCATGATCTAATTCACTATCTCAATTACAATTAAGTACAATTAACTGTATTCAGTTGTGTTGCAGGCACAGTCCAATAAATTATAGTCAGACTAATTTTTATGTTGAAATAATGAAGATTTCTGTGCCAGACTGGTTGCTGGCCCCTGCCTGGCCACCCCTATGAAAAAATATTTCCGCCACTGCTATGCCATAATCCCACAATGAGGAAGTTCTGATTAAAATTGCAGCCATATATTAAGTAATAGCAGTGGGATGTTTTAGCATGTAATATTACAGTTATTTATTTATGTTGTCAAGTGCCTTCAGGGAAGTTTGAGCATCAGACATCATGACTACAATACCACTGTCAGCATTTGGCTCTTTGGCTAATTACTTTTAAATCATCATGTTTTCAGAAAAGCAGAAACAAGCCATAAACCCTGTAGTTGTTAATCAAATCCCAGATTCAGCTGTCAGCACTGGCTGCAAATTTGCCATAAGGTTCATTCTTGGGCATTTCACACAGATCCTTTCCCTTGTGGAGACTTTTATAATCTCATTAGTGGATGTTGCACTCTGTTGGCTAGCCATTTCCATGTGGTTTATTAGGAAACAGGAAGTGAAATGAGAAGTGTCCACCACAGATGGTGACTCCTTCCTCTATGAAAAAAGATTATGAGAGCAACAGATAGGGGTAAGGGCTCATATCAAATTGGCATTTCCCCTGCCGGGGCTTGTGCAAGTTATGTGCATCTTATAATTTGATGTTTCCTTTCAAATATACATGCATATATCAATCTAACTGAAGTAAATTATACAAGTAAATTAGGCGAATGTCTAGGAAGGTGTGTTTGTCAGTGGGCTCTGAGGAAGCTCTGTGCCGCCACAAAATGGTGCTACTAAGAGACACTTTGACCACTCTACACAGAAAAAAAGAATTACTATCATAATTTCTGTTCTAGTTGGAACAGATTTATTACAAAATGACCATAACCATACAGAAAGAAACACATATCATAAATGCAACATTCGAGTGTGTGAAATTTTAATACTAATAATAATTGAATGTTTTTATGCTTGTGATTGTATTATTTCATGTATTACTGTTATATTTTTGTTTCTGCTGTTTTAATTCCTGTGTAAATGAATTTATGCTGGCTTTGTAGTATTAGTCTGTGTAAATGATTGTTTTCATAGTACATAATCTGGTTTGTACAAAACGTTTTTTGTGGAAAATTTGCTGCAACCCAATGACAGGGAGATTAATTTATTAATAAATTATATATAATAAATTGATTTAATATAACTTTAATTCCAGTTCAATTTACAATTCTGTAAATTCATTAGGTTTACCTTCAGTTTAAGAATTTGATTTAGTACGGCATTCTCATTCAATTGTGTATGCCACACATGCAGCTTCTAATAATTCTAATGTTTCACCCTAAACCTACTTTTCCATACATAAGTTTAGGCACATACAAAAACACGTGTGTTTCAGTTTTGTGGGCTTTCACTTTTTAACATCATATAATTTACTGCATTATGTCACAGTGTGAAGGTAATGCTTAAATATTCAAAGAGGCATGTAATCGTGAATGCACCTAATTCCTCAGAGCTTCTTGTGCATGTGTATATTTTGCGTGTTTTAGCACTCATCGCACTATTCAAAGCCCTCAAGCTCTGCGGTCCTCATCATGTGATAGTATGCAAGCCCAGATTGTGGCATCTTTTTGTCCTGCGGACCAAGGGGCTCTGTGCATGTTCATTCCAGTTTATTAAAAAGACAAAATTTAGTGTGTCATGAGATGAGTGTACTGGATGTTTGGCCATTAAAGATGTCAGTGTTGCTTGTTTGTGCCTTTTGGTTGTGAATGCAGTACACTCTAAATCAACCCAGTAGACTTAAAAACGCATGCCAGCTGGTTATATGTACAAGTAATGCAAAGTTACTAGCACAAAAGAAAGTTCAGCATATCCTTAAGGGCATAGTTCACCCAGAAATGTACATATTGTTATAATTTATTCACCCTTATGTTGTTCCAAACTCATATGATTCCACTTTAGACCACAACATTTTATTTTCTATTGATGTTAAAGTAAAATAAAAAATTAAAATAAAATACAAAAAGGCACCATAAAATTAGTTCATAAAAATGAGCTTTGTGTGAGGAACTGACCTAACATGAAGTTATTATTCACTGAAACTATGTGCTATTGTGTAATTTTGACAATAACGTGATGTCATAAGAATACATGTATTTTTACGTAAAGTGTGGTTCTACCACACGTACATTTACTTACGTTAAAAAAAACGTACAACATTGACGCATTTATAGCACTAAAACGTAAATCATTTACGTATGATTTAAAAATCATTTAAGTGTGAATGTATATGAATTCACATGTATTAATATTAACATCGTGGCATTGATGTTTTAAATCTGTTGTATTCAATTGTCAAACCAATACATGTTTTTAGTAACGTTACCATTTATTAAATGCAGTTTACTCATCTACTTAATATGACAGTAACATTTCTGTTCATGATTTGTGCTGCAAACCAAAGCACAACACAAATTCACAAATCACATCGATTTTATTTGTTTGCTGTACTCCAAATCTTTAGAATCCATATGTTTGTAAGGAACAGATCCGAATTCAGCCCTTTATCCATCAATCTTCATCTTCATTCTCAGCAGCAGTGACCGTCAAAGCCCACGCTCATTATGATTCAAATTTGAAAGTAGCGCCACCCTCGAGAAGCTTTACGACATGGTTTACGGGACTGATATCGAACGCTCATTGGCTCTCACCTGCTTCGTCACAGATTGCGACATGTCGTGTTTCAGTGGATTGATATTTGAGTGCGCGCCTTCACGGAGAGAAGCCGGATTCATCATATTTTCATTGATTATTAAGTTAAATTCTGCTCTGTACCTTATAAAAAAAACTATTACCGCCAGAGAGGACTGTGACTGCAACTGCAACTCATCGTTTGAACTACTTCTGGTACCACTTTTGACATTTTCACAATAAATAAATTATTGTGATTACGCTTGTTTGTCTGTTATTCTTTTATTTATAACAGTACGGAATTTTAAGAAATTGGTTATGGGGAAGTTTAGGGGTAGGTGTAAGATTAGTGGCTCAAAATATCGTTTTAATGTTATATTTTTACTAAAATTGTCATTTTCCTACACATTTCTGTCCATTATGTTTTATTCTTTTAAAATTCTGTTTAAAATTGGTATGTTTAGGTTCGGGGTGGGGTTTAGGGATCTTACATTTATCTACAAAATGATAAAATGGAAATTATACATATATCTTTATGACATGAAAGATTAGTAAATATTTTACGTTTGTTCGCTGTAAAAACGTAAGTATTTTTACGTTTTAGTGCTATAATTACGTCAATACTGTACGTTTTAGCACCTTTCTAAACTTACAAAAATTTACGTTTTGTGTCTTTGAAAGTTACGTATTAATACCTACGTATTAACAATGAGACCAGGCTGGACATACATACAGTATGTTCGAATTGGGGACACCATGACTTGTTACTAGACAAACAAGAACCAATAATGTACCAGATTTATATATTAAAATGGGAATAAGATTTCAGAGCTGCAGCAATATGCTGCTTATTGTGCTTTTTGTCATTTTTGAGCTGGACAGCCCCAGACACCATTCACTTCCGCTGTGTCGAAAAGAGCAGCATCAACATCCTGCTAAACATTTCCTTTTGTGTTCCACATACGAAAGAAAATCAAAATGATATGAGGGTGAATACATTATCCCCCACTTTTTAAACTTTTACCCTTCTGTAGTAAATTCTCCAAATTGGTTGTTGTCAGTCATTTGATGCCTTGTTGATTATTTGTTTTGCTCCTACAGTATTAGATTGGGATACGTACGTGAGGTTAAACTACTTTTACACTGTATTACTTTAAATGTTTTGAATAAAGATTAAATATTAGACAGACTGAATAGACATTACCTGATGATCTCCAATTTGTCTATTTTGAGTCTGATTGCTTTGCATTGTTTGTTGTTTTTCCCTGTTTTAGTTTGCGGCCAATTGACATTGAGTTTATGAGACACCTAAGTAAAGTGGTGAACATCGTTCCTGTTATCGCCAAAGCAGACACACTGACCCTGGAGGAGAGAGACTTCTTCAAACACAAGGTGAACTCCACAGAATGTAGATAATGGTCCTCTTCCAGTTCCAACTGTATGATAAAAGCTTTTATTACATATTTTCAATACCTCATCTTGTAAAATGCTGGTGAGGGGTTTTCCCTCTTGTCTACATCATTCACCTGGGTCATAAAAGGAATTTATTTAGGAGCAACTGGCATGTTTTCCATTAATTTGCCTCACTCATCCAGCACCAGTTGTATAATGATGGATTTTTTTTTTTTTTTTCCCCAAGCATTTAACCTCATTACAAACTGTCATCACACAATGTCTGTACTAACCTCTGTGGGTAAATATCTGTCCATCAGCTTTCCTGATGGTGTGAATTGGTGCAAAACTGCTCCCTGACCATTTCTCAAGGCATTTCCTTGTTGGCATGTTCAGTAACAGACTACACCATGTATATAATGATACAACACTGTTCCAGTCCTGATTAATTGGTACAGTTCTAGCATTTTGAAATATGTGATACGGTAAAGGTGCAGTCACATTTACCATTATTCGCCAAAATTTGGGAGTTATGCACAAGGGCAAAATATTTCCTCTTGCAGATTTTGCAACAAGTCCATATGGATCATACGAATTTGCAGCGTTGATAATATCATGGAGGGAGAAGAAATATCAAAGACATGAGAGAGGTTCGAAGAAACAATAGAGGTACACGGAAGGGCATCAGGCTTAGAGCAAAAGGTACTCCTGAAGACACGCCATGAGCGGTGCATGTATCGTGGGCGCTGGAGAATCCCTAGACTCAGGCAGCATTCATGCATCACACAATCAAGACACAGGTGGCAATTCAAGGCCCTTAGCTGCGATGGTAAATATCCAATATCCATTATAGAAGTGAGATAAAAAATGAGGCAGATAAAAGAAGAAAAAAGAAAAAGTTTTGCCCGAGGCATGTTAGTACTGAGCAAATGCGAGCCAATCACAGGCGAAAACCACGTTAGCTAGACCTCGAACGCCACTTTACTAAAAACAGCAGACTAAAGAGGAGACAACACACCCAGATAACAAGCATTAAACGAACAGCACAACCGACTGAGAGAGCGGTAACCCACCAGAAGAGCCGAACGTAGTGGAGACGTTAACAGGGTAGAGGGCTCGCAGCAGCAGCCCGGTGGCAAGCTCACAGACAACAGGAGTTTGATAATGACAACAGTCCAGTTCAAAGATCAGCAGTGAGCAATGGAGTAATCCAGATAGAATTCTGATAAAAAATAATCCGAACAGAATTGTGGAAAAACATGCAGCAAAAACATACAAACAGTCCAGGTGCGAAGTGGCAGCACAGACGCACACAGCGTTCTCGATCCAGAAGTCCCTAAGTTCTTTCTTAAATTGGAATATAAAGTCCACACTAGGGGCTTAGTAACTTCTAGCTATTTTGTAACTAACTCCTAACTCGTCTATTTGTGCACTACATCATAATTATTATTACTATTTTTAAATTCATGTGCCCAATTAAATAACTTATCCTCATTGCAAAGGCATCTCTTCTCTTCTCTGATGAACTTTGCAACTAGACAAAGTTGTAACTTAAGCACAGCTGGTTCAACCACCCCTCATTCATCAATGACATGTTTACTTACACTTTACAGTAAGGTTCATTAGTTAACATTAGTTAACTACATTACTTAAGATGAACTAATAATGAACTGCACTTCTACAGCATGTATTAATCTTTGTTAATTTCAACATTTACTAATACATTATTAAAATCTTGTTAACATGAGTTAATGCACTGTGAACTAACATGAACAAACAATGAACAACTGTATTTTCATTAACTAATGTTAACGAAGATTAGTAAATACAGTAACAAATGTATTGCTCATGCTTAGTTCATGTTAGTTAATACATTAACTAATGCTTAACTAATGAACCTTATTGTAAAGTGTTACCAATGTATTTTTTAAATAAACTCTTTAAATAAAATATGTGGCACATGCCTTACAACACCCTTCAGCTTTCGACTATATTCCGGATATACCATAGGCTGGTACTTTTTTTGTTTGTTTGTTTAATTACAGTATTAGTTATTTTCTATAGTATAATATTATACTGTAGCATTGTTTTTGTATATTCAATCATACTTCCACATTCTTAATTATGGAGTGAAAGCTCTAGAACTAGTTGAGTATTTTTGGGTTCTTTTTTGGGTTCAGGGGCCAGTGAGGCATTTTAAACTTTAACTCGGCAGAACTTCAAATGCCGGTAGAAGCAATTCATAGGACAGATCCAGCAGTGGGCAGCTGGAGTTGGTACAGTTTATGGAGGCTTGCCATAAAACCAGCACAAACATGTGAACTGATGACTTACCCTTTGGTGTACAGCAATAATGTGTTGTCCAAAAGAGATCTTAAGGACTGCACGTATCTAGCACTTTAGTATGTTAATGATTATGTAATGAAGTAATTGGCTACTGGGTGAAGTGATTAAACTGCATCAATCATTAGTATTATTACTTCATGTTTTTATCCAATTAACATGTTTGCTTAGTAGGTGAAGGCAACTGTATCCTTAACATACTTCACCTCGTATAAAGTCTGTTTTGCCTGTGTAAAAGCTGCCAGAGGAAACTCAGTGGGCATCCAAGCTACCGTTTCCTCCTAACATTTGCTTCACCTGCCAAACAGAACAAACTGTAGGCTTCAGAAGCTCTTCAGGCTTGTATACAACTGTTATGTTTGGCTGCGTGTTCAGCGCACAATTCTTAGATCTTTTTCCTCCACCCCACATGGACTTTGACCTGACAAGAGAGAGGGGTGACTCTATTTTCAACCTTGAGAACATTGATGTGGACTTGTATCACACACAGTTTCTGCCAATCTCATGTTAATCTTAAGTACCTATAAGTACCGAAAAGTCTTTAGTTTTATCATATTTATAAAGACTCGCTGTACTGAGTCTTTCCAAAAACAGCCGAGCGCCTGGAGGTGTCTTGTGTGAGCGGAGATAGAGTGACGAGCTGTCATGAGCACGCGCAGCTTTTGTGTAGAGATCGCCTGCAAGCTATCAATGGTCAGCTAAACGAATATATTTAAACACTAAACTACTTACTACACCATCGCATTATCCATGGATAACTTTTGAATCACTATAATGAATATAGCGTATAGTGAATGATGAATAATGAATTTATAAATTCTCTACGTTCGTATTGTTTACATTATATGCACTTACGCGCCGAATGCCAACAAAACAGACATTTGATGCAGTTTTACTTACCACCTGCTGTTCCGACTCATGACCGGTATCATTATCGCTGTGACCGCTCTTTCAGTTTCAAACGATCTGTAAATCCAGCGTAGAACTGGGCCTTGTTTATGAAACCATAAGCACCGATCCTGAGGGCTTGAGCAGCCACGGTAAAACATGAGATATTCTCCATTCATTTTAACTAATAAAAAAGTGATTGCAACTATCAGTTTCTATGGTTATTTTAATAACAAATATCGAGAGCGCATCAATGTAATGTGTGAGCACAAAACTCTCAGCTCCACTTAAGGCTGGGTTCTTTGGGAAGCAAGGTTATCTTTCCCTCACAACCAAAAACACACTTTTTTGGTGACATTGTTGATTTTGTGAAGTCCTGTGACCTGTGCAGCGCTGCCGACAACTTCCATAAAGCCGGAAGCGTGTTGATGGGCGTGCTTTAGCTCTCTCGCTCTGGTTGACGTGTGCACGCATGCTCTTCCGGGAGAAGTGCCCATACAAGGAATTCCGCCCCCATTTACGTAACACAGGCCCATACTCGAAAAAAATACTTTGAAGTTCGTGAGGATTTGGAAGAGTTTTTGGCACAGAAATACTCTGTCATACGTCCAACTTGTGTTTTGAATCTTTGGCCATGTTTAGCATGAGAATCCAACTCTTTAACAGTGTAAATAAGTCAGAATGCATGAAATAGCATTATACCCCCCCTTTAATGTCCAGCTCAGGACATTAAGCACATGGAAGCAGAGAATCAAAACAAACACCAGCTCAGAGTGGATTCTGTGAAGGGTGTAGTTTTGATTCTTCGTCATGCATTAAAGCCTCCCGCAAGCTGAGAGTTCTTTTCATTATGCTCACAATGGCCAGTTTAAATCTTCACTGCCAGAGGTCTGAATTCATGTGGGTTACGATTATTCAGTCTGACATCTGGAAAGCGTGATGACCCTTAATATACCTACTGTAGAATGCATCATTAACAGAAAAGTTCACCCACAAATGAAAAGAATTCTGTCATCCTCCTACTCTTCTTCATGTCGTTCCAAACCCATATGACTTTCTTTCTTCTGTGGAACACAAAAGGAGAAAACATGAATTACTGGCTGCTCATTTGCTTATAATGAAATTGAGTTGCCAAAAAAAACCAAAAAAAAACTCCATGAAAGTGTCATAAAGGTCGGCCTTGCCAGTGTTAACTAGCACTGTTAACTAAAACTATTACAAATAATTTCTGTTTGGAATAAAGCTTAAAAAAAATTAAATTTTAGTTGAAAAATTAAATGTGAAATACTTAATGAAACTACTTACTAACGAAAATTAGAAAATTTTGCGTTGACAGCCAACTGAAATAAAGTAAGTTTAAGTACTAAAATTACTAAAAGTTGAATTTATTTTCTTATAAAACACTTTTCTGCTACAAGTACAGTCCAAAGTGCTGTACAAAACAATACAATAAAACCTAACATAACAAAATAAAACAGAACTACATAAAACACACAATTTCGTTCAGTTCAGCTAAAACTTAAATAAAATAAAATATAAAGTGAAATATAAAACTAAAAATAAAGTGAAATATAAAATATAAAAATGGAAGCTAATTCAAAATAGTATTAAATAATATAATTGTTTATAATTCATTTGAAAATAGCACTAGTCAATATTGCTCCTAAACTATATTCCAAGTGTTTGGAATCCATATGTTTGGACAGTTTTGTCATTTGACACAAGTATGGACTACTTGAAACTTGTAACCTTTCACTTTCATTATGGGGAAAAGGTCTAAATGATTTGTTTACAAATAGAACTAATTCTATTCTTAAATTCAACTTACCATTTCAATGGTTAACAGCTCACAAGAGGGGAAAATTATCAGTGAAAAACGTTTTGTCTACATTACACAAAGTTACTGTATATCTTCTGATGAATGTATTAAGATGAATGGACCATTTTTATAAGGTTTTTGCATCCTTTTTGAAGCTTGAACTCTCCAGTTCTCATTTATTTCATGGAAAATGGCGACCGGTACATTCTTAAGCATTTCTTTTGTGTTCCATGCAGGTTTGCAACAAGTAAATGATGACAGAATTTTCTTTTTCAGGTGAACTATTACTTCATTTTCATGTCTTTTATTTTCTTAAGGCCTTTACTTGTTAATGTGTTTAGTAAGAGTTGAACTCTTACTCATTTTGAAATCATCCTGAATCATCCTCTTTTGTTGACAGGAGATAATTAGGCCTCTTTTTGTATAGGATGCCTCATAAATAACTACAATGCTTACATAAATAAATAACCTAATGTTCTGTGCACACACACTCATGCATGTCCTCTATAGATGAACAAAGAACTAAACAATGATTCATGGGTGTGTGTGTGTGTGTGTGTGTGTGTGTGTGTGCAGATAAGAGAGGACTTGCGAGCCAATGAAATCGACATCTATCCTCAACAGGAGTTTGATGAGGATGCAGAGGACCGAATGATTAATGAGAAGATCAGGGTATGTCCACTTGGGCTGGCTGGGCTGTATATTGTTATTACAAGTGTTTTGCTTTTGTATATTGAGGGTTTCCATGTGATCTGTGTTTTAGGAGATGATCCCGTTTGCTGTGGTGGGAAGTGATCAAGAATATCAGGTCAACGGAAAAAGACTTCTGGGCAGGAAAACAAGATGGGGGACAGTAGAAGGTAGTGCGCGCACACACACACACATTCTCTCTCTCTCTCTCTCTCTCTCTCCCTCTCTCTCTCTCTCCCTCCCTCCCTCACACACACACACACAACACTTTTTTTCAGTCTTACTTTTTCTTGCCCAAACTCACATCTGCACATCCTCTCTGGCAGTAAGCTTTGTTGTTGGATTGGTGTCCTGTACTTCTTTTCTTCATTTAAAAACATTTGGTTGTGTGTGTAAGGAATTTCATGTACTCATCATGTCCACACCATCCTACATCGCTGTGATTGTTTTATTTAAACAGATTCTCAAGATTTAAAGCGCTGAGCCAAACTCTTAAAGAGCCACATCACATAACTGTGCTCTCTACAGGACCTCTTGGAGACATTATAAATATACATACTAGGGCTGTCTAAGTTAACATATCTGATTAATTAAAAATTTAATGTTTAATGCAGTTCATATTTTTTTTGTCATTAACACATTTATTCACGTAAACATAATTCAAATATGATATTAAAATATGAAATATCTAGAACATGAAGGGCATCAAAGCACTGTAATAAGTCAACAACAAAGATTAAGATCATAAAGTGTGTAATCTCATTGTAGTTTAGCTTTAGAAAATGTTGATTGTATGCTGTTTTAGAAATGTAGAATCTTTTGTTCTAAATTGGAAAGTGTTTTATAACTGCTATAACTTTGATATTTGTTTATGTATTTTGAGACATAGTGTGAGAGGAATAAGATGGAACTGAATGAGACATGTTAACTACAAAATACATTATAGTCCTAACAGGCTACACATTCACATAGGCCTATCTGTGTGATACTTTTGTCTACAATATGGTTCTCATTCTTGCTGCCAATAGCAAATCAAGTTCCTGTACCAGATTCATCTAGTGGGAATAGAGAGCATAAGGAACCATTCAAATGAGAATCCAAACTACTCCTTTACACAGAAAGCATATGACCAATAGGAGCACAGATCAGCTCACGTGACCTTTTTGGCAATCAGTATTTAGACAGTGTGTAAGAGTTCAAAAAAAAAAAAAAAAAAATACAGGAAGGAAAACAGTGCTTCTGTTACTATATGGGCCATTCTACAGAACTGGTTCAAAGTCAGAGTTGGAAACATCTTGAAAGAATATGTATTTTTCCACAAATTTTGTATGTATGCAAATTGTATAATATCCAAGGTACAACATTTCTAGTAATTGTGCCGTTAATTCTCATATTGTATTTTCAGAAAGTTTTGGAATATTTTTCCTCTCTCCAAATTTGTCACTGCCGAAACAGAATAATAAATAACAATTACAATTTTAACAATATTTCAAGTGTAATTCATGAAATTTGTTGTATTTTTAATCCAATCTTTCTTTGTAAAAGGCATACAGTTTATCATACTGATTTCAAAGTTAAGGATTCATTAGTTTGAATATACATTGAACCAAACACTATAATAACATCTTAGTTGATAATTTAATATACTTTATTTTTGACAAAACATCCCATGTTTTGGTCACTGCTGCACATTTTCGGTAGTGACAGTAATGTCTTGGTAGCCACCACATCACAATACAGAATTTAGCTTGCGTACTAAAACACTACAAAAACATATTAAAATACTAACGATTTGCATAACTGTACTAAATTTTTGTTTATTTCCCCCAAATAAATGATTATGTGTTCCATTTTTCGGTCACGACTGTTTCGGTACGGACAATTTTAGATACTTTTGAGCCTAATTCAAAGATGCTAATCAGCACATGGTTAGCTAGCACAGTTCTGAACAGTTGCACATACATAAAAACAAAATTTTATGCAGTAACACCCAAATGTTTCAAACCCTATGGATAAAACTAAAGCTTTGCGCTGGAATACTCGTCTTCTGTAAGACCCGCCTTCTTTGATTTGATTGGCATCTCACTCATTTTGACACTGACAAGCGCTGTTAGACTATTGAGACAGAGCAACCTAAAACTTTTAAAACTTTTTTGTCCTCCAAATAACAAACAGAGCTGCGCGTAATGAAGTGCAGCAGAGCAGCATCAAGAATATCAAGTATTTAGGGACACTTTGGCCATTTCTAATTTTGGGGGAAAGTTTGGGGAGTCCCTCTAAATGTCTGCAGTGGCTGTATTATCTAACACATACTCTACATTATAATAAACGACTACTATACACAGAGTGTAAAAAAACATCTTAGGCCTAACTTACCTAATGCAGAGGAAGCCGCCTCTTTTAAGAGTTCAGGGTCAGAATTAGAGGCTAGAGCCCATTCTCCTTTAGTTGTGGGTTTATTTATAAAAAAATAAAAAAATAAATTAAAAAAACGATGAATAAATATCCATTTATTTTAGTTATCCTGCTATTTAGCACAAGCATAAACTATAGCGGTAACAGAACGAGAAGAGAGTCATCTCGCCTACCACTGCGATATGATTCGCGAGCTGGGACTTGGAAGAGAATGGGTTTCTTGGTTTTTTAGTATAGTATTTAAAAAATTATTTAGCCATAATTTTACTCATTCTACTCACTAAAATAATAGGATACGACAAATAAAATGAGAAAATGTGAATTCTATCATTTATTTTTATTTTATAGCTCCCACAACCTCAATCTGCTGCTCAACTAGCGCACTCTGTTGTTGTCTGTTTTACTGCACTGCCATCTAGAGGCAATAAGATGCTACCACACCTCAAGCACAATAGAAAAATATAGAAACATACTAGTGGCAGATAGACTGTTTATACAACATGTTATATAATAATTTGTTGATGGGTTTTTCATGACTGAATTACTCTCTAAAACCACATCATCTTTTTCTAATTATTTTTGCAGTTGAGAACACAGCACACTGCGAGTTTGCCTATTTGCGGGACCTGCTCATCAGGTATTCAACATTTCAGTTCTTTGGAGTGTTTGTATAAACAAGACGGCAGTTCATTTGCTAGTAAATATATTTCAGTGTAAGTGTTCACTCTGTGCCTGTTTCCCCTGTTGTAGAACTCACATGCAGAACATCAAAGATATTACAAGCAGCATCCATTACGAGATGTACCGCGTACGCAGACTCAATGAGAACAACACACAACCAAACGGGCAGCAAGCAATCCACACCAATGGCATACCTGAGCCTGAAGTCCTCTCCCACGAGATGTAGATGTCTGTCTAACCATCCATCCATACATCCATCAGTCCATCCATATATCTATTTCTCCTTCAATCTCCTAATTTTCAAAAGTCTCTCCTTCGATTCACTCTGCCTTCATCATTTTGTCACTGTGTTTGTTTTACACCAAAAAAAAAAAAAATATATATATATATATTTCTGAACTGTGGAATATGAATCTTTAAGTGTGTAGCAAAATGTGATGTTCTGTAATGAGAGTTTTATTAAAGATGTTACTACATGTCTTTCTCTCTCTCTCTCTCTCTCTCATTTATGGTAACTGCTCAGAGATCAGAAATAATGACATCTGTAAAAATGCCACAATGCCACTTAATTATTACAAATAACACATTAAAGTGATTAAATTGCAATTTGATGAACAAATGGATATTGTATGGCTATTGGATATATAATTTTTTTTTAAAAAGGAGGGGCTCTGCAGCATAAAAATCCAAATAAATAATGTTTTTGACTATTTGGAAATATAATGGAACAGTGAAAAGGAAAGGGATCTAAATATTACAGGACTTCTGACTGTACATTCACACACTTTTAGACAAGAGGTTTGATCTTGATTAAAGCATTGTATGAATAACATTTTAGTTGAGTATAAACATAATTCAATTTTAGTAACCCCCTTTTTGTAGTGACTCTGCCCTGTGTTGTATCTTGTATTCTATTGTGCTTTGTGCCATGTTTGCATTTGTTTTTTTTTAAAGCTTAGTTCATTTATTTTGTAATTTTAATGATGTGCCGTTTAATTGTAAAGACTTTGACATACTTATGTGAAATGAAATGTTCTTTTTGTTTTTAAGAAAGGCAAGCATTTTTTTAAGTTGTAAAGAGTTATGTATTTATATACAGCATAATTTACCCGGATGTAATAGTGTGGCTTTTGTAGGTCAAATGTTCAAATTTCCAAAATTGCACCACAGTGACCCAAATCACTTGTACTTATGTTTTTATTTTTAATTTTTTGCAACTGTCAGTATTCAGTAAAGCAAGTCCTGAGCCATTCTATTCTCTATTCTCTATCTGTATTCTATAATATACATGTGACCATGGATTGTTGATAGATGTATTTCATGTTAGTGATTTCATGTGTTTCATGCTTAGTGACCCCCCAAACGTTTTGGATACTTAAGCCACAAAGTGCATTGATGTTTTTGCATTATGTACAAATATCTAAAACAAGTGGCATCTCAAACAAAGAGAAATAGATTTTTTTAACATCTAGAGGGGAGCAGTTTTTATTCTTCCAAGGTTTTTTTTTTTTTTGCAGATGCCATTTGGTTTAATATTTTGGTTTGATAATTCATAAAAAAAAAAAAAATTATAAATTAAGTGACAAATATAAATAAATAAGCAATTTCCTTAACACTTAAACTGTGCCCTGGACATATGCTGACCATTTTTCTATGTAAGAAAAAAAAAAAATTAGCACATATTTTGCCTACGTTTAAGGGGATGTTCATTTTAAGCCTTTTTATTATTATTTTTTTAACCCTGATTCAAAAGATATTTTAAAAGATTATACATACTGCTTAAAAATGAGGACAGTTTTCTCAGGTTCCAAAGTCCCACCTAGTGCTGCCTAGTGATTTGCATAATATTTGAAACATGACGTGGCTGTCATGTTATTTCGCAGCCATAATAAACTGACACCAAATATCCTAGTTTTTTATTGTTTTATTCAACCTGTATTGTGTAATTCATGTGTGTCCAGACTGGTCAGAGATATTATATACATTAAAACAGATTATTTTATGATTATTGTACACATTGTATTTTTTGTATTATAAGGTCAAATTTATCTTATACTGTAGATTGGTAATTTTATTGTCATCTAATTGTTCATACACTTAAGGCGGAAAGATAATATTCATTATATAGCTAAATTTACATAATCCTGGGCTTGTGATTTGTTTTGCATATCATAAGTTTATGAATCAGAGGGTAATATGTTTCTTATGTAGGGTCTCTGAGGTAATGATCATGAAGAAATTATACTAAACTGAATGTAAGAATACCATAGTGAATATGTAATTTTAAAACAAAGAGATGAAACAGACTATATTCTGTACAGAAGCCTAATGAAAATGGGAAACATTTATTTAGTACTTTATTTATCCAGCTATGGAAATATTCAAAATCTCATTTCACCAGGAGCCTCCAGCAGAGGGAGAGAGAAATTGATAGTAAATGAAGTAATCTGTCTCCTTGGGCATGTGTGTATATTCAGTAAGTTACAAGAAAGTGGAAAATATGCCATTAAAAGGTTATTTCAATAGTGGCTGACAATACCTCTGAGATTGCATATCTGAGTTTTATATCTAGACTATAAGCCTAAATAAATCTTGAATATAGTTATAAATATATAGTTATAACCCTATTCTCAGGCATAGTAATGGACAGACACCAATTTTCTACCCATTTTCCTTTCATGAAAACAGGCAAGTTTTGTATAGTTTATAGAATACAATATTATAAATACCATAATGGGGAAGATATGCATTTGCATCTGTTCATTTACAAGAACCGTTCGAATGAACCAATGCACAACAATGAATTGGGCTTTTCAAAGAGAGCGGGTTCTGTTTAGGACAAACTGATTCATTAGAATGAATCCGACTTTCCAACACTACATATGAGAGAGGTCCATTTAGGATGAACCGGTTCACTAGAATGAATCAAACTTTCCAGAGCTATTTTACATATGAGAGAAACAGGGTCAGAGGCAGTGAAGGGTCTATCTGTTGTTGCTGGAACAATCGGTTATCGGCACAAAACCATACCGATAGTTCCCTTTCTGACGGTCACTTTTGACGTTGTGTGGAAATACTGACACTAGGGGTCACCCTGACCCAGACACCATATTCAGAAAAGCTGCAGCATCAGCTGCTTTCTAAAAGAGGCAATTTCCCTTTCAAAAGAGCAAATTCCTCTAAAAGAGCTGCATGGTGGATTGTGTCTTTTTAAAGATGCTGTTTTTGCCATGCTCTTCTGGCTGGATGATTGGTTCCTGGGGTCGGAGCGTGATGCTCAGTCACGCTTCATCCTGGTTCCATTATTCACACTAGTGCACAAGGATATCTCAAAGTCATAGAAGGCACCTTTCTTCACTTTGCAGGCTTCTCCATCCTCACTACCCTTGATGGTGGGGCGGTGCAGGGACATTCCCCAGGTGGAGTATCCTGCAAGTCTGTCAGGCCAAAGCACTGAAAGATCTGCACAAGGGTAGTCCTGACCCAAAGTTAATGCAGTAACTGCGCTTGTCCACCAGCTATGGCCTTCAGGCTATGAAGGTGACGATGCAGGCCTTGGGGCGGGCGATGTCCACGTTAGTGGTCTAGGAGCCACCTGTGGCTTAACCTTGCGGAGATGCAGGATGCAGAGAAAGTACGCTTTCTCGATGCCCCCATCTCCCAAGGTGGCTATATTGGCAACAATGTCGAGGACTCTGCGCAGCATTTCTTGGCAGTGAAGAGGCAGACGTGGGCAAACAGAGGTGGGCATTCATATACTCAACTACCTTGATGACTGGCTAATCCTAGCTCCTTCTTGGGAGTTGGTGTGTGCACACAGATATAAACACTGACGTCTACGTTACCGATCAAAATATAATAAATCACCTTTTGAAAGTAACTGGGTACTTCAAATAACAACTGTATCGACTGCATTGTTATGTCACTAGGTGGCAACAAATTACTGTTAAAACTGTATCTATTACTGAATCATTCTTTAGGAACAAGTGAAGTCTTTATGAACCCAACTTAGAAAAATATTCTCTTTCACGTGTCTGGATCTTACATGTGTGTTCAAGCAACTTATTTGTGTTGAATTTGTGGTAACACTTTACAGTAAGGTTCATTTGTTAACATTATTTAATATATTAATTAACATGAACTAACCATGAGCAATACATTTGTTATTGTATTTGTTAATCTTTGTTAACCTTAGTTAATAAAAAATACAGCTGTTCATAGTTTGTTCAGGTTACTTCACAGTGTACTAACGAATGTTAACAAATACAACTCTTGATTTTAATAATGTATTAGTAAATGTTGAAATGAACATTTAATAAATGCTGTAGAAATGTAGTTCATTATTAGTTAATGTTAATGTAGTTAACTAATGTTAACTAATGATACTTATTGTAAAGTCTTAGCAAATTTGTTGAGATTAGCAGTGTTAAACTCATTTTACAAGTATAACAAAAAAAAAAAAGGGACTATTTGAGTTGAGTATTGTGCATTTTCTCCCATTACTACTATTTTTTATTGATTGTTTAATAATTTTAATGGTGCAGGAATCGGAACAGGAATCATTAGGCAGAACAGGAATCGGAATCGGAAAATTTCTTACAATTCCCAACCCTAGTTTCCAGACAGACAACACAGTTACAGTGGTGTATATAAATCATCAGGGTGGCAACTGCTCCTGTCGAATGTCACAACTTGCCTGCAATCTCCTCCTCTGGAGTCAGCAGCGACTGAAACCAGTCACATTCCAGGCAACCTCAATCCTGCAGCCGATGCGCTTTCATGACAGTTTATGCTCCTTGGAGAGTGGAGACTCCATCCCCAGGTGGTCCAGCTAATTTGGTGTTGATTCAGGGGAGCACAGGTAGAAGGATCTTCTTTCTCAGGTGCAGGGCACAATCTGGCACCTGCGCCCAGATATCTGGAACCTTCACGAGGAGGAATTCAGAGACCTATCACCAGCCACAATCACTCAGGAAAGAGTCCCCTCTACTAAGCCACTTTTTGCCTTGAAGTGGCGCATCTTTACTACATGGTGTGCTTCCCGAGGTGAAGACCCACAGAGATGTGGCATCAGGTCTGTGCCTTCCTTTTTTCAGCTGGGCTGGGCACGTGTCGGCCTCCACTCTAAAGGTGTATGCGGCTGCAATAGCAGCTAACCACGACATGGTGGGTGGCAGGTCCTTGGGAAAGCACTACCTGATTGTTATGCTGTTAGGACCTACAAGCTTTCTCCATTAGTGAACCATGCCTGGAATTTAGGTCAGCCTACTCTCATGTTGTACTCTCAGCCTGCATATGTGCCCAAAGTTTCCACTATACTCCCTTCAGGGACCAAGTGGTGAACTTGTAATAATCCTTCCTGATGAGGGAGACCCAGCCCTGTCTCTGTTGTGTCCAGTGCACACTCTGGACCATATATCTGGACCAGACACAAAGCTTCAGACAGTCTAAACAGCTTTTTGTCTGCTTTGGGGGTCAGCAGAAGGGGAAGACTGTCTCCAAACAAAGAATGGCCCACTGGATTGTGGATGCCATTCTCTGGGCTTATCAGGCCCAGGGTGTAACGTGCCCATTGGAAGTGAGAGCTCACTCGACTTGGGGTATTGCAGCCATGTTGACTTTGTAGTGTCAGACATATGTAGACATATGTAGATCTATGGGCTGGGCTACACGCAAAACTTTTGCAAGATTTTATAATGTTCAGTGTTGCAGTATAGATGAGTTGGGCAGAGGAACTCACTACCAGGCCCATTATTCATGTTATGCCCCTTTTCAGGTGAGTCCTTGTAATCTGGCTAGTGCTTTAAATAGCTGTATGTCCAGGGGTGTGGTCTGGCATGCAAATTCCACACGCCAATTCCATTGGCCTTTTCTGAATACATCAGAGGTGTTTGGGCTCTCAAGGGTGACCCCTAGTGTTGGTATTTCGACACAACATCTCTGTTCCCTCCATCAGGGAACAAGGGTTAGTAACCAAGATGTTTTTCAGGATTGTGTCCGTTGCTGAATTGGCTGAGAAGGGCTGAGAAGAGCAGCCTATAGAGGCTAAATAAAAACTATCACTGACACCTTTTGGACTTGTTTTGACACATTAAGCTGTGCACTGCACAGAGAAGGACACTTCAGATGCAGGTTTAAAATATAGACAACAAAACAGTATATACAGCACACTACACTACATTTTTTAATATAATTAAAGTAATTCATTTGTTGACTAGATGCTGCATTAGTAGAGAAAAAAAACAGCAGTATGTTTGCCTTCAAGGTTGAGAGGACACTAACATTATTAATTTATATCCAGCTGGTCATTTTTATGCATTTGTTTACAAGCAAAATTGCATATTTAAAGCTAGTGACGTGAGAAAGCAAATCGATATGTTCATGCAGCCGACAGAAACAAATCAGAAATGCATCCAGTTCTTTTTTTATCGTCACTGTAACACATATTTTCTTATTTTTATGAAATAATCATCAAGTGTTTTAAAATAGAAGCATATAACATGTGAGAGTATACAATATACATATGCAGGTTATCTATTTTCAGTGCTATGGCCTTTGTTATTTAAAGATTTTTAAAGATGTCTAAATCAGTCATCTTTAAGAATAACTGTTTGGATTTATATGAAATGGCAACACTTTACAATAACTGTCCATCTGTAATATTAACTTAATTATAAAAATTACTTAAGGTTAATAAATGCTGTAGAATTATTGTTCATTGTTAGATCATTAATTTCAATATTTTGCCCACTAATGCATTAGTAATAACATTAGTTAATGCACTATGAACTAACATGATCAATGTATAATTAATATTTAATATTTATATTTATTTCACTTATTAAGTACAGCAGATTTTCATGGTTCAGCACTGTTTTTTATTTATTTATTTATTTATTAAGTTCAGCACTCAGAGAGATTGGGAACTGAGACTTGCTACTGCCAACACATTCACAGACATGCTGCACATATACATAAAATAACCCCCGTAGCAGATCTGTACAGGTGGAGGGTTTATGAAAGCACGCTGCAGACTGCTAACAGCAAACAGGCAGTCTTTGAATGTTTAGCCTCAGCTCATTTGCCGCTGATGCAACAGCAACCAATCAGCTGCGCTATGTAGATAACGATGTGATTGCTACCAAATTGAGTTAAGGACGTATCAGCCTGCACCATCTAGAGTTTCATGACATAACTTGGTATTCCATGTATTTTTTTTTAATGTGGGAAATGTGGGAAATAATGTAGTGATTAATATTAGCTTTATTTGATAATAGTAGAAGTCCCCATTTAGATAACTAGGCAGCTAGATCATATTTGTGTGTGTTGTGTTATGTGTTAGTGTACACACTGGTGGCAGACAGTCATCTAACTCAAGTCGGTAGTCTTCCAATAAAAAATCGTTGTCCTCTCTCCTTTCTCTCTGACCCTCATCTATGAAAGTCAACAAGCTCCAAAACAAAAGCTTGTCATCCTTCTTAAGATCAGCTAATCGGCGCAGCGCTAGCATATCTGTTCAGACCAAGAAACCCAAGGTAATTGCTGATAATGAATTGCTTTTTATTAACCACTTTGAAGTAATAATTGTTATTTTTTTATACTTTATAATTTTGTAATTAACCTGATGCAGTTCGGTGATTTCGAGATTTCTGTTGGGACAGCTCCCCCATTGTTCTGTTCGCAATACCCTTGAGCCAATTTTGCAAATGCCCACATTGTTTGTTAGTCTATCTAAATTGCTAGCATCAGTTTGTTCACTTGCATAATTTTGATTTCCATTCCACCTCATCTGCCTGTCGTCTTTTACCACCACTCCCCCATCCTGTTCAAATGAATACACACATGTACACATGTACACACGCATATTCTCACACTGAGACACTATTCTCTGACTGTCTCCTGGCATGATGCCAAGCCTTTTTACAAAGGAATGGTTGGGCCGTTACCCTTCCCATATGCAAATTAATCTCATTTTGATTAAAAGACAGCTGCAAATTTAATTAGATTAGACAGCAGAGAGAAATATCATGCCAGTCCTCTCTGGAGGGGAGTGATTTACTTGAATTAATGTTTGCCAGACTTGCACTTGAAGTAAACACAGGGATAAAGAGAAAGGTATGTTGTTGCAGATCTTTTACAAAGGGCAATGAGGCGTTTCTATAGAACATCACTGATGAAAAACCCTCTTGCATCGTTTAATAAGGTTTGGAGCATTAAAAGCCCAAATAACAACATAGTAGAAGCCTAAAAGAGCCGTCTTAAAATGCACACAGATTATTTAAATAAGAGTTAATTAAATTATTATTATATTAGTTTTTTAACAAATGCAAAAGCATATCAGCAATTTACTATTTGAGATGTTTAAAACAGATATCCCAGAAACATAGGAAACCAGAATTTACAATTGAAGTTTTTTTTTTTTTTTTTTTTTCTGATATCAGTATTTTTCCAATTTACACCATTCATCTGGTCAGCATTAAATAGCATGATTCCATAACATCATCTCCTGGTGTCATTCACACAACAGTGTTTTTTTTTTTTTTGCCTGTAAAGGATTGTAGATAGTAAAACGTCTCAGGTTATGTATGTAACCATGGTTCCCTGAGAACAGGGAACGAGACTCTGCGTTTGCAAACGCTATGGGGGAACGTCACATGACTCAGTGTCTGAAAGCCAACTATCCAATAACTTCAATTCCTATTGGCCGGCGACAGCCTATGACGTCATACAGCGCGACCCGGAAGTATAAAAGGGGCGCCTGGGGAAGCAGTCATTATCCATCATCTTGAAGGACTATTCAGCAGGCAGCCCGAAGCATGGCAAGGAAACGCAGAGTCTCGTTCCCTGTTCTCAGGGAACCATGATTACATACGTAACCTGAGACGTTCCCTTTTGAAAGGGAACTTCTACTCTGCGTTTGAAAACGCTATGGGGAACGATATACTTACGCTGCCATGCTTGAGGAGAGTGCCTGCCAAGAAAAATGGCTGAGACAAAGGCTCCAGAGCAGTTAGAGAACTGCTTGGCAACTCCCCCATCAGGTCACACCAGGCTGTCAGTGACAGCATTCCCTTCGGCCAACAGCCCAAGCTGCACTCCAAGAAGGCCCTCCTCAGAGGTCCTACAGAAGCTGCTAAGGCATCTGGAACCAGCTTTTCTGAAGAAAAAGCGGTCCCGTTAAGGGAATGTGGCCAAGGAACCGAAGGGAACCTCGGCCAGTCACTAGAGGGGAACGAAGTCACCCCCAATGCCACCAGGGAGGCTGACCTGGTCTGTCACGAGACAAACATAGTCTTGGCCAATCCTGTCTGAATACAGAGCCTCTAAAACGCATTATTCATAGAAGATAGTAAGTAAGAGTGACTGCAAAGAGGCAGAAACAAACTCAAACCCACACGTAGAGACGGGCATCCCGGAGAGCAGAACTCAGCTAAGTACTATGAACCCTCGTATTGAGGGGAGTACAATCCACTCATCCCAGGATCTACTCAGTGCTTAATTAACGCACTGAGGAGGCCGTGCACTAGAGAGCCCTGATCCAGGGGAGCACAAACCAGCCTGAGGCTGAATCTTAGGAGGAGGCCTGATTAAGGCCTACCACCATGATCAGCTTAGGGAGTTAAGCACTATTACAAACGTAACCCTAAAGTAGACCATGCAATAGGCACATACTCATGGAGGCCGAGGAGGGGCCTACAGCATGATAGTAGTTATGTGAAAAACAGAAGTCTTATACAGAAAGTGTCCCAGTTTTAGGGGCCACCCCGAACACCTGTCTTGTCTTTCTGGGGTAGACAGACGACTTCAATGGCAGCATAAGAGGCTGCAAACTGCCCGCATGACAATCCACCTAACACAATCCGATGAGCAGTGTACTCAGTAAAGAACACCTTTTACTCTTTAAAGCAAGAGGAGTACAGTGTACACCAACACGTATTAAGGAAGGCCTGAAGGGGCCTATAACCTCAACAGACACGTGGCATCAGCTCGTGGCAGTGTTTAGACCCCAAGGACGATAAACAACCAGACAAAATGAGGTTGGATTTATCACTTAGGCCTCTGGCCAACGGAAGTGTATACAGATAATTCTCAAAGAGAAATACACCCAAACATATTCCAGTGTGTTCAAACCAGGTGGCCCGTAGGCCTAGCAACCTCTAATACACACGTGAGTCTCGTGGCCGTTTCTAGGAGCACAAAAGATCCACCCTAGGCGCTAGGTGGCTCTTAGTTCAACTAGATTAGAATCAGACTCAGGGAGGCAGATGTAGGTTAAACCAACCTTCAGTAAGGTTTCACTAACAAAATCAACCTGAGGGACTAGCCACTCGGAATACTCAGTAAAAAGCACCCTGTTACCCTCACAGTGAGAGGAGTACATGACTGAACTCCACATATTACACCGGAGGCCGAAGTAGTTAAACAGTAGTAGTTAAACAGTATTGTAAAATAAACTGCTAACTAGAAGGAGGCCAAATATCATAAGGCCTACGATCCAAGTTATATGCAATATAGCTGTTAACAAGATCACTAAAAAGGGAGCTAATAGATACCAACTTTCCTCAAAAAAGTGGCTCTAACTACCCTGAGTATGCAATCCAACAGGTGATGCACTCAGTGACACAAATAAACCTCCTAACTGGGGAATATAAGTCACCATATACTCAAATAGAGGGCATTTCACAGCAAAAGGGCCTATTATGAGAGCAGGTGCTAACCTGTGGCAGCATAAAAAGCTCACATACAATGTAGGGCAAAAGTCTAGAACTCAAAGTAACACAGACTTTGACATACATGCTGTTTTTGAAAGGAAAAACACTCTCTGTACAGATTCTCAAATCTGATCTAAGCCCCAGAGGACAGGAGATAAAAACCAGCAACGTCAACTCAAACTTGATAAATACAAAACATCAAGTGGCTCAGAAGAAAGTCATTCCTTTAGCATGAAAGTTCTAGAAAGTGGGGCCTAGCACACACCTGCATAACTTATCTGTGCAAAGATATGGGCCTACCACCTGAGAAACAGCATCAGGGAGTCAAAAACAGCCTACAACCTAGCTGTTAAACTCATAATTGCACCTACACAAGCAAGGGGATAATTGGGCGTACAGCCTAAACAACTCCCTCGAGAGGAAGCCAGAACTAGGAACTACACATCCTGAAAGGATAGTAAATACATATGGGGTTACTTCATATACCACACATCACCTAGCTCTAGCCTGGCCGCTAAGTTATAGGCCTGTATACTACAACAGGCACCATAACAAAAGCCTGATCTCCACTTCTAAATCTCATGATGAGAGAAATAACGTGAAGCTCAAAGCTAAAATGTCAGGCGGCCGGCTAGGGCCGCCATAGACATATAAACTGAAGTAATGAGTGCCAACTCAAACTATACTGAAAAACTACTCATATATAGAGAAAAAACTAAGCAGCAGCCATTTTGTGGCCTGCTCAGTCAGTCTCAACACTCCAGTTTTGCCCAAAAAAAAACCCTAAATGGCTACATTTTACTGTTACATGTTCAGGAAATACACAGGAACAACACAAGGTCAAAGGTTCTAGAAGCCCAAAGAACCCTTTCACTATCAAGCCAGAAGGCGGGCCTTCAGAGAAATTTCATCATGGGCCCGGCCATCAGCCTGACTGTTCAAAGGTGTCAACCTGAACATGCACAGTAATTAAAAAATGCCCCGGGAGGCCGAGGAAGAGGGGCAAAGGCAAATGTAGAATTACCTTCGCAAGAGAGGGGATCGATTAGCGGCGTTGCTGGCGCTGGTGATCAATCACCTCCCTTAAGTCTGTCTTCCTCTTCCTCGTATCCCGCCGCTTCTGCAACTTGCTCCGAGGTGGAGGAGGCACTCAAGCAGCGACACTAGACTTCTGGCCTTGCCTCAGAGCCTTGACTCGAGACGGGCCAGGGCCTCCCGGCTGTCTGGGCCCAGGATCGGACCTGAGCGGTATGCAATTCTTATATGCTGCTGAGCGCGCCTTCGCCTCCCTAAACTTTCCAACAATCTTTCAATCAACGGAGCCGCCAAAAAGTTCAGTTGGCAAAACCGGGGCATCAAGGAGAGAGCCCTTCTATGCTTGGTGGCCCGGAGAGCGAGATCTGTGGTGCGGCGCAGCTTAGCCACCGCATCAGGGGACAAACCCTGCCCCTGATCCAGGTCCTTCAGCAGGTCAGCCTGGTAGGCTTGCAACACCGCCATAGTCTGACCTGCAGCAGCATATGCTCTGCCATTCAGACGAGATGTCAGCTTAAGGGGTCTGGACGGCAGAACCGGAGCTTTTAGTGTCGGTGCCCTGCCCGTGACGAGATAGTTTAGAGATAGAAAAAGATAGATAGACGAGCAAACGTCTCGTCAATGGGCGGCAGCGACACATACCCATGCTGGCCCAATCTCTCCACATCAGCAAAATTCCCCCGCTGAAAGGGAACTTAAATTTTAAATGTGTTCCAGGTTTTTAAAAATGTTGTTTCAGTTCCTTTTCTAATGGGAACTCGCACTGCGTCCCCTAGAGAACACTTTGGGGAATGGTGTCTGAAAGTGAATGTGGAAACATGACCTGTTTTAGCCAAGCACTCGCAAACTTCCCTAAGCACTTCCCTTCGGGGGAATCCCTGTCGCCATTGTGAAGTGCGTTCCACTTGAAGTGGACGAGGGAAGTTTATATGGACAGACCCTCGTCCCCTCGATTTTGACCGAGTCTACTTCATATGTACACTTTAGGCAGATCCATATACCACAATGCAACATGATTGTAACGTCACCGCATATCGCATTTAATTTACCCCACCACAAACAACTCTATGATATATTGATTGTTTTTTGTTGTTTTTTTATATATTTAAAACACCCAAACAGACATACTTGCATACAGAATGCTGCATTAAACAATTTCGTAAAGGGAAAAAAAAAAAACTCCATAGCGGATTCCAAGTGACCAAGGGCTTAAGACGTTCCAATTCAGCTCATTGCAAATGTTCCAAAAGTAGTGGGCACTCATGCAATGTAAGCAATGACGTACATCCGAGTAAAAAAGACTGAATAAAGGGACATGGACATCTACCAAGGACATGCCTTGTGTAGGCTGTCTTTCAAGTTTAAATAGAGATGTCTACAGTTAGTGCATGTTGGATCAAGATATTCTTTAGTTAGCGTGTTGTGTTTCCCACCTTCTGGGAACAGTAGCAGCATAATATTAATGTAGTTATTCACAACACACTGCCTCTTGTGTTCTTTCACCTACTTGATGTATTAATGGAAGACCCAGTGCATTCAAGGTAAGCATTTTATTGGTATGTGGTCCCTTAAAATCAAATCCATGACCTTACTAGCACCATAATCTATCAGCTGGCCTACTATATTAACAAAGAGTGGCTGATTTACACTACAGCGATAGCATTATTATAAAAACAAATAAATAAAAATAAAAAAATGCATCTCATAGGCTACATATCTGCTCCTAGGTTTACAGTATGGGATACAGTAAATGTTTTGATTGGACCAGTATAGTAAACTAGGATGGGAATACCAGTGGCTGCCAGCCATGACTGGTGGTGCATTGAAAGTGAGTAAAGATCCTCTCTAAGAAAGTAGGTGATTAGAGAGTGATGATGGGAGTCTCCAAAATATAATGAGGCTTTAACAAATTTTACTTGTTTTCTCCTTTCAAAGCACTCGCCACGCTCTCCCAGCTAATTAGGTGCTGAGACCTATGTATCAGTAGATAAAAATATAAAAAGGTCTGCACTCTAAAATTGTTTTATTAAGTTTAAACAGGAAATAAAAACAGGATAAAATGTTTCAGCTGTCTGCCTTCATCAACAATTCACTTGTTTTCAATGAGTTCTCAATTAGAAATTTATATTGTCTTGGTAGATGTTGGTACTATCTACACCTCAGTGTTTTAATCACTTGCAAATTGTTGAATGAGTCACAAAAGCAAAAATAAACACGCTTGCAACGGTTAAGCTACTTATTTTAATAACTATCATTTAAAGTTTCTATAGACTCAGCAAGATTGGCAGGCATGTGTATAATAGTCAAATCAGTTATTAAATGCCCATTACAGGTTTGCATAAGAGGCTTAGTGTGGTAGTGGGAGTACTTTTGTTTCTTTCTTTCTACTGTAAAATGTATTACAAAGTGGTCTTTAAATGTTATTATTATGCTGTAAAATGCTTCTTAAAGCCATAATGTCAGTTTACTATAAGGGCATGCATGTTATTAAATCTTTGCTGCCCCTTGTGTTAGGGTGGGTGTAGTGTCTTGGGCTGCTGTGTGAGACATGAGAAAATGATAATTATGTTTGATGTCAGATTCATGGTTATAGTGGCCTCCTGCCCTTACACTTTTTCTCTTTCCTTTTTTCACCCCTTACTATGTCACCCACACACATGCCCATGCATATGCAGTTTTCAACTTATTTTTATGTGAAAACACACTTAAATCTTTCCTTATTTACATTTATATGATCAGATTTACTCTCCTGTGGTAGCTATGCAAATTTGCCCCTCTCAAAAAGCTGTTTGCTGAGAATACATTTTCAGAAGCCGAAAAATAATAAAGTTGCCCTCCAGGAGGAATCCACATGTAAGCTGGGTTCTTTTTCCCTCCTCATGAATTTGGTAATAACAAATTTGTTTATGTAGACCCAGCTGAAGCCTTATCAGGGTATTTTGAGCCTTATATTCTCATATCAAAATGAACTCTGCACTGAATAAGCAAGTGGGGTGCCTTTGAATTAGTGGAACCTAATTTGCATTCTCAATCTCCAGAAAACCTAAATTGTGTCCAAAAACTCCTCAAATCCCCTATAGAATGTTGAGAATATGGAAAAGTATGTGTATGTTCAGTGCTGCGAATGAAACCGTTGATCGTAAAAGTGGAAACCTGATCAGTTCATTATGTCTTGGTGATTTGAAGGACCTGCTGGATGTGTATATTACATGCAGGTGATACACTCACACAATATCTGAGTGAGAAGGGGCTGGACAGCACACTTATGGTGTGGGAAAATTGGAGATAGAACACACTTCACGTGCAAATTGCTTTCTACCAACATATTGGCAATGCCAATCCTTATATCTGAGACTGAGGAGCCTTGTCTTTGGTCATTACTGTTCATTCCAATTTGTGCAAATGTGGAAATGTGATACTGAGTGATATGCATATGGAATATTTTTAAGACTTTCCAAGTGAAACCTGATACTATAATCAGGCAATAAGAAATTAATTTTCCTCCTGGTAGCACTTTGACTAGTTGTAGATTGGAGGTGGGCTACTGGCCACATCAAAGATATCTTATAGATGCCTTGAACATGCCAAATTTTACAAGTTATATATATATATATATATATATATATATATATATATATATATATATATTCATACTTACACCCTAAACACACACTCTCATTCATCAACCTCTCACCTGTATGATTACTTGCTGGCACTACCTCTGGACTCTCACTACACTGACTTCTAGACATGAGTGAGCTCTGGAAGCCAAACTGTTGACCTGTCCAGGCGGCCCCCAATCTGCACAACACAGGCACAAACAAATGTACATTATAGTATTGTCCTGTCAATGTAGGACAGTCCTATAATGTCATCGGCCGGCGACAGCCCATGACGTGTATATGTGTACAACCGTGTGTACAAGAGGGCACCTGTAGTACACGTCAACAACTTCTTTGTCTGAAGGAGATAACCAGGTATGCCTAAAGCATGGCAGTGAGCATGGCGGTGTCTCGTTCCCCTTCTCAGGGAACCATGGTTACATGAGTAACCTGAGAGCTAAGGGAATAACTGCTGAAATGGCTAAGATAAACAAAAAGAAGGCTCAACGGACTTAGATGCCAGAGACCTATCCCTCACTCAGGTCATACACAGGGCTGTCAGTGACACTATTACCTAAGGCCACAACCTGGGCTCATGCCCTATGCAAGGAAGAGCCTTTACCGGGGCGAGCAAACAGTGCCTGCCACAGGGCAGAGCTCAAGGTCTGGTAATGCCAGGCCCTGACAGAGAGATATATTAGAGAAAAGTGAGTTCCTTCACCATGTCACTATACTAGGGGGATCTGGTTCAACCCCAGGGGAGCTGAAAAGACATGCTCAAACCTGCCTGACTCAAAGCCAGCATCTCTGAGCCAAATAAAAATAGAGCCCGAGATGGGTCCAATTAAAGACAATTTACCAAAACAGCCTCACAGAAGGATGAACACTTGATGTCACTGTCTAGCTGGAGCTCAGGTGAGCGGAGGCCTCAGCAGAAGGACTCTAAAATACAAGAGGAGGCCAGCCCTACTCACCCTTAGAGACAGTTTATCAAGGCGGCCTCCCAGAGGGCTGAACACTTAATGTCACTGCCTAACTAGGTGAGCGGAGGCCTCAGCAGAACAAGTCTCAAAAGTGAGAGGAGGCCAGCCCTTGTCAACTTTAGAGACAGTTTACTAAAGGTGGCCTCACAGGGGGCCGAACACTTGATGTCACTGTCTAACTGGAGCTCAAGTGAGCGGAAGCCTCAGCAGAATGATTCTCAAAAAGCGAGAGGAGGCAAGCCCTACTCAACTATAAGACAGTTATTAAGGTGGCCACACAGAGGGCCGAACACTTGATGTCACTGTTTAACTGGAGCTCAGGTGAATGGAGGCCTCAGTAAAATGACTCTCTATAATGAGAGGAGGCCAAACATACTCAACCTAAAAACCTTTCAAAGTGGGGGGGCTCAGATGAACGGAGGCCTAAGCAGAACAATCCTCAGATCAAGATGAGGCCAAACTACACTCAATCTTAAAGACAGTTCACCACAGCGGCCCACAGAGGGCAGACACACTTAATGACACTGTCTAGATAGAGCTCAGGAAGGCGGAGGCCTAAACAAAATGACTCTCTAGAATAAGAGGTGCCCAACTACACTCAACCTAAAAAACAGCTCATCACAGCGGCCCACAGAGGGCAGACACTCTTGGTTTCACTGTCTAGCTGGAGCTAAGGTGAGCTGAGGCCTCAACAACTTTGTTTAATAGCAAGAGGACGCCCAATATATGAAATTAAATCAAATAGCAGTACCAGAGCTAGCAAAATGAGCTTAAACAATAAACATTCCTGTTCGACTCCTGCTGCATTCTGCCTACAACCCCTGCGCTTGATCCAGCCTAACCACTATGGCGGCTGCGGGACCCGAGCCTCAGAGAGTTAGTGCTTAACTGAGGTCTCTGGTTACTAATCTGGTCATTACTATACAAGAGAGAGTAAAGCCTAGATGGAACAAAACACAGCGACTGCATCACACAACATGCATTTGACCCCCTCGGGAGCTAACTGCGCTAAATTTAAACGTCAGATTCTGTAACTCTGAAAGAATCATGTGAGAACAGCCATGAATGCATCGCTATGTGTGCCTATAACCTCCTCAAGAGCTGAACGCACTCGTGCAAACGCTAACTACTATCCCTCAGAAGAGAACAGAAAAGACCAAGCTCCTTTACTGTCTCTGTAGATAGTTATGAGAATGCATCTAAAATTGTTGATGTGTACCCTCTTGTATTATGCTTTGGTATGTAGTGAAACTAAAGTTTCCCAAACATGTAACATGTTGTACATTACTGTCCACCATTATTTGGAACACTTCAAGACATGGTTTTCAACATTTGAAATGTGTTATTGAATAAGAGTGGTCCTCTGGCCTGCTCCTTAATCACAGAAGAATATTCATCTCAACACCCAAACTCTCTATTTACCCCTCCCCCAGTCCCACTGTATCACCCTGCTTGCGCTGGGCATCACCATTTATTACTTACACACAAATACACACATGCATTACTGCTCGCTGCCCCACCTGAGCACATTTGTCATCACCGTTCCACATTTGTTCCCTCACTGATGGAAAAACTCGCAGCAATATGCAAAAAAGACAGAAAAGGTAAATGTGGGTTGCCTGGGCAACAGCGAGGTTATTTCCAAACCCTGATGGAAATCAATGTCATGTGCCAAGCTGCTCTGTCCTCAGGAAAATTAGAAAAATAGGGAGGGGGAATGTGCATACAGTGTGTGTGTGTGTGTGTGTGTGTGTGTGTGTGTGTGTGTGTGTGTGTGTGTGTGTGTGTGTGTGTGAGAGAGAGAGAGAGAGAGAGAGGGAGAGAGAGAGAGAGAGAAAGAGAGAGAGAGAAAGAGAGATAGATAGATATGGCGAGAGTGGGGGGAGAGAGAAGGGAGAGTCGGAAGAACAAAGAGAAAAGAAAAGAAAGAGCAAGGGGAGGAGAGAAATCACATTTCTCCTTGTGTTCCTTAAGGGCTTCTCGCTGTTCTTCAAAGGAGCCAGAGAAATTCGCCATTTCATTAGGCTCTCTGTGCAGCCCCCATCAATTTCCTACCTTATTTGTTTATGCACAGCAGGAAACATACCCCCTGGATAGGCCACAGTATGAATAGCAAGCAGTTTTTTAAAGATTGGATATTGTTTTATTTTTTGTTTGTTTTTTTTGTTTTCTCCTCACTAATCTGCTCTCCTGCATGAAACAACATCTTACAGCTATTGAAATGGTCAAATGTAGAGGTTTTGTGAATAAATAAAAATCAATCCGTTGATTACTGAATATAATCAACTCACATTTACATCTTAAATGAAGTCTTGAATGTACAGTATACTATAATTATGTATACTGAATGCACTATATTTTGTCATTTGCTTTATTGCATGTTGTTTCATTATCATGCTAACCAGACCTGTCATACCTTAGGTCCAGGTCTGTGTGCTTCTATATATTTTTATGGGATATTTTTGTTTGCTTGTTTGTTTTTTTTTTAAACAAGTGGCACTTTTGGGTTCTTCAGACACCACAGAATAGAGCTAGAAGTGTTTGCTTTATGATATTAAAACACCCCGTTTCCGAAAGGTAGTTGGAGATTTGGCCTTTTTTAGGTTTCCATTAAGATCAATGGATCAGGAAAATATTCATGTTCATGTTCCAAAGCCATAAGAATTTAGTTTATCTTCGGAACACAAATGAAGATATTTTTAATAAAATCTGAGAGATTTCTATGCCTCCACTGACAGTCTACGCAACGACCACTTTGATGCTTCAAAAAGTTAATAAAGAGATCGTAAAACTAATCCCTATGAATCGGGTGGTTTAGTCCAAATTTTCTCAAGAGACACAATCGCGGTAAATGAAGAACAGATTGAATTTAATATTTTATTCACATATAAACATAGATCAGCAAACATAAACAGAAGCTCAACCGATCAAGACCTCATTTGTTCTTGCGGAAGCTAAAACATGCTGCGTAACAAACAAGAATGAACCTCATTGGTTCTTGCACATCAAGCAATCATGCTTGAACTTCCGTTTACCATAAATGATGTGTGTGTTGATGAATGTTTATATGTGAATAAAAGCCTAAATTAAATCTGCTCTCATATAAAGTGATCATGTCTCTTCAGAACATTTGGACTAAGCGTCAAAGTGGTAGTTGCGTAGACTTTAAATAGAGGGACTGAAATCTCTCCGATTTCATTAAAAATATCTTAATTTGTGTTCCGAAGATAAACGAAAGCCTTACGGGTTTGGAATGACATAAGGGTGAATATTTGATGACAGAATTTATATTTTTGGTGGAACTAACCCTTGAACAAAGTCTAGGAATAATAAATGACCTTGTTGTCTTTAACAATAATGAACTATTTAATTCAAACTTGCAGATTTTATTCACTATGAAAAAAGTATGTCAGACTCAGCAGTGCTTGTCCTGTTCCGGATGTTATACTGTAAGCTCAGCATACGTTTTTAAGTGAATTTAGAATGACAGACTGATTTGCAGCCAGAAGTCATAGCCCCCTATGGCTGTTCGTTGTGTATGGGTAGAAGATTTGTGTCTGCATTTTATTGCTTACATGCACACTCACATGCACATGTGTATGTTACTGTGTAGTATGCAAGTGAGCATGGGTGTATATTTTTTGAGGCACCACACTCGTTTGGTTTCTGATGCAGTAAAGTGAACAGATCTGGCATAAGTGAAACCTCCAGTTTCATTTGCATATTTAACACTGTGTTCACACGTCCCTTGCCACATTTGCAAAACCCCCACTTATCCCATTAGCTCCCATACATGACCGTGTTTGCTGTGTCTGCATCTACACATTCACGCTAGCATGCACAGCATTTAGCTCTTACAGTGAGCTTGAAGCAGAACTTGGCTTATACTGTAGGATCAGTTTTTTGATCTCTGCAAAAACAAAAATAATATTGAACAGTCATTATTGAAGTATGTAACTTCCATGTTCCCAAATAATGTGTACTTTGCATATGACAAAATTATGTTTCAGTTGATTTTCACAAATTGTTTCTTTGAGAAAAAACATGAAAATATACAGTTATTGCAACAGTACATGATTTTTCAGCTTGAGTGAGCAATTCTGGTACAACGTTTCTAGTACATGAAATTACCCACATGCTCACCAACCAATGAGAGAATGAAACAATGACGACAATTAGGAGAATTGGGAGAATCTCTTCTACCACCACCAGTGTGCAGCATCCACCTGGTGGATGAAACAGGAGTCATAGCGCATCAGAACAGCTATTACACACAAGCTATCGGTATAAGTATAGAAGTGTATGGACCAGATTGTAGAGGGCAATGAGCAAATTTTACCAGGATGTCTGTATTCCCTTACACACACACACACACACACACACACAAAATATTTTCTATATATGAACTAAATATATATGAAATTATTTAATGTATATTGAAAATATACAGAATAATATATTATGTTAATATGTTACAATATATTGAATACAAGGAATTGCCACTTTTCAGACAGTATATTGAGAAATATTTGACAATATATTTACTTATATATTGTAATTTATGCAATTTTTATAATCAATAATACACTACATAATATATACAGTAGGTCACACTTTAAAAATGAACTAATCACTTATTATAAACAAGGTACGGACCAATGAAATAAAACAAAGGCCCAAAAGAACAGTCTGTTATAAAATACATAACACCGGAATTAATTTTGAAAATAAGCACCCAGTCCATTAAGTTATAAATTTTCATTTCTCATTTTCCACCCACCATGACAGTCATTTGCCATGGCTGTAATAAAATATCCAACTGTACAAAAATGTTATATACCATCAGATATTTTCATATATGAAGTGTGTAATATGCAAACAATAAAGTGAGATAAAAATTTTGTTTTCATCCCTCTCTCTCTCTCTCTCTCTCTATATATATATATATATATATATTTAACTATCAATATATTGCTATGCATGGTCCATACATATATTGCAGTATATTGAAAATTATATGTAGTTTCCCATATATGGAAATGTATTTTTTAATGATATGACATTATATTTTCCAGTATATTCCCATATGTGTTTGTTTCAGGTTTAAAGCTCTTACATTTTTTTGAGAAACAGCCTGGAATTTTTATGACTACAGAGAGTCAGGATCTTGGTTTATCATTTCATTTGAAAGGCAGCAGTCTCACTAAAATCTGTAACTGTTTGGTTACAAGAATATATATATATAAAAAACCCTAATAGGATAGAGAGTGATATTGAATTCAGTGGATAAAAAAGTAGTTAAAGTAATAAAGGTTATATCAATATTACCAAATATAGATGAAAAAAGTAGTGCTGTCAACCTTAACGCATAACACATGACATAACTCATTTTTTTCTAGTTTAACGCATTAAAAATATTTAACACAATTAACATAGCATCCATTTTTTTCTGTCATCCTTTGGCTACTGTTACAATATATGATCACGCTCTTATTCATGCAAATGCTTTTAAAACATTCAAGCGCGCCAAAAGAGAACGTGCTGTCTGTAAATGTCCGACTCCTCACTGTAGGTGTGTAGTGTTTACTTTAGGCTGTAACAGTGCAGACTGTTTGATAACTTTATTCAGTTTCCGCATATTTCCTATCTAGACAGGTAGGGCACATATAAATATTACATTTATTATGGGTTTATGTGAGGATTGCACAAAAAAAACAAAAAAACATTGCATTTAATTTGCTATGTCAATATGCTTTGGGATACTTGTATCTTTCACATCGACTGCAAGCTGGTGTGTGGTGGGTATTCTGGCACAATATGGCTGCTGTTGCATCATCCAGGTGGATGCTTCACATTGGTGGTGGTTGAGGAGATTCCCTCTTCCATGTAAAGCACTTTGAGCGCAAAGAAAAGAGCAATATAAATGTAACAAATTATTATTGTAATTATTATTATTATTGCAAGCTTGCATTATGTCTTGTTTACAATCCAGTCAAAGTCTGATGGGTAATATGTATGTTGCTGTAAAACACAAGCTGAACATACCAGCTGCTGCATTTAGTTATTCCATCTAAATTTTACCTTGAGAAGATTAGGAGGAGGTCACAGAAGAAAGATGGAATGAAAATACAGGGACAAACACCATGAAAATTCTGCCTGGACAGTCTGATGGCACAGAGGCTTTCAGAAGCATCATTCCTCACATCTTTTGACATTTTCTATTATGTCTTTCACACATGGATGAGTCTCTGTTTTTTTCCCTTCTTTTTTTCCTTTTCTCCAGGCTATCCCGTTCTCCTCTAAGCTTCACTTTGTTTTATTTTTTTTCCAATGATTTTTTTCCAGATTTCTGAAGGAACTCATCAATCTTCACACACTATATTCAGGGAAAAGGAATGAGAGAGAAAAAGAGATCAAGTGAGTTTGCTGACTATGACAGGTACATAACGCTTTATATGATGACAGTTTACTTCAATGAGAAAATGCAGAAAACATTTTAACAACTTAATTTCATTGTATGCACTTTGTGTCGCATTGTAATCTATCTGTGTTAGTCTATAATTTTTAATTAAAACTAGGCATTTCTTTTTTACAGTAATAAAGATTACAGGGGCAGATTTTTAATTAATAAAGACTTGTGGTTCCTTTCACAATTTGAAGTTATTTAACATAAATTTGGGAGGAGTTCGCTGTCAAGTTCATGTTCAGTTAGTTTCACTTTCATGGACTTCATGGACTTTCATGTTTTGTCTTGAGTCACATGTTTTCTTTGTTCAAGTTTCCCACCACTCATCAGTAACTACGGACACTCATTCATTCATCACAGCTGTTCGTCATTTGGTTCATCACCATGTGTATTTAAGTTCCTCGCCTTCACCTTCAGTACCTGTTTGTCTAGTATTGTTTGTGCTTTGCACACTTTTTTGTGTAGTTGCTCTTGTTTAATAAACCTGTTATTGGGAAATACTTCTTCTGCCTACATCATCTTTGACCTGGGTTTGTGACAAATGCCCATTTAATCTTCTTAATATTACCAGGATATAAAAGCAGTCTCTTAATTTTTCCCAGTGTCAGTTCTTTCGGCATCCCTTCTCCTCCTTTATGTATTTCACCCATGTAATCATCACTATTAGTCCAGGGGGGACAAATCGGAGCTTGAGTAGTTTATCCTCCCGAGCCCCGCCATAGCGGACAGCAAGCCAAAACTGTTTGCCATGTACTTTATGATCATATGGGTACACAAATTCATAACATAAATGTTATGGCCATAAAACTTTTTTTTTTATTATTTTTTTTTTTTTTAACCATGTCATTGGTTGACATTTGCATCACATAAGCAGCTGTTTTTTCTGACATAGTAAACCTGCTTGGTATCTTACCTGGTACATAGTACTATGCTAAGCGGCTCCGGTACAAGCCCAGTAAAATAGCTCAAAGATTTGCCAAATAGCAAAATGGCAAAATGCAATTGTCATCTCACGTTTGATGTGTTGTGTTAATCGTTTTGTTAATCCAGCCAGTTAGCTTTAGGGTAGTGTTTAGTGCCATGTTATTTTCGAACATTGAGAGCATTAAACTTTTAGCGCCAGTCACTGGTCATTTCATTTACGAACTGTCACAATGCACACAACAACCAACTAAATTTGTTTTTAGCATCGAGGTATTTTTACTTAGTGCAACCTAACTGCAGCAATTACCTGCAGTTAGGTATTTTTTTAATTTCAATATGTAAAGTCACATTTTCACGTTATTTTGCATAATTATTGCAGTTCACAGTCAGCCATCTAACTCAACGTAAACTCACATCCTTTTGGTAGCCCTTTTTGCCTCAAAATCCAGACAGAACCCATGGTTTTAAAAATGCTATTTCTCCTTAAGAAAATGAACATCTCCAATGACTTTGTTTCTGCTTTGGTCAAACAAAAGTGTTTGCTTATTTAGAAATAATCTGCATAGACAAATATTTTTCATCACTGTGTGGTTGAACCATTTTTATTTTGTTCATTTCTCTTTCAACGATAAAAAGGTTTATTGGACTCTATCTTATGTCTGTGTAGATGTTAACTTATGGCACAGATTAACACAAGTCCTTTCCTGGGGGTAGAGGGAGAGAGAGAGAGAGAGAGAGATGAGGTGGTGTCAGAATTCTGATTAACGAGAGTTTAATTTAATCAGCACTTCCTATCTCTGCAGTGGCTTATTTTTAACAGCTCTCTCTCTCTCTCTCTCTCTCTCTCTCTCTCTCTCTCTCTCTCTCTCTCTCTCTCTCTCTCTCTCTCTCTCTCTCTCTCCTCTCTCTCTCTCCTCTCTCTCTCTCTCTCTCTCTCTCTCTCTCTCTCTCTCTCTCTCTCTCTCTCTCTCTCTCTCCTCTCTCTGGAGTGTCCTGTATGTGGTGATAGTGAGTGAATAGAGGAGTTATGATTAATGGAAATTCATGGCTTGTGCAGTATGCCTCCTCTGACTTCATATCTCCTCTGACTCCCTCCCCACTTCCTCCCTCTCTCTCTCTCTCTCTCTCTCTCTCTCTGTCTTGAACAAAGCTGACGGCTGCAGTGCCTCTGCAGCACACTGGCTGTTGTCTGAAATCAGAGGAGATGAACAGCACGGAAAGAACTGAGAATATGCAAATTCATGACTGTCAAATCACTATCATCTGACTTTAAGTGTTTTTTCTGCGCTATAGTGTAGGTTTTATGGCCATTTTTGCACAGAAAACCGTGGGAGGTAATGGAGACAATGACTCTCTAAAACAGTACAAAAAAATAAATCTAAACAAATATTATGATGCACAGCATCGAACACTGTTTTTTCAAATATAAACCAAGAGAGGCACCGGATAGTTTCAGGAGAGACAATATTCTTACTGAGCTCCTAAAGCACAGCATTATAGTGAAAGATGTAAGTGGATGAAAAGTGAGAGAAGACAGTGCCTCCATGTCACTGTGATTGGCAGATCATCCAGTCAATATGATCGTGCCCATCTTTTACCCATTCTGCAAATGGAACTGAAGAGATTAAACTGATTGTCTAATTACAAAGTAAACTCACCCCCTTAGAGATCACCATATTTGCTCAGGACCAAATTGAAATTAACTTGAAAGAATGGAAATGATAGCATGGTTAAATTAAATGAATTATAATAACCAAACAACAGTAGCAGTAATAAACAAACACAAAAAAGGCTATTTACTGTATTATTGTAGTTCATGTTTGAGGCAACATAAAAAATGTTAAGATTTTTTTTCCATATTGTTGGGGTTAATAAATAGTATGGAAATATAAAAACAAATATTTTACAATAAACACATTTAAATATGTAATTTAAGTGGTACAGCATGGCACTAGCAGCACCAAAATTATAGAACCGACTCTATATATACCTTTAATGCACTGTTGCCTTGGATAATGCACACATGTACTGTACGTAAATGTGTAATGTATAGTTTTGGTTCATGTCTTTTATTTTGTAGTTTGATTCATGTTGCTTGTTTGTGTCATGCTTCCCTTGCTCCTCATGTGCTCCTTTAGTCAATGTGTCATGTGCTGATTGGTTGTTTATGGTCATGTGTTTCTGAGTTCTGTTTGTTCATTGGTTCCCTTTTTCCTTGTGTCACTTGCCCATTGGTTGTCTTAGTCATGTGTCCACTAAGTTCATGTATTTAAGCTACTTGTTTTCCATGTTACTTTGTTGTGTATTGGATTATTGTAACCCTGCTGTTGGTGAGTGGTCAAGTCGCGTCAAGTCGCGTCAAGTTGCGTCAAGTTGCGTCAAGTTGCGTCAAGTCGCTTCAAGTCGCTTCAAGTCGCTTTGTTTGTTTGTTTGTTTGCTCACTTGGGATTATTAATAAACTGCACATGGGTTCATCAACTCGCCTTCAGAGGACTTAATCGTTACAAAATGTATCTAAAAACTGGGTAAACACTGGACAAAAAAAGCAAAAACAAACGCATGAAAAGCTCATTTCAGGAGTGAGTGAGTGAGTGAGTGAGTGAGTGAGTGATTGGTTGATTTCATGGAATTAGGTGAATATTCAGCCCGACAGTGATTTGCAGCAGCAATGTAAATATAAAGCAATATATATATATATAAATAAAGCAGAGGTATACATAACATTTTAGCCAAACAGACACAAGAGTGGACACATCACACACACCACCTTGGCAAACTGTTTCTTTCTATCTATTCTCTCTCTCCCTCTCAAACACATTTCATGTTCTAGCCAGAGAGAGAGAGAGAGAGAGAGAGAGAGAGAGAGAGAGAGAGAGAGAGAGAGAGAGAGAGAGAGAGAGAGAGAGAGAGAGAGAGAGAGAGAGAGAGAGAGAGAGAGAGAGAGAGAGAGAGAGAGAGAGTGAGTGAGTGTGTGTGTGTGTGTGTGTGTGTGTGTGAGTGTGTGTGAGTGTGAGTGTGTGTGTGTGTGTGTGTGTGTGTGTGTGTGTGTGTGTGTGTTTCATAAAGCTGACCATCTGTGTTTGTTTGTGTTTAGACATCAAACTATTACACATTTGGAAGCTGATCTAAAAGTGCAGTTTCCGTTCCGGCATATTAAAAAGTCGATCCAACACCTCTGATCCATCATCCAGAGAAACACCAACACATTCATAGAGTGAGAGATCCTCACTATAACAATCCCACACTGTATTCTCAATGGAAATGTTGACGTTTAAAAAATGGCCGTTATCAAAGTTAATCTGTCTCTCAGCACTGAAACCGACATGCAGGACATAGACACATCCACCCTTGCTCATAATAATCACTTTACTCTTTATTTCAGCATACTGGATGTGGAAATGGCCTTCGCCTCCATAGAGAGAGAACTACTGCCTCTTTACTGCTGTTTGAAAAGCACTTCACCACAGAGTCTTTGATGGATAGGCATGGATTCTTGCAGGCAGATCACTTTCATTAGTTTTACAATGTTACCTTTGTTCTCTAGCACATTATCAGAGTCACCCAGTCCTTTCAGGAGCAAAGCAGATGATACTGGACACATCCTCATCCGCATAGGAGGATATTCCTCCATTCAGATGGGAGTTTTATTGGCTAGAACATGAAATGTGTTTGAGAAGGAGAGAGAGAATAGATAGCAAGGATGTGTCTACTCTTGTGTCTGTTTGGCTAAAATAGCACATTGTGTTATGTATACCTCTGCTTTATTTATATATATATTGCTTTATATTTATATTGCTGCTGCAAATCACTGTCTGGCTGAGTATTCACCTAATTCTATGAAATTATATAATTCCTCAAAATATTCCAAAAAGGGATAGAATATTGTATCTAGAAGAGAAGGGAGATTGATTTTAAAGAGGTTCCATGCATAAAAAAGAGGTTTCAATATCTTGAAAATTAGATGCACAATATTGAAAGTGTCATCTAATTGAAACAGATTTATGGCCACAGGCCTGTGTTAATGTACTGCTTTCCTCTCTGCTCTCTGTTGCTTTATGATTCATTTACAAGGAAAGGGTTATTGAGAGCACTGTTTATAAACCATACAAATTACATAGATGCTGTAGGAAGGGGGATCCTGGTCCCTATTGTTCCTCCCATAAGCAATGCACATGCTTTTGTCCACTTTTTTTTTTCTTTTTTCCCCCTCAATGTTCATCTTTCAGTCCCCGTGTTTCATATTTAATCCCTTCATGTTTTAACATTTTTGAAATTTTGTCCTTGTAATGTTTTCCACTAATAAAATTGCAGTCATACATACAAACAATATTACTTTAATTTAACATGAACAGTTAGTAGACTGTTACTACCTTGAAACGTCAAGTCAAGTCACCTTTATTTATATAGCGCTTTTTACAATGCAGATTGTGTCAAAGCAGCTTTACAGTGATAACTGGTATATAATTTTGGCTGCACAGCAGCTCTTAAAGAAAATGGTGTCAATGCAGGCAGATGCAAAGCACTGTTGAATATCAAATGTCAAGTGTCCCCAACTAAGCAAGCCAAAGGCGACAGCAGCAAGGAACCCAAACTCCAACAGGTGACATCAGGTGGCAAACAAGTGGCAAATAAGTGTTAAAAAGGAGAAAAAAAAAAAACCTTGGGAGAAACCAGGCTTAGTCAGGGGGCCAGTTCTCCTCTGGTGAACAGTGCTTTGTTACGATTCAGGTAGCTATCATAAGTCCGATGGGATCACAACATTCAAAGTATTTATTCCAGTTCCATCCAGCTGAGGATCGTATTCATCACGCGGTATGGATGGTTTGTTGAGGAACTGTGCCACTGGCTGTCGTGTCGACGAGGCCTTCACAATGGGTGATCTAGTTGACTCAATCTCTGCTAACACTTCAGGGCTTTCGTTGTGGTCATGTCAAGGTGCAGGTCCTTGATCTCACCTGGATTTGGAGGTTTAGATATATATTTTAAGATGGAAGAATGCAGTTTTACAGATGCTAGAAACATGGCCTTCAAATGAAAGATTGGTATCAAAGAGCACACCCAGGTTCCTAAATAACGACGAAGACTTAACAGAGCAGCCATCAAGTCTTAGACAGTATTCTAGGTCCAAAAATTAGAATCTCTGTTTTTTCTGAATTTAGTAGTAGGAAATTACTGGTCATCCAATTTTTTATATCAGCTATGCATTCCGTTAATTTTGTGAATTGATAACTTTCGTCAGGGCGCAAAGAAATATAGAGCTGAGTATCATCAGCGTAACAGTGAAAACTAACGCTATGCTTCCTTATGATATCTCCAAAGGGTAGCATGTACAGAGTGAAAAGCAACAGTCCTAGTACTGAGCCTTGTGGTACTCCATATTGAACTTGTGATTGATATGACATCTCTTCGTTTACTACTACAAACTGATAACGGTCAGATAAGTATGATTTGAACCATGACAGTGCAATTCCACTAATGCCAACATAATTTTCAAGTCTATGTAAAAGAATATAGTGATCAATAGTGTCAAATGCAGCACTAAGATCCAGTAACACTAATAGAGAGATACACCAAGATCTGATGATAAGAGCAAATCATTTGTAACTCTAATGAGAGCAGTCTCAGTACTATGGTACGGTCTAAATCCTGACTGGAAATCCTCACAGATACTATTTCTTCCTAAAAAGGAACATAGTTGTGATGATACTGCCTTTTCTAGTATTTTTGACAGAAATGTGAGATTTGAGATCAGCCTGTAATTGACTAATTCTCTAGGATCAAGTTGTGTTTTTTTATAAGAGGTTTAATAATAGCCAGCTTAAACGTTTTTGGAACGTATCCTAGTGATAAAGACGAATTAACGATATTAAGAAGAGGATCTATGACCTCTGGAAGCATCTCTTTCAATAGCTTAGTCGGTATAGGGTCTAACAAACACGTTGTTGATTTTGATGATTTAACAAGTTTAGACAATTCTTCCTCTCCTAAAGCAGTAAATGAATTTAATTTTTTCTCAGGGTCACTACAATGCACCGTCTGACGCGATACTGAAGTAGACGGTTGCATGGTTATAATTTTCTCTCTACTATTGTCAGTCTTGCAAGTAAAGAAGTTCATAAAGTCATTACTGCTGTGCTGTTTGGAAACATCAGAAGCTAAAGCTTTATTTCTTGTTAATTTAGCTACTGTATCAAATAAATACCTAGGGTTGTGCTTATTTTCTTTTAAAAGTTTTGAAAAATAGGCAGATCTAGCAGTTTTTAAGGCCTTTCTGTACTCAATCATTCTCTCTTTCCACGAAATGCAAAAAACTTCTAGTTATGTTTTCTCCCAGCCGCACTCCATTTTTCTGGCTGCTACCTTCAGGGCCCAAGTGTGCTCGTTGTACCACGGCATTGGATTAATTTCCTTAATCTTTTTTAAGCGTAAAGGAGCAACTGAGTCTAATGTGCTGGAAAAGACAGAGGCAGTAGTTTCTGTTGCAACATCGAGGTCTTCTAAGCTGTCTGGTATGCTAAGGCGATGGAACTGATCAGGAAGATTATTTATAAAGCGATACTTAGTGGTAGAAGTGATGGTTCTACCAAATTTATGTCAGGGAGGCAGTTTAGCAGCCTTGACTAAATGTAATATACACAAGACTAGATAATGATCTGAGATGTCGTCACTCTGCTGCAGAATTTCAATGACATCAATATCGATTCCATGTGACAATATTAGATCTAAAGTATGGTTACGACAATGAGTGAGTCCTGACACGTGTTGTCTAACTCCAATAGAGTTTAGAATGTCTGTAAATGCCAATCCCAATGCGTCTTTTTTATTATCTACATGGATAATAAAATCACCAACAACAAGGACTTTATCTGCAGCTAGTACTAACTCCGATAGAAAATCAGCAAATTCTTTGATAAAGTCTGTATGGTGTCCTGGTGGCCTGTATACAGTAGCCAGCACAAATGTCTTACAAACCTACATAATGTTACATAAAGTACCATCACTTTGAAGGAATTATATTTTAAAGACCTTTGACTAATACTGTTAATATTACTATAAATTACAGCAACACCTTCCCCTTTGCCTTTCTGACGAGGATTGTGTCGATAATCGTAACCTTGAGGGCTAGACTCATTTAAAGTAATGTAATCGTCCGGTTTTAGCCAAGTTTCTGTCAAACACAGCACATCTAGATTATTGTCTGTGATAATATAATTTACAATAAGTGCTTTTGAAGAAAGGGATCGAATATTTAGCAACCCAAGCTTTATCATTTGTTTATCATTATTATCTCTATTTTTTATTTGTTGAACATCAATTAAATTTTTACCATTAAATGGGTTTGGAAGTTTTTTGTTTTTACTAATTCGGGGTACAGACACAGTCTCTATGTGATAATATCTAGGTGTAAGAGTTTCTATGTGTTGGGAATTATCTGACTTCTGTAATGTGAGGCAGCTAGTAGACGGTCGGTTTAGCTGGTCTGTCTGCTTCCTGACCTAGGCCCCAGTTTGTCATGTTTCAGCTCTAAGACTATGTGCCATATTACTAGAGAGAAGAGCAGCACCATCCCAGGAGGGATGAATACCATCTCTTTTCAACAGGTCAGGTCTGCCCCAAAAACTTTTCCAATTGTCTATGAAACCTATATTATTCTGCGGACACCACTTAGACAGCCAGCCATTGAGTGATGATAATCTGCTAACAATCTCATCACTCCGACGAACAGGAAGAGGGCCAGAGCAGATTACTTTTCCTGACATTGTACTTGCGAGTTCACACAACTCTTTAATGTTAATTTTAGTGATCTCTGACTGGCGAAGTCGAACATCATTAATGCCAACGTGAATTATAATTTTAGAGTATTTACAATTAGCATTAGCCAGCACTTTAAATTTGCTTTGATGTCAGGTGCTCTGGCTCCCGGCAAACATGTGACTATGGTGGCTGGTGTTTCTATTTTTATGTTCCGTGTAATAGAATCGCCAATAACTAGGGCACTTTCAACAGGATTCTCAGTGGGTGTGTGACTGAGTGGGGAGAACCTGTTTGATGTTCTCATTGGAACGGAAGAGTGGTGTTTTCCGTGGCTAGGTCGCCTCACCGTTACCCAAGTGCCCTGCTGCACGGGCTCTACACCCGGAAACGAACAATGTACAGAGTTCACTAAACTAGTCGCATCCAAAACAGTATCTGAAGCCCTTACATTCTTACTGTCCTCAATTAAGGTTTGAATGCGTGTCTCTAATTCTAAAATTTTCTCTGTCAGCCTAACTATTTCCCTACATTTATTACATGTAAATCCCTCGTCGCTGACAGAAAAAGCTATACTGAACATGTGACAAGCAGAACACGATACAATACTAGGAGAGGATGACATGACTCACCGTGTTTGTAGACTGATCCGACTTACCACAGCTGTTTGATGAACACATAGAAAAAGAAAAGGAGCGCGCAAGAGACTGATGACAAGATAACAAGCTAGCGAGATGCAGACGCGTTGTAATAGCGATTTAGATTAAAAGCTAGCGACGTCAGATTAATGTGGTAGGCAATATTAGATATATTAGATATAAGGTAATGATAATATAAGCAACAATGAATGAAAGTAAAGTGAGAGATTCAAAACAAAGCTATACAGAGTTACAGACGCAAACCACTCTGAGCAGCGAGGCAGACAGGAGCAATCAAGCAATCCTCAATCCGAGCAATCCTCAATCCAAACCACCAACCACGTTAAGATGTTTCTTTTAATAATTGATGATAATGGCCCTCTGGTCCTATTTTACAGCCTACTTAAAGATACTTAACAGTGCTTATACACAGTTGGTGTGTTCATTGAGTATTATTGTAGTGCTAATGTCAGTGAGTTCTATAGTCTATATGGTGGAATGTATTGTTCTAATTTTTCTTTTACATAATGTATATCAGAAGATTGCACAAAGTGAGTTTATTGAACTAGAGTTTCACTCATGTATGTAGTCACACTGCCAGTCGTTTGAAAGACACTACTGTGAAATGAACTCTAATTTCTTGTGTTTATTCATTTTGCAGAAATAAAAACCCATATGTACCACCAGAAAACATAGCCTCTTCTGTGTGTGCAACAAGAGCACTAAGCACCAGAACAGCCAGGCACAAGAACAGTTTTGTATATATATATTTTCTTTCTATTACATTACTGTACTATATTCCATTATTTAAATTTCATTTTCTATATAATATTATTATTGTTATATTTCATTTTTTATTGTGTAATTCCTATGTATATCTGCATATGTCTGTACTTTCCTCTGCACTGGAAGCTCCTGTCACCAAGACAAATTCCTTGTGTGTGTAAACATACTTGGCAATAAAGCTCTTTCTGATTCTGATGATGCAAGATGCACATCCAAAGTAGCACATACGCTTGGGCGCTGCTTTAGAGTAGAAATTGAAGTTGTACTTCTAATTGAAAGTGGCACTGACACGTTTTTTTTTTTTTTTTTTTTTTTTTGCTTTTTTTTCATGTGTACAGTAAAGCTGCTTGCTATAAAGCAATCTATTGTATAAAGTGCCATATAAATAAATGTGACGTGACGACTAAAGTGCCAAATTGCAGACTTGTGCAAACATATCCACATTACTATGATCAGATGCTTTCTCAAGTGTTGTTTTCTCTGCTGTCATGCTTTGTTGTGTGCCCAGAGAAACTTGTCCATCGGCGCCACATGTGCCCCATGTTGGCTCTAAGTGGGGCCCATTTAGATTTTCATTATATGGGCTCACTTGGGGCCCAAATGGGTGCTAATAATGGGGCCAAAGTTGGATGAAAATACCTTATGGGGACCACATGGGTGATCACACTGGACCCACAAATTATTAAAAAAAAATAAATAAATAAAATAATAATAAAAAATAAACATTTATTAATTTCTTTAAAGATTCCAGTGGGTCAAATAATGAGCTACTATGCAAAATTCACTTTCAAACCACATGTACCTGACCAAACAAAGAATTCCTAAAATCAGCTGATTTTATGTGGTGCTCTATATATGTCAAATTACATGATAAAATATTTAAACTATAAAGAAAATGACTTCAACTAGGTATGTGTAAATCATGTTTTTATTTTTTTTTATTTATTGAACTTCAAGATAAATCCTCTTGAATGCATCAGGATGAAAAGTTCTTATTCCTGGGCCTATACAGACTCCTCAGCTTCAAATCTAAAAAGTAAAGAAAGAAAAGACATAGAATTACTATTATTTGGCTGGTCAAATGTACAAACAGCATAAAGCATTTATTCTAATGCAGTGGTTCTTAATCCTGGTTCTGGTGACCCACCACTCTGCACTTTTTGTACGAGTGCTTCTCAAACTGAAGGCTGCATCTTTGTCTTATACTTTTTATAATAAACTTAAGCAAGCTCAGTACAGACTTGTTTTCCGTCAGTTAATTATGTTGAATTTAAATGTGTGCAGAGGATTGTGGGTCATTTAAGACCGCGAAGGATACATTCGATGCTTCCTTCAAAACATGCCGAAAGAAGGACGTGAAACGAAGGCTGCCTTCCAAGGATCCTTCTGACTGAGATGGTCTTCAGCGACATTTGATAACATGGCAGCTGAGATTAGCAGCCTTCGTAGGATGCAGCCTTCCATTTGAAAAGCACCATGTGTTTCCCCTATTTAACATACCTGATTCAGATCATCAGCTTGTTAGAAGAGAGCTCCATGAACTCAATTTAGTGTGTAAGATAAGAGAGACATACAGAACTTGCTAGTTACCTGCCAACATTTTATTTTTACACACCAAACTCTGAGAGGCTTTTTCTGACATTTAAGAGTCCAGAAAGCTATTTCTATTATGTTCTCCTTCATCAGTTTACTGTATATCACACCCATGCATCATAGCAGCCTTGAAGATTGAGTCTGACACCTGTACATAGTGAATCAGCTGTGGCTGGAGGCCTAAACTATTAGAAAAGAATAGAACCACAGTAACCGAGGCCATTACTGCAAAAACAAGTGGAACTGGAGTTATTACACACAAAGCCAATACACTTTGATTGATGACAGCCTTCATAACACTTACGAGGGGTTTTCTCTTCTGAGACCGCACTCTGACACTCTTAAAGCCGTATTTGTGTGAGACAGAAAGTGGTTTAAGCATGGTATTGATCTGTAAAGCTACACATCTTTCCAATGACATGTTTTTCAAAACCATATTCATCCTCACTGCTTCCATCTAACAGATGGCCGTGCATCTAATGTGTCTGCTGGTTGATATATCTCTGTCAAGGATGTTGAGATGCAGCCATCAGCCAGGGAGAACCTGCTGTTCTGTCTCATCATTCCAGTTATAGTATACAAAAGTGCATGGCACTGGAGACTCAGCCTGCTTATTTAGTCAATGGGACCCTTTACAAGACATTTAGTTTGATGAAAAGACCTGTCCTTTTACACCAAAGAGAATGTTTCTGGAGCAGCTATGGGGACTCTTGCAAGCTGACAGCACAGTACACTCATGATTAAGACATAGTAACAACACACACCAATGGGTGAATACTTTCCTCCCTTTGTAAAGGTAAGGTTGCAAGTGAGTGTGACATAAAATTCTGGGTCCCAGGAGCATCTTTGCTCTTGATGTCTTGTTTTGATTAATTGAACTGAAACTGCATAGTATCTCTTAGCAGAGACAAACACACAGTTCACTTTATCTCTGTCCAACTAGCAGCCATAATAAGGGAAATGGCCTTCGCAACTAAAGCATGCTGGTCTGTGCTGTAATACCAGTCCACTGGGACAATTAACAAGCTCAATGCACGGCACTCCGGAACTAATTGTGTCTCTGTCATATGTAGAGAGAAATATATTCACAGAATTTCTGTTAGAAAAAATCATACAATTATAATTACAAGTTAGAATATTGAGAATAATTTGGGTGTTTCTTCAAACTATTTTACACGTTTCTTAAACATTTCCACCATATTTCACGATGTATTCTGCTTGAATACATCGTGATTAATCAATTACAAATTAATCAAATGGCTGACTTCTTTGTCTAGACAAGGATATTTAATTTATTTTATGTATCCTAATTGGACACTTCTGACTGTTATGACCTACAACAGTCATGATTTGTACAAAAAAAAAAAAAAAATCACATGATAAACATTCAACGCTGTTTAAAATAAAAATAGAATATTGTTTGTTTTATTGTTTTTTTCACTATTTTAAGATTGAAAGTAGTATCTGACAAGGGTAAAGAAAATATATACTTAAATGGCATTTGAAAAGTAGCAAAAATAAATGACGGCAATTGATTACATAACTATTTTAATGCACCCTTCATATAACAAGAAAATAGTTTTGATAAAAATTAATCCCTAAGACAAAAAAGTGCCTGTATGGAACATTTTGTTATGATCAAAAGTGCACAATGAAGAGTATCCAATATAAGGACAAGGAACTGAGAGACGACAGGGCTTATAAACACTGGGAGAAAATGTTAACAAAACTTAAACAGACTAATTAATTGATTCATGGAGACAAACTAGAACTTAGGCAAACACAATGAAAAACAGAACATTTATATTGTGTACTTTTTTGTGACTGCTGCTAACTGTTATATTTTCCACCACACCTGCCACTCCATCCTCCCTGCACACATCCTCCAGGGGACACCTTCATCCAGGAGAAACTGGATGTTGGAAGGCCCGAGGTTGATCCTTGCTACAGAGGCGAGGCAGAGGAGGAGCCAGGGGGCTGGCGGGAGAGAGCAGAGACTGGGCAGAGGAACTGGCTGAAGTTTGAAGAGGAGGTGAGAGAGGTAGGCCGGGAGGGATCATAGGAGACACAGGAGAATTGGAGCTGGGCGGGACCAGCATAGATGCAGGACAACTGGAACTGGACGGGACCTCCGGGGACAGGAATGACAGGGTAACATCCTCTTCAGACAAATCATTAATGGTGGGGGTGTGGGTGGGCTCCTTTCCATCCCCTCGAACTCCACAAGAACTACCATGATGACGGACAAAGTTACCAGCTCACACACCTGGTCAGACATTTTGCGAGGCTCAGGTTCCATGATGATTGCTCAGTGGTAAAGCATTGGACTGCAGATCAAGAGATCCCTGGTTCATATATGGGTGCTCCCTTTGCTGTGACCAAATACTAATGTGTTTTTAGGAACTACTTTGGTAGGTTACATCAAGCCAAACACTTTGGCTCATCACCACAAGTACCCACAAATCTGGCAACCAAACAACTGTATCACAGACAACATTTTGGTAAAACCTCTGCAAATTTCCGATAATTTCTCGACTTTTGATCTACAACTCACTACTTGTGCACCACCAATCCCTCTACCAGTTACCTTCAGATGAAACCTTCACTCTCTTTCTCCTTCTCATCTTTCCTCTGTTGTGTCATCCTCCCTTCCCTCACCCACACAACTCTCATTGCTGGATGTGAATACATCAAGCGAATACACTTTATGTTCCACTTTAACTTCTTCTCTACATAGCATATGTCCTCTCTCATCCAGGTCAGCATGTGCTACTCCCTCTAACCTCTGGTTATCTGATGTTCTTCGTGAACACTGGATCAAACAAAGGGCTGCAGAGAGAAAATGGCACAAATCCAAAGACCCATCTGACCTAGGTACGTAGGTATCTGCTCTCATCCTTTTCTGATGATGTCCATGCTGCTAAATCTTCATATTTCCACAACAAGATCAACAGTGCTTTAAACACACGCACACTTTTCAAAACATTAAACTCTTTCCTCTGTCCCCCTTCACCACCACCTCTTTAACTGCTGATGATTTTGCTAATTTCAAAACTCTGAGCTGCTGTGCAGCCAAAATAATGTACCAGTTATCAATGTAAAGCTGCTTTGACACAATCTACATTGTAAAAAGCACTATATAAATAAAGGTGACTTGACTTGACTTGACCACCCACAGCCACAAATCTCCTCTCTTCCTTTTCTCCCCTCACTGAGGCAGAAATATCCAAACTTTTCATCTCCAGTCATCCTACCACCTGCCCTCTAGATCCCGTCCCCTCACAAGCTATCTCTCCTACACTTTTACCAGCACTCACACACATTATCAACACATCTCTCCACACTGGCATTTTCCCTAACGCATTCAAGCAGGCCCAGGTAACCCCACTGCTTAAAAAACCCACATTAAACACAGCACTTGTAGACAGTTACAGACCTGTCTCTCTCCTACCATTCATAGCAAAAACACTTGAACGGGTTGTTCTTGCCTCATACAGAATAACCAGATGGACGTCAACCAATCTAGTTTCAAGAGCGGCAATTCAACCGAGACTACTGTCAGTCACTGAATCCCTGTGGATTGCGAAGGCTGATTCCAAATCATCAGTTCTCATTCTGCTGGATCTATCTGCTGCCTTTGATGCCGTGAATCATCAGATCCTTCTGTCCACCCTGTCATCACTGGTCATCGCAGGAACTCCACTTCAGAGAGGGGAGGTATCCAAAGCACATCAACTGATCACAGGGGTTCTTGGACCTCTCCTCTTCTCCATATACACTACATTACTGGGCCCCATCATACAGGCACATGGTTTCTCATATCATTGCTATGCTGATGACATGCAGCTCTTCCTTTTATTTCATTCAGATGATCCTGCCAACATGCACAATCAAACCTCTACAAATGATTCAGATCACTGCAGCACATCTTGTCTTTAATGAGCCCAAAAGGGTCCATGTCACACCTCTCTTTATCTATCTGCACTGGCTACCAAGTTCAAGGCATTGACGCTTACAGATCTACCACAGACTCAGCACCCTCCTATGAGTCTACATCCCTATCAGAGCTAAAACATGACAAATTGGGGCCCAGGTCAGGAAGCAGACAGACTGGCTAAACCAACTGTCTGCTAGCTGTCTCACGTCACAGAAGTCAGATAAAACCAGACAATTACATTACTTTAAATGAGTCCACCCCCCAAGATTACTGTTATAAAAACGAGCCTCGTCTGAAAGGCAAAGGGGGAGGTGTTGCTGTAATTTATAGTAATATATTGAGTATTACTCAGAATATAATTTCTTTGATTCCATCGTGATGGTGCTTTATGTAATGTTATGTAGTGTAAGTGTGACATTTGTGCTGGCTACTGTATACAGGCCACCAGGGCACCTTTATCAAAACTTTGAATTTGCTGTTCCCTTTCGAAAGGGAACTCAAGCTGCGTCAGAGCGCTAGGGGAATGCCTTCGCGTGAACCAGTGTCTGAAACACATATCCAATCCCAGCAATATCATATCGACCAGCGACAGCCCATGCCATCATAACCATGATTACTGGGCTTGCAGATGGAGCTCGCCGGACAGTTTAACAGGGGCGTGACCGCTCACGCTGTTCGGCAGCTCGCGAAAGTGAGCTGCGGGGAGAGGATGCATTGTCTTCTGTATCCTCAGGTCCAGCTGCAAGTGCACTTCCAGCTGAGCAGGATATGGCTGAGGATAGAGAGAGTGAGTTTACTGAATCCTCTCAGCCACCCTGTCTTCTTTCATCAGGCCTGTGACTGGGCCGGTAATGAGTATTATGATTCTGTTGGTCTGCCTCTGCCTTAGTGAGAAGAGCATTTTAGGCTTGTAAGTGTGAAGGACACCACGTTTCTATGGTGGAGGTCGCCACCCTGTGGCTGCAGATGTGACTGTTACCAGGTCTTGTATCTATTTAAAATACTAATGTATTTATTTAGACCAATGTTCCCTGTGTAGGATGTGCTTGGGCATTCATCTAAATTAGGAAGGAAGTTTTATTTTATTTTTTTAAAAGTATAATAAGGGCCCTGAAGTTCCCTGTAGGGTGGCTAGTATTTTTTAGAGAAAAAGAAGTAACATTTGGGTCTTCTTAGGTGAGTGTGCTATATAGGTGAGTGATAGCCACCTCAGGGTAGAGTAGTTTGTCTCCTCTCCTATAGGTTTGGAGGGCTGCTTTTGCAAAGAGACGAGCACTTTGACTTCAGATAGATTAAATGTCTAGGGTTGGCCCACGGGGCCACCTAACATCGTTACCTGGTTTTCACTCATCATAAGATTAATTTAGGATAGCTAAGGCTTTATGGTATTCTTTAGCCACCTTAGCGGTGTCATTTTGAGTGATTTTGCCTCCTCTCAGCTGAGAGTTGCTCTATAGAGGCCGCTGCTCTGAGGAACGCCAGGTAGATCTATGTGCTATGGGCTGGCCCTCACCCGGGCCTAGGCTGGCCTAGGCTAGTACTAGGGATAGTGAAGGCGGTCTGTTGTATATTCCCGCCTCTGACCCCTCATTAGTGAGTGAAGGTTCCCTTTTGTATCCCTAGTGCTGGCCGCCTCCCTGTTACAAATATGGTAGAACTATCACTTCTACCACAAAAGATTTCTTTATTAATAATCTTCCTGATCAGTTTCATCTCCTTAGCATACCAGATAACTAAGAAGAACTCAATGTTGCAACAGAAACTATTGATTCTCTCTTAAACTTAAAGAAGATTAAGGAAAATAGTCAAATAGTCAAAAACGAAGAGATGATATACTGATCACAAGTTCAGTGTGGAGTACCACAAGGCTCAGTACTAGAACTGTTGCTTTTCACTCTGTACAAGCTACCCTTGGGAGATATCATTAGGAAGCATGGCATTAGTTATGCTGATGATACTCAGCTCTATATTTCTTTGCGCCCTGACGAAACTTACCAATTCATAAAATTAACGGGATGCATAGCTGATATAAAAAATTGGATGACTAGTAATTTCCTACTACTAAATTCGGACAAAACAGAAATTCTATGGATGCTCGGTTAAGTCTTCGTTGTCAGTTAGGAAACTGGGTGTGCTCTTTGATACCAATCTTATTCCATTACTATGGTAATGGTTAGTGCAATAGTTTTTTGCATCGCATATAAATATTTCTGCCCTATATGGTGATCAGAATCCACATCGGATCACAAACAAAAGTTATTTCAAACACTCACTGCTGTCTGAAAGTAAGTTTCAAGCTAAAATGTTTTTAAGTCTTTAATGCTGATGTTAGCTGGTAACCTATGTAAAAATCATCTGCGCGCTGTTGTCTCCAGACCCAGATAAACTCCGCCTTTGTCCGTGGCCAGTCCTCGAGCCCAAGCTGGCCTGCTTTGGACCAAAGTATTCGGTGGGCCAAAATAAAAAAACTGGCCATTGGCCCTGTAGCAAATTAGCTCAAAAGGTAAATATTAACAATTATTCATAACTTGTTATGATTAATTATGAATATTTGAATCAGTTAATCAGATTAACTTGATATAGCTACATTAAAGTGCCCCATTATGCTTTTTCAAATATTACCTTACATGCAATGTTTAATGTAGTTGTCTATGAATGTAAACAATCTGCAAAGTTGTGAGGCCGAAAGTGCAAGATAAATAAAGTTATTGTCTCTCAAAAGAAAGAGTAGACACTAAACAAGTCGTCAGGAATTCGAATCCCACTTCCGTGATGGCCACACGTCACAAAGTAACACATTTGCCTAATGCCCGCCCGCAAACAACTTGACCTGCCCTCAAACACTGAAGCTACCTGGTTCGTATTGTGTACATGTCGAGAAGACGCTGTTTTCTGATGTTCAAAAGCAAATTCTTTTTGTAAACACTTCCAAAGGATGAGGATGTGAAGAGTCAGTGGTTAAAATTACCACAGCAATACAACAGCGGTATAACCTCTTAAAGGTAGCTTCTCAAATATCCAGGATGTCTAAATGGCATTTACAAAACGCTTACCTATTAAAGATGGGACAGACCGCTCTGTATTTGGACCAACTTGCTCCTCAGAATCCCAACCTGTAAGTACAATTAATTATTGATATATATATATATTTTCTACCGAGTGTTCAAAATGCTTTTTATATTGTGTAGCCTATGTCTCTGGCTAACTAGCTAACTCAGGTTATTATTGAACCAAATATGTATTGTGCACAAGTTTTATTAATTAAATCACAAACACATAGCTAAACTAACAAACACAGACATACAATCACACGCACATGGGTAAATGAAAAAATGACAGAATGAAGCCGGAAGACAAATTTAAGAATATGTTTAAGATCTACGTCCTGACATAACATCATATGAAATACTAAGGTGAAGTATATTGTATTTAACATTTTGAGGTAAAAAGGATGACTTTCTAAGAAAATCAAGTCAGGCAGCCCAGGTGTCTTTATGCACTTCCTGACCATTTGGCATGACAACCTCAAGACACAGTTGTGCCTTTGTCTCTATGATAATGTGAAGGTATGGGCAATACTGTCAGACTGATTGGATTAGCAACTATGCATTTGAATGACACTGTTATGCTGATTAGATCAGGGCTGGGGAAATGCTGGGAACTGGCTGATTCCTGCACTGTATTTGCATACTTTCTTTAGATTGCCTCCACCTCTACTGTATGTATCCCTCCCCCTTGAATGTATATAAACTACAATGTACACTGCTTTAGTTAGACTTGGATGACTACAGCATTGCACAGCGCATTTCTCAATAAAGAGTAACTTCTGCTTGAAAGATATCCCAACGTCTCCCAAAGTTTCCTACAGTTTTGGTGTCGTGACCCGGATAGAGCTCCTCGCCTGAATCCAGATTGAAACTTCAAGCTCAACAAAGATCTGACTTTGTTCCAGACTGAATTTTTCTGTACAACCAAGGGTTGGTGAGTGCCACTCTATCCAAAAGAACCTTTAAGACCAGTACAAATTAGTTATCCTATGCGCCGTCAGAGAAGAGTTAACAGACAGCTGTAGGGTTTGGTAAACTAAGTTATCCTCTAAAAAAATGTTCTTTTAGAGATGAAGGTTATCCTCTGTTCAGGCAGGGAAGGTTAGCATTACGTGCTAATATTGGTTGTCCTCTGTTCAGGCAGGGAAGATTAGCATTACGTGCTAATATTGGTTATCCTCTGTTTCGGCAGGGAAGAATTGGTTATCCTCTGTTTAGGCAGGGAAGATTAGCATCACATGCTAATATTTGTTATCCCCTGTTTCGGCAGGAAATAATTGGTTATCCTCTGTTCAGGCCAGAAATAGTTAGTGTAAAGTGCTAATAATTTGTGTTGTCCTCTGCTTTGCCTGGGAAGTGGTTCATCCTCTGTATAGTCAGGGAAAGTTGTTTAACAGAAGTGGTTATCCTCTACATTGCTAGAGAATGTTTATCTTCTGTAAAGTTAGGGAAGATTTATCCTCTGCTTTACCAGGGAAGGTTGAAAACATGTGTATTAGCCACTAGGTTACCCTCTGCTTTGTCAGAGAAGTTACTGGTTGTCCTCTGCTTGCCAGGGAAGTGTTGAAAGTGTACTGTTGTGCCAGAAAGACATTACAAAATGTTAAGAAAGAATGCTAGACTAATTTCAACAACTGAAAAAGGTGGACTAGCCTTTATGGACAGACAGTGAATTCAAATTGATCAAATTGTTAGGAAAGCACATGGACTCAATAGTGACTCAGTCAGATTGGATTTGACAAAGAAATTTTGGATTCATCCAGAAAAAGTTTGGTCCATTGAAGAATGCAAAACGGTACTTGGTGCTTGTATTCGGAAGAAAAATATGAAGGGCATTATCTGCTGCTACAGAGAATTTACTCTATCCATTGCACAAGAACAAGCTCTGTGTATTGCTAAGTTAAAAGAACAAAACCAGCAACTGCACACTTGAGTGTCCCGTCTCACTAAAAAGGTGGGCTTTAACAAAACCTCAACCAAATGTGACTCAAAAGACCAACAGTCAGATGAAATCTATCCTGACTTACAGTCTTTCTGTAGACTAGAGGATAATAGCAACACTGGATTGATGGATAAAGATGTAAATGCAGTTGAAGTGTGTGGAGCAAGACAAAAGGCTCAGAGTAGGGTAAAAGGGGTTGAAGCAGTTCCATCTGCAAGCCACATACTGCAGTTACAAGCAGTCAGTACAGCTCTTGGTCCTGAAGCCATAGAAAGACTTGCTGAGAGTTTGCCATCAGTGTTTGCCATCAGAGTTTGCCATCAGTGCATAGAAATGTTTCTGAGTTTAGTTGTCCACAAAGATGCAGCTCTATGATATGTCTCTAGCTGAAGTCACCCAGCTAATATCACAGATCTTGACTGAGTCAGAATTCAATGATTTTGAAAGTGCTGTAAATAATCCTGAGTTTCAACATGCCAGTAAGGATAAATTGAAATAGAGAGTTCTGAGAGTGTTAAAGAACATTGTTGGACCAAAAGTGGACTGGTCAAAGATCACTAGTTGTGTACAGAAGAAGGATGAAAATGTAAGTGAGTACACTGAAAGATTTTGTCAGTCAGCTGCAGCATACAGTGGAATAGCTGACACTCCAGAGAAGGTGCTAGAGGATAGTGGGCCACTGGTCCGCATGTGGTTTGATGGGCTTTTATCAGAATACAGAAATGCATTGCCTTTCTTAGACCTCACATGGTCCAATGGAACCCTGCAAAACAACTTGGATAGGTTAGCTACTTGGGAAAGAGACTCTGATGTCAAGGCAAGGGTAAAGATTGCAGCAGCATCCTTTAAGGTCAACACAGAGAATCGACAGAAACGCAAATGTTCTAAGAGAGAGGGCAATTGTCACTACTGTGGTAAACCTGGACATTGGATGAAAGAGTGTAGAAAAAACAAAAAGACATTAAGAGAAATTAACAGCTTTACTCAGCTCCTACTCAGTCTACTTGCTACACTGAAACTGCCCCTCCCCTCTACTCCAAACTCTTGGAGCAACAGCTTGCTGACATGCTAACCATTTAGGCTGTGAGGGCTTAATTTTCCTAGTACTTTACAAGAAAACTGAAAGACTCATTCTGAACAAAAGAAAGTTGACTGTCACTTCCACCATTTGGGGGACACTGGTTAGGTACACTCACAGCCTTAAATGTTATGCTACAGCACATTCCATTCACTTACCCATCCTCTATGGGTTATGATATCTGCTATGACCGATGTTTCATTAGAAGATGGAGATGTAATACAGTAAAGTTTGCAAAGTAACTACAGGGACAGACTGGGACACACAGACCAATAAGGAGCCCAGGGATGAACTGATGTGCAACAGGCCTCAGGAGCCAACCCTGTGGTGAAGACTTCCTCATAGGTTTCCCCCTTTCAGTAGTTTATCCCCACCTTACTGGTCTAAAGGTGTCAAATTGATTAAGACTAGGTTAAGAAAAAGAAGAACAAAACCACTATACGATCACTGGAAGTTTATTATGATAAGAGTTAGACATAAAAACTATACGATCATCAGAGGTCTAACGTACTAAAGTCTATGCATGAATACTGCATGTCTGCTGTTTCTTTGTTTTCTTGTGTTGCAGGTATATGTATATGCCATGACGGCTCATAAGCAGCACCTGGTTCAGCTCAGATATCCATGAACAACCTTCGTGATGACATGAATCATCTGAGCAACTCGGAGTTGCACAACAACAAAGAATCATCTGAGCAACTTGGAACAGACATGGAAATGCGTTGGAAATGGACTCCACAGCTATTCAGGCGCCATGGACTATTAAGACATCCACGCTTAGGCTACATGGTTTTCTGTGTCATCATGTAGTTTGTAGTTTTTACACAGGCCCACTCGGTTGGTCATTCCGAACCTCGTCGCTCCCCCTCCATTGATCGGTAGCATTCATCGGCCAGTAGGGCTTGTCCGCCCAGCACTGTGAGTTGCTCCCTTCGGAGGCAACACGGGCCCTCCTGTTCTGGCATCTTAAATCACACTCCCCCTCATTTCATCCGCCAGTAGTCCCAGATTATGGCTGCTCCTCGTTCGTCAGCCAGTAGTATCTGTCCGCCCAGCGCTGTGAGCTGCTCCCGTAGGAGGCAACACGGGCACTCCTTGCTCAAGCAACCAGGCTTCTTTCTCTCGAAACGCCAGCTCGCCAAATCTCGGGGCATTTTTAGTCTTTAGTCTGGCAGCTGTCCTTTGCTCTTTTGCTTTTTGGGGGAGTACTCTAGGTTTGGGCCAAAATAGTACCAAAAATCAACCGCAGGTGTTTATCCCAAGGTTTACCGTAGTCAGCTGGATCCGGGCCATATCCAAATATATATCCAGATATATCCAGACCTGCACCTAAACACGACCACAACACATCCCTGAAGTGTCAGCAGAGGTTCTGTCAACTGGACCATCCCCTGTGAAGGCCTCATCAACACGATAGCCAGTGGCACAGATCCCCAATAAAACCGTTTCCATACTAGCGTGATAAATCCGAGTGTGTTTGAACCTTAATAAAAATGCCAAGTTAAGCTGCTCTTAACTGAGAATTAGGTCGAATTTTTGTGCAAGACACAAATAGCTTTTTACTTGCTAGGTTACAGTGACAAATGGCTTCTGGGTGCTATTCATATTTAAAGCTGCAGTCCGTAACTTTTTGAGTTAAAAATGATCTAAAATAAATTTTTGAGCAAGTACATAATCAGCCAGTGTTCAAAACCATTTCCTTACCGTAGCCCGATTTACAACGGTAAGCTTGTAATAATGTTTTCTAATTCGAGTGGTACTGGTAGGTTTCCGCAGGAAATTCTATCATGCCACCGTTCATCTTTGCATCATTAAGTCACGTCTGTTTACATAAAGAATGAGTCCCAGCTCTTGAGTCCCTAACTGCAAGAGGATGAAAGAGGCAAAATTTACAGACTGCAGCTTTAAAATTGTGTATTTTTAAAAAGTGCAGACCTCATTTGCGGGTTAATATCTCCATTGTCAAGGGTCACTCTCTCTCATGTAGTGATTTGGCATTTGCAGGAACTGTGCCTAGTGTATTAATAACAATAATAATAAAAGCAATAAAATCTGTAAAGACAATATGCGTGAAAATCCCTTAAAGCTCACCTCATCAAGTTGGAGATTAGTGGCAGCTGTAACTTTATTAGAGGCAGAGTGGGGATAGAGAGAACATAAATAATTCAGTGAGCAGTCTGTGGGAAAGCACTGTGATTTAATTCTGCAGAATGGGGTACGTCAACACTACTGTATGAAACGAGATCCCCTCATTCTTGTTCTCTTTCACTGTCTGTCTCCTGTGTTATACATGCTCTCTCTCTCTCTCTCTCTCTCTCTCTCTGCACACCCTATGTTCACTTTGTGGTTAATTCCTTATCGTCAGGTAGCACCATGGCAACACTCTTGCCAACTACATTAATCTCTCAGGCATGTGCCCTCAGCAGAAAGAGTGGGAGAGGAGGGAGCTTGTTTTCCTATTCGGCAGGAGGTTTTTGACTGACTTGTCATATTTCTTTTTAAACACAGATTTCTGACTTTCAACCCAGTAAACATAGAAAGTTCTCCCACAATTATTGTATGGATCTCATTTGGTTATTCCTTCAGGATCAAATGAATAATTATAGTATTACTTAATTTAATTTTCTATCATAAATGCACATTATTGACTATTGTGAATTAACAGTCAAAATTTGTAAAATAATTTTAACAATTCACACAATAAACATTAAGTGTTGTTTAAAAAAAAATGGAATGTTACATGTGTTTCATTATTTTTCTCTATAATTTTGAAAAGAGTAAAATAGTGAATATTTTCCACATGTGCAAGATTCAAATGTCATAACCACTGACTTTGTATGGTTCTGATTTGGTTATTTCTTCAGGAACCAATTCCTAATGTTCTAGGAACATTTAAAATAAATAAATAAACAAACATGAACTAACATTCTGAGAATGTTCTGGGCACCAGTAGCGGCTCCTGACCGTAAATTTAGGTAGGGCAGATTCTGGCTCTTATAGCTAGTTCATGATAAACTTCTTTTTTTTTCTTTTTTTTTTTTTGCAAGCTTTATATTCTAATCGCTAAACACATGCATAACACTTTTGACAGAGGTTGTGTTATCTAGCCTGAGGGTGGTGCTCTAATGTTGATTGACAGGCTTTAAGTACACATGACACATGCCTAGAATTGCCTTAATGTAGCACTTGTTGCCTCCAAATGATGTTTTAAAATTGTATAAGTTGTGGGGTAATTCCAGCGAGGAAAAGAAAGTCATGTCTATTTTCATAACATATATAGAACAAACACAACAGTACTATACATATATATATATATATATATATATATATATATATATATATATATATATATATATATATATATAATAGCTATTCACACGAGCACGTTTAAACTAAAGGATTTATACTGTCATTAATTTGATACGCTATTCCACATGTGAACAGACATGCCAACTAGTTACTGATCTGATGCAGACTAATATACACATAGCTGAAGTGGATTGATATCATCTTGGTCTGGAGCGGGGTTTACGCAAGCTAATGTGAAAATAAGCAGGGCAGCCGGAAATCTGCCCCAATGGCTCTCAATTAGAGCGTGCTGCAGTTCCATTTTTCACCACAGCTGGGGAGGGCTTAGGCACCCATTGCCCCGCTTAGTATCATTGGTAACACTTTAGAATACTAATCCTTCATTAATGAATAACTACACAGGAACAAACAAGTAATGCATTATTAATACTCTAGTAACTACTATTAACTAACACGACACTGAATAATGAATTAGTATGTAATAGTGCTCAGTTGAATGTGGTAGTTCACTATTAGCTAATCAGTAACTAACTTTTTTTTCATACATCCCAGACAACTACTATATACAGGTTCATAATTAACATGAATAATGCATAATGTAATTAATTCTAAAGTGAAGATCATGCTAACCCACTAGTAATGTTTGAAGTATTACCAAATCCTTCAGAAGGAATTACTAATTATTTGGATCAGTATTCTAAAGTGAGAAACATGATAACTCTCTAGTAACTACTGAAGTCATTGTAAACTTTTTGTGCAGTTTTGTACAGTAATTTCTTCTGATGTATTTGGTAACACTTGAGCAATTACTAGTGGGTTACCATGATCTTCACTTTAGAATACTGATCCAAATAAGTAGTAGTTCCTTTAGAAGGACGTAGTAACACTTGAGTAATTACTAGTGGGTTACCATGATCTTCACTTTAGAATTAATTATACATTATGCATCATTCATGTTAATTATGAACCTGTATATAGTACAGTATCTCACAGAAGTGAGTACACCCCTCACATTTTTGTAAATATTTTATTATATCTTTCATGTGACAACACTGAAGAAATGATACTTTGCTACAGTGTAAAGTAGTGAGTGTACAGCTTGTATGACAGTGCAAATTTGCTGTCCCCTCAAAAGAACTCAGCACACAGCCATTAATGTCTAAACCGCTGGCCACAAAAGTACACCCCTAAGTAAAAATGTCCAAATTGGGCCCAATTAGCCATTTTCTTTCCCCGGTGTCATGTGACTCGTTAGTGTTACAAGGTCTCAGGTGTCTATTTCCCAAACACAACCTCATATCCAGAGGTTGTGTTTGGGAAATAGACGTATGAGTGCTGCCAGCATTGCTGCAGAGGTTGAAGGGGTGGGGGTCAGCCTGTCAATGCTCAGACCATACACCGCACACTGCATCAAATTGGTCTGCATGGCTGTCGTCCAAGAAGGAACCCTCTTCTAAAGATGATGCACAAGAAAACCCGCAAACAGTTTGCTGAAGACAAGCAGACTAAGGACATGGATTTACTGGAACCATGTCCTGTGGTCTGATGAGACCAAGATAAACTTATTTGGTTTAGATGGTGTCAAGCGTGTGTGGCGGCAACCAGGTGAGGAGTACAAAGACAAGTGTGTCTTGCCTACAGTCAAGCATGGTGGTGGGAGTGTCATGGTCTGGGACTGCATGAGTGCTGCCGGCACTGGGGAGCTACAGTTCATTGAGGGAACCATGAATGCCAACATGTACTGTGACATACTGAAGCAGAGCATGATCCCCTCCCTTCGGAGACTGGGCCGCAGGGCAGTATTCCAACATGATAATGACCCCAAACACACCTCCAAGATGAACACTGCCTTGCTAAAGAATGTCTTCAGACCTAAACCCTATTGAGCATCTGTGGGGCATCCTCAAATGGAAGGTTGAGGAGCGCAAGGTCTCTAACATCCACCAGCTCAGTGATGTCATCATGGAGGAGTGGAAGAGAACTCCAGTGGCAACCTGTGAAGCTCTGGTGAACTCCATGCCCAAGAGGGTTAAGGCAGTGCTGGAAAATAATGGTGGCCACACAAAATATTGACACTTTGGGCCCAATTTGGACATTTTCACTTAGGGGTGTACTCACTTCTGCAGCCAGTGGTTTAGACATTAATGGCTGTGTGTTGATTTATTTTGAGGGGACAGCAAATTTACACTGTTATACAAGCTGTACACTCACTACATTGTAGCAAAGTGTCATTTCTTCAGTGTTGTCACATGAAAAGATATAACAAAATAATTACAAAAATGTGAGGGGTGTACTCACTTCTGTGAGATACTGTAGATCTTAGTAGTTCTCTGGGAGGTATGAAAAAAATAGTAGTTACGGATTAGCTAATAGTGAACTACCACCTTCAACTGAGCACTATTACTTACTAATTCATTAGTTTCTTGTTAGTTAATAGTAGTTACTAGAGTGTTAATAATGCATTACTCATTTGTACCTCTGTAGTTATTCATTAATGAAGTATCAGTATTACTGTATCATTATATACATGCCTGCCAAAGCCATATATTAAATTTTAATATATCCTGCTCACTTTACGGCTTAAACGGTCTAGAAAATTAAAAAAATAAAAATATTTGTTGCAGAATGCTGAAAACATTTACAATTTATTATTGATTCAGTTTATATAGAGGTCTATGTTTGGATGATTATTACAATGTTAACCTTACAGACCAGCTGCGGCTGCTGGGCACCAAAAATTGTTAGCTCAGAAGAAGTACATTTCTATTTGAGGACACAGTAAAGGCTGGATGGACTCAAACGTACTGTATAGTTACCTATCTCTCGGAGTGCCACATATATAAAAGACCCAAGTAAACCAAGCTCTTGTAGGATTGTTTGTGTTTTGTTTCGATTTCTGAGCTCAGATGAGAAGTTATAAACATAGAGGGAGCAGGTTTTGTCAAGAGGAGTGAAATAGCTTTACCTCCTATGTATTGCACTGTGGATCCTTAAGGAGCAGCTGCTGTGACTGATGTAATGGCAAGGCAATTTCAGCAGCAATAGCAGGGAACTGAGACATGGCGTATAAGAGCAGGACCTGGGGCTTGAAGTAGGGTGGGGGGTAATAGTGCCGAGAGGAGCAGCAGCCACATTGCAATCAGTTCCGCTGCTCTGACTCACTCTGTCACCTGGTGGCTTGTCACCACAACCACCCTGGCATTTCGATATGTGGGAGTTCCTATAAGATGATATTAATGGCAGGATGAACCCAGAGTTAGTTATCTGCCCCTGAAACACAACCTCAGACAAGGGGAGGGCTCTTTCCTCAGCAAACTGCTGCTGATATTATATGGAGCTGAAAAATAACAAAGAGGCTCCTCCAAGGCCAGAGCAGTCAGACTGTCATTGAATCTCTTCCTTGTTTTATTTCGAGGTTTTATTCTGTTGGATATATGAGTGTGTTTTTTTAAAGATAAAAGGAAGCTAGATTCACAAACACCTCTGCAGTGATAGTGAGATTTTAATGGCTCTCTTGGGGAAGCCTGTGGTCTGTTTTGGTGAGATGGCAGACCTCTACTGGGACGTTTTTACATTTCCCACTTCTCACTCTGTTCAAACTGCAAACACTTAAAGACTATACTCACATCTCTTGTGCTTATTTACAGTTTGGCCAGCAAGCTGTATGTCTGAATTTAATTTCAAATGCAAAAGGGCATTTCTTAAAGGTGCAGCAGTGGAAATCGCCCTTACAAAATTACTTGGTATACAAATTTCACTAGCATTGAGGAGTGCTAAGGAAAAAAATATATGCATGTACATGTATTGCATAGTATGTATTGCATATTTGGTTATGCATTTTTTTCTTTTTTTGTTTGCCACTAATTTTGTAATAGGTTGCTCTGCCTTTTATCAGAAATTGGCTATTACTGAGTATTGATACTCATTTTAAAACGTCTTTTCACCTGTTGAGGCCATGACATACCAAATCAACAAAGAACTAGCAGTGTTGAAAACCGACCGTGGTGTCGCCTCATGTCGCCTGTGTCCAGGCCAAAAAGTTGTGCTTGCAACACTATGCATAGGCTACAGCTAATAGCCAACTAGAACGTATGTTCTGCGCCTGTGTGAGAGAAAATAACTCTCCATACCAGCAGGTGGCAGTAGTTTGTATTTTTTCATCCAAAAGGGAAACCGGATGTGCTAAGACTGTAGATACACAATCCATAAATAAAGCAGCACTTGCTTACCATTTTCACACCACGCTTACCACAGATGGATTTGTAAAATGAGACAGAGCCTTTTGTGTGTGTCCTCTTGACTTTTTTTTTTTTTTTTTTTTTTTGCTTTCATCACTTCTATTTTCTTTTTGTGCACTATTTCACAAAGTTAAACAGCCAATCAAAGTGATCCCTCTTACCAACGTGCTGTGCCACCAATTCAACATGCTCAGTCATCTGAAAAGCTGCTGATGGGGTCCGACTAGAACTAGTGCTGCAGAACACACTGCAACATGTGGTCGACTGTGGCCGACAGATGCTCATTGATGCTTTGTGTGTCATTTAGATGTGAGCTGTCTTGTTGCCCTGTTTGCTTTAAGACAAACTTTATATTGAGATTTGCTAGACCTTCTTAGATTACTTGGTCTTTAGTAGACATTGCAACGTCTGGTTGTACTAGTAACCCTAAGGTTATGAATGACACTACTGCTAAGATGTTAATCCATGTCAGTCTATGTTCACATTGAATCAGTTTTTATGATATTTTATTAACAAAGTTCGGGAGGAACACGTTCAAATGATCTATCCAATCATCACATCATTCCAACCGGCAGTCAGCAATCAGCAATCAACATATCTACCCAATCAACATGAGAGGAGGCCTATATACATACATATATATATATATATATATATACGCAGTCGACTCACCTATGTTCCTCAGCAGTTTTCAGCATTTGGTCCCTCCCTAAGTTCCCAACATGTCCGAAATTGATCTGTTCCCGTCCAGTGAAGAATCTTTTGTCCTTGAGGAATTTTTGCCAAAGTCCTCTGGCCTAAGGAGAAATTCTCCTCCACCTAATACCGCCGCCAATCCCACATTATATTGGGGGGTGTAAGCCCAAACTAGCGGGTCCCCGCATGCGAAGGCGCTGCGGCCTACTCTTGCCACCATGGCCGAAACAGCTGCAATCTCCTTCAGTGTCTTTCTCTACTTCGGCCTATTCAATCATTCCTGCCATAAAGAAATGGACAACAAGGCCATCGAGCACCAAGCTCGAGTCTCAGGCAATGCCACCTCTTCCCACGAAGGAACAGGCATTTCTCCAGCAACAGGCCACCGCAGCAGGCCCTCAGCAAGCCAGTGCCATGCTGCAGATTCAGATGATTTGCCATTCTAAACTAACGCGCTACTTCCTTGTTACTTAAACACACACACACACACAAACAAACAGATCGCACACACAGTTGCACACTGAATCAATAAGGAACTCTGAACTTATAATCATCACTGTCCTGCGATTTATTAACAATATTGCTTAGAAACTGAAAGTTATAGGCTAGTATATATGTGTTTCTGTTTTGAAGAAACTTCAACCCACTATTGGTAAAAGAGACTGGTAAGACAAATTCATACACTCAATCATTCTCTGACTAATGCATTCAAATAAATATAATCTTACCGTTCCACTTCATCTGTATCTGATTTAGAACGAACAGAAATCTGTAAGTAACGTAATGATCCATAGACAGATAACCAATGAAAAAAACTGTTATGTTGATGGTTCCTACACAGTTTGGAAAAGTATGGAATTTGATTTGAGTAATTAGTCTGGATAAGTATGGTAAAGAAAAAAAATATAATATAATATAATATAATATAATATAATAAATAAATATTAAGAATTTATAAAAAAATAAATGTATCATAGCAGCAGTGTGTCGTGGCAAAAGTTTAGTGATCCTTAAGTGATTGTTGAACACAAATGAATAAATTCAGAGTGCACATTTTATTATGCAAAGCTCTCTGTCTTTAAACCATAAGTAAGTCTCTTTTGATCTTTACTAAAAGGCGCATGTGCCACTCAAACCAGCAACAGTTAAAAGATCATCTAAATCAGTTTGTACTTTGCTATTTGATGATCATTCAACATCAACAGCATACAGTATACATTACAATATAAAACCGACCTGTCAGAAGTTAATATATGCAGGTTATAAAGCGTTTTAGGCTTCTTCTGAGAAAATAACAATATTTACAAACGTTTAATAATTAATCTCTCAGCCCTACACCGTTTCCGCTGAGCTCAGGATTCCAGTCGCCCAGGATAAAACCATGGGTCCAGCCACGTCCATTGACTTTCTGGGCTTTAACTTGAATATAGTTAATATCCAGGCCTCACTTCACAAGGAAATCAGTAGGATATTTCTGGTCGCCTCCACTTTCCTAGACAGTCTAAACTGATCTAAATAGGAAATGCCAGTCACCCTGTCACACATTTTTTTGGTTCCAAAACAAAACACCTTAAATGCATTTTGATTCAATCCGGCATCCCAGCAGATCACTTTTCCAGTCATTTGTTCCACATAGGAGCAGCAACCACAGCTGCCCAAAAAAGCAGCTTTAGATCCAAACACTTGGTCGCTGGTTCAGTTCTTCTGGCTAATTTTCTCCACTGCTGCAGCAGTGGTGTTACCTCGGCTCCCAGTCCCAATCAGTCTTACTTTTCGGTATTAAATTAGATGAATATATAGTTTTATGTAACAGACTAAAAAAAAATATGGACTGTCTTAAAGAAAAAGAAAAAAAAATGGATGACTAACTTGTAAGTCCTGTGTCCCAATGTGCATACTATCCATCCTAAATAGTATGTGACATTAGTAATTTTCAATACTATTCAGGGCAGATAGTGTGTATAGTAAATTGTAAATTGTAAATTTACTTGTTTATTTAATTTCATCTATGTTAAAAAGAAGTGTTTCATGGCATTTTCAAATATTTGCGGTATATTTAATGAAGATTGTTTTCTCTCTTTCGTATATTAGTGCTAAATTGTGTTTTCTCTCTCAGAAGTTACTTTTACTTATACTTTATAATAGGGCTGCATGATTTATCGTGATTAAACCGCATGCAGTTTGGCAAAGGTTGCGATTATTTTATGCGCAGCTTGTCAGAGCTGTACGGCTCTGTGATCAGTAGTAAATGCTTCTTCATCTGAAAGCCAGAGGGCGCTCTTGCACAGAAACTGCAGATATGCCCTGCCGCAGAAGAAGATAACACTCATCAGTATCGCTGTAGCTGAATAAACAGAAGATTGAAACGCTTTGATTGATTAACTATTGATTAACTTTGACTAATAAACACACGACTGCCTTATTCTGTGTAAGAAGCCACATCATCTCACAGAAGGAAGCTCAACTGTCGTTATGAAGTGAGTTTGGAGTAAAACATGTTATTAAATGTTGTCCTTTGTTGGACAAGATGTTAATAAATGCTTCTCAAGTCTGGAAAGATGTTCGACACATGTTGCTTTTTCAAATGTACATTATAAGCAACTCAAACACACAGTGCTTTCAGATGGATTAGCATTTGGAGCCATACTTATTGACAGTCTGTGCATTAAAACAATCGCAGCCTTTGCGATTTCATAATCGCACTAAGAATTGCGTTTAATCGATAGTCGCGTTTAAGTTAAATGTTATTTTTCATATCGTGCGATAAATCGTGTAGCCCTACTTTATATGTAGTTACTTGCAGCAGGGACAGAATGGATTTGAAGTACATTCCTATCTACACCACACATATCTGTTTTCTTTATAAATCAATATTTTAAAACAATGTAAGTTTATAAAACAGTATGTAAAACTATGTGAAAAAGTATTTAATACTTTTTTCAATGTGCCGTTATCACATAGCTAACTAAACCCCTCTTAAAATGAGAGTCCTCGGGATGATTTTAAATTCCAGGCATATTTAGAGACAGGAGAAGAGATATTCTGACGATTACCGTGTACAGACCTTTCTACAGTTTTACAGTTTTAATCCAACATAAGCCGTGATTCTTTCACCACAGGATGTCAGCGCTCTACTAGTGATCGCGATGCTGCAGTGTGAGACGTGATGAATAAGATCAGAATAAACATAATATTTGTGCCATTTTTTTTTACAATCACTTGTATGTAATTCACACATTTATGCCAAAAATCCTAATATTCAAAGTAGTTGCGCTGTCATTGCGTTATTCTTTAAGATTATTAAATATTTAACATTGTTAAGGCAGTTATCACATTCATTCAACTATTTCAAACAGTGGTTTAAAAGAGCACCAATGCAAGCAATACTGCTCATACGAAAATTAACTATAGTTACTACACTCTTACTATAGTAAAACCATGATTCGCCTTCATAAGTATTTGATTAATTATAACTATTATATGAAAGGTAAGTTATACTGCTGTTTAATCATCAGCTTGGTTAAGATGTCTTGTATGCTCTTGTGCTCCTTTACAGTCAGAAAGCAGCTAGCGCGCGATACTAAACGGTGCTTACGGACTTTTACAGTTGGTCATTCTGTTAACAGATTGTCAGGAGGGAATCAGCGATGCTTGACAGTTTTAACTTGTTTTTGTTTGCAGTGCAACTGTAACAATATAGTCTCGCCATCGTGATAATGCATTGTCACCCATAGTTACTACACTTACCATATAAAACCATGCACTTTCTTAAGGGTATTTATCAGTCAAATTTATTTAAATGTAAATTTAACAGGTATGAAATGTGAAATATAATGACTAAGAAAAAAACGCTGCTAATGAGAAGACAAGCACTTGACGGTGGTAGGTTAGTGGGGAAATATATTTATTTATTATTCAGAATGCACATTTGGAAGGGAAATACATGAATGAATATTTCAGCAGGTTGAAGATAATTAATGTTAATGCAGAGAATATGATTAATTGTTTAAAAAACATTTGGCAGCCCTAAAACGTAGAAATAATCTGCGTTTTCATGAGAAGCTCTCTGTATATAAGTGCACTGAACGCTGACCGGAAACGCTCAAGCCGTAATAAGTAGAACGCGGAAGTAGTTGTGCAAGTAGTCCATAGCACACTTGAATAAACTTCTTTTTCCTAAGGGTTGGCTGAACGTACTCCCGGACACATTTTTGGAAGCAGCATATCTCAAGTAAGCATGGATTTGTTTATTTAACTGAGAGAATGTTAGTGAATGTTGGACAGTAAGATAACCTTGCTTTCTGGAATACCCCCCAAGAGCCTTTATATGTCATCAACCGTTAAAGTATTACATTTAAATAAAAATGAATGGCAGGTAATATCCAGCGTGGTGTGTGTGTGTGTGTTTTTTTTTTTTTTTTTAATAATTAAACACCATGTATCAAAGTATTGTGGCTTTATGTATGGTTAGACACCTGCATATGTCAGTTTGAGGAGCCACTGGAGTTTGGACCCAGGTTTAGTCACAAGCTATTTTTAGATTAAAGTTCTTAACTTCTTTAATTTCTTCAGTTGCTTTATATGATGAACGGACTGAATTTAGGCTTTGTAAGGGTGGATCACCTACAGGGGTTCAGGCTGTAGGGCATAAACCAAAGCTCAACTGTACTTGCTTGATGTGCAAAAACAAACCTCATTGGTTCTTGCGGAAGCTCAAATGTGCTGCGTAACACGAAAATGAACCTCATGGTGTCACAGTTATTCTTAGTTTTGTGTTTTGGTTTCGTTAAGGACTCTTAATATGTTTCCTTTGTGCCTGTGTGTCTGTTTGTCATTAGTTACCATGGTTATTAATCATATGATTAATTAGAGCACACCTGTTTGTATTCGAATTTGTTATCCTATGTATTTAAGACATTTAGTTTCCTTGGTTAATTGTCTGGTGTTGTTTGTGTTAAAGTGCACACTGTTATGTCTTTAACTCATTTGAGTGTTTGCTTTTCTTTAAGTTTATTAAAGTTATATTGCTTTTAGATTTACTTCACAATTCTTCATCATCTTTGTGGACTAAACTGTGACAGAACACTAGACCGCAAAAGTAATGAAAATAGAAGCTATTAATGTTGCCCCTATAAGGAGCTACAACGAATGTAACATAGCTGTTATTTTTATTTTTCAAGGAGGCCATGTGATTGAAGAGGAGTTTACGAACATCTGCCACCATGCAAAGTGCGACAACCTTACTTGTATGAAAGGTTTCTGGTGCAGGCTGGACGATGAAATCCAGTTGGTGATGCCAAGAGGTGATCCCTGTTGAACCCAGCCAGAATACACTAACTTAGCACTGTGGGTGGATGGATCCTCTTTTACAGTGGGAGAAGTGGATTCCATTCCCATCGTCCAGTCCCACCGAACATCCATCACGTTGCAAGATCCAGAGCCCAGCCAGCCATCACTCCTTTACACGGACACAGACTGGTCTCCTTTGAGACAAGAGGTGTGGCGCGCAGTTGACGCTCATTAGCAGTTCCGCCACCGGCCTCACCGTATTCCCACAGCACTCGGCCTCGCCCTGCTTACCACAATCGACTTTGCTTTCTTCTTTATCTTTGTGGACCAAACCATGACACATTGGTTCTCACATGTCAAGCAAGCGAGCTTGAGCTTACGTTTAGTATATCTGATGTATGTGTTGATGAATGTTTATATGTGAATGAAAGCTTAAATTAAATCTGTTCATCATATAAAGAGATCGTGCCTCTTCAGAAAATCTGAACTAAACTGTTCAATTCACATGGATTAATTTTACGATCTCTTTATAAAGTAATTGCTTCCAATAAATCTGTTATTGGATTATTTGTTGTCTTAGTCTGGCAGCTTGTTCTCTTTATTAGCCTACTGTGTGTCCTAGTGTTAGAGGATCTCACAGTATGTATTTGTTAGTGTGTGCTTATCTCAGTCCTGAATGAATCAGTGGTGTAAAACAGTTGGCAGCTCTTTTATAAAGAAAATCTGCTGCAGATTAGGATTGATTTGTTAGTGTTGCTTTTTTAGAGATTGTCATGCACAGAACCATGAAATATCTCTGGACCATTAAGTTGGAATGATATCAAACAGATACAGAGGTATAGAAAATACGCCAATGAGAGAGAGGGAGAACAAGAAGAGAGTACAACTCTGTTTGCTCACACTTATATCTGTTAATTTACACTATATTTACCCCCACTCCCCCCCTTTGCATGAAAAGAGTAAGGAGTATGTTGCTATGATACAGTATGGTGTTAATTAAGAGGTGCTGTGGAGGGTGGCCGGTGGGGGTTATGGGCCATAGGGGTAAGACAGGCATTGAAAGTGAATGGGAAAACCAGTTATTTCCCATAATTACCCGATAAATGAGTTGTTGTTCTTTTTGTTTGATTGTTTGGTTGTTCTTTTTTTTTAAAGAGTAGCATGATTTTTTTCATAATGTTGTGACTTTGGCCTTTTTCAGTTGTGTTTTCCATTTGCAATTATTGTAGTTATTGGTATGATTGTTTTACAAACAATTTGGCCAAATCAATGTGCACCACAAAAGCACTGACAGGGGAAAAAATAATGAATGAATTATTGAATAAATAAATAAATACAGTTGTATTTACATCCATATTTAGATGTAAACAAAGTTACTATAGGTTATTTTGATTTTGGATTTTTTTTTTTTTTTTTTTTACCTAATTCATCAAAAAAAAATTTAATAAAGAAAAATCAGTTCCCTATCTGTCAGTCACTTTAACGTTGTGTCGAGACCGACACTAGGGGTCGCACTTGGGAGCCCAAACACCTCTGATACTTTGAGAAAAGGCCAATGAAAATTGGCAAATGGAATTTGCATGCGCCACTGCCCCGGACATATAGGTGTAAAAAGAGATGATGTGCATCTACTCATTCAGATTTGTTCTTTAGAGCTGAGTTGTGTAAAAAATAATTCTGTCTATTTGCATCCAGTGGAGTTCTCGGATGAGTTAGGTGACTCATCTTATGGCGAGACTAGAGGTTTTCCCAAGTAGAGCATGCAACTGCGGTGCCTATATGCCCACAAAATGCTACGTTAGAATCATCTTAGGCTTCCATCCAGAACATGTAAGTTCACTTTGTCTCTGATGGTGAAGACTGGACAGGCCACCTCTGCTCTGCATGCAATGGCAATCCTGAAGGTACACTAGGCCAAGGCATTAAGAGATCTGCACGAGGGTAGTTCTGAGCCAGAATTGATGTAGGAACCACTCAGCAACTCAGTGCCGGTGCGGGCTCTCGTCCAGGCGATGTCCATCATGGTCCATCCAGGAATGCCATGTCTGGCTGAACCTTGCTGAGATGAGGGAAGTCGACAAAGTTCACTTTCCTGACGCTCCCATCTTGCAACCTCTGTGTTCAAACTGTCAAGGACTTTACCCAGCAGTTCTCAGCAGTAAAGAAGTAGACTGAGGCAATTAAACACATCTTACCTCAGTGTTATTCCACCGCCACCTACAGGCTGCTGAGGTCACGCTCGTCATCTGCTTGTTACTCAGGGCGTCTACCTGTGGCTGCCACACCAGTTCTGACACAGCCCAGGGCCTCTCATCAGGCAAGCACTAAGAATTCCAAGAAGCCTTCGAAGCATCCCTGAGACGGGTGACCCGGAGATAGTGGGAGCTGCTTTTCCTTAGGAGACGGTGAGCATACCAATTCTTTCCCCCAGTGGAGGGCTGGGTGGATAATCTTTTGTTTATTTTATTTTTGTTCTGCTGCTCACCCAGGTGGCAGCGGTACCCAAATTTTTCAAAGAAAGAGAAGCTTCCTCATTCCCAGGGTCACATAGTCTGCAGTTCAGACATGCTGTACGCGGTTTTGTCGCCTCGTCATGTCCGGCCTTGACTCACACAAAGCCCCACACAGGTCAGCACGTTCAGAGGATGTGCAGCTTTCAGAGGACAGCCCTTACTTTATTGGTTACGACCAATTTTAGACCTGCAAGGTTTTAGACCACAGGCTCCCGTTCTAGATGCTGATGCAGAGGCACATTCTGACATGTGTTTGCCAACAGGATTAGTTTGTGGCAATAGACCTGAAGGACACACTTTTACTCGACAGACCATTCCTTCAGTTTGCTTTCAAGGGTCAGGCATACTAGTACAAGGTCCTCCCCTTTGAGCTGTCCCTGTCTCCTCGCACCTTAACGAAAGTCACAGAGGATAGAAAAAAAGTGGGCTAAAGAAAGTGGGCTTCTGCGTTATCTCGATGACTGACTGATTCTAGCTCACTCTTGAGATCTATTGTGTGCGCACAGGGTCATGGCAACGGTTGTGTGTATAAACTGCCAGGGCAGTTTACACTCATGTTGCATGTCGCAAAAATCATCTCATCCTATGGAGTCAGCAGTGACCACTCACATCCCAGATGAGCTCAACGCTCAACAGAGGAAGCACTGTCACGACATGTGACACTCCTGGGAGAGTGGAGACTCCACCCTTAGGTGGTCCAGCTGATCTGGAGTTGATTCAGTTAAGGACAGGTGTCTACCTGTTCACTTTCCAAGAATCCTCCCATTGCTCACTGTGGTAGTCCCTGACTGAGGCCCCCTCAGCACGGACGAGCAGGCAACCGGCCAGGTGTACCACTTGCACACAGCACCCTGAAGTGATAACATGCACTTTTTTGTCCACGTGAGTTCTCCAGGCCAGTGAACCCTGGACGTGCTTTATTCTTCAGCACTCTGCAGCAGTCAAATTCTGTGGAGTAATTCAACGCCAGGCCCAGTACTCATGTAGTATGCCCCTATTTAGGTCAGCCCGTACACTTGGGCTAGGTGCTCCATATGTAGTGATTCCCTATTGGACCTACTGCTGCAATTTCTTTTCATGTGTAATACTTTCCGGTCCATGTGATGTATTCTCCACATATTAACCTCCGCTCTGGCAGGATGTGGTCTTCGTAGTGTTTTTTTTTTTTTTTTCTACTTAGGAAGAAGTGTGCTTCCCTAGCGCTAACATCTGGTTCGCACAGCTGTGAATGTTTTTTTTTGTTTGTTTGTTTGTTTGTTTTTTTAAAGAAAAAAGACTGTCACAACACTAAACTGCCCATTGAAATGGCAGGGTCTCGGCTCCTCAGTAAATCCGTCATGCAAAAACTTGCAAAAAAAAAAAAAAAAACTAATGCAGATTGCCCTCACCAATTCTCATTGGACTTTTCTCAAATTATCAGAGGTGTTTACGGCTCCCAAGTGTGACCCCTAGTGTCAGTCTTGACACAACATCTTGTTCCCTCTATCAGGGAAAGGAGGTTACATTAGTAACCGAGAAATGTTTCTTTTCTTTCTTGTGTTCATGTGTTTGTTTGTTTGTTAATTTACAGTATTGCTCAAATAATAAAATATTTAAGTAAATTGTTTGACTATAATATTTGCATTTTTATCTTAAAATGTCTTGTTTGTTCCAATGATATCTGTAAAAACTTTTAAATCAAGTGTTGCTTTCACACTGTATTATTCCAGCAGAGTTGATCCATTATTCTCCAAGTCTGTCAGCCAAGTTTTTAATGGTGTCTCTCTCACACACACGCACACACTGAAGAGCCAATGTGACCTTCAGCAGAGTCTTTGTGTTGTGTTTCTAAAAATAAAGCTGTGATCAGTGAAGAAGAGGGGCGTCTCTACCCATGGGCACATGCTCAAAGAGAGAGTGTGAGAGACGAGCCTAATTAACTCTTTCACCATTAAAGAGACAGGGGGGTAGGCATGAGGGGGGAGTGTGTGAAGACCTTACATGGGCAGTCTAGTGCTGGCAGTGAACTGAGGAAAACTAATTGGATGAAAGAAAAGCAAAGCGTGTACACTGAGAGGAGGAAAAGAGGGTTGAAGATGAAGTGAATGTAGGGATGGAGATAGATGGGTGTGTGAGGCTGTGGTACTAAGTTATGAAAGGAATATATGATTTTCAAAAGAAAATGGTTTAAATTAATACAATTAGCCATTACCCATAAAGCAAAAACAATTCAGAGCAATCTAGACAAATGAGGCTTGAAACAGACAGCTTTAGATTACTGTGGGGTTCTTGTTATTGCAGTGATTAATTGTGTAATCATAATAAGCAGTTCTCTACAGATATTTTGAGTTACTGTATTGAGTTTAATAATAAAACAATTATTTTGTATTACATTTTGTTATATATAACTGACATTGGTCCTCCAAACAAAACTTGATCATCTTAAAAATGTGGTGTTCAATGCGCAAAATTGTGAAATTACAGTGAGATGCACTATAACATCCAAAGACCTACATTTGTTGTATTGCGCTTCTAACTTTCTGTGTAGATGGCACCACATTTTCCACTACTAAAATTACTGGTCAAAGTGTTCAACAGTGTTGTCAATGGCATGAAAGAATATTTAAGAAATAGGGTATAGTTTATTGAATTTGAGCTTATTTCCAGGGCAGCTACCCAACAGGTCTGTGTATTAATCTGCTACTAAATCTCCTTATATGCTAACATTCCAGTTTTGCTTTGTGGCCGGGGATGAATCCTTCTTGGGGGAAGGTATGGGGTTGTGAATGGGAGCAGACTCTGGAGAAGGCTCATGGGCTGGAGCAGACTCAGAAGTGAACTTGTGGGCTGGAACGGACTCTGGAATAGAACTTGTGGGCTGAAGTGGACTCTGGAGTGGGCTTGTGGGCTGGAGCACACACCGGAGCGGGCTCAGGGGCTGGAGCCAACACTTGAGTGGACTCAGGGGCTGGAGCCGACACTGGAGCGGGCTCTGGAGAACATACTGAAGTCAGGAAGCCTTCTGAAGCCTTCAGTGGACTCTGGTCAGGGGCTGGAGCCAACACACTAATGGTCAGTGCTGCATCCTCAGAAGGACTGGAACAGGCTCTGGAATTTCCCTCACGGGAACAGACCGGTGGATTTCTCTCACTGGAACCAACTGGTGAATTACTCTCACATGGATGACCTGGTGAATTTCTCTCACTGGAATAGACTGGTGAATTTCCCTCACTGGAACAGACTGGTGAATTTCTCTCACTGCAACAGACAGAAGAATTTCTTTCACTGGAACAGACTGGGGAATTTCTCTCACAGGAACAGACTCTAGGCTGAACTCTGGAGCGTAAGCGGGCACTTGAGCTGAACTCTGGGACTGAAACGGGCTTGTGATTGGATCCTGGATCTGGAAAGGGCTTGATGCCTGGTGCTTACTCTGAAGGTAGGGCCTGGAGAGGGGAACATTTTTTCATAGCTAACCGGATGGACATGACGGGAGGAACTACCACTTTTGACATCAGGTCGGCACTGTTGGATACCACCTTACTTGCTCTAGTTATGGGAACCTTGAATTTATGACATGAAGGGATTTTAGGTGATTAGGACACACCAACTGTGTAGGGAGAGCCACACGACAAGCACCATATCATAAATATCATACGTAAAATCCATTAACTGGTGGTTAAAAGGTTGAAAGATGGCTATATTGCAGAAATTTAAATTTAATTAAGATATTTTCAAAATAGGCAATAACGTTTGTATCATAAATGTAGTTTTTCTTGCTGAAATAATGTACTGAGCCTGTGAATGTGTGCATACATGCTTTTATGAACATGATCGCATGTGTTCAACAGCTGGATGGACAGATGTCTTTCATCAACCCTTGTGCTGTAAACGTGTGATGGCCTACTCTAGGGCTGATGATGCAATGCATATGGGCCATGTTTTCTCTCTTTCTCTTATTTGTCTTATTCCTCTTCTTAATTTCCCAGATCATATATCAGGACTGTGTTACTGCTTCACTTATCTGTTTTTGTTAAAAACAACAAATCTGAGTAGTAGGCCAAGAATAACTATATAACTAAGAATACTACTTTATGCCGTTATGTTGTGTGTATATTATTGTATTATCTTGGAAGTTTGTTCCAAGGTTGTTTTTTGCGCATCAAGCAAATACAATAGAGTTTCCGTTGATTATATTTGATGTGATCTATATTTTGATCAATTTTTATATGTGAATAAGCTTAAATAATATCTGTTCATCTTTTAAAGTGATTGTGCCTCTTCAGAAGACTTGTAAAAACTTTTAAACCCTGAATAGTGCATTCACACTGAAAACTCGATTCATAAGGATTGCTTTTACAATGTCTGAACTTTTTGAAGTGTCAAAGTTGGTGAAATGGACTTTCAAAAGAGGAACAAAAAATCTCTAGGGTTTAATTAAAAATATTTTCATTTAATTATGATTAATGGGACTGTGTCCTCGAAATGCATTTCCATTCACATCTGTGTTTGCGTAAATGCGTGAAGCAAGCACCACTGAAAATATTTTTATTTCTTGATTGATCAAGAAAAAATACTACAAATACTACATAACTCTGAGGTGGGTATAAGGTGAGAGAATGAAATGACAGATTTTACATTTTTAAATATTCAAGTGTAGCCATTATCACTCTTGATGAAAATGTGTGTTTATTTATTCTTTTAATAGGTTCCATCATGGCTGGTGAGTCTAAATGTAATCCTGCTCTTTTCGTCAGACCTTCAATTTAACTCATTACTCTAAATGGTTTTAAGTGTGCAATTGTTCTGCAGGCTTAATTATGAGCGAGGGTGAAAACCCATCAGTCAGTTTTCTAATAGAGCACAGACACTGACTTAACATCCTCTACAGCCACAACCAAAACATCAATTACTCTCCTTCACGCCTGTTTGGACGGTGCTCCTGAAAGAGATGAAACAGTTAAGAGACTCATTCTCTCTGCATCTCTTCTTATTTCTCTTAGTCTGTTTACTTTATTAGGATCAGTGTTTTCTCACTTTCTCTCAGCTCATCTCTCTCAGTTTCTCCCGGCATCTGTCTGCTTTCTCTTTCTCTTGCTTCATCTCCACAGGCATCACTTTGTGTCAGTGGGGCCAGAACTTTCTTTCTTTCTTTCGTTTTTTTTTTTTTTTTTTTAGTTTTTATAAGCACAAATTGAATCTATTTGAGATTTTATCTATATTAGACTAAGAACTTTTTAAAACAAAGGACCCAGACCCATTTAAACTGCATGCAAGAAAAAAAAAGTATTATAAAGAAATATTATTTGCAATTTAAATAATTGACTTTTATATTATTCTACTGAAGCCAAAGTAAATGATGAAAATATTATTCGTTAAATACTAGCTTTGTATTAAGCACATCTCTTTTCTTTTTTTTTTTTTTACACAATATTAGCCTAATGTTATTTTTTTCTAATTTATTTGTATATATTTTACAATAAATATTATTCAAGAGCAGTTTTACAGTTAATTTGACAATGCAAAAAGGTCTGCAACTCTAAAAAATATTTTATAAAGTTCAAGCAGGAGATGAAGATACAAACGTTTCGGCTATTTGCCTTCGTCAGTGTAACAATTCACTTGTTCTCAATAATTATATAAAAAGCATGCTGCCAATCTTCAGGTGATCATAATCAAACAATCAAGCAATCAGTCCACAGACTCTAGTTATCTCCATCTGGAACAACAATAAATGAAAAATATAGCTGCAAGCAGCAATTATTGGGGCCAAGCAAAAGAACACAATGAGCCAAATACCAACATGGCTGGGAGGGTTAGACCAGCTGCAACAACAAGCAAGTAACGACATTTTAAGATGATTTTAAGCAAAATAGAGACATCAGAAATATGATTGAAAGGTTTATCACAGTCAAACAATAGGTGTCGCTGTGACTAAACTGATGTGTTGTGGTCAGAGTAAGGTGACAACGAAACATGCAAAGCCATTTTGGCATCATGCCTCAAATTTGTTGCTACGCTATACGAAAACGATTTTGTCTATCGGCACAACACTCGTCCAACACTTTTTGCCGGCATGGTCTGAAGGTGATCTGACTCAAATTTGGTGAAAATCAGACAGTCTAGGAGGAGTTTGAAAAAGTAGGTTTTTAAAGAAAATGGCGGACAGCAAGCTTGGACATCTATGGCAACATTGGTACACCAGTGCATTCGTATTGCATTATTGTATTGCATTTTATATCATAATACTGTATTGTAGTTAATGGCAATTTCATGTTTTGTTATATTATACCACAACCAAGAGGCACAATCCCACCATTTTCTTATGTGTTCTCAGAGAGAGCCCTTACATGTTTGAGTGTCAAATTTGGTGACAATATCTTATTTCGTTTTGTAATTATAGACATTTATATCTATGAGAACAAAAAAAATTACCCATGGCCAACTTTTTTTTCTTTTTTTTTTGCCACTTACTATCAAAACTTTGACATTTGGCCATTAGCGTATAGCCAATGACCTATGTTTACGAATTTCCTACAGTGGTGTTGTTTTGAAAGGACTAATCATTTCAAGGATATTAGTTAAATTTGTTTTAATGCTGAATCACAGCGTTGCACAAACCATAAGGCGAAACCTACTGTGTTTGGTGTTGTTAGATTCAGGAGTCTAAGGAGATGACTCTCCTGAAAGTAAGTCGACCACACCCAAAGTTATAAGCATTTGAATATTTGATTTCACCACTAGGTGGCACTGGCTTGAAACTTATCAGGCTCCTTCAGGGCATCATGCTGATGACCCAAACCGAGTTTTGTAACGATATGTTAATGCATTCATAAAATACAGCATTTTAGTACAAAATTCAAAATGGCCGACATGGGAATCATTCGACTTGGCATGTCGTCCTGAATCTAATGAGACCAATTTTTTGATTTTTGGGCAAACTTTCAGGAGTTATAAGCAAAAATAGTAATTTTTCCTATCTCCGGACCACTATCAGGCACTGCGTCGAAACGCAGCATGTCGCCTCAGATCATGCTCTAAATGCGATAAAGCATTGCAGACATATAGCCTTATGTCTATTCTCACGAACTCTGTGATTTTTTTCGAAAACTTTTTGAAAAATCGACTTTAATTCCATAACTCTTTGTCGCCATAGTCTGAAAATGATCTGATTCAATTTCCGTGAAAATCGGAGCAACAGCCTAGGAGAAGTATGAAAAAGTAGGTTTTTCAGAAAATTCTCAATATTTGGATTCTCATAGGGTGCAATCCAATTGCCTTGAGCCACTGAATCAGAGCAAAAAAATTATTTTGTTTCTAGCTCTTACAGTTCAAAAGTTATTAGCATAAACGTAAGTGCAACTTTAGACAGGTGGCACTAGAGGGATTGAGTTATAGACTCCAAATTTGTTATGTTGACATATCAGACTGTCCTCTATCAGTGTGCCAAATTTCACAAATTTTACCATATGGTTTTATGGGCTGGCAAAGACTCAAGAGCGGAAACGGAAGAATAATAATAAGAACGGCAACTATTATAAGTACCTACACACCTTCGGTGCTTGGCTCCTAATAATAGTGGAAACAATAACACATCAGGCAAGAACGCCTTTCATAAACATTGTACCTAAAAAACATGAAAGATCAAAAAAAATGTTGTCTTTTGGGGGTACAATGTTTATGAACGGCATTCTTGCCTGAGGTGTTTGCATGCTTTTTATATAATTATTAAAAATAAGTGAATTGTTACTCTGACGAAGGCAAATAGCTGAAACTTTTATATTTTTATCTCTTGCTTGAACCTAATAAAGTGGAGAGTGGAGACATTTTTGCATTTTCATATTGATACATACACTATATTGCCAAAAGTATTGGGACACCCCTCCAAATCACTGAATTCAGGCGTTCCAATTACTTCTATGGCCACAGGTATATAAAATCAAGCACCTAGGAATGCAGACTGCTTCTACAAACATTTGTGAAAGAATGGGTTGCTCTCAGGAGCTCAGTGAACTTAAGCGTGGTACCATGATAGGTTGCCACCTGTGCAATAAGTCCATTCGTGAAATTCCCTCACTACTAAATATCCCACGGTCAACTGTTAGTGGTATAATAAAGTGGAAGCAATTGGGAACAACAGCAACTCAGCCACGAAGTGGTAGGCCACGTAAAATCACAGAGCGGGGTCAGCACATGTTGAGGCGCACAGTGCGCAGAAGTTGCCAACTTTCTGCAGAGTCAGTAGCTACAGACCTCCAAACTTTGTGTGGCCTTCAGATTAGCTAAAGAACAGTGCGTAGAGAGCTTCATGGAATGGGTTTCCATGGCCAAGCAGCTGCATCCAAGCCTTACATCACCAAGTGCAATGCAAAGCGTCGGATGCAGTGGTGTAAAGCACGCCACCACTGGACTCTAGAGCAGTGGAGACGTGTTCTCTGGAGTGACGAATCATGCTTCTCTGTCTGGCAATCTGATGGACGAGTCTGGGTTTGGCGGTTGCCAAGAGAACGGCACTTGCCTGACTGCATTGTGCCAAGTGTAAAGTTTGGTGGAGGGGGGGTTATGGTGTGGGGTTGTTTTTTAGGGGTTGGGCTTGGCCCCTTAGTTCCAGTGAAAGGAACTCTTAATGCTTCAGCATACCAAGAAATTGTGGACAATTTCATGCTCCTAACTTTGTGGGAACAGTTTGGGGATGGCCCCTTCCTGTTCCAACATGACTGCGCACCAGTGCACAAAGCAAAGTCCATAAAGACATGGATGAGCGAATTTGGTGTGGAGGAACTTGATTGGCCTTCACAGAGTCCTGACCTCAACCGGATAGAACACCTTTGAGATGAATTAGAGCGGAGACTGAGAGCCAGGCCTTCTCGTCCAACATCAGTGCCTGACCTCACAAATGCGCTTCTAGAAGAATGGTCAAAAATCCCCATAAACACACTAAACCTAAACCTTGAGGAAAGCCTTCCCAGAAGAGTTGAAGCTGTAATAGCTGCAAAGGGTGGGCCAACTCCATATTAAACCCTACCGATTAAGAATGGGATGTCATTAAAGTTCATGTGCATGTAAAGGCAGGCGTCCCAAAACTTTTGGCAATATAATGTAGGTCTTAGCACTTAAATAGCTGGGAGAGTATGGTGAGTCCTTTGATTAGTTAATTTGACAGCCATAAAAGTACATTTCATAATTTTCCCATGCAGATCCAAGTATCCAAATCCCTGTCTATGAACAAATAAGTTTGGTGTAAATACTATTTTGGCTTTGTAAAGGCAACATGATTGAAACAATGACCAAAAATCAATTAAAAAACAAGTCTTATTAACTTAGAGTTTTGCTTCTCAAACAAATCTTGTTTAAGCATTTATTTATTTATTTATTTTGTAGTGTACATCTCATACATGATGTATCATATAAATGATGCCATCCTCCCCATCACCTTTCTATTAGAATATTTTCCTCTACAAAGAGATGGCAGGTGGTGGACGTCCCCTGCATCTTAGGAACAAAGCCTCTCTCCTCCTCTGAGCTGCAGGAGCAGAAAAAAGCAATTACTGTGACCTCCAGAGCCCACACTGGGGTAAATAACTCACCATCAGTGAGCGCTGAAAGTGAGGCAGAGTGTGACGGGCGCACATACACACTCCCCTCTCATGTGCCAGCCTTTAATAAGAAACTCCTTTCTACTGTGAAACATGTGTCCTCTCTTTTGTAGCCCTCTCCATCTCTACCCTTCATTCCCTACTCTCCATTTTTCATGCCTGTGTACATTATTCTTCTTTCCTGCTCTCTTTTTTCACCCTCTTCCTCCTTCTTCAATTTCTAACGCAACTGAGCTCCATCAGTCTTGGGATCATCACCCCCTCCCTCTCTCCCTCTCACCCTCTTACCCCCCCTCTTACCCCCCCCCCCCCCCCCCCCCCCCTCTTACCCCCCCCTCTCTCTGTGATAAGGAATCTGCCTGTCTGCAGCTATGTGGATTTGTCTACTGTGAGCTGGGGAGTGATTGTGTAGTTGTCAGTGAGTACCAGACTACTGATATAAATCTTAATATCCTACTTAAGGCCTTGACTCATCATTCAGCTGATTTATTAACTGGACCTCTCCTCTAATTTATCAAATAAATACCAGCTCAAGTACAGAACAGCCATACAGCCAATTAAACCTTCACATAGCCAACTGGTAGAAACAATTTTTTTTTTTTTTTGTATAAAATAACATCTTCATTGCATGCTTTTCTCTCTTACTTTGTATTTTTACAGTTGTTTTGCACTTAAAGTTGTAATATAGTTGAGTATTCTCAGAAGAGTTGAAATTCAAGTAAACCAGTTTAATACCAATGAAATGTACAATCCGGGAAAATATGTGACAGGAACAATCCAAAAAAAAAAAAAAAAAAGGTCAGCACCACTCAACAATGCAAGAAAAAGACATTTACACTACTTTAAGCCATTTTGTAGTATGCAGTATATATGCAGTATATATCCCCAGCCCCCATAGTATGAACACACTGCTATGGAAAATGTAACTAGGTCTAGTGCACTTCGCAATGTACAAAAAATGAAGTGTGGAATGTTGGACTCAGTGATTGCAGCTTTACCTACATAGCAGGGTGGGTTCTGGGGAGAAAAAGAAGGGTTAGTGTTATGTAAGTAATATAAGTAACAGTAAAGTAAGTGAAGGCGGGTGCACACTGTGTGATTTTTGGCCACAATTTGGTCGTCTGAGACAAATTTTGAGAATCCTAAAAGATTCCTATAATCCTAGGCAAAAATCTGTAGTCTTTGATCAAATTTGGCACACAGTTCTGCAGTATGACTTCTCCTATGACAGACATCAAATTGTCTTCGTTTTTCAAGATAAGCCGTGAACAAAATTAACGCTAGAGATTTCTTTGTTAGCCACCATTTCAGTCCCACTTGTAATCGGGATCACTGTCACACGAATGTTTGTGGGTTGATGATGTAAAACTCTGGACAAGTTTTCAAGCGCGCATCCGTTTTTAACACGTCTTGACTGTCGTACAGTCTGACATATAGTACAGCTGAGATCCTACAGTGTGACATGAGGATCATATTCGTACAGTCTGACAAGCAACAATCGTAAAGGACTATTAGAAATCGTACAGTGTGCACCCACCTTAACTTCATCTTCCAAATGCATAAATGTAAATGTCCAAAAATCTTAGAGTAGATCATAAATAGCCTACACTGTGTATAGTACATCTTTTGAGATTCAGTGAGGGAGAACACAAGGGCTATAAATACACAATGAACTAATGAACAAACTAGAAACACCTGGTCACAATCAGCATTCATTCATCTTAATGGCAGTTTGTTGTCGTTGTAGGACCTCCGAAAGTACATTTTGAAATCCCTGCAGAATTTGTAATTATGGAATCTATCAGCAGGGGCAAACAGGATCATACTAAACCAGCCAAACCTTGACCTTTTGGTGGGCTCTATGAATTGACATGATGCTGGCATGAAAGAGCTGCACAAGCATCCAAAACATTTACAAAGAGGATTCAGTGTGTGTGCCCTCTGATTTTGTTTGAACCCAAGCAGTGATGCAAATACAATACAGCATCTGTGTGTATGCGTGTGTGTGTGTGTGTGTGCGCGTGGTTGAGGTATATACTACATTATGGGGACAAAATATCTCCACAAAAATGGCAGTTTATTAAATCCTTGTTCTTATAGGGACATTTTTTGGTCCCCATGAGGAAAACAGTTTATAAATCTTACTAAGTGATGTTTTTTGAAAAAATGCAGAAAGTTTCCATTTGTGGGAACTCGCACTGTGTCCAATCATGGCGCATTGTGGAACTCCTCCAGCATGACTGCATCTGAAGCACGTGTGCAACTAGCCCAATCTTGATATATATATATATATATATATATATATATATATACACACAATTTTTTTTGTTTTACACGTCCATTTTCACGTCCATTTTGCCTATATCCAGCAAAGTAATCCATCAGATTGAAGAGTGATTTTCACAACACTGTATTTTTCAGATTTTTCAGATTTCCAAAAAGGAAAAGACATCTAACTGGTACATTATTTTGGCTGCACAGCAGCTCTTAAAGAATAGTGTCAATGCAGGCAGATCAAAGCACTGTTGAATATCAAATATCAATTGTCAAGTGTCCCCAACTAAGCAAGCCAAAGGCGACAGCGGCAAGGAACCCAAACTCAAACAGGTGGCAAACAGGTGTTAAAATGGAGAAAAAAACCTTGGGAGAAACCAGGCTTAGTCGGGAGGCCAGTTCTCCTCTGGCAAACAGTGCTTTTTTACGACTCAGGTTGCTATCATAAGTCAGATAGGATCGCAACATTCAAAGTATTTAATTCAGTTCCATCCAGCTGAGGATCGTATTCATCACACCGGTATGGACGGTTGTTGAGATGCGCCACCGGTTGTCATGTTGATGAGGCCTTCACAGTGGATGATCTAGTTGACTCAATCTCTGCTGATACTTCAGGGCTGTGTTGTGGTCGTGTCAAGGCGCAGGTCCTTGGTCTCACCTGGATGCGGCCCGGATCCGGTTGACTATGGTATAAACAGAAAGACTAATATTAGCGTAGATGCCATTCTTCTTTTGATGTAACGAGTACATCTGGTGTTATAGGTAGTGTTCCCGGTTCCGGCTGACCTAATTTATGCAGCCTAATAATCCTTTAACGGATTTGAAAAAAATAAATTGATAATGTGTTATGTGTATGCCAGGTTAAAGAGATGTGTTTTTAGTTTAGATTTAAACTGACAGAGTGTGTCTGCTTTCCGAACATTGCTAGGAAGATTGTTCCAGAGTTTAGGTGCCAAATAGGAGAAGGATCTACCACCTGCAGTTGATTTTGATATTCTAGGTATTATCAACTGGCCTGAATTCTGAGATTGCAATATACGCGAAGGGCTATAATGCATTAATAGCTCGCTCAGGTACTGGGGAGCTAAACCATTTAGAGCTTTGTAAGTAATTAGCAAGATTTTAAGATTTTAACAGGAAGCCAATGCAGCACTAAGATCCAGTAACACTAATAGAGAGATACAACCCCGATCTGATGATAAGAGCAAATCATTAGTAACTCTAATGAGAGCAGTCTCAGTACTATGGTACGGTCTAAATCCTGACTGGAAATCCTCATAGATACTATTTCTTTCTAAAAAGGAACATAGTTGTGATGATACTGCCTTTTCAAGTATTTTTGACAGAAAAGTGAGATTTGAGATTGGCCTGTAATTGACTAATTCTCTAGGATCAAGTTGTGTTTTTTTAATAAGAGGTTTAATAATAGCCAGCTTAAAAGTTTTTGGTACGTATCCTAGTGATAAAGATGAATTTACGATATTAAGAAGAGAATCTATGACCTCTGGAAGCATCTCTTTCAATAGCTTAGTCGGTATAGGGTCTAACATACATGTTGTTGATTTTGACGATTTAACAAGTTTAGATAATTCTTCCTCTCTTAAAGCAGTAAATGAATTGAATTTTTCCTCAGGGACACTACAATGCACTGTCTGACGCAATACTGTAGTAGACGGTTGCATGGTTATATTTTTTTTCTAATATTATCAATCTTGCAAGTAAAGAAGTTCATAAAGTCATTACTGCTGTGCTCTTTGGAAACATCAGAAGTTGAAGCTTTATTTCTTGTTAATTTAGCCACTGTATCAAATAAATACCTAGGGTTTTGTTTATTTTCTTCTAAAAGTTTTGAAAAATAGGCAGATCTAGCAGATTTTAAGGCCTTTCTGTACTCAATCATTCTCTCTCTCCACAAATACTTCTAGTTTGGTTTTCTTCCAGCTGCGCTCCATTTTTCTGGCTGCTACCTTTAGGGCCCGAGTGTGCTCATTGTACCATGGCGTTGGATTAATTTCCTTAATCTTTTTTAAACGCAAATGAGCAACTGAGTCTAATGTGCTGGAAAAGACAGAGGCAATAGTTTCTGTTGCAACATTGAGGTCTTCTAAGCTGTCTGGTATGCTAAGGAGATGAAACTGATCAGGAAGATTATTTATAAAGCGTTCTTTAGTGGTAGAAGTGATGGTTCTACCAAATTTATGGCAGGGAGGCAGTTTAGCTGTTTTGACTAAATGTAGTATACACGAGACTAGATAATGATCTGAGATGTCGTCACTCTGCTGCAGAATTTCAACGGCATCAATATCAATTCCATACGACAATATTAGATCTAAGGTATGGTTACGACAATGAGTGAGTCCTGACACGTGTTGTCTAACACCAATAGAGTTTAGAATGTCTGCAAATGCCAATCCCAATGAGTCTTTTTCATTATCTACATGGATATTAAAGTCACCAACAACAAGGACTTTATCTGCAGCTAGTACTAACTCCGATAGAAAATCAGCAAATTCTTTGATAAAGTCTGTATGGTGTCCTGGTGGCCTGTATACACTAGCCAACACAAATGTTAACTTACATAATGTTATGTAAAGTACCATCACTTCGAAGGACTTTTGACTAATACTGTAAATATTACTATAAATTACAGCAACACCTCCCCCTTTGCCTTTCTGACGAGGATTGTGTCGATAATCATAACCTTGAGGGCTAGACTCATTTAAAGTAATGTAATCGTCCGGTTTTAGCCAAGTTTCTGTCAAACACAGCACATCTAGATTATTGTCTGTGATAATATCATTTACAATAAGTGATTTTGAAGAAAGGGATCTAATATTTAACAACCCAAGCTTTAAATTACTTCTTCTGACATTGTACTTGCGAGTTCACACACCTCTTTAATGTTAATTTTAGTGATCTCCGACTGGCGAAGTCGAACATCATTAGTGCCGACGTGAATAATAATTTTACAGTATTTACGATTAGCATTAGCCAGCACTTTAAATTTGTTTTGATGTCAGGTGCTCTGGCTCCCGGCAAACATGTGACTATGGTGGCTGGTGTCTCTATTTTCACGTTCCGTGTAATAGAATCGCCAATAACTAGGGCACTTTCAACAGGATTCTCAGTGGGTGCGTCACTGAATGGGGAGAACCTGTTTGATGTTCTTATTGGAACGGAAGAGTGGTGTTTTCCACGGCTAGGCCGCCTCACCGTTACCCAAGTGCCCTGCTGCGCGGGCTGTACAGCCGGAACTGAACAATGTACAGAGTTCACTAAGCTAATCGCATCCAAAACAGTACCTGAAGCCCTTGCATTTTTACTATCCTCGATTAAAGTTTGGATGCGTGTCTCTAATTCTGAGATTCTCTCTGTCAGCCTGACTATTTCCCAACATTTATGACATGTAAATCCCTCGTTGCTGACAGAGAGAGCTATGCTGAACATGTGGCAAATGGAACAGGTAACAATGCTAGGAGAGGATGACATGACTCACCGTGTTTGTAGACTGATCCGACTTACCACAGCTGTTTGATGAACGCGTTGAAAAACGAGCGTGCGAGAGGCTGATGACAAGTTAACAAGCTAGCGAGATGCAAACGCGTTGTAACAGCGATTTAGATTCAAAGATTTCAAGCTAGCGACGTCAGATTAATGTGGTAGGCAATATTAAATATAAGGTACTAATAATATAAGCAACAATGAATAAAAGTAAGAGCTGCTTTATCCAGTTGAGAAACATAGTTTTCATATCATCTGGCCATACAGTGGTGGGATGTTTTGACGTTCCAGGAACAGCACGATGCGGGAGGGCTCGCGCTCTTCAGATACAATGACACAATTTATTTTTTAAAGCAAAACAGACACTGGAATGAATAATTCTCTCTGCCATCACTGATATAATCAGCATGAACTTTAAGATCATCTAACTGCGTGACGTAAATTACGTTAATTTTACATGCTTCTGTAATTTTTTTCGCATTATATGCATAAAATTATTTGAACGCGTTAAGGATTTTGAATTAATCGAATGCGTAACGTTGACAGCCCTAATATATATATATATATAATATATAACCTAAATTCCAGAAATGTTGGGACATTCAAATGTAAAATGTAAAAATGTAAAAGACTTTCAAATCACATCAGCCAATATTTTATTCACAATAGAACATAGATAGCATAACAAATGTTTAAACAGAGAAATTTTATCCAATAAATGAGCTCATTTCAAAATTGATGCCTGCTACAGGTCTCAAAAAAGTTGGCACGGGGGCAAAAAATGGCTGAAAAAACAAGACATTTTGAAAAGGATTCAGCTGGGAGAACATCTAGCAACTAATTAAGTTGATATCAGGTCTGTAACATGATTAGCTATAAAAGGGATGTCTTAAAAAGGCAGAGTCTCTCAGAAATAAAGATGGGCAGAGCTGTGAAAGAGTGCGTAAAAAGATTGTGGAATACTTTAAAAAGTGTTCCTCAACGTCAAATTGCAAAGGCTTTGCAAATCTCATCATCTACAGTGCATAACATCATCAAAAGATTTAGAGAAACTGGAGAAATCTCTGTGCGTAAAGGGACAAGGCCGAAGACCTTTATTGGATGCCTGTGGTCTTCGGGCCCTCAGACGACACTGCATCACTCATCACTCATGACTGTGTCAATGACATAACTAAATGGGCCCAGGAATACTTCCAGAAACCACTGTTGGTAAACACAATCCTCCGTGCCATCTGCAGATGCCATCTAAAGCTCTTTCATGCAAAAAGGAAGCCATATGTGAACATGGTCCAGAAGCGCCATTGTGTCCTGTGCGCCAAGGCTCATTTAAAATGGACTGTTTCAAAGTGGAAAAGTGTTCTATGGTCAGACAAGTCCAAATTTGACATTCTTGTTGGAAATCACAGACACTGTGTCCTCTGGTCTAAAGAGGAGGGAGACCTTCCAGCGTGTTATCAGCATTCAGTTCAAAAGCCAGCATCTGATGGTATGGGGGTGTATAAGTGCATACGGTATGGGCAGCTTGCATGTTTTGGAAGGCACTATGAATGCTGAAAGGTATATAAAGGTTTTAGAAAATATGCTCCCCTCCAGACGACGTCTATTTCAGGGAAGGCTTTGTGTATTTCAGCAGGACAATGCAAAACCACATACTGCAACTATTACAACAGCATGGCTTCGTCATAGAAGAGTCCAGGTGTTGAATTGGCCTGCCTGCAGTCCAGATCTTTCACCTATAGAGAAAAATATTTCAAAGACGATGAACCATGCAGCTGGAAACCTATATCAGGCAAGAATGGGACCAAATTTCAACATCAAAACTCCAAAAACTCATAACCTCGATGCCCGGACGTCTTCAAGTCAAGTCAAGTCACCTTTATTTATATAGCGCTTTTTACAATGCAGATTGTGTCAAAGCAGCTTTACAATGATAACTGGTATATAATTTTGGCTGCACAGCAGCTCTTAAAGAAAATGGTGTCAATGCAGGCAGATGCAAAGCACTGTTGAATATCAAATGTCAAGTGTCCCCAACTAAGCAAGCCAAAGGCAACAGCAGCACACTGTTTTGAAAAGAAAAGGAAATGCTACACCATGCTAAACATGCCCCCGTCCCAACTATTTTGAGACCTGTAGCAGGCATCAAATTTGAAATAAACTAATTTTGTGCATAACATTATAAAATTTCTCAGTTTAAACATTTGTTGTTATCTATGTTCTATTGTGAATAGAATATTGGCTCGTGATTTGAAAGTCTTTTAGATTTCATTTTATTCAAATTTAAAAAACGTCCCAACATTTCCAGAATTCGGGTTATAGATAGATAGATAGATAGATAGATAGATGATAATAAAAAATGGCGAGCTCAAAGCAAGTTAAATTGTGTGTGCATCCCTGCCCTTGTTACATCATGGGTGGGGACACACACAATCTTTGCGTTTGCTGCTTGGAAGTGGAGCATGCATGGTAAGCTCTCGAGGGGGCTGGCTGTGTACATTATGAAGAGCTTCCTCCTGCCTGGCCGTGTTTGAAAGGAGCGGCAGGCTCGTGCTCTCAGGTCCCGCAGATAGGGTCCCGCAGCTGCTGAGGCAGTGTGGAGCTAGTGGAGGAGTTTGAGATGGCTTTGGCCCTTTCTCAGCTCTCACCCACTAGCTCCACTGCTCGACCTCAGGATCCGGAAGCCTGCTCTGAGGCTTCTTCCGCCCCGGGTGAGAATTTGATGCTGGGTTGTCAAATTTAAGAACAGACGTCTTGTCGAAGCAGGGACTGAGGCCTGGAGAATGGAAGAAGTTTGGTCAGACAGACGTGGATCTGTTTGCATCTCAAGAGATGACTTACTGACTTACTTCTCTGTCACTCATCCAGCTCCACTGGGCCTGGATGCCATGGTACAGACGTGACAATGGATGCATCTGTACGCATTTCCGCCAATTGTTCTGCTCCCGGGAGTTCTAGAAAGGGTTTGCCAGGATGGGGTTCATCTTTTTCTGGTAGTTGGCATCTGCAGATGGCATGGCAGATTGTGTTTACAGACAGTGGTTTCTGGAAGTATTCTTGGGCCCATTTGGTGATGCAGTGTCGTCCAAAGGCCCGAAGACCATGGGCATCCAATAAAGGTCTTCGGCCTTGTCTCTTATGAGCAGAAATTTCTCCAGTTTCTCTGAATCTTTTGATGATGTTATGCACTGTAGATGATGAGATTTGTAAAGCCTTTGCAATTTTACGTTGAGGAACATTGTTTTTAAAGTATTCCACAATGATTGGAGAGCCTCTGCCCATCTTTACTTCTGAGAGACTCTGTCTCTCTAAGACATCCCTTTTATAGCTAATCATGTTACAGACCTGATATCAATTAACTTAAATAGTTGCTAGATGTTCTCCCAGCTGAATCTTTTCATTTATTTCTTTTTTTAGGCCATTTGTTGCCCCCTGTTAACTTTTTTGAGACCTGTAGCAGGCATCAAATTTGAAATGAGCTCATTTAGTGGATAAAAGTGTAAAATGTCTCCCTTTAAACATTTCTTATGTTATCTATGTTCTATTGTGAATAAAATATTGGCTCATGTGATTTGAAAGTCTTTTAGTTTTCATTTTAGTCAAATTTAAAAAACTTCCCAACATTTCCGGAATTCGGGTTGTATTATATTTTATAATTATTTACATTAGAAATGTTTCATATTTTCAAGTTAGTTAACAAAAGCACAAGCTCACCTGCATGTACTAAAGTATTTAGCCATGTGCTGAAGAGGGCTCAGCCATTACTTTTTAAATAAAGTAATTATAGTATTAGGGCCCTATCATACACCCGATGTAATGCGGCGCCAGGCGCGACGTAAGTGATTTTTGCTAGTTTCAGCACGAGGCAGTTCAGCAACATGCCACATATAAAAAATTAAAGGATTACAATGTAAAAGATTATTATTGTGTGCATAAAGATAAAAATGCTTTGGTGGAATCCGGCTTGTCCCGTAGATTGTCTGCTCGTGCACTTTAACCTCGCACACGATGACAGATGAGACAGAGAGCATTGTAACAGTCCAAATGAATAGAGCACAAACCGCCTACTCAAAAACACAACAGCAACAAACAAGTGTGCATATAGGCAATAGGGGTGGGAGAAGAAAAATTGATGCATATATGCAACGATTCTGGATCGATTCTGAGATTAGATGCGCGATGATGCTGTGTGTGCTTGCTGCGTGTCCACTAGCATGGAGCAGAGCAAGCGTTTTTTTAGTTGTAATTATTTAAAAATACAAGTTCATTTACATAATTCCATATGTAATTAAAAAATAATTCATAAACGAATTAATTAATAAGAAAAAAAAGTATCAAGAATTATTTTGGAATCGGATTGTGACCCTCAGAATCTGAATCGGATCGGATTGTGAGGTGCCTAAAGATCCCCACCCCTAGTTAAGATTTTGCCTGTAATTTAATTAAGGTCTACTAAAATGTGATTCCAATTATTTATTTATTTTCTCATATCACAATATAATATCGATATCGTCTGGACAGTGGACAATATCGTGATATGAATTTTAGTTCACATTTCCCACCCCTAAAACAGAGAATATTTGTTTTAATATGAATTACTTAATTTAAAAACAGACACTTCAAGCTTTCTAAAGGCATATCTCTCATGTCTGTGTGGCCAGTATTCGCTAAGTTACAGCTCATTTTCAGACGCATTTTAGACTGGACTTCACTGAGAGAGAGACGGCAGAACATGCATCCTGTTTGTTTTCTTTATTTTGCAAAAAGCACACCATTTTGTTTTTATTGTGAGTGTACACAAATAAAAGTAGACACTTAACAGTTTCGAATGATGTATAACACGTATCTGTATGACCAAAATCGACTGAGTATTTTGAGTCTCTTTCGCGCTGATGAGAAAAAAACGGGGTGGTCATGCCGGCATGACTGTCGACCCCAGGGGGTTAAAGATGGCGTTTCTATTGCCGATTACATCACTCAAGATAGTAGGAGATCTGCAGGCCCTGTCAGTTGCCTCTTCCTATATAGAGTTTGCTCCAGGTAGGGTGAAAGTTATTCTCAACCCGAGGCCGGGTTATGTGTCTAAGTTACCCACTAATGTGCCCTGGTCAACAGACCTTCAGGCCTTTCATTCTCCTCCTCATATGTCAGGAGAACTAGAGAAGCTACATTTATTTTGCCTAGTCAGAGCTCTTGAGGTCTATATGTGTAAGACTTCTCAATGGAGGGAAAGCAGCTGCTTGTGTGCTTCGGGCCCCCTAAGAAGGGCTGCCTGGCCACCAAACAGACAATCCTCAGGCAGATTATGGAAGCAATTACTATGGCTTTTGAGGCACAAGCTTGCCTTTATCTCTTCTAGTCAGAGCACATTCCACACAAAGTATTGCATCCTCCAGAACATTATTGTCAGGGACATCCCTCTAAGAAGTTTGTGATGTATCGGGGTGGTCCTCCCCACACACATTTATAAGGTTTTATAGTCTGGACCTTCCAGTCACTCCGGGATCACAAGTTCTTTTGCCCGAGTTGTGCCGGGACAGCTTCACAACTAGGACAGGCATTTGTCTGCATGGTGAATTGGGTATTTTGTTCCCCAAAGCATCATCATTGGACACAGTGTGAGTTCCCTCGAAAGGCAACATCTCCTACATGCTACGCATGTAACCATGGTTCACTGAGAGGGGACCGAGATACTGCGTGCCATTGCCATACTTTCTGCATGCCTGGAAGCGGCTTGCTTCAGCCTATCAGAAGCTGATGCTGTTCTGTTGCCGGCTTCCCTTTGTAGCTTCCGCCTTACACCATCACATTACCAATCAAGACTCGACTAGTTGCACACGTACTTCAGATGCAGTCACACTGGAGGCGTTCTCCAAAGAGCCATCATTCAACGCTGCATCTAATTCCTTTCTCAGGGAACCATGGTTACATGCATAACCTGAGACATTTCCTGTGATGGCTAGGTTTAGTGGTACGTAGGTTTAGGGAACAGAATATACAGTTTGTACAGTATAAAAATCATTATGTCTATGGAACGTCCCTATAAATCATGGAAACCCAATGTGTGTGTGTGTGTGTGTGAGAGAGAGAGAGAGAGAGAGAGAGAGAGAGAGAGAAAGCACTAGAAAGAGCTGAAGGTTGATGTATCTGTTAAGAGAGAGAAGCCATGTGGGAGAAACTTGACAATAATCTCACACAGCCAGACATGCAGCCAGGAAGGAGGAACCTTTATTGCCTGAAAGCATAAAGGAACCAAGCAATCCTATTCCTCACTGCTTGCTTATAAGGCTGATAACAGACCCTGCCGTGGTGACCTTTTGATCAAAAAGGAGAGCAAGTCTCTCTTGGACTTCCTCCCAGACTGACCTGAAAATGTCAGTGATTTTTCAAAGCCATGTATTACAGCAAAGAGTCTTACGTGGAATTCTCTGTTGTAAGAAATTAAAACTTCATGGGGCATTATCTTGACTGACCCTATAAAGAGCAGCTTTCTGAATGGGTTGTATCACATACAGTAATCTGACTGTGGTATTGATTGCAAAGAATCATTAGCTTGCGATCAATGTCCATGATCGGTCAGTTTTAGGTCATAACCTCTTACCCAGAGTGCTCTTTTGGGGGTCTGGGCTTCAGACAAGAAGTGAATTGATCACCAGTTATTTGTCTGGTATATTCAAGAAACAAAATAAATCTACATGGCACATATAGAGTCACAGATGGCCAGACACAATGCCTTTCAAAACTGACCAATTCTTGTCAAAGCCTAATAGTTACAGCACATGCTTAGGGGTTTAAGCAGTCACACCATTTTCCTTTCTCTCAAGATAATTTTCAGTCCAGTCCAGTCTGTACTGTAAAAAAAAAAAAAAAAAAATTATATATATATATTTCTCAAAAAGGACTGGAGACCATTTCCTCTCACTCTTACTGACCTGCTTAAGATCTCAGTGGAATTGAGGCATATTAAAGTGAACAGAGGTGAAGCATGAAGAAGAGGCAACTAACCTCAAATCAAAGACTTCACCACCCTGTGCCTGCCACTACATCTCTCGACTAACGTGACAGCTAAAGTCCAGTGACACCTCAATCCGATAATAAGTGATGTCCATCAAAGGCTTTATGAAGGATCTTTATGGGTGTATGAAATATAAAAGGGATGAAAGTTCAAAGGTAAAGGCCCTTTCAAATAACAAGCTCTGTGGAGCTCTTATGCATCATTTAGAAGTCATATGCGTAATGAAGGGTCACATATGCTAATGAAGGCCTTTGTTTCATTTTCCTGTGGGAAATGGATAGGGCTGTTAGTGACGCTCCCGATATCTCTGTGCTTTTTATTCACTCATATCTATTTGCAGTCCTTTAGACCAATGAATATGGAAATGCATTGATCTCACTATTTAACCTCTCAGTAACAGTCCTATGAAATTAAGTCATTTTCAGCTGGAAGTAAAAGTAGTTGGATTCATTATTTTGTAGTTTTGTGCCCTTTGTCCAGAAGACATGCAGGCATGAAAATGGGTGGTGCCAGGGGTAGGCTTTCGGCATTTAAAGAATTAGTTCACCGAAAACTGAAATTTCTGTCATTAACAGTGCTTGAAGTCAAAAAAATAAAAGTGCCGTTAGTCCCAATGCTCAGTACGCAAGGAAAACTGGCAGTACGTTAAAGATAAATATGGAGACATGCTGCACTGTGTTTCCTATGTCAACAGCGTAGGAGACTGACATGGAAGAGAAGAAATTGTTGAATAAAGTCATAATTTTTGTTTTGTTTTTCATTCATAACATTAAGGTTGAACCACTGTAGTCACATGGACTATTTTAACAATGCCTTTACTACCTTTCTGGGCCTTGAAATTTGGAATGACATTGATGTGTATAGGGAGATCAGAAACCTCTCGGATTTCATCAAAAATCAAACATTCTGCATTAGTTCAGGCAGGCCTCGTAGTCAAGCTTTATTATCAGCTGATTCACAAATTCCAACCCCACCCATATCAGCTGATCCGATTTCTATGGACTCAATTGGCAACTCTCAAATAAGGCGCATTACTTAAACGCAAGTCTGTCTGCTTGCTTGGCTGCTTCCACTGCACGCTGCTTGCAATCAAGATAATCAAGATCGTTTTTGTGTGGTCTGCTTTATCAGTTCATTATGAAATCACAATACACAAGGTTTAATTCACGTTTCAGTGAACAGTCTGTTTTAATACCCAGTGTGATTTACTAAGCATATAAGAAGTTAGCCAATATGAGATTTGCATTTATTCAGAGACGAGCTTTGCTGAACTCTATAGAAGGAAAGAGGCTTTTCGCTTTGTATTCGCATATCAAACGAAGCTACAGCAATCATACATTTTGTACAGCAGAATGTATAACAAATTCAGACTGCATATTAGCGAATATAACCAGCAATAGATCGCTAGCTGATTTTGCGGTTAAGTAGACACTGTGTTTGCTTACTATTTGCACCTTGTGATTAAATGCAAAAAATGTATTCATCTATTTACATATGAAGTAGGCGAGCAGCTACATTTCAGCGAATATATCTGGGCATATACTATTTCATAATTATGGGACGAACAGTGATTTATGATAATGTCCAATATATCAATGTGTATTGGTAGACTTCACTGCTGTCACGTAAAAATTATAACTATTTTAACTTGGTGAGTGTGCTGTGACGCAGTTCCAGGTAGGCTATTAAAAATGAAGCAAGAGTGCACAGTTGATGCTTTATAATCATTTTGGCAAACGTTTTACTAGTTCTTTGGCTCTGGAGGGTGTTTCGTTTGCGGTCATCAGGTGTTCACTATATCAGTCACAATCACTACTGCTCAAACGCTGTGTTTTTGCTTTAAAACAGAAATAGGAGAATCATTGCAATATGGACCGTAGTGATGGTATGGTTATACCGAGACTGTGAAGTTCTGACGCAGTTTTCAAAGCACTATTGTATCACACCAAAGACTATACCTATAGATATAGGGACTTCAATCACACGCTGTGCCGCTGCTTGTATATAGAAATAACAATACCACGTGATTGATTGATTGCCATTTTGAAGCTTCGAACATGCAGTATCGGAAGGTCAGGACAGCTGGTTTAATTTTTTTTTTTTTTTTAAATTGGCACATCGCAAGCTGCCGCAAAAAAAAAAGGGGTAATGCATAAATTGTTTTGCTTTTTTAAAAGAATATACGGGTTAACATTTAAGATTTTTAAAACCGTATAACTGCTGCAGTGATTTGTTAGATAAGGTGGAGAAAACAAGTCTGACCACAGATATTGCTAATGCGCATTAAGTCAAGTCATCTTTATTTATATAGAGCTTTTTACCATGCAGATTGTGTCAAAACAGTGTTAACAGAAAAACATTGGCTGCACAGCAGCTCTAGAATAAATTCATGTTATTTAAGTAAGTTCAGGTTCAGGTTAAGTAAGCTCATTGTGTTAAAATCTTTGAGTTAAGAAGCGTTTTTTGGCAAAATTTGATGAAAGCCTCAAACGCTTCAGAAAGCCTTGGTTCTCATCACTTATTTAACAGCTTATTGATGCAGCTGCACTTCCTTAGACCACTCGGGCTAAGATTGAGTGGAGGGGTCTTTGCACAATCTCGTGGCCATATAATTCATGAAATAAAGTGTTCATACTGCTGTGAGGACTGACAGTCGTTGCATGCTGCAGGGTTTTGGAAGTGACATCTACATATTTGTGGGGTTTTACTATCAAAATGCATGGATTGACATAACATTGCAAGGGACAGAGATATGCCAAGTAGTAGCCTAATACATTACTGTTAACTCCGACTAATAGAATAATAGAATATTAGTTTCAGAAGCTGTTGCTTGCTCAATAGTATCTGCATTAAGTTGCCTTATTGGTTCAGTCATAGTTAAATTCATATTTCAAGCTGCTCACATTCCATGCTTAAACAACCAAAATGCTGATTCTCTGTCTCGGTTTGAATTTCAGAAATTCCACCTCCTGTGTCTAGAGGCAGTGCCATTAGCCTGGTCTGCTCCCCTTTCAGCCAAACCGTACTAGACTAGATATGACCCTTCAATATTATTTGCACTCTGCAGCTCAATACATGTGTAGTCGTCTAGCCAAATCTACATTTAAAAAAAATGTACAACTGCTTGGTCTCACTTCAGTTCTTCTGTGCCACCTTCTCCATAGCTGTACTGTCTTCAACCAAAAGTATGGTCACCTGCGCTGCCTGGATCCATCCACCATCAGCATACTAGAAAATCTATCTATTTGTTTCCTTCTAACGGGCTTTAAAGAGAGAAACCTCAAGTCAATGATCAGCTTTTCCCTTTTGCTCACAGTTTTCTCAGAGGTGGCGAGCTTTCCACAAGCACAGATTATTTTAATCTGTCACATGACCTCACAATTCTGATGTATCACTTTATTCGCACCACTTCATCATATTTCTAAAGCATTCTAAAACTGATAGGAACAAGAAAGGAATAGTCCTTTTTATCTCTGAATCCAACTCTGCTTTTATCCTCTGTCATCTATGTTGGGCTACCTGAGGAGCCGTCCATAAGATGGTCAGCAGGACACATTATTTTCCATGGAGGAAAATGTCCAGGGCCTGGTTTGCCTCCCATCGATGCCTGCTCTGCCATTGCTACGAACTTCCCCAGAGCTTCCTTCCATTCACTGTGCTAAGTGTTGCTACGACTGCAGCTTCCTCCACTCCTGTCTCTACATTGAAGGCCATGGGGCAATGGTCTTCAGCTGCTTTTGAACGTTACCTTTAGCCTGACGCTCGAGCCATCCTTGAGAAAAGCAATGAGTGCTTCTCCCTGATCCATGGCTTGAAAATAAAAATGATGGCTTCAATAGCTGTTAGGCCTATTTACATTTAATTATTGTAAATTTGACCCCAGGTGCGTGATGGCGCTGCGTGTGCTTGGTATGTGTCCACTGGCACGGAGCAGAGCAAGCATTTTCAATTAAATTCTTTGAAGTTCAGCGTGAAGTTTGGAAAAGCTGAAGCAAATTACATTCATGGGATAGTAGTCATATGAGGTACCTTCTGTCAAAATGATTGATCGTGACCTCTGACCTCTCCGACCCCATGACCTCTACGGGGGCCACCGACGATGTTCCCCTCCCCCACCGGGCCACCCACAAAGTTCTCCCATCCCCCCATGGTTGACCGTAGTATCACCCCAATGACCTTTGACATTGTTGGTGATCCTCCGGGGACCGAAATGACCTTCGACAGCATATTTATAATAGCGACGTTCCCCTGTGAACCTCTGGATGTCTTCTGGTTGATCAAACTGCAGACGGATGATTTTAAAGGGTTGAGGGTCACATGTGCAGTGTGATGGCATCCGCATTCCGGCTGGCTCATGATCATTTTATGACGCTCTCATCTCTCTGCGCAAATGAGATGCAACAAGAGTCTAGAAACAGTCAGATCAAAATAACAAAAGAATAAACATGGTATATTAAAAAAAAAACAAAAAAAATGTATATTTTATTACACACACACACACACACACACGCGTGCAGATGTATACATTTCAATCATTTTCTTCTTTTAAGGAAGTTAGTGATAAAATTATAACACACTGAATTACAAACAGTTACTAAATTTACTGAGACCATTTATTTATAGTTTTAGCTAAATAAATAATAATAAAAAAATTAAAAAAAACAATAAAGCCAGAACAATATATATCCTTGTGCAATGATGTTCGAATGAAATTGGTTTACAAATGCTTATGAAATATATAACACAGAAAATGAGTTTCATCAGGTAGTTTAATATTCATTTTAACATTGTCTAAGCATATGTCCAGACATGTTTTGTTGAGGCCTTCCATAGACATGACTATTTTTCTATCCTTTACCCATAAACTCCCACATCACTGTAATTCAAACAGTTGATTAGCATAATTTAAAAAGTTGTTTTGCTCATGGGATAGATTTTGTTTCAATTCAAAAAGTTCATTGAAAAACATTCACTTCTTTTTAAAAGTTTATAAATAAAATATATAATTATATGACGTATTGTATAAAATTAAGCTGTGTGTTACAGTCGTACTAGTATTATTAAGCACACGAACGAGGAGATGGAGATAATAGAGTCTTTACTAGAAAATCCGATTGGAGAATACAGGAACACGATACCAGGAAAAAACACGAAACAGTCAAACGTCCAAACGATACCCGACCACATAATCCACAGAAACAGGAACTTAAATACACAGATGAATGAACTCAAACGACGAACAGCTGAGAAGAATGTGATTAGTGTCTATGGTGACAGATTGTGGCGGGAAACTAGAACAAAGGAACACGTGACAGATGAAAACAACAAACAGAAAGTCCATGTGAATGTAACATTACGCCCCCTCCCGGAAAGGCGCGTCCTCGCGCCGTAGAGAGAGGGGAAGATGAAGATAAGATGCTGAAGATGATGTAGGAGGCGGTTCAGGAAGCGGACGGCTAACCGGGAGGAGGCGGAGAACAGGAGTCCAGGGTGGTGCAGGAGGTGGTGAAGTCCGGGAGGTGGCCTTGAACAAGGGCTGCAGGCTGTTGTGCCAGGCACCAGCCAGGGTAGTGCCCCACGGCAGCGTTGATGGAGGGAGGAGCCATGGGAGAGAGTTGATGACGACCGAAGTCAACAATGGCAAGGATGGAGCCCACCGCATAGTTGACGAGCTGAGGAGGTGGAGAGAAGGTGACGATCCAAGCGGCCGCGACGGAGCCGCAGTGACGACCTCCTGAGATCGAGGAGGGGATCCGGAGGTCTGAAGACGCGCAGGAGCGACCGAGGGCGGAGACGGAGCCTGAGGTAGGGCGGAGCAAGCCGTAGTGGAAGGGGTGGAGGGCCAGAGAGCAGCGAATGGTCCGTAGGTGGAGCCGACGTGCCGAGGGAGTCCGGCATGGTCGAAAGGCCAATGGTCAACTCAGAGGTCGAGGGTGGGAGAAGCGCAGGCGCAGGAGTCAGAGCAATGGAAGGAGGCAGCTCGAGACCATCCGAAGCTGGAGGCGGAGCTTCGGGCTCCTCGTGCCCAGGAAGAGGCGGATCCCGACAGGCCCGAGATGGTGCCACGCTACTGAGAGGAGGTGGTATCGAGGGACTGGAGGGAGACGGAGATGACTGGGTGGCACAGATGGCTGTAGACTGGGAAACAGGCTGAAGTTCCATGCAAACATTTAAGATCAGTGGAGAGTCACAGGAATGTTGGTAAGAAAGTGGGAGAGGAACGCTGGACGGGACCAGCGAGGAAACAGGCAGTTCAGGGCAGGATGGAACCAGCGGGGAGACAGGCAGTTCAGGGCTAGACGGAACCAGCGGGAGTGAAGACAGTATAGGGACAAGACAGGTTTCTTCTCCACACCTTAAGTCCAGCAGTGTCTCAGCAAACTCACTCTCAGTAGCGGGGGGGTGGGCGGGGCTCATTTCCGGACCCTCGAGGTCCACCAACACTCCCTCGGCGATGGAAGACTCGGCCGGCTCACACACCTGGTCAGGTACACGCTGCTCGGGCTCCGTGGCGATGATACCCCACGATCGCTCTTGTGGGCATGGGCGGCTCAATCGCGGCGGTCTCCGTCGTACTACCTGCGGTGGGCTCAGGTCGAAAATCCTCGCCGTCTGGGTGGTTCTGGCTGGGCACTGGCTGGGAAGTGGGGCTGGCGTCGTTGTCATCGAATCCTACGGTCATAGGTGATCCACATGACACCAGCACCCACTCCACGTAGGACTTGAAGCTCCCTCGAGGACCCTCCCCGGACAGCTGTGCATGTGTGGTGGTGTTGAGTCCAAAGTACAAGAACGTGCACAGGCAGTAGTCCGGGAAGGTGGTCTGATGTGCGAGATCCAAAAACAGTTCTAAATGTCTCTCGAGGGAGCTTTCTCCCTGCTCAAGGCACATGAGTTTCACAGCTGGGAACATAATGCAAGCAGGAGTGAGAAACGGAAAAAAAAGACTGAACACGAAAACCAAAAAGAAAATACTAAGTAAAAAACGTCGCCTTAAAGTTTTCGGTCGGGTATTCTGTTACAGTCTTACTAGTATTATTAAGCACATGAACGAGGAGATGGAGATAATAGAGTCTTTACTAGAAAATCCGATTGGAGAATACAGGAACATATACCAGGATAAACACGAAACAGTCAAACGTCCAAACGATACCCAACCACATAATTGTGATTGTGGCGGGAAACTAGAACAAAGGAACACGTGACAGATGAAAACAACAAACAGAAAGTCCATGTGAATGTAACAGCGTGCTACTAAAACACTATTAAACATTTATTTATAAAACAACTCACATTTTTCAGAGAGCAGGTAAAAGCACTCCTTACTTTTTTTGATGTCCTTAACATGAATATCAGAATGCAATAAAGTTGAAGTCTAAAAATCTCTCTCCAAGAAACTTCATGCAACCGTGCTGTGAAATCTGAGACAGAGGGGGTGGATGAAACAATTTTTTGTCCATGCTAACTTTTATTTCAAAGCATAAATTTAAAAGTTTAAATTACATCTTTTAAAAAGCCTTAAGTCAAATCTTCCTAGAAGACTGATTATCTGACTTAAAACCTAAAGTATAATTTTTATTTATCAGTGTATGTGTAAAAATGTTGGGGTCTCACACATTGTGTAACATATAATTATAATAACATGTAATCAATAAAAAAATTACCACGCATTTTCAGAAAGAGAACCTGTGACGTCTCAGGCTGGTTCCGTAAAAGGAACTTATCTCTATTTTAAATGAAATGATTCTTAATAAATATGTAACATCAAACATGATACTAAAAAAAACAAAAAAAACAAAAAAACAGTTTAGTTTATTAAACAGCTTAGTTTTAGCTGAATAAATAATTATAAATATGAGAGCACCTTACATTTTCAGAGAGCTGAAGAAGTAGTTCTTGATGATAAAAAGTAAATAGTTTAAGTTGTATTATAAACAAAACACTCCCACATCCTCCTAGGAATAAACTCCAGTGTGAATGAGAGATGGGAGGGTGGAGTCAGACAGTTAAGCCTCTGTCACAGCATATGTTAAGGCCACTAACTCATTTCCAGAGTGAATGTTTTGTTTTAAATTTATTTCAAAGCACAATCTTAAATATGTTCTTTTAAAATTAAAAGGTTGTTTAAATCAATTCTTTAAAGTTTTAATTAAATTCAAATATTCTTCCTAGAAGTCTGCTGTATCGGGATATCATCTGATGCCCGACGGTGGAAATTTTTTTGCCTGAATTTAACTTAAAGTATTATTTATATGTATGTATATAAGTATTCCATGTTTCAAAGTTTAAGGCAAAAACTTGTACTTAGTCATCTTAGATCTCAATAATACAAAAAAGATTCAAGCAACATTTTTGCCCATGCGACACAATGTTTTAAGAAATCGGTATGTTTTTAAAATAAACTGCAAATATTTAATTTGATTTTAAAAAGTCTAAAAGTGAAGGTGTCTGTGTGAAACCTCACAACTCGCACGTAACTCATAACGAGGGCTTAACATTGCTCTTGTTTAGTTTAAGTCGTATCTTTAAGAAAATCGCACATTTTCAGAGAGAGAGAGAGATCAAATGTTCCTCTGCGTTGTTCCCATGAAAAAATTTATCTTGAGTGAATATTTAATTTTACTCATCTTATTTCAAAGTATGATATTACTTTAAACTTTAAATAAAAAATTGGTCATATGTTGTCATACTATTATGCTGTGCCTGAACTCAGCATCTGACATTCTGTACTATCTAAGATCTATTGCACTTATAAAGTTGTCCTTGAAACATACCCTTCACTGAAAATATACAAAAATATATAATATCGGTCATCTACTCAACAATATATGTACAATTTTAAAAATGTCTGTGTGTCACACTGATGACACTAACAGGAAGAATACTCTTTGACCCCCAACAGTTTAAAGTGACCCTACAAACAACGTTTTTTAACTGAGTGAATCCACACATGCCAGGGTCTTTCAGAAGATGCTACTCCACAGGGTCAGTCGGTCTCCTGAGATTGTTTAATTTCCCTTAAAAACCAAAGATTAGGCCAAATCCCTACCAGGCATGTCCGCATCAGACTCTGTGGTAGAAAATATCTTCACTATTAAAACCTAGTATATCTGTTAAATATTTATTTGTGTTTTAAAAACCTTACATTTAAACTTACTTTTTTTAATATGATTCATGTCTCATAGATCTATATGATTTTACTTTTCTATAAAGTTTCAATTCCTGGTAAATATAAAGTAAAATATAATTAAAAAAAAGAAAAATGTAAACAAACTTGTTTGCTGCAATGTTTTTAACAGCTAGATATTACCTTGCTCCAAACAGTTCCTAACACAATGAAACCATTAAGGATAGCCAAAGGCTCATGACAATGGGTGAAAACACATTATTATGTAAGATATGCAAGATAGTTTTACCAAAAATCAAATACTATATTACATTTTTTAAAGATAGTATTGCTTTAAAGTATGAATAAAAAGTTAAAAGCAAACGTATATTCATACCCGTTTGTTCTGACACAATGGCGTTAATTGTTTTATAAAGTGTGCTTTTATTATTTCTTGGTTCTTTTATCAGCCTGATAAATATGAAGTTAATACATGATGAAACAAGAGAATCATGTTACCAAATTCTTTTCAATACAATGTTTTTAAGAATTTTTTTGTTGTTTGTTAAACCAGATTATTTTTTCTTTTTGACAAAATATTAGGCAAAAATTATTTCCCCCGTGGCATTGGAATAGGTCTTGATTTTAAAGTTTCAGACATGTTACAATCATGCGATACAAGGATTCGGATGAAACTTCATATTAAACAAAGAAAAGAATGTCATTTTCACTTGTGAACTTGTATTATACACACTTTCAACATGTATTATACAATATTTGTATGTTAGTACCAATCATTCACACCATTTGAAAGGTTTCATTAAAGCTTTAGATCAGAATCCAGATTTTAGCATCCAACAACATCTAAATTCAAGAGGCCTAGTAATTAAGAAAGCAGTGACATCATGCAGGAAAAGTGTTATACTGCATACAGAAATCCACTTTTGATCTACTGCGAAAGGCATTTTCACCCTTAACAATTCGTTTCTTTCAACAACACTGCTCGATGTTAAAGATTATGTGTATATATAGCATACAGAGTTGTTAGTCTATGGCACGCTGTTGTAATGCAAACACATTTAAGAACTATAACGCTGCATGCCTGTGTAAAGGAGAAATTATCATAATTTTTATATCAAACAATCTTTATACAGGTATTATACATACACAATTTACTATGTGTGTACGACATATAAGAAACATAATACAGAAATCCTCTCTTCTGAGCTATTGCAAAAGATTGTAAATGCCTTTTTTTTTCTACTTGCAGATTACACTGTTTAAAATTTTTGTTAGTTTGTTTTAGATGAAGACTGCTCTCTGAGTGGGGTCAAACATACAGCTACTCGCAGTTGTCACATTTATCTCGATAATTTGTTCTTCTTTTAGGAAGTCATTATGGTAAGTGGTTTTTACCCGTAATCAGTTTTTACCCCTAAATATTACTTGTTTTCATTTACAAAGGGGTCAGACATGATATCTTATATAAATATATATATATATATATATATATATATATATATAATGTGGCCACTTACCATTCAGTATTATGTCAGAAAATAATACACAGCCACAACATCTAAAGAAAAGGGGTTCTTTTATTCCTGACTGGGCCTAAAAGGGCCACAGCATTAATATATTCTTTGTTCAGGGCAAAAAAATAGATAATCAAATATTATTCTTGTACCGGTTACACACACACACACATAATAATAGAGAATAATATTTGATATATTATTCTTGCACCGGTTACACACACACATAAACTCCGTAACTGTATTCGTAAATATGTTGATATAACTGTAACCACACAAATATTGGCTATGAACAACTAAAACAAAAATGATTCTAACTCTTTCACAAACCAGACTGATCCCAGGGTAAGTATAATTCAAATACCTTAGATATCTTGACTTTATCCCCAAGTTTAGGGGCACTACTTTTCATGTCCGTGTGCGTGCATACATTTTATGTTTCTCTGATTTTGTTAGCATTTTTCTGAAACACAGTGTTTTACTGCGGTCTTACCATTCTTTTTTCGTCTGTAATTGTAATTATGACCGTGTTTGTTTTCCTTTATCATTTAACCCATTCCATCTTGCATTGTTTTTCTCTGCATTGTTCATAGCATTTGGTTGATTTGATAAAATGATTGTTTAACCATCCACTTGAGTGATTTTACATACCATATTATAGTTTAGGGTATAGAATGCGGAGCAAAGATCTTTGAAACATTTCATCTTGTAAAACATTTAAATGACTTCAAACACTATATACTGTAGACGTTTTACCGGACAGGGGTTAGAGGATAAGCAGTGTTTTATAAAAATTGAAGGTGTCACATTCTTTCTAGTTGGCTCAAACCTACAGGCCCTACCTACTGAATCTGGTATTTGAATAAGCTTTAGGAAACAGTCTGCAAAGCTACAATGGCTACTCCACAAGCTCCTGAAACTTCTGTTGAAAGTTATGTTAAAACGAAAGAAAATCTTCCTTACTCACAGCAGAAAAACACAGAATTCGTTCGACCAAGTTTTTTCATGAAGATGAGAATTTTGTGAAACAGGAATTTCTGATGGCCGATGTTTAAAGCATCACGTACGGTCAAACTCTACGCTATGGAATTTTTTGAAGAAGAATTCACATCACAGACACCTTGTGTGCTTTTACCCGCCAAGGACTGGTCATTTTTCTACAATTGTATCTGGAGAGATCTGAATGGGATCACTGGTAAACGCTTTTACATGAACGAGTGGGGTGGAGTGACCCCAAACGTGCGGTATGAGGTGATAAAGCCCGGTGATAACGTAACTATATCAACCTGTTGGAACAAGTCACTTCATGACCAGAACCTCATTAAGTTAATGAAACCTCGGAATCCGAAATTGACTTTTTGTATCAATTTGACGATGAGTGGGGCCACTACTGGCCAATTCCAGAGGATGACCCCTTCGAATGCTGTAGGTCTACAAAGAGTCTATATTTTGAGTGGAGTGATGTACCTGCATTACATACCGTCTGTCCCCCATCCCACAAGACGTTCTCAGTTACAAGTTTTATTGCGCCAATAAATGCGAATGTGAGTTGCCACATGGAAGAGCAGAAAAGAGCAGAGACAAAGAGACACAGAAAACCTGCATCTTTCCTGCATCTTTCCCACAGAAAACCTGCATCTTTCCTGCATCTTTCCCACAGAAAACAGACTTTCCTGCATTAATTTATAGACAGACTATTCTATAAATGAACATGCATATCCCCAGGAAATGGTATCCATTATTACTGTTTGTTGTATTGTACTCAGTATTGTATTCACATGTTTTATGATACATTTAAGGTAACTTCAATTATGCCCTGTTTAGTGTCTATTGGTTCGTAGCGAGAAAATTAAAATGCTTGTGTATGCAATATGTCGATACCTGTGCAACACATCAATATTACAAGAATTTTTAATAGTTCTTCTTCAACAACTCAGCCAGTTAATCTTGCTCGGTCGTAAAAGCCCTGACAGGAGGAATGTTGTCACCCGGAAATACAACATTTTCATTGGTCAGGTCAACCCTAAGAGGTGTGTCTTTGACCAGAGGTTAAAAGCCAGTGCACAATGCCCCTCCTTCACTCTCTCTTGTTTCTTGGACGACTGAAGAGATCCCCTTTGCTGCAGGCCTCTTCAGGCCAAGTTAGTTTAGTTATGTGTTTATGATTTAGTTAAATAAAACTTGTATGCACACTCTTGCGAGTTGATTCTGACCTGCTTATAAACCCAATGTCCCTGATAATGATTCGATCACAGCTACGTGCTAAGAAAGCGTTATTTTTCTGTCTTGAAAAATTGATAGACGATCAATACTGAGTGTTTGCTGGCCAAACAGGTTGATTGATTGTCATATTAATTTTATCACATTAAGTTAATTTTATTAACTGATCCAAATATTTATAATTCATTATAACTAGTTACGATTAATTATCATATTTGTTTGAGCTCATTTGCTGCAGAGTGCAGGAAAGGTGGATAGATTGCAGGGGAGGGAGGGAGGGAGGGAGGGCGTCCTGGAGTCATGACAGGTGATTCGGGTGATACAGGGTAGGTCGTCTCCAGGACGGTACTGGCTGATCGGGGTGCCATGGTGGATGACTCTGGGTCTTTGGGCTAGAGAAGACTCTTCAGCGGGCTCAGGGACTGGAGCGGGTTCTTGGACTGGATCTGACTCAGGGACTGGAGCAGCGTCTGGAGCTAACTCAGGGACTGGAGTGGAGTCTGGAGCTAACTCTGGGAATGGAGCAGAGTATGGAGCTGACTTGGGGACTAGAGAGGAGTCTGGAGCTGGCTCAGGGACTGGTGCCGATGTGCATGTTGCCCAGTCACACATAAATGCTAACGCTATGATAGGTACTAAAAGGTCTTTTGGGCTAGGAGCGAACCCAGGAATAGGTGCAGGCTCCGGGGTGAGATCCATCCCTGGACTCGGGACAAGAAAGGAAGTTGCCTCTGGACTCGAGACGGAGGAGAGAGTCGCCTCTGGACTCGGGACGGAGGAGAGAGTCGCCTCTGGACTCGGGACGAAAGAAAAGAGCCGCCTCTGGATTCGGGACGAAGGAGAGAGCCGCCTCTGGATTCGGGACGAAGGAGAGAGCCGCCTCAGGACTGTAGTAAGGGACAGGAATCATCACTGGACTGAGGTCAGGGACAGGATCCTGGATGAGGAAGAGATGCATAGCTGTGGTGGTGGCCATCTTAACACTCAGGAGTCGGCTGGTCGCGCCGGCGATACCACCTTGCTTTTTTCTTATCAGTATGAAAGAGACTCAAAATACTCAGTCAATTTTGCACATACAATTAAGAGTTATACACCACTTTAATCTGTGAAATATCTTCTTTTATTTGTGTACAATCAAAATGTTGTGCTTTTTGCAAAATAAAGAAAACTAACATGATGCGTGATCTTTCATCTCCCTCTGAACGAAGTCCAATCTGATAGTTTTTAGAAAATGAACTGTAACTTAGTGAATACTAATCACAAAAAAATGAGACTTATGTCTAAAGAAACGTTGAAATGTCAGGTTTTAAATCATGTAAGTCAAATCAAAAACAAAAATTCTCTGTTTATGTAATCTGAATGAACAGAGAGAAATGTCAGACGTCCATGAGTCAGTTCATTATCCGCTAATGCGGCCACACCCACGGAGTGAGCGCTCTATTCAGACGCAAATTCTGAGGCAATACATATGTATACATCATCGCAATAGTGTATTTATTATCTTCAAAAGTGTTTATCTGCATGTTATAGCCATGGTTAGCGATGTCTGGAAGCCTCTGTTAGTTCCTGGAATATCACATGGTATGTCTGTTCTTCTTTACGTGTCATTTGTAGACTAAATGTGCATAGAGCACCCTCCAGCTGCAAGTATGAATTGAAAACACAGTATCCAGTGCTCATAGTGATGACAATAAATATTGAATAAATATTAATCCTCTATATAGAAAATTGACATAAGCATATGAGAATCCATCAATATTTCTCCAAATGTGCATGCTTTTAAGCTAAAAGCCCTGATGGATGTTGTTTTGTCAAAGATAACGACTTTTTCATATTCATAACTCCTGACACATAGGCTATTAAAAAATTACAGTCAGTATAAGAGTAAAATAGAGGTCAAAATGTGAAGCTTGAGTCTTAGATCTTTTAAATGATGTATTGTTTGTCAACTGCACATTAACAAAGTATATTAAAAATAGAAAACCATTATTTGCTTAGAGACTTGAGACTTCTTTTAAAAACATTATAATAGTAGGCTAATGCGTCCAAACTTTTGACTGGTACTGTAATTTAAACTATAATAGGCCTATACAACATTTTCTTCACATGTGCAATAATACGTGCATGCATGAGATCACAAAAATTATGTTTTTTTGTCAAGAGTGGACATTATATTTTACGTTTATACAGCTGATATGATCCTGTTATCAGAAGGTTTTTTCACATAGCCTACCTGACCGAAAGGGATCATTATGCGGGTCATTATGCAGGTCTTTGTCTTCTCAGGTGTGAATCACAGCATTATTCATGAAGATTCACGCCTCCACGCATACTGTGTATCTTGACAAAAAGTGTCTTACAAAATTTAAATAAATATATTGTTTTATATGAACAAGTAGGCAGGATAATTTTTTAATAACTTTGAAGCAAAAACTCAAGTCTACAACCTCCAATACCCAGAAGGCTTGTGAACACACATATAATATTAGTTTTGTGGCCTTATTTCAGTGACTTAAGTTTTTTGTTTTTTCACTTTGGACTGGCAACCATCTTAGGAAGGGACTCTGGACTGGCGGCCATCTTAGGAAGAGAAGCTTGGACTGGTAGGAATGCAGATGATGGGATAAAGCTTTCCAGACACTGGTAAATGGCCTCCTCCCAGTCCAATCCAGTGAGATTGGAGGCAGACAGGTAAGTGTATAACAGGTTGTTTATTTAGAACAGAGGCACGGAAACTGGCAGATGGAGAATGCAGGTGAGTATTGGTACAAGCTCTTTAGAACAGTCACTTAGCTGAAGTGGTAATAGAGGAATGTCTCTTTGCAGGAATGGAATCAACAATGGATGGAGAACAGACGAAGAAAGATGGGAGGAAGAAGATCCGGATGGCTCAGGTAAGTCGCGGGTAGGTAGTCTAGGTATGTGTAATGTTGTGACATCCATAGACGAGACCAGACAATGTGGTGGAATGAACATGGGACTTAAGTAGTGGTGTGCTAACAATGGTGATGGCTTTTAGGTGCAGGTGATTTATGATGGTGTACCGGTGAGGAACAGCAGGAATGCTGGGAAATGGAGTGCAGGGCATTCAACAAGTTATACTGTCATGCTGTAGCTGTCTTCAACAAAGTAGAGGCTTGTTTAGCTTATGCTGAAATTAATACATATTTTAGATTTTAATTTATTTATTTAAAAAATAAGTTATTTATTTAATAAAAATGAGTAATTGCAGATCAAATATTGACGACAATATTGGTCTGGGCTTTATAGCCATTGCAATTGGCCAAAGACTTCCCACTTAAGCCAGGTTTACACTACAGGACTTTAAATGTCAGCAGATCGCTATGACACTACAAAAATTATCTGCAACAGGAGGTTACACACTACACAAGCTGACGACAACTGTCACCCAACGACTTTATTTGAAAATAGATGTTGGGAGGAAATTAGATTACATTTTGAATTCAATTTAATTAAATTAAAATAACCCTTTCACACAAAAGTAAAACATTCTGGCTGACCTCCCAGAGTTAAGGCCGGCCACACTGTATGACAGATGTATCGCTTTTCTCACCATGTCATCAACTGATATTCCGATTCTCAGATATGTGCAAGTGAGTGTTTTGTCATTTGAAAACCTATGTAATGACCTGGATCTTAATATATAACGTGAATTCACCCATTTGTCCTGAAATACATGTGGCCGGTGAACTGGGAGAACAATAGAGTGAGACTGCTTTATACTTACTTACACAATGTGTATCTAATATGAATAAACGTCGGCAAATTGTATTTGAATGTATTGTTATTGCTGCTTCCATAGACGTCAGTGTATATTTCATTGGCTGCGCTATATTTGCACTATAGAGGCTTCTTCTGATGTAACGAGTATATCTGGTGTTATAGGAAGTGTTCCCATTTCCGGCTGACCTAATTTATGCAGCCTAACAATCCTTTAACGGATTTGAAAACATCAATTGATAATGTGTAATGTGTATGCCAGGGTAAAGAGATATGTTTTCAGTCTAGATTTAAACTGACAGAGTGTGTATGCTTCCCGAACAATGCTAGGAAGATTGTTCCAGAGTTTAGGTGCCCAATAGGAGAAGGATCTACCACCTGCGGTTGATTTTGATATTCTAGGTATTATCAACTGGCCTGAATTCTGAGATCACAATAGACGTGAAGTACTATAATACGTTAAGAGCTCGCTCAGGTACTGGGGAGCTAAAGCATTTAGTGCTTTGTAAGTAATTAGCAAGATTTTAAAATCTATACGATGTTTAACAGATAGCCAGTGCAGTGTTGACAGAACCGGGCTAATATGGTCATACTTCCTGGTTCTAGTAAGAACTCTAGCTGCTGCATTTTGTATGAGCTGTAGTTTATTTATCAAGCGAGCAGGGCAACCACTCAGTAGAGCATTACAGTAATCTAGCCTTGAGGTCATGAATGCATGAACTAACTGTTCCGCATTTGTCAGTGAGAGCATGTCGTAGCTTAGATATATTTTTAAGATGGAAGAATATGGTTTTACAGATGCTAGAAATGTGGCTTTCAAATGAAAGATTGGTATCAAAGAGCACACCCAGGTTCCTAACTGACGACGAAAACTTAAAAAAGTAGCCATCAAGTGTTAGACAGTATTCTAGGTTATTACGTACAGAGGTTTTTGATCCAATAATTAGAATCTCTGTTTTTTCAGAATTCAGTAGTACTGGTCATCCAATTTTTTATATCAGCTATGCATCCCGTTAATTTTGTGAATTGGTAAGTTTCGTCAGGGCACAAAGAAATATAGAGCTGAGTATCATCAGTGTAACAGTAAAAACTAACGCTATGCTTCCTAATGATATATCCCAAGGGTAGCATGTACATGTGAAAAGCAACAGTCCTAGTACTGAGCCTTGTGGTACTCCATACTGAACTTGTGATCGATATGACTTCTCTTCGTTTACTACTACAAACTGATAACGGTCAGATAAGTATGATTTGAACCATGCCAATGCAATTCCACTAATGCCAACATGATTTTCGAGTCTATTTTAAAAGAATGTTGTGATCGACAGTGTCAAATGCAGCACTAAGATCCAGTAACACTTATAGAGAGATACAACCACGACCTGATGATAAGAGCAAATCATTTGTAACTCTAATGAGAGCAGTCTCAGTACTATGGTATGGTCTAAATCCTGACTGGAAATCCTCACAGATACCATTTCTTTCTAAAGAGAAACACAGTTACGATGATACTGCCTTTTCTAGTATTTTTGACAGAAAAGGGAGATTCGAGATCAGCCTGTAATTGACTAATTCTGTAGGATCAAGTTGTGTTTTTTTAATAAGAGGTTTAATAATAGCTAGCTTAAAAGTTTTTGGTACATATCCTAGTGATAAAGATGAATTAACGATTTTAAGAAGAGGATCTATGATCTCTGGAAGCATCTCTTTCAATAGCTTAATCGGTATAGGGTCTAACATACATGTTGATTTTGATGATTTAACAAGTTTAGACAATTCTTCCTCACCTATAGCAGTGAATGAATTGAATTTTTCCTCAGGGATACTACAATGCACTGTCTGACACGATACTGTAGTAGACAGTTGCATGGTTATAATTTTCTCTCTAATATTGTCAATCTTGCAAGTAAAGAAGTTCTTTACTTGCAGATATCTAGGTGAAAGAGTCTCTATGTGTTGGGATTTATCTGACTTCTGTGACGCGAGACAGCTAGCAGACGGTCAGTTTAGCCAGTATGTCTGCTTCCTGACCTGGGCCCCAGTTTTTGTCATGTTTCAGCTCTAAGACTATGTGCCATATTACTAGAGAGAAGAGCTGCACCATCCCAAGAGGGATGAATACCATCTCTTTTCAACAGGTCAGGTCTGCCCCAAAAACTTTTCCAATTGTCTATAAACCCTATATTATTCTGCAGACACCACTTAGACAGCCAGCCATTGAGTGATGGTAGTCTGCTAAGTATCTCATCACTCTGACGAACAGGAAGAGGGCCAGAGCAAATTATATTGTCTGACATTGTACTTGCGAGTTCACACACCTTTTTAATGTTAATTTTAATGATTTCCGACTGGCGAAGTCGAACATCATCAGTGCCGACATGAATAATAATTTTAGAGTATTTGCGATTAGCATTAGCCAGCACTTTTAAATGTGCTTTGATGTCAGGCGCTCTGGCTCCCGGCAAACATGTGACTATGGTGGCTGGTGTCTCTATTTTCACATTCCATGTAATAGAATCGCCAATAACTAGAGCACTTTCAACAGGATTCTCAGTGGGTATGTCACTGAGTGGGGAGAACCTGTTTGATGTTCTAATCGGAATGGAAGAGCGGTGTTTTTCCCCACGACTAGGCCGTCTCACGGTCACCCAATTGCCCTGCTGCGCGGGCTTTACAGCCGGAACTGAACAATGTACAGAGTTCACTAAGCTAGTCGCATCCAAAACAGTATCTAAAGCCCTTACATTCTTACTATCCTCGATTAAAGTTTGGATGCTTTTCTCTAATTCTGAGATTTTTTATGTTAGCCTAACTACCTCCTTACATTTATGAAATGTGAATCACTGACAGAGACAACTATGCTAAGCATGTGACAGGCAGAGCAATTAACAATAGAAGGAGAGGATGACATGACTTACCGTGTTTGTAGACTAATCCGACTTGCCACAGGTGTTTGATGAACGCGTAGAAAAAGGAGCGCGCGAGAGAATGACGACAAGTTAATAAGCTAGCGAAATGCTAATGCGTTGGGATAGCGATTTGGATTAAAAGCTAGCGACAATACGATAAACGATAAACAACAAGAAATAATAGTAAGAGATTCAAAACAAAGCTATACAGAGCTACAGATGCAAACCACTCTGAGCAGCGAGGCAGACAGGAGCAATCGATCCAAATGTGGGATCCAAATGTGGGATCATATGCCTTATTCACAGCTGTGAATAAGAGCTAGTATAGGTATGCTGCCTGGGGCTGTTTTTTTACTCTGTTATAAAGTTGCTATTGTGAGTTTTTTGGACTGAGATGCCTGATAGAGGACAAGCACAATATAACCTCTCTCAAGAAGAAACAAGAGGAATCAAAATTAGGAGAAGCAATATATCAGATAGATCCCATAGGTTTTTATGCATCTAAAATGTTCTTAACTCCAGGACAAACATATCGTTCATATGCAACAGAAGACCATCATCCCAGAGCTTTCAGTGTTGGAATCGTTGTGACAGAGGCCGCTGTTGTTGCTGCTCCGATCTGAATGGAGTGAGTCGTGTATTGCTCCGGGGAAAGGCTACAGGATTTGCAGACCATGAGGGGACGAGTGGCAAACCAGGATCTGGACATTGCTTTTCTCTCCTCAGTGATGAACAGAGGTTCTTCAGGACAAGCATGAGGGCAAAAACTCAGATACCAGGACATGGAATAAAAAGGGCAAAAAAATGTATTCGTACGAGCAATGACAGTTGGAATACCTTTAGATTCTTTGTCAGACTTAGATTGTTTAAGCATAATGGTAAAAAAAAAAAAAATTGTTAATCAAAAGTGATATCAGACACCGTGAGATCATAAGAAGGCTCAAAATAGATGGATGTCCCAACAAGCTGCAGACGGATGGATCCAAGCATCTTAAATGAAACTGAATGCCTGAAACCTGACTTTTAATGGAGGGAGGCTGCATTTTTTTGTGCTAAATGACAATACATGATGTATGAACATACAATAGCTATATTAACAGGCAAAACTGAAACTAAAAAGGCAGCATAATAGGTAGTGAAGTGAAGCCAAGCAGAGTCATACAGTTGACAGAATCGTGCAATCTATCGGCTGTTTTTGAGATATCAATAAGCCTAGAAATGAAAAAGCGACCTTGCAGAATAATCCGCATTGCGAAATTTAAATGCCCTAATAGAGAAAGCAGTTATTTTTTAGTTTAGACATATTTCATAGCCTCCCTAATGCGATTAAGTTTATGGCCCCAGTGTTTTCTAAAATATAAATACATCGCTCGGGTTGAGAAGTTGGATAATCTACAACCAAAAAATAATCTAATAAGTGAAGCACAAAAGGCAGCTTACAATTATTTAAAAGAATCTAACAAAGTGCCATCGATAAGGAATCGAAAATACGGGGCCTACTACGACAGCTGAACGTAAGTCTAACAGAGAAAAACATTTACCATGCCATCGTACTCCGAAGAGGTGCCACTGAGAGTGGTGAAGCGGCATAACTTTAAAAGCATCGACAACGTCGGCTTTGCCCAGCCAAGTGCCCTTTCCAGCTGTTTAGATAAACTGTATTGCATTATCTACCAAAGAATAATGGATTCCCATCCCCACAATACCTGCAAGCATGAACAAACTTACAATAAGGGGCCTGCATACACTTTAATTAAAGTTGAAACACATAGGAGTATGAATCATTGGGGTAACCTTTTCTCCAGCATCCTCTTTTAGTATTTGGCTTGACGTGGGTTTAGCAGACCTCGGGCGTAATGAGAGAGTGTGCGCAAAAGAACCGCATAAAGAGCAAGACAAAGCGCGATGGCTGGTAAAATGTCTGCTTATCAAAGCCAATTCTACCATGGACCAGTCCAGTCTTTGACTGAACCGTTAAATATACACACATATATATATTAAAAAAAGAGTTCCGCCATAAGTAATGGCAGGGTCTGAAATAATGGCTAGATAAGTGTCCAGTTCTGCCCTGCGCTCCAGATAAATTTTGCAGATTACATATCTAAACACCATTAAACCATAAACCACAGTTAAAGCATTTAACAGTCTTTGGTCATTATCTTTCAGCAGTACTGACATGTCTCCACAGTCAACCACACGTTTGTCTTGACCCTCTGAGCACAGCAGAATTTTAACCAAATTAAAATTGTTACCTGCGTTGATCTGAGCGTGCAGCTGGGGAGAGATGGCAGCGGTTGGTGGGAACTGGGAAAGCCGTTGCTAGAGACCTGCGTGGCAAAAGGCCTGCAAATCCAGTGGCGGATGATGTGGCAAAGGGGCAGCTGTATTGGGAGCTGTGGGAGCAATTGATAAAGAAGTGATGGCCATTGTGAGGGTTGAGGAAGAGGGCCGATTTTACATCATTTGGATCCTGGCATTTAGGTTCGAAATGGAGAGCTGGATGCTTTGGAGGGCTGTCATCGCGGGATCTTCTGCGGGCTGAGCTGGGAGATGTTGCCAGATCTCTCTGTACTTCTCCTCTTTGGAACAGGTGCATTGGAGGAACAGGAACAGTGCTTCCTTTCAGCAGTAGCCTTTCTGGAGCCAGTTCAAGAACTTGAAAAAGTGCCTCATGATTAATTCTGAGAGGTGCCTGAATATTATACAGAGTCTTGAGAATTATTTTCAGTGGACCAGTCTGAAAGAAGGTGAAAAGGTGTTTTATTGGCCAGACGCAAACTTCTGCGAACAGGGACTAGCTCTTTGTCCAGATCAATATTTTCACGAGCATTATCTGGGAAAAGCTGTTCTTCTGAGTCCAAATCAGACATGGTGAGTAATAGAAGAATGAGTGGTGCTAAAAATAGCAGTTTCCTCATTGCAAGTCATTATTGATTCAGCATAGCCATGCAATGGTTAGAGACAGATGCAGCATGAATTAGATGCAGTGTGCCGGTTAGATGCAGTGTGCGGCTAAGCAATAGAGAGAGACTGAATGAATGGGGATTTAAATGAACCGCTGTGAAAATTGCCACAACTGGATTGGTACACGTCAGAATGAAGCAGTTGAATGTCAGCTGGTGCAAGCTTTATTGACGTGGCCTGCCTGAACTAACACGATGCTTGATTGTTCCCAGCTGCTTAGAGAATTGATGAAAAAATATTGATGAGAAATGTATCAGACTCTATTTAGGTGGTACTACATGTATCATGCATATCAAGTGCAAGTTCTTTTACTGTTAAATGGTTAGTTCACCCAAAAATTAAATTTCTGTCATTAATTACTCATCCTCATGTCATTCCACACCCGTAAGACCTTCGGAACACAAATTAAGATATTTTGATGAAATCCGAGAGTTTTTTTTAACCTCCATTGAAAGCAACGAAATTATCATCATTCAAGGTCCAGAAAAGTAGTAAAAACATTGTTAAAATAGACAACGTGTCTACAGTGGTTCAACCTTAATATTATGAAGCAACGAGAATACTTTTTGTGCGCAAAAACAAAAAATTTGTCTTTCCCATCATTCTCATATAGGTTCTACGTCTGAGCGCCGGCTCAGTATTGGCCATTCGGATGTTAACACAGAAGCTCTGCAATGTAAATAGTGTACGAGAATGACAGGGGAGAGATTAATTTGTTAAATAAAGTTGTTATTTTTGTTTTGTTTTTGTGCACAAAAAGTATTCTGGTTGCAACATGAGTATTGACTATTATTTCCAGACACATGTAATGTAGTCCTACTTCAGGTACAGATTTCAAAATCCAGAAAAACTACTTTACAATCAAATTACATATATAGTTAACCACTATGAAGAAAAACAACTACATATTAGATCAGATCATACATAATAGATAGATATAAGATGATATAAGATCTAGAATAGATTTTTTTGTCTGACAGCCCTCAAAGTGACCAGTTGAATAGCAGAAAGCAAAAAGATTCAGTCTGTGAGGCAAGAGAAAGCTGTCTACAGTGTTTGTAGATAAGTGTGTGTTTGTTTCTGTTAGCAGTTGGTCTTTCTGAAAGTGTTCTAAAGGTAAGTCATGTGGAACAGATAGTAACGTTGTTCATGTGTGTTTCTGTGGAGATGCTTCAATGGTTTTCTTTGACTTGTGGGCCTCATGAGAACTGAATGTGTGTAGCTCCCCAACATGCAGTGATGGACCAAAGAACAGAAGCTTTGCTCAGTGCATTTGAAGTTATCTCTTTTAAAGACCTCCCGTGTCTGCGGTGAACCAGTGATAGATCGTCACCCAAGCCTTCTCTGACATCCAATCCTAGAATCTGTGATTATAAAACGCCTCACGCATTTCCGCACACGCTGTATCAGACCATGAAAAAAAAATCTCATTTCGTTCCTCTCAACAGATATAGGCTGAGGTTGATATATGTGTTTGTGTGCAAGTGTTTCTGCAGGCACCCTTATTTGTGACCCCACTGCCCTTTTTGGAATAATTTGTTCAGATATTCTCACTTTATATGCATTTTAGAATGCTTGTTACCCAGTTTGTCTTTGTTGTCTTTGTATATATGACAGACAAGTTGTATAACATTTGATATGTTTAAGGTTTATTTACAAAATATCTGATATTTGCTGTATATTTTTAATAGAAATTTTGTACTCAATAATTTTAGAGCAGATATTTTATTTTTATTTAAAAACAAAAATCCCTTAAATCAAAGTTTGATTTAAAACAATTACAATCAACATTAAATAAAACCAGTTCTCCTTTATTCTTTTTAAAGCCTTTTGCTCTGACATGACATAAACATAGATGTAAGTGGGCTCTTTAAACTGTGAACATCACAAATTGTTTGTAATGACCTACAAGCTTTTCACTTGTGTATCAGCAAATGCATGGCTATCTCTCTGATGGTAGTCATTACAGGTATGAATACAATAGTGTTAATTATTTAAGTGCTTCTGCTGTCCAGTGTGAAGAAGAAGTGACTTAAAAATGCACTCTCCTGTTTCATCTCTGTCATTTGGGTGATGGCACCTCTCTCGGCTGTAGCGAATTAACTCAAAGGGGAAATATTAATAATTATTCATAACCCATTATGATTATTAATTATGATTAATTATGAATATGTGAATCAGTTAATCAGATTAACTTGATGTAGCTACATTAAAATTAATATTACAATCAATTAACCTGTTCGTCCAGTGAACACTCAGTGTTAATTGTTTAATAATTCTAAGAAATGTTCGTTTCCAGGTTATGGGAAACAACATTCTTATTGTACAGTACTACTCAGAGCATGTAGTCAAAATCTAAATCATTTAAGAGGCAATTTATTAGCAGACAGAGTCAGAACCAAACATGTATTGTGCACAAGCTTTATTAACTAAATCACAAACACATAACTAAACTAACAAACACATAACATACACACGGGTCACACACATACATAGGTAAAAATGAGCAATGATAGAGTTGAACCGGAAGTGGGACCGGAAATAGAGCTATAGGAAAAAGTCAAAGACAATCTGTAAAAGAATCATCAGTTTCCTCAGTAATAGAGCACCTTTGCTGACACAGGTGGTTTACAAATTAATACTAAATCGCTGTTTAGTGTTCAAATGTACGATACTTGAAAAATGCCTTCAGGCTGAGGAGCATCGTATCTGCAGGCTGAGGAGAAATCCTTGATGTTTCGGTCCGGAGTTGTAACCAATATCTTCTGCATTGGTGGAAGACATACAGGTGCTGGTCATATAATTAGAATATCATCAAAAAGTTGATTTATTTCACTAATTCCATTCAAAAAGTGATACTTGTATATTATATTCATTCATTACACACAGACTGATATATTTCAAATGTTTATTTCTTTTCATTTTGATGATTATAACTGACAACTAAGGAAAAACCCAAATTCATTATCTCAGAAAATTAGAATATTACTTAAGACCAATACAAAGAAAGGATTTTTTCGAAATCTTGTCCAACTGAAAAGTATGAACATGAAAAGTATGAGCATGTACAGCACTCAGTACTTAGTTGGGGCTCCTTTTGCCTGAATTACTGCAGCAATGTGGCGTGACATGGAGTCGATCAGCCTGTGGCACTCAGGTGTTATAAGAGCCCAGGTTGCTCTGATAGTGGCCTTCAGCTCTTCTACATTGTTGGGTCTGGCATATCGCATCTTCCTCTTCACAGTACCCCATAGATTTTCTATGGGGTTAAGGTCAGGCGAGTTTGCTGGCCAATTAAGAACAGGGATACCATGGTCCTTAAACCAGGTACTGGTAGCTTTGGCACTGTGTGCAGGTTGGAAAATGAAATCTGCATCTCCATAAAGTTGGTCAGCAGCAGGAAGCATGAAGTGCTCTAAAACTTCCTGCTATACGGCTGCGTTGACCTTGGACCTCAGAAAACACAGTGGATCAACACCAGCAGATGACATGGCACCCCAAACCATTACTGACTGTGGAAACTTTACACTGGACCTCAAGCAACGTGGATTGTGTGCCTCTCCTCCTCCAGACTCTGAGACCCTGATTTCCAAAGGAAATGCAAAATTTACAAAATTTCATCAGGGAACATAACTTTGGACCACTCAGCAGCAGTCCAGTCCTTTTTGTCTTTAGCCCAGGCGAGACACTTCTGACGCTGTTGTTCAAAAGTGGCTTGACACAAGGAATGCGACAGCTGAAACCCATGTCTTGCATACGGCTGTGCGTAGTGGTTCTTGAAGCACTGACTCCAGCTGCAGTCCACTCTTTGTGAATCTCCCCCACATTTTTGAGTGGGTTTAGTTTCAAAATCCTCTCCAGGGTGCGGTTATCCCTATTGCTTGTACACTTTTTTCTACTACATCTTTTCCTTCCCTTCGCCTCTCTATTAATGTGCTTAGACACAGAGCTCTGTGAACAGCCAGCCTCTTTTGCAATGACCTTTTGTGTCTTGCCCTCCTTGTGCAAGGTGTCAATGGTCGTCTTTTGGACAACTGTCAAGTCAGCAGTCTTCCCCATGATTGTGTAGCCTACAGAACTGAGAGACCATTTAAAGGCCTTTGCAGGTGTTTTGAGTTAATTAGCTGATTAGAGTGTGGCACCAGGTGTCTTCAATATTGAACCTTTTCACAATATTCTAATTTTCTGAGATACTGAATTTGGGATTTTCCTTAGTTGTCAGTTATAATCATCAAAATTAAAATAAATAAACATTCGAAATATATCAGTCTGTGTGTAATGAATAAATATAATATACAAGTTTCACTTTTTGAATGGAATTAGTGAAATAAATCGAAAATTGATGATATTCTAATTATATGACCAGCACCTGTATGAAACAACTTGAGCTGTTACTTTAACTCTTAGTGAGGAAAGAGTTCTCCCTCTCCTAGTCAAGCACATGGTTGGGGGCAGGTCAGGCCCAGGCCCAGGCCCAAAGGCCCACAGGCCCACAGGCAGCCCCTGCAGTCGCTGTGTTGTCAGAAAAGCAAGAGAGAGAGGGAGGAGCATCACGTGCTGGCTTTAAGCTCTGGGAGAAGTCACACCCCTAAGGGTTGACCTGACCAATGAAATGGGTAGGACCTCCGAGCGACAACATTCCTCCTGTCAGGCCTTTTATGACCGAGTGTGATTAAAATGGCTAAGTTGTTAAAGAGGAACTATTAAAGATTCTTGTAACACTGATGTGTTGCACAGGTATCGACATATTGTATACACAAGCATTTAAATCTTATCGATACGAACCCATAGATACTAAACATGGCATAATTGAAGTTACCTTAAATGTATCATAAAACGTGAATACAATACTGAGTACAATACAACAAACAGTAATAATGGATACCATTTCCTGGGGATATGCATGTTCATTTATAGAACAGTCTGTCTATAAATTAATGCAGGAAAGTCTGTTTTCTGTGGGTCTGTTTTCTCTGTGTGTCTCTTTGTCTCTGCTCTTTTCTGCTCTTCCCACATATTTTGGCGCAATAAATCTTGTAACTGGGGCCCCTTGCAAAAGACTGGTCTTCTCAGGGGATGGGGGACATACCTTAGAGTGAGTTTTAAACAATTACTGGTTAACTATAACAAATAATTGTGTCTGATTTGTTTCAGTCGTTACACGGCTGTCATTGTGTGTAAAGAACCTTTGCTTGTCTTCAGGGATGCCTCTAGGCTGTTTATTAGGTGCGCTGTGATTAAATAGTCATTGTAGATGCTAAATACTTTGAGGTTGTGCTTGGCATTTGAGACCTATTTTAGCAAGTACTGTGTATTCTCAACAAACTCCTTGTGTACATAGCTAAGAATGAACACAATTACACAGCTGTATGTTGCTTTTGTAAGGGAAACAGGTCAATTTAGCTCAAAGGGAATTATTCATTCATTTATAGGGAATTTTGAAAGAGTCACTTTATTTACAACCAAGCAAATTAATTGTCCAGCGTTCGTTCCCAGGTAAAAATAAAAAACTTCCATAATGTACTTAAACTGCTCTATTTTTGTGCACTAATTTTGTACTTAATACACAAAAAAAAATATATATATAATATACTTCTTCTTTAGTATTTCTTATGATAATCTTAAGAACATCTAAGTGAACTGAATATGAATACTAAAATGTGCTTTTAACATACTATTGTTACGGAAGTAGACTCAGACACAGAGATGACAATAAACACGGAGCTTTATTGATAGCAATAGATAACTGAGATGAATAGAGTGTGGATGTTTTTCTCTTACAGGACCAGGAGATTGTGGATTAACGAAAGGAAGGCAGATTGGATGCACACACTTTGCTGGGGAATGGTGAGTATAAAATGCAGGTACACACAGGAGACTTGAGGAAGGTGAAAACAATGGAGAGAATCACAGGAAGAAATGCTGGAGAAATCACTGGAGGTAACACTGGAGATGACACTTGAGAAAACGCTGGAGAAACAAAGTAAGAGTCCACTTCTTTGGAACGAGACCGGACAATGAACTGAGGCGAGGTGTGTGCTTTTATGGTTGGGATGATGAGAGTGCAGATGAGGTGCAGGTGTGCGTGGTTAGTACTCAGGAGAGGGAATGCGCTGGGATTGGCAGGCGCCAATGATGTCCCGGGTTGACAGCCAGACCTTCTGACCAGGCTAGTAGAAGGGGGCTTCAGATCTTCGAAGGTCTGCTGTCATTCTGCATCGAAACACTGCCCGCTGGAGCTGGTGGTGAGCTGTGTCCCAGACCCTCTCGCTCTTTTGGAACCAGTGGGGTAAAAAGGAGGGGTAAAAAAGGCTTTCTATACCTTGGAAATAAACTGGGGTCCGCTGTCTCATATGATGTCTTCTGGGATTCCGTAATATCTGAAGATGTGATTGAAGAGGAGTTCTGCGGTTTCCATCGCTGTGGGGAGTCCTTTGAGAGGAAGAAGATGGCATGATTTGGAAAAGCGGTCAGTGATTACCAGAATGCATGTATTACCATCAGAAGGGGGAAGATCTGTGATGAAGTCCACTCCTAGGTGTGACCATGGCCGGCTGGGAATGGGCAGCTGGTGGAATTTGCCAGTTGGTAGGTGGTGAGGGCTCTTAAAAATGGCACAGTTAGCGCATCTTCGAACGAACCTTCTCACATCCCTGGCCATGTTGGGCCACCAGAAGTGATCTTTTAACAGTGAGAGGGTGCTATTGGCCCCTAGGTGGCCAGTGCCCAGAGATGAGTGAACCGAGTGGATGAGAGGTGTGCGTTGTGCTCAGGGGACATACTAAAGCTCAGGGGACATAGAAGGGTGGATGTAGCCTTGTTGTAGTGCCTCTTCTATATACTCCATGGCCTTCTGTTCGAGAAGTGACAGGGGTAAATCTTCCCACGGGGCACTGGCTCACCTGAAATCAGATCAATTGCACAGCCCCATGGCTGGTGTGGAGGCAGCTGAGAGGCTCTCTTTTGGTAAAACACGTCACTGAAGGGGATGTAACAGGTTGGGATGTCGACTGACTGCCTCTCAACAGGGCTCTCGAAAATGAACATGTCATTTATTACTCACACTCATGTTGTTCTACACCCATGAGACCTTTGTTCATCTTCAGAACACAAATTAAGGTACTTTTGATTAAATCCGATGGCTCAGTGAGGCCACTATTGAGAGCAAAGCCACGGAAACTCTCAAGATCCATAAATATACTAAAAACATATTTAAAACAGTTCATGTGAGTTCAGTGATTCTACCTTAATATTATAAAGCGACGAGAATACTTTTTGTGCACCAAAAAAACTTTTCAGCAATATCTCATGATGGCCGATTCTTTAAAACACTGCTTCTGAACTTTACGAATCTTTTGTTTCGAATTAGTGATTCGGTTCTCCTATCTAAACTTTGGTGCTCCGAACCACTAATTCGATTCATAAAGCTCCGAAGCAGTGTAAATCGGCCATCACTAGATATTGTTGAAAAGTCGTTATTTTGTTTTTTTGGCGCACAAAAAGTATTCTCGTTGCTTTATAATATTAAGGTACAGCCACTGAACTCACATGAACTGTTTTAAATATGTTTTTAGTACCTTTATGGACCTTGAGAGGTTCAGTGGCTTTGCTCTCAATAGAGGCGTCTCTGAGCCATTGGATCTTAATTTGTGTTCTGAAGATGAACGAAGGTTTTAGGGGTGTAGAACGACATGAGGGTGACATTTTTGGGTGAACTAACCCTTTACCTTTCCTTCTCTTAGCTGGGTACAATTTAGACTTTATTTCCATAGTAAGAGAATGATACATTTTACACAGATTTCAATCATGCCATCCTCTGAGTTATTAGATGGTAAACAAGACACGCTTCCAATCAACCATTTAAAAGTTATAACAATTACATGAATTGTGAGTGATCTAAGCGTAATTGTTACATATATGGGTTGTAGACATGATATAGATATGCAGTTGAACGATGTTTGATTACAAGTCTGTTTAGTCATCATTTTGGGATAATTTAATGCATTTTTATATGTAAAAGCAGTCTCTGTGGTTTGAATCCTGTGTTTAAAAGGTCATTCAAAGGTCTTGCAGAAGGAGGTCTGTCTTGCTTCTGTCTCAGGAGATCAAAAGGCCTCTGGTGTTAACCCATGGTTTTCCTCATGCAAGTCACGACGTGTTGTCTTTTCGACCATTAGACTTGAGCTTACTTCCCAAAGTTGATGGGTGACAATGGGTGACCATAATGGTGTCTTCGCTGACTGTGTTTGGAGAGAAAGGCTGAATACCACTTGGAATAGTATCTTATATTTTATGATAAATTAAAAATCGTAGAGATGTTGAAAATAGCTTGCTGTCACAGTCACTGTCTGTTTTACCTTCCCCGGACTCCACTTCCCAGCATCCCTCTGGTTCCTCACCTGCACTCACCAATCACCTGCACCTGAAAGTAATCACCTTTGTTAGCACTTATCACTCTCCCTATAAAGACTCTCACTTCCTGCACGACGGTGTCTGGTCTCGTCTATGGAGAGCACTATGTCAATGTGTAGCACAACGTCACTTACCTTGGACTCCTTACCTGTGTCTTCCAGATCCACCGTCATTCCTTCGTCTGTTCTCCCATCAGCTTCGCTCCATACCTGCAAAGAGACATTAGCCATTACTGCTTTAGCTAAGTGACTATCCAACATGCTTGTTTACTATACTCACCTGCTTCATCTGTCCGCCAGTTTCCATGCCTCTGTTTACAATAAAGAGCTTGTTTATCACTTACCTGCCTGTCTCCGTCTGTGTGCCTGTGTAACAATGGGAACTGGATGACAGAGTTGGAGATCCACGTGCAGGCTTTATTTACAGGTGAGCGTAATCGTACAGGCAGTGGTCAAACACCAGCAAACAAAAACAGGAAGGCAAGGCAAAGGAGTAGTCCAATTCACAGGCAAAGGTCAAGGCAGGCAGCAAACGACCATCAATGAGCAAACGGTCCAGGGTCAAAAACACAGGCAAGGCAAGGAACACGGAGACAAGGTCAACAAAGGCTAAACAGTACTCAGCCCTGAGTGTGTGTGTGAGTGCGGCTTATAAAGGGTCACTGATGGGAAACAGGTGTGAGTGCATGATTGGTTTCTAGGTGAGGGATTGTAGGAAATGTAGTCCAGAGTGAAGTATAACTGTGTGTGCACTGAAATGGTGAACTGGCGACCTCTGGTGGGGAGTAGCAGGAACCAGCAGGCACCGGATACGTAACAGAGGTCGGGGCGGAGACTGGACAATCCTTTTGTTCTGGTCTTGGTATATAAGGTAAAGTGCAAAGCAGTCATGTGGGATCTTCTGTAGCCAGAAACCCCCATACAGTGATGGACAAGTGTCTTAAAAACACTAATCCACCACTGTGTGTATATGCAATTGTTACTCCTAGAGTCATCTTTGAGCAACATATGTTATGTATTTGTGTAATTGGCATGATACATTTTTACCTGACAAATAAAATGTGATATTTGATTTACTCTGGATTCTTCTGAAATCATTATGACCAGTAGATTATTGGAGTCCATATTTCCTCAAATCTGCGTCAGGACAGGTTCAAACTAAAGGCCCATGAAAGGAGCAGGTTGCACATCATGGGATTCTTTGATTTTTGTCTATCAACTGGCTTAGCAAGTTGCAGTATCGTGACTAAAAAACTGTGTTTTTGTATGAACAAGCATGTGGCAGTTCGACTCAAATGCATTAGTAAACTCTGCACCCTCTGACTAAGAATCAGAACTGGCGAGTTTTTGATTGTGAAGGGCACTCAATTGGCCGAAGTGACTTTTCTAAGTGATATGGGTCTGTAATGAACGAATAATTGAAAATATGGGATACCCAGAATAATCAAATATCTAAATTAATACATAACAAATGATTAATTTCTAATTGGAAACACAACCTAAGAGTAATAATCATTTGAAATTGGAGTCAAATAATCTGTATTGAGAACTGTATAAAGTTAAAAAATAAAGTTGTCATAAACCAGTGGTTGTGTGGAGTATTTTACAAATGTTTCGATCAGTGATTCCCAACCGGGGTACGTGTGCGTGTTCCAGGAAGTATTTAGATCTTGCTTGGTTTGTTCAAGGTGCAGTCAGTCACCCCAGCTTCACCCCAACCTGGCACGTTAATCGCTGCAAATGTGTCTATTTACAATGTGATTTTGCAGCATTGAGTATTGTAGCCAAGCACAGGCATTACTGTTGAAAATAATGGCCAATCAGAGGTGTTTAATTTAGACTCAACTCAATATCCCTCAAATAAGAATGTTTCATTTAGCGCCAGTTTAATAAGTCATACACTCACAAATCCTCTCATAAAAAGCATAGTAGACACATTGTAATTTTAAAATTTATTTGAGAGACTTTGTGACTTTTCCTAAATAAAGTGCTGAACTTGGAGAGTGGAAATGGCTAATATAAGCCAATAAGTGCTTATCTGCCACCATCTACTGGTTATAGTGGTATTTTTTTTTATTTTTTTTTAAATCAAAGTGTTCGTTTTCCATCAAATGTTGGATTTCCTATATCTTAAAACTTTCAGTTTTACAAATTAGGACAATCTCTGAAGGATGAATAAATAATGATTTTGATTTTAAGTGCTGGAATGTCCAATTACATTTACAACATTGTGTTTCTTTATCAAAAGTTCCCAATATATTCAAGTCTGAATTATAATCAATAAAATTGGTTCATTGGTAAATTAGGTAATTGTGACAACTGCATTAAAATATAATTAAAATATAATATTTACTTTGGTTTTGTGTCAATAAATGGGTACTTGAACCTTATTGATGGAGCTGTGGGGGTACTTGAGTCTAAAAAGGTTGGGAACCACTGGTTTAGATTATTTAATCTGTAAGTACTAAATAAGCTATATCATAGAAGAAAAAAAATATTAATAAAATCAACCCTTTATGCTGGGTAAATAAACAACCCAATTTGCTGAGTAAATTAGCGCAGTGTGTGTGAGAGTAGAAATGTATGTATGTGAAAGGAGAATGTAAGTGTGTGTGAGAGTAGAAATGTATGTATGTGAAAGGAGAATGTATGTGTGCAAGGGTAAAAATTTATGTATGTGAAAGGAGAATGTAAGTGTGTGAGAGTAAAAATGTATGTATGTATGTGAAAAGAGAATGTATGTGTTTGAGGGTAAAAATGTATGTATGTGAAAGGAGAATATAAGCGCCACATGTCTGTCTGTTTTTGCACCATGTTCTGTTTGTCATATGTCCTCCTTTGTTTAGTTTTTTTCCGCCATTAGTTAGTTGTCATGGTTTCTGATTTGATTAGCTGATTAGCATTTAGGTGTGTCTTGTTTATCATCTCATTAGTTCCCTTATAAGTACTCCTTGGTTTGTTCACTCATTGTTCTGTCACTGTTATGTTTTGGATGTGTTTACCTACCATTTGAGTTATTATTAAACCTTTTGAGTTCTTTGAAAACCTGCTTCTCCTGCTTCATTCTGCCTGTGGTCACACACCGTTACAGATGACAGGACCTAAAACAATTGAATGAGTTGTGTCTTCTCCAGCCCCTGAGTCCACTCCAGTGTCTTCTCCAGCCCCTGAACCTGCTCCAGTGATGGCTTCAGCCTGTGACCAGAGTCCAGTGATGGCTTCAGCCCATGACCAGAGTCCAGAGACCAGGGGCATATACCCGTAGCCAGAGTGGCCACCATGGCGCCATGGCCCCCTGCACTGCCGGTACCACCCTGGAGGCATCCTACCAGTCTGCACCTGCCCACGACCTCCAGGGTGCCTGCCCCCCTTCCCTGGTTGGACTATTTTCTTCCGGGAAGGGGGAGTAATGTCACATGTCTGTCTGTTTTTGCACCATGTTCTGTTTGTCACATGTCCTCCTTTGTTTAGTTTTCCTGCCATTATCTTAACATTAATACAGCTGATATGATCCCGTTATCAGCAAGCTCACAGAGGGTTTTTTCACATAGCCTACCTGACTGAAAGGGCTTATTATGCACCTCATTATGTGGGTCTTTGTCTTCTCAGGTGTAAATCACAGCATTATTCATGATGATTCACACCTCCATGCATACTGTGTGTCTTGACAAAAAGTGTCTTACAAAATTTAAATCAATATATTGTTTTATACGAACGAGTAGGCAGGATAATATTTACATCATTTTGAAGCAAAAATTCTAGTCTACAACCTCCAATATCCAGAAGTCTTGTGAACACATATTTAATATTTGTTTCTTAGCCTTATTTCAGTGACTTAAGTTTTTTGTTCTTTCAATAACCCTTCTGTGCTGGTGTTCTATTTACTTAAGTCATCATGTTCTAGCCCTCCGATGCCTATTCTATTCATTGAAGTCACTATGTTCTAACCCTTCTATGTTTTTACTATTCTATTCTGTTCTATTCTATTCTATTATTACTATTAAATTATTATTCTAGTTTACTGAAATTGTCTCTATCCCTTCCATGCTGTTACTATTCTATTTACATAAGTCACTATGTTCTAGGGGATACAGCTATCCCCTGCCTTCATCATGGAAAGGTGATAATAACGTCTGCTGCATCCAGGCAGTGTTGCTAATGCTCTTATGCACAGCAGGGAAGCATTTGGTAGGGTGCATGCAGACAGAAATTCCCTCAACACCAGCTTGGAGCCTGAACATTGCTGTGCTCAGACTAATTGGATTACACTGACAGTAATGCACTACCAAGCTTCACACATGCCACCTAATAAATTGAACCGATTTCATTTGAGGGTGGAGATTTAAAAAGATAATATAGAGAATGAAGTAAGTTTACCTCATTGTGATTAATAAAATAATTACCTTTCTACATACTGATAGTTAAAATAAAGTGCTTTGAATTGGCCTACATAGTTATCATTATTAATTCTGCCAGGGATAATGATGCTTATAATTATAGCTGTGATAATCAAAATGATATTAATTATGTCTATAGTCAGTGGCATTGCCTCATAATAAGCTTGCTCATTATAGTTTAGCAATGAGTTATTCCTCATTATACTTAGCTTATACTATCTCTGTTTATAAATTGAACTTAACCTTCCATGACTTGATAATTTATCTATTTGTTTGTTTGTTTTTTGGGTGGATGAAATAATAAATGAGTTTACTCCTCTATGTAAGTGCATGTTGACAGACTCTGTGGATGATGATATCACTCTGTTCCATGCAATGGGTTCTTCACATTATAAGTGACCTTTTTCCAGAATGATATCACTCTGCTCCATGCAATGGGTTCTTCACATTATAAGTGACCTTTTTCCAGAATGTTCTCTCTCGTCTTCTCTATGTGACCTTCCTTTGATCTCCTTGGAGCTCTTGCTTTTTTATTTTCAGCTCCAGTCTAAACTCATACATCTGCTAAATGATTTATTTATGGCTACATGTCCTCATCAGCCTCTCTTTTTTTTATGTTTCAAACATTATTACCTTTCCTTTTGCATTACTTGTTTCCATCACTGTCAATGCTACCAGCTGTTTTTATTAGTAGAATTAGTAGTAGGTTTCTGTCCTCTTTTGTTCTTTTTTCTTATTATTTCTATACTCTTCTTTTTTCTTTTTTTTTGTATATTTATCAAAATTATTTGCAGAAGTTTTCAGATATTGTGCATAATGTTCAGTATAAAAGACATCATGATGATTGTTCAGTTACTAATCTTCTTACTAATCTTTTCAAAAACCTTGGGCCACTGAGCTGAGGATACCTGCTAACACAATAATGTAATGGGACACAATACTGAATGAGTATTCTCTTCCCTTGATTTAAATAGAGCATCTTGGAAAACACAGACTCCGTCTATCCTGGCGGTTTCAAAGACATCATTAAAAGTAAGTGTCTCCCAGTCAGTTTCACAGAACATTCTTTAATCACAGAAATTATTAAGCACAGAAGTTGCTGTCCATAACTTTTTCTGGTTAAAAATTATCCAAAATCAACTTTTGAGCATGTACATAACCAGCCAGTGTTCAAAACTATCTCCTTACCTTAGGAGGAGATAAGCTTGTAATAATGTTTTATAATTTGGGTGGTACTGGTGGGTTTCCGCTGGAAATTCGAGTATATCGCCTTTTGTCTTTGCGTCATTGCATCACTTCTGTATACATAGAGTCCCAGCTAGAAGAGATTGTATATTATAGGGAAATGAGAGCATCTGTATCTCTTACCATTGGAGAAAGCGTAACAGCTAACTTAATCATGCGCGGCACCTCTCAGCCTATCGTGTAATGGCAGTGACATCAGTCGCAACATTCCCTAGTCTGCCTTCTCCTGAAAAAATAAATTTTTATCAAGCTAAAATCTACATATAGTTCACAACAAAAGTATTGTTTAGTGTAAAACATGCTGAAGATTAGCAAACAGGCTGTCGATTAATTAAATGATTAGCTATTTCCCCACAAAAGCTGTTTAATCAGCATAGTGAAGCCTCTCATCCATTGACATCCATTCAAAAAACGGCCTCTAGTCTCCTTCCCCACCAGAGGCGGAGCGTTAGCATTAACCGTTACGCTTTTTTGGCTAAAGGTTGCAGGTTTGCCTTCCAGTGGCTTTGCCAGCTAGTAGGCTATACCGCATGTGAGGCGGATCATTTATAGCCTTTTTTCACAGCAGCTGCAATAATTAAACTTATCATTTTGATGGCGATTGTATGGTACGACAAAATAATGTTAGTGATTAGACTGTACAGAAATTGAAATCTACAGGTAACGCTAATACACACTAAGTGAAGTTCACAACATAATTTCGGGAGGAGTGAACCCATCTAATCTTTCAATTAGTAAAATTCAAACATAATTTCAAGAGGAGGGAACCCTAATCTTTCAATTAACGACCAGAGCATATAAGCAGCTACTCACCCTGCTCTGGCATTAGTTGTTTCGATATCCCTCCACCTCCCCAACTCCACCACATAATTTAGGCATCTCATCTATCGTATTCCTCTTCCAGGCATTAGTAGTCCCTGGGGGGTATATCCAAGCTCGAGTTGAAGCTGCTTCCTCGAGCCCCTCCATAGCAGACAGCAAGCTAAATACGCTTAACCTTATTAGCTTAAAGATTTTATGAGGAAACGAACTTGTGAAATACACATAGTCATGCAATGCTGATGTTGTTAACATTAACAATTTGAGAACAAAGTATAACAATAATAATAATTTGCACGGTTTGAAGTGATATGAGCTAAGCGTTGGTTAGAGTTAATCACCACTGGCAGCGCGATTTACTGGAATGCTTTTTTTTCCCCTCAGTCAGAACTAAAGTGGCAGACATGTTACTTACTTGTTCAGATGACATTTTCTGGTGAAAATTTTTATTTTGGTCATACTTCCAAGACTACAGTCTGTGATTCCGAAGTACAGTATCCACACTGATGTGGCGATTGACAGCAAACCTTAGATTCATCCGCGCAGAGGAACCGTGCCGAGGTGCAACGCACATACAGATAATAATTCCGCAAACAACTGCAATTGCAGGTTTCAAACAGAGATGGCGACAAAGAGGCAAAATTATGGACTTCAACTTTAAATACAAAAACTAACCCAGTAACAGTGAATTGTAGCCAAATAGCAACATTTATTTTTAGGCATATTTGTCATATGTTGTATTTTTTCAAAAATTGTTTTTGTATGTTATTTGCAATTATTCACTTATGCTTCTTTGTTATTTTATAAATGTTTTACCAGTTGCCTTTTTTTAGAAGACTCTTAAAGAATGAGATGGATGTGTTGTATCAAATGGACAAACACAGGAAAGGCCCTGAAGAAGGCCTGTGTGCCGAAATGCGTTGGTGAAATAAACAGTATTTTTTCAGCCACAATCTGGTTATTTTGACCTCTCCATTTCACAAGTGTTGCTGGTATTTTTCTATGCACCTTGTTGAATTTGTGAAGTTGCACCAGAATAACCACACATCACTTCAAACACAGGAAAGGGCCAACACTTGTGGTCTTTGCACTCAACCACTTGTCTACTTTCATGATGCATTTCCTGTATTTGGCCCAAGTGTTCAAGTAAGCGCAAGTGTGCATACAATTTATGATTACCTCATGGGACCGACTTACTCATCTCTGCACCAATAAAATGTTAACACTTTAGAATACTGATCCTTCATTAATGAATAACTACACAGGAACAAATTAGTAATGCATTATTAACACTCTAGTAACTACTATTACCTAACAAGAAACTCTGATTAATGAATAAGTAAGTAATAGTGCTCAGTTGAATGTGGTAGTTCACTATTAACTAATCAGTAACTACTATTTTTTTATACCTCCCAGAGAACTACTAAGAACTACTATATACAGGTTCATAATTAACATGAATGATGCATAATGTATAATTAATTCTAAAATAAAGGTCATGGTAACCCACTAGTAATGTCTGAAGTATTACCAAATCATTCTTTAGAGAATGAGGGGAAATATAGTCTGGTCACACAACTCTGTCTCTTCATAAACCAGCTATATGAAACTTCCCTATTCTACTTACGGAAAAAAATGTACGGCGTAGGACATACAGCATAAGCTTTTTGAAGAATACGAAAGTACGGTTTTGGCGGAAGCACTTGGAAGGCAATCATTTGTTTATATAAAGCATATACATTTACATTTTTTTTGAAAATGACAGATCGTTTCGCTAGATAAGACCCTTATTCCTCATCTGGTATCATTTAAAGATCTTTGAAGCTGCATTGAAGTCCATTATAAGGAGAATAATCCTGGAATGTTTTCATCAAAAACCTTAATTTCTTTTCGACTGAAGAAAGAAAGACATGAACATCTTGGATGACATGGGGGTGAGTAAATTATCAGGAACATTTTATTTGAAAGTAAACTAATCCTTTAAAACAAAATATTTTAGCAAAATTAAACACATTTTTTTTTTTTTATTTATGGTTTTCATGGATGAGCATGCACAAAGTCACAATTACCAGTGAGAATCTTGTTACTTTGTATAAGCCTCAGCTTTCCAACTTTCCAAGATATTTTTGTTTAATTTTGCATGATAAATAACTTTAACACTGTGTTGGGTTTTGTACTGCCTATGTAAATAGATCTTCTCAGTCCAGTCCATATGAAAGAAATCTATGACTGTGATTGTACTAGAATACCCTCTTATATCCTCCTCTTATCTCTCTTCCCCTTCAGTTCCCATCCTAACCTTCTTTTTATTTTCTTCCTTTTATTCACCTGTCTTCCAATAACATCCTTTTTCTTGCTTTCCTCATCTGGCTGACTGCAGCTCTCTGCAGCTAAATCATCTTACAGGCTGAGCTGGAGAAATGTTTCTGATGGTGAACAAGAAGGTGTATGGGGGTTTCTAAAGAGGAAAATCATCCTACCTGGATCACCACTTCTCTACTGAAGAGATTGTAATACAATGAAGTATGACAGACGTTCTCTGTCAGCCAGGCCGGGCACATTTCAGCCCTTTTGTCTCGCCCTATAGCTTGCGCTTTACCATCCCCTCCCTCGTATTCCCCTCTCCCAGTCTGCCCTGCTGCACACGCACTGCACCATATCTACATATTTGCTGTAATTGACATTTTCCATTTGGCAGGTTCTATATCTCCTGCCTGTCGTCGCCTTGGAAACAATCACAGGGCTTCAGGTTAGCAAGTTAGCACCACTGACTGGAGGGCAACTCATCTCATCTCTAACATTCCCAACCTTGACTAGAAACCCCTTAGGGACAGTTTAAGCAGCTAAATAGTCAATTTTGAGAACTAATTATATTTAAGGATTAATAAGAAATGTATTATGCTCCTTGGTTGAATAGCATTGACATGTTGTCCAGGCATTCCTCTCGTTTAATGGTAGACGTATTTCTCCAGTGTAAACAATTTTTCATCAAGCCAAACACTGAATTTAGTTAGTGTCTGCCTTGCTAATTTGACCTTCTAACAACAAGGTTATCTTGAATTTCAATCCCACAATCGTAACTAGTGGAAGAAAATCCAATGAATAAGAAAACAGTTGAAAAATCAATGTAGCTTTGGGGCTAATCTGGGGGCTTAATTAGACAAATTTCAGTGAAAGGTGGTTTAAATCCAGATTCTGCACATTTCCATGTCTCTTTGCTGGTTGACGACTAACCCCCAAAGAAAATAAATGTTCGAAACAACAAATGAGAGCAGCAGGTCTGTTTTACCCAACAACGTTTGGTGGTTTAAAGTGAATTAACAAATAAGTGTAATAAAATGTAATTGAAAATGAAGACATGTTTTAGTTGGCAAATCTGGGATTATATGATTTAAGGACAGTTTCATTAACTCCCTAAATAAAACACTACATTATATTGATAGTATGGGGCTTTTGTAGCCATCCTTTCACATTCTCCTTCAGCTAACTGGAGTGTATGACCTTGTAGAACATATTGTCTTTGGGCTAAATAGATCTGGGAGAAATAATATGTCATTTTAAGTATGCCATGTAGTTTTAATTTGAACACCTGAACAATTGAAGCAGTTGAAGTTTCCTTAAATGTTTTTACAGTTTGCAAAGAAAAAAGAAAATGGAAACCTTTGAGCACTTTTTTGTTCATAATTTCAGTCCCAACACATTATTTTACTTAGTCTTGAAGCACAGTTTACCCCAAAATCCTGATTTTATTTAGTTCTCTTTTTTCCACAACTTTTTCCATATAATATAATAAAAAAGTGAATGACGACTGAAGCTGTCATTTGACTAAAATCTCCTTCTGTGTTCCATTAAATAAAGAAAGTCATACAATTTTGGAACAACATGAGAGTAAATAATGTTTTTTTTTATCTCCTTAATGTAACGGTGTGTGACCACAGGCGGAAGGAAGCAGGAGAGGCAGGGTTTCAAAGAACTCAAAAGGTTTAATAATAACTCAAAAGGCAGGTAAACACATCCAAAACATAACAGTGACAGGACAAAGCGTGAACAAACCAAGGAGTACTTATACGGGAACTGAGCTAATAAACACCAAAAACAAGGACACTAATCAAATCAGAAACCATGAAAACAAACTAATGGTGGGAAAACTAAACAAAGGTGGACATGTGACAAACAGGACATGGTGCAAAAACGTCTCGGTTACAACTGTAATCTTAGTTCCCTGAAGAGGGAACGAGACGTTGCGTCAAGAAATTAACGCTGTGGGAACGCTTCGCGTAATGTCGACATGAAGCACATGTGAAATCCATCCAATTGTGTGACGAGACATCAGAGACGGGTGACGTCACGACCAGGAAACTATAAAGCACACTCAAACAGTGCAACGCTAGCTTCAAAAGTGTCTGAAGTAGTCGCTGACGGGCATGCCGGAAGTATGGCAGGGTGATGCAACAAGGGAACTCGCGTTGCATAGAGACATTGATGCTGTGGGAACGTTAATACCCACGCAGCCATAATGACCAATGTCTGTCTAGTGTGACTCGGAGAGAACCCGAGCCCCAGGAGTGGAGCTCAGGTCAAGGTCATAAAACCTCACGAATGTGTGTGGTGAGGACCAGCCTGCTGCATCATAAACACCTTGCAAAGATACTCCGGAAAGAAGAGCTTTAGAGGCCACCATACTACGAGTAGAGTGGGCTCGAACTGCCATAGGGGAAGGTTGTCCGGCCGACTCGGCCGACTGAAATAGCCTCAACTATCCACTTACTCATTCTCTGCTTGGATGCTGGAGCCCCATTGCTAGGGACCCAAAACAAATGAACAACTATCAAGGCTATCAAGGTGAGCCGGACCTAGTCCTGGTGAACTCTCTCTAAAACTCGCGGGAGCAGAGCAATCGGGGGAAATGCGAACAGCCAAAGCCTCAGCCACGTCTGTACCATAGCATCCAGTCCAAGAGGAGCTGGATGCGTGAGGAAGAACCAGAGTGGACAGTGAGACATCTCTTGAGACGCAAACAGATCCACCTGAGCCCGGCCAAACACCCTCCATATTTGCTCAGTGACAGCAGTTTCCCCTGGGACCAATCGCAACCTCCCCTGGTGATTTATGTAGGCGACCACCGATGTGTTGTCTGACCAGACAAGAACATGGTGGCCCCTGAGGTCTGGGAGGAAATTCTTGAGAGCAAGAAAAACGGCCATCATTTTCAGGCAGTTGAAATGCCAGGAGAGGTGGTCTCCACAGACCTTGAGATGAGCGACCTTCTAGGATCGCCCCCCAACCTGTGAGGGAAGCATCTGTCATTATCATCTTGCGACAACAAGGAGCTCCCAACACAGGCCCTTGGGATAGGATCCAAGGTTTCTTCCACATGGTCAAGGCATGTAAGCATCGCCGCGGGAACTCATGCGAAAAGGATTTCTCCTCTGGTAAAAACTCCATGGTTCTGAGCCACCACTGTAGGGGTCTCATGTACAGCAGGCCAAAAGGTATCATGTTGGACGCTGCCGCCATCAGCCCTAACAGTCTCTGAAACTGTTTTACAGTGAGTGACTGGCCTAGCTTTATCCGGTTTACAGTAGAAAGGATTGATTCTATGCGAGCAGGTGCGAGAGACGCGCCTGCAACGCAACAGAGTCCCAAACCTCGCCTAGAAAAGTGGTCCTCTGAGCTGCAGACAGCACACTCTTTTTGGCATTTAACCTTAACCCCAATGTCCTGATGTGTGCAAGAACGACATCTCGATGCCAAACCACTAACTGGTGAGACTGAGCTAAAATCAACCAATCGCTGCCATAGCACGACCAACAGATCTGACAGTCTCCTTGGTGGCCTGGAGAGATAAATAAGCGGCCCGACGTAGCTCATCGACCACGTCTGGGCTAATACCCCCACCCTCTTCAACATCACCTAATAACTCCGCCTGGTAGGCTTGCAGCACGCCCACAGTGTGGAGACATGCTGCAACCTGACCAGACGTCTGATAAGCTTTGCCCACCAAAGCCAAGGTGACTCTAACTGGCTTGGTGGGCAATGTCGGGGCCTTTAGGGACGATGCTGACTGCGGAGAGAGATAACTCGCAAGCGTCTCTTCCACTTTAGGCATCGCCCCATAAGCATGCTCTTTTAGCCCCACTATCGATGCATAGTGCGTGGTCTGAGCACTATGCACAGGATAGGAGGCTGGTTTCTTCCATGATCTTGACACCTCAGTGTGGAGATCTGGAAAAAACGAGAGGCCCTGACGTGGAGGTTGTGCTTGCGAGGACAGGAAGCGTTCATCTAGCTTGCTTTTAGGACGAACTTCCTGCCTCTCTGCTGGCCATTCAAGATTTAACTTGGGAACAGCACAAGTGACATCCTCCACCAGCTCCTCATATGCGGGAGAGTGGGATGGCGAGTCTTCACTCTCAGCTGCATCGATGCTCTCCACATCCAGCTCCTCAGAACTGGACACGTTGAGCACAAGCACTTCAATCAGTGTGGAAGGAACCGCAAAACATGCTTCCGAACACTGAGAGAAAGCGCTGGATCTAGCAGGTGAAGGCTGAGATAAGGCTGGGCCCGTCTCAAACCCCTCTGTTAGATCCACATGATTTCACATGTGCTTCATGACGACATCACGTGGAGCGTTTCCACAGCGTCAGTTTCTCGACGCAACGCAAGTTCCCTTGAAAAGGAATAGACAGACATGTGACACTTAAGAGCATTCTCTACAGTCAGACAAGTATATTCAGACAAGTATATAAAAAATTATGTAAATGTAATGTTAAAGTGACCTATAAATAACTGTACAAAAAGCCTTTAGGGAGTCTATAGAAAATATTATGTTGAGTTGTATGCATGTTAACTTATTACATCGCTCTCTGAAATATTTGATTTTGATTGGTCAGTTGCAGCATCATGCAGTGATTTCTTTTTCTAATGACCTATAAACTGTATATTTGTCCATATACTTAACTGCGTGTCTCTCCTATCACTCTCTTTCTTCTCACATGATAGAATAACTGCACCTTGAATCAGTATTAGTGATGATACAAGACCCTTTTTCCTGCCATGAGAAAATATACAAACAACAACAAATGAATTAATAAACGAACTAAATAAGTTTAATAAAAGTCTTCTTGATGTCAGGGTTAAGGTTAGTTTTCTCAAAAACGTACTCGGTTACTAACGTAACCTCAGTTCCCTTAGATACGGAACGAGTACTGCGTCGTCCGTCTTATTCATTAATATTGTTTATTAATAAGACAAGACATAATGGGGAAAACTTCTTGTTCTCCGATTCTGAAGCCTTTATACAATCACACAGTGTAAACTGCACGGCCATTGGTTTGCAAGGTTAAAGACAACGAACCAATGACCGCGCATAACGCGCAAGCCAATGGTGAGCGAGCCCACCAAAAGGGGCGGGGTCTCGGGCTATATAAGCATGAGGTGTCTCACGCGTAGCACGGCAAAGAACGCAGGACTCATTCCGTATCTAAGGGAACCAAGGTTACATCAGTAACCAAGTATGTTCCCTTGCAATACTACACGAGTACTGTGTCGTTCATCTTATTAATTAATATTGATTATTAATAAGACAAGACGCAATGGGGACAGTACAATCACGCAGTGCTATGCAGGGAGACAACCAAGCATCAGTGCAGAGCACTTGAAAACGGGCTCATGACAGACACTCAAGACAGGGTAGCCTAGACAATGCGGACTCATCCACCCAAGCCCATAACTAGGGCACCAGAGGGGCCTAGGGTACATACACTGAACAAAATTATAAACTCAACACTTTTGTTTTTGCCCCCATTCTTCATGAGCTGAATGACTTTTTCTATGTACACAAAAGGCCTATTTCTCTCAAATATTGTTCACAAATCTGTCTAAATCTGTGTTAGTGAGCACTTCTGCTTTGCCAAGATAATCCATCCACCTCACAGGTGTAGCATATCAGAATGCTGATTAGACAGCATGATTATTGCACAGGTGTGCCTTAGGCTGGCCACAATAAAAGGCCACTCTAAAATGTGCAGTTTTACTGTATTGGGGGGGTCCGGGGGGGTCTGAAAACCAGTCAGTATCTGGTGTGACCACCATTTGCCTCATGCAGTGCAACACATCTCCTTCGCATAGAGTTGATCAGGTTGTTGATTGTGGCCTGTGGAATGGCTATGCAAAGTTGCTGGATATTGGCAGGAACTGGAACACGCTGCCGTATACGCCGATCCAGAGCAGCTACAAACATGCTCAATGGGTGACATGTCCATTGAGTATGCTGGCCATGCAAGAACTGGGATGTTTTCAGCTTCCAGGAATTGTGTACAGATCTTTGCAACATGGGGCCGTGCATTATCATGCTGCAACATGAGGTGATGGTTGTGGATGAATGGCACAACAATGGGCCTCAGGATCTTGTCATGGTATCTCTGTGCATTCAAAATGCCATCAATAAAATGCACCTGTGTTCGTTGTTCATAACATACGCCTGCCCATACCATAACCCCACCTCTACCATGGGCCACTCAAACCACAACGTTGACATCAGCAAACCGCTCACCCACACAACACCATACACGCATACTTCCCTGAGACGGTTTCTGACGGTTTGTGCAGAAATTCTTTGGTTATGCAAACGGATTGTTGCAGCAGCTCTCAGAGTGGCTGGTCTCAGATGATCTTGGAGGTGAAGATGCTGGATGTGGAGGTCCTGGGCTGGTGTGGTTACACGTGGTCTGCGGTTGTGAGGCCAGTTGGATGTACTGCCGAATTCTCTGAAACGCCTTATGGTAGAGAAATGAACATTCAATTCACGGGCAACAGCTCTGGTGGACATTCCTGCAGAACTTGCAACATCTGTGGCATTGTGCTGTGTGATAAAAATGCACATTTTAGAGTGGCCTTTTATTGTGGCCAGCCTAAGGCACACCTGTGCAATAATCATGCTGTCTAATCAGCATCTTGATATGCCACACCTGTGAGGTGGATGGATTATCTCGGCAAAGGAGAAGTGCTCTCTAACACAGATTTGTAAACAATATTTGAGAGAAATAGGCCTTTTGTGTACATAGAAAAAGTCTTAGGTCTTTGAGTTCAGCTCATGAAAAATGGGGGCAAAAACGGTAATTTTTTTCAGTGTATATAGAGGGCACAGAACATAGTTGTGCCCAGACATGGTCGGGGTCATAATGGAAAGCCATAAGCTGGAAACAGCAGGGAGGCTCATGCAGAAAGGACCTGCAACTGAAGCACAGGGACATCCAGATTATAAAACCTGACAAATGTGGATGGTGAGGCCCAGCCGGCCGCCGCACAAATGTCGGCAATGGAAACACCACAGGACCACACCCACGAGGAGGCCATACCTTTCGTGGAATGCGCTCTCACACCCAAAGGGCATTGAAGGCCTAAGGAGGAGTAAGCAAGTGCTATAGCTTTGACTATCCATCTGGAAAGTCTGGGCTTCGTGACCGGAAGACCTTTTGTGCGGCTACCGAAGCAGACAAAAATCCCTAAGGTCTTACATTGACCGTTCCGCCTCCTTTTGTCAGGCAGAACAGTCAGTGTAAGACCTCAGGGCTCTGACAGGACAGAGTAGGTTCAACTCCTGTTCATCCTGAGAAGGAGAAAGAGCGGAGAGAACGACCATCTGTGCCCTAAAGGGGGTAGATAGGACTTTCGGGACATATCCATGTCTCGGTTTCAGGACGACTTTGGAGTCGTTAGGCCCGAATTCAAGACATGAGGGGCTCACAGAGAGCGCCTGTAAATCTCCCACACGCTTAACTGATGCTACAGCTAGCAGCAAGGCAGTTTTCAGCGACAGGGGTCATAGGTCAGCAGTCTGGATTGGTTCAAAGGGAGGGACCTTAGAGAAACCACACATGAGATAGCTCCAAGAACCATGATTGGGTCCTCCACAGAGGAGCCACCAGGAGGACTTTGTGAGCACCTTCCCTGACTTGTCTGATTACTTGGGGAATCAGTGCGATTGGAGGAAAAGCATAAAGGAGGAGGCTGGGCTAGTCGTGGGCCAGCGTGTCCCTAGCTTTTGAGAAATATATTGGGCAGTGATGATTGTCTTCTGAGGCAAATAGGTCAACCTCTGCCTTCCCGAAGACGCCCCAAATTCTCTGGACTGAGCGGGGGTGGAGTGACCATTCCTCTGAGGGAAGGTTGCTCCAGGACAACATGTCCGCCCCTATGTTCAGCACGCCCTGTATGTGTGCTGCTCTCAACGAGAGCAGGTTGCACTGGGCCCACTCTAGGATGGTTTTCGCTAGAGTGAAGAGGGGCTTAGAAGAGAGACCGCCCTGGCGATTTATGAAGGACACCACTGTCATGTTGTCTGATCTGACCAAGACGTGGTGACCCACTAGGAGAGGAAGGAAAACCTGGAGAGCTCAATATACCGCCATCATTTCCAGGTGGTTGATATGTAGCTCGCTTTCCAGGCCGTTCCAAGCACCAAAGGCTGGACGGTTGTTGCACAGAGCTCCCCAACCCATCTTGGAGGCATCTGTGAAGACGACCCTCCTCTTGTCTATTGCCCCGATTGCCACACCCTGCTTGAACCAGCAAGGGTTCGTCCAAGGGGCCAGGGTTGTGACAAACGCCTGGTTCACCTTGAGCGAGCAACGACCATGTTGCCAGGCTAGGGGCGGGACCCATGGTTTCAGCCAGAGCTGCAGAGGGCGCATGTGAAGCAAGCCCAGCTGCAGAGTTGGAGATGCTGAACTCATTAGACCTAGCATCTTTACGCCCCAGGTGTAAAGGTTTGTACAAGCTGCTGAATGGCCAGACAATGCTCTGGAGTGACTGTGGCTGAGCCTAAAATTATCCCCAGGAACGATACACGTTGGCTGGGAGATAACGATCTCTTTGTAAAATTGACCCTGAGCCCCAAGCACTCCAGAATGAGCCAGTCGTTGAGGTAGTTCAGTATTTCAGTATGCGCACACCTAACTGGGGAGAGAGCCGCATCCATGCACTTCATAAAAGTGCGGGGAGCCAGAGATAGCCCGAACGGAAGGACCGTGTATTGATATGCCATACCTTTCAAAGGAGAATTTCAAGAATCGCCTGTGATGGGGGGCTATTTGGATGTGAAAATAAGCGTCAAACTAAGCGGGCAAACTAAGATGGCGGCGCCCTTCTCGCGTTATAGATCAAGATAAAGATAAAACATGCTCACTTACACATATTTGAGGATTGGAATATCAGATAATTGATGACATGGTAAGCAAGTTTGTGAATATTTTAAATAAAAAAGGAAAAACAAAATAATAGCGATCCATCTGTTATACAGTGTTATTGTGGCTGCGTTCAGCGTACACTAACATGTCACCATGGAAACAATAAGGGCAAACGTTCTAAAATAATGGTCGCCTTAAAAAAACTCACTCTGGGGGGTCAGTTAGAATATTTTAAACTCACCCTGAAAGGGTTAAGGCTTAATTTATTGGGCTTGCTTACTTTTCATATAGCTGGATGGCTGCAGTAAGTCAAGCAGCGGCTGAATGAATCTGACAAAAATTACATAAATGCTGCAACCAGAGTGTGCCGTCTGTTCTCAGCTGGCCCATGCTACTTCCAGGCAGCACACTCTCACCCTGATAAGACCAGACTCTTACTGTCTGATTCAATCTTTACCAGGATTTGATGGCATGTCCAGTTCCACTCCATTCCATTTGTCCGAGAGAGGGGGGAGACAAATGAGAGAAGGATGCAGAGAGAGATAAATGGCTAGCGGGGACGCAGTCAGCTGCAATGCTAAACTGAAATGGAAAGATTGTGATCAGTTTGTGTCCTTTCATGCAGATTGTTGGATGCTAATGTGTTAGTATTTAGTGTTAGTATTTAGCTCTACACAGCCATATAGAGTAATACATGCTAACCACAGACACAAGCTAGAAATAGCTCATAACACACAAAAAACATGTAGCATATAAAGTTTATGATTAAAAATTTGTCTTAGGTTGCATTTTGAAAAAGGGATTAAAATCTTTTGATTTAAAGCTGTCCAAAAGAAGTTCAAAATCTAAAAAAGCTGTCAAATGTCAACTCTAATTAGGGTTGTTGTTTGTAGAAACCATTAACTAGACTGATCAGATTGCTGTAATCTTTCTGAACCATTCATTTTGATAGAAATCTTTTCATTCAATTCTCACACGCCCCCCATAATTCGACCCACCCTCCTCTGGTGGCTTTAATTAGTTGTGGATTAAATTAAAGGCTATATGTTCATGTTAATTGATTTATCTCGAGAGTCCATAATTACAGCCTCTGAATGGAGAGATCTCTGCTGTGTCGCTGGAAGCTCTAAGAATTTTTTGTGTGTGACTACGAGTGACTGAATATGTATGTGTGCATGTGTGCATGCATGAATGTGTTTGCATACTCATGCATAAATAATTGTGTGTGTGTGTGTGTAAAGTGCATATATTTCAGTGGCTTTACTAGTGAATGCAGAAAACCTGAGGCAGCTTAAAGGTTAGTAAGCACTCAAAAGGCAACCATAATGAGAGGTGAAGCAAATAGATGTAATGGTACTGAAATCAGACACAATTACAGCCTTGTCATGGATGTAATTGCTTTGTTAGCGCCAATGAGATGATCTGTTTTATGTTTTATTCATTTTGCTGGTCTAGTAAATCTGCTTTGTGTTAGTGACCCTGTCATCTATCTGTTTGTTTTAACTAACACTGTTAAATTTTACAATTATCTTCTGTTATGAGATCACTGGCCCTTGTTTGAGCTGTCAGTTTAGTAGTTATCTAAAATGTTGTTGTTGTTGTTGTTTTTGTTGTTTGTTTGTTTGTTTGTTTTTTCAATTATGTTAGTTTATCCATTTGTTTAAATGAGTTTATTGCAATCCTCAGAAGGTATTAAGAGAGAAGAAGTTTTTTAGAGCTTTATTAGCCCATATACACCGACCAGCCAAAAAAAAAAAAAAAAAGTCGCTGTTTGGATTCTAATAGGCAAATACTTAAGAATCTATGAATGGATCATTATTACAGTGATTATTATGTTTCTAGCATGCTTTATGTTTGGCAACAATTCTTTTAACCTTTAAAGATGGAGTGTGTAGCTTTTCATTTCTTGTAGGAAGACACATCATGGCCATCATTCCAGGATGACAATGTCACAATTTACACAGGGGTTAAAATTGTGAAAGAATGGTTCAGAGAGCATGAAGAATCATTTTAAAACGTAAATTGGCAACTCTGAGTCAAGACCTAAATTTCATTGAAAGTCTTTGGGATGTGCTAGAGTAGACTTTACAGAGTGCTCACCTCTTGCATTGTCAATACAAGATCTTGACCAAAAAATGATGCATCAATTTTTGGTCAAGATCTGAATTGACAATCCAAGAGGTGAGCACTCTGTAAAGTATTTGTCTATTAAAATCCAAACTTTTTTTTTTTTCAGATAACATTCAGATAACAGAAATAAACCCCTCCTGGTTTTCTAAGACATGTTCTTTTTGAGTAAGACAAAAATCCTTATCAAAAGGTCACTTACATTGAAAACCACACATTTTGTCTCCCTCATCTAACACACCTGATTCAACTCACCAGCTCTTTAGTAAAGACTCAAAAGCAGAGGTTTCGTGCAACAGTTTATTAAACACTTTTGGGAATAAACAACATCCAAAGTGTAATGATACACACATGGATAAACGCGATGTGTGCGAGCTTCAGAGCCAACGGGACGGGGAAAGAGACAAGACTGAGAACAGCGAGAGCTCGGCCAGCTGTATAACTCCTCGTCTAGGCATCCAGGGCACAGTAGCAAAAAAAGGTAAAACACAAAAACACGGCACAGATCCAACAACACATAAAATGAGCTACAAAAACAATCTGCTGACAACAAGGGATAGACACAGCAAGGATTAAAGGGAACAGGGAACAAGCAACAGGTGAGGGCAATCACTTCGTGATCTGCACACACCCGTGCTGCAAACTCAGCGCTGATTGCCCAGATCACAAGCTGCGGAAAATGACAGGACAACACAGACAACAGGAAAGCTGATGAAGCACCCGGAACCATGACACATAGAGGGATACATACAAAATGTGCAGTGGTGGAGGTCCCTAGGACAGGTTTGAGAAGCACTGTTCTATTTAATACTATTAACCAGTGCAACAGGCCATATATCTTTAGCAAACTCATATTAAGGTCTTACTTTATTCTGACCATTTTCATTATTCAAATTTGCAATGAATATAATAATCAAATCCATCCATATTTTTTTTCCCACATTGACTGTACTTTCATTTAGAAATATCTACATTACAGACATAAAATGGTTTCTGCAGGGATTCTTTAACACTTTTCTTTATTCAGACTTAGTTTGTCCAATGATACATTTGGGCCCGGTTTCACAGACAGGGCTTAGCCTAAGCCAGGATTAAGCCTTAGTTCAATTAGGGCATTTAAGTAGCTTTTATAAACGTTCACTAGAAAACAACATTAATTGTGTGCATCTTGAGACAAAACAATGGCACTGACATATTTTAAGATCTGTCAGTACAAGTTACTTTCAGTTAAAACAGCTCAAACATGCATTTTAGTCTAGCTTAAGCCTTGTCTGTGAAACCGGGGGTTGGTGTCTAATCAAAATTAAATTCAAGCAAAGCAAGTAGCTTTTACGTTATCCCAATTTCCAGAAGACAGAGATGAATTCTTCCCAAAATATTCCTTTTTGTGTATGTGTGAACTCTTGCTCCAGAGCACCAATCCTTTAAATAGACCTATGACTGATTGTTCATTATTAGCTTAACTGCGATTACTGCTCAGATATTACCACATTGATAACGTCTGATTCTCCTATAATAGCTTACTTCTGCTACATTTATAATGTGTTATTTCTATAAACCCAACCAATAATGAATTCCCTCTCAGCCCATTCATGAACATCCTTCTAATTTGAGGTAAAGTGTTAGAGGGCAAAGTAATTCCCTTGCTGGAATGCAAGGATGTGGTCATATATGGATTTTCACTGTTCATTCATGTGTAAAATCCCATTTGGGAAGAGTTGGGATATGAGCCCTTCAGCTCCAGTAATGTGCGAGTAGAACAGGCTTTTTAATCAAACTGAGACATGGCTGGCACCCCTACATCTGTAAATGCTGCCTTCCTGCAAACTGTGTTTCTATTAAAAGCTATTTTGAGAGAAGAAAAAAAACACACAACTGAAAGTCTTCATGTCTTGAAGTTCATGGAAGCTGGAAAAGGAAATCTAAGAGTTGTGAAGCTGGGAAACATTCTGTCTAAAGTCATATTCACTGAAATAATACAATCTTAATAACCTTTAAGCGTCCTTGGCAAACAGTTGTGGCTGCAATCTACTCTCTGGTCTGAAAGACTTCAAAATGAAGGACGGGATATCTGAAAGCCCCCACCCAGACACATACCTCCCATGGGAAACTGTCTAGTGTATGGCTGCCAGGGGTCTGAAACAAAGTACCCCGTCTTATCACTGTCACTTAGAATGGCTGTGGAAACAAAGGAATCAACATTGCATACTGTTGGAATATACATTCATCCACAACAACTGAAATCAAACATTTCCTCATCCTGTAATGTGCAATTAAAGATTAGCTGCAAAAAGGCAGCAAAATGAGCCATCCTGCTGGTTCTAACACATCACTGTTAGGAAAGCAGCAGCTAAAATAAGCACAGAATTAGTTTTCAGCTGACATGAACACAGGTGGGGACATGTCAACACAGTGTTGTTGCGTCTAAATAACATAATTGCAACCCTATTATGCAGTTATGTGCATTAATTAGGCATGTTCTGGTGGAGAGTTGTTGGACACATGATAAATAGGCCATTTAACATCTCCAATTAAGCAAACGTTGTCCCTGTGCATATGGGAAACAGCTCTGTGACTGTGGCTAAAACACTAAAATGGAAATTTTCTCTCTCTCATTCTTTTTTTCTCTCTCGTTAGGCAGATGATAATATGCTGGTTTAGCTGGAGATGGATTTCTGTGCTTTTGTCATCTTTGACCGTGGGGACAGGGGGATGGGGAGATGAGGGCAGAAAGAGGGATTGGAGTTGCGAAACAAGTGTAGCTTGAAAAGACGGTGGCAGAGGCGTGAAATTTGCTCTGCCCTCTCCATTTGCCCCCTCCAAGAGGCAGCAACACAAGACTGCAAGACCATAGCTATATACCAGTGAGCTTTTCCACCTCCCCTCCCCCACTTTTTGCACACATATACACACACTGTGTTTCACATTCATAACTCACCATAATTGTGTTTCAGAAGTGGTTATCAGAATACTAGAGCCTATATGTAGAGACAGCACAGAGAAATTATTTTGGGGATTGGTTGATGATATAGTCAAGGCCACTTTAGGATGTCTATAAATTTATATCACTCAATTTCAGTTCCTTTCTTCTATTCTAAAAGGTGAAAAGCCTTACCAATATGCTGGTGGGGTCTTGCTTTCTTGCATTCTTCTGTCTACTCTGCAAAAACAAAACAGTAAATAATAATTTTTTCAAAAAAGTATTTAGTCTTGTTTTTACAGTAAAAATATTTTATTTAATAATTTTAACATCCTTTATTGTTTTTTTTTTGTTTTGTTTTTTCTTCAGAGTGTCTATTTTACATTAAGTGCAGATAGGCAGATGCTATTTACATTAACTCCATATTCCAGGATGACAAAGCCAAGATTCATCAGGCTCAATTTGTGAAAGAATGGTTGGGAGGGAGATTGAAAAATCATTGTTACACATGGATTGGAACCTTTGAGTTCCTTAAATTCATTGAAAGTCTTTGGGATATGCTGGAGGAGACTTTACAGAGTGCTTGACTCTTGCATTGTCAATACCAGATTTTGACCAAAAATGTATGCACCTCTTGATGGAAATAACATTTATGAATATTGGCTTTGTCCACTCTTTACACATTCAGCAAAACAGAAGTCTAAACTAAACTGTAAATAATTTTTCATTGCTTTAACACAAAATGCATTCAATGGCCACATTTTCTAAAATCCATGAACACTTTTGTCATACATACTTCTCAATCTGCAAAACACTATATATTTGCAGCACATTTTTCAAATGCTAACACACTGCTTTCAAATCTGAAAAAAAAAACAAAAACATTCATATCAGAATGATCGCAAACTCTATGCATTTCTGGAGGAATTATATTGAAATATAAAATCTTAGCAGAATATTTATAATGTAACTAAATGATAATGAATCCAAACACAACTAATTGCAATTTCAGCTGAAGGCTGACCCAGGTGTCCTATTATTTTTAGTCTCTCTTACAGCAGTCATTTTTTTCAGTTATCTTTTATTAAATTACAGTTTTTTACAATTGCTAACAAATGTTTACCAATACTTAATGTACTTTTTTTCTAAACTCTTAAGATGGCAACACACCTACATCACACAATTAGCCAAATAGTTAATAGTTAATTTTCTGCCCAAAACCATATTTTGTTAAATAAATACAAACTCTATATTTCAAAATGCTAAAAACTTTTTTATACATACATTAACTCTATCAAAACATGGCAAACCTGATTCAAAATCTAATTATTGATTTTTTACTAGTAGTTTAGTCATTTTTCCTTAGTAGTTTAGTCATTTTACTTCGTAGTATTTAGTGAATGTGATATTTGACTCTTGTATATCTTTTGTTAATAAATTCATTTTTATTGCAAACGGTGTCATTCTTGTATTGATAATCAGAGGCTCTACAAGCTCACCTGAATCTCACTAAATCCTTCAGACTGGTCAGATGATAAACTTCCTCCAATTTATAAAATTCTAATTCAGTCAACAATCTACCATGATTGTTCTTTATTGTCAAGGCGAGATTCCTTGCTGGTGCCCTGAAATATTGGAAGGAATCATCTGACTCAATATTAATATTAATATAAAATATTAATATTAATATTTAAGACCATAAATAACTACATTTGTGGTGCCCTTGTGTAATCCAAAATCACTACAAAATAAAGCTTTTACTACAGCAATTCCAGTATTGCCATTCCAAAATATGCGGTCTGTGTAGGGCACTAAATACCAAGGGGCACCATCCCACCCTCTATGTGGGCACCATCAACACCCCAGCCCCTGGAAAGCAATTTCAACTGAGGGGGTAATTGTTCTGCGTTGGTGACCCATTTCTTCAGTGGCTGCCCTGAGGAATTCTGAGCAATACTTACTTTTTTTTCTGTTGTACATTCTATAAAGTAATAACTTTTAATTTTAATAAATAAGACCCCGGTGTGATCGGCAGGTCCCCGCTATACAAAATTAAAATGTGCTCTGGGAGGACCATCCAGATGCATCACAAACTTCCTGGAGGGATGCTCCCGACAGTAAAGCCTTGGAGCATTCTTTTCTTCGTGTGGAATGTGCTTTGACTAGGAGAGGCGAGGGCAGACCGTGCCTCATAAACCATAGAAATTGCTTCCATAATCCATCTGTGGATTGTCTGTTTGGTAGCCGAGAAACTTTTTGGGGAGGGGGGCCCAAAGCATACCAGCAACTGTTCAGTTTTTCTCCACTGAGAAGTTTTATGAGCATAAACTTAAAGGGCTCTGACAGGGAAGAGTAAATGTAGCTTCTCTTGTTCCACCAGAACTTCAATTGCTCCCCATGAGGAAGAGGATGAAGGCCTGAAGACTGTAGAATGGGCCATAATTTGTGGGTACCTTAGGTACATAGCCCAGCCTCGGGTGGAGAATAGCTTTCACCTCACAAGGAGCAAACTCTAAGCAGGAGGAGGCAACTGACAGGGCCTGCAGATCTCCCACTCTGATGTGATGTGATTGCCAGCAAAAACACCATCTTCAAAGCAATGCATTTATTTGAGGCATAATCCAAGGGCTCAAAGGGTGCCAGGGACACCCCTTCTAATATCACTGCTAGATCCCAAGCTGGCACTGTAACCTGAGCCGCAAGTTAGAAAAGAACAATGGTCCTCAGAACTGTGTTCTCCTTAGCAGGCTTTGGGCGAGAGTGTTTCGACCCCCAAGCTTTTTGAGGGTGGGGCTCGAGCTTCAACAAACTCTCATTTTGCTGTTGCCAGTGTGATGTAGATCAGCCCCCCGGGATTGATGATGGTAATTGAAGACTTTATCCTTCTCCTTGATATCCAAGAGAGTCAACAACATTCCATAGCCACCATAGCTGCTTTGGAGCAGCCAATGACATGGGCCGTCTCCTTGGTGGCATGAAGAGATAAGTCATTGGCCTGATGCAGTTCTGTAATAATGTCAGGCCCCACACCTTCGACCTCATCAAGTTCCCTTAGCAGGTTTGCTTAGTACGCTTGCAAAATGGTCATTGTGTGTAAGCAAGCACCCGCCTGACCTGCCACCATGTAGAGGTCTGTGCAGGTCTGCATGGGTCACCCACCTGCTCCTGCTTAAAATTCACTCTGTGTTCACCCACTATCTGCTTACAATGATTTTCTTCCCGACCCGACAGGTCCAGCTAAATGTAGACCTCGTTTACAGAATCTCATTTTTTAACTTCCCCTAAAGAAAGAGAAAGTGATTGGGGATAACAAATATAAAAATATGTTAGCTATACAAGATCTTTATTTGTTATTTGTCTTATGATACTGTCAATACAGTAAAAATGTCACAGAGAAAAAAATGTCACAAAGAAAAATAGGCTAAATATCACAGAGAAAAATAGGCTAAATTAAATACGACATCTGTCACTCAAAATTATAGGCTAATCTAAAAATACGAATAAATGAAAACTGTTGGCTTACTAGCTATACTGCAAAATGAAATCTTGAAAAAAACTATTTCAGAACGTCTCTCCTCCAAAATCCGACCACAAAGGCTGAATGTTCTCTCTGAAGGTGCACTTGTGAATGGGATGCAAAGAACATATCTTGCCATGTTGCTCGGGGCAGTGAACTGGGAACTGTGTGAATGTCACCACTGCAGAAAGTTTTGTTCACTTCAAGTTCAAGCGCAAATGCACAGTTGTCAAAGGATCTCAGGAGTAGCCGAGCTATTGTCAGACCACCCGCTCCTGTCCAAAGTACACCAGACTTACCGACCGCTATTGCCTTTCATTTAGAAATTTAATCCTGCGCCACAAGAAATCTGATCAGGTCCCGCGGTTCAGACCTCTGCAGACCTCTACCACCATATGCTCCTTGCCCACCAGCGAAGATGTAATATGGCATGGCTTGGTGGGCAACGTCAGGGCTTTTAGGGACAACGCAGCATCAGACGAGAGATAAGCAGCCAAAGTCTATTCAACCCTGGGCATTGTCCCATAATCGTTCTCCTTGAGCTCCACGATCAAAACGTAATTATGGACCGTATATATATATATATATATATATATATTATTATTATTATTATTATTATTATTTAACACAGATCATTCATATTGCAAGGGGGCCTCTACAGTCGCCAAGTTGGAGTGAGCTGTTTGTAATAACAGCGGGGAGAGTTCCCTTTCAAGGGAACTCGCGTTGCGTCGAGAAATTGACGCTTTGGGAACGGAACGCGTGATGTCATCATGAAGCACGTGTGAAATCAGTCCAATGGTGTGACAAGACGTCAGAAGCGGGTGACGTCACGGCCAGGAAGCTATAAAGCACACTCAAACAAAGCAACGCTAGCTTCCGTGTCTTCAGTCGCGCTCTGTGTATCTCGTATGTCCTATTTGGTGTTGTTTGTCACATATATATATCTTTATTATGGCGGAGAAGCAGTTCAGGTCGTGTGTTTATCCCTGCCCACGTTACATCACGGGTGGGGATACACACGATCTTTGTGTTGCCTGCTTAGGAGCAGAGCATGCCCGGTCTGCACTCGAGGGTGCTGGCTGTGAGCATTGCGATCTTCTTCCATTACAGACGCTCCGCTCCCGCCTGGCACTTTTTGATGAGAGCGCTCAGGTTCGCGTTCCCCAGGGTTCGGGTCCCGCTGCTGCCGAGAGCACCGATGTAGCAGAGATTGAGGACTCGCCATCCCACTCTCCTGCTTATGAGGAGCTGGTGGAGGTTATAACTCGCGCCGTGGCCAAATTAAACATCGATTGGCCAGCGGAAAGGCAGGACGTTCGTCCTAAAAGCAAGCTAGATGAACGCTTCCTGGCCTCGCGAGCACAGCCTCCTCGTCGGGGTCTCCCGTTTTTTCCAGACCTCCACACTGAGGTGTCGAGGTCCTGGAAGAAACCGGCCTCCTATCGTGTGGATAGTGCTCAAACCACGCACTATGTATCGATAGTGTGGCTCAAAGAGCACGGTTATGGGACGATGCCAAAAGTGGAGGAGACACTTACTAGCTATCTCTCTCCACAATCGGCATCGCCCCTAAAGGCCCCGACACTGCCCACCAAGCCTGTCAGGGTTACATCTAGCTTGGTGGGCAAAGCTTATCAGGCCTCGGGTCAGGCTGCGGCATGCCTCCACACCATGGGCTTGCTGCAGGCCTACCAGGCAGAGCTTTTGGGGGATATTGATGAGGGCGGGGGAATTACCCCAGACGTAGTCGATGAGCTACGTCGGGCAGCTGATTTATCTCTCCGGGCCACTAAGGAGACGGCCAAATCTGTCGGCCGTGCCATGGCAGCCCTGGTGGCCACGGAGAGGCATTTATGGCTAAATCTCAGCTTCCTGCTGGACGCCCCGCTTACACCTCCTGGCCTCTTCGGCGACGCAGTCAATACTGTCGTCGAGAGGTTCCAGGAGGCCAGTAAACAAGTGGCGGCGTTCCAGAAGCTCCTCCCCCGTCACTCTCATACCCCCGGGGCTGCTCAACAACACCAGCAGCCCCATACATCTAAAGCCAGCTCCTCCCAACAACACCGTGCCGCCCAGAAACAGAGCGTCACCACCCGTACTCCTCCTCAGCGACACGGGGGGCCGGGTGGTCGTTCTCAACCGCAGCCTTCGAGGGGTAGGATGGATCTCCGATCTGTCCTTATCGCCAAGAAGGCTGCGGGGAAAAAGTCCCCTCACTTCTCTTCGGTGCCCTCAGGGGACCGTTCTGCCAACCCTGCCATCTCGGGTGTTCCAG